>OX579650.1:3268473-4586273 GCA_951230895.1 Carpatolechia fugitivella
TCTCGACAAATCCGTGGGAGGTTTAGGACACGACTAACACCTTCATTTCTGTAATAGAAATACAAAATCCGAGCCAAAAGCCGTTTCATATCGATCAGCTTATGCAACGCAACGGGCTTTCCTTGAACTGATCTCGGGCTAAAATGCCCAGAAGGGGCAACGAACTACAGATTATATCCAAAAGAGGAGTTTAGAAGGCCGGCCCACATTAGACAGAGACAAAACGTAACTCTAGGCTAGTCCGGGTAATCGATTTAGCTGCTCGAGGATCGAGATTTAGAGGCGCAACGCCCCGCCCTCACGCGCAGCTCAAGATCGAGATTCGGTAATTAGTATAATAATTTCATTTCGGGGCTTGGGCCAGGTGAATTATACGAAAAAATCCTACGTGAGGATACGGCGCACGCACCGATCACTCGATAAAATTCGATCTTCGTTTATTTTATAGTTTTTTTTTTAGATTTATCACTGGTACGGTTCTAATGTGGGTTTTGGAGGCTCAATAACATGTAACGCTTCTTGAGCTGCTTTAGGCTCTTTTTAGGAGCTTTATAGCCTGCCAACTAAAACAACTCTACCAATAAAAATATACAAATTTAACCATAAAATTGGCATTTGTCAACGCATGAACTTAATGCACTTATTAATCTGCAGCCTTAGAGCGGTTACGCACTACGCCGATCCGAATCCGTGAAATAAGGTCGCGGCGTGGCGTAGAACAAATTTCCATCCGTCGAGTGCGTAAGCTAGAAAAAATCAACGGCCTGCTACAGTCCACTGCTGGACTATGAGCCTCCTCCACTTAAGTGGAGGGTTTTGCCATAATCCCCACGCTTGGCAGGCGGGTTGGAAATCGCAGATTAAAAGATTACTGTAACAGAGAGCGCTGCTGCCCGTTCCCTGTTCAATGTGTAGTCCCTAAGTCGCCTCTTGCGACACCCACGGGAAGAGTAGGGGTTGGTGACAAATGTATTCTACTCTGCCGTCACCACACGGCGGCTAGAGCACGTAAGCTAGAGCTACCATACAAATACTTCTACGGCCACGCCGGAACCTTATTTTCACGGACTCGGATCGGATTTGGATCGGACGGTGCGTAACCGCTCTTAGTATTTTCAAAGTTGTAAAATGTAATCGATCACCACCACATAGCAACTATTGGCCACCATGTAGGTAGACAAAACAAAATGAAATTTGGCACAATATTAATATGAGTGCCTGTGTTGTATTCGAAGAATTGGATGTATTTGCGACACGTTTCTAAAAACCATATCGATAGTCAAAATGCTACGTTAGGAGTATTGATAATAACGCAAGAATAAATATGAAATGGAAAGCTGTCTCGTCAGATAAGTTCTGTTCCTTAGGAAAACATGGTTTTACGACCTGAATGCATTTAGTTAGATGCCATTTGGCGGCTAAAAACAATGATAATAGGTGGTGGATGGTTTGACTGAAAATTTAACAGTGTCGCCAACATTCTCCAAACAGCGGTCTTGATTTTTCAAAATTCTTATATATTTATAGTACTGTATTTTATGTACCTAGTGATTTGATTTTTTAACGGATCTAATCGCTATTTCTACCAAAGTGGTAATATAACTTGCGTGCACTTGAATTTTATGTAGTGTAGATGGTTCACTAGCCCTTTCCGAGAGCAACCTTCATTATCTAACTATATCTGGAGTGATTATGTAATGTTTATGTATTGCACGCGCTTGCGTTTATTGTGCGTACCGTATTGGTATTGTTCAACAATCGCGAATCGAATTACAAAGAGATAATTGAGGAAACATTGTATTAGTTGGTTGAATTAAGTTAGGTGCTGCAAGGGCGTTGTTTATTGATGGAATTAGAACTTAGTTGTAAGGTAGTTTTGTAGATGTTTAAACGGTAGTTATTCTAATCAATCAATCAATCAGCCTATTGCAGTCCACTGCTGGACGTAAGCTCCCCAAGGGCACGCCAAAGCGCACGATCACCCGCTTTCCTCATCCAGCCACCACCAGCGACCTTCCTCAGTTTTATAAGAACTTTTTTAAACATATTAACATTTAGAGTCACAATATGGTTAGGTAAATGATTGTGTAACTTAACACACATGCTATACGAATTCCTGGAGCATAAGGCTGTCCTGCTAGGAGGTAATTTTAGTTTACAAAACTAAGCTTTCCTACTACACCGCCTTTCTGCGTCGATACAAATACAAAACTCATAAGTAAGTATAAAACTTAACTACAACTACAGGATCACACAATCCCTAAATCAAACCATAACCAAATTTGGATACGCTTTTTACACACCTCGTGAGAAAATGCGTTACCGCACGCGATATGCGATGTTAAAAGTGTATCTTTGCTTTACACGCTTTTATTATCAATTTGATCAAGTCCAATTGTTCAATAATTTTTAAACGGCCTGGGAAATTTTATTTTAGGATTACAAGTTACCTTAGCGGTTTTTGATCGCTTACTTTTTATGGTCGGTGAAACAACAATTCGTTTATGTTCACTAGAAATAGGTAATCTAGCGAGCGCTGCTAAAACATACACGGAAACTTTTAACACTCTCAAAATCGGAAATCAATGGATCGGATGTTTTTTTAAATAAGAAGATCCATTACACGCCAAGCCCACGTTGTTTTCGATAAGAATCGAATAAGATTTTTCCCGTGGTAATGCCTATGTCAACAGGGTGAACAGGGAACGGGCAGCAGCGCTCTCTGACACAGTAACCTTTTTTAATCTGCGATCTCCAACCCGCCTGCCAAGCGTGGAGATTATGGCAAAACCAAACACTTAAGTGGAGGAGGCTCATAGTCCAGCAGTGGACTGTAAAGGGCCGTTGATGAATGCCTATGTCATTTTCTTGTCCATAAACTATGTACAGGTATATAAATAATTATCCGTTGCGGAAACAAGAGACGAACGGCATTTAAATGTTAGTATATTCCTTGAAATACCTAAAAGTCTTTAACCCGAACAGTTTCCCAAGTCGAACATTTCAACGCCGAAAGGAAGGCCCACATTTCGAGATTTATAACACTCGCCAAAGGGCAATATTTTTACGAGCCGTTGTAATTATGGTTTCTGGTTCGGAGGCTCCACATTCCTACCTCTACAGAACCCTTGCAGCCCCGGGCTAGCTCATTACCGGTGATTAGAGAACCCTAATCGTAGGTGAACAAGCGTTGGTCTCTTATATTCTTTTCAGATTTTTGGGCATTTCAAAGTTGGACGAAAGTTTGTCAAGAGTAAAGTATCCATGAAATCTTAACAATCTAACGGTAGGTTTGAGATATGTAGCAGATTTCATCAGAGATAAAGAGATAAAATTACATGCCGGTATTTAAATTTAATTTTATCTCACACAAGGTTTTAAAACTTGAATCAAAACTTGATATTCCATAATAAATTGAGTGTGACTGCATGGCGGAAAACATAATTACTATGGACAAATTTATTGACTGTTAAGCGAAAACCTAGTTTATAATTTCCTTCGCCTAATTTCATAACCTGTCGTATGATCTACAAATATCATGACACTACGCAATTCTGTATCTTACTAACTCATCTTGAGTAAGGTACATTGTGAAATTAAGTGGTCAGTAGTTAAACTTGAACGGATCGAGATTTTGGTAAGCGTTGCGTTGCATTGTTATGCGTTTGAAACATTTAATATATTCTATTTATTTTAACTATTTATAATTTTTCATACGAATGTATTTATTCAAGAGCCTACAGAAATATTACTTAATAAATTACGCGCGAAAAATTAAAACAAATGAGATCTTTACTCTTCTAAATACTTTGTATAGATAAATGTCAAATTGTATGAGAAACGAGTAAAAATCATATTTTAGCAATTCGGCCATCGGTTCAACAATAACTCAAGCATAATACGTTCTCGCTCTATTAATATGAGCTTGAGTTCAACTTGAGACTAAGTACAAGCACCACTTGGTACTCTCAAGTCATCAAGCTGGCAATGAGTTATGATATGACGGCCGCCGGCGCCTGCGCATGTTACGGTGAAAGTTACCAGTTGCCGTAAATGTTACCGGACAGTTACTGGGCATTGTTGTTATCCTACCGTTTATCTTTATTTACCCCTTTTAGGGAGCAAATGTTCGTTGGATAGAAGTGCGTTTGGTTAGGAGAGCTTTCTTAGTATGTTTATTTATTTTAATTTGTTTACTGGTAATGAGCTACGTCATTACTGGTAGTTGGTAGAGACAGTTTTCTGTTGTTCTGCATTCTAGAAAAAGGTACTAAATGAATGCAAACCTATTTTAACTTTTCACAAATTAGAGGCAGACATTTTTACGAAGGCCTTACCAGCGCCTAAGATGGTGAAGATCTTCAAAGACTTGAGTCTTGCGTGAGGGGGAGTGCAGGACTGGCCACTAAAGTCACGCACGACCACAGACAGCAATAATATTAAAAATATATATTGTGATGTATTACTTCAGTCGTTGTCATCCATGTTAAAATAAAAGATTGTTTCAAATATAATTTATTTATTTCTATAGAGTTAGATAAATTACCAACGTAGCCTAAATCAATTAAGTTAAGTCTTTCAACTCTTCGTCAATTTCCATTTGAATCCTTACCTGGGCGTCTTTCGCTTGTGCTACGTCATCAAACGTCAGCATACATTGATACTAAGTCCAGTGGACGGTTCTGACGGTTCCGCCACTCCCGCGCACCTGTCCGATCCCCGAGGCCATGTAGGGTTATACCACAGATTAAAAAGCAAGATACTGGGCGTTTTAGTTTTTTTTAATTTTATAATTGTTAGTTAGCTTTTTGAACTTAATGTTAATTTAGGAGCGGTGTTAATGAGTAACAGAATAATATTTTGAGTGTTTAAATATTTTTTATCATTTATTTTGTGAGAAGTAAATAAGTATGTGGGGACATCTTCACACATGGCCATCTGATCCCAAACTAAGCAGAGCTTGTACTATGGGTACCAGACAGCTGATATACATTACTTAAATAGATAAATACATACTTATATAGATAAACAACAACCAGACACAAGGCAAACACAAGTGCTCATCACACAAATGTTTACCCTGGGCGGGATTCGAACCCGCGACCTTGTGCGTCGGAGGCAGATACACTACCACCTGGGCTACGGAGCCGTCAATAAAGCGACGTTTTCAAACAAAAAAACAGTATGTAGGCAAATATTAAACTGATTATGCAAAAACATGTTTTAACATAAGATTTAACATACAGTTTACATCAATATTCTTAAAACTGGCAGGATATGAACAATTTGCAACTTCTAAGTAGTTCGAACACCTGGGACTGCGTGCAGCCTCAGGCACACACTATTAATTCTCTCGATTTACAACCTTTACCAACCAATATCAATATTTTAAAATAGACTTTAAAACATTACTAAAAGTATAAAATATTTCGTACAAAATCAATACAAGATTTCAACATGTTTTCTTCCAGGTACAGCTAAAATAACGATTGGAGCGCACACCTGGCCTGCGCGCACGCATCGCGGCCCGAGGCGCGCACGCGCACGCGCCGCCGCCGCTGCGAGGGGATGCCGCGCCGCCATTAACTTTCGGCGCTTGAGGTCGTCGTGGGACGTGCCGCGTTCTTTTCTAATGACCAGGGTTCGGTACAGGCTCCACCATTTTAATGAGTAGGTACACAACGCGTTTAAATCATACAACGAAACGCTGGCTACAGCTCGCGCAAGTCGTGGGCACTGACTGATGGTATCATTCTCTCTTTGATTCACTTGTAAAAGTTTTACTCGTAAACAGTGCGCATGCGATCGGATATTCCCCGCCATTATCGCTCAATCAAATTGTATATCAGTATATACAATTTGATTGTCTTGTGCGAACTTCACTCGAACTTCGTAAGGTTTTAAACTGTATTTTTTTATCGGTAGCGATATTCGAGTGATGTACGCACTAAGCCCATTTTCGTACGTTCCATCAAAAGTCCTAGATTCAGTTTTACTAATACGCCAAAAATTCGAAATCCGAAAAGTATTGTAAAAATCTAAAAGCATTACCTCTCAGAACATAAAGAAAGCCTCTGTGTCGTATTGTCATTGTCAACATCAATGTTCGCTTGACAAAAGACGGTTGGAGAAGAAAGCCAGCGGGCAATAACGTTAATGATAATGACTGAGCGAGTCCCTGTTACAAAACGAACGACCTTGCCTCCAAACGAACTTGTATCATCTCATCGGAGCCGCGAGCGCAAGAAACGTAACACCCGTAATGTAAGAGCGCGTTTGCAAGCGCATGGGTGAAACACGGTTATTACTAGAGAATACATTTTGTACATTTCGATAGATTGGCTGGTAGATTGTGATATTATTAAAATAATTATGTCTTCATGAATATCCAAAAACTAGTCAAATTCATTATAAGCTTTTCGGATGGACATTTTAATTTCACTGTTTTTTTTTGTAGTTGATAAGTACTACAGTTTATATTTTGAAGACATTTCATCGTTTGAAAATGTATTCATTTCAATATCACGACACAATATGTTAAGAAACAATGCATTGCATTTTAAATAAATTAGATAGAAATCAGTTTTTATTTTTTTATCTTGTTCCATTGTCAATGCAGAAATGAACAAGTGTAATAGCCTAAATTATCATAGCCTTTACTTGTTTTCCACTAAGGTCGTACCAATGTCGGTCGATAGAGTGGAATTAAATCGATATTATGTTACATACAATCTGACCCTATTGTCGGGCCAGGCGGAGGCTACGGACTACGTGTCAATATTTGAATTATTCTCGGAAGTAATCTGATACTTTTTAGGGTCCACCAAGGTAAGGTAATAGATTTTATATAGTAATTATTGTCTAAACATTGTCTCCTGTTTCTTAGCTTAATTTATTGTGCTGAGCTGGGACTGCCAGTGATTTTTAGACATGTGTTTAAAATGTACAGGTTCAAAAACTCTTTCTCTCTCTTTTTTTAAGGATATTACTATTTTATACATATTCATTTTTGTACGGAGAAGAAAGGTGTGTTTGTGTGTTTAAGATCCAAACAGCTAGATCAATTTTGATGACTGAAGAATCATTAAGATTTTCTTGAAATATGTTTATTACTGAAGCTTTATTTTCTATCGAAGTCGAAACACGAAGTTATGAAAGTTATTTTTAAGTAGGCATTTTATTTTTATCGTTCATTAAATCTCTGGGGCGGCTTCCTTTCCAATATATTTGGCATTTGGTTTTCTTCCTCAATAAATACAATCCAACACAAATGAGCTGCATTCTTTAAATAGCGCGCTGCGAGTCCTTTAGAAGAGCAGTTGTAGTGAGGTATATTTTGTTATCAAAATGGTCATTGTGCGTGCATTCCAACAATAAAATGCATTTGCATATCCTCGCTGAATGCTAATTGTTCTGCCATTGTTAGCGAATGGGAAAAACCGTATAAATGGGCAGATAAATTAAGCATTAACGAGAATATCTGAAAGTGTGTACTTGCTTAAGTATGTTTTGTTTTAAATTAGGTAAATTTCCTTTCAATATCTAAATACGCAGTCAGTTGTATGCAGACAGTTGGATAAATATCGCAAACTTTCGTTTTACTTAAAAATTAACGGCAACAAGAAGTTATTTTAATGTTGAAATTATCGTAAAGTGAGTAAATTGTAATGAGTATACACCGTGAAATTTACATCGTTTTGTTCCCGCCGTGTAGTGATAGTACCCGTCAAACAGAATAACATTTCACGAAAAAAAAAATTCCTGCGACAAAAAAATTTTTGGTCTCTCCATACAAAGTGAGACTCCCGAGCGACCCATTTTGTATGGAGAGACTAAAAATTTTTTTGTCACTGGAATTTTTTTTTTCGTGAAAAGTTGTTCAGTTTGACGGGTACTATCACTACACGGCGGGAACGAAACGATGTAAATTTCATGCTGTATGATCAGGATTAACTTTAAAATGTAAGCTACTACGGAATAATCGATATAATTAGTTTGTTCACTTGATTGTCACATTTTATTGATGGATATCGTATTGCGGAGCAAAACTAACAACTAAACGTATAATTAATTATACAACTCAGTCATTGTATTACATAAAATTAGTTACATCATCAACATCAACGGCCCGTTACAGTCCACTGCTGGACTATGAGCCTCCTCCACCTAAGTGGAGGGTTTTGCCATAATCTCCACGCTTGGCAGGCGGGTTGGAGATCGCAGAATAAAATGTTACTGTATCAGAGAGCGCTGCTGCCCGTTCTCTGTTCAATGTGTGGTCCCTAAGTCGCCTCTTACGATACCCACGGGAAGAGTAAGGGTTGGTGACAAATGTATTCTACTCTGCCGTCACCACACGGCGTTACATTATTTACAACGTTAGGAAATCATTAACGTCGCCAAGGTGACTACATGATTTATTACAATTGTAAATTAACCAAATTGTGGTCAGAAAACATATCGATTTGTCCGTAGCATTGCACTGCACCAGTTATTACAGACAAATTGTTACTGGTGGTAATTTACTAACCGCGTATTTTTCAAAAACCAAGGCTGGAGTAAATTTAGTTTTGACAATAAGCATTGACAATGAAGCAAAGTCTCAGCAATATTAGTTCCGCGTTTCGTAATTGCTTTGAGAAAACTAATACACTGTTGTCATTAGCTTAGGGTCGGGCCACACTGATCGACGGCGATCGACGGTTTGCCTATACAAAACGCGCGCAAAGTATGGAAATTCGTTCGCCGCCGCGTCGTCGATGCGAAAGGATTTCCATACTTTGTGCCCGTTTTGTATAGGCAAACCGTCGCGTCGATCGCCTTCGATCAGTGTGGCCCGACCCTTATACAACGTGTTATTGAAATAACGCAAAACCTCTCGGGTGGTAACTCAGCCCATGAAATCGATCAACATTTGTTCTGGAACTTATCCGAATTCGCAAAAATTAATAAATTAATACATATAATCTCATCAGCTAGTAAAAATAAAAAATCAATTCAAATAAAAAAAAATGAAAAATGTATGAAAAATTAAAATTAATTGCGATTTCAGAATAGTTTCAAAACAAAAGTTTGTTCAGTTTCACGGGCCGACTTACCACCCGAGAGGTTTTGTTATTTCATTAACACGTTGTTTATGTCCCCACCTGAGAGATATGAAAAATAATTTAAGAAATAAGTGCCAATCTATATAATACATAAAACAACGCCCCTTTCCTGAAGGATCACTTAGTAACTCAAGTTTTATTCAGAAAACTGAATAGCCATACTGATATTTCTTCAAGTAACGTGTTTTATTTGAATTTTAATTTTGTAATTGGCATGTTTATGAATAATAAAGCTTTGTACTCATACAATTAAGATAAGCATTTGTGGAGCAAAATAAACAGATTTATATTCTAAGCGTGCTAATTTTAGTATCCCATCATTAGGGGGTTATAATCATTAGGTATCATGATGATTGGATTGAGGGTAAATTTTTTGAACTTCTTAGAGTTTTTGTTGCAGTTTTTAAGGTCTTGGAACCATTTTTTATCAATCTTCCTATTAGGGAATGAAGGTTTTACAAAATTGAAAATTTTGGCTAAAGTGCGATATAATGGTAGGGTACGACCGGATACGTGGATATGCGGGTTAAGACGTTATGGAGTAACAAAAAACACGAAGCTGGATGCTAAAAATGTCTTGATCTGACTGATCTTCAAACTTAAGACACATCTTTATGCTGTTACCTGCGTAGTAATTGTTAATTCTACACGTCCAGTTTATTGTTTTTATCCCTTAAATGCATACTGTTGTCTATAGACAACATCTTAAATACTTAATTATTTATTAAATATTTTTTTGTTTTTTATAACTTTGGTGATCTTCTCTAGTATAACCAAAACATATTTAGATAATTTTTTATTTTTAAATTTATTCTTTTTTTTACGGCAGGTAGAGTTTGCCGCCAATACGAAGTCAGAAAATAAATTAAAGTAATTTACCGAAAAATAACAAAAAAAAATGTTATACTTTTCCCATTTTTTTGGACCTTAATTACTAAGTATTAATAAAAAATAAAAAATGATGCATTTACGTCTGAGAAAGAGATAGGGATAGGATGGGACGCAATACCTAAATATAGGGATGTCCTTATGATCATTTTGTATCTTCCAGACAATACAAAGTTATTTTAAAAAGAAACATCCTGGTCTTTTAAATTAATTTAACCTCCAATATCGAATGTACATACAGGTACTCGTAAATAAACAAAACCTGTAATTTTTCAAAGGCATTGTTTCAGCCAGTGGCAAGGCCAAAGGACATTAGCATGATAGTAACTAATACTAGGACTACAGGGACGCACTCAGTGCGAGCACCTCAGATTTACTTAATCAAATGTAGTGATTCTTTTCATTAATCACTTTAATTACGATGTTTTTCTGTAAATAAATTACAGTTTAGCTCCGTATTATTATGTCAAATTGAGCACCGCCGCGCCGGTTAGGCGTAAATAACAAAATTGTTTCATTCGCCGCCGCCCCTGTTGTTTCAAAATCTTAAAGAGTTTGTTTGATGATGAGGTTTCTGTTTCATGAAAATTACAGAGCTTTTTTATTGCCTTTTCAGGCGACACAACATCGACAAAAATCGATTCTTAAATGGACGATCACCTATTATGGAAACCTATATCGACCCTCTAGCGGCTAGTCTTCATCAACAGCTCATACACGTCCCCACCGAGGGCCCCTCCTAAATCCAACCCTGTCTAAACAGGCAAATAGCGCCCCCAGTCGCCACGTCACACCAATTAGGACTCTCTACACCGAAGTACTTCCGTTACCGATGGCAACGTACAGACAACACTATCCATTATGTATGTAAGTTTATGTTAACGTTGCGTGCATGTTTGTCCGGTCACAATTACTCGTACATGTGGTTAATACGATCTGTTTAGCACTGTAAATAAAATTGCATGGGTGAGCCTTGCTACTTTGACAGTTCACATTGTTAGAATACTTTGTATTTTAAATAATGTGAGTTTGTAAGTTAATTTCCTTGTAAGCAAAATAAAAAAATAACAGATAAAATGAAGAGAGAAATTTTTGAATGTTTCATGTGTAAAAATATTTAAGAGCAAATATATCACACGCAGAATTAAACATCTGCTGTCTAACAGAGTGGATTACAGGTTTTCTGTATTTTTTATTGTTAAGACAAAATGCAAAAATAAATGTTTCCCAAAATCGTACGAGTATCTATAGTAATAAAAAACTAGCCCTTTAATTACCTTCTCTCATCAAACTCCATAAACTCATTAGAATTCCCGTCTGTTACATTGTGCTGTTCAGACAGGAAGTCCTGCCCTGTCCTGTCCCCATTGTTCGACTGGGGGGCGCAGGAGGAGGGCATGATCCTTAGGTTTGGCCCTTTTTACACATTTAATACTATGTGACGTTCATTGCGTAGCCAGTATTGTTCTAGATATAAATAGGCAAGAATTTTGACATTCAAGACTTATCATGGAAGCTATTTTCTTAGCATTTCAGTATGCAATAATGTTTTGTTAAGAAGCGTTTCGAATTTGGAATGTCTTCAAGTCTTTTATAGATGATTAGCAAGTGAAGCATATAACAATGTAATTTTATGCCAAATCTTCTTTTGCGCCAAATGCGATTTTAAAAATGGAATAGCGGGTCTAATACGTAATTAGAAACCCTTTGGCCGCCTCCGTAGCGAAGAAAGGTTATTTCATAAAAAACACTTTAGTTCGCGCGCGGTCAGAATGCAGCTCTGATGTAATAGGGACATGCACAATTTTTTAAAATTAATTAATCGAAATATTTCAAGTTCCAGATAAACACACAAAAAATAATTTTCCAAATATCTTGCTCAGAAACAAAGTTATAAGGCTTCAAAGTTGATGGTTAGACAGAGAGATCCGACGACACATGTGACGTCATATTATGTATCGCGGGCCATACATCCGCCATAGAAAATTTTGTTTTCGTAGAGAGGGACAGATATATTTGTTTAATAATGTTGTAATAATGTTATTATTCGATCATTGTTTTTCGATCAATTTCGATTCTGTTTTAACTGTCAGTATTCTATTTTGATATACTTTCAGATGAACTATGAAAAAATCTAATATTTTTTTTATGCATGTTCCCTATTACTATGGCCACGAATGCATTGGGATCGCACGCGGACAGTAAGTAACTCCGCTGGTACGCAATGTATATCAAAGTGTGTTCGTAAATACAAAAGTGTAGCTCAAAAGGGGTCCTGGGGGCCGATTCACGAAGCTACAAGTTACAAATTATAAGTACAATTTGATGCACATTGCGTAGACAGTGAAGTAAAACGATAAGGGCTTCCAGTTTTGGCGAATTGGCTACGTAATGAATATCAAATTGTAACTTGTTACTAGTAAATTGTTGCTTCGTGAAACGGGGCCCTGGACTAATTTTAGCGACGACGCTTTGTCTGCTGTAAACAAAGAAAATGTAACGTTTATTTGCGTGAAACGGGGTGTGTTTACCAGATGTCGTCCTTATGCTGTCTGTTTTTTTTTTAGTTGTATTTAATTGTTCCCGACATTGGGTATAAGTACTTAAGTAGGTCCTTGAGTGAGAGAAATAACTGCCACTATCTTATAATTATGCTAGTTTTCATACAATACTTAGCTGTGAAGATGAAGGCATTTTGTCAAAAGCTGCCTGGGTCCCGTTTCACGAAGCAACAATTTACAGGTAATAAGTTACAATTTGATATTCGTTGAGTGCCTTATCGTAGTTTTATCTCATTGTCTACGCAATGTACATCGAATTGTACTTGTATTTTGTAACTTGTAGCTGCGCGAAACGGCGGCCGGGCGGCCCCCTGGTTATATAATCAGAAAATAAACGTCTACTGCTGTAAAAAGTCCTCCACCAAGAATCTTCATAATGAATGACTTGAGTTGATCAGACCACCTACTCTTGACTCAAGACTCAGAATAATCTAGCGTAAACAACATATTGCCTATGAGCTTTCTTTTGTTTCTTTCTTCATCATCAATAGCCCCACCGAGGGGCTCGAGCCTACCCTGAATTAGGGCGATTAGGCCCTAGTCGACTACGCTGGCCCAGTGCGGGTTGGTCGACTTCACACACAACCTTTAAATTTCTTCGCAGGTGTGTGCAGATTTCATCACGATGTTTAACCTTCACCGTAAGAGCGTCGAATAAACGTACAATGTATGTCATATGAATTAGAAATCCGAAAACACATTCATTGGTACGTGGTGGGGATCGAACCCGCGTCTCCCGGATGGGAGGCAGCGGCCCTAGCCACTAGACCACCAACACTCGTTTCTTTCTTTCTCCTTTTAATTATTTTCTTCATAAAGGTTATTGCACCGATGGAATACTGATAGTATCGCCAAACATATATGAACACTGATTAAAAACTATATCAGTGAGTTTTACAACGGAGGGCAATAACCGATTCACAAAAGGGCGTGTTTCGGTAAACAGTTGAAAGAATACGGTTATTATTAAAGTACATAGGTACCTAATACAACGTGTTATCTAAATAACGATAAACCATTCGAATGGTAATTCAGTCAATGAAATTTAAAAACTTATTCTAGAAAAAAAAAAACCTTTTTATACTACCTGATCAGCAGTTGACCGAGTCAATTTGAATGAAGAATAAAAAAGAAATTTCTAAAGTTGTGGAAAAAATAATACGATTTTTTTATTTTTCCTAATTATTGTGCAAAACTAATATATAATAATATAAAACGAATATGATTAAAATCCAAGTTTTGAGAATCTATCATATTATGTTTCTTTTATGTAGTATGTGTTTTTATACGATTGATGCAACTATCAACGGATCTTATAGAATGCTTGGCTTTATGTACAGGTATATATAATACAATGACCGTCTATGCCCAAGGCATTGATTAAAACACTTGTAAGAATCCATTGGCAATACCAACTAGTAATCTGAACGAGCAAGGAGACTCCTGGCCCTTCATTACCTTAGTACATAATTAGAGCAAAAACTAGACCCTGGGATACAGGATTCTGGAATGGCATTGCGGATCCAGCTTGACTGGTCCTGCCAAGGTGGACTACACGCAAGGACTCGAGGATTAAACCAGGTTACCCGATTTGAAACTTGGACTATTTAAAAGAGTTGTAGAAGTTATGTTGAATGTAATGGTTGGACTATAGTCTAAAAATTCAAATTACATTGGTATTTTTTTATATTATTGTTTGTTTGACATAATAGAAATGAATATGATAATGATCAGTGTTATGCTGAGCTGGGACCTCTTTGCTTGCCAAATCGCAACAAATATAACTTTATTTTTGTCTTCTTGAATATTGTAAGCAAATATACATACATCTTTCTTTCTTTCCTTTTTTTCATAGCTCAACGGTTCATCTAACATAAAAATTGGAACGACTATTTAGTTGGGCGGACGGTTGGTTGGGTGTTCATATGCTACTTACCGAATGAAAATATTTCATTACCAAGGTAAAATCGAGCACAGAGAGAGTACTTTTCTTTAGACCGCAATGTGGAGAACCCTTGCAAACCATGGTACACCTCACTAACTGTCCCGCGTGCCCGACCACCTGCTCGCGTGAGGACTTACTTGTTTGTAACCAGAGGGCTACCACGGTAGCCGCTTTCTGGGCAAGTAAGATTTAGCCCGTGTTCTTGCCGACACGAAAGAAGAAGAAGACCGCAGAAAATATACTACAAGTACTACCTACCTACTGTACTTAATGATCCAGTCAAAACATCTGTATCAGTAGGAAGTTTTCTTATCAACACTTTAATTTGAATGACTTTTTATCGTTTCGTAATGTTGGTTGACCTTTAGCTTTTGCCCCAGATCTTTCAACCGGATATTTCGGTAGTGCTTGCGCAGGGAAATTATCCAAAAATAATCTTATCAAACACAGAGCTTTAAAACAGCCGACCACAATTAAATTTAAAATACTATTAATGTAAGTAAAGAAACTTATCGTGAAAGGAAGTGAGCAAAGGTTATACTTACCGCCCATTCTCCTAAATATTGCCAACGATAAGCGTTGATAACGCGAAGAAAATGCACTCATGGTACAACGATTGTGTCTAGAAATGTAAATAATTTGATCATAAAATTCCTTAATGATAAGATAGTGAAATAACTAACCAATTGCATGCAGATATCATCCACAAATGAACGGTACACCGAACAACTATTGGTGTTGTTTGATTAGTCAAATTAAAGATCGAATCTAAAGCTTTTTGCGGGTTCCTCTTATTAATGTTTTTTTAGGGGCATTTCACACCTGGCCATCCGACCCCAAACTAGGCAGAGCCGTGATGAAACCTGCACACTCCTGCGAAGAAATTCAAAGGTAGTGTATGAAGTCGACCAACCCGCACTGGGCCAGCGTGGTTGACTAAGGCCTATCACTCAGGGTAGGCTCGAGCCCCTCGGTGGGGACGTATAGGAGCTGTTGATGATGCTTAAAAAATACCTAGCGTTAACAAATGTGTGATTTATGTTACACGATCACCACTAAATTACCAACAATAGGACGCAACTTTAAATTTTATAACTGTCGTAAATCGTGGAGGTTTTTTTTGAGCGTAGGATTCGGCGTTCCGTGCTCCTATATCGTTAGTCGGCCAATCAAATTGTCGTAAAGTGTAATAGTGACGGTCGTAATCCTCTCGTTCGATGGGAATGGGCGTTCGAGATCGTCTCGATACGACTGTGAGTAGGGCAGCCATGAAACACTGAGGAATCCGGAATAAGTTTACAAGTCCATATATTACTAATAATTTGATGTATTTCGATTAGTAATATAATGTGAAAAAAGAAGTTTAAAAGAAAACACGTTAATCACCTACTTGATTAAAAATATTACCTAGAGGAGTATATAGACTCATCAACGGCCCGTTACAGTCTACTGCTGGACTATGAGCCTCCTCCACTTAAGTGGAGGGTTTCACCATAATCGCCACGCTTGGCAGGCGGGTTGGAGATCGCGGATTAAAAGATTACTGTATCAGAGAGCGCTGCTGCCCGTTCCCTGTTCAATGTGTAGTCCCTAAGTCGCCTCTTACGACACCCGGGAAGAGTAGGGGATGGTGACAAATGTATTCTACTCTGCTGTCACCACACGGCATGTTTAGACTAGTCTGAATTAATTAATTAATTAAGTACGACTCTACAGCACTCTCAGGAAAATAATATACAATAGCAAAAAAATATATATGGCCTTATCAAGCAATTTCTTTCAGGCTTATTAAATTGAATACACTTGCCAACTTTTTCAAAGCGTTCATATTGCAAACCATAAACTAATAAAATTTTAGCACAATATTAAATTTTGGTTGGCTTGAGTTTGAATTTCGGATATAGAAAAATAACGCCTAAGAGAAAAATAAATATTTTTACCGGAAATTGTAATCGTATCGTTTTGTTCGTCGGAATTTAATCCTGGCCACCCTAACGCCGATACAAGCTTCTTTCCATCTTGCATCCCATCAAATTCATCCTTATGCCATCGACTTGAAAACTCTTGCAGCTACTTAAGTAATTTGTAAGGTGTTGTCACTTGGTAAGACCGCGTGGTTCGGTTTTGGACAAACACCATGACATGGGTGTGCCATGGTTTAGACCGAATGTGGAGAATTACTGTTTTCACGCCATGGCGTAGCATGCTACGGTCATAGGATTTTGATCGCAATTGCTTTTTTACTTAGAGTAACTGTCCATAAGGCAAAACTTTAGCAATAGGATATGTTTTGTAATAATTTCTTTCGTCGTACGACCGACCCTATAGGTACACACAAAAATTATTGGTAGAGTTAGACCGCCGGTTAGGGCAGCGGCCTCTCGTTCAATAGATGCGAGTTCGATCCTCATCACGTACTCCAATATGTTTTCGAATTTCCATATCATATGTACGTTCATTTGAGGCTCTTACGGTGGAAAGAAAACAACAACAACAAACAATTGACAATGTCAATTTTAGCATCGTGAGGAAACCTGAACACTCCTGCGAAGAAATTCAAAGGTTTTGTGTGAAGTCGACAAACCTGCACTGGGCTACAGAGGTCTTCTAAGGCCTGATCACCCTAATTCAGGGTAGGCTCGAGCCCCTGGTAGGACGATGAGCTGTTGATAACTATTAAGAAGTAAAACACGTAGGATATGGTTAAAAAAAAGCTGTTGTCTGTCTACCTCTCCTTTACGAGTACAAGAGGATAATAAAGGTGTCCCTTTCTCTTTGTAGTCGGCCGCTTCCCAAAATCCTAAATCTTACAAAGATGCCATCACAATCAGCTCTCCCTATTAAGTAGTGAATTAAAGATTTGGAGAAAATATCGGCAAGTTTGGAGTTTTTTTTAATGTCTATACAGCCTTGCGGCAGTAAGCAAGATCTAAGGAGAGCGAAAATTCGTTTTTTTTTTAAACGTCTATGATAAGTAATGATAACTGATAATAGAACTTTGGTCATCATCATCATCGTGTGGGTTGTAAGGTCGACAACCGACCTCACAAACCCTAGTGTCAGTGTTATAGAGCCGCCAAAGGCCAAAGACTAGATAGTAGCCGGTACCAACGCTTAACGTGCCTTCCGAAGCACGGAATAATCGTTCTTTTCGGACAATCAGGTGATTCATCCCGCAATGTCTTAACCAAACTGGGGAAAGTCTCACAAACAGATTTTTACCTGACAGTGTCCCCACCAGGAATCGAACCCGGAACCTCCGTAATGAGCGTCGAAATCTCGACCACTCGGCCACGGAGGCTGTTTAGACATGAAAGAACTTTGGTAATTGTATATTTTTGAAGAGTTGTTTCCATGACATGTGTTTTGAATGGTATCACCAGGGTTCAAGGCGTCATCGACTTTTCAACCCACACGCAAATAAGACCTTATTTTTTTATTTTTAGGAAATAATCGACTATAATTCTATCAATAATAACTAAATCAATTTTCACAAAGGTCAAGTTAATAGTCCTTTCATGTCTATAAACCCTATTATTAATTAAATAAACCGTGTTCGATGTTTTTAAATAAATAGCATGTTGGCTACAATCTTCCTGTATGACTTTTTTTACAAAAGAAAAGTTACAAAGTAACTATAAATATGTATTTATATTTATAAAAAAAAAACTAATAAATATAGGTACATTCACAGTAATAATGTTTGTAAAATTGCATCATAAATTATTATAATAAATATCACTTTATATAATTATATAATAAAGTTCTTTATCAACCTATATTAAAACATTTTTTTAATTTATTGATAAAATTTGTGAAAATATACCTTGATTAAAAAAATACTTAAATAGATCAAGAAAAATCAAAATATTTATATGTTCTAATTGATGACACACATTCTATCAATGTATTAATAGAGCAAATAAAACATTTTAATTCAATGAAGAATTTAGTTTTGATGGTTCACATATCATATCACCATTCAATATGCTGCATGCATGAGTAGAAATGAAACATAGAAACAATCGTTAAAACACATCAGTCGGTACAATTTGTAATATACCCTGCTTTATTAATTACCCAAATAAACCTTATCATTAACATCAAAATCGAAACAAACTGTATCATGACTTCACCCGACTATACTACAATCGTACTAATGTGTTTTCAGACAAAATTGCTTCCAATATCAAAACATTCATCGTAATAATTTCGAGCGCACGATTCGATCGAGTCTCGAAGCGCTATGTAATTTAGCTTTGAATTTAGAACGGGATGCATGACGTCACCCAGTGTTAGCCAATCGCTGTCCAGTATCGCCCTAAATCTAGACTTGGTCGACTGTAGTTCCGTAAATGTGGAAAGTGCTAAGCCTTCACTTAGTTTGAATGGCTCAATTTAACGATATGTTAACAAAGTCCGTTGCTTCGCTTTGGTCTGAGCGACGAGAGTCAAAGCCGCCTTTAGATTTAGCTAAATGCAGTGTCTGATTGCAATTACATTGCTTCGTTTGGGTCGCACTTGGGACGGCAAATTAGTACTGCCACAGTAATGACCGGTAAATAGCATCCAATACTTAGAGAAGTGTAAAGTGCGCTTGATAGTAAATATAAATAGTTAAAGTCGTTATTTTCTGCATGGGACAAGTCTAAACTTCACTAAATTTTCTTTTCAAATTTAGAAATTACGTTATGTACTTTTATAAGTTATTCATAAGCTGAAAAAAAAAATTCGTGAGCAATACTACATACGCTTAGCTTGTGAATGTCTATGAAGACAACCAACATACACTGACTGAGCCTAGACCTAAAAAATAATGAATGAATTAATGAATGAATGAATGAATAATAACATAAAAGCTGTAAACATATATTAGAAAGATGAAATTGTAATGGAAGAATACACAGTATACTCGTATAACCAAGAAATAATACAGGTCAAAATAAATAAACAGGAAGTTTCTTAAAGTTTTGTTACTTCTGATCAAAAGGAAACTAATAAAGAGGACAGCGGTACAGAAATAGCGCAAAATATAAACGAAAATACAAAGTTTTGTAACATCCTTTCTCAAAATATGTTGATACGAAGTGATATTTCTTAATGGGAGTTGAATTATGTAGAAATGTATATTTGCGGATATTACCATAACGATAATGATGTTAGACGTAGGTAATTTCTATGATGACTATACTCTTTCTAAGATTAAAGTTACCTTTCACTTTTATAAAAAGAAGATTGTATAAACATATAGGACAATATGGACTCAGGTCGGCCGGAGCAAGGAAAATATGTTCAGGTGGTGATTCTCGGAAAACCCAAACATAGACAGTGTGTGGAGCGGTGCAGTCCATGGCTCATTTAGTGTCCTGTCCTGCCTGCCCTGTCACCTGTTCGCAGCAGGACTTTATGGACACCACAAATAGTGCAGTCGAAGTGGCTAAGTTCTGGGCCACAAAGATTTGCTTTGTCATCGACACGCAAAGAATAAGAATAGGACAAATACTAAATACATGCCTGTCTTTATAAAAAAAAATATAATAGCAACCCAGGGACCCAAGAAGAGTGATGCGTAATCAAATTATCTCGAGGGATATTATCTTGTGTTCGAATCATCTATTGAAGCGAAAACTAGTAGAATCTGTCCTATGAAGTGCTATTGTAAAGTATGTTGAAGAAATATTTGCAGAAGAAGTATTTGCGCCAATAATGCGATAATTGGTTCTCGCTTTGATTACTGACAAATAGCAGTTTGAACTAAACTCTTTAGATAAGCTTATTTATCAGAGTTAATGAGATATTCGTGAACTAATTTATTGTGTTAACTGTTTGCTAACCCAAATAAATAGAAAAAAAAGTCGACAAGAACCTTAAAAGGAGACAGAGAGTACACAGATAACTAATATACGAGTGATTAATTGATAGTAATGAAATTTGTACACAATGTTATTGTTCATAAACAAATAATAACACAATTACAAAAGAGCCGCCTACACAAACAAGACCCGACAAAGACTACCTTCTAATTACCGTATATCTTGTGATTGTTACTATGTGAAAACTCGAATTAGACAATGCAATAAGAGACACAAATTAATGATCTTCAGAGCGTGTAATGGTTTGTGACGTAATTTTTGCATAACCGAATTGGAAGCGAATGCGTGTGAGAGCCGGAAACTTGCGCGCGCGCTTCGAGATGAATAGAGACACGGGACCATTGTGCGTTAGTTGCATTTCTTAATTTAGTACATTAGTGTCCGTCAAAAGAGATGATGATACAAAACCGCATGACATGCAGGTAGATGATGCAGGTGGTTGCAGGTATAATTGCAGAAACCCTAACCGCGAAAGCAAACAAAGTTTACTTTAAAAATCATAACATCATGAATCATGTAAGTAATAAAAACACACGCATTTCAACCAATCATTCTGATTAACAAGAGGTGGATCTTGAAGTTACGAATGCAACGATACGCATCAGATAGACCGTGGAAAAGCGTACAAACAGTGCGGCGGAAAGTGCGCACGCGGCGCGGTGCGCACAACCGAACGTGCGAATAGGAGCGCTTGCGCAACACGCATGGGAAGACTCCTCTACTTGGTCCACAAATCATTGGGCTTCTTTTGTATGTGACAATTTAAATTTAACTTGATGTCTTAGTGATAAAGGTTTTTGTTTTTATTTGAGCACGATACGGGATCTCAAAATTAAAATATCCAAATCACTGTAAGTCAAACAAACGAAATCCCAAATCACGCTTTACCAAAAACATCTTTAACCAAATCACTGAAAGTCAAACAAACGAAATACCAAATCACATATAAAAAAAAACAAATCATATCAAATTTATCTTTATCTTTCTTTAACGGCCCGTTACAGTCCACTGCTGGACTATGAGCCTCCTCCACTTATCCCAAATCACGTTTAATCAAAAACATCGTTAACCAAATCACTGAAAGTTAATTGAATGCAATCACAAATAATGTTTTTCCAAAAACATCTTTAACCAAATCACATTTGACATTTGAGGGACAAAAACGAAATACTAAATAGACTAAAATTTACATAAGTCCTATGTGACACTACAGAAACTCTAAAAAATTATACGGGTATAAGTGAGCATAGATTTTGTGTCAATTGAATATATTCTAGATATATCTAAGTAGAAAAAAGTGAATATTTATTTATTCATATACATATCTATATAATACGCAGCATTATCTAGACGTAATTAAATTAGGCTAGATACACTGCACATGCACTGGACCAGCGTGGTCAACTTAGGTCTGATTGGCCTTATTTAGGGTAGGCTCCAGACCCTCGGTAGGGCGTAAATGAGCTGAAAAGCTACTTAAGATATAAAAATAGCCTATGAACGAAAGTAGTCACAACTAAAAAGTATGTAGTCTGTTCTGTACCAAATAGGCCAGTATGGAAGAGCATACGCAATACGTACCATCTTGACTACGTGCGCGTACACACACGTTTACTTCTTTATTGCCAACATTTTCTACTCTCCGATGTATGACAGCGATAGAGGTAATTCTCTCAATCGAGAAAACGCGATGTGGCGTTGTTGATACAACTGTTGCAACGTTACTACACCTAAACACACTGACGTAAACAGTAATGGATATTGCCCATGTAAATAGTGGTTCGCCGTTCAAATTGGTTGTAAGTGGCTTTGAAATAAAAATGGAAAATTGATGGGAAGTAACTGGAGCGAGAAATTTGCATAACATACCGAATTGAATCTAAACAATCTATATATCAATGAGGCCGTAACGGAAACATGTTAAAGTATAAATTATGTTTAGGACGGTGCTAAGATGCTATAAGATTTTCAAATTATATTTTTTGCTAGTTCGGTTTTATTCTATTGCGTACCTGCTAACTAGGGTTCTATTCTAATCGTAGTGAAGTGAGCGTGACAAAATAACTAGGTACATTTTATACTTAATTTTAATTACCTATAATTACAGGTTTTTTTAGCTTACATGATTAATGGTGTACCTGGACTTTTTACGAAAATTAATTTAGGAAGAACAAATAATAAAAATTTCAAACCTAAAAGCCTTTCAAAAATGTTGAACAGACAGTTTTATTTAAAAAAAAACGGAATCAAAATGATATTATCTTTAAGTTAAAGAGCTACTCTCATTTCTTCTGTGGTTAAAGGCACTATGGGATAAGTAATTCAACTGGAATTCTCTTGGGTTTTAAACTTTCTCACTATCATACATAACATTCATAACTTAACACAAAATCCATCCAAAGCTCGTAAAATTACATGAAATTTTTACGTAAACTTACAGACTGAAAACGACACCGAAGGTCTTGGAGATGACTCCCATGGTCTTCTTCCAGCCCTTGACGAGCTGCTGGCGGCGGCGCGCCCGGCGGGGCGGCGCCGCCCGCGCATCCAACTCCTCGTACGAGTTAATCTTGCCGGCTTCCGGATCCAGCCGAACCCCTCATCACGCACTATCACTCAACACAGGCCATCGGAATACAGTCAACAACCAAAACTTGCGTCGCCGCCCTCGATTTCCGTCGTCCGGATCATTGGAATACAATCGTTCACTGACGACTTATTCAATGGTCCAATTTGAATATCAAATCGGGTGCAGCGGAGGTTTGCGTGTTTACATCGCGTAGGGACGGGGTGTAGAGAGACATGCGCTTGGGTCGGCGGCGCGGTCCACACTGGCAGCCTGAGCCTGGCAGCCGGCGACTCTACTACAGTACTATACAAAAAGCTTGAATCACATGCCAGTTCGTAGGACTTGCTACGCAGCTACGGGGGTAGCGAGCGACGGACTCGTTTGTAGCGCTTGTAAGCTCGCGTGAATCATTGAATGCGCTCATGCGCTGCATCTGCATAATTCTTTCTATTGAGTAGAAAACCTCGCGGAAGTGGCCTGTGGCGGCCCTGTCCAGCCTCTGACTTCGCACGCAACCATTATTCAGGGCTTCCAATTTTAAATAATTGACAAAGACGGTTAGAGGCCTTTGCCCTTTGCAGTTACACGTGCAGTTCAACAGATTATCACACTTCACACTAATATAATAAATGTGAAAATATATTTGGATGTTTAGATGTTTGTTCCGCTTTCACGCCTAAACTACTGGACGGATTTGGACGAAATTTGGAATTAAGATAGTTTGTAACCTGGATTAACACATAGGATTTTTACCGGGAAAAGTCTTATTAAATCTTACATAGCGCGAGCGTAGCCGCGGGCGGATCGCTAGTTATGAATAAATAGAGATAAAAATGTGGGTTAAATATTAAGCATTTACGAAACGGACTAAAGTCGTTTTTTATGTATAGATTACTTTAAAAACTATAATTTATTTTACACAATGATTTACTGAGTAATGGTTGGTCTAGCCTATAGATCTTTTGCCTTTTAAAAATATTTGCTTGTATCCCTTTTTGATTTAGACTATTAACATATCCGCCGAATCATCATCAACAGGCTCATATCCCCCCGAGAGGCTCGAGCCTACCCTGTATCGTCATCCACGTTGGCCCTGTGATTACTCCTACGCCGATTATAAGAAGTTATTCAACCTGGTTCCCGAAATGGTGAGTTTAAACCAAGACATGGTCAAGGCATCGTAACTTGTATATCATTGGTTTCCTTTCTTGATTGTGAAGGCTTGTAAGAAATAATTCGAGAATATGATTTTAAATTTTCGCGGTCACAAACAAACGATTGACAAACAAATCGACAAACAAACAAATCATCAAATTATAATCATTTTGTCAGATTAACAAATGTAATCATTCGAGTGGTCTCTGCCTACCCCTCCGGGAAAAAGGCGTGACTTTATGTATGTATGTATGTATCATTCGAGTAGCACTAGTCACTAGCTATTTGTGTCTACAATCCAGCCTGATGCCTGGTGGTTCGAGTTACCAAGAGCCTGAGGGTATGCCTCGCGTGTCTCATCGGTCAACCAAGCGAAGGCAACGCACCTTTTAAATCATTGGTTCTTTTTGTTGATTGTAAAGGCTTGTGGAATATCAGTCCAGTAGCCCAGTCACTAGCTATTTGTGTCTACAATCCAGCCTGATGCCTGGTGGTTCGAGTTACCAAGAGCCTGAGGGTATGCCTCGCGTGTCTCATCGGTCAACCAAGCGAAGGCAACGCACCTTTTAAATCATTGGTTCTTTTTGTTGATTGTAAAGGCTTGTGGAATATCAGTCCAGTAGCCCAGTCACTAGCTATTTGTGTCTACAATCCAGCCTGATGCCTGGTGGTTCGAGTTACCAAGAGCCTGAGGGTATGCCTCGCGTGTCTCATCGGTCAACCAAGCGAAGGCAACGCACCTTTTAAATCATTGGTTCTTTTTGTTGATTGTAAAGGCTAGTGGAATATCAGTCCAGTAGCCCAGTCACTAGCTATTTGTGTCTACAATCCAGCCTGATGCCTGGTGGTTCGAGTTACCAAGAGCCTGAGGGTATGCCTCGCGTGTCTCATCGGTCAACCAAGCGAAGGCAACGCACCTTTTAAATCATTGGTTCCCTTTGTTGATTTTACTTGTAAGAATGCTCTGTTTGAAAAATCAAGTGTTTTTTTCAATCATGTCTTCGTTGTTATTACTAATTAGAATACCATCAGGTCAAATATGGTTCTCAGTAATCAATCGCGTTCACTGCCCATTGCATTCATCGGTTCTTTGACAGACGCTCAATGTAAAAACTTGAGATTAAGTACTGTAAAAAGCTGCATTAGTTTTTGCAGTTCTCAATGTCAAAGAAGCTTTTGAGGACTTCTTAAGGCAAGTCTCGTTTATTTTCAGATTATCTGCCAAGAAGACTAACGAAGATTTCGTGGATCATTAAGTATTGCTAAACTCGACGCATTATGTTACTTTTGGAACTCTACTAAAAACAAAAGTATATTTTTTGTTGCACAGCAAAAATTGCATACCCACGACTATATACGTAATGCAATTCTGTTAACACGCAAAATCTAGACTGATACTAGGAAGTAATATGCTAAAATACTTCAAGGTTGTTATCTTCTTGGAAGACAAGTATACTAATACAAGAAAGGTGCGCGAACTATTTCCTGACAAGATATACACTCACCGGCACAACCAACCGCCCACCCTTCATTTCAGGGAATACTCTTGATTCTTTATAATTCTATTAGTTACAGCTGATTTTAGTTAAAAAGTAGTTTAATTAACGTTTATTTAAGTGTGTTTAATTTATCGTAAAATTATCAATAAATCAATTGTAATATATAACAATAAGCGTAGTTTAAAATTAACCCGAAATACAAGGGTGGGCGGTTAGATGTGCCGGTGAGTGTATAAATGGAGAAACTGACGCAAAGCCAAAACTATACTGGGCCTAGAAACTTGAAATTTGTAATGTAGGTTGTTCCTAGGACGTACGCAAGCACTAAAAATTGATATTTAAACATTCCTTCCTAAAGGGGACTGAAGTTAGTTTGAAACTCCAACTTTATACAAACAAAAACCACGCAGACGAAGTCGCGGGCGGAAAGCTCGAACTATTAAAAATATATATCATCAACATCAACGGCCCGTTACAGTCCACTGCTGGACTATGAGCCTCCTCCACTTAAAAACATAGAATATCGTTAAACTTTCTACCATTACAATGTATAATAATATAATGTATTCTTTTATTTATAACCTGGCGAATTGTTAGACTTGTGCGTATGTTAAAAAATGCTTAAAGCTGTGGCGTACTTTATGTAGGGTTAAGTGACGTAACACCTGGAAACTAAGGTAAATGGAGCTGTAGTCGCCCACGCACTACAAATTGAGAAATGGAAGTGAAACCAACGGACTGGTCACGAATGGGCACGATTTCGGCAGACATTCGGCAAAAATGAAAGTTGGCAGAAAAATCTTTTATAGTGATAATAAAAAAATATATTGTTAAAATGGAACACAACGAAAAAGTCATTTTTAATATGCCAAACTAAAAGGCAGAAGAAAAGCTTAATGTGTTTGGGCTAGCCACCTAACACCTCTTAAAAAGCAATATAAGGTTTCCGGAAGGGATTTGTGAGCGTGATCTAAGCATACAAAAATTAAAAGATTTTTGTTATGCATCCTTAGCTATCCTCCAACCATAAAAAATATCTAAAATTGTCATATTTATTTTTGTATTTAACGAAGTAATAGTCGCAATTTGCGTCTGCCGCAATCGGGGTCACTGGTCACAAGTTGATGTCAGATGTAGCTGATGTCAGCACTTGACTCATTATATGCAGATGATACAATAAAGTTCAGGTTGACGATTGTAACCTAACCTAACCTAACTCTTCATAAGCTTAATCAACATCAACGGCCCGTTACAGTCCACTGCTGGACTATGAGCCTCCTCCACTTAAGTGGAGGGTTTTGCTATAATCTACATGCTTGGCAGGCGGTTTGGAGATTGCAGATTAAAAGGTTACTGTATCAGAGAGCGCTGCTGCCCGTTCCCTGTTCAATGTGTAGTCCCTAAGTCGCCTCTTACGACACCCACGGGAAGAGTAGGGGTTGGTGACTAATGTATTCTACTCTGCCGATAAATAACTAATAATAACAATAACTGCCCTGTTTCTTGCTCTATACAAGACCTAAATGAGGCCAATGATAAGGCAGTAAGCTCTGGCCAATATTTGGGTTGGACTGGTTTAACCCCCATCGACACGAAAAGAAGAAGAAGAAGATAAGCTTAGGTACAATATTATTAAAACCTTCAATTCTGAAGGTGAAGTTCTAAATCTAAAAATAAGTCCACCTGCCACTTTAGTTTTTCTAAAATATCACTTCTTTTTTTGGCAATTAGGAATTCAAAACCTTCATTACAATGTCCCCACTAAGGGCCTCGAGTCGACCATTTATATCTAAACTGGTCTAAAAAAAACACCGCCTAAGCAAGAATCTTTGATTAACGCTCTATTTCGTGAAAACGCAACAAAAAAGTTAAGTAACATTAAGCAAGAAGATTATCCCAATTAAAGTTATGCAGACGAACCAACTGCCCATGATAAGTGCAAAATAATTTGTTTATTGCATAAGTGCGAAAAACTGTAACACACATTATGTACGTAATACTAACAATAATTCAGAAAGTTATGGTAGTGTGTTGTGCTCAGAAAGATAAATTGAAATGTTTGTCATTCCTATGTTTGTTACTATTTACACAAAAAAGTAACTTGCAAATGCCTGTAAAAAAATTCTAGCATTAACAGCCTCCATGACCGAGTGGTAGAGATTTCGACTCTGGGTTCGATCCTCGGTGAGGACACCCCGGTTTGGATATTGCAGGCTGAATCACCTGATTGTCCGAAAGAATGATGATTCTGTGCTTCGGAAGGCACGGTCCCGGCTACTATCTAGTCGTTACAACCGACCTCACAACACTGACACCAGGTTTTGTGAAGTTGTTGACTTTACAATCAACACGATGATGATGATGAGCATTAAAAAATGTTTAGTCACTGTTCTTTAATATGTATCAAACTGTTAAAATGTACTAATCAATCTAGTCTAAAATCCTAATCTAAAAACCTCATTCAATAAATGACTAACTACACCAAATATGTCTTATTCGTGTTAGACAAAAACTCATCCAAAATGATTAAATTTCAAATGTAGATGATTCATAGTTCAAAATAGGTTTCCAAATTACACTGCAAGAACCTGAGACGAATTAAAGGTGAATTCTTACTTTGGTGTATTACATAGTCAAATTAAATACAACAAATAGTCAAAATACAACGATCAATCAGTCACATAAAACCACCACCGCCCTGGGACGTCCCAGGCGCAAAGGCTCCCATCACACTTGCAGCGTTACCACGCTGAATAGCAATGGACGACGGAACGAACCAGCTTCTTCATTCTTACTGTATTATTTTACGTGTATCACATCACATCACACTAATATTACTCGTATATTATACCTCTTTTATATATATTATAAATGTGAAAATATATTTGGATGTTTGTACCGCCTTCAAGCTTAAAGTTCTCAACGGATTTGGATGAAATTTGGAATGGAGATAGTTTGTAAGCTGGATTAACACACAGGATATTTTTAGGGGAAAAAGTCTTATTCCCACGAGAAAATCTAACAAGCTTTTTCACGAATACTAAGCTTGAACACGACAACTTTCATAGTTACCTAAAAAGCTAAAAAAAAAATACCTTAGTTACAAAAGCTCTTGTGCATTGTAAACTTTGTACACAAACAACTACTCAAGATACAGTGTATTTATTAGGGGGGGCGCACACGTGCGTTATCGCGACCTATATCTGTGATTCAACCTATTTTATTCTATGGGGCCCGTATATTAGAACCTCATTTGTATTCAACAGCCTCTGGGCGGAGAACACGATGAGCCGCGTGTAAAGAATATGTACCTTAAAAATTGAGATGCTAAACTTATGAGCATGAATAAGTAGGATACAATATTTTTTTAAGATTTTACATAAAATTGTATAACTTTTACAATATTTAAAATGTTGATGGAACGTAGGAATGGCTTAGTTGCAAAAATACCACTTCTCAATACAATACTAATGAGAAAGCAGACATTTTGGGAAAAGAACATTTTAGGAGACATACGTCATTGTACTTCTTCTCCATCGTCCTAGCGTTTTCCCGGCCTGGTGCTGGGGTCCGCTTTGATACTCATTCTTCTCCACAACGCCCGGTCTTCGGCATCGTTAGGTGTGAGATTGTTCTTCTCCATATCCGCTTTCACGACGTCCAGCCAGCGCTTTTTAGGCCTACCACGTGATCTAAGGCCCTGGACAGTGAGGTCCAGGCATCTTTTTCTTACATAGTCTGACGGTCTGCGGCTTAGATTGCACTCCAGAGGGAAATATACTACACCACGACCTACGTTGACACAATCCTAAAACCAGTGGCTCTGTGAGCTGTAGACCTCGCGAGTCTGTGTTTTTATATTTATTTTTATATTTTCTCCACAAAGATCCCCGACCCCTTGAAATTTATTTTTTTAGCATTTTATTTTATTTTAATTTAATTGATTGAGCAATGTGACCTGTAGAGGAAAACAGCTTCAGCTGTAGACCTTGTAAGCTGGCAACCCCCATAACTCCGTCATTTTTTAAAATTTCCAAAAACTGACTCGACAAAAAAATTTGATTAATTTATCGAACCTGCTCACAAAATTTCACGAGAATCGGTTCAGAAATGCGACCTGTAGAGTGGAACAGACAGATGGACAGACAGATAGACATACAAAAGCAATTTTGGCCAAGCTGAAACAGAGACGCTTCGCTCGCTCGGTCAATTACTACATGCAATTAGTATTAAATACCGATTTACGTACCTATAGACCCAAATAAATTATTTATTCACAAGCATATAGTCCATACAATAGAACCACCAGCTGTAGCCTGTAACCTTGAAGCAATATTGTAATTTCATTTTACAGTTTGCTAATAAGTAGACAAGCACGCGTGATTTGACTACGATTTACAACAAAACGTGAATTTAGTGGACCTTGTATTAAAAAAAAGTACTATGTAACATGGACGAACAGTATCCGAATACTATACTTTGTTATTTCCAAATACTGACTGACATCAAGCAATATTTTCTAGAGTTATGTTAAATACTGATTAGTGATCACCATAATTACTACGAGTATCATCATCCACCTCAGTCAATTAAAAAAAAAAAGAATCCCGAAAAGCAAACATACTTACATACATTTTTTTAAACCTAAATACCATATATTAAATACGTATATAATTATTTTGTATTAATTTCGGTAGTATTACATGGTTTTGAAAAAAAATACTGCACCAATACCTACTTACTTGATTTAGGCTATAAATTAATATAAACTACTAGCCGTGTGGTGACGGCAGAGCAGAATACATTTGTCACCAACCCCTACTCTTCCCGTGGGTGTCGTAAGAGGCGACTTAGGGACTACACATTGAACAGGGAACGGGCAGCAGCGCTCTCTGATACAGTAACCTTTTAATCTGCGATTTCCAACCCGCCTGCCAAGCGTGGAGATTATGGCAAAACCCTCCACTTAAGTGGAGGAGGCTCATAGTCCAGCAGTGGACTGTAACGGGCCGTTGATGAAATATAAACTCTAGCTGACCCGGCAGACGCCGTTGTCCTGCCATTTTTCCCAACACCTAGTAGAACAGTTTATATGGGAAAATGAAATTGTTGGTTTTTCTATCTTCCTCGCGATTTTTCCATATTTTATCACCGTTTAAACCTTCCCTGGACTTTTACGAATATTTCAAGACTAAAATTTGACAAATCGGTTCAGCCGTTCTCGAGTTTTAGCGAGACTAACGAACAGCAATTATTTTTTATATATATATAGATAGATACTACTATTTATAACAATAGTGTCGATTAATTTATTAAGCTTTATACCTAAGTAGTTAGGTATAATTATAAATATTCGCCTTGAACGAACAATGAAATAGGTTTCTGTTCATGACCTAGCTCACTCAAGTAATTATCGATTATCAGGCGAACTAAAAATTTAAATACAAATTCGTCTTAAACGAACCGCGCCAGTTAAAACATGATTTAGAAACTTGAATAGTATAAAATGCATATGCAATGCATACATAGATTTTAATTGCTATGATCTATGCGGCTCCGTAGCCTAGTTGGTAGTATTGCCTGCCTTCGAAGCACAGGGTCGCGGGTTCGAATCCCGCCCAGGGCAAACATTCGTGTGATAAGCACTTGTGTTTGCCTTGTGTCTGGATGTTGTTTATCTATTATATATATCAGCTGTCTGGTACCCATAGTACAAGCTCTGCTTAGTTTGGGATCAGATGGCCGTGTGTGAGATGTCCCCACATATTTATTATTATTTAGTATTTATAATAGAATATAACTGAATTGTTAACTAGTTCTGCTTACGCCGGAAGTCACCACTTGGCGTAGTTGTAGGAATTACGTTTTTCTGCAGATATGTAATATATTTTACTATTTAAGCTTTTTAAATTTACTTACCTTTTTAATATACATCGCTAGTACTCGTAAAAATCATTAAAATGTGCAGGTAAATGTAGACTTGCATGTCGTGATTTTGAACTGAAATAGTAATAATTAATATGGCAGAACGGCAAAAGCCTGCTATAGAAGTTTACTAAGACTCCTACACTTACAGAAAACTTCATGTACCCCACAGGATGCGTCTTTTAACACGGCATGTTATTAAGTTCCATACTGTTTAATTTTACGCGGCAATAAAACGAAGAGAACGAACTGCGCACACGCAGTAGCTGCTCCCATCACGTCCTGAACGCTTATTCTGATAGCCGTGCATTTACAAGAAAACATTTAACTGAATTATCTGCAATAGTTTATAAGCGATCGGTAACAGTGGGAGTATCTACTTCTTTTAATTTCGGAGTGAGAGAGAGAAAGATACTGTCTTGTCAGATCTTTTATATGTAACATTTTTTTTTTATAACTCAATTACTATCAAACTTAAGGCGTTTTGGTTTAAACTTAATTTATTTAAATTCTTACTTTTTAAGTAATTAAGTATGTAATTCTAAAAAAAAAAACTTTACGAAATATTTAGTGGGTAAACAAAAAAAATCTGCAATGTGGACATCAGAAGTGGGATTCGAATACGTTTTAATAAAAATGGTTGTGATATTACCCCCAACATTTTTCTTAAAAATAATAGATTCGGTAGTTATAAACTATTGTTTAAAATTCGAATAACGAATAGGGCAGCCGATCCCATTCCTTCCGCTCGATGACCCATTTTGTATCTCTAAGCGACAGCGACACGATGCGTGTGCGGCGGCGGCGGTTAGCACGGTGGCGCTGTCATTGGTGCTGCGTTAGAAATACGTTACACTTTTGTTTTTTCAATATTCTAGAACTTATTTTGTTTGAATACGAATACTTAGATTATTATTAGCTAGGTTAGGACATTGGACATTGTATTCTACTCCGCCGTATGGTAGGTAAACCCTCCACTTAAGTGGAGGAGGCTCATCCTCCAATTTCGATTAGCTGACAAGTGTGAATCACGATTCACGAATAACCTTTTTTCTGCCATACATATTCTTTGTCTTTTTTCCAATGTTACTTCATCAACGGCCCGTTACAGTCCACTGCTGGACTATGAGTCTCCTCCACTTAAGTGGAGGGTTCTGCCATAATCTCCACGCTTGGCAGGCGGGTTGGAGATCGCAGATTAAAAGGTTACTGTATCAGAGAGCGCTGCTGCCCGTTCCCTGTTCAATGTGTAGTCCCTAAGTCGCCTCTTACGACACCCACGGGAAGAGTAGGGGTTGGTGACAAATGTATTCTACTCTGCCGTCACCACACGGCTTGTTACTTATTTCAAATGAAGTATAAAAAGTACGAGTGAAACACGAAAGAATTTATAAAGTCACCTTTTTGAGACAATTTGGACAATTCTAAAGGGCTCTTTGTTTCGTAAACTGTTACAGTAATAAACATGGGCGCCTATAATGGACAAGTAATACTAAGTTTTATTATTTTACTTTCACTGATGTTCAATACAAACAAAGACGCAAGGCTCACGACGTAGAAAAACCATCAACGTAACGTTATTTTGTTTTGTGGTCAAAATTATTACTACGGACGTCTTAGAAAAAGGACGATACAAGAAAGTGGACCACGTCATCCTAAACGAGCTTTTGGACATTGTCAAGGTCCTTTCGGCGATCTTATCTTAAGTTATCTTTAACATTATTGCGGCAAACTATGAATTCGGATCATTTACGATATAACGTTCGGAAACCTAAAATATTATTGTCTAATCATTAATTCAAGTTACTCATAATTATGTACTAAAATAAAAGAACCATCCACTTTAAAGCAATTTAAAAAATCTTCTATATTTCTAACAAAGGCTTAGAAATTAACTCATCAAAAAAGTCGACGTCCGTCCATGAAATTACTGCAAGCATTAGGGCCGCATCACACCGCGTGCGTCTACCTGCGTCTGCGCCGCTCGACCGTACTACTCTAGTACCGTTATGTCGAGGTTGTGCAGAAAAAAATAGTTTATGTTAGACACGCGTTGCCAGGCAAAGGGTGAGGATTGACCTGAGGGAGTACAGTCTGCTGACGATATTTAAAAAGAGATGTATTTGTTTTTGGATATAAAAGTGAAGAAATATTTATAATGCAGCCCGTACTAACTTTTCCAAGTATCACATGTACTCTTTCGTAGATTACTTAAGGATTAATTACAAAAACTTTAATTTAGAATAATATAATAATTATTTGGAGAGTTAAAACATTAAAATATTGACACCAGGGTTTTATTTTATTATATAGTACTGACTCTCGAATCGAATATAGTAAGTTCTTTTCATAAGTGACTATAATATGTATTACACATATTTGAAGCTAACTGTACCAGAAAAACACGATATGTAATAATTTTATAAGTGCGTGAAATTACAGCAGATGCGGGATTTGTGGTTGACATGTGAAAGCGGCTTTATATATTTTTTGTGGATAACTACTTAGACCATATTGAAAAGAAATGAAGATGATGTGTTTCGTACTATATAGACGTTCGTATAGAACTGTGATATACAACGTGTTACAAAAAATACCAAAAAAATAATATTTTTCATCAAAGGCATTTAATCAAATATTCCCATCTCTAGTGTCAATCAACCTGAGATTGACACCTAAAATATAGACTATCGATTCTCAGATCTTTAAAAGAGATGTACTTAAATAAATTTATGTTAGAAAACAATTTTTTTGCCTTAATTATCTTGTTTACGTATGTATTTACAAACATGAACATTATTGAAACAAATTTATTATTTCATAACAATTATTTAACAAATCTTTTTTTATTTATTTGTAGTTTTTTTTTCATTTCAAAATTAATTGTTCTAATGTGAACGTTATGGTACAAGTAGTACAGAGAACAAAGGATATACGAGTAGTCAGGCCAGGCTGCTTGAAAGGGATTAAGTTTTCTCTGGTAATTATAAATGCTTTGTTATGAAATTTCGCCTAATTGTGCAGTTCGGTAAACTATTACATGTAAACAAAATTTCATATAAAAATATAAAAAATCTCTTGAGAAAATTTGAACCGTTTCAAGCGGCCTAGCCTGACTATAATAATATCCTTTGTCCTCTGTACGTAAGCATTTTTAACCGTAGCAGTAAAAATAGTCGCATTGACCAAAAATTACATATCTGGTCCGAATATTCTTTGACACAACTGATCACTAGAGATGGGAATATTTAACTAAATGCCTTTGATAATTTTTTGTAACACGTTGTATAGGTATTACTCATAAAAATAAATCTAAAGAAAGCTGAGTCAGTAAAAATATAAAAAACAAAACAATTCCACACTCAGACTTAACAAGAACGTAAATTAAACAAAGAAAATAATTATTGTAAATTACAAGGAAACTGACAAAGGAAAAACAATTATAACTATAACATCTACGAGTACCAATGTTTGTAATAATGATCGTTTCCAAGAGCTTAAGTACTTAATCACAATACTACAAACAAAAATAAAATCTAAACAATTTAGACGCCAGCTGTGAATGTGGAGAACCCTTGCAAACCATGCTACACCTCACTAACTGTCCCGCGTGCCCGACCACCTGCTCGCGTGAGGACTTACTTGTCAGTAACCAGAGGGCTACCACGGTAGCCGCTTTCTGGGAAAGTAAGATTTAGCCCGTGTTCTTGCCGACACGAAAGATGAAGAAGTTTCGAAGGATTTGCATTAATCGCTCATTGGTAATTAATTAGTTCATAGTTATTTAGTTAGTTGCTGATAATGATGATGATGATGAATTAATTAATTTATTAAACTAATAATACAAAGTAAACTAATAATAAATTAGTTCACAGAAACATTTATTAATGTTTATCTCTCATTGTGTTTTTCAATAAGGTTGCCTGGAAGAAATTGCTACCTTAGCAATAAGGCAAGCGGCCTTATTGCTAAGGTATCTGTACACCCTTTTATTTATCTTCTGTACTTTCAAGCAATAACCTTGTGTGCAATAAAGTATATTCTATTCTATTCTAATCTTTCATCATCAAAGAAGGGTTTATTTTAGCAAGCCTACCTTACACACACATCACACTAATATTATAAATGTGAAAGTATATTTGGATGTTTAGATGTTTGTTCCGCTTTCACGCCTGAACAACGAATTTGGATGAAATTTGGAATGGAGATAGTTTGTACCCTTAATTAACACATAGGATACTTTTTACGGGAAAAGTTTTATTCCCACGGGAAAATCTTACATAACGCGGGCAGATCGCTAGTAAATGAATAAGGCACAATCTTTAAATTTCCAAATATACATTTTCAAATTCTCATGTAATGGTAATCTATTTCTTTCTCCGTAAGAGACACAAGACTAAATTAAGAATTGGTAAATAGCTCCTCTATCTTGAATAAATGTATTGTTTTCAATAGTCAGTAAATATGGAGATTAGCCGTGTGGTGACGGCGGCAGAGTAGAATACATTTGTTACCAACCCCTACTCTTCCCGTGGGTGTCGTAAGAGGCGACTTAGGGACTACACATTGAACAGGGAACGGGCAGCAGCGCTCTCTGATACAGTAACCTTTTAATCTGCGATCTCCAACCCGCCTGCCAAGCGTGGAGATTATAGCAAAACCCTCCACTTAAGTGCAGGAGGCTCATTAGTCCAGCAGTGGATTGTAACGGGCCGTTGATTTGATTTGAAATAGCTAGGATGGAACATCAGACCTTACTACTGGCAGCCAACAGGAGGGGTAGGCAAAGACGTCCCTACGAGTATCTCAAAGTGCATTAAACTTTTTTTTTATTTTCATTGGCTTTAGATAAGTCATATTTAAAAAAGTTGTGATAGTCCCTAATTTGGTGAAGCTCCAACAGTCATTCTATAACCAAATACAGAATAATCCATTGCAAGCTTAGGCACCGGATGGACTGAATTAGAAACGTGGACGACACATTCCTAATGTCGTCTTCCTTTTCTCGTCAGCATGCCTGTGATGATGACACGTTGAAGAAGTTCACGGAATAGCACGTGTCCACCATTTCCAGCTATTGATAGAAGATTGAATCAGAATTTATCTTGTTATTCGGTTTCGAAATAGGGCGAGGGTATTATAGTGAATCTGTATGAGATCTGTCTATTTCTAGTGGCTGCGCTGTGTTGATATTAGATTTCGATATTTTTTCACACGTAACTATGAAGAACGAAGGTTTTCTTTCTAATAATATAAAGGAATCGAAGCGATAAGTGATGCGAAAAATTCTCATTGCTAAAACGTAAACGTATTTCCGTAAGATAAAAATATTACGGTAAAGTATCCCTTACCTGGACAGGTGGACAGAGACCACCTCCATTTAAGAATCATCAAGAATGCCACATCATTAATTCTGCAAATTTATTTTTTTGGAAAAATTAATAGGTTCGAGTATATTACCAGAAAACTTGTCTTTTATTACACGTCCAACAGTTTTGAACTATTTTTTCTTATTTTTCAACCCATTTATAAGACTCACTCAATGAAATTATGGCACAACATAACATAACAGATTTATCACCTCATAAATATACCTATAAAATTAAAACAACATACCTGCATAACCTTGGGCCACATTTTTTAATCCTGTCTTCGTCAGCCCTAATTAGCCAGACAAACAATGGCGTGATAACATCTAATGATGGCTGCTAATGACTTACTGGCTTCTTAGTGGACACGATAACAACTAGCTACTGCCAAGGTGTACGACCTGGATGTTTATTCCTTTATTTTCAAGTTAAAGAAATGATGAAACTGCATTAAAATACTGGCAACTAGCGAAAAAAGAAAAAGGATGAAAAAGAAAAATTGGCAACGAATGAATTTCTTTTCAAACACGATGAAGGCAATAGACACTGGCAGATTGTAAAATTTTTAATTTTCAAATGGAAAGACACTGATAAAACACGCTGATAAAAAAAGTTTAAGGAATAATGTTAATGAACCGAATTCAAACTTTTCAGAAAAAGTAGACCTACATTACGGCATAAACGTTAACCACGAGCTTTCTTTAAAACCATAAGATTGATAATCTTTGTAGATTCTACAAACATTACAAACGCAGATGTTATTTTAAAACTATAAAAAACAGGGTTACTATTACGCGATTCATAAATTACACTACATATACTTGTAGCAGATTGAAATGAAGTGAATGTCACCGATTACTAGGTAATCACAGTACTCGTCCCTACACAGGTAACTATTTGCTAACATATTTCTTAAAAAAAGAAGTCGCGTTCTATAATTCCCACGCAGCAAATAAAAGATTGGCGAAAAGGGCAAAAACCGTAATAATACGTCATGCGCACCGATAGGATGCGTATACGCAGGTGTGTAAACGACAATGCGTAAGTACATGCTGTTGTGCGATGGATGGAATGTGTATTGAACGCAAAATATACCGTAATTCGACAGCATAATTATAGCAAACTTATGAAACTTATTTATAAAGTTTTAACTCTATTAAATATGATTTTAATATGATTTTATCATCAAGTGAGACCAGCAAACATCTTGAGCAATAGATATGGAAAAGAGGAACTACGCTAGTTCGATTAGTCATAAATATATATTTAAATTTTTAGATCAAGATTACATTTAATAAATATATTTTACTGAATAAGTCGCTTTTAGCCTGTATTTTTGCTTTGTTAACAAAAATATTAGATTACTGTTTGCCGGACACCGCATGTATAATACATTTTATATATAAATAGTAGTTTGTTTTAACCAGACGAGCAGACGACGACGCGCGACAACGCGACGACGACGGCGACGTAGCAAATTTTCCGCTAAATTAGTCTAGCATTTCAGTACCAACGAAAGCTTCTAACTTTCCAATTACCCTACCCTCAGAGAGCGCAGTAAATCTTTCCAGTGGGTAGTAATTACAGCCATTTGGCAGCCTGGGGCTTCCGTCACGTGATTACAATACTCGTACAACCTCCATTGCGACCTAACCTACCCACGCTCGGGTAAATTTACCCTTGCTGACCTTTCAGTTTTAGGGCAGATTGAGGAGTCTTAAAAATCACACTAATATTATAATGTGAAAATATATTTGGATGTTTAGATGTTTGGATGTTTGGATGTTTGTTCCGCCTTCACGCTTAAAGTACTCAACGGATTTGGATGAAACTTGGAATGGAGATAGTTTGTAACCTGGATTAACACATAGGATACTTTTTACCGGGAAAAGTCTTAGTCCCACGGGAAAAATCTTATATAACGCGAGCGTAGCCATGGGCGGACAGCTAGTATATAATTTTTTTATTGATTTTGGTTTGTCTGTTAGCAACGATGTCAAGGGTGAAACATTATCCAGAATAACGTAAGATGTAACAGGCATCTTTGCCTTGTTAACAAATAGACTGTTTACGATTTTGAAAATAGATCAGTGGAGGGGGTCTATAAAAATCCATAATTGAAAATACCTATATTGAAAATTTCTAATCATTGAATCACATAATCCAGAATTTCAAAATGCATATATTTAAAAATAATATCGTTAATTAAGATAATGTCAGTATACATAACGATTGAAAAATATAAAATTAACACACTAAATTATAATATAAGTTAAAAGCAAAGCCATTGCAGATTGGTATAGGGTATATATTAACTACTTATATACATGGAGCAAACAACGAAGGACAAACGAAAAGAAATTTGCCCACGAGATACGAAATAGTGCAGAATCGTGCTATAATCGTATCGAAATTTTGGTGCGAAAACATCAACACGAAAAAGCGAAAATAAATTCAAAGATCGGACAAAATTAATAATATTATTTGCCAGAAATTACCTAACCACAACAGCTAAGTGTTTCAGATATTGTTGCGAATCTAAAATTTCTTTAAATCTGTTTGATTGATGATTTATAAAGATGTATAATAAATTAATGTTGTTGGGAATAAATCGAGATTTGCCATTCTTTCACTTCACTTTCATACCAAAGTGTATCAAAATAATTTTACACTGTTAAAAATATGTATTTTTAATGTTATGGGTTTTCATGTTACGAATTTAAAAGTTAAGGTTTGAAAATTATGGATTTTAATCATTATGCTAAAAATGGTTATATTAAGTCTGTTATGGATTTTGAAAATAGGATTAATAATGTTATGTAATTTAAGGTGCTTCTGAATCTCTTGCAGGGGCATCAGGATTTTATTGTTTTATACAAAAATATTGATAATTAATAGTAAAAAATATTAGACGAAGTAAAGTAATATAAAAAGATCAAAGGGTCAAAAAATCTAAAATAAATTGGAAAAAGTTATCAAAATATATACCCGATAAAAGATATTGATTAATGTTTTAACATTAATAAAAATTGGGTAAGCAAAAACACGAAACATGTTTTTGTCTAGATCAGGTCCTGGATTCTGACGTCAATTATCACCCACTTTCAACCCCTTGTGGAATCTTTCTCCGAAAACAATTTGCTTGTTACACTTCAGACTGTTTTCAAACTGAAATGTGGAGATTGTTTGAGCTGTGTAAACAACAACTAACTCACTGACTCTGACTGACTGTAAAGTTAGGAATAATTTTGCATATTTTTGGGAACTAAGTTTATGAAGAAATTGTAAATCAGATAACTTTGAACATAACCTCGTAATTTTAAGTGGAAATAAAGGGAAGGCGCGATCTTATATCAAGAGAAATCAGTCTCGGTACGGTGAACTACGGTGGTTAGTTTTTTTTTAATCGTCGTTATTTTAGATTTTGCACAATGTTCCTAAGGAGAGACACCGCGCTTGCCAGTGTGAAAAATATACATAAAAAATACACATCGCTGCCAGTCTTACTTACCTTTTTTGTAGTTTTCAAAAATACTCGTACATTTTCCAACTCTTACCTGTAAAAAAGAAAAGGTGTTTTTAAATACCATGCAAGATAAAATAAAATCATTTGTAAAACATTGTGTGACGGCAGAGTAGAATACATTTGTCACCATCCCCTACTCTTCCCGTGGGTGTCGTAAGAGGCGACTTAGGGACTATACATTGAACAAGGAACGGGCAGCAGCGTTCTCTGATACAGTAACCTCTGCGATCTCCAACCCGCCTGCCAAGCGTGGAGATTATGGCAAAACCCTCCACTTAAGTGGAGGAGGCTCATAGTCCAGCAGTGGACTGTAACGGGCCGTTGATTTGATTGTAAAATATTTATAGTGTGCAGGCGTGATTTTTCATCCTAAACTTTATCAAGAATGCCAAAACGTTCAAGAAGTATTAAACCAAAAGATAGAAATAATTTCGCAGATGTAAGGATAATAAAAAGTTGTTTATCCCAAGTCTCTTGTTAATCTTGAAATAGTCATCGTGGGCGGTGGAGAGCGCGAAAATAGCGGCCACCGGCGGCGGCGGCGTATGCGCAGCCCTGCCTTGATCCGCGGATTTATTTCAGTGTCTGCGCATTTACAATGTTTACACGTACAAAAATGGCCTAAAGATTTTTGAAAATTTAGGCAGGATATTGATTAAATTAAGGATATTGATTTCAGAATAATCGTAGGTAGGTTCATTATAATTTGTTTGACAAATAGTGAAAACATAGTTGTGTAGAAATTAAGAATAACTTATACATTATATTGTTATTTTTATCCTTAGTGTGCAATTAAGTATGTTCATTCATTCATTCATAAGATGTGTGAACCAGATGGTGGTGTGGCACATTTAGGTATAACATTTAGCATAATAATATTTTAGTATTTGTTGTTAATCGAAATTAAAGTTTTCTTCACATGGTACTGAATAAAATGGCAACATCTACACTGTGATTTTAACGCCTAAGAAGCTTGACTTGCCATGAACTCTTGGTGCATCTTTACTGCTTACTTTTAGTGAGTATTTATGTAGATAATCATTAAGACGTTTGAACATTTGCCAACGAGGGAGACTCCTCTTTCTTTGGGGGGGATGATTCATACTAATACCAAACAAGAATAGTGTATACACTATCCCCTTTATCGGCGAGGATAGACATAGCATGTTGAAAAATATACGAAATGACGGGTACGTGGTGTTAGGGTTACCAGATGCTGGGATTTTTCGGGCAAGTCCGGAGTTTTGATCTTCCCGAAATTCCGGAAAAGTATATTCAGAAAAGTGGATATCATATTTTAAAATTTATCAATATAAAGTAAATTATTAGTTCATTTTGTATTAGTTCCCAAGTGATTCAGACAGGAGTTATCCTTCATACCTTGGCCTTAGGATATAACTAGTAAAATTCAAGATATTCGAATTCTTTATATTAATTTTAATTTTTATCTTAATATATTAATTTTTATCTTTTTTTTGACATACCTATAAATCGTTTAATGTAGCATTGACTGACTTATTTACTAAAAGACCTGTTTGTGACCATGTTTTATGCAAATAAATATTCTTTCTTCATTCATTCATTCATTCATTCATTCATTCATTCTTAGATTAGCTTAACCCTACAATGAACAATGACCTAGTCGAAGCTAGCGTCCATTAAACAGAAGGAAATGGTTCTAAGTGTGCACAATTAGCATAAATTGTTCTTTTAGCTCGGAAATAACGCAGTTACCGATAATTTGCGACGTGTTCGTTACAACGACGATTTACAGATTGTTTAGTCAAACAGAGCACGCTTGCCCATTGAAATTGCACTCTAGCTTTTCGCCCGTGGCTATGCCCATATTCTTGCAGTATTTTCCGTAGGAATAAAGTGTTTTCCGAGGGGAAAATATTATCGAAACTGACTGTCAGAATTTCGCATTTTCGCATAAGTATGACTGTATCAGCTGCCTTTTCTTTCTAGGGTAGTCGTAAAAGTCAACCAAGAAAAATACCTGTATCCTTAATAATAAATATTACCTTATAACGCGAAAGTTTGTATGTATAGATGTATGGATGTTTGTTACTCTTTCACGCAAAAACTACTGAACGCATTGGGATGAAATTTGAAATAGAGATAGTTTGTACCCTGGATTAACATAGGATACTTTTTACGGGAAAAAGTCTTATTCCCACAGAAAAATGTTACACAACGCGAGCGTAGCCGCGGGCGGACCGCTAGTCTTCAATATTTTTGATTAACTATTAATACTAGAATAGCTTTTGTCTATTTGTGTTGGAATATTAAGAACGTATTTTCTAGAAGTAGTCAGAGTCACCTCATGACGGGAACAGGCGTGCAGGTAGGCCCAGAAGAAGATGGCGCGGGGCGAGTTAAATGCCTATTGACAGAACTAAAAATAGGTAGTGGGAGATTGCTCGGAATCGTGACGAGTGAAAGAAGAATGGGGAGGCCTTTGGCCACAGTAGGACCTTTTAGGCTAAATATAATAATATAGCAGTCGGATACTCTATAATTAGTATCTAGTTTGAGTTCAGCAGATGGCCGTTTGTCAGATATCACCAAATTCAGATTTAGCCTGTTATGACCCTCCTCCTCGCGTCGCCTTCCTCATTACTGAGGGTCGTGAGGTCCCCGTTGAATCAGCTTCTTGCTAACGATGTTCCGCCACCTGTTTCTGTTCTTGGCATCGTGTAGCGCAACATGCAGTTGGGTGTCCAGAGTATAGCGGATCTGATACGCCCATCTTGTAGGGCTGCGGCGTCTTGGTCGTTTGCCGTCAACCTTGTCAGTGACAATGAGCTGTTCGAGGTCGTGCCCTTCTTTCCTGGCTATGTGCCCGAAATACTCCAAAATTCTCTGCAGGCATACAGTTGACAGTCTGCAGGTCTATTATGACCCACTGCAGGGCAAATGCCCCTCAATCTTCATTCCATTCCCTTCAGTCTTGGGCCTTCTCTCGCCATCAGCCATTTGTAAATATTTTTTTAGTGATGAAGAAAAATAGCTAACAAACAAACATAACACTATCGCACATCAGTAAGTTAAGATACTCCACTTATCTCGAGGACTTTGAGTTGCTTAGCGACACTTAACGACTCGATAAGTAAAACGCTGAGTTGACTTATTTATGTGACAGCCGGATTTTAAGAACTTCTTGTCAAAATAAATTATGGTGAGCTTAGTTTTGAGTTTTATTGCAGCCCACTTAAAATTAGATAAAAGTTGTAAGAATGACAAAAATATGGCAGTTCACTTGAGATCTGAAGTATTAGCATGTGTGTGTATGTGAACAAATTAGAGCACAAATGTTACACCTTTGCTCCACACCACATTTTTTTAGCCTGCATAACTGGATTACATTAAAATAACTAACTTAGTTACTAGGTTTTTGCTTTTACGGATGAAGTGTGCGAAACTTTATATCATCAACGGCCCTTTACAGTCCACTGTTGGACTATGAGCCTCCTCCACTTATTTGGAGGGTTTTGCCATAATCTTCACGCTTGGCGGGCGGGTTGGAGATCGCAGATTAAAAGGTTACTGTATCAGAGAGCGCTGCTGCCAGTTCCCTGTTCAATGTGTAGTCCCTAAGTCGCCTCTTACGACACCCACGGGAAGAGTAGGGGATGGTGACAAATGTATTCTACTCTGCCGTCACACAATGTTTTACAAATGATTTTATTTTATCTTGCATGGTATTTAAAAACACCTTTTCTTTTTTACAGGTAAGAGTTGGAAAATGTACGAGTATTTTTGAAAACTACAAAAAAGGTAAGTAAGACTGGCAGCGATGTGTATTTTTTATGTATATTTTTCACACTGGCAAGCGCGGTGTCTCTCCTTAGGAAGAGTAGGGGGTTGGTAACAAATGTATTCTACTCTGCCGTTACCACCCGGCGTAAAACTTTATATGCATAAATAATAATATGGAGTAAGGGTCATAATAGGTCGTATACGTGGCGAAGTATTGTTATTTTTTAAATTCAGACGCCGAATCGATTCGAAAAGAAGAAGGTCATAATAAATAATATATATTTCAAAGAATCAAAGAAACACGTGACATGACTCTACTTTTGAAGGCGATTGTACCATGTCGCGAAGTGTTTCAACGATGACAGTTAATTACACAAACCATCAAGAATCAATGAAGGATTATTTATAGAATGCTATAAAAGGTTAAATTAATGGCTGAAGTACAAGAATCTTCAGTTTAAATTAATGTTTTTTAGATACAATCAGCCCGCTAACCTACTTGATTAGGATGCCGATAAGGAAAGGTTCACACAGTTGATGTGATTGCGGTGACTATGAAAAGCCTATAAAATTTTATTTGAAGCATCACAATAAGTATCGTAGATACTGAAAACTTTGCAGAAGGAGTTATGTTGAATTTTTATTATAAAGAAGATGATGAAAAATAATTAAAAAATAAGACAATACAGTAAATAGATGGTTAACAAAAAGGTTAACTCAGAGTATGCCAGTAGCTGCTAGAGAACCAAGACCTAGACTGCAATTTTTTTTGCGGATAGCCATAAAATATAATATTGAAACGATTGATTTGCCACCTAAGTCACAAAGCTAGATCCCGAACCCAACCTCATTAATTTTTAAACCACGTTCACATTAATTTCTATGTTCGTCCATCTCCAATCTTGTGACCTAAGCCTAGTTTCCACTACAGCGATTGTATGCTAATGCCCGCATGGTGCGCCTGCGCAGAGGGCCGAGCCCTCATGTATGCTGGCTCGTTCCGACACTTGCGAAACTCTTGATTGCCAAATTAATTGGTTTAACGGGGTCCTTGTTTATACCGCGTTTATAACCCGCATTTTAGGGCCTCTCTGAAGTCGTGACAGTTTAAATTTAGTCTAATTGTTTAGTCAGATCATAATTTCGACCTATGCAAATACTAGCATAAGAATTTAGGTATTGTCTTGTGAAAATATTGGACTTCATAGGCAAAGAGGTCTGTCAAAGGAATACGTGTCGTTGCTTTAGTGAATAACAAACAAGAAGACGAAAGATTTTAACGACTGGGTAGTTTTAAGTATTATTTCAGGATCATTTAGCACTAGGTTCCCCCCGCAGTTACGCTCGCGTTGTGTAAGATTTTCCCGTGGGAATAAGACTAATAAAAATATCCTATGTGTTAATCCAGGATACAAACTATCTCTATTCCAAATTTCATCCTAATCCGTTCAGTAGTTTTTGCGTGAAAGAGTAACAAACATTCATCCATACTTACACATTTTCGCATTTATAATATTAGTAGGGATTAAGGATTCATTAAGCCGTAAAAATTAAAACCAGTAAATATTAGAGGATCAGCACTTATTTTCTATAAGGAAAAGGTGAAAATGAACGAATTGAATTTAGACTGAATCTTGAAAAAGCCGTCACTGATATAATCGGAAAACTACCAAATTGGATACCAACGTTAAAAGCCTGTGCCTAATGGATAAACAAACAAAGCGAGATGCGCAAATAAACAATACTATTTTAGCATCTTCATTACAAAGACAATCACGCGCAAGAGTGAGGATTCTAACTCTTTTGTTCATGCCAGTCCAATTTCATGGCTGTTTGAATCCGAATCCGATTATTTAGATGGAACACGTGACAGTTGGAAATAAATCGAAATGTAAAAAATATATGTATGTTAATGCGTTTATTAAAGCAAGTCAGGCCGTGTTGTCTCAAAACAAATGGTCGTCGGTCATCTAACTAGAATACCAAGTTATAGGAAAGTGGGAAATAATTATTATGTAAGTAATAATAAGACCTATATTCTACCTACAAACATTGTTTATCTTTCTCTATGGCAAACCTCAAGAGAGTAGCCATAGAACTGTGAAAGAAGGACAAACAATGAAGTACTTCTGTATTTTATTAAATTAGTAAATTTATACAATATAAATGCCATAAACCAACAATACACAAATACACAATCACGATCAAAACATCTTCAATAGTGCGTGTAACGAAGCCATGAGCCGCGATCTATTCAGTTCGGTGCGCACGCGACCGGACGCGTAGCGATTTATGTAGGAATTTACACTAGTTGAACTTTAGTACTAGGTGGAGGGTTCGCATAACTATACTTGAACTATAATTGGGTTGAATATATGTTGAGTCCTAAGTGTCGTAACTCGAGTTCAAATACTTAGGACGTAACGACGTACCCAAACCCAAAATTATGATAAATTATATTAACTACTAAAGTTAATTTAATTATAACTTAATCGCAATAATCGAATCATAATCGAATAGGCACTTGCTTTTTACGAGAATTGAAAACATCTGAAATATATGTATACATAAAAATTAATAAGTTTGATTGATTAAGTTTTTTTTTTCAGTCAGTGCATTATTTTTCCAGAACACTGTCCTAAAAGTACGTTGCTCATTGCTGAGTTGCGCACTGTTTAAAAAATACATTAAAACTTATATATAACTTATATACATTCAAATATATTACGAGACTATAAGAGTACGTGTTAGCTACCCTTTGCATGTCTGTCCATGAATAATACAACGTAATGGCAATCAGTATTACCTCACAACGACGTTATTAGCGGAATCAGTACCGCATCTCTCTATGACCTCCTTGACACATTGACACGAAGCAATTTTAGTTTTATTTGCACAAAGTGGCTACTTGCCTATTAGGGACCGTTCAAATATTACGTAAGCAGATTTATTACAATTATTTACTCCCCCCTCACCCTTGTCAGCAAAAGTAACCAAAGCTCTTACCCCCCGCTCCCATGCTTACGTACTTGTAAACATTGGTAGGTAAGTATATGCATTTTCCTTTTAATGTACCTATAAGTGTCCCCGAATATGTGTTTCGATTTCAAGCATAGACAGTGTGTGGGTTGCCATATGTGTAAAAAAGTAAATAACTACTGCTGACGTAATCACCATCTAGACCCCCCAACCCCCCCGGGCCCCGGCCCCCTATAGTGCTTGTAATACTTGAACGGTCCCTTACTGTTACTGTTAGAGTGTTAGGTAGGTTTATGTAGTCATTGAGTCATAAATTTCGAATGAAAGTAGATACAGAATAATTATCTAAAAAAATATATCGACAGAAGCATCTGGCTGGACTGCAAATAAATAAAAATACACCAAAAGGATATAATTTAATCTTTTTGTTAAAATCTCAAAGGTGACGAAAGTGGCCGAAATCCCTGTTTGATTTTGCCTAGCCCCACACAGGACCTTAAGGGGCTTACATGAGCTAACGACCTTGACAACCTGGGGCACACATTCACACAAACGACGCAGTCGCCATCTAGTAAAAATTTTGGTTTTGAAAGTTTTGATTTTACAATTTGTAAAAGCCGTCGTATTTTTCTGAAAACAAAAACATTGATATTTATAAGTACCTTACCTAAAACGAATAAGTAAATAATGTTATTGGAACGAACTAGAGAACAAAGTAACAAAGTAGGTACATACTCGTTACATAAAGAACCCGCTGTTGTTTCGCAATGCTCTCTATTTAGACGCTGTTTTTTTCTGGAAAGCAAAACATTACATACTATAATATAAAAATAACAAAAGAAAGTTTCATTATATAAAGTATGCTTAGTAAGGTACATACGCATTGGAACAATTGGAAGTTACATCCTCTGCGATATTATTTTCTAATTTGCTTTTCCTGAAAAAAAAAGTCATGTCACATAGATATCTAAAACGAATAAATAATGAAATTAAATACATAAAAAAACAAAAGAAAAAAAAAGTTAAAATAGCACATCCACCATGTGGGATCCGAACCCGAGCTTTTCCGTTTTTAGGTTCATCCCCTTACATATTACGCCATCGGCAACCTTAGTGAGACATGCGAAAAACTCGATAGGTACAAAACAATAAAGAGCTGGATCCATTTTAATAAAATTATGCCACTGCCAGCGATAAATAAATAAATAAGTAGGTAAACAATTTTATTGGAACGAAGTTACAAGGTAGGTACATACTAGGTAAATAAATAAATAATGCAGTGACCATCGATAGAAATGTAATAAATTCGGTCTTACCTTTTTACGTCAATCATATGTTTGCCATTTGATTTATATGAGCGCTTTTTACTCCTCTTGGCGGGTTTTATTTTATTCCCCATTATTATTTATAAAAGTCATTCACTTCAACAAAATATAATAAAATAAGTCTGGCTAAGTTGGCGGCAAAAAGCGCGACACGTCCATATAGCAAGAAGCCTTAGCCGAGACTGTCGCTACACGGGAGTTCACGCACACATGCGCGCGTAGTGATCATGACGGATCACGGAAACAAAAATAGCGGTTTTTTGAGAATACTACGTAACAGATCAAAAAAGTAAATAACTATTATGTTTGTATTTCGCTTGAAGAAAATGTTGCCAAAAATCCAGAAAGATTGAACGAGTTTTAGTACGATTTTAATCGTTTATAAGATTTTTTTAGAGGTATGTTTGTGATTTTTTTCTATCGGGTCAAAATACTTGAATCATGTTTTGAAAAAACTATTAAACTGTAATATACCACCATTAATAACATATATTTTTTTCATTTAATTCACTGCAGTGGATCATTTACTTTTGTTACTCAGAAAACTCGCGTTTAGGTCGTGTAGTCCTCTTAACTGGAAATATGGAAAGAGGTATTAGGGAATATGCATAAAAAAATATTTGTATTTTTCATAGTTCATCTGAAAGTATCAAAAATAGAATACTGACAGTCAAAACATGATCGAAAAACCAACTAGATGCAACATTACTAAACAAATATATCTGCGCTTCTTACGAAAACAAAATTTTCTACGAATGTATGGCACGCGTGACATATGACCTCACACTAACATTATCACAATTTGCGGGGTTGTTACCACGGTTATATTTAATATTGTTACCTCGATATTTCGGAACGGTTGCACGCTCCTAAATATAACCGTGGTAACATACCCGCAAATTGTGATAATTTTAGTGTAGTGAACAACTACGAAAATCTTAAAACATATATGAACTCACATGTCACGTCGGACCTCTCTGTCTAACCATCAACTATGAAGCCTTATAACTATGTTTCTGAGCAAGATATTTAAAAAAAATATTTTTATGTGTTTATCTCTGGAACCAAAATATTTCAATTAATGATATAAAAAAAATGTGCATATTTCCTATAATGTTGTACGAGGAGGGATCAAAAAGTAGTGAGAACGACATACTCCTTGGTAATAAAAAAAAATACTGGCAGGCATAGCTCAGATACATATTTGTAATATTAATAAAGAAAAAAAAATCTTCGATTCTCTTTTGTTTTTTTCTGAATGTAGTCATTTGTTTGCTTCGTATCGGAACGTGTTCTCGAAAATGGAGAAAAACGAAGTGCGAGCCGTTATTAAATACCTCTGTTTAAAAAAGTTAGGAGAGTCTGCTCCGCCGCATTCTACTGTCGCAAGGTGGGCTTCTCAATTTCGAGTAGGGAGAACGAGCACGAAAAGACGAACATCGTTGCGGCCGTCCATCGACGTCAGTCACCCAAGAAAATGTTGCGAAAGTCGAGAAAATTGTATTGAGTGATCGAAGAGTTACCATCTGATACTTAATTCAAGAAACGGGCATTTCATATGGAAGTATTCAATCCATATTGAAACAATCTTTGAATATGAGAAAAGTTTCCGCAAGATGGGTGCCGAGAATGTTAACCGACAGTCAGAAACAAAATCGACTTGACATTTCGAAGATATTGTTGGACAAGTTTCAAGAAGATTGAGAACTTTTTGTCTCGTTTCGTAACAATGGACGAAACATGGGTCCATCATTTTGATCCTGAGACAAAACAGCAATCTTCGCAATGGAAACGGCCATCATCACCGACCCCGAAGAAGTTTCGTGCCGTGGCATCGGCTGGCAAGGTTATGGCCTCAATATTTTGGGATTTAGAAGGGATATTGTTGATTGATTACCTGGAGCGTGGAACCACTATTACAGGCCAATATTATGCAGCTTTAATTCCCAAATTGAGGAATGCCATCAAAGAAAAAAGGAGAGGGAAACTTCGAAGGGGCGTGCTGTTTCATCACGACAACGCACCCGCGCACAGGTCGGCAGTTGCGATGGCTGCCATTCAGCAAGCTGGCTGCGAATTGGTTGACCACCCCCCTTATTCACCAGATAGCCTAGCGATTTTTATCTGTTCCCCAAATTGAAAGAATACTTAAGGGGAAACAGGTACGAAGACGATAACGAGGTGATGGATGCCGTGGAGAGCTTTTTGCAGGACCAAGACAAAACTTTTTTTTAAAGGGATTGAAGCCTTGGAAAAGCGCTGGACTCGGTGTGTAGAGAGACTCGGAGACTATGTAGAAAAATAAATTATTAAGTTATCAATAGTCATTATATTCTATTTCATTCTCACTACTTTTTGATCCCTCCTCGTATAACGATTAAGAGGTAAAAAAAAAACAAGAACGCTTTTCCCAGCTGTGGGACACCAAAGCCTTGCAGTGTAGGAATTATAAAGCGAATAAATTATTTACTCTTTCTTTCTTTATCTTTTCCGTTAGCTTCCTTAGTTGAAAAGAAAAGTTGTTCAATTTCTTGGACCGAAAAATCTTCAATGTTTAAAAAGAAAAAAAACTCGCGGTAAATCACAAAGGATCGTGGGAGACTGGCTCCTACGAAATTATTATCTTATTAAACTAATAAGTATTTCCAAAGTGAACTATGGGAAAATTAAAGACCCACCAGTATGTACAATTTTACTACTTGAACTGTTACTAGCCCACACTGATTAAAAGGTCCGTGGATACAGTTCAAACAACATATCATTTACAGGGAAAGAGTTCCCAAGGCAGTTAGCTATAATGTGTACAATCACTCAGATTACTATACTTAGTTGAGAATTACTTACGACTTTGATTATTTTATGATTTAATCTATGAAAATGCTGTGTACATCAAAAGGTACGTATTAGGAATAAATAAATATATGGGGACATCTCACACACGGCCATCTTATCCCAAGCTAAGCAAAGCTTGTACTATGGGTATTAAACAGTTGATATACATTACTATACATACTTATATAGATAAACAACAAACAGACACAAGGCTCATCACACGAATGTTTGCCCTGGGCGGGATTCGAACCCGCGACCCTGTGCTTCGAAGGCAGGCGTACTACCAACCAACTACTAGGCTACGGAGTCGTCATAGGAAAGATATTAGGTAGAACTTAGCAGAAACAAAGTATCTTATTTAGCAGAAATATTTATGTATCACATTCAAGTCCATAGAGTTTTCTTGGAATAACACTAACGTTTATTTTCTTTAGTTAAACGCATAAAACTAGACAAGATACAAAAAAGCTATATTATACACTAACTACCTATAGTTAGAGCTTTAATTCTGACAACAAGGCTAATAAATCAAGTTGGCCTGACAACACATAGGGGCCGTCCATTAATCACGTGATGTTTTTTTAGAATTTTTTAACCCCCCCTTCCCCCTTGGTTTCCCCCGAGGTTTAAGACTAACCCCCCCGCTCCCACCCAAAATCACGTGTTTTTAGTACCTACAAAGAATCTTAAGATTTTTAGAATATTATCTTTAATTACAGGTATGTGTAATATAATTTTAATCTGAAATTAAGGCTCATGACAAAAATGTCTCGACAGAAAGGTTTTTGGTTTTAGGTTTTGAAATCGCGCGTTAGACGAAAAAATAAATACACGTGATAATCTTACTACAACCTCCTCCCCCCTTGTGATATTTCGTGATTTTTGCTAAACCCCTTCCCCCCCTTTCAAGTCTCACGTGATTAATGGAAGGTCCTATACAAGAAAAAATCCATTCAGACTTCCTATGTAGTTTTCCATAATGCTTTCTGCTAGATATTTCCTTACGCATATGGCATTATAGTTATTCTACACAATCTGCGTGGATAATTAGCCTACTTCAAGGAATAACGATAGCTGTTATAACACGTATTGACAAGCGTATAAAAGCAAATAGGCTTATAATTCTCGTAAATTATGGGAACTATTACTTATAATATTATTATAGGCCATATTAAGACACTGGCCTCGATTCGGGATGTCACGCTCTAATCCTTAAGTTAAGTTAGTCCGTCCTTTTTACCTTTTAAAGATTGAAAAGATAATATTAGAGCTGTCAAACATCGAATTTGAACCTTATGGCCGTGTCGATTGCACAGTTTTAGAGAGCACTTAAAACATGCGACTTAAAAATCTCTTAAACTGACAGCTATGCCCTTATTTTAGGTTATCATTCGTTCAAATTAATATCATTCGTTCATTACCTTTCTTTCATTGGTCATTAAAACAAAAAGGATAGCTGGATTTTAAAATTAGAATTAGAGCATGACATCCCGAATCGAGGCCACTATTGCAACTAAGGCAATGATTTCTAGCTAGATACTAGTCTTATTCTTATTCTTTAGACGAATAATTGTAAATGACTATTTTAGCATGCATCAAGTTTAGCTTTTAGATCAAGTGAAAATTTATGTCATTAACTGTGTACATTTTTTAAACTATAATAAAATAAATATACTGGGCTAGACAGGTTTACTCACTAGCTACAAATGACATGACATGACATGCATACAATATCCTTTAAGAAATAAAGCAATACTAACTTAATAAATTCTCAGATTATTTTTGTCAGAATCGCGGCCAGATCCTTTAATTAAAATAATTATAGCTAATCAGAATTTAAATTAATAACTCGGTTAACGCGCTCTGACATGGGTAACGGATGAATCATAAAAATAGAGGAAGCTAAATCAAATTAAATGTTTTGTTATCAACCTCCAAAAATAAAGCAAGATTAGATTATTATTAAACATGGTGTCAAGTTGTAATTTCGTATACGTAATAGAGGATCCGAGTACTTTATTTTTATTTTTATCCAAACTTCTTAGTTCAAGATTCTCTCTGTCTACAGAGAGGCACATTCCCATTTGTGACGACATTTGTTAGTAACGCCATATAATCTCCATACAAAAAATCGTTTTTGAAAGATACAGACATATTGAAACTTTAAAAAATCACTATAAATTCGTTTTTCAACTGATTCTGTTTTTTTCTTCGCGAATCGTCTGCTACTAATCTATATTTTAAAAATAATTCATAAAATATGGTAAATTCATAAAATATGGTGAACAGTCCGATACCCTATTTAATTTAATAAAGCTGTCCAGCTTGAAGGGTATATCGACGCCAATAAAAGGCACGATAACGAAATCTTCAAAACCCAATTTTATTTTTAAAGGAGAATGCCACATTCTGCCCCACCCTAATTTAAGTTTTTGTAAATTTACAATTCTAAAAATATATATAGATACTTAATAACAAATACAAAAAATTAATTATTTAATGATCAAGTGTTAATCTGTACAACTTGCAGCGTAAATGCAATTTGAAAGTAAAATAACATTTAAAAAAAAACTGAAATGTTATAATATTTAAGTTGAATGTTTTTATCAGTAATAAAACGGATGGGGCAAGGTTTTATATAAAATCTGGGTTAAGATTTCAGTTACAAAATTGTTACGAAATAAGAGAAAGATCTTAATATTATTAAAAATAAAATATCATTAACCGAGCGAGCGCGAAGCGCGAGTGAAGCGACTCAGTTTCAGCTTGGCCAAAATTGCTTTTGTATGTTCATTGTTTGTTGTCCTCTAAAGGTCGTGTTTCTCAAGCGATTCTCGTGAAACTTTGTGAGCAGGTTTGATAAATTAAGAGTTTTTTTTACACAGGTCAGTTTTTAGAAATTAAAAAAAATGACGTAGTTATGATTTGAGGGTTGAAAACGTAAAAAAAACATAAATAGGCAATTTCAAATAAAAATCTATACTCGCGGGGTCTACAGCTCACAGAGCCACTCAGTAAAACTGGGTGTGTGAATCTGCATGCGAGAAACTTAATACAATACTCGTGTGACTAAATGAGTCACAGTGCATTTATATGCACGACCAATCAACTCAACAAAGATAAATTAGCGGAAAATCTACCTCCGATTATGGTCATTATTACTTAAGCAAATAACTCCATATTTCTCAGTTTTGTTGTAACATACCTACTGATTAACTAAGGAAGATTTATTTACAAATAAACAAATTAAAATAGTTTTAAAAAATATTGAACCTATTGCGGTTGAACATTTCATGTTGTCAGAATCTAGGCACTTAATAATTTGTTAAATCGATAATTCTTTTGTTTGCAACCAATTTACCATAGGAACATGGTCGGTTATTTGTTAAATGCTGAAATTGCATTGTATTTACCGGTCAAACCATCAACCTCCTTTATAGTTGTGCGCAGCCGAGTAAAAACGGCCAAGTTAGCCGAAGGTTGAATGTTGGATGCCAACAATGAGTTTTGACATCGGAACATAATTCACTAAATTGTTCCACGAACGAGTTAGATTTGTAACGGCCGTAAAAATATGTTAATATTACTAAATGTCATCAGATAATAAGGGTACGACCGAACAATTTTTTTTCCTAATTAACTGAAATTAATAAAGCTGGCCTTAAATATAATCATGTTGATTTTTTTATTTTTCTCGAGGGAATAAAATGTTTTCCATCGGTAAAAATTAACCTCTCCACCCGATATAGTTGTATTTGTTCCACGAACGAGTTAGATTTGTAACGGCCGTAAAAATATGTTAATATTACTAAATGTCATCAGATAATAAGGGTACGACCGAACAATTTTTTTTCCTAATTAACTGAAATTAATAAAGCTGGCCTTAAATATAATCATGTTGATTTTTTTATTTTTCTCGAGGGAATAAAATGTTTTCCATCGGTAAAAATTAACCTCTCCACCCGATATAGTTGTATTTGTTCCACGAACGAGTTAGATTTGTAACGGCCGTAAAAATATGTTAATATTACTAAATGTCATCAGATAATAAGGGTACGACCGAACAATTTTTTTTCCTAATTAACTGAAATTAATAAAGCTGGCCTTAAATATAATCATGTTGATTTTTTTATTTTTCTCGAGGGAATAAAATGTTTTCCATCGGTAAAAATTAACCTCTCCACCCGATATAGTTGTATCTCTACTCTATGCAAAAATTGGAAAGATGGCTGAATTTCATTTTTTTTTCATGAGTAGTAACATCAACCGCTCAATACGTTCCCACCGAGGGGCTCGAGTCCACCCTGAATTAGAGCGATTAGGCCTTAGTCGACCACGCTGGCCCAGTGCGGCTTGGTCGACTTCACACACAACCTTTGGATTTCTTCGCAGGAGTGTGCAGGTTTCATCACGATGTTTTCGTTCACCGTAACGTACATATGAATTCGAAATTCGAAAACACATTGGTAATTGGACCGAGCCCGCGTCTCCCGGACGGGAGGCAGCGGCCCTAGCCACCAGACCACTGACGCCATGTCATGAGTAGTGATTAAAGTAATTCAGTAGTGCTTTAGTATTTTAAGTGTGATTTCAAAAGTGGCTGGGGGCCGTTTCACGAAGCTACAAGTTACAAATTACAAGTACAATTCGATGTACATTGCGTAGACAAAAAGATAAAACGATAAGGGTATACAGTTAAGGCGAATTGGCTACGCAATGAATATCAAATTGTAACTTGTTACTAGTAACTTGTTGCTTCGTGAAACGGGGCCCTGGTGGTTTGTAAAGGCGCCCTTAAGTCGATAAGGGCCGCAATCCACATATTTGTCGACAGCTTATCGCTGATCGTTAAAATGTTTGACGTTATTAGCCACTGAGTTACGAGCGCCAAGATATCAGTAGGGCTTTGTTCCTGCCCTTGACTATATTGTATGTTTGGCGTTTAACTATTTGTCTTCTTAATAGCATCATCAAGAAAATTATGGAATTCTTGTAAATTCAATATAAGTATTGCTTAAATAGATCAGAAATCTATTATTTACCTTTCTGAGAAGTCTGAACAGCTAAAACTGTCTTAAATCTTGCTCACAGGTCCAAGTCCATAGGAATCATAATTTAAAAAAGAAACAACTCGCTGCAGATTATCTGTCAGTAAGCAATTTATAATATGGTAGATTTTATTACATATACCTTGTAAATTAGAGCCAAGCTGTTCAAACTCAGGCAAGGGCGCCCAAAACCAAACAACTTGAAATATGGCAACATTGTCAACGAGGTGACATTGACAATTGGATTTTAACGGCAATGCCGACGCCATGTTTGATTTGGCGGCAAATCGATTTCTGTTGGTACACTTAATTTGGACAAGTGTGTTATTGGTTGTTACTTAATGTAAAGGACGTAATGGATAACAGAGGCTGTTAATGTTATGTAACCTCCAAGCGTGGTGAATAGACCATTCATAGGATAGACTAGCGACTTTTCAAGATATTCTTTATCTCAAGCTACAAATGTCTTCTGCATTCTCGGTGCACAAAAATGCATGATTTATGACAAGAAATATACAAATTGATAAGTACAATCATGGTCCTTCTATAACTTGACGGCTTATAGATTTCATAATAGGGAATATGCATAAAAAATATTAGTTTGAAAGTATTCAATAATAGAATACCGACAGTGAAAACAGAATCGAAATTGATCGAAAAACAAACTAGATGCAACTTATATATCTGTCCCTCTTTTCATCATCTACGAAAACAAAATTTTCTACGGCGGATGTATGGCCCGCGTGACCAATGACATCAATGGTTATGTCGGACCTCTCTGTCTAACCATCAACTTTGAAGCCTTATAACTTTGTTTATGAGCAAGATATTTGAAAAAATATTTTTAATGTGTTTATCTGGAATTTGAAATATTTCGATTAATGAAATAAAAAAAATATATTCCTGTGCTTATTTCCTATTCATGAAAAAGCAGCTATTTTCATTATTGAAAGAATCAGCTCCTTTGTACACCATACTTGCTATGTATCTGATCGAAACTGAAACTGTATTACTTCATAGGTCACTGCTTTTATTTAAAAAGTATTTTGGTGGGCATTGTTACGCATTGTTCATCCATTTCGGTGCAACATTTGAATTACAAAAGATTGAACTTTGACAGTCGCTCGTTTACAAACACATTATGATTTAAATTGAGTTGTACGAAAACGCAACGTTGAATTAAAATATGAAGCCTGTTTACCAAACATAAAGCATATTTGTATTCACTTTGTTAAATAATATGTTTTCATATTTAAGCATGAAAACTCGAGAATTTATGTTCCTGTACCTATATTATAGAATAGAAATGAACAAAATTTAGAATTTGAATGATATATAACATACGTTTGTTTTACAGATAACATACTTGCATAGTAACAAAGTATAAACAATAACAGAACAGTTATTCCAAAAGAATTCCTTACTACAAAAGGACAATCTGGGTTATATTAGTCCTGCGGCACACGTAGGGTTGCCTTGCCAGGTTTGCTGAGGTCAATTGCGGGACAATTTATGAAAACCAGATAAAAATTATGAATGAATGAAAAATATTATGATTCATATTGAGATCATATTGGATCTGCTAGTTTTGGAAATTTAATACAACTATCACGAAGGTAGCAAGCAGTACCGAGGACTTGGTGATCCTTAATCTGCCGTGCGATGACGTATTTTAATCGATATACTTATTCCGTTTTTATCAGACATTTTTGGGAATTTCAAGAAACATTTCGGGACAACCCCAACAGGCTATGGCTATCTGGCAACCCTAAGCACACGACATGATATAAATAAACAGAGTAACGGAGACAAGAACAGTTGCTGCTTTGAGGTGACTAAATTATATTAAAATGTATGGCAGAAGAGCGTGCTGCATTCTAAAAGGAAGTAAGTAGTTGGAAAGATAAAGTTTGTAGATATGGATCAGCGATGATTGTATCAGGGCGTCTCTGTCCTTGTCCGGCAGTAAACATTGTGTGTGTTTGATTAAATTTACAATCTTTTCACGAAGAATATAAGTTGGCTATTTTATGTAAATCTAGTCAAACACAAAATGTTTATAAATTTTCTAATTACGTTTCTTAATATTTAATTCTTGTCATAACGAACTTTAAAAAAACAATTAACAACTCGCAATTTTCCTCACAGTAACAACATCGAAATTAAAAAGAACCTCTTTAACCTTGTTAGCGGAGCGAACTACGCGAAAACAAATAAAAACTATACTTTAACCACAAGATAACTTGAACAAGTCAAGCTGCATTCAACTTAGATCATCTTCAGACGGGCCGACCGAAGCCGTATGAAACCAGATCCTGGGCCCGGTAACAAAGCTACTAGTTACAAATTACAAGTACAGTTCGATGTACATTGCGTAGACAATAAGATGAAACGATAAGGGCTTACAGTTTTGGCGAATTGGACACGCAATGAATATCAAATTGTAACTCGTTACTAGTAAATTGTTGCCTCGTGAAACAGGGCCCTGGCTACCGACTGTTGGTTAAACGCAAAAATAAAAGTTCACAGATCACTTGGCTACTGAATACCCCTACCACTGGCTAAGTAAAAAGATAATAATATGTATTAAAAACTTAAGATAAAAAACAAAATAGTTTTCCAATGGCAGCCAAAGAATGACAGTTATTTACTATCATTATTTTGATTAAATAATATATATAAAAAATATATTAAAATTGTAACAATAATTAAAATCTATAACGAAAAGGCTAGCTAAACCAATAAATGTTCCGTTAAATTTTAAATAGGTACCATAAGTCAATTCATTTATCAATTTTTGCCTACAGAAACCACAAAGATTCACAGAAAAGTGCGCGTTTGTTTATTATAAGTTTATATAAATCCATAGATTATTTATATCTTTGTTTTAAGTAAGAATATATTAGGTCCTTACATATGAAATTGGCGTTTTGTCGTACTGGCCACTTTGATCACAAATTTCTCCTATTTGGTTAGGAATTCGAAATTCAAATTTATACAGCTATTTCCACATGTAGTTGTGTTTCGTAAACCGTCATTCATTTGTTTATTTACTTATCTTTTTTCTGTTTGCATCGCTCGATTTACAAAATGGAAAATTTGAAATATCGCGTTATTTACGAGTACGAGTTCCACCGTGGCACCAGTGCTGCGGAAACGGCTCGAAGGGTTAATGATGTGTATGGCGGTTGTGTCGCAAAAGAAAACACAGTGCGTTTTTGGTTCCAACGTTTTCGTTCTGAAAATTTCGACCTGCAAAACAAGCCCCGTGGACGGCCGGAGACCCAAGTTGATAATGAAGCATTGAAGGCTATTGTGGAAGCGGATCCATCGCAAACCACGTCCGAGTTAGCTGCAGGCTTCGGTGTTAGTGATAAAACTGTTTTAATCCACTTGAAGCAAATTGGGAAGATTAAAAAACTTGAAAGGTGGGTTCCTCACGAATTGAGTGAAGCAAACCGGCAAACGCGCGTCAACTGCTGCGTTACATTACTTGACCGGCACAATAACGAAGGGATTTTAAATCGAATCATTACCTGTGATGAAAAGTGGATTCTCTACGATAATCGGAAGCGCTCATCGCAATGGCTGGACCCTGGCAAGCCAGCCAAAGCCTGCTCCAAGCGAAAATTGACCAATAAAAAGTTACTTGTAAGCGTTTGGTGGACTAGCGCCGGTGTCGTTCATTACAGTTTTCTCAAATCTGGCCAGACGATTACGGCAGATGACTATTGTCAGCAATTGCAAACCATGATGGAAAAGCTAGCTGGTAAACAACCGAGGCTGGTCAATCGCTCTACGCCACTGCTGCTTCACGACAACGCTAGACCACACACTGCACAACAGACGGCTAGCAAATTAGAAGAGCTTCAATTGGAATGTCTAAGGCATCCACCGTACTCCCCGGACCTTGCTCCAACAGATTACCATTTTTTTCGAAATTTGGATAACTTCTTGCAAGGGAAAAAATTCAACTCAGATGGGGCAGTCCAAATCGCCTTCAAAGATTTTATTGATTCCCGTCCGAATGGTTTTTTTAGTAAAGGGATCAATGAACTACCTATGAGATGGCAAAAGTGCATAGATTACAATGGCTCATACTTTGATTAAATAAATATACTATATAAAAATTTTTCGACTTTTTGTTCCTCCCATACAAAACGCCAATTTCATATGTAAGGACCTAATATTTTTACAAGTTTTAATATAGATGAGTTGAATTGAAACAGCCATCTATTCTGATGGATATGTTTTCCTTCAAGTAGTCGGTCCTCCAAGTTATAAAACACACGTAACATGATAGTAAAATTGCTATCGAGTTCCAGTGGTAGCATACTGTGTGTATTGGCTATTTACAGGTAATCTGCTCAAAGTCAGTGTACCGTGGAGGTATTCCTCATGTTTTTTTTTGTTTTGACGTAATAATGGACTTGATGAAATAGCTAGATTGTTTTTTTTTAAAACGTATCGAAGGAAGCTTTTTAGGGTTTGCAAGTTAATACCGTTATAAGCTGGCAATGAATAAAAGATACGTAGAACTTAAAAGAAAGCTCTCGTGCATTAATTTGATACAAATTTGTTAAAAATTGGATACAACCGAAATTTCGAGTAATGAGCCAAGACAAGCTCACCCAACGTCTAATGAAAGTGATAGCCACCCGTCACCCAATTTATCAATAATTAATCTTGATCACATTACACTGCGTCAACGGAGAGCAGATGTGATAAATGTTGAAACTAGCAACTCATTTGATTCACTTGCGGACACGCTGGATACAGAATCTGATGATGAAGAAGATGAAGAATCTGTATTACAAACGACACAACAGACTTCTTTCCGAAATAGAAGCTGCCCAGAACTAAATAATATTATCGTGAGCAATGAATTGGATATTCTGAAAGAAAGAGTAATTAAACTCGAAGCTCAACTTGACTCAGCAGAACAAGAAATAGAAACCCTTCTGTCAGAAAACTGCAATTTAAAATCGAAAATATCTACGTACCAAAAAAAATGTGTTCTTCTGAAAAAACTTAGTTTTACACCTACTATTAACAAAAAGAAAAAACAAAAAAGTTAATAAAACAGTACCTGTCAATTTGAACGAAGATACTTTGGATGAACCATGTATATCCAATGTAGCGCTTGAATCACCACATTTGGATCGAACAGAAAATCAAAACAGACACATGCATAATACTCCAAAGAAGGGCAAGATATGTATTATCAGTAGTAATAAAAGAAACAAGATAGCGCAACTGGGCACAAGCATATTCAATGATGAATACCAGTACATTCATTGTCTTTACCCAAATGCTGGTATAGAAAGTCTCTTAGAAAGTTGCGAAGCTCTAACAAGAGAATACACCCTTGATGACTACTGCGTATTGTTTGTTGGAGAGTCTGACTTTCGAACCTCTGCTAACAACGAAGAACTCGTCGCGAAAATCAGAGAAAAAATTACGAAAATCAAGAATACTAACCTGATTCTATGCGTGCCTACTTTTAAATACGGCTATTACACTAATCTGTTTAATGGAAGAATTGAACAGTTCAACTCTACTTTGTCCTGGGATAACGAAATATATCAGCATGCATACTTACTAGACTCTAATTTAAATTTGAAATACAGCTCTGAAATGTTTACTAGACGTGGTTCAATAAATAACCGTGGCATGAAAACTATACTCTATCAGCTAAAAGATTTGATATTAGCAGTACAAGATCATAACATCTCTATTAATAGTAAATTACAAGATGTCATGTTTTTTCGCTAATAACGACGACTATGATACGACTGTAAAAAGTGGTGGTAGTTTTACGATAATGCATCAAAATATTCAGGGTTTGTTATCTAAGTTGGAGCTGCTTACAATTACCATAAATGACATTAAAGAATACTCTAACCCAGATGTGTTATGCTTAACTGAAACCTTTCTTAAATCAAATGATATCCCTAACTTAAAATTGCCTAACTATGTATTAGCTTCTTTTTATTGCAGAAATAAAGGGCGAGGAGGTTCTTGCATTTTTATAAAGAGAGGGCTTCAATTTGAACAATTAAATTGTATTAAGGATATTTCAGTCACGAACTATTTTGAATGCTGTGCAATCATGACTCCTGGTAATAAAGCTATAACTATTTGTATTTATAGACCATCAAATAACAAGAAACAAAGCTTTGACATATTTTTCCAAAAATTTGAGTTGTTATTGTATAATATTAACCGCAAATTTCCAAAGAAAAGAATTATAATAGCAGGAGATTTTAACATCAATATGCTTGTACAAACTCCAGAGTCATCCAAATTAAGAGATATTTTAAAAAATTATAACTTGAATTTACATATAACCGTCCCTACAAGGAAAAAATCATGTATAGATTTAATTATAAGCAACATAAAAAATGTTAATGGTATTGTACTCCCGCTCTACCTCTCAGACCATGATACAGCCCAATTTTTACGCCTAGATCTTAAAACATCTCTAAGCATGCCGGAGATGTATTTTATGTTTAAGAGACAGTACACAAAGGAAAACATTTTGTTGTTCCAAAATTATTTAAAATGTTTATCTTTTCTTTTGTTTTTCTTTTCTGAGCAAACTGATTTAAATGCGGCGTTTAACGAGTTTCATGACTTGTTTTGCTTACTCTACAAATTATGTTTTCCAAAACTAAAAGTAAAAATTAAAACCACATGTAAATTAAATTGGATTACGAAAGGATTGAAAAGATGTTGCATTGCCAAGAGAAAACTGCGCTTTCTTTATTATTCTCATAGAAGTACTAAAAATAAAAATAACTATTTGGAATATAATAAACTCCTAAAAAAGTGCATTAATTTAGCTAAGCGGCAAATAAACAGTAAATACATATCAAACCATAAGAACAAAGGTAGAGCTGTCTGGAAAATAATAGACCATGAAATTAATGATAATTATGTCTCCAGAAATGTAGACCAATTAATTTATAATAATGAAACTATTAATAACCCTAAACTAATGACCAATATATTTAATGACAACTTTATAAAATCGACAAATATTGACAATAATAACTGTAAAAATACTAATACAAATTTTTTTAATAATTCAATTTTTCTAACCCCAATTACTAAAAATGACATTGAAAAATGTATTATGGATCTCAACAATACGAATTCAGAAGGTCTTGATGAAGTTTGCACGAAAATAATCAAAGCTTGTCGAAAAGAAATAAGTGAAGTATTAGCCTACTTAGTAAATCTCTCTTTCCAAACTGGTAAACTGACAGATTAAAAATAAGTGTAGTTAAACCTTTATTCAAAAAAGGAGATAAGAAGCTTATAGAAAATTATAGGCCCATAACACTTATCCCAGTCTTTTCCAAAGTCTTCGAAAAAATTATGCATATTAAATTAACATCATTCTTTACAAAATACAATGTTATAACAAAAGATCAATAGGGGTTTCAAAAAGAAAAATCCACGACTCTAGCAACTTTTAATCTGGTTAATGAGATACTTCACAAATTGAATGAAAACAACTTTGTAACAGCTCTCTTTTTCGATATGTCAAAAGCGTTTGACTTCGTATCTCATCAGCTTTTGATGACAAAATTAGAAAGATATGGAATAAGAGGTCCCGCATATGACTGGATTCAATCTTACCTTGAAAACAGATCACAAACAGTAGAAATTACTGCACTTGACTCAAAAAGGACAGTTGAAACGTATCAATCAGAATACAAAATAAATAAATACGGTGTGCCTCAAGGAAGTGTGCTTGGGCCCCTCCTTTTTTTGCTATACATAAACGATATTACTGACATTACCAATTACAGATCTATATTATTCGCGGATGATATTACAATAATTATATCAACATCAAAGTTGCTTTCACTGACTTTACATGAATCTATAATAAATGATGTGTTGTTATCTACAATTAATTGGCTGAATTATAATAATTTAACTTTAAATAACTAATTACATAATAATATAACTAACCTAAATATAATATATCAAAATTTTAATATAAAGAATACTGACTGTACAACATTTTTAGGCATTAATATTGACAATAAATTACATTGGAAAAATCAAATAAATCATGTTTGCAACAAATTAAATAGATTTGCATATGCTTTATCTAAATTAACAAGAGTAGCTAGTAGAGAAACAGCAGTAACGGCATATTATGCATACGTAGAATCGATACTACGATATGGCATTCTAATATGGGGTAACAGTACAGACACATCTAAAGTATTTGTTGCTCAAAAAAAATGTATCCGAGCCATTGTGGGTGTGGCCTCTGACGTGTCTTGTAGACCTTTATTTAAATCATTAAATGTATTACCACAACCTTGCATTTATATTATTGAATTATTAGGATTTGTAAAGCAAAATATTAATCTTTTTACAAAAAAAAGGGACCAGACTACAAGAAATCTTAGGGATCCTAATGCACTAGTTTATGACATTATTCCAAAAAGTACAAGATTCCGCAAAAATTGCTACGTTATGTGCATAAAAATATGGAACAAATTACCATGTCGTCTTCAATCTATAAGTCCAATACGTAGATTTAAAAAAGTTGTAAGATCTTGGCTAATGCAGCACACTTTTTACTCCATAAAAGAATTTATTGACCATAAAATTGAATTATGCCAGAATTGTACTAGTTTGTAAGTAAATGGACATTTGCATGCTTTAAACTTAGGCTAGATATGTGCTTTATTTTTGAACTTCTATGGTAGCTTAAACAAGCTTTAGTTACAAGCATTATAGGAATTATACTAAATAACTAAGTTTAAAGACAATAAATGGCTGGCCAATGGCACAGTTCGTTAGGCATTTCAAAAGAATTAACGAATTTGTCTTTTAATCAAATATTATAAATGTATTTCTTTGATAATACTTACATTATAACTCATGTTATAAATATGCTTTTCGATAAAAATACGTGTCTCATTTTTTTTTATTAATAAGACTGAGGCTGGAAGAGAGGCTGATTAGCCTCAACATAAATTACTTAATTTAGCCTTTTTTAATTAAAAAGCCTATAGTCTCTTATATTTAACAAATTGGATATCTCTAAAGAGCTAACGTGCACCACAAGGATCGGCCTGTTTATCCGTTAATCTTATTTTGCTCAATATTTATTTATCTCTTGTATCAACATCATCAACGGCCCGTTACAGTCCACTGCTGGACTATGAGCCTCCTCCACTTAAGTGGATGGTTTTGCCATAATCTCCACGCTTGGCAGGCGGGTTGGAGATCGCAAATTAAAAGGTTACTGTATCAGAGAGCGCTGCTGCCCGTTCCCTGTTCAATGTGTAGTTCCTAAGTCACCTCTTACGACACTCACGGGAAGATTAGGGGTTGGGTCACCAACCGTGTTTTGTCAAAATGTATTCCACTCTGCCGACACCACACGGCTATGCCAATATTAAATTAAAAGTATCGAATAAGACATAATAATATGCGTAAATAAAATATCATTCCCTCTTATTTCATTTAAAACACTCAACAAGCCAATACCACGTCACCCACGTAGCAATCCGTTCACTTGCAAGTGAAAACCTGCAATTTTAGCGACATTACAAGTCGTAATAACTACAGATCTACACTAAGCACGAAAGAACAACGTCTGATGTAAGTTTATCCTCGTCTTTATTCCCAAGTAGTAGAGTTTTCATAATGCAAGTGTTCCTGGCTGGTATGTGCACTGTACATAAATTAATGTTAATGCCGTCCGTAATAAGCTCTAATAAGCTACGCGTACGCACGTCGCCGCTAGCGCCGCGCGTGACTAGATCTAGAACTGATTTTATAGAAAATTATGGTGATATTGTTTTTGGAATGTGGCAAAATAAATATATTTTTTATCGCTATAATTATTCCATCATACAAGATATTCTTCCGGTATACAAATTAATACTGATATGATCCAGAAGGATATTTTTCTAGCCCTGTTAAAAAAAATTGGGAATCCGTTTATAAAAATCAAACCCATTTTTAGACCAAATATGTAGATAATATTAATTGGAAATGATTTATAGATTTATTGTTACGTATCACGTCAGTTATTATTGGAAAAAAATATATCTATCAGTATCCTATGCTATTAATTATTATACTCGTAGACTGGAATAACTTTTGAAGGGCTACCAGTTTCCTATATAAACCTTCTGACATGTACTCGTAGAATCGAAGTTAAAAAAGTGAAAAAACGCTATATCCTTTTAAAACCAGTAATAAAATTGTCAATAACGCAGGCCATAGAAACCTTCCAGGTCAGGTCAGAGTAAATTACAGAGCATTATGGTATTAGTTATGAATCAGGACATAAAATAACTGTGTCCGCAAAATGTCACGGTGTTTATGGTACAAATAGGTACCTACTTACCAACTTAATTTATGGTTTGACGAAGTTGATTATAAGACAAATGTAGGTCAAACACAGTGGTGTTTATTTCGCGATTTTGGACAGTTCACCTGTTCACTTGGCTGATGTTGTTTTGTGAAATGTAACGGTAGTAAAAAAGTAGTTGACGTGCTTAAATACATAATTACAACTTAAAGTTATATTATTACTAGCTTTTAGCTAACGCCCGGGACTGAAATTAATGAATCGCAAAAAAGATTTAAAAGAAATATGATTTTTTCTTTATTTCACAAATATAGTAGCCTGGTCAGTAATCTCTTCTATCGATTGGTACAAACCCCATCGAAATCGGTGCAGGCGTTCTCTAGTTATATAAGGACAAACATTCAGTTTTATATAGTAGATAAACCGATTTTTTAAGTATCCTTATTTGGATAAAATATTGTGGTTTTTTACATGAAAGCAAATAAGTGAAATTGAATTTAAAAGTGCAAACCCATCCTTTTATAAAAAAAGGCAACAAGAAATTATTAATATTATTATCATCATAGAAAAAAAAAATACTTCAAATTTTTACCATTAACGCCATCTATGCAATCTATAGTTAACCATTGGAGAACTTTTACCACTATTGTGTTGGATCAAAGAATTTACAAAAAATATAAGAGATGGCGTTGCTCGAACGCAGTTTGCGAAATCCAGACCACAACGAAGCAAACAGGTTCCTACTCAGCAAAATGTTTTAGAGAATCATTCTTTAACGTGTTGAGGTTCGAAATAAAGAAAAAAACATTGTTGACGATTGTTATGGTAATGATAATGATGCCACCAACCTGTGTAAGGTCCCTTTCAATAGAATCCGGCAATAATAATAATTAACAAGATAATTTTTTGACACTTACTTTCCAAAGACAAACAAGACTTTGATGAGTAAAATATGAATATGGCAGTTGTAGTCCGAGTATTTTATTAAAATAACTATCATAAAGATATTAATAGGGCGCGAAATGATTGTAAGAAGAATGTATGGTTCCTTGAGATGTGAATATGATCAGGATTGATTCTCATCATCAACAGCTCATATACTCAAATGTAAGTAATTACGGAGTAATCGTGTTTAAATAGGGGATCGGACTGTTCACCGTATTTTATGAATTTGCCATATTTTATGAATTATTTTTAAAATATAGATTAGTAGCAGACGATTCGCGAAGAAAAAAACAGAGGTTGGAATTTGAATTTACAGTGATTTTTTAAAGTTTCAATATGTCAAAAACGATTTTTTGTATGGAGATTATATGGCGTTACTAACAAATGACGTCACAAGTGGGTATGTGCCTCTAAATGTAAGTAGTCCTCTAGTGCCTCTAAATGTAAGTAGTCGATAGCAAAAACTAACAAGTTTGGATTTATAAAATAAAAAAAAAGTAGTCCGATCCCCTATTGGTTTGTTTACATTATTACCGGATTCTAATGAAAGGGACTTTAGAAGTGCTGCGTTAGGCGGGAAGCGGTGCCTAGCCGCTGTGGTACTATAATAAATCTGTGGTATAATAATGACGTCACTGACCTGAGCAGACACGTGAGCTGCACGTCGTTCTGGAAGCGCCCCAGCGCCGCCCCGCCTTCCACCCGCACCGCGTTCACCTTCTCCCGTAGGGCTCCGCTGCAGCCCCCACCTCCGCACCGCTCGCGAAGGATTGACATTATGTTCGGTTGGCGGAGGAAGGCTACTACCTGCGATAATAAGGGCAAAATTAAGATGGTAAATGGTAATGTCGAAGATCGATAGGCGACCTTGGTCAGTCAGTGGTCTATCAATAATTATGTAGATCTTATTGTAGCTCATGGATTGATACAAATCTGATAAAAAAAAGTTAGTTTAGCAACAATATCAGTCAGGCTTATGCAAGTGAGGCACAAAAGGGTAAACACTGTTTTACAGCCCTGGATATGAGCCCCTTTTAAGTTTAGACACTGCCATCTGCTTTCTCTTTTAACTTACGGAAGCAAATCATCTTACCTTGTCATTATACGCTACAGGTATCTCCGGTTGCATGTTGTGCGTATGCGCATCGCCAACGGTCACAGGCGGTCGCGGCGGCGGCGTCGGCGCCTGCAAACATTTAGAATAGAATAGAATAGAATATACTTTATTGCACACAAGGATATAGCTTGAAAGTACAGAAGATAGATAAAAGGGTGTACAGATAGGCGGCCTTATTGCTAAGGTAGCAATTTCTTCCAGGCAACCTTCATTTCATTGATTAGGAAACAATATCATTGTATGAGGAGTTTAGTGGAATTTTACAGGGACTAGAGATTATCGTTATCATCATTTCTAGCGAAAGAAGTCTACTGCTGAGCCTGTAAAGGATCGCTCATCAACAACAATAGCTCATATACCTACGTCCTCACCGAGGGGCTCGAGCCTACCCTGAATTAGGGCGATTAGGCCTTAGTCGACCACGCTGTCCCAGTGCGGGTTGGTCGACTTCACACACAACCTTTGAATCAGGAGTGCGCAGGTTTCATCATGATGTTTTCCTTCACCGTAAGAGCGTCGAATAAACGTACATATTCGAAATTCGAAAACACATTGGTACATGGTGAGGATCGAACCCGCGTCTCCCGGACGGGAGGCAGCGGCCCTAGCTATTAGACCACCGACGCTCTTGGTTTGGGCCATTGCTATATTATATTCTAAACTTTGACTGTACATTTCCACATGTTCTCAAGTACATTTTCAACAAGTAAGAGTAGCATGAGCATGCACAGCGGCGTCAAAATGAGTCGCGTGAGATACAAAGAAAAGGCAAATGTAGAAAAGTTCTCGCGATAAGAAAGAAAGACGACTTGCAAGCTACGTTGTAAGTATAATATGTTCTATGTATCTCGAACGACATATTTTGTCTACATGCCCATGCTACCCATGCAAGAAATAAAAAACATGATAACCAACCCGTGCGTTTATAGAATGTATGTAAAAAGCAGATAAACACGTGTTCTATCTAACGGAAAAGACGAGAAGACCCCGAAATAAATGTGCCACAAAACAAACCAAGAAAATGGAAAACAGACAACACAAAGAAACCGCCTGGTGGCCATTTCACGAAGCTACAAGTTACAAATTACAAGTACAATTCGACGTACATTGCGTAGACGATTAGATAAAACGATAATAGCTTATAGTTTAGGCAAATTGGCTACGCAATGTATATCAAATTGTAACTTGTTGCTTCGTGAAACGGGGCCCTGGAGTAAAAATAAAAAAGTATAGCAATCAACATGCCATCTCCTACAAAACTATTTAACAAAACAGTAGAAAAAGGTACAGAACGAAAAAAAAAACAAATCTATAAATCAAAAGAAAAACATTTTGACACTGGCACAAAAGAAAACATGCTATAATCCAATTCAAAATATCATACAAGATCCACCTGATCTATCAAAAGTGGCCTTCTCCGCTGCGGTAATAAGGGCGAGAATGGGCCGGCTTGCGGCGCGCGCGGCAGTCGAGGGTCTATGAAGGTGGTTCGCCGCATCACGTGGTCCACGAAGAAACGCTGTGCAAAGGGTTAGTCAGGCAGAACAAACACTAATATCCTAGACAAATATGTAAGGAAATACCTACTTACAGTGCGACCCAAAAGAGTAGAAATTAAATAAAGATGGAACTTAATCCTTTACACCAGATAATCTGACAGTGATTGGTAGCCATAAACAGGAAGTTCCAATGACTCTAAAATTGTCACAATTTTCGGGGTTGTTATCACGGTTATATTTAATATTGTTACCTTGATATTTCGGAACGGTTGCACGCTCCATCCAAGCTCCTTAGGAGCTGTCCACTCGCCACACCAGTCTACTCGTGACCATGGAGAGTGCAACCGTTCCAAAATATCGAGGTAATAATATTAAATATAACCGTGATAACAAACCCGGAAATTGTGACAATTTTAGTGTAAACAACCACGAAAATCTTATAACATATAAATTCCAATGATTGGCTGAAAAATCATCAGTGTTGCCAATTTACCCCGTGCAGAGCCCTCATTTTTTGTCTTATTCTTTTCTGTCGTACTGTAGATAGAACGGTTAGTCTGAGCTTTCTTAATATTAGCTTTATTATGTATTAGTAGGCGAATTAGTAAATGCAGTACAGAGTTTAATTAAATAAAGCCTTTATTCTCTGACAGTACAAACTTATTAAACTAATCTTATTTATGAGTCCCGTCAGGTTATCCTCTGACATAGGCCTCACTCATCCAGACATTTTTAATCTTGACAATCCATGGTAGCCTTCTCCAGCCTTTAGGAAGATTTTTCATACGTCAGCGACAGTTGCCCTCGCGTGTAAGAGTTTATCCCGTAGTTTTGGGAAAGCTGTATATTTTCGTCTACCCTCTATAGGGATAGAGATCCCTATACAACATGTTAGCTAAATAACGCTCTTAGGCCATATTCTCGACGACAGCGGGCGGCGGCGACCGCGTTGCGCGGAGTGTAGCGGCAACGCTGCTGACCCGCTCGCCGCCGCCGCCGTCGAGAACTGTTCAATATAGAACTATGCTTTTGAAAGCGCCGCTCCCGAGCCGCGTCGCGGTCGCCGCCGCCCCGCCACCCGCTGTCGTCGGGAATACGGCCTGAGTTCTCTGGGCTATGAATATGATCAACATTTGTTCCAGAAGATCCACAAAATATCTTGTTTTATTATTTTCATACAAACTGATCAGCTGATCGAGACAATTTTTTAAATGAAAAGAACAAAAGTTGTTCTGTTGTATGGGCTGACCTACCACCTCAGAAGTTGCAGCCATGCCATCCATTTAGAATTTAACGTATTATTTCTCGTTAGTTTATAATCTATCGAAGTCAAATCGTTAAATTGCAAACCGTCCCTGATTGGTCAGTTTTGGCTGCAGCAATTAATTATATTATTATATTATAATCAGCCTGTAATGTCCCACTGCTGGGCAAAGGCCTCCCCATTGTTCCGCCATTCCTCCCGGTCCTGGGCAAGCTCCCACTAGTCCAGTCGATAGGCGTTTAACTCGTCTCGCCATCTTTTTCGGGGCCTGCCTCGACGTCGGTTCCCGTCTTGAGGAGTCCACTGCGTGACGACTCTCGCCCACCGTTCTGGATGCATGCGGCTTACGTGCCCAGCCCAGTCCCATTTTAGTTTCGCAGTTTTGCGGCCCACGTCAGCTATTTAGTGTGAGAACGTAGGGTAGTGTTCCTAATACGATCTATCAGTTTAACACCTAGGATGCTACGTTCCATAGCTCTCTGGCAAACCTTGAGTTTGGACTTTTGCTGATTAGTGAGTGACCAAGTTTGCGAACCATAGGTTAGGACAGGCAGGACGCACATGTCGAAAAGTTTGCGCTTCAATGAAAGGGGCAAGTCCCCTTTCATGTATTGCTTCAAGGACCAGTATCTCTTAAAGGCGTTATCGACACGACGATCGATTTCCTTCTCCTGCCTGTTTTCGAAAGAGACTAGCTGGCCCAAGTAGATATATTTATCGACATATTGTACATCTTGCCCATCGACTTTGACCCTACGTTTTACGCTATTGGTCATAACTTGCGTTTTCGTCATGTTCATTTTAAGTCCAACCTCAAGGCTTGCTGTGCTCAGGTCTTGGAGCATTTGTTCGAGCTCAGCGGACGTGGCCGCAAACAAGACTATGTCATCTGCGAAACGGAGGTTAGTTAACTTTGTATCACCCACAACAACACCTTTTGACTCCCATAATGTAGTTATATTTTTAAACACTTCCTCCAAGGTGCACGTAAACAGGTTAGGGGATAGGGGATCACCCTGTTTCACGCCCTTTTCTATTTTGAAACTGGCACCTGGAGAGAGAAGTCTAATGGAAGCTGTACTGGTCTTGTAGATGACCTCCAAGAGCTTTACATACGTTTCTTCTATACCTTGACTGCGTAAGGATGAAAATATTGCAGAATGCGCTAGACTGTCGAAAGCCTTGGAGTAATCCACAAAGGCCAGATACAGAGGTTTGTGAAATTCATTATGTTTTTCAATTACTTGGTTTATTGTGTGTAGGTGATCTATCGTGGAAAAAGAGGGTCGGAATCCAGCCTGTTCTGGTGGTTGATGTTTGTCCAATTGACCTTTTATTCTATTCTTTATGACTTTAATAAATACAAAAATAAAACTCTATGGATCCGAAACCCGACCAATCAGGATCACGGAACACAATTTTACGGCTGATAAAAGCCGACGGATTATGAACTCTGCAATTTTGCATATTGTTAACAATTTGACGATTTAAATAAACTATCGAGAAATAATACGTGAAATTGTAAATGTTTGGTTGCAGTTCACAATTTTACGTCAGTTTATAATATCGCGGGATCTATTATAAACAAACGACGTTCACAATCTTACGGTGACATAATATTTACTATTGGTGGTCACTTTAGCTTTTTAACAGCTCATTATAATTAGGATTTATTTAGCTCACCTTTCCATTCCTATCAAGCTTGGTGTCCCAGCCCAACGGTAAGGTGCGGTCACTCTCACTGAACATATTGACTAGCGCCACCAAATCCCGATTGTGCTGGTATCGATCAAACGACGACGTGTCGCGTCTGATCTTCGATATCATGTGCTTGAGGGTCGAGTTGCCGTTGTAGAGGGATGAGGCTTCCTGTAAAAAGAAATGATTGGGTTAAAATAGGGTTGCTGTGTTTTTAAGTTGCCAAGATAGCAGAGAATGTTGGATTAAAAACTATTTTATCTACTCTCATATCGTAAAATTCGAATTACAAAATCCAAATCAGTTTTATATTGGCACACTTTATAAACGCACGTACATAAAATTAAAAATAAAACTCATTATAGTACCGCTTTTTTTATTTTATTCATTAAACTAGTCTATGGTTTTAGGCTGAATACGAAAAAAAAGGCGCACGCATGCGTTCTGAGACGCGCTGAAATCTATTAAAGCACCCGTAATTGCGTTCCGAATCACTGTCAGCCATAATTTTTTTTGCTTTTCTGATCGCTGACAGCAGCGCTGAAAGTCTGATTCGGAATGCGCCCAAAATGTTGTCTGTGGAGCGCCCGCTTTAGCGCATGCGTTTATGCTGGCTGGGTTTTGGTTGGTTCTGTGGTTTTGGCGCCATTCTTGTTTTCTTGTACTGAATTTGGCAGAAATATTGTAATTTTTACGTAAAAATATCCGATAGCAGTGTTTGTGAAGAGAATTTGACTCCGCCCGATATTTTAAAGGCGGCGACGGAAATGCCTCATAATCTTTTACCAGCAAAGTCGAGAAAAATATATGATAAATGCTATGAAGATTTTATGGAATGGAAAATGCAAAAAAAGGTACTTCGTTTTTGTTCAACACCAATGTATGAGAGTAGATAAAGTAGTGTATGAAACTGCACATAACTAGGTATTAAAACACTCGTGTGCATCTATTAAAAACAGAGACTCATGTTTTAATACCCCTCATTATGCAACAGTTTCATTAACTACTATTTCGTCGTAGTATTATTTTGCCTAGTAAAACATGTTTTATTAGGTAAGACATACTTGAGCGTTGTATACATTTTGACAAGTTAATGAAAGAACAATGGCAATTAAGAAATTGGCGAGATTATATGTATACAATAAACTTTCTTAATTGTTGACCAGCTTGAGTCTACCCTGGATTAGAGTGAATAACTTTTTTTAAATGCGGTTCAAAGTCTTGAGTTAAATGCACTCTATCATTCCACAAAGACCTGTCACGGGCCGGCATAGTTGGTTCGGCAGTATTTGTCGAACAATAAAGCCGACCCGAAGTAATTACTGCACTTGTTCGGCTTGTGCCGATCGGGTAGTTCATTCGGGTCAACAAATCATTCGATTCGGCAGTACTTGTGGAACGAAAAACGTTCTAACTACGTTCGGCTCCCACATTTTTAGCTGAACTAAAATTTGCCGAGCGGTTTGTGATTCCCGATTATTCATCTACATATATTCGATTTTACCGCCCGGCTGTGCTGATTAATGCCGGCCCGAAGTGTGTAGCTACCCCACCGTGTAAACCTCCAAGTTACCGCTTTCATGCGTAGTATTGAGTAGAAGTCTGGTCTGGCCCGCGGAGCACGTAACAAGGCATGTAACGTCATCTTTACTTTTGCTCTATAGACTATTCCAGATTTTTGTTTGTTACAGCGCTAATTTGAGCTGGTAAAGTCACCTGGTTCATGTGCAGTATGGAGTAGAAGTCCGGGCGGGCGAGGAACTCGGCGGCGGGGTGCGGCGCGGGGGGCGGCTCCACGACGCGCGACGTGGACGCGGCGGGCGGGGGAGGGCACGAGCCTTCTTCCTCCGCTAGTTGCGCGCGCGTCATCGTACGGCGGATCGACTGGTATCTGGAAATAATAGTCAAATCACCTTTAGTATTGAGATTTAGGTTAATGCAGAGTCTAAATTGGTACTTAAGGGATTTAGTGGCAGATGGGGGACAAACTGGCAAGGTAACCTAAGTGCACTATGAAACGGCGGCGGCGGCTATCGGTGTGCCTTAGTTTAGATGCGTGTACGCCGAATTTCAACTTAAAAGTATTGCTGTAGGCGGCTTTAGTTTGCGCTTCTTAAGAGCCAGCTAAAGCTCTGCTCGCGTCCTTCGGGGATAGGAGAGTGACGTCATGTATGTATGAGATTCGGTACCTATACATTGCTATGCTTGGGTCACACTTGGGACACAACAGTGTTAGATTTTTGCCAAATAATTATTACTGTACTGTTTTTACATGAATTGAAAATTTTGGTAAGAAAACTTTTACTAGGTATAAAACACCTCCGTCATCGAGCAGATCCTTCGGCTGTCAACTTTTGGGTACGGAATCTGGTAGTGACATCGTCAAACAAGAATAGCTTTGGGAGACAGCCCTTTGTTTGAATAGGACATTGCAAGGTCAACCTCATTTGATCTGACATCGGAATACGATACGAGTAAGATATCGTACACCGCCTAGTAGAAGCCAACCTAACTAGTCACACATTCAATATCAATCTTAAAAAACATAGACTGAAGCAGAAAACAAAATTAATAAAACTACCTTCTATCCAGCTGTCGCCTCTGCACCTCAGGTTCTGGTGACCTTGGACTGGTACCATTAACTCCAGGCCTCTGCCAAGTCGTCATTCTGTTTATATGGTCTATGTAGAATACTCTTCCGTGGCTGTCCATTCTGGCTTCCCATCCTGAAATTGAAAAAGCATTCTCATGTGAGTAAAAAAGAAAAAAATCCTTTAGGTCCAGAAGGACCACTTCCCAAAACGTCCACTTCTCACAACGCCCACTTCCTATAACGTCTACTTCCCATAACGTCCACTTCCCATAACGCCCACTTTTCATAACGTCCACTTCTGTCTAACATCAATAAGAAATAAGAATAGATGAACAAAGAACAATAAATACAAATACAAATATTATAACCACTGAATATTCGAGTTACCTTATCAAGATTATAAAATTGAAGGATTATAGGATTTTTTTATTCAGTCCACTGCAGAACATAAGGCTTCTTCCAATGCACAGCACTGAGCCAGACCTAATATAAGTATTATTAGAAATATTATATTGTTTTTATTAGGTTAGATACCTAGCTGACGATACCTAGCTGACATTACCAATGTCGCCCTAACTAATTAAAAATAAAGAAACTATAAATCTGTAGTCGCTACGATTTAAAAAAAGTTTAGGATATAAAAAAAAATACTTGCCTGCAGGTAAAGGCTCTTCACACTCGATGATCCCGCCAATCATATTGGCAGGAAAATCTCCAGTCAGCGCCATCTGCCGGGACGCTCTTTCCGGTATCGAGGGCAACCTAATCCCCGCCATATGTCTCAGCGGAGTTGGAGACGCGACCGCATTATCGTTATCATCATTGTCATCAGCCCTTGGCCTTCTCAAAACCACAGCATCATCTGGAGGCCCAGCGTGTACTATCGTGAAGTGATTGCTATTCACAAACTCCATGTTTGGAGATCTAATCTCCGTGGTTCTTAATTCATTAGTAAATTCCACCATCTCAAAGTTTTCGTGCATTCTGTTCTCTGAACATACTGGTGGAGGATGTAGGTCTGGAGGTGGAACGGGTCTGGGTCTTCTAGCGTGATGCGTTGGGGTCGGAGGGCATTGTGGTACCGCTGTTCCGGCTAATGCTGCTACCCTAGTCAACACTCTTGGATGGGGTCTAACGGGACTGTCCGTGACATTATTGACTCTAAGAGGCGAGTGTTTGGGAGTATTTTCACATCCAAGGTTTTTTAATAAATGCCTTGGTAAGCTAGAATGTTTCGGCGTTGAATTGTCGCAGTTGTATTTTCTATTCATTATCATTGTTCCTACGCTTGGGAAGGCCTTGCTGGTTTCTTCCACTGGTGACGAGGAATGCGAGGAATTGCATGAGCTGGGTCCATTCGAACTGTTGCTGTCAATTTCTTGATTTGGCCCATCTATATGAGTCGAGTTTAAAAATGCTGTCATCATTGTTGGAGTATTGGCGCGTCCTGAACTTGTTTGTCTAGTCAAAGGTTTGTGGCCTTTTAACGTTGAGATTTCTTTCTCTTCTATTTGATTTCTATTATCATCTTCGAATTCAGAGTGATTACTTATATCATTTAAAAAACTGTTTTGAGCCTTCTCTTCAGACTTAGCATGATTTGGCGTGAGGTTGACACCGTCTACAGTGTCCATTGGCGGAGCTTTATCCTTTCTAGCAAAAGTTGTTGTAATATAATTATCCGGTCCTATATCTTTTATAAACATAATCTTATTCCTACTAATACTAGGCGAGCCTTCAGGTACATCTTTTTTGTTGTCTTCAGTTAACTTAGCTAATTTCATAGTTGAAATTGAAGATTCGCATAAGCTGCCGTCAGTTTCTGGCGTCGCTAACGGAGCGACGTTTTGTCCTCCTCGCCAAAAACTGGCTGTCGAGGACATAGCTGTCTGATTCGCGGAGTAGAACTCTCCAGGCTTGAAGTCGTTTATTCCTCCTTGCATCTGCATTACTGACGAGTTGTGGATGTTATTATCTGTGAAGAATTGCTCATCCGTGTCGATCAATTCGAAGGTGAACGCATCCTCGGGCTTTGTCAGTTTTTTTGGTTTTCGATGCCTCGGTACCTGCGGTGGAGATAGCGCGTGCATTCGCTCGAGCGGTTTATGCGATGGCTTTGGAGGCAGCGGTGGCACGGGAGATTTTTCCGCTTCACTGGGCACGTTGGCACTTTCAACGTCGTAGACAAACTTCATTATTTTACAGGGATTCTTTGGTGACCATAGCTTATAGTACTCTGTACCTGGCGACGTAGGCGATTCGAAACCGCTGTTCACTTTTGATTTCTTCTTGACACCGTTTAGTGCTTGCCCACCGCCCGTATCTACTGGCGGAGGACACTTTTTTTTAACTCCCGACGACGTCGGTTTACAGTCTGTAGCACTCCGAGATTCACTATTTACATGAGATTCTTTACTAAAACTACTAACTAGAGATTTGCTAGGATCACATTTTGTTTGTTCGAGATTAGAATTGTTCCCGTTACTTTCTAAAGCACTAATTGAGCATTTGTTGACGTTATCGCTGAGATGTTTGATGTCCTGACTTGTGCCTGGGACGAATTCCATTCTAGGGTTTTCAGAGTTCATCTCGAAGCTCTCGTTGTTGTAGGAGAAAGGGGAGACATGTTCGCCGCTCCTCTTCCTTGAGATTCCTTCTTTGAGTTTGAGTGCATGTTTCTTGAGGTCGACCTTGAAGCGTGGCGGAATCGCTGGCGACTCCGCCGCGCATTCCTCGCCATCCCCATTGTAGTATCGAAAACAAAGTAGCTGCTCACAGTCTGAAATGTACAAAACGTGAAAATTTAACATACTGTTTAAGCTTTATACTATTCAGAGATTCTACTCAGATCACATTTAAAAGATTTTATAATGTTAAACAAAATCAAATCTTATGTGCTGATAAACAAATTCGATCGAATTGAGGAATTATTTCCGTATTCTATAATAAAAGCAGCAACAAAATCTGATACGACAATAGACAATACGATAGCCAGTATCGTCGAACCACATGCACTAAGCTGTAAACAAGGAGTCACCTTCATAAGGCTGATTGGGCTCATCAAGCAGCCACATTATGTCGCCTCGTGCGCATCCGGTCGCCGGCACGCGCCCGGCGACTGCGATGCCAGCAGATCCTGGAACAATTATTATAGCATGTTTAAGAAATATGCCATTATGTAACTCAGAAATTCAAATAGGATAGAAGTCATGAAACGATTTTCGAGCGCAGACCTTGAATATAACATCTTTCTCTCTCTTACTCCGTAAATGCTGTACACATGTGCGAGATGAAAATCTCCAACCAGATTTGCGCTCGCAATTGCGCTTATAAACCGTTGCGAGGACTATATAATAGTGATAAGATGTAGGTCCGAGGATGTAGGACTCGATGCTCATATTAATTCGTTAGTAAAAAATAACAATATACATTACACGACATAAATATAATCTAAAAAGAACAAGAAGTTCTGTAACGTAATATCTTCACTTCTGCATAAGTGATGAGGGCATACGGGGTTATTTATAAAAAGGAAATGATCAAGATTTATGCACGCATAAAAAAACGATTCGCAAAATCCCATTTAGTAGCACAGAGTAAGTTCAAATGAAGAACAAAAAGGGCGCAGGTGCAAAACACTCAACAAAAACAAACAACAACCGGGTGAGCCGCGCCGATGCGGCGAACCCTCCGTTTTTTATCTAACAAAAATCAAGCGTAGGCTGGCGCGGGTGCATCACAAATTATTCACCAGACATAATCACCGGATGCGGGAGTCGCCCGCACATTTTACGCGAAATAATCGAAGCCACCGAATTGCCAGTTAATTGACGAAACAAAGCCATAAATTGCAAAGGGGAAAATTGATTCAGAGGCTAAATTCAGCTGGATCCGCCCTGTATTACCATATTTTGATTGGATTAAAATATGAGCGCAGTGTTTGAGAGTTTACAGCTTTACATCTTCCTGCCGTTGATTAAGTGTTTCGCTTGGCCGTAAATATCTGCGCCGCAGTGGATGTTTACGTCAAATGCTTTGCTTTATTTCCGAGGTGGAATGTGAGACAATACAAAAAAATATTTACGATATCTTGTGAGGAAAGAAAGTGCTCAGATGAGAAAACCGATGACCGGACACAAGATGCGGGATAAATCGTGGAATTATCTTTCGCTCATTTCCGTTCGGAAACGTTTCGAAAGACAACAGCAGAGATCGATCGATCCCATTAGTTTTTTAATTCTCCGACCATTTGTTGCACTGTTTTGGGGAGGCACCTAATTTAGCGTTGAGCACGTAATGTATATTTACTGAAAATTGTTTAATGAGTGTCATTTCCTGCTGGCTGGCTTGTAAAGGGGCAGCCCACGCCTCCGTCGCGTTGCTGTTGGACTCAGTTACAAGTTTCACTTGTTTTAAAGCGCAAGCGATTGAGATTTCAACAACTAGTAGTTAGTAGACTCTCTATTAAATAAACCGACGGCAAAAGCAGTTTATTGCTTTGGGAAAGTTTGAATAAAACAATGCTATGTTCACTTACGAAGTCCAGTTTATATCTATTTTAAAACTGTTTCTCCTTACCAGGATTGAGTCCATAGTAATTCGTTACTTCTATAGAGCCTCTATTATTGACGATCATGTAAATGCTTTTGAACCTCCTGTGTTTAATAAGAACTGGTTCTCATGTTTCTCTTGTTCTATCTTTAGAATCCCCCATAATTCATCTGAGCAAGTTCTCGTCGTCACAGTAAATTTTTTTTTTTACTGTGACTTTACTACGAACAACGCCTTATCAGTTGTACGATGTTGAAGTTCACACTACGCTAATAGTCAAGTAAATTGGTTTACGCTGACGTGACGACAGCGGTGACACAGAGGGCGGCTATTTCCGCTCTGTGACGCAACTTCCGCCGCTTCCGCAGGATATGGGAGATGCCGAGATCAGCCAATGTTTCCGCGGGATTTGTGGCACGCGACAACTGACGCTTTTGTTTAAATTGGAACAGCGGATATCAAATTCCAGTCCGCTGTTGCTAAGGTATAAGTTTACGAGGATTGAGATGACTCCATAAGCAAATTAATCAAAGTCAAAACATAAATAATAAAACATTTGCAAAGTTAAGTGCATTAATAAAATTTTAACTCCGCTGCTATACCGGAAGGTAACAATGACAAAAAATATATGGTCATTTCGAAATTTTGAATTTCAACCCATTATGCTATATCTGCTCTACATATCATCAATATTCCTGGAGTTAACTGACGAAGGGCAGAAAAAATTCTGCGCAGAAACCATTTCCACTTGATCTATTAGACAAATTGAGGGCCATTTAATATCAAGTGTCAAAACGCAAAGGAAACATCTGTTATTTTTAAGCCTACGGAATTAATTACGAAAAGATATTTTTAATTCGAAAAGAGTTGGTCGCAAATAACACACGGCACACCAAAAAGTTGTCAACGAGGGATCATAACCTTGCTTTTCAACCTGTATATATCCGACCTGCCTGACACCGCTTCGTTGAAATTTGGCTACGCAGACGACCTGGCCCTTGTTACTCAAGATGTAAGCATGGAAACCACTGAAGCTACGCTGGAGAAAGATCTTGCCTGTCTAGACGACTACTTCGTACGCTGGCGTCTCTGCCCAAGCGCGTCTAAAACGGAGGTCTCCTGTTTCCATCTCTGTAATAGTCTCGCTAACAAGGAGCTAAAAGTATTTAGAGACAAAATCCTAGCACACAATTTTCAACCCAAATACCTGGGTATCACCCTAGACAGAAGTCTCAACTTTAAACCTCATCTCAGCCGGGTCTCTGCCAAACTAAAGACGCGAAACAGTATTGTGCAAAAGCTAACTGGTACAACTTGGGGAGCAACTGCAGCTACGCTCCGCACGACGGCTCTATCGCTAGTGTATTCATCAGCTGAATATTGCGCGGCGGTTTGGCTGAACAGCGCCCATACTTCAATGGTCAATGTTCAGCTAAACCATGCCATGCGTCTTATAACTGGCTGTATGAAACTCACACCCACCTACTGGCTGCCAGCACTCAGTTACATTGCACCACCCCACCTGCGCAGAGCAAAATTTCTAAGCCGAGAGGTCAAAAAGATCCATGAAAACAAGGCATTGCCTATTCACAAAGATCTCGTCGTATTTCAAACCTCAAGGCTTAAGTCTCGCAAACCTCCTGCACTAGCAGTCCACTCTGAAGAGCCAAGCCTGAATATTAATGATGCCTGGACAGATGAATGGAGATCTCAATCTGTCACCGAATTCCTATTTGAGCTGAACACGCAGCAACGCCCGGCAGGCTTTGAAGAACCCAGACACCTTTGGTGCAAATTGAACCGCATAAGAACAGGCGTTGGCAACTGTGCATATCTATGGCACAAGTGGGGCTGGAGCGAGACGGCAGCCTGCGAATGTGGTCATCCGGAGCAAACGGTTCGGCACATTGTGTTTGATTGCCCTGCCACCCGGTACACGGGAGATGCCGAGGACCTAAAGGTACTTTCAGACTGCGCAAAGCAGTTTCTCAGTGCAGCGGGTCTCCGCTTATAGCTATCTTGCTGTAGCAACTAAATGATAAAAAATGCCATAAATAAATAATAAATAACGAGAAAAATATTATGTGAGAATGATTATAAAAGCTTTAAATATCTGTTGCACTGAATCTTTCTTATTTTTAGAAATGAATGAATTACAGGTAAGTTAAAAAACCAAAGACATTTGAGTGGCAAAAGTAACGAAGAAGTTAGTTTGCGAAATATAGAGTAAGCCGTTTTGCGGAAAGGTCCTAAGTCGCCTAAGCCGACTAACCACATCAAAGCTAACCACAAATTCGCCTATAATTACCTAAGCGATCATACCACGGATGTGTCACCATATTAGCCTAACAGTAGACTAACCATTAGACGGAAGCTCGTAGTTAAACTAAAGTACGGTCAACTCGACCCCCATCCACATCTGTCTGCCGCCTACGACTATTTTTTACAGCATGATCTGTTTTTAAGTGGACCCCTCCGTTTCACACGAGTTCCAAGACACCTCGTATCCTTGTCGAAAGTAAACAATATCAGCTGTCACCGTATGGTGTGGTGACGCTGACGAGTACGCATTTTTTAATTCTTAAAACTGGAAAGGGTGATTCAGAGATACTAGGAAGTAATAGATACCACACGCAACGCCTTTATTTGGATACGATATTACTATACATGTATACGAAGCAAACAAAACAAGATCACGTAAGAAAGTAATGTCGCTTAGAAATGTTCTCAATATGAACTAGAACATTGCGAACAAAAAACAGCATATAGATATCATCATTAGCAGGGAAAGATAGATCGTTAATAATGATTGATGTCAGAAAAATGATAGCTCTTAAGAAAGTTAATAACTCAAGCAACGAAACTAAAACCGCATAACCAACGTGCTAACAGAAATAGAGTAAAGTTTTTCTCAAGATGCTGATTGCCAAAAAACTGCAACCACATCTTAACGAGTACAAAAATGACTTAAGCTGTATCCGTCTCAAAATAACTGACGTTTGAAAGTCAGGAAACGAGAGTTTAAAAGTTTAGGGAGGTCTGGTGATGATGTGCCCCCATTAGCAAGGTGATGATTTGACAGAAGCTTAATTTATTTACAGTTTAAAGAGACGCTGACGTGAGATGGTAGGATCCTTTCCAGTTTTCTCACGGATTTCCTTCAACGACTTAATACCCCTTCTGATCTTGTTGACAGATCTGCTACGTGTTTTATTTCCTTCCTAAGAAAAGAAAAAAAAATCCAAACTTCAGCAACTATTTACATTGGGCGGATTACGTAAATTAAATAACTTATTCTCGACACGTGCTTTTGAGCCTCTTTTCGATGTCTGTGTTATAAACAAAAGGAATTACCCCAGACCCAGAGCAGATAAAATGAGTCACGCACGTAGACATTCTATTTTTTTCTAAAGCTTTCGTATGCAAAGTTAAAACAAAAATAAAAGTAAGTATAATGAAAGTCATTCACGACTTATGAATAATATTCAGAAGGTTGATCAAGGACAGAGGCAATAATAAAATAAAACATTTTCATAACACACATATCTACCGGGTTATTACCACGATTTTGGTTTAAAATAAGCTTTTTAATGAGCTTACCGATATTTCGACTATGTTGCTAAATAAAAATTAATTTTGGAATTCTTTACCTTTTAGGTCGGGGCTGGTAATTTGTTAGGAGTTATTTAAAATACACGAACGCAAAGGACAAAGTTAAATTCTATTGCGGTATTATACACCACTAAGTATTCTGAATGTGAGAATACTTTTTCTCTAAACAAGCAAGCATTATAAACTTAACACACAATGCATGCAACTCTTTTCGAGCCTAAACTGTCAGAACACGACTTCTAAATTCTTCAACGTTAGAACATCTCACCGGATATTGGAAGTCAAATACAAAAGTTGACAATCCATTAACACTTTTAAGATAACAGGGTTGAGAGTTATCGCCTCAAATGTCTATAGTTGATGATGAATGCGTTTTATGAGAGTAGGAAGTGACGAGCTGTTGTTGCCGTTAATGTATTGGAGTTAATGCCCTGTCCTCTATTTAGGGAGGATGATAAAGTCAACGATCAAACGTAAATGGAAATATCTAATTTTGTTAATGTTCCAATAGTAATAGACTATCGCAACACAGGCAGTCAATAAAAGTGGACTGATGGTTATCGAGGGACCTTTCTAATAACAGCGTAAACTGTCAATAAAGTAGCCAAAGAGGAGATCAGGCTAAAAAACAAATATCATAGTGACGTCACGATCGATCGACACACAAAGCCGCTCCTGCTCTTAAATAACTCTGATAAGTGCTTGCGGTTATATCCTCTTAATATTATCTTTGTTGATGTAAATACGGTACGTATGATTGCTTACATTTGCGGTTTCCGTTCTTAGAATCTGATGGCGTGATTTCTTGGAAAAGTCTTCAAATCGACCTTGGTTTTTTTCCACAGAATATGTAAATCCGGCTGACTCATTAGCTGATCTTAATTCTGGCGTGCGCTCGCGCAACTCGCAATAATCGCTACTATAGACCGTCGTCGTGATTCACGCCATACGCCATCCGATTGACCCATTGATAAGTCACTCATTCATGCCTATACCATGTTCGATTTCCGAAGAACTCGATTGGTATAGCCTCGTAAAAGCGTTTGTAGTCACCGGCGCTACCATTTTCTAAACCGTATTAACCTTTGTTCGGCAATGGATAAATAAATACCACTTAAAATTTACGAGAGCTCTGTATTTATTACCTTCTGGGAAAGACGGCTTCAATTTTATTTATACATACGCAAATTGTCATTGAAGTAGCCTTGGATGTACCCGCTTAATGCTGAGCTACTCTAAACATGGCGTGGTGTTACCTGACCATATGATGCATCTGTCACGGTGTCACCGCATATAGTGCTTCAATCGTGGTCGCTTAAAACTGCACCCATGCGCTAACTATTCTCGCTTCGCCTCGTCCACTCAAGCTAGTTACCCTAAAAGGGCAAGCGATGAAGTCGGTCGCCGTTATCGCCTTCTAAGTCTAAGCTGATATGGTATTCCAATAACTCTTGTTATGAAAGAAAATCTCGTGGGCTTTATCGGTTTATAATGAAAACATTCCTCTAGTTGAGACGAATGCGGGCTATCTGCGCCGGAGCACGTGGGCGGCAAACATCAGCCGTATCATTGCTGTCTCTGGCCACTCAATTATGTCGACTTGTCGAGCACCACTAATAGGCCATTTAGCTGTCAATTATCCACTGACCGATCCGGATCACTGATAAGCGGATCGATAGCATTGTTATTGTCTGGATTTCTAGTTACATAACCGTCCTTTTGGTTAGCGTTATATAATTTCGATTCTAATTGATGACTCCTATTTGAAAAGTGCGGTCATACCATAATCAAATTTGCTACTGCGGTTATGAAGTTTACAAGCACCAATTTGATTTAAATAGCATATTGATCGCCACGTGCGGTCCATTGATCGAGGGAGGCGGAGTGGGGGCGCCCATTCATTCACGTTGCGTGGACGGCGATTGCGACCTCGCACGACTGCGCGAGCGCATACCGCCGCGACCGCAAAACGCATGTTCCATATTATTACCTCTGCCATAAATTTATTCCGACGTCTCTCATTCCGAAATGTCGACGAACTCTATTGTTATGAAAGATGGGCTCTGTCTGTGACGTCGTTGAAACTTATCATCATTTACAGACAGGCATTCAACACGCAACGAATGGTATAAGTCATTCGTTGTCAATCGACTGTCATATGAGCTCTGCCCACATGCTAATTAAGTAATGCAGTTAAAGAGTTAGGCGACAAGCAAAATATTAAGCTGTTTGGTAATAGAGTAAACATGTCGTCTGGAGTGGATTAGGCAAGCGCTGGCTAATATTTGCGGACACCTACATCCGCCAACCTGCGCGCGCGACTTCGGCCGTCGTCGTCGCGAGTATCAACAAGTCAATAAACTCCCACGAAGATTTACAAACGATAGGTACGAGAACTAATACTTGAAAGATAAACACCATATTAGAATGAAGACCATATGGTTCGCTAGTTCAACTTTGCATATAACTGCGTTCCGAAACGATATTTGATTATATAAAGCGCAAGTTAGAGTCTGTATTAGCTGCGACAATACTGATTTTAAAAATGTGTTAACATAAAGTCTTTAGGAAACCCCTATTTCTTCAGGAACTGTTGTGCAACTATCTTTGTAAAGTTGCATGAAATAGAGTTGCGTACCAGCACGTGTCTTGAAAGGAATTGGTTTCCTCTCAAAACTGTAGTCCAATTCTTTGCTACAAGTGTAAATGCGCTAACTCTGGACCATTCATTATTTTCCTCACGATTGCAGTCGAGATTTAGACTTGCGTAGGCGCCAACCTAACGACATTATAGTAAACACCCGTGGAATCTGTTTTTCAAATAGCAATATCATTTGCAATTACTGCATACTTTAGCTATGAATATTTTATGAGCATTCTTGTGCTTCCAGTATTGAAGGATAACGCAAAGAGCATCTGTGTTATGCGACTTATGCAAATCTGCGCAAGCGTACTAATGGAAGACAAATGGCTAGGTATTGTTTAAAATTCAAGAGAGTACTTTAAGGTTTAGGCAAGGAGAAGCATGAAGAGGCTAGTATTGCAAGACAAATTGTGCAGTGTAAAGATTGGCCTGACTTTCTAGAAAACTGTATTCATATGCCTGTATTGTTGCCTGCACAGTAAAAAATAAATATAGAAATTGACCGGTTGCCTCTTTAGGTCTGCGTTACCTGTCTATCAACATGTATCAACCGATTTTTTTGCATTATACTATGAATCAGTCAGTACTCAGTAGCTATTCATTGAATTTCAAATTTCAGGAAAAAAGATGTTAAACATTCAGCGGATGTCGCGTCACCTCATCTAAATTTCGCATGGGATGGATATTTTTCAGACAGTCACGTAGGCCCATGCACAGCTGACAGTGCACACTCAAGTAAGTATAAATTTTTTAGTCAGCTGCTTCCACCAACCCTTAACAACCACTAATCCATTTAAACTGGACATTTTCATTTTTTTTTTTGCTCTTTTAATATATATAAGAAAAAATCATTTATTCATTCATAAAATAATTTATTGTCTCATGTCCTACAAAAATCATTTACTAAAAAAATTTAGATGCAAAGGAGCGAACTTAACTTTAAATGGTTTTATGGGGTTACTCTAATAATCTTCAAAGACTTGCCGCATATTAATGGGGATTTCTGGACATGTTAAGAAAAATAAACTTTGAGACAGATTAGATACCTAAGATATTATATCTAAAATAATACAATAAAATATTCACGTAACGTATTCTCAATGTGCTAATATCGGAGGAACGCACGTGGAATCAATAGATCGTCTAAATAAGAATGCATGGGCATGTTGAATAAAATTAAATATCATAGAAGGGCCAAGAGCCGGGTCGAACGACCTCGAAGTCCGCCAGTGGAATACAAATGCCCAAACAAATGTGTGACCTCAAGAGTAAGGTAATAAATCAGGAAAGAATATTGCACTGGACTTGCAGAAATTTTAAAAAGGTCTCTTTAGATCTTAGTAAGGACACGATCAAAGTTCCTTATCTTCCTACTAATTTGTTTATCTGTGTTTATTTATGAGTTCCTTGACTGACAACATATTTTGTTTTAATATATTCATAGATTGATTGATTTTCATATGCATTATTTAATTTATTAAATTATTTATGAATGCAAATACCTAGTCTGTAAATAAAATGACATGGTATTTTGAATGTAATTTATGTAACACGTGCAAAAAGTTTCTTCTATATTCCTTGATTGAAATTATCACTTCAATAGACGGTTTCAGTGTTATTATAAATGATTTATACTACTAAGTCCAATTTTGTCTTCGATCACAGAAGGGGCATTTTGTTACTGAACTTCATCCTGTCAATCGTAACTGTGGTATGTCGCGATGGCAAGCATTTCCAAACGAATTATTTGGCGCCTGTCGGCCTTTCAATAATGAATGCCCTCACGTGCTTCCTGTGTAAGTAAGTAGAACTGGCGAAAAACAACGGGTGACGCTTATCGATGAGTAGGACAATGTATCTGGAGGTGTTTGAAGAATTCCGAATGTAGTGAACTGAATTATTTGAGGTTGTAGACATTGGATGAGTACTGCAAAGGTGGTTAAAATGCCGCACCCTCAATCACTCCTCAACCAAGATCGATGAAAACTGACGACGCGACGTAACCTAGGATAGAACACGCTTACCTATATAGTTAAAGCTTTGTCTTACTCAATGTTTCACCGTGGTTTCAACTAATAGGTCAATGAAAGTGCTTTCAAAAATAGTACTAGAAAACTTTCAAGATGTTTCCCTGGAGATAGAAGAGAGAAAATACGAGGAGGGATCAAAAAGTAGTGAGAATGAAAATGAATATAATGACTATTGGTAACTTAATAATTTATTTTTATTCTCCGAGTCTCTCTACACACCGAGTCCAGCGCTTTTCCAAGGCTTCAATCCCTTTAAAAAAAAAGTTTTTCTTGGTCCTGCAAAAAGCTCTCCACGGCATCCATCACCTCGTTATCGTCTTCGTACCTGTTTCCCCTTAAGTATTCTTTCAATTTGGGGAACAGATAAAAATTCTAGGCGCCAGATCTGGTGAATAAGGGGGGTGGTCAACCAATTCGAAGCCAGCTTGCTGAATGGCAGCCATCGCAAATGCCGACCTGTGCGCGGGTGCGTTGTCGTGATGAAACAGCACGCCTCTTCGAAATTTCCCTCTCCTTTTCTCTTTGATGGCATTCCTCAACTTGGGAATTAACGCTGCATAATATTGGCCTGTAATAGTGGTTCCACGCTCCAGGTAATCAATCAACAATATCCCTTCTGAGTCCCAAAATATTGAGGCCATAACCTTGCCAGCCGATGCCACGGCACGAAACTTTTTCGGGGTCGGTGATGATGGCCGATTCCATTGCGAAGATTGCTGTTATGTCTCAGGATCAAAATGATGGACCCATGTTTCGTCCATTGTTACGAAACGAGACAAAAAGTTCTCAGAATCTTCTTGAAACTTGTCCAACAATATCTTCGAAATGTCAAGTCGATTCTGTTTCTGACTGTCGGTTAACATTCTCGGCACCCATCTTGCGGAAACTTTTCTCATATTCAAAGATTGTTTCAATATGGATTGAATACTTCCATGTAATGCCCGTTTCCTAAATTAAGTATCGGATGGTAACTCTTCGACAATTTTCTCGACTTTCGCAACATTTTCTTGGGTGACTGACGTCGATGGACGGCCGCAACGATGTTCGTCTTCCGTGCTCGTTCTCCCTACTCGAAATTGAGAAGCCCACCTTGCGACAGTAGAATACGGCGGAGCAGACTCTCCTAATGTTGCCTCCAAATCGCAATGAATCTCTTGAGTCGTTAACTTTTTTAAACAGAGGTATTTAATAACGGCTCGCACTTCGTTTTTCTCCATTTTCGAGAACACGTTCCGACACGAAGCAAACAAATGACTACATTCAGAAAAAACAAAAGAGAATCGAAGATTTTTTTTCTTTATTAATATTACAAATATGTTTCTGAGCTATGCCTGCCAGTATTTTTTTTTTCTTACCAAGGAGTATGTCGTTCTCACTACTTTTTTATCCCTCCTCGTAATAATAAACAGAACTTTGATTATACAATGAAGGCATAAACTCCGAATAAATACCAAACTAACGATTTGCCATTGACCGAAGCGAAGATCCGTATAGAAATGCCAAAGGTCGATGCTAAGGATTTCCGAACTCGCTACAATACAATACAATATTATCATATTTTCGACATATTTCTTAATGGTCGTTAAAGTTAGTTTCTACCGATTCAGAATTAGAATTTTTACGATGAGAAAGGCGACCATTGTTGTGGTAAACACACAATGGTTGCGAAAATGTTTCGTAGCATTATTTGTGCAGTCTCATTATCTTGGCTTATTCTAATTATCTCTGGGAATGGACGAACAAAGCTCATTGTGGTTTTGAGGTTCTGATCCTTCATTGGAATCTTATTTCGAAATTTTCACTTGTAACGTTCTCAAACAGTGCTGCCATGCGGTGCATTGAAACTATGGAATGTAGAAGTTGCCACAAAGATAAAGACTTTTTTTAATTGAAAGGAAGTGGACAGGTGGGCTATTAATATCTACTGGAGCCATAACAGGTTCAATCCGATGTCCCCGGGCAACAACCGTTCACATTCCATACAAATCTTCATCATTATGCCCTCAAGCATATCATGGTAAATTAAACTTACTTCAAATGCACAATTAAAGTAAGCATTTGCAAAACTTTTTGTTCTTTTGGTTTCCCTTAGGACCTAGAATATTTATCCTTTAGGCGATTCCAGCGTTCATTTACTGCCATTTAAATTTGCATTAAAATATCTTGACAGCTACTATTAAGATAAAGACCAGTTAATGTTTACTTCCTCTTCTCGTATAGTTAAAGCTATCATTAATATTTATTTAGTGGAGTCATTATGATTACATTTATCAGGAGTATTTAGGTATACTTTTGTCATCAGAATATTGAATCAATGACGGTAAATTTTGATGAGTATTGTAGATTAATACAAGCAGCATCAGAGACATGGTAGTTCAATGTTTCTTGTATTAGATAACGTAAAAGACTACACCACAACGTATCCCTACACGTCTAGTATTACATCGAGACTCGACTAACGGATAGTCTGCGCACTTCAAGTAGAGCGATGCATTCCCACATAGGGTTAATACCAGATCGAAAATTCAGATTTTCGGACAAAATTCCTGATTAAACAACGTGATGTTTTAAACAGTTTTTACGAAAATTTGTTGGTAAAGCGAAAAATTTAAAAGGTTTTCGTTCATAATATCCACCAACCAAAAATGTAACACGTACTGAGTAATTGTAATTTAAATTGTTTTAACAAAATAATGTTAAGGATATTTCAGTTGCAATTTTTCCTCTTTAAAAAATTCAGATATGTCCGGAAAATTCCAGTTATCTGGTAACCCTATTCCCACATGACAAGTACCGCTTTGCGTTTTCTGCGCAACGGATTTACAGTTCCACTTTTATGTGCAGACGCAAGATGGCTGCCGTTATGTCATCCATCACATCACTCATCTCCTCTAGAAGCAAGACAGTGGTATTAGGGCAGGGTTATTCTACTTAAATCCAAAAATATTTACACATTTCATTATATTTTATTTACGCAAGTAGATTTAAATATTTGAACTTTACTTCTAAGAAATTTTAAGACAGTCAGGATAGCACGTGAAAGCACGACTATCAAAACTATATTGGAGACAAATGGAATTGAAGCCTTACGTAAACCGCCTAAAAATATTTCGAGTTAAAATTTAAACAATGTAAGGACGGTAAAGTAATGAGAACAATACAGATTTGGAATTAAGTGGGATAACAAAATCAACCACAGTGGAATTGCAAATGACAAAATCGAACAGAATCAGCCTAAAATAGTTAATAGATTGCCTGAAGTTACGTGAATCCATTTTCGGTGTCATAATAAAATTACTTACGTGCATGCAATTGCCTGATAAGAGACTGATTGTTTTATTCGTCTCTTAATGAAACAAGTTTGATAAACACAAACTGACTAAACAATAAAGTTTTTTTGTATATAGCATACGTTGTTGTAAATGAAATATGTACTTATTTTAGTAAAAAGTAGAGTTATACTCGTAATGACAGTACTAAGTAACATCAAAATAATCAGCTAACGATATCAAAATATATATTTTCATCAAGAGGCACAAATCAATACACGCTCATATTCTGAGAAACGAAAATCTATGATACTTCTTTAAATCAGTATGTAATAAGAAAGTATTGAAAAATCAAGTAAATAAAAAATTATTAGGCAATATCACTTTATAGCACTACCCAATAATATATTGAGTAAAACAGATTCCTTTAAATCGCAACCGGTTTCGCTGGTTCTATTCTTGCCTAGGTATTAAAATAGTCAATTGCCATTCATTTAATAGCCAATATCCTGTATTCCCACGCGAATGCTGCGGAAGTTCCTATCTTTCTGTCAGCAAGGGCTGGAGTGCTGCGCGTGCGTTCCCACGCAGAACCTGACGCGCTGACGCAAGATCGGGTTCGCAATCATACGCATGTCAAAAAGTGAAATGCGCATCAAAATTTATGCGGCGTCTTCAAATTCGATATTCATTTTTCTCGTGGACGTTAACAAAACTAAAGCAAAATCTGATTACGATGAAGCGATAAAGATTGTTTTATAAAGTTGCGATAGCGAACATAAACTCAACCTTAAAACCGTTAAACAAGGAAGCAGGATATCCTATGACACACCGCAAGTCGACAGCAAAGTATTCCGTGATGCATTATTGTTGGTTACCAAACGAAACCTGTGAACCGGCATTGTTATCACATGGTTGTTCTTAATTTTGGAAAGATTACATTCAAGACATTTTCAAAATTATGCAAAAGAAGAGTATAAAAATTTTGATCGAGATTTGTTTTCTTTTATAAGTGTTCTTATTAATAACAAACACTCGACACCTAAAATAAGAAATTCAAACTATTATACTTAATAAGTAGCTTCCAAAGACAGCTTAAATTAACACCCTCAGATCTTGACATCAATTATAGGTAAATTAAAGACCCCTTCTACATACAGTCTGTCAGGCAATGAGAAGCAAGTTCAAATACATTGACGGTTTTAAATGAGAGTACCACAGCTACACTTTTAAAATAAACATCAATGTATGTTGCGCTTGAATACTTTAAGTGTGGAACAAGATTATAGCGTTCATAAAACTGTCAAGTAGACCCGTGGCCGTTCGTAATCAAGTCTCACATTACCGACACCCTATCCTGCCTTATCTGGGCAGCTAAAGTTCCACATGAGGATTAAATACACTACGCTTCAAGATAGTAAGTCCTCCGATCCGAGATAATGTATTTAATTAACAGACTGATCTGGTTAAGCCTTTTCAACTTACTTGTTGATCCCATCGCCTTTGAAGGTTAAGAATAATCCTTCTTAATCTGCACTTTCTAAGTATAATCTTACTTTTGAAATACTTCAAGTTTCAATAAAGAAGTTTATGAAGTACCAATATTAACTAGAACGTCACGTATATTTTTAAGTTAAGCATTAAAGAAGTCTACAATTGGGAATTAAAAATTGTAAAAGTTTTAGTATTGTGCGTGCATGCTTCACTTGAAAATTTAATTGGTACAAAAATGCACGACGAATTCTCTGCTTTTATTTTACGAAAGCATTTAACGTACAGAAAAGTTTGCGATGGATATAACGAACTTGAGATAGCAATGCGGGTAATATCAGGAATAATATCTGCGGGCTATACAAAACACAATTCGTAATGAACATGGATTTTCTTTATATCGGACTATTGATAAAGACAAAATAGAAGAGAAAATGAATAAGTATGATAATTTGATCGAGTTTCAGTCTGACTGGACGCTGAAGACGAAAGTCCAAATATATAGGTATACGCCCTCTATCTATATGAATCAAGGCTATTAAAGACTTTGATACGTTCGCCCAATAAAGCTTCACCAACGACTAGAAACAATGAGATACAAAACGCAATGAATCAGTCCATGTCCATAGTAGCATCAAATACATCAACCAAGGCCGGTTGTACAATCATGTTTCGAATGAGGCTTCGATTAGCATACCCTGCGACCGGATGTCCACCCGCATCGTCGACCAACGTGCAATGCATGTAGTTACAGGGTACCCCACATTCAACAGGCATGGACGTTTCAAGGCTGACCCTAATGGACCACCCAAAGAATACTGCTATAGTACAATGTCCACCAGTAAAGGTTGGGGTTTGATATTTAGTAAGAGAAAAGTAAGGTGATAGTTCTGTTCCGACTGATGAATATAACAGGTAATTTTATATTGCGTAAAAACAAAAGGTAACCATACAAATTGGGGATATCAAATAGATCACATTTGCCTGCTGAATATAAATCAAGCATCATGGTACTAGAAATAATGCCCATGTTTGAATGCAGTTGATCCTAATGGCCAACTATTTTAAAATAAGAATAAACTTACATTAGGCTATCGAAAACAGACATTTAGTCTCTTTTCGGCGTTATTAGCCATGATGGCGTCTCAACGTATCCGGCGCGATCACCGTAAGTTGCGCAAGCTAGAGACCAGTATGGGCATTGTATGCAAAGTTGCGCCTGCGCACTCACCACCAAATACCGATCCAACGGTACTTGTACCTGTTATCCTGCTCTTGAAAGTCGAATACCTGCTATTGTTTTACACAACTAGTTGTTTGATAGAATAATAATTGCATAAGGTTATATTTTTAAGACTGTCCTGCTTGAGTTCGTGTGGCTCACTTCCGGATATAAGTAAGACGTAATAAGATTATATCAGATACTGAAATGGGACAAAAACTACACAAAGAATACGAAATCACACATGAGGATTATACTACCTATATATTTACACAATCACGGGTGCAAACACAAGCAACTGGCCCTTTGAAACCAGCTTGTGCCGCTCTGATCCGGCATATAAAAGGACCGGAAGGATTTTTGTTCGTCTCCCTCTGGATTTCTATGAACGATGGCACGGAAGACTTAATTTTTTAAGCAAACACCGTTTTATTTGGTGTAAACGGATTTTAAACATTCAAAGCACGTCGCAACGGCGAAGCTAATCTTGCCAATGATTTCCAGTTGACAGGATTTTGTTATAATGCTGATGGATGTCGGATAAAAATTATTGTGAAACCCAATACTGTTTCGACGAACATTGTCTTTAAAATTCGAACGGGAGAAGTCGCAAGCGCAGCGCTCGTGTGAAACAAATCCTGACCGGCACCGGACGTCCGTCTTTGTCGATATTCCCGTTCTACATCAAAGGGAACCATTTACATTACACTACAAACAATTCTCAACCATGAAACCTTGGATAAAAGAGTCCATAATAGTGTAATTGATAACGCTGATCGTAAAACTGCCCTAATACATCTTGTCACTTGAGAGATGATTAAATTGCAGTGGACACTACAGCAGCGGATGCGGAAATAAGTCGTGGTGTTACAAATTGTGCTGATGTGCCTCCTAAGCGAATGGGACAATGGGACCCCATTGAGCTATCAAGCCAAATACTGACTGTGACTATCACATTAGCCTTCAATAGTTCAGAAATAGTATCCTACCAACTCGAGTAAGCTGTCGTAATTACATAGCTAAATTAGGAAACTCGACAGCAGCGCCAACCTCGTCATAATTATTATACCAGTATTTAGATCCTTAAACGAACAATGTAGTTATGTGGCCTTGTCTTAAAGCATAATGAGTGGCATTACATGTGGCAAATAAGAGTCAAAATTTTAAAATGTTATTATTTTGATAGGAGTTATATTTTTGTCACTTGGCATGTCAAAAGAGCGGCCACTCGTGCTCACCGTAGTAGGCGCCGCCCACGTCCTATCCATTTCCGTTGGTCACTTCGGAGTAGTTCGGAGACGACACGCTTTACCCTCGAAACAGTTTCTCTTTATAAGGTCCGCTTGTCTTGCGATCTGGACAAACTGCCTCGCGTAAGATAAACATCAGACTTTTTGTTACCAATATACAGTCGCAGCAGGCAGCCGATTTATAATTCCGATCGATGCACCAGTTGATTGGGTATAAGAAACGTCGACCTTGGATGAGGTCTCACGAGCGGACGTGGACGATCGTAAAATAAAAACGGCCGCAGCCGCAAAGACAAACAGGCAGACGAGCATAATATATGGCGAGACGCTCATACGATTGACGGCCGATAGCTCCTTCGTCAGAATACCGGTATCCGGTATTCAAGGTGACACGGCATATCCTTGCAGATCCGGTCCTTGCCAAGATGAAATTATCAGCCCACACAATAGATAATTTACGAGAAAGGTAGTAATAAATTCCTCACCATTAAGAAGTTTTACTATGCTTACTTTGCTAACATATTTTTATGGTCTCCATCTAAATAGGGTAAAGTCTACACACAATTTATGTACATATAGGCTTTACGACACTACGAAAGCTTTGACACAAAACGCTATTATTCGATATTTTATGTTCACGTTTATTTTGGGAAATATTCGACAATAAACTCTAAATCAAATCATTGGTCGTCGAAATAATACAAAGTCGTTACTCAATATGGATTCTGATATTAAATGTTCATAAAAATTTGAGAGGTTTATTTAAGCACCACATAATCTCTTAAGTTATGAATGAATAAGTAAGTAATATAATAAGTTGAGTAACATGTCGGTGACAGCGAAGCAGATTGGCCGTGTGCGGTGGATTGTCGTTAAATTGAATTAGAGTAGAGCGCACCACCACCGGCAGCCTGCGCCCGCGCAAGTTCGTCGACCGGTCGCCCACCACGCTCACTTTACTCATTGATACTATTCAATCGATCCTTGGTGATTGATAAATCTCGCCGTGGGAGTGACAACGTTCCAAACTTGAAGCAGGTCCTAAGATTGTTTGATAGCGTGATCGGATTGTTGGATTGAAAGAAAGCTACTTCTGATTCGGTCTGTAACAGTACTTTGGCTATTATTTCTTTAAGAGCTAATACTGCGTAGGGTGAAATTGCACACACACGAAGGCGGGCGTGGGATGTTATCCGGGGGCGAGGACACAGCCCCTCAGGCGACAGACTTGTTAGATCCCAAGTTACGACTAGGACCACCTGGTGTAATAAAGTTACATAACGATTGGACCAGACGGGAAGTCGACAATCTAGTGCGAAGTACTATGAAGTTACGTACCGTTGGAATGACAGTAATTTTCGCGTTTACGTAAAGAATGTCAGAAGGTAGTTGGCATTTCATACGTAATATTCGCTAAGTTGGCTTAACTGGGCGCTTGAACGTAACTGCTTATACTGAATGAATGGAGGCTAAGGGCCGGCCCATATTTGCAACTATAGCTGCAACAAAATAGACAAAAAATACACTTCAAAACTGTAGTGGGAAACCTTTTAAACAGAGAGAGCACAACTACGCATCTGGCGGCGCCGGCAACAGTTGCATCCATGCCCACTGCCATGCTCTGCAATAGTTTTGTTTTGTCACTGAGAAGCAGCACCTGTTCGCTGACTAAAGACTTGCAGAACACGATAAAAGTCATCAAGGCTTATTGTGATAGGTACCTTAAAATGTGCTACCACCTGCTCAATAATTCTTATTGCAGTCAAGCATTTCGAAATGCAGTAGGTGTCTGACGATGGAGGTATGAGCAATATTGTACTCTACATGGCGATAGAAAATAGGCCATCGACCGCTCGAAACTGTTACTTTCACCGCACCGCACCATATTAGTTACATACAGGCCGTCATTTGTATCGCCTAAGACGGATAGTGACGTCACCTTTTTTCTTCTTTCAGCAGATTTAGGTTTTCTACACAAGACACTCCTTTAAGTAATATCTCCACTCCTACCTTAGCAGTCGTGCCTTAAAAACTGACATTTACGATATTATCTTTCAGGATTACATCTTCAATATTGAATTTTATAGAGTCCGCCTGTCTGATTTTTAATAAAACTGACTTGATCTCAACGAATGGCCAATTATGGTCCGATATGCAAAGTATACTAAAGTTATTAATAACTTCACAACGATCATTCCAACTTGATGCGTAAAAAACTAAGTAGGAAGTTTGTTTCAGAATGTATGGACCTCATTGAAGGAAACAGGTTTATTTTTTAGCAGAAATTTATGGCGCCAAGATATTTGTATGTATTCTACACCCTTGAGAGTTGCGAAAGCAAAAAGTTAACAAGCTGTATTAAACAAGTCACATACAAACATGTCTTCTGAATTAAATTAATAAGTAGGTAGGTACTTGAAAAAATGGAGCGTTACAGCAGAAATGAATTATGAAGTGAAGTGGGATTCAAGATATTTTAATCCGACGTTGATGATTTTATACAAGAGCTAACGCGAGGGTTCGTAATCCCACGATATTGTGGATGAGCACGTTCATAGGAATAATGACTGGTTTTTCATCTCTCGTAAAAATATTACTTTGATCGTGACGCATTGAATCAAGAAATTATGTAGGTACTCCACCTTTGCAATAAGACTGAAATTGTGTTTATGGCATCCGTTTTCCTGTCGTAGACTAACGATAACACCGTTACGCCTCCACAACCGAACTCCATTGATTTACATACGCAAATCATGACGAATTGCCCACAATGCACGTCCAAATTACTCCGCTTCTCAGACCCCATTCATCGAACTAATTTATCACCAATACCATCCCACATAAGAACCATTATCGTTCGAATGAAGCTATTATCCTTCAATCATTTCAGAAATTAACAACTTGAACATTTCGGAGGTTGCCGGGAGGCTCATTAATATTTCATTGCAGTGGGCAGTGGATGGAATGCAATAGTCGTAAAAATCTTAACAAGAGGACAGACTATAAAATGAAGTCGCATCCTACATGAAATTTCGATAGGTATTACGACTCAACGGATATGAGAGCTCTTTCACTCTAGCTGCCTACGTTTCTATTCACATCAAACGCGTCGTTTCCTATTTATTAATGCCCATTCAGAGAGCCCCCTACGTAGAAGAAAATTGCAAAGGGCATGTAGTGAGACTGTCTACGTCGTTTTATATCCTGTGGAAGAAATATAATATTGTGTTTACTGGAAATATTATGTCTTATTAACTGTTTGTCGGCAGCGGCATTGGCTTCTGTGGGATATGTCCGTGCATAAAACATGGCGGAAACACGGACTTCAATAAAAACAAACTATTGCTGCATGGCGAGTCTTAAAAAATTTACACTCGTTAGTGCATCCGGTGAATTACGATTGCCAGTGGTACCTTTTTGCTGCAGATCGATTCATTGGATCAATCGGATAGCAGCGCGCGCGCAGTGCCGCAGGGAAGTATCCTGTCGCGGCGGGACGCTTGGTCGAAGGGGGTTGAGGGACGCAGGCAATAGGCATCCATGAATGGGCCTAACGAACTTGTTGGCCTTGGCAGGACGGCCCTGTAACCCTTGCCGAGCGACTTAGGCACTTCGCTATTTGAAACCCTGATAGCTTTATTCGTCCAATATTCTTGATACTTTTTCAAAGTTTCCAAATGGCTAACAAGATGCCCTTCAAGAATAGTTTTCTTATTTATCCACGCTAGTTTATTGATCACATCACATAGCACCTCTACACGTTTTATAACAGGAAGTGGCAATACCAGCACATTAATTATATTGTGTACTCGTGGCAATAGGTGCGCGGCCAACATCTCATTCTCGACCCTTTGATTGATTCTGAATGAGTGACGTGCCCTGAGTATACAATGCAGTAACAGGAAGCGAAACGAGTCCAACTTTATCAAGGACGCTAACATTGGAACTGGAAATTGTTATGTCATTAGAACTTCTATCGAAATATGAAGTCAGATAAAAGTTGTATTGTAGAGACTTGTTTTTGGGATACTCTGACGAACTACTTTAATTTTTCAAATTCAACACAATCTTGACCATTAACAAAAAAGCAACAGAATCGTGCGTGACTGGACTTGAATACGATATTTAAAATTTATGAACAAGCTATTAGTCAAATCAATAGATAGAGATAAGACAACTTGTCTTTTGAATGTAGATTATGTAAATTGAACAGGTAAACTTCCGACCTTGGGTTAGGGCAGGATCGACATGGTAACCCACTTAGCGGGCGTGCCAACGCGTGCCTGCACGGGATTACGATGCCTAATGACACCGCCGCAACATCTGCTCTGGCTATTCGTTTCATCTCACCACTATTATTTGTCTCCAATCGCCACATTGAGGACATGATTTTGTAGAAAGGCATTGATAAGTTTGAAGTGGACGTCTTTCGGCTGAATGACGATGATGATAAAGTTTGAAGCTGATAGCCAGTCGTAATTTTTATTGTGTTCGTGTAGCAAAAAATAACCTCTAATAATATTAGAAAAAATAGAATATAAAAATTCAAATGACTTTTAGAACAATAAGACAACGGTCATGGCCCGACGCAAGTTCCCAGGCAGAATGCGGAACGCACGGAAGACGCCGAAACGCTCCGGAAACCCCGGGCGTAGGTAGCCGACCAACCAATCCCAGAACAAATAACCAACCATAATCTTCAATACTAACAGCTCCAAACATCTTATTCGTACACAAAGCGACCAAAACTACAAATTAGTAAAAAACGGAAGTGGTAAGGGGACAACATCGTGATCTATGATTGAACTACGGTGCGGCGATGAAAATCGTAAGCACGAATTCCAAAAGCTGGAACATTGCGGCTTAAATGTCAGTACCATTACTATCATTTTGTGCCGGTTGAACTGCAGATCCGTGAACGAACGTTGACCTGGATTCCTAAATACATGCAGCACCGTATAACAGCATTGGCTGACTATTGGCAACATTTTGTGGATTTCTGTTTGAAAAGTCAATGAGATATCGAAACTTCCTTTCCTGACGTACAGAAACAATGCGTCGTTACAACTCACTTTCCACCAATACTGTACTGAGGAAGTCGATATCTATTAACTTGGCACAATAGAGCGACATCCGAAGCTCATTACTGGCTATCGTTTCCGTTGGCGATTTGCGACAAGCGACTAATAGAGGCTTAATAAACTATCGGTGGCTAAACAAACACAGCAACGCAAAAGCTGGCTACTGACGCCAGCGCCATAAAGGCAATGCGTCCACAACTATACTTGTTTAACATTAGCACTAGTAGAAACGTAAACATGTGCGACCTTGACGGAAGCTTGTTTACGGACACTAGACGTTTTGGCAAATGAACTTGGACTTAGTTAAATAAATTAGCTATTGTTGAAAATTATATAAATACAATGATTTTTCTCAGGTACGTTTCAATAATGAAAATAAAATACATGCTAAATAGCCAAATTGACTCTAAGAACAATATTTCTTAAAACGAAGTAAACACAGCTGCTAGTATTAAGTCTATACCATGCAATGCAATGCAATATATTTATTTAGACACCAAACACACATCCATAAACTAATGTAAATAGAACGTGAGGACGCATCTAAGTGCGAGCTAGTGATCCGTGCCAGCAATCTGTAGGACATAAAATAAGCAAACATGATTTGTTTCATACAAACAGTGTAGTTATCTTTCGGTTTACAGGCTTGCCTTTATCTGGGCACGCCACCTACATGGCACACGAAAGACGAGCGAGCTTGTGGTGCTCTTCAAACATTTGTCGTGTCAATATTTGTCGCATGCCCCCGCGATGTTGCAAGAGGCCGCCCCGACGAAGCGAAGTCATCGCACGGACCATTGACACCAAGATTGGATACCGAGATCAAAGAACGAAACCTACTCAAAATTTAAATAAAGCTAAATAAAACATCAAATTTAAAAGATGTACGAACAAAGATCCCATAAGAAAAACCCAACAAGTGAACTTTTGATCGTTGATTTAATGAATACGTTTTTACGGGGCAGTACGCCGCCGCGCGGCGGAAAACGCATAATAACTTCCGTCCGTCGGTCAACGAAAAACATCGAAAATAAATCGATGTAGCGATACCATCCGGCAGAATTGGAAGCGAGACGATCTGCAAATCCAATGCCAAGTTTTTATGGCTAACGCAAGATGACGATAAAAATCTTTATCTTTTAAAGTGCCCAGCAACATGAAAGTTGCATTGATCGGAATCTTTAAACTCAGGATGTTTTTGCTCGAGTAAATCAGCTTCGGAATCTAAATTGCACCGATCATTCTGCAGAGCAGTAAATTTTCTAATCGCGCCCCATTTCCAGTGACTTTGATAAGCGGATACGGGAACTGCGCTCGACATAGCGCAAGTGGTCCACCGTCCATCGGCTCGCGATTCTAATCTGATATATCCTGCGGGTTTCCTGCGCACTCGCTGCCTTGGCCGGAACCGGGGTGCTCTTCACTCGTACGTAATAAATAAATCATGCGAGTATCCATCATAAACACTACGAACATTTCAGATTTGAGATATGAAACACTAACGTAATTATATCATCATCACTATGTTTGATAAACATTAAGCTGTTATTTTGATATGAAAATCACTATTCTACAAAAACATATTCAATCACTGGAGATGTTAATTAAAGCATGGAATCTAAACACGAGTTGGGAATGATAACAAAACCTATTCTAATACATATAATATACTATAACAAAAACAGTCTGCTTTGTATGTATAATGTTTACAATCAAAGCAGTGGATAAACACGCACAGCGCCAGACGCCCGATCTGTCGTCGAAGGCATTCATTGCGAATTGAAGAAAACAATGGCTATTGTGTTTTATTAGGTGTAATTAAATATACTCAGCTCATCTTTTAAGAAAAACGAATAAGATTTTGAAAAATCTAATAAGACAGCAAACAACATAGATAAACAAAAAAGTATGCACAAAGTAGAGCTTTTGTTCCTTCACAAAGGTTCTATAGCCGGAATATCTCACATGAGCCTAGTCAATAATCAGTCCACATCCTCTTTTCGAGCCGCTACTAAATGCGCGAGTTAACACCTATTGTTTTCATCGATGAGTACGGCCTTTTCATTCACGACAGCTAACGTGCCCATTGAGGGCTTCTAGGAAATACTCCCATTGTCTAGTTCCCCGGACGGCACCTTTGCTCGAAGCTGAAACCTGGAATATCTGCAAAACAACTTCTGCGAAACGTTAAGAAATTTACGGCCCTCAAATTGAGGAAAATTGCAAAGGAGGATACAATGTTGTTTACAAAATAGCCCCGCGATATTGCAAACCATTCACGCGTGTTTATGAATGCGCATATTTACACCGAGTTCATTCAAGGAACCTTCTTGAATGAACGATGTAATGCGTAGATGTGAGTTGCACGCTAGGCTGCGCGTGAGCACGAATGATGGTGCTGCTAGTCACAGTCCAGAAGTTCGTCATGGGAAATGACATAATCAGCAGTTAGAAATCAGGGTAATGAAGACGTGTCAAGCCACGGCTCATGATTTTGCAAGCAGAATTAATAGATGTGTCGTGGGAAATAAAAAGAATTAAGTGGGCAGAGAAGTTATTTTTTGAATTTTGTTAATTTTAATAATATAAGGGTGCTTGATAAGCGGACTAAAATAATCAAACTAAAACATAATATTGTTACTCCTTTCAGAGCAGCGCTCACGCAGTAGAATGAGCCAAGTAATAATAAAAGACAACATCGATTATAAAGATAATTGAGGCGGACCTGTCCATTACAGCAGCTATAAAAAGACAAACGTAACAAAAACGTTCTCAGAACAAGTTACTTGCTAATTGCAAATAATATAATGGTTAACGTCTAACATGAGCTAATCAAGATAAAGCCGATCATCAAAAGACCTGCCCTTATAGAGAGCCGAACTCATAAAGAATCGTGACCGTCGATTGAAGACAAAACGCTGCAGGGGGTGATGTCCTGCCGGTTAATTGGACAACTCACCTTTTAAGGTGAGTTTTCTTTAATGTGACCGAAAGTCACGACTCCGACCTGTCGCCCGATGTCACAGGAAGCTGGGGCTAGGGTATGAGGGGCGTGGGGTTTGCTACACGATATCCCTTTTACGCAGACCAATTAACGGACCCTGTCGGACCGGATGTGCGTACAAGCATGCATTAGCACCTCAACCCTTTACTGATCTTTTTAATGGCCAGAAGAAAAAAATCTTGGGAATTATTTTAGCATTAACAGTTAATACTCGTATGTCTCCACAAGTCGTTGGAGTCTATCTGAATTAGAGCGACCAGACCTTGAGTCATGCTGGCCCAGTGTGAATTGGTCGATTACCTTTTTAATTTCTTCATAGGAGTGTGCAGGTTTCTTAACGTTTCCGAGCGTCGACTGAACGCGCATATGAATTCGAATTTCGAAAACACATTGGTACGTGGTAGAGTGGAGTTTAAGGCAGCGGCTGTAGTCTCTACTTCCGACGCTTTTGGGAATTATTTGCTCAGCGAAAATAGTTCGTTGGCCATATCCAGCTATTCTAGAGGTACGTGACTCAATTGGCCGGATTACTTCGCAATCGTCCTTGCCTTCACTGTCTGGATTGAGCTCGAGTGGGACAGCAATGCTTCATGGAGCCTTGCAGGGAACTAATGAGCGCATTTATATTTCCAGCACGTCCGTATTGCATACTAAACCAAACCTGTGATATTTAGAAACCATCCATTTGTTATGATAACATATTGATTTTAGTAATTTCTTGACGCAAAATGTGCGTCTATTTAGAGACTCTATTGCAGGAATCTGACATTGTAAGAAACAAAAATAGTTCAAAAGCATGTAGGGATTTCACAAATTCCAGTCCGCTGAGACACTTACGAAGTTATTTTCACCAGTTGTAATTCTGGCGGAATGCATTTGTTTCAGTGAAGCTTCAAGGACAGGTCACCCCAAGAGATTTGCAACAAACACAAACTTTGCCTTTAAAAATAACATTGAGCGACCTGTAATAGCTTTTATATGGACGGGTAATATAAAATGTCCATTAAGGTTTTCGCACAAGGCAAGCACTATTGTTCTCTCTGACACTAACCACCGGTTGTATTCATCTTTCCTTTTTTCGTGGGAATATTCCATCCATTGTTTATGTTTACAGTCTGCAATCAACGCTCGGAGAAAAGCTATTTCTAACATTAGAGCCCCTTAGAATATACCGGAAGTTTAGACCGTGCCGCAATTATACAAGCAAGGTATGGCGGACGTATGGTACTTCCGTTTTTGCGCCCTCTACCAAGGGTTGCTCGGCAGTTCCGGAAGGGACAAATATTATTAATAAACGCTTTAAGTCACCCAAGCTTTTGTTCCGGTTCCAAGGGTATCCGGTTCAGTAATGATTTGCGTTTACCGTTGGTAACAAACGTACAATGGAGACGGAAAAATTCTTGACTCCACTAATTTGATAAAAAAAAATGTTTAGAGATAAGTACTATAGTTTTCCATTGTCGCTAAATAGACTTATCCATTAAAAATGCAGGTAACTAATGAACAATATTAACTTAAAGTAAATTGAAGAGGGTGCGTGTGCGCAGACGTGTTCGCGAGCGTTAAGCCCATTACCAGACGATCGTATAAACTTCAAACGTAATTTATTATTTCCTCTCAGCATTTTTCACTCGAAAACAATATATACCTCCTCTCGGAGTGTGAACTTAATGTCTTTACGACGTGTCAAGAAGTAATTTGGTTTAACGAGTGCATCTGACTCCATAAAATTAAAATTACCATCGTTACAACCGCACAATTGCATCGCGTGATCACTTCAGATTGCAGGAAATGGGAGATGTAAGTGATTATAGTAAAGAATGTTTCATCCGTTACGTTTGTTATTTAATCTGAGATCAACGTCGAAGCAATTAATAATCCGCTAAGAGTTCAGAGTCAGTCGGTAAAGCTCCTAACGTGAGAAACTCTCCGGTGATTTCTTTCACTTGCCGCCAACATTGTACTTGACTAATGACAGTTTGAATCCCCGACGAAACCACGTGAGAAACTAACTGTCATAATTCCACTACAAAGTTCAACTATATCTACCAGAGAAAAAACTTGAAATCCAACAGAAAATTCCACAGAGAAACATTCAGCTAATTAATTAATGTTTCTCGTTGAGTTTGAAAACAATATGCCATCAGACTTCCACTTGGACTTTTTCTACTTTCATTAAATTTAATTTTCTTCCAGCAAACGATGAGAACGCGAAACGTTACTTCGTATGACTACGACTCCTTTATGAACAACCAATGCAATAGACTGAGTTTAATAGTTATACCTATATTATTATAAGGTTTATAAAGGAAATCAAACATAATCCAGAGCGGTCATAATAAAATCGTGTAGTACTCGTAATTTGGAACGGAAATAAGAGTTAAAACCGAATAACTTGCCGTGTGGTGACGGCAGAGAAGAATACATTAGTCACCAACCCCTACTCTTCTCGTGGGTGTCGTAAGAGGCAACTTAGGGACTACACATTGAACAGGGAACGGGCAGCAGCGCTCTCTGATACAGTAACCTTTTAATCTGCGATCTCCAACCCGCCTGCCAAGCGTGGACATTATGGCAAAACCCTCCACTTAAGTGGAGCCCACTGCTGGACTATGAGCCTCCTCCATTTAAGTGGAGGGTTTTGCCATAATGTCCACGCTTGGCAGGCGGGTTGGAGATCGCAGATTAAAAGGTTACTGTATCAGAGAGCGCTGCTGCCCGTTCCCTGTTCAATGTGTAGTCCCTAAGTCGCCTCTTACGACACCCACGGGAAGAGTAGGGGTTGGTGACTAATGTATTCTACTCTGCCGTCACCACACGGCCAAACAAACATAAATAGTAACAGCATTTATTTAGAATGTAGAAACTCAAACAATATTTTTAGTAAGAAAACGTAAAACGTTAATTTTTATGTATAAGTCTTGGCCGTTAAAAATGGAATTTGACCAATTAAAGATATAAATAATACAATAAGAGTAATTCAATAAGGGTAAAGGGATTTATTATAAAGGTTTAAAGTTTTACCTTTGCCCAAAAGTAATTAAAACACGTAAAAGCTTAAGCATTTCGTACAAAATTATGTTTATAACATAACAGATTATCTGAGTCCCACTAAATAAATACTAGTAATAAAATGAAAACATTGTAAATTACTTGGATAAGACTGGAGTGGCGTAAATGAGGGCGTGTCAGTCTAATTTCCGCTGACCGCGTCCGAGGTTGTAATGATAGGAATCGTCACTGCTAAACAATTTGCTGTTTCTAATATAGAGTCAGCAATAATATTTGGTATTATACAAAACAACGCGTTAGCACAAAACCTTTCGGCAGCTCAGACCGTGAAACTGAACTTTTTTTTTTTTTGCAAAAACTAATTGATGTTTGATTTCGGTCAATCAATCAATTAGCCTATTGCAGTCCACTGCTGGACGTAGGCCTCCCCAAGGGCACGCCAAAGAGCACGATCACCCGCTTTCCTCATCCAGCCACAACCAGCGACCTTCAACCTGGCAGGGGAGTGTCCCACACTACGTTTCCCGAGACGTGGTCTCCATTCGAGAACCAGTCGTCTGCTCCAACGCCCATCGGTTCTGCGACAGACGTGGCCAGCCTACTGCCACTTCAGCTTGCTACACTTCTGATTTACAGTTATTTAATATCATAGGCTGATGCTGATATTTTGCGTTTACCTAACTTTCTCTTTTTGATGCATGATCCTCACTGCTATTACAGTATCAAAGATTTTGAAATAAAAATTAACAGAAAGTTAAACGTAGCCTGGGTTAACTTTAGCAGTCGACAGTACAAAATACTCTAATTAATTAATTTCTTAAAACATTTATGGCACCGCAACACAAATTTTATTGCAATTTTGCTTACCGCAGCCACTCCTGGTGCAATTACTTAGTAGACTATAATGAATGAATTAGACATTACAATGTAGTTATAGCTATAACTACCATCATGTAGGTATGTTTTTTTTTCAACAAAGGAAAATCACATGTCGATATTCTTCTTCTGAATAGATACTGACTGACAGAAAGATTAACGCAGAACCGAAACTGGATCTAGAAACTTGAAATATAAACAGTAGATTGTTCTTCTTAGAACGTAGGAAAGCACTAAAAAAGGATTTTTGGAAATCTCTTCCCTAAGGAGGGAAAAAGGGAAGTTGAAGTTCGAAACATTTATGATATTTTTTAACCCGTATGCGCTCAACTTTTTTTTTTTCGTGAATATAATACATATATAAAAAAAGTTTTTTAGAAATGGGCTGCCCCAATAATAGGGCGCTGGGCATACTATAAAGAAGAAAAAATGAAGAAGAATAAACAAAAAAAATACCAACTTTGAAAAAAGAAAAAGTTACTAAAAATGTATTAAATTCAAAATTATTTGCCGTTTTAAGAATGGAGCGTATATGGGTTTAAATAAAAATCCGATTTAATAAAAATAAGAATATGCCAATGCGGGAGATACTAATACATGAAATAATAAATAAAAACGTAGTAATAAATAACACACATATCTACTATTTTGGTTTAAAATAAGCTTTTTAATGAGCTTACCGATATTTCGACTATACACTAACCCGTTTAAAAGTGTTTATTAAAAACGTAGTACTTCCTGATAATTTGGCCGTTTATTCAGACTGATTTTTATTAATATACGTTGGTTGCTACACGTAAGTAACATACTGTTTTAGAACATGATATGTCTGAGTTCTGAGCAGGTCGTAATATTGAAGTAACTGGAGTAATGGGATATGATCATACTAGGAACGTGCCCTGGGCGAGTATAGGCGTGTCAATTTAATATCCGTTGGTAGTCCCTCATAAATGGACGGCATTTTTATTAGCCCCACCGAGGCAGTTAAAGATGAGACCTTGCCATTGGATGAAACTGTAATTTTTTATTATTTCGACCAACTGCCTACAAAAACAAAGATAAATATTATTTCTATAATGAAGAAAGAAAATAGCATGATTTGTTTTTGTCAGTTAATAATAGTTCATATACATCCCCACCGAGCGGCTCGAGCCTAGTCCACTACGCTGGCAAAGTGCGGGTTGGTCGACTTCACACACAACTTTAGAATTTCTTCGCAGGTGTTTGCCGGTTTCCTCAAGATGTTTATTTTCCTTTACCGTAAGACTAAGACCGTCTAATAAAGGGGCAAAATATTTATTCGAAATTCGAAAACAACTTGGGACGTGGCGGGGCTCGAACCCACAACAGCAAGTCAGCAGCAGCCCAGCTAATAAACCACCGACGACGCTCTGTCAACTAATCAATGTATACCCTAAAAGGGTTTATAATCAATGTATTCCTCACCAACCCCTACTCTTCCCGTGGGTGTCGTAAGAGGCGACTTGGGGACTACACATTGAACAGGGAACGGGCAGCAGCGCTCTCTGATACAGTAACCTTTTAATCTGCGATCTCCAACCCGCCTGCCAAGCGTGGAGATTATGGCAAAACCAAACACTTAAGTGGAGGAGGCTCATGGTCCAGCAGTGGACTGTAACGGGCCGTTGATGTATTTCTAAATAAAACTAAGGGATACATAATAAGTACTTCAATTTCGCTAATTATCTCGCTCTACCGGAACACACTTGTTAAAATTAATTGCTGCATCTGTACTATTAAGTAATTTAATATAATGATGACAAATCTATTTTAGATTTAACTTTTACGTTTCTGGGGACACCAAAGGTGTTTTTAAGTGGCTCGATCGATATCGCATATTAAACAATGCGGGGCCATTAATTTCGATGTGGCACACATTGGGTGTCGTCGTTTTAAAAAGAAAAAAAAACTGCCAGATACATTTCCAGGTAGAAGCAGGTTAGCGCCTCAATCGAGGTCCTATTGTTGAATGGCGCCAAAAATCTGGCCGTTTTGTGAAAAAAAGCATTGATCTTGATCAGCCGTTTTTGATTTTGGCACAGATTTTGGCAACAAGCTGTGAGTGGTTATGGATGAAGAGGGTTCTATCCTATAAGACCTCCCAATCAATACCTCATCGACATCAACGGCCCGTTACAGTCCACTGCTGGACTATGAGCCTCCTCCACTTAAGTGGAGGAGGCTCATAGTCCATAATGAGTGCCATAATCTCCACGCTTGGCAGGCGGGTTGGAGATCGCAGATTAAAAGGTTACTGTATCAGAGAGCGCTGCTGCCCGTTCCCTGTTCAATGTGTAGTCCCTAAGACGCCTCTTACGACACCTACAGGAAGAGTAGGGGTTGGTGACAAATGTATTCTACTCTGCCGTCACCATACGGCTCGGCAATCAATACCTACAATATAATATATTAATATGTTTGATTCTTATTCACAGGATTATTGAATAGATGTAACTCAGAAGAATATATATTAGCTATTATTATATATATAGGTAATTTTGTTATAAACAAAGTGAAAGCAGACTTACCTACAATCGTCAACTATTGCCAAACAAATTGTGCTAGTTATTGAAGAAGACATGGTGGCAGCTACACCTACCATGTTTAAAATTACGTGGGCACCCACCTACAACCCAACCCACTGTCGTATTTTTCGTTCAATACACGCCTAGCCTACGTGTCACCATACTTAGAAGGCCTAGCCCTCTTTGTGAATTAAATTAAAAATATTCGCTCATCGTAAATCACTTACCGTAAACGTCAACCGGTGTCTGCCGATTACGGCTTTCCCAAAGGCAGGTTTCTGATGCTATATCAGCCCAATGCCTTTGCGATTCAACACGGAACGTATTTCAACATAAATTGGTGTTCAATTTTACACAGCAGCGTCAATTGTCGGAAACAACACAACAACCGGCACGATTTTTAAATTTCGAAACGTCAAAATTTAAAATTGGAACCTGCGCTCGCGTGTCGGCGCGTTGCTCGTTCGCGCGACTGAGGCGAGGAGGCGGCACGCGCCGGTGGGGGCTTCATTCACAAAACGAGTGGCGGGGCAAAGCGCGGTGCGGGGGGCTCAGGCCTGCCCGATCGGCTCATTCATGCGATCATCAAGCTGGTGACCCCAACGATCAACTACCAAACTAACCCCAAAATACGTCAACTCTACACAAACTGCTAACGTCATCGGCACACTCAGCAGAAATCGATCCCACTTCCTGTCATCACGATTCCGGCCAAAAAGCAGCGGCAGTTGTGAGAATTTACCTATAACGACAAATTGCAACAATGCACATTTTGCAACCGGTCTTGCAACTGCAATCGTGTGACACAAATTAAAAGAATACGCACTCAGTGAAAGCCAGGAGAAATTCGAGAGTCGCAATAATATTGGGGGACATCTTTGTTTAACCTACGTTTATCTGAATATTAATTTCATCAAGTTATCTAAGCGGTATAATAATAGGGGATCGGACTGTTCCTTACCATATTTTATGAATTATTTTTAAAATATAGATTAGTAGCAGACGATTCGCGAAGAAAAAAACAGAATCGGTTGAAAAACGAAATTACAGTGATTTTTTACAGTTTCAATATGTCTGTCTCTTTCAAAAACGATTTTTGTACGGAGATTATATGGCGTTACTAACATATGACGTCACAAGTGGGTATGTGCCTCTCTGTCTAATCTTGAATTTCAAACCTTTATAACTCGGTCAATTTTAAAGATAGAGCAAAAATTTTTTTAGTGTTCGATAGCAGAAACTAACAAGTTTGGATTTATAAAATAAAAATAAAAAAAAATCATTTCATTTCATTTTAAAAAAGTAGTCCGATCCCCTATTGCTTTCAAGCTTTTGTTTATTTACTTCTCTTATGAATGTAAATATACGAATATAATATTTAGATCTAGCAAATCTTCCACTCGAATTACAACTTTTGAATTTTGCATGCTATAATAACAGTAGTGATGGCAAAATGCCGATATGTTAGAAATAACCTGAAGCTGCAGTCAGGGGGCGCTCCTCCACGGTTAGTAGCATGGACCCGTTTGAAATAACATTTAATTGGATGACTATGTCTGTCAACAGCCCATAACGGCTCACTATCATATCAGGGTTTATAAGAGTTCTCTTACATATAACCTACACGACATGACGAAGAAGAATACAAACTTAAACCAGGGCCCCATTTCACGAAGCAACAATTTACAAGTAACAAGTTACAATTTGATACTCATTGCGTAGCCAATTCGCCTAAACTGTAAGCCCTTATCGTTTTATCTCATTGTCTACGCAATGTATATCAAATTGTAACTTGTTACTAGTAACTTGTTGCTTCGTGAAACGGGGCCCAGCACAAGGAGATGTTAGCGTCTTCTAGGAATTTAGGTCTAAATAAATCAGTCACAGATTTATAACAGTATTTGGAATTTTGACCTTTATAATTGTATAATTGACCGAGCGAGTAGAGCGCGAAGCGTCTCCGATTCAGTTTGACCAAAATTGCTTTTGTATGGTCCATCTGACATCTGAATTCTCTTGAAATTTTGTGGGTAGGTTCGATAAATAAATTGAATTTAAAAAAAAACTACAGAGTTAATCTCGCGAGGTCTACAGCTCATAGAGCCACTAGTTAGGATGTTTTTCAGTAGTTAAAGGCTAATCACGCCACTCTACATCTTTTGGATCGTAATTGAGACGTCAGCATCCGATATTTGGAGAAGTGCAATCAATGTTTTTACTTCATTGTTCATTGTAATAAGAATTTACGTTTTTCTATGAATATGTTAAAGAGGTTTGAGTAGTACAAAAATGAATCTCAACCATGACTACAAAAAAAGGCTTCAATCTCCGCACTAGAAATAACAAATAACACCCAGACCCGAAACAGAAATTCAAATTCATAATTTTTGCTAAGTCGAGAACCGAATCCAAAACCACAGGACCAGGTGCACTGCCATCTAGGCTAAACTGTCTTAAACTTTTTTCTGTTACGTATGAATTCTGAAACCCCCTGTCTGTGTGATGTTCATTACCAGGGGGCCGTTTCACGAAGCTACAAGTTACAAATTACAAGTACAATTCGACGTACATTGCGTAGACGGTTAGATAAAACGATAAGGGCTTACAGTTTAGGCGAATTGGCTACGCAATGTATATCAAATTGTAACTTGTTGCTTCGTGAAACAGGGCCCAGACCAGCGAAATTTCGACTAAGCCAATCTTTAATTCTATTCGTTTTTTTTTTGTTTTTTTTTTTTATTGTTGGTAGAAACCGTAGCTACACGCTGCATGAGCAAGTAAATTGCAAGCGCCGCTGTGAAAGGCTGTAAATACAGTCGCCAGCACGACAAGCGAACAGTTACTTCTGTAGCAGTATGGGTGACGTTCGCGATGTAAGTTTTAGGCTTGTCGTGTGGTTAACTGTACAATGCAGGGTTTATATAACAGTTGCCTGCATAGCACGTGCCGGTTGCCTCACGTTATTAATATGCATTGCAGCTTTTATTTCAATTCAATGTTCTTGGCACCGTTGGCAAAATAGTTTCAAAATTCTTCGTTTCGATTGTAGAAATAGAAGACAAATGTTTAAAATAAAATGTTTCAAGTTATATATTTCACGGTGTATAAACAAATATATTTTAAAACATTCTTGTAACATGCAAAAAAGATTTAATCCTTTTCAAACACAAGCTTTAAATATTACGAGTATATTTTAATTTTTAAGTTCTATTAATCGTTGATGAGTTCTCTAACACTGCTGGACTATGAGCCTCCTCCACTTAAGTGAAGGAGGCTCATAGTCCAGCAGTGGACTGTAACGGGCCGTTGATGTTGATGAAAATAAGAAGAATAGCACGGATACGAATGTTTGCACAATCTGCCTGGGCAGACGTGAATGTCCCTAACCTGACTACGGACCAAGTCAGCCGAATGAAGGAGAATATGTTGGTGGGGCCAAAACTCTGATAGTTAATTGGGTCGGCGTCCCTCCTCAAATAATATCCCACCTCAGAGGAACAAAAGACGATCGCTTCGCTAGGCGACGCGCGTCAGAAATCTTTGTATCCCTCAGAGGAACATAAAGATGATCGCTTCGACGCGCGTCAGAAATCTTTGTATCCCTCAGAGGAACATAAGACGATCGCTTCGACGCGCGTCAGAAATCTTTGTATCCCTCAGAGGAACAAAAGACGATCGCTGCGACGCGCGTCAGTCATCTTTGTATCCCTCAGAGGAACAAAAGACGATCGCTGCGACGCGCGTCAGACATCTTTGTATCCCACTGCCATTCTGCCACCTAAGGTCTTATTTACAAATAGGGCTCGAAAGAGTATTTGTTGCCTATTGCATAATACAATAAGCAAGTCTAGTATGTACCGCTGTTGCTAGGAAAACAGTTATATCATAATGATACTAGTACATTATGTATGTCTTGTGTTACGAGGTTTGTTGTAAGTACATAGTTTGCAGAAACTTAAGACTCGATTGTTTCAATAATACAGTAAGATCGCCCAGGTACAATCGACCAATATGAATCCTGAATTCATGACCTATTTTGCCGATAGTTCGTTTGAAATTGAAATTGAAACTGTCAAAACAATGGGTTCCACACGGCAATGCATTGCGAATTTCGTCCAAAATGTTCAAAGTCAAAGTCAAAATTTTTTATTCGAATTAAGATTTTTACAAATCATTTTTTGACGTCAAAGCTATCATGGATGGCACGTTCACTACCAGTGTACGCCAGTGTACGCGTGTTTATGAAGGTCAGTAAGAAAATAAGCTTTAAGCCGTCGATAAAAAAGAATACGAAGAATTTCACATTAGGATACCTAACTCAAAAGAGAGATTTAGAGAGGCCTTTGCTCTGCGTTAGGAGAGCTAAAACTAAAGGCGGTATTAGACGGTTCATTTTTGCTTTCATTTCAGATGCTTCATGGATGAAACATCGGAAATAAAAAGTCTAATTAGGACGTTTCATCTTTCATCAATGATGTGCCTTTGTGATGATAGTCAAATTCAGCCGTTCGCTTTCTTCGGGCATCGCTCTGTCATCGTTCATCGAGATGAACGGTAAATGAAGCGTGTAAACAGCCGCGGCAGTCATTTATTCTTTTGGTTCACTATGCAGGTTGCCAGAGTAAAGTATTTCTTTATATTTTAAAATACATTGACATGGTTTTGAAATGGTGTGTTACATGGAAATATTCATAGAATACCAGGTCATCGAAAATTATCTCTTTGGATCTTAAGACAATCTTGCTCGATCGATTTTAGATTTTGATGAAGATTCCGGCAATCGGTCACAGCGAAGCTAAATTTAAGGCTAATAAAAATATCACGCAATCGATTTGAGAAAGCTGCTAGTTGCAAATCGTAACTAATCAAATGATTCGTCTGAAGACTGAATACCTATTGTATTTATCAGAAAACTTGTCTACATATAAACAATATCCCAATTTAACTAAACTACCAAATCTTTACTATGATTTAGACTAATTAGCAATATACCTATATAGCTAATCAAATTTATAGATAGTAAATGCGCCAGTACCCGTCTTTTTAATTTTTAAAGTTTACGAAATCGAAAGTTGTCTAGAAGACATAGCCAAAAGCAGTATGGGACTCTTTTGCCCATTTATTTATTGTGTATTTTTGTGAATATCTTTGTATTATTAAGCAAGCAAATGTTTTACTATGATCCCAATGTTTTACATCATTCACGTGAAAATTATTTTCATTTAGCCCACTTTAGACTGAACGAAAAATTTACAACAATACTAGCGCTACGCCCACGTAATGGGAGATTTTACCGTAGGAATACGACTTTTCCCGGTAAAAAGTACCCTATGTGTTATTCCAGGGTACAAACTATCTCTGTTCCAAACATCCAAATCCATAGTTTAGGCGTGAAAGCGGAACAAACATCCAAATATATTTTCACATTTATAATATAAGTGTAATGTGATGGAACATACTTAGTAGATAATAGTTTTCAAGTGTTTACAAAGACAAATAAGTAATTTACCTTTGCAGCCAAGAGCGATGTAATCCTTCGGCGTCGCAACTTCGTCCGGCAAACTCCAAGACACTTTAAACTCATTTCCCTCGAGAGTCCACGTAAGATTGCCTTTGCTGCTGTCTTTTGCAGCATTGCCTTCGTAAACCTCACTTTTTTCATTCTCACCACAATCTACAGCTTCTATTATGGCACCGTCTACTTTATTGGCACATTCTGAGTCTTTAACTTCGATATTTTCAGTTTTACTGTCCTCCTCACAACTTCTTTCATTCTTATCACTTCCTGCACTATCATGTCCCTCTGACATGACTTAACTATTCACCGTTTATAACATCTTTCACTGACGCGAACTGAAAACAAAGTTATATTCTTAACTGCTTGAGAGAAATAAATTCAAATACGCCTGCGGTTACGACCGGAATGTAATTTGGCAAACATCGTGAATACGACAAAATATCCGCAGCACGATTGAATAAAGCCAAGACTAAACTGTAGACTAGACAGCGTTTACGGTGCTACTTTCAGCATGTTAAGAGCTAACTGTGAGGGTGCAGGGGTCGGTGGCGAGTCGGGGGTGGGGGAGGGACGATGCCGCGACGTCGCGACGCCAGCCTGGCAGGCGCCGCCGGCGACCTACTCCCTTCTAATATGCTATTCACTCTGAGGCTTCCTGAGGACTGTCGCAAATTGTTTATTTACTTGAGTTGAGACAGAGACAGTCAACAGTAATGGTAATGGCAGAGTAGTCTGTCATGATCAGTAAAACAAGAAATTCTGCATAGGTGCTTCTTTCAAACAGCTATGCAGAAAGGCAGTGAATACATATAAAAAGTATGTGAAATATTTTAGGATCTAGGATCTCATGTGAATATGACAGCATGTCATAAAACACAGTAAATTATAAGAAAAGCATGAGGAAAAATTAACTGTTTTATTTTAGTCTATTAATTTTAAGTGGTGGATCAAGTAAATTATTTAAAGCCAACAGAAGAGAACACCTAAAAGAGGACCTGACTTTTGTTTATCTAGCTACACAAGCAGCTCATTAAATTCTGTAAATTATTATGAACATGATATTAGTTAAAGCACCCTGAATTTTACTCACAACGCCTGCTATGTTTTTAGACTGCCGTGCGCATAAACCCGCCTCGTAGGTGCAATTATTTCCTATGTGACTGCGCGGCCCCTATGTCATAGGTGCGCTGTTACCAAATGCGTATGCGGCCTCCTACCAAGGCAGGTGGGGGCGGGGCGCATGGCTTTATTATTGCGTTTTTCTTTTCAGCAGTGTCTCTTTGATATTAGTTTATCCACATAGGATGTAACTGACAGGTCTCTACAAATCTATATTGCATTTCAAGATAACCAACTCATGAATATAAATTAGGAATATGATAACCCAAGAAATATATTTATTTAAAAATTACTTTCTCATATAAGACAATGAGAATTGACAATGACGATGATGATGGAGATTGTATAGACAATGTACTATGAACAGTTATGAACATACTAAGAAATCAACCACAGAATAAATACACTTTTAGTAAGACATGCTACAGACATATTAATATTTTTATTTTTACAACCTTCACCATTGTGTATTTTTATATTTTCCAGTGGCTGTATCAAAATGGGAGATTCAAATTCAAATTATTTATTAACCTTGGTTTAATATTTGACTGACAAGTGTGAAACTGTGTGTTTTTCATGACTTTTTGTCTTCACAATAAAATCATAATCATTGAATGAATTTCTTTAGTATCTTAAAAAAATATTATTTTTTTCATAATAATTATTGTTTTTGTGCTGTTATTTATTTCTTTATAATATACTCATAATTGATATAAATAGGTAAATAGTGCTATTTAATGACACAACAAAAAATATTATGAACAAGTGATAATTCATTAGTGAGTGATTAAGTGATATTAGCAGGTAAAGGATTGCTTTGAGTAATAGATAAAGCGGAAAGATTGTGTATGGTGAAGTAGGTATAAAAATATAACAGACAAGTTTGAAATGGGCACAGTTTTTTAGCTATTGGAAGCTAAGTTTCTCGGGGAAATTACTTATACGTAGTACTACAGGCTTAAAATAAATATGTAACTGGAATAACTCGGTATTTCTAATTTTATAAGTCAATAATAGCTTAAAAAATCCAAATAAAAACTACTGCATAGCAATGCTTTTTCTAAAGATTTACATGCAATAAGTGAAGACTACGTACATTTCACCAGAAATATAATTAAGATTTTCACTTCAAAACAAATAACTGAAAGCTTCTGTACAATGTTTTCTCTATTTCCAAGCTTTTTTCGCTTTTTTTCTCCCACACACAACCCAATGCAGAGAAAGAAATCAGACTTGTTTGACGTTTAAAAATTTTGCTCAAAAGTACAAATTCTTCTATTACAATATATTCTCACTATGCAATAAATAAAAGAGATTAACTTTAAAATTACAAGTAAAATTACAAATAAAATTATTTATTTTGTACGATAAACTCAACTTAAACAAAAATAATAAGAATATTTCTGTACTTACATCAATTTATTACTGTATTGAAAGTTTGAATTTAATATTAAGAACGTAACGTTTTTCGTTCGGAAATACTAAATGCGTTTTGTACATCACAATCGTCTTTGTTAGATTGAGGAAAAGAGACTAATCTATAATAAGTTTCAAAGATATAGTATAGGAGGGGCCCACATGAAACAACTTCAACTTTTAATTCTACATCTACCCCTCCTATACTATATCTTTGATAAGTTTTCTATTCTTTCTCTCTTTGTCAATTGATGCATTTATTTTTTTACGAAAGAAAAGCGAAATGTCAAATTTGAAACAATTTCAAAACGTATAATGAATGAATGAACCGGACCCGGTTATCGCAAACGATTATTCTTGATTTTAAATTGGGTTTTAATTAAAAATAGATAAATATTAAGTAAAATAGATAATACCTTATTAAAGATGACTTCAATGCCCTCAGATACTGAGTCCAACGTTAGCGGTTTTATAAGATATAGTAACAAAAATTTCAAACATTTGTACACGTCTATGATAGAGGTAAGTAAATAATACTTTAAAGAGTATTTTATCTTTTTCTTTACTTCCTTACTAATATTATAAATTCGAAAGTAAGTCTGTCTGTCTGTCGGGTCTCCTGCGCATGTTTAGCCGTACACTATATAAAAACATTCCAACTATGGTTTGTCAAGATTTTTTAATAAAGCTTCGTTTCAACTGTTTTGAAAACATCCACACAATTGCCCCCTGAAGATAATAGGTTAATTGTTCATCAAATTAGTTAAAGTTAATGTTTTAAAATTAGATATGTTTTGTAGGTAGGTATGTATTTCTAGGGTGTATGGCAAAATATGCCTAAAAAATATTATGAAAAAAAAAAATGTTGGGTAAACTACCTGTACAATTTTTTTTCTTTTTTCCAGAGCATGAAGATAATAAATCAAGATATGCTTGAAATTGAGGAGAATATGACCAGTATTGCCAAGCAGGCTGGTCCATTTGAAAGGCAAATGAACACTCTGCTTCTTCATCTGCCAAAAAAAAACTTACCCATGCAAACTGATTGACATCTTCAGAGAGTAGTTTGATCTGCGTTTATTTAATTAATCCTTACCTGTACCAAAATGTTGCACACTAACTTGTATGTAGATGTGGGTCATCTGCAATATCATCTGCTCAAGTGCTAAAGCTAAATCATTTATTAAACATTGTTAAATGTAATTCAAGAAAACATAAAGTAGGTATATAATTACTGTATTACTTTAAATAATGTAATTTATTGAACAAGAATTGCATACAATATAAGTATTTTTTGTACATGGTGAATTCTTTAAATGTAAAAAATCCTTATCCTTACCTATTATAAAGCGAAATTTTGAAAGTATGGATGTGTGGATGTAAGGTTGGATGTTTGTTACTCTTTCACGCAAAAACTACTGAACGGATTTTGGAATAGAGATAGTTTGTACCCTGGAATAAAACATCTAAATATCCAAATATATTTTCACATTTATAATATTAGTGTGATTGTATTACATGTCTTCTTACTTACCACAGAGAACCTTTTAATAATACATTACTTACAATGTCCTTAAACCAGATATTTTTGACGCGCGTCGCCGCGCCAAACGTCTTTTGAACTCTCATGTTTCTCTGAGCCTTAAATATTTTTTTAATATTATATAAATATTATTTAAATAATTCTTTTTACACTTGTATCATTGTAAAACTATTTCTAAATAAAATGTCTGAGGTATATAATAGCAATCATTTCCTTGACATTGTCATTTCTCGTCACAAATAGTCAAAAATCAAAATATTGCGATCCTTTATTTGTAATTTTTAGTAAACAAATCGTTAGTTATTAAGTAGGTGTTTCTTTAATTTAATTTACTTTTATAAAAAATTTGAAAAAACCAATGTTACCAATAAGCACCAGACCCAAGTCGCCACGAAGATCAGAGGTCATTCTTAAAGCCATACAACCTGGACCAATATATGGCGAAGGAGTACTTATAGGTGAATGTGTAATCTATCTGTTGTAATAACTATATAATGGATCTGTGAACTGTAGACCTCGCGAGTCTTTATATTTATTTTTTCTCCACAAACATCCCCGACCCGACACATTGAAATTTATTTATCACTATGGTCTCCATTCCAAATTTCATCCAAATCTGTTCAGTAGTTAAGGCGTGAAAGCGGAACAAACATCAAAATATATTTTCACATTTATAATATTAGTGTGATAAATCGGTTGAGAAATGTGACCTGTAGAGGAAAACAGCCTCAGCGCTGGACCTTGCAAGTGGGCAACCTCCATAACTACGTAATTTATTACAATTTCCAAAAGTTCCACTTTTAAAAATTACAATTTCTATAATGTACGTATGTACGTACATTAAGTATGTTAAATTCTAGTACACGTTCTTGTCATCCCACTTTAATGAAGTGTCTCTCACAACACATTGGTTGGCTGGAAGAGATATTAATTTTTCAACCGAACACGACAGACCTGAAAGTTGACATTTCCATCAAGGGCGTCGCCAGCCGATGGCCTAGGGGGGGGGGGGCAAGTTGATATATGGGGGATGGGAAAAGTATGAATCATTCGCTGCCCGAAAATTTCATCTTGATACGTTCAGTTCTTTGGGCGTAAAAGCGGAATAAACATCCGAATATCCTAACATACCGAGAGAGGAGCGCGAGTTAAAAATTTCTGTTTCAACTTGGGCAAAAATGCTTTCGTATGTTCACTTGTCCGGCGGATGTCCAGATGACGGGCTGTTCTCCTCTACAGGCCGCATTTCGCAACCGATTCTCGTGAAATTTTGTTAGCAGGTTCGGTAATTATACAGATTTTTTTTGTCGACTCAGTTTGAAAACGTAAAACATACACTAAGAGTACTAACTGTCTATAATCTAAGAACATACATTATGCTGTGCCTCCTGTGACGAGTGATTTAAGTTGAGTTGTACCCTTTTTGTGTTTTTGACATGAGTATTATCAGAAAAAAATTACGTTTAAAATGGTCTAACTCACGTTCTTCTATCTGCTATAGTTTCAGAGATAATTTTGTGCAAGGTGATACAACTGCCCGGATTTTGGCAAAAAAGTCGTGAATATCAATATTTGTGGAGTTGTCCTCAAAAGTATTCACTCAGCACACAATTTTTCGTGCTACGTGATTTAAATGCGATTGTATTCAATTTCACTTTTTTTTTTAGTACATTTATGGTGAATATTGATGTGTATAGAGTAATATCCCTTTGAGCCGACTCTTTCCGACATAATACCTAGGGTACAAATCGACATGTAAATATGTCGAAAAAGAATGCATGCCTTCTTTTGGGAAAAGTGATACTTACATCGTGACATGAATCTTTCTACACAAAACAGTTTTTATGTGTAAACAGATATAAATGTAATTGTATCTAAAACTCAAACCATTTTTAAAAATATTTCTGTAGAACAACTATGTGCTTAATGATACAAGTGCGGATGGCCGAGGTGCGCGGGGTGAAGCGCCCCGCGTGATCGGGGATGCGCGGGACCTTAAACCGTAGTGTCGCCGCGGTCTTGATGGACCAAACTAAACTAGCTCCGCTTTTCTGAATGTAGAAGGTATTTTGTTCTGCCATTCTTCCCTTTCGGGTATAAGAACTTCATATAACCTAACAAAGTTCTGTTTCATAGTCATCACATCAGAGGGCATCGCCATGATAGGATTCCTGATTAGATTTTCAGCTAATCTACTCATCACATTAGAGGACCACCTCTTCCTTCCGGCTTCAAGCGAGCGAAGCATAGCTGTTCGAGCTTCTTTCTGGACATGTATGTGAAGCGGTGCTATGTTAAGCACCGCTTCCATGGCCGGAGTAGGTGTCGACGAGATGGCCCCTGTGATAATCAAACAGGCAAGTCTTTGCAGACTGTTCAGGCAAGCAATATATGTTCGCATAGTGGTTTTCTTAAACCACGACAGGCAGCCATAGGTAACCATAGGCCTGACTATGGCAGTGTACAACCATAGAGCGTGTCGGGGTTTAAGCCCCCACCTAGAACCGACCAGGCGACAGAATGTGCCCAGTGCAGACTTTGCCTTTTTAACCACATAAGTGTTTATTCCATATGAGCTTATGATCAAGGTATATACCGAGATATTTAGCTTCATATGCAAAATTTATAGTTTTGCCGAAGAGTGTAGGAGGCCAGAGTTTATCTAGAATCCTTCTCCTCGTGAAGGGAACTATAACGGTTTTGCCATTGACATTGACATTCTAGCATTGACAGATAATCTGAATTGCACGCACCACCGTTCAACTTTCCTAAGAGCATTTTGCATAAGACTTGATACCGTGTCGGGACATTTACCCACAATGGATATGACCAAGTCATCAGTTTCAGCATATCCCTGGGTATACAAGTCTGCCGAATTAAGTTCGTTTATCAGGCAATCAACTACAATGGACCACAGTAGCGGGGATAAGACCCCTCCTTGCGGGCACCCCCTCGTCACTCTCACATCAAGAGTGCAATCAAAGAGGGTCATCCGAACTGTCCTTGTAGTCAGCATTGATTCGACCCACACTAATGTCGTCTCATCAATACCTCTATCTCTCATACATTTGAGTATGATGTCTGTCTAGGTGTTATCAAAAGCTCCCTCAATATCTAGAAAGGCACAGAGGGCGATCTCCTTGTCTTCAAGCGCTCTCTCCAAACGATCCGTAAGCTCCATAAGGGTGGTTACGGTCGATTTTCCTTTCTGGTACGCATGCTGCTTCACATGCAGGGGTATCACACTAAGGTAGTTCTCCCTGATGTGCAGATTAATAACCTTTTCAATCGTTTTTAGAATGAAAACGGTGAGACTTATCGCTCTAAAGTACTTAGGGTCGGCTTTATCCCGATCACCCCCCTTGGGAATAAACGTTACACGAAGCCTAGTCCATTGTAGTGGAATATGTCCCCAAGCCAACTAGCTCTGAAGATTCTCACTACAATCCCTAAGATGGCATCTTTACCTTGCTGGAGTAGTGCAGGAAAGACGCCATCCTCCCCTCCGGACTTATAGGGCTGGAAGCTATCAATCGCCCACGCAACTCTATGAGGTTTAATTATAGATGTGGCCCTCTTCCAATCTTCTACAGAGGGCCTGGACTTAGTCATCCTTGTAGCCGGGGGGAGACTTGTGTGGCCCAGGACTTCTGAGCCAGGAAAGTGAACTTTTGCTAGGAGTTCTAGTGTCTCCCGGGCAGAGTTAGTAAAAATACCATTCAGCCCTCTTAGTAGGCCGAGATGAGATGGAGGCGATTTAGACAGAATCTTGTGAATCTTGGCAATGTGAGGCGTGCTGTTGATCGCCTCACAGAACCTTCTCCAAGATTGTCTTTTTGCTCTCCTCAGTTCCTTGTTGAAGCCTGTGAGGGCAGAACTGTAGGCATTCCAGTTAATAAACGTTGATTAATTTTGTAAAACTTGTATTTATTTTCACATTCCACATCTTTTTCATTGAGCGGTACATCTTGACTTTTATCATTTAGCACATATTTTAAAAGGCTAAGATTTTTAGTAAACTGATACAATTCAGGTAAATTATGGAAATAAGCGAATGCTAAGTAAATCAACAAAATCTCTAGGGTTATATCTTCATCTTTTGTTTGAAGAACATTGTGCTAGGATCATTATTTTTATGAGTTATTAGATGTTTTAACTTCGTGTATATCAGTTTACACAAAGACAACTTAATTTTAAGTACTTAGGTGCAACGTAATTTAACTATACAAGTATCATTTATTACATGATTAATGCACGTAATAGACAGAAGAACAGGTACAACTCACAGGTTTTACATGAATTACTTATAAGATTTAATATTTACCAATAAAACTAAAATATGCTATAAAAGAAAATGTTTTACTGTACTAAACAAGATACTCAAGTTTAACCTAGCCCACTTAGTTCATGAACTAGAATTTTTTAAATCTTGTTTTTGCTCTTCTGTAAAATGATGATTTTTCATTTGTATCACTTATCACAGGAGGCACAGATTTCAGCCATTTTCAAACTCGCGATATCTACAATGGGGTTTTTATATGAAGGTCCTCACATACCCACACACATAATATTAGCGTGATGATAGAATAACGTGAAACTTTACAATGGTAGTGCGAGTGTTATCTCACCAAGGTGATTGTAATAATTTAGTGAATTCATTCAAGTTTCGACGTATGATCGGCCAAGCAAGTGGACTTACGACTTTGGTTGTTTTGCATTCTTTTTGGCGACGTGGGACGCCCATGACTAAAGTCAAAGTCAAAATTATTTATTTCCATAGGATGTTATTACATCACTTAGATCCGTCATTACATTTTTTTGGGTGAGTTCACTAACACAATGGCGGAATCTGTGGAGAAGTGCTCACCGAAGAAACTCCACAGTCGTCACATCTTTTTTTTTTTATTTATTCAGGAAACATACAGTTCAGCATCTTTTGTCGCACTTCCATACTAATCGCCGCCGTAGTTCCAATTTTGGCAATTTCACAGATACGATGATGGTCTGTATGCAAGAGCCGACCGTTCAAGTTCAACCGCTCCGCAGTAAATTTGCTATTCATATTATTACAGGCAACTGGGTTGAAGATAGGGCAGAATGTCCGAGAACTGGTACTCTATATTTTCCGCCAGAAAGCAAAGATGTTAGCAAGCCAGAATCAAGATTAGAAGATTTTCGGCAGAATAAACTCAATTTTCAACAGGTATGTAGTGGTTCAACTTATTATCATCCATCACAATGTCATGTATGTAGCACAAGCAATGCCTTTTGAGCATTATACGAGGAGGGATCAAAAAGTAGTGAGAATTAAATAGAATATAATGACTATTGATAACTTAATAATTTATTTTTCTACATAGTCTCAGAGTCTCTCTACACACCGAGTCCAGCGCTTTTCCAAGGCTTCAATCCCTTTAAAAAAAAGTTTTGTCTTGGTCCTGCAAAAAGCTCTCCACGGCATCCATCACCTCGTTATCGTCTTCGTACCTGTTTCCCCTTAAGTATTCTTTCAATTTGGGGAACAGATAAAAATCGCTAGGCGCCAGATCTGGTGAATAAGGGGGGTGGTCAACCAATTCGAAGCCAGCTTGCTGAATGGCAGCCATCGCAACTGAAGACCTGTGCGCGGGTGCGTTGTCGTGATGAAACAGCACGCCCCTTCGAAGTTTCCCTCTCCTTTTCTCTTTGATGGCATTCCTCAACTTGGGAATTAAAGCTGCATAATATTGGCCTGTAATAGTGGTTCCACGCTCCAGGTAATCAATCAACAATATCCCTTCTGAGTCCCAAAATATTGAGGCCATAACCTTGCCAGCCGATGCCACGGCACGAAACTTCTTCGGGGTCGGTGATGATGGCCGTTTCCATTGCGAAGATTGCTATTTGTCTCAGGATCAAAATGATGGACCCATGTTTCGTCCATTGTTACGAAACGAGACAAAAAGTTCTCAGAATCTTCTTGAAACTTGTCCAACAATATCTTCGAAATGTCAAGTCGATTTTGTTTCTGACTGTCGGTTACCATTCTCGGCACCCATCTTGCGGAAACTTTTCTCATATTCAAAGATTGTTTCAATATGGATTGAATACTTCCATATGAAATGCCCGTTTCTTGAATTAAGTATCGGATGGTAACTCTTCGATCGCTCAATACAATTTTCTCGACTTTCGCAACATTTTCTTGGGTGACTGACGTCGATGGACGGCCGCAACGATGTTCGTCTTCCGTGCTCGTTCTCCCTACTCGAAATTGAGAAGCCCACCTTGCGACAGTAGAATACGGCGGAGCAGAATCTCCTAATGTTGCCTCCAAATCGCAATGAATCTCTTGAGTCGTTAACTTTTTTAAAGAGGTATTTAATAACGGCTCGCACTTACGTTCCGACACGAAGCAAACAAATGACTATACATTCAGAAAAAAACAAAACAGAATCGAAGATTTTTTTTCTTTATTAATATTACAAATATGTATCTGAGCTATGCCTGCCAGTATTTTTTTTTCTTACCAAGGAGGAGGTTTTCACTACTTTTTGATCCCTCCTCGTAAGTCACAAATTAAAGTAATCAGTGTTCTAATCTAATTTAAAAAAAACTTTATCCTCGATTCATAGTCATCATCAACCCTTCGTAACGTGCTTGTTGCCACAGAATTAATACAGTACCCGCTGCCTCTCTTCTATCCGTTACCATAGAAAAATATTCTCATTAAGGAGGTTTCAGGTTTGAATCCCGGAATACTTGCCTGATTTGTGAAACTGACCCCAGTTTAGTTTGAATATTGCAGGCCGAATCGCCTGTTCGGAAGATGATCCCGTGCTTCTTTCTATTCTACGGAATCAGTCGGGCCGTATTCGCGACGACAGCGGGCGGCGACCGCGTTGCGGGGATTGTAGCGGCAATTATAACTTACTTTGTGGCGGCAACGCTGACCCGCCGTCGCCGCCCGGTCGTCGAGAACAGTTCAATATAGAACTATGCTTTGGAAAGCGCCGCTCCCGCCCCGCGGTCGCCGCCGGTTGTCGTCGAGAATACGGCTTCAGAGCCTTGTGACAGGTCAAATTAATTTTGTCGCCTGGGATTGTAAGGATCAACCTTAGCAACCTTCACGATTTATTTTTTTTATATATTATTTAAGCAGGCAAACGAGCGGACGAGCCACAGTGGTGGTAAGTGGTCATCGTCGCCCATGGACATTCGCAACACCAGGGGGGTTGCCAACGCGTTGCCAGCCTTTGAGAGCCCTATATACTCGCCCCTTGAAGAACTCCATGTCAAAGCACAAAGGAAACACCTCAGGGGGGAGCTTATATAATATGATGAATTCCTATAAGTAATTTTCAGAAGCACAGTGATATACACAATTTTAATACTAGAAATAAAGACAAGTTGGTTGCTTATGTCAGCCGACTACATAAAATTTGTAATTCTTTTAAAGGCATTTGTATACGCTATTACAATAAGGTCCCTACTGATATTAAAAACTTGCCTTTAGACAAGTTTAAAATAATTATAAAACAGAAATTGTATAAAAAAGGTTACTATAGGATATCTGATTACTTAGAAGACAGGTGTCCATGGGAATAGATTGTTTGAGTAGCAGGCTTTTTCGATATGTAATAAGCATTAATTTTGTAATTGACAATATTTTATTTAAAAAAGGAAACGCAAAAGATGCGACGACTGTGGAGTTTCTTCGGTGAGCTCTTCTCCACAGATTCCGCCATTGTGTTAGTGAACTCACCCAAAAAAATGTAATGACGGATCTAAGTGATGTAATAACATCCTATGGAAATAAATTATTTTGACTTTGACTTTTCCTTTGAAGGGCACTGGACTAAATCGAGTTCTCCAACATGACAGCCACGTAAGGTGTGGGAACTACACCACCACTAATGAGTTAGTGTACCACCACCTACCCATGCCTCTGTGTGGGCCCGACATGAGGTATTACAAAAAATCTGAACACCAGTGGCATCCACAACCCGATCTCATGAAATGTTATGTAAGTCACAAAGATAATTCGTTTCAATTAAATGAATCCATAATGTTGGATTGAAGCTAAAAAATATAAACAAGTATTTGAAGTAATAAAACAACAGATGCAAACCCTGTGGAATTTCCTAGGCAGGTCTCCACAGAACGCACAACGCCAAGTAAGTTCTGTAATCGAAAAATATTTATTTACTTTAGAACTGTATTTTTTGTTTTTTATACAGAAATATTTGTGAGTTAATAAAGTGTCTGCTTAACAAAAAACACAAGCGCATGGTTTGTGAACGTTTTCTATCTACTTTCTGATAAGCCTGTGCACAGTCCGTGTTAACTTGGAGAGTAGGCCCATTGTTTTCTACCTTCCTTGTCTTGGTTTCTTTCGTTTGACATACATTTTTTTTTATGGCACTAGTTATACTTTGTGCCAGTGTCGAGTTTATAAAAGGTAGGGAAACTTGATTATCGCGTATACGACAAAAAATATTAAGAAGCTCTATTGATTGGTATTCGTAGATAAAACTTATGACGTCTGACGAATTATTATTTCGGATCCGCATGTGCTACCTATGTAAAAATCTGCACAAATAATGAGCGACCAAAGGTGGACCGACGACAGTAACATTTAGCTAGAACAGACTACCTATATACCATTAATTTGTTTGCATGGAGCTGTTTTATTTTTAATTAAAATACTTACTGGCACAGCTTGGCAAAAAGAGTTTGGAAAAAATGAGGGCGCTTCTATCGCACTTGTGGCCACCTCGTAGTCAAATAGGAAAGGAAAAATAACTTAATTTATAAAATATTGTAAAATTAACGAATAATAATCAACATGGCATACAAATGGGGTAATAAAAAGCAACCCAGCATGACTGGAAGCAAACTTAATATTTAGTTCCATCTGTCACCGCGCCTAACTCTTTGTTGTCAAGCTGTAACAAACAGTTCTCAAGTAAATTTGGTAGCAAGAATACTGCTCTTATGATTTTAATCAGCTTTATTTAACAGGGTGACAATCTGTCGAAGTGGGGTCTACGAGCCTACAAGCATTATGAATGGGCGTGTACAGACGTTTCTGACTATTCGTCGTCTGTGTACGAAGATACCTACATCCCACCTATGCTGAACCAATATCTGAAGGCTGCTGAAAGAAAACCGCGAGAATCGTATGTCTTCATCATTATCAGCTTTTATATGCCCCCATCTTACTTTGTACAAAGTGTTACCTAAAAAAAAAACTCTCAGCTACCCAGCTGTTTATGAAAGTGAATGTCTTGCGTTTTTTAGTTAACATTATGTACTAACTGATATTTTTAAAAACCTAGTTTTTCGCAAGTGTATTCCTACAATAAATACTTGAGTATACCTATTTTGGAACACAATTAAGGTGACAATTTGTAATCAATAAACTTTACATTCAGTCTTGCATAATTAAATTTTATACTATTCCCACAACATACCTACTAACGATATTATTTTAATTAAACAACAATTTAATTTTTCCATTATTTATTACAGGTCTTTCACAAAAACGTTTAGATTTTTGATGACAAAACCTTTAACAAAAACAAAAAACATCAAGAATCATTCTTCTGCGAAACGCAAGTCTTAAATATCACATTTTGTTCATGAAAAGGACAGTGACGTCCGTATAAAAATTTACAACAATAATTCTTCATGCTTCTTATAGCCCCACTGGCACTTAAAGAGATCAGCAAATCTTACACTAAGTTTAGTCTCCAAACATTACAGCTAGTAACCACTTAAAACTACCCTATTACTTATCAAGAATACCTTAACATAATGGCAGTTCACAGAACTTTGAATTCAAAAAGGTTCAAAGAATAAAAGTGAATAATAAAAAAATACGTAAGAGGCGAACGGTCGAGAAATGTCGAGACGGTTGACTAGCGGCTGAGAATTTAGTGCGATGCAAAAGAATTAGTTTGAGGTAATCGGATCAGTCCCGACCCACCAGGAGTCTTAAATAGATTGTTCTGATGGAACTGTGGGTGAGCAAAAACATTCGGCACGCAATGCTGGGCGAGTCGCGGCTGCGGGATATGGACGTGGCTGTTGTACTGCATTTGAGGAAACACTGGCGAGCTTACGTGAGCGAAGCTGTGAGGAGTCTGCATATTCGAATGAACTTGGAAGTTTCCCTGATAGCCTTGTTGATTGTGATTACCCTGGAAACTGCTACAGTTGCTCATGTTGCAGTTCTGGAAACGATCAAGCAGAGGGTTCCTGTCTGGCTCCCCGCAGTCTGACTCTTCGCGGGATGACGGTTGCGACATGACGTTGGTGCGTTGGTTGACGCTGGACGCCTGGGACTCAAACCCCGAGCTTTGGCTGGAAGAGCGACTGCCATTGATGTTGAAGATCTGTCGTTCGCCCTCAGCGCCCCAGTAGCCGCCGGCGACCCAGGACGTGCTGTGGCCCAGCTTGCTCGGCGATATCAGCGGCCTCGAGCGGGCCAAGGGCGTTGGAGCCACAAAACTCGGCGTCGCCGTAAACTTGCGCAGAGAAAAAACCGATCCATTCTTTGTAGATTTCTTCGGACTGCCTATGCATAGAGAACTGATGCTTTCGTCTAGATCGGAATCAGAATCATCTTTACTCAGTTTCTGATACTTATGAAACGACGCACGGGATTGTTTATCATAAGTTGGTTTTGCGAAGACCGCTTCGGATACTGAACTTGGACTTTTAAGTACAGGGTTGACACAAAAAGTTGAATTTAGAGTAGAATTGAGTTTTGGTTTCGTCCATATACTGCTGTTGCTTCTTGGAGTAAAGGATCTACCATTCATCAGACTGTTATTAAATGGATTAATAGTATCATTTGAAGAGTCAGAAAAGTTATGTAAACCAAACTGACTTAAGGATACATCATCATCAGTTTCCATTGACAAGTCCTGTTCATCTATCATTGAATTCATCATGTTTTTGGATAAATTTTTCTTTATCTTCGGTGTTGTAGATGACGCCGTCTTTTTCGTAATTGTCTTCATTTTTTTATGTGCATACATCACAGTTAGCAGACTGGATAACTAAAACAAAACAAAGAATTATTAATTTTAAATGAATAAATATTTGAAAAGCTTATGATAATATTATTTTTCTTTGATACATACCTTTCCAAAACTCATTGCAGTTGGATGCAAGCCCAGGAAATGTTGAATAATACATGATATACCAAATGTAGCCCACAGAAAGTCAGTAGTAAATGATGATTTTACGCTATTTTTGGTCCAGATGTATCCAATTGCTTGTATTAAAACTGCAAAGCCTAATAAAGCTTCTTGTGTCAGAATATTATAATTTCCTAATGAGTCATTTATATTTAATAAATTTAAGTATTTCATCCACTTGTCTAAATGTAAAATATCACTAACATCTATGAGGTAATTTTCTAACATTGGGAATGTCATCAACATCTTAATTTTTACGATAGAGTATATTCTTTGTAACAAACCCAGGAATAAATCTTTAGTATGACTGATTGAGGTCAATAAACTCTTGTTTTTCATAACATTTGAATAGCATTCGATTGATACCAAAATGAAGATCATTCCAGCAAGGTACATGGATGCACTGTGTATAAAGTAGGATAACTTTTGGTTCCTCATTTCCTGTGTTTGTGCTTTCTTGTCTGGAGTTCTAGATTCTAATAGTTTACTGCCCAAAAGGACTTCTTTCTCTTTGTGCAATTTTATTTGGAGGACCTTTCTGCAGGGGCTACAGAGTTTGTATGCCTTTTCTAACTTGGTCCTGGAAAAAACAATATTTAAAAAATTGGGTATGTCCTGTCTAATAATAATTGAAATAATTTATATGAAATAATTTAATTAATCATACAATTAAATTTTATTCAAACTACAATACATGTAAAGCACTCTAAGCAGATAGAAACTATAAATTAATTGCGGCATAATAAGGTCATCAAAATAATAAGGTCAACAAAATATTTTTAAGCTTTAAAAAATACTTACTGATAAGATTCAATTTCCTCATCAAAATTCTTGTCATTCATAGGAACAAAGTTGGCAAGTTGAGCCACTTTCAATTGCTGGTTGATATTACACATCTTGCAAAGGCCGTTGCTCGGAGGACTCCTTGGGAACAACTTTGGAGTCTTGCGGGATTGCTCATTGGGCGTGAAAAGTTGTTTGTTGTAGTCTCCATCCTAGGAATTAATATTTTTATGTAGTTGGTTAAGAAAGGTAGTAAATATGCATATTTTTACACAGTACATTATGATCTGAAGAGAAACAGATGGATCCCACTTTATCAATGGATAGAGTACTAGTGTGCAGTAATTGTTGTAGTCATTTGTAGTTCCTATATAAAGTGTCCATATCCATGGATAAAGTGGGGGGGTCCACCCAGGAAAACTTGATTACGAGACAAATTACTTATAAAGGCAGTTACTTACAGCACTTATATAGGCATGTAAAAAGGAAGGAAAAAGAATATGGGCACTCAGTAATATTATTAACACTAACTACCAGTAACAGGCGCCAAATTATGACCTAAAACGCAAGCACGATTCGTTGCAACAATTTTTTACATCATATTTTTCGCAGTATCAGGTAATACTATACATACATATCTCAAGGTCGTTGTGACTACACAGACGTTTGGATAGTGTAGATTACAAGGCAAACTAAATCACAATACGGTAAAGTAAGCTATACCTTTGTGAACCCGTTGTACTGCTCGCATTTTGGGCATGTCCAGGAATTGCGTTCGAAGAATTTCACCCAAAAGTTGCAGTTGCAGAACCAGCAGTTAACACGCCACGGCAGGATTGTCCTAAAACACGAATATTTATTATTTAACGTTATATACTAGTACTGGCGGGCGGGAAATCGGCACATAACCTCAACTACACTACTTTAACTTACCTTAACGAGCACAGCAGCTTCAAAATCAACACAGCACACAAAACACCGGTTACGGTTATGAGCACTTTTTCCATCTTAAAAATAAATTTCATTTTGTTTGATAAATCACTGAATTTACTAGAAAGAAAATCATTTCTAACCTATAAATACATTTCGCTCTCCCACCACCCCGCAATTTTTTTGACATGACACGCAAAGAGTATAATATGACATGCGTATGACATGACTGACATGAAAGAGCGAAGTTCAGTTCAATCACTAATGATTGAATGATTGATAATCAAGATTGAAACCATAAACAAAACCGATATTTTGCTTTAATTATATGCGATTGATGGAGATTGATGGATATTTGAATAATTGGGTGATTGAAATGCTTGTTTTTATTGATTTGGTATGATTAGTTAAAGCCAAAGTTCTTGCTATTTAGCTTATAAATTCAAAAACTATAACAGAATAACTTAAAAATACATGAATATTTAATACTAGTGAATCCGGTAAATTACCGTACCGAAAATGGTTCATCTCTATTATCTGTAAAAAAAAAATGTCAATCTATCAATCAATAATGGCCTGGGAAAATATCGTGATCGTGAAAGCTTTTTTGTTCAATAAATTGAAGTTCTGTGGTATTGTGATGTGAACTTGTAATTGTAAGTTTTTTATTGGGAGTTTTTAACGGAGTTCGTCAACTTTGCTCGTAAATTTTCAACATGGGTGATCAAAATGAACTAGTCGATTATTACAAGATACTTGAATGCGAAAAGACGGCCACAGAAGAAGAATTGAAAAAGAACTACCAACGTCTGGTCTTAGTTTCTCACCCGGATAAGCAGTCGATAGACTGTGCGTCATTCCACTTGATCCATAAGGCCTGGACCATATTACGAGACCCTGAAAGAAGGAAGCATTATGATGCAGAGCTGTCCTGCCAAGAGCATAGCGAAGTTTTGATATACGAGACCGTGAAGTTGTCCGATATGAAGTACCTCAGGGAGCATGGTGTTTATATGTACTACTGTCGGTGCGGAGGTGTGTACATGCTGGATGAATGCGATGCCGACAAACCAACAATGATCGGCTGCGACGAGTGCTCCTTTTCAATTAAGGTCAATTAATATTCCTACAATATTAGTTCAGTATGAAACTTGACAGTAGTTAGCTTGCATGTATCATAGTTGGGAAGACTATTTTATGCATAACTTTGTTAGTACTTATACATTTGAGTTTTATAAAAAAAATGGTGTTGTAGCACTTCATCGAGTTTTTTTGTTGTTATAAATTACATTACCTAATACCTATGTTATACAATTTGTAGAACAAAATATTGTTTGTGATCTTTAAATTTAAAAATCTCTTCCATGTTCTTGTTGAATAAAATATTGTTTTTTACTTATGTAGCATGGATATTTTCATCAAGGTGCTTATAAAGGTGATCAGATCAGGTTGATTAAAATTTTATAAATTTATCATATCTGATAGTTACAACACAGTTTTTTTTGATAATTTTTTAGAAAGAAATCATTTGTATTAGCGTACCGTGAAATTTACATCGTTTTGTTCCCGCCGTGTAGTGATAGTACCCATCAAACTGAACAACTTTTCACGAAAAAAAAAATTCCTGCGACAAAAAAATTTTTGGTCTCTCCATACAAAGTGAGACTTCCGACCGACCCATTTTGTATGGAGACCAAAAATTTTTTTGTCACAAGTTTTTTTTTTCGTGAAAAGTTGTTCAGTTTGACGGGTACTATCACTACACGCCGGGAACAAAATGATGTAAATTTCATGCTGTATAGTAGGTATATAATTTTGAATGTCAAAATAATTTATAGATTTATTCAACAATTTATCTATAGTCTAGAAAAGTAACCTTCTAACAAAGCCTGCTAAAACATGGCACCTAATAATTTTTACAGTCAACGATGACGACAGACAGGCAGATGATGTCGCTGCTGTACATAGAAGCTTACTTTTGGCATTCTTACAAACCGAGTCATATAAAACATCATTGTACTGCATATTTGTGTGTCGTATGGTATAGTTTTGTTTACTTTGGTATTAATTTGGTGGGGTCAAGTTAGAAGCATAGTTACTTTTCTAGACTATAGATAATTTGTTGGATGTATTCAGTGAAGACATCTTTATATACAAGGAATATTTTTATTGTAGTGTGGTTAATGGGCTCTTGTTATTCCAGGTTTATCCTAACTAGAATCTTAACAATCTTATCATTACAGGAACATTTTAAGCTTGTCTGAAAGAACTTTATTTCTTTTCCGTTTCAGAAGATAAATAAATTGCTTTCACAGAAGCTTTTGATGAGCCTTTATAAATGGAATACCCAGAGCAAAGGATCTGTATTTTCTGTTTATTATTTACAACATATTTGTGTAACTGTATTTAGATAATATCTACTTTTAATATATTATCTGCATATCTGTTCAAAGTGTTTGCATAAATATTTTGGTTTTGTCTTAGGTTTACAGATATTTTAACTATCAGTGATCTCAAAGAACTAAACAAGCTAAATGTTGTCAGCATTTTACATACATATATATAAATATGTAACCTAATGAATTAAGTTGTGTATAGTATAAAAATATGTAGTCAGTCATATATGTATATAATGAATTATTACCTTTTGAAAAAAGTCAAAAAAGACTGAGATCTTTTTGTAGGTATTATTAAGTCGTGGCCAAGTAAGCAAACAATAATTTAAAAAAATACCTTTAACTGATAAAAATTATATAACATACCTATACACATCAATGAGTTGGTAAAACTAAACTTTGTCAATAGTATTTGAATTCTATACCTAAACACTAAATAACTATTTATTACTTTATTTATGCCATGGGGGCTTGGGTGTTCGTTGTGCGAGTGATGTGGGCCTGCCGGCTTTTCTGGCGTCCGCGCATGGTGTTGCGAACCTCGTTACTGTTCTACTTCATTCTGATGGTTCTGAGGTGAGCATTCCATTTGTGTTGGATGCCATTTCAACTTGGGCGGCCCAGAACGTGGATGCGTCAATCCCGGAGAAACCGCATATCCAGAGGACGTGGGATGAAGTGGGAGCGAAGCGGATCCTGGAGCACTTATTGGGGAACGCTACAGGTGTTGACAAGGCCAGACTGCGGGCGGTGTCGCAGTCAGAATCCGGGGCGTGGTTGCATGCTCTGCCTTCCCCCCACCTGGGCACGTTTTTGGACGACGACTCTTTGCGTGTGGCGGTGGCCCTCCGACTGGGCTGCAAGGTGTGTGAACCCCACATATGCACCTGCGGTTCCATGGTAGAGGCCGATGGCCATCATGCTCTGAGTTGTCGTCGTTGCACGGGGAGGTTTCCGCGGCATCACGCTCTCAACGACATTGTCCGTAGAGCTTTTGTTTCGGCCGACGTTCCTTGCGTTCTAGAGCCTCCGGGACTCAGCAGATCCGATGGTAAGAGACCGGACGGGTTGACTTTGGTGCCTTGGAAAAATGGAAAGTGCCTGATTTGGGACGCCACGTGTGTCAGCACTGTTGCCATTAGCCACCTTAGTCGTACCGTCCGGTCTCCATCGGCTGCTGCCGAGGACGCTGCATTTAAAAAGAGGCAGAAGTACGCCGCCCTGGAGCAGCGCTACCACTTTGTCCCGATAGCGGTGGAGACCATGGGCAGTTGGGGTGCTGAAGCTAAACGTTTGGTAGCGGAACTGGGGCAGAGGTTAAAGGAACGCACACATGACTCTCGCTCCGGATGGTTCCTGGTGCAAAGGTTGGCTATTGCGATCCAGCGAGGTAACGCTGCCAGCGTTGTGTGCACCTTTGCACCGGGAAAGGTTAGGGGCGGGTTATTTGACTGATGTATTCTTTATGTATTCTTGACATTTTGTACTCAAATATATTAATACAAATTTTGATTAAAAAAAAAAGTGAAAAAAAAATTAAATGCCTTTATTTAATTGGTATCCCTCTAAATATTAATATGAAAATTATCCTGATGTGTTTTATATAAATGGTAATATTAGACATGTTTTCTTAGAAATTATTGAAGATTTCTATTTATTGCTAAACAAATTATTATAAATTTATCTCCCTCTAATTTCCTCTAACAAACAAAATATCCCCCAATTTCAAAATATTCCTTTCATAGAAATCCCTCGTCCACCCTTGCCTTAGAGTAGTTAGTCTAGTCTTATATTATATTGTTATTTAATTCATGTGGTGCTCTGTATACTTCACAGAAATAAAAAATAGTTTGTTGAAATTTTTTTTAATTTATTGGATCTCTTTTGTACAGGTGGGTATTAGAAGATGAAGATAGAAATCGTCCTCTTTTGAAGGTAAGTGGTTTTCGTTTTTCTTGCTGAGATTTCTTATCTAGGTTATACTGGTTATACTAGCAACATATTATTGTTGTGTGCCTGAAAAAAGTCTTTAGTGTTTTGGGAATTTAATCATCGCGTTGCACATTCGAAGTAGCTTCTTTGATAAACTACCTCTGACATGCAGCTTATTTTGTAAAATCTTTATCACGGAATGTCGTCTGGGGGCCGTTTCACGAAGCTACAAGTTACAAAATACAAGTACAATACGATGTACATTGCGTAGACAATGAGATAAAACGATAAGGGCTTATATTTTGGGCGAATTGGCTACGCAATGAATATCAAATTGTAACTTGTTACTTGTAAATTGTTGCTTCGTGAAACGGGGCCCTGGTCGGGTAAGTATAATGCTGGGTAATCATACATAACGTTATTTTGAACTGGCCCCAAATGTAAGAAAAAGGGAAAAGAAAAGGTGCCTATATAATTTATGAGTAAAACAATTTACACTTTAATTTAATAATACCATTTATTTCATGGTTAGAGATATTACACAAATATATAATTTCAGTAAATTAGGTAGGTATTTATTATCATTATGGTTAACTCATATATAATGACTACATTATACTCGTAAACCTAACATAAAATTTTGTACAATTTTCATAACAGGCATAGGCACTATAGACAATTCCATCGCAACTTTATTGAAGAAATAAATTAGATACTATTAGCAATATTTACCAATATTTTCGAGTGCATTAAAAATAACAATTCAATAATTTCTAAAAAGATCTAAGCTATCACAATGCAAATTATAATTTCGTACGACTTTTGTAATTTACAAATACTTCATTGGCAAGACACTAAAAAGAAATAAAATACATCAATAAATTCATTTGTAAATTCTATAGAGAGTGAAGAGATAGAGAGATGTTAAATTATTTAATGCGAAGGTCAGAGGACAATGCAATTTGCCATACTACAACGAATAGCAAACTGCCATCAGGTGAGCCGCCACCTCGTGCTGTGTTCTGGCAACACCGCAGGGTGCCGGCCGCAGTCGGGTCCGAAGGACCAGTTTCCAGGCCGTAAATTAAAAAGCCACTGACAAATCCCAGTGGTCACACCTCCCGCGGACACTGAGACTCATTGAGATTACAGCATTTTAAACAACCAATTACGTTGTGCGTACACAAATATTTAAATACGCAATATATAGGTATTTACACGATTGTGCATACGTTTGTACTTTAAAATAAGATTCACATTTATATGCGACATAAGTCCAATAAAGCAGTCTACACACTCTGCAAGCACATGTTAAGCTTCACCCATCATCAGCACAGTCTCACTTTGTTCACGCACCGGTCCATGAAGTTCTTCTTCCTCTTCGTCTGCGTGGCAGCTTGTGAAGGCGTGGGAAGGGAGATCTCTTTGTGCGTTTGTTCGTCTTCCAAGATGCCTTCACAGCTGCGACATCTGCGCGAAGATTTTTCCATTTCACCCGCATCCAACTTGTCGCTGCTTTCAGCGAGTCTTTCCGGGAGGCTGTAGAGGGATTTTTCTGGGGAAGCTGTTTGGGACGTGCTACTACTTCTAGATAGTTGGTCGAAGCTCTGTGAGGCGGCTGAAGCGCGTTCTAGGGAAGATCGGCGACTTCTTCGCGGTCTGTGAACAACATAATAATACACTTATTAATTAGCGACAGAAATAAAACTTCCAGGATATTCGCATTGAAGTACTGGTTGGTATATTACAAATACATGCGCTCATAAAATAACTGGGTCTACTGATATTTACGAGATCACGCGTAAAAGTATTGATTAAAAAAAGTACAGAAGCTTGAGAAAGGTCCAAGATATCTTACCTAACAGGTGGCAAAGTGTGTACAAGCTCTAGTCAATCCGCTTTATCGCTGCCTCTGCTTTCGCACGAGGTCATGCGTTGGTAGTTGGGTGGTCCTCGTCCGATGGCCGCTGATGCAGGAGTTTGGATATCTCCGCGACACCTCAGGGGTCCATCATTACGAGCCAGATTTGACTTGCCGCGTAGGAAACTGAAAAAAAGAATATTAAAGGAAATTTAATCAAGCAGATTCTTTTAAAAGAGTGACCCGTTCGCGATGGCTATATGAACAATGTTGATTTTTACCAGATAATATCGTAAAATTTATGGCTTGTAAAGATTCTTAACCTAGTTCTTTGCACGACATGGGCAGTTCGTCGAACTGGTCGTGATAAAATGTTTGGTGTAACAATTTTTATTCCGTGACTCATTCACTCTCAAAGTAGTAGGCACTCTTTTCGGAGCTCACATTCGTGTTATATATTATTTCTAGTCTTGTAGGACCCATTTAATCGTGTAACGTAAACATGACAAGTGATTAGGTTATCTTTTGATCGAGAAATCAAAAATTGAATCTATTGGATGTCCAAGAAGGTTGCATTATGGCAAGTATCAGCTCAGTAGTGGATTGAAGTGGCCTCAGATCAAATGGAAGGAAAAAGAGGTGGCTTTTGCCTAGCAGGGTGTAATGTTATTTAAAAACATCAGTTTACCTTTCTAACTTCTCCACGCATGCGTCCTGGTAGTCATGGATCCACCGCACGCCGTTGAAATGGCACACGGCTCTCATGTCCTCGGGTAACTCTTCAGGCTCCGGCCATTCGAAATTGTCGATAATTGGAACAATATTGCATTGTGATTGCAACGCTGCCACTATCTCCTGCAAAGAGAAAATTATGTTCAAAATATTAAAATGGAATGAAAGACCTGACTTTCGGATAATGGATTATTCTATAAAGACAGCTACTAGTAATATTAAGTTTTCAGAGTAAGCTAATCACCTTCAATCAGTATGTATGAAGCATTGAAATATAATATAATAGCTCAATGATATGAAGCCGCTTGAGGCCAACATCAACTCTTATACTTCATTACACTTCACACTAATATTATAAATGTGAAAATATATTTGGATGTTTCTATGTTTGGACTTCACACTTAATTTACTTAACGGATTTAAATGAAATTTGGAATCGAGTTAGTTTGTACCCTGAATTAACACGTAGGATACTTTTTACTGGAAAAAGTTTTATTCCCACAGGAAAATCGGGCGGAGAGCTAGTAAAAATACAGGTATATATATCTTATATCCAATAATTAAAACTCACCCGATGAACCCAGTCTTTCTGTTCATTGTCGTTTTTGCATCTGTCCAAAGCGTACGGCGTAAGGACCAGCAAGAAATGCTTCGCTTGTCGTATGCTCTGGAGCAGGTTGTTGTCAAACTTTCCAGCTTCCAGTCTCTCCACGTCTATGAACACTGTGAACCCACGCAGTTGAAGGTGGACCTTCAATAGACTAGCCAGTTGTGAACCGTTCGATCTTCGGTAGCTAACGAATACGTCCAAATTCTTCTCCAAGTTTTCTTCTCCCTTTATTGGCAAAGTGCTCTCGTACGCTGAAAGTAATTGTAACAAAACAACTCGTATTATAATTCTGTCGATCTTTTCCTTTGATCGTCTTATGTTTACAACTGTACCTCATTTGTGAGTTAAACTAGGCACTGTGACGTGGTTAGCTCGTCAACTATTTAAATAAAAGATTAGTTTGAATTGTAAAAGTGTATATTTATTTTTTGTATATAAAATAATCAATTAAAATTGTAAAAATAAAAACAGGTACAAAAGGTATTTAGACGTGGGTTCGCACTGAGTTCATTAGTATGTTCTTACACAGAGTACCACTTCCCTGTAGATGATGATGATCACTAGTAGATTTGCAGAAGGTCACTGCGACTATGAAGATGTGCCGGCAACGTCGATGATGACGGTGGGGTGAGGACAGCTCCTCAGCCTCAGGTGTCTAGCTGGCTAGTAAAAACTTCCAGGGTTCTAGTGTCTGGACACTAGAACCCTGGAAGTTTCCAGAATTGGACGTTTTAGAAAAAGTCCGGTATCATACTTGTGACTGCAACATGTGGAATCAAGTAGAAAATTCTTGATGATAAGAAAGCGGACCCCAAGCATGAAATAGCGATCAATGATGTTGCGATCACAAGCAAAATCAACAGTTTAAATTAATAAAAATACTGTTAGGCTGTATAATAAAAATTACAATGGAATAGAAAGTTACGGTAAGCTATATGATGAAAAATCAAGAATTACAAAGACCTAGTGAAAATAGATGTTTTAGCTAAGCATAAGCATTGCAAAACTATAAAAAATAATTAAAGAAGAAATATAATAATTTAACAAACATGTAGGTACAGGTGGGTGGTTCGAAAACGAATCGTAACGGAAATATAACTACCAGTTACAATTATTTAAGCCGTTTTAGATTAGCTAGATGTTCGTCATTTACTAGTAACTAAATTACTAATAATTACATTATTACCCTTTGTACCAACTAAAACTACACTACGTACTAAATACTTATAACTAAAAAGTATGATGCAACACTTACCCAAATTGGGGTTAAAAACACACACTGAATTTATTCTTAGCAGAGTGAAATATTTAAGTAGAAATATAGTAAATTTAATAATAATAAATTTGTATAGTTTAAAATAAATAGATTGATTTAGGTCAATCGATAAAAAGCAAGCGCGGAGGTGATCAGGACGAGTAGTGTCGTGAGACAAAACGTAGTCCATTGTCTGCCCGCACCAGTTCACTATATAAAAGAGATCATGGTTTGTGCGCTGTTTGTCGATTTTTTATAATATGTGTTTGTTTGTAATTAGTTTTATTAAATTTAATAATTGAATATGTAAGCTAGGCTAGATATAAGTTTTTTAATATAGATAAGAATGTTTGTTTATTCATAGATTAATGTTAAAATTTACTTTTTATTTTAGTATTTCTAACGTAACGTAAGTGAGTGTAAGGGAATAACCGTTACAGCACATTAATAGATACCAGAAAATAGGTTTATGATATAACAACTATCGTAAACAGAACAACGTCACGCGGCGCGGCGTCTTGATTTATAGACTCACCTTTGATAGCGTTTAGTATTCGTAATCTGTGAATACTGTTGCTGATGCGACATTCGTTTTCCAACTGGTCTTCACTCAGACCCCGGATGGATTCCTTGTCTACGCCAGCATTCAACATGGAATATGTGTAGATGGTATATTCTGGACCAATGCTTTGTAGGAAATCATTCAGACTACCAGTGTCGCGGGATGTGTAGTCCGCCATTTTCTTCAGTTGCTGTAGCTCTCGAGTGAATCTGAGTAAGTTGAAAAATACTATTAATATCACAAATCATAGAACTTAGCAATTGTTTCTTAAGAAAAACTATTAACGTAGATACGGACCTCTTTCGTTTGATTCCATTTTGTAAACCAATATCTTCTTTCAGATTAGCCTCTGAAATTTGCAGCAATAAGTCTCCATCAACTCTACTCTCATAAAAGTTTGTTGCGTATTCAGCGAAGCCTATCTGCTTCACCCATTCTCGAACATCCTCAATGGACCAGAGTGGTACTTGTTGCGACAGCTTGTGTGGCACTTCTTCGCCAATAAGGCGCAGTGCTTGCGCAGCGTATTTAGAAGCCACTGCGTTTGGACAGCTAGCCACTTTCTTTAATGATTCTATAGCTCCTATTTCTCTAAATATCTCTGTATTTCCTTGTTGTTTCTTAATTCCAGCTTCCATACAAAAATGAAAAGCCGCCAGGTTTCTCGCTTCTTCCCTCTTGGAACTCAGTACAGGGACTAGTCTTTGCAGCCAATTTTTGCTCTGACCGTGAGCATGTGCAAGATTTGAACGAGCGAATTCGGACGGATTGTGTGAAGTGACAAAAGGCTCGACGAGATCCAAAGTGCCTGATTTCAGCACGGCGGCTTCAATTTCTTTGTTAGCAACTAATACAGCAATTGCTAAACACGCGTAATATTTGATATTGTCGTCGTTATGGAAAGCTAAAGGGAATAGCCACATTGGTACTTTTCTCTTTATCATGGCTTCTTGATTTTCTGCACCACCGTAAAGTGACAGGTTAGCAAGAGCAGTCGCGCAATGCCTCAAAGTTTCCACATCATTCTTTCTGCATTCAAACAAAACAGCATCTAAGCCTCCCAGTTTTATAACATCGCTGCACGTGCTTTCACTGTGTTTGAATAAATGCTCCAGAATCCCTGTTCCTATTCGTGAATGGTCAACTGAATTCGCATGTTTTGTACAGACACAAGCAACGTTTACAACTTTCTCAAGCCCATTCTCGACGACATGTGCTCTGTTTTCAGTAGTAAGGCATTGTTCCAGTAGTTTCGCTGAGGAGAATTGTAATTCTGGATTGCTGGATTCCAAACAGTTCGCCATCAATATGTCGAGTCCGCCAGATGTTCGCAGTTCGTTGCATAAAGAATAGCCCAGCTCATGGCCGTAAGTTGGAACTGCCCATGCTCTCCTCAGCATTTCGTTTAATTTGTTAAAATGTACTGACGCATTCTTCATATCCATCTGATTGTTCTTTATGGACGTTATAAATGCGTTCATTCTCGTGGAATATTTCTGTTTTGCCATTTCTACGTCATTTCTGTTTGAATTTGCATTTAACCTATCTAAATCTTCGAACGTTAAATTCGTAAGATCTTCATCTCCGGGCTTGATGGTGCCATTAAGCAGCTGACTCCGCTGGAATACCAAAAATCAAGATTTATATCTGTGGAATTTACGCCTACGAGAAATATTCACAATTTGAGCTTATTAGCGTATGAATGATATAAAACCTTGTATGATTCACCTTGTTGTAATCAAGTATCTACTATCTACCTAATTAGATCAGGATTGTGAAGTTATTCAAAGGAAAATGTTAGAATGTTATAGCAACACTTACCTGTGAAGATAATAATGTGGAGGATTTAGTGGAAAAGTTCTTGGACATAGTCATGTTGGAGTGGGCGACGCTGGAATGCTCCTTGTGGCTGTACATGCCGCTCGACGTGACAGTTTGCCGCGCCTGAGCGGTAGCCATCGCCTTCTTCTCGGCGCTGAACTCCTCAGTGTGCAATCGTGAACTCGAAGCCGACATGTTGTTCGCTTCCTTTGCTGTCACTTCTCCTGCCTTCAACGATCTCTGCTCCTAGAACACGATTTTTTTTACAATTTAATACCACATTCCACACTCACAGCTCAAATACTAGTCACGATTTAGCAGAAAAACTTGTTTGCGCAAGCTTACTATCGGTACATCACACACGATTTGAATCGCAAGGAAAACTCCGTTTTGATATTCGCGACGTGAACGTTTTAATCGAGTGACCTAAGATTGAGATGAACTTGCTATCAGTATTTTGCCGACGCCTCTTTTAGTAACACTATTTTTCACGCAGTGACTCACTGAATAAATATTATCAGATAGTTACAGTTATGGCGATACGCAGTTTTGGTCTTGAGCGTCGACGGGAGGACATGGTGAACGAAGGTGTACACTGAATTTTCCTAGTGATATCGATGCCCGCTCTTCCCGGACCGAACTGATTTTATATTGAAAAACATACTACACGTCACATCTCTTATACGCTGTTTTGGATATAGGCCAATAGCGAGGAACTCGTGGGCTTTCAGTGATAATTTTAAATTTTGTGTACTGACGTCACGTATACTGAAGGTCGGCTAGAACTATTGGGGAAATGGACTCTCACCGAAGGATTCTGTGGAGAGAAACGCGAAAGGACGCCTCGGTGGACCGGCCACGGGGCCGAACCCCCACCCGCAGACATTCCGAGGTTATTTTGAACGGACTATTCGTGTACTAGAAGAGCGCGCACGCGCAATAATTGACTTCCGCGTGTGCTCGCGCGCACGACGACCGTCAGGCAGCGACTGAGCAGAACGTGCTGTATACGCGTCGCGATAAGCGTACGGAGATAAATGAGCTCACCGCCCCCGGTGATCCTCCGCGGCGGAACATCCTGCCGGCCCAAGCTACAACGCGGCCGGCCGCCATGGTAAACATTCACAGCATGATACTACTGTTGCGTTATTTTTGGAACATCCTGAAGTGTTTCACGTTATCGTGGCAAGAAGGCGCACCAGACTGAGCGATTCGGCGTACTGGCAACCGAGGATATCGATCGACGCGGTCACTCGAGGTCACGTCCTTCGGCGCGCCTTAGTGGCTCCGAGTGACGTTTGCTGTACCCACTACTAGACACCCGTACGTTCAGCAATGCTTGCACTTTTATTTATAATTCTGTTAATTTTCCTGTGTCCGCGTACCTATTACATGTTGGGTTTTCTGATCATACAATTTAAGCGCCAAACAAAAATGTTTCGGTGTGAGTTGAATAACAAACCACTGGTTTTGTGTATTCAGTATTGCTATTAATTACTGTAACTTGGACAAAAAAAATAAATCAAACTTACTTGAAGGTATGCGGCATTCTGTTCAGCTGTAAGGCCTTCGGCTTGCAGTAGCCGGTGGGATGCTCCTGCGGCAGTACGTTCGTTATAATGGACATCGCCGTGTTTGAGACTTCGCATTCGTGCACTGTTGGCGGCCGACTTTGTCGCACTGTAGCCTTCGCCTACTACTCGGGTCTGACTGGAGGAGGTCATTCGAGCTGCGCTGTATTTGAGCTCGTTAGCTGCGCTGGCTCCGACAGCGGCTGCACTAGCAGACAGCAGAGGTTTTTCAGCTAATGACATAGGTGGTGGGGTATCCGATTCAGGGAATGTCACCAGAGGACCTTCGCCAGATAATTCCATATCACCCATATCCCCCATTTCAGTGATTCCCATTTCCCTGATGTCGGGCAATTGATCTCCCATGTCATCTTGATCCACAATATTCTCCATTGAGCTTCTCAGTCTGGAAATTTGTAAAAAACACTGATGTTACACAAAAGCCAACTGTATAGAACTCGAATAATTTAAACGCGGATTATTCCATGAGCTCCCGAGGGAATGTAGCGTTGCTATTGTTTGTCGGTGAGGCACTGCACGCACAGCGGGGAAACAGGGAGTTGGAATTGGCGCAGGGCCAAGGTCGCTCAGGTGAGTTCGCTCCGGCCGACTTGCGTTCGCAGAATCATTAAACTTTTCTGTGTTCTACCATGGACCAATATACTATTGGTCCATGGTTCTACTATATAAACACCATAAATCATTTATTGATTTCCAATGTGTTTCCATATGATACAGATTCTGATGTTTTTAAAAGTTACCTTTGTTGCAAGTTAAAAGCGGCTGTGTTGCTCAGATTCTTCATTTCCGAAATGGAGCTCTTCAACTCGGTCAGATCTGACTTCATAGAGCTGGCCTTCATTTCGGAGGTGGCCATGTGCTGCAGACGTTGCGAAGAGCTCTGCATCCGCTGACTCGAAGCAGCACTGCTGGAAGTCGTGCTCGAAACCATCTGTCACAAACATTAACACCATTTAACTAACACGCAACCACTGACATGCAACATTGTGCAATTACAAAATAGTTCATGTGCAGTTCACCGTGACTGATAGTACGACTGTATGTAAACAAATATGACCTCTTGAACACGCGTGTTGTGCCTCGTTACAGATCGAGAAAACTGCGCGGTACTTTACGGGATTTTTACAGAAAATAAACGGCAGGTCTAGCACGTGTCGTTTCTATTCGTAATCTAGACTAGAACTGTGGAGTTCAGTGCCAATGTTGGGGAAGCTAGCGAGAGCGTCACGCGTTTTGGCGCACCTAGAGGTGAAGTAAAACAGTCAGGGCTACGGCGAAATAGAAACATTAAAATAACGGAGCTCTTTTAAAATTAGCGAGACTGACACATCACTCGGCTATCGACAGCTTTGTTCACAGGAACCGACAGCTCGAAAATAGATTGTCCGTATTTTTCTTAGGGAACCACGTAATGTTTGTTTTGTTATGGCAAAATTATTTCATAACAGAATTATTGATTCTTATAATCGGCGTGATTTGTAATTCAAGATTTTCAAAAGATTTACAAGCCGATCTTACAACGAATACTTGACCTTGTCTTTACGGTAACACTTCAGTCCAGCTGTGATATACATTATGTACTTTACATAGTAGACAAATCTGACATGAATATTTGGCAGCGGACGTTGATTGAGAAGCGAATCATAATGAATCATAGAGAGCGTGGGTGACGGGATGCAACCATGGGCCTTGAACTTTTGCGGCCAAACTTCGACGGTTGTGCCTGGCGACTGTGGTGCCTACCAAACCGAGCCGTCTGGGGTCCAGGCGTGGGTGCAGATCACAAAGAGACCCAACGAGTTCTCAAAAAAACTACCGTAATTTACTGAGAAGTCTTGAGAAGGAAAAGGTTTCGAAACTCTCAGGTAATTTTGTGTCAAGACGAGACTATTTTCGTCTCTCTCTAATGGTATGGAGGCCCTAAGAGCGGATGACAAGTCCCATCGTCCTACGTTACGCTGCTACTGCTGGCAAAACGCCAACGGACTGTATGCCGCTTTGCCTGCGCGCGCAACATCACACTTTGTTTATTTTAGTTTTCAGTCAGAACTAAACACATGTTGAACGATGTTATTACATCTTTAATTCGAAATAAGTATTTCTGTATTTGTTAAGGTGATTGTTTTCTGTCGACTTGTCGTGCCATGAATTATTGTGGTTGAAATTTGTTTATCGTTGCTATTTTGAAATTGTGGCTGCTATCTTTGTAATTAAGGTTTATTGTTTGCACTCATACAGTCAGCCCGTAACAAACAATAGTGATACTTTGATATTTGAAGCTCAAGGCGAGTTAGTTCTGATATTTTAATGATTCTAACGATCTCTGGTCCATAAACAAAACCAATAAAACCTCAGTATTTGTTTGTTAGATTGTGTTAATTCCGAGACAAAGGCTTACTAATTTTGTACACCTCCGAAACAATTATGCATTACGGTGACCTCGCGCGCTCTCGTCCGCTCCGATAATAGGCATATCCCATAAAGTATGCATCCGCGCATTCACGTATAGGCACAAATTTTATTTTTTTTTATACGTGTCGTGCTTTGCCCGTTTTTAAAATAAATCGCAAATTTCATGAACCTATGGAGGCCAAATCCAAAATTAACCACAAACTAAAATAATATAAACACAAACACTCCAGAAATATTAGACATAAATTAATAATCAGTATGACAAATCTCGTTACTTATTAAAATATAAATGTAAAGGTTTATCACTAATATCTCTTGACTTGATTGTCTAGTGGAAACCTCCTGCATTCGATGCCAAATTAATTTTGTTTTCAACGTCTGCTTTTAATGCAGTGGACATGAAAGGCTCGTGGTTACGTTTTCAGACATAATTTGGTGCTGTTACAAGTTAGTCAGTGGTATTGTCTGTCGAGTCGAGACTCTCGAGACCTTCCTTTGAAAACCATTAACTTTAAATAGTTTGTCTGAGTGAGTGTGGCCAGATGTGCCGTTACATATTCGTGGTAGAGGAGTTTCGCGAACTTATTTGCCTCTTGGCTCGTTGGTTTCCCAATCATGATGTGGATTTCATAACTTATGTGTCCACTCTCTACAAAGCATCTTTTTTTTTGAGAGATATTTCGCTTATTATCTTTGGGATTTTTACTTGTTGTGATGATGAACTGGTAACTTGTGTGTTCAATGACTGGTTCTGATGACGAACCGCACTGCTTTTCTTCAGGTTCTCCATGACGGTGGCCAGGTCCTTGGCGCTTCCGTTGTGTTTCAAACTGCTGCTGCCATCGAGGCTGAACTCTGGTATCTGTAACAATTAAAATACTGATAAAAACCTCGGAAATTAGCAATCTAAATCATCCTTACTATTCTTACGTTATCTCTCCTCTATGATAGACATGTTTAGTATATACAATATCTGATTGTTCGTTCTCTAGAAACTGGATTCCAGTGGCCTGGATTCAACATTCTATTTTTAGTGGTTTGTTTGTTACTCAGAGTTTTCCTGCTCACTGCCGCGAGTATTTATCTATTTCTGAACCGCAAAAAATACTAACCCATTTTAAACCACAAAATAAATTTTAGTAAATTATTGCTTCTCTTTACCATTATTAAGTCTGTAGTAACATACGAGAATATTATTAACTACGTCATTAATATTTTAATTACCCAGTCAAATTAACTTTACCACATGAAACACTTTAATTGCGAATGGCTTGTAAAAGTTGGTCACCTGGAACGATCAAGATGTAAACGTAAACGTTTTGAGTAGTCCAATCCGATGGCCTCTTGATACGAGTGTTAGCAACTGGATGGACGCTTATCTTTACAACTAATCAGCACGGGAGGACTTAATTACGACGGAAGCCAGAAGGTCTCGCTTCTACTGTGCTGATTAAAATGTCCAACAATAGTCTAATTAAAGCAGAGCCATCAGTCACTGACAGCTAGGCTCGTTGGTGTTGACGTGAATCATTAGAGCTTGAAAGTTGGAGTCAAAATTACAAAAACTAAGAACTTTGATAGAGAACAACGATGAAAGGGAATGGATAAAATTACTGTGGTCTATAAAGCAATAGTCGCTTCAATCGAATAACCAAAGATAGGCGAACATGCAGCAATCACTCGAGATAGCACAATGTGTAGACAACCTTTATTTTATTATCACAGTACCAGCTCTATTGCTATTCGGGGAATAAATAAACGGTTTGAATTCAGCGCAAGGACAATAGGTTGCACTTATTGAACCCGCTGAATAGGGTCAAAGGAACTATAGTGATATAAATGATATAATGCCAATGTGTGAGTCACCGGAGAGTCCGGTATCAGTCAATCAGGTACGCTGCGCACGCGCTAGTGTGTCGATCTGAGGTACTCACGACGCATATTGATGATCCCACCTACGAGCCAAAGATTGTCTATTTGGAAACACCGACGCTAAAAGGTGTCAATCAGAAGAAGTGAACACAAAATACCTTTTTGACAGCTTCTCATTGAACTATCGACAGCATCGATGTGAATTAACCAAGTTGAATTCGGCAATTGATCAAACTAACAGGCTGAACCTATTGACCCAAACATCAAATTCAGCCGTCGACAATAACAATCATAATAACTCTATTTCTTAATCGTGAGATCCAATTATGATACCGCGTTTGATTCCATCGTGTGACACCGTCCTGATTAACCCGTCAGATTGTAAACTCAGAGATTTGCTGCGAGTGACGCGACGCGAGCGCCGCTGACGATGGCGCTTATGTCATTGCTATACGGCGGCCGGCAGCGGCGGCGGCGTCATCGTAACACCACATTGTCATCTACATAAATGACGCGTATGATTAAATTGGTCGTTATTGATAATATGATTTTAAGTCTGTGCTTCTATTGCTGTTGGGTCCCTAAAAAGACCTTATTATGTAATTATGATAAAACCTCACCGCATTCCTAATCTAACCAAAACATTTTCAGAGCTGAATCTACACAAAAAAACAAACAAACAAACAAATCTTGACATTTGACCTAAGCAACTAATAAAGAAAAGATAGAGAACATAGGAATCTCTCTCTCGATATGAATGCTGATGCATCAATGCTTCCAAATCCTTTGAATGGGTTATTGATGGACCATTTTTGTGAGTCCTACCGCGTGTATAAAGTCCATGATGAGATGATGGTTACGCAATAAATGAGCAATTCATTGATAAGCTATCCCGCGATGACTAACGAACACTGTTATTACACGCTAGGCAAAAAAGCGATTCTAAACGGTCAGGTTGTGAACCAATGACTCATGATTCCGAGAAATGTCGTCACAGTTCCAGGGACTAGCATGATACTATTATGTAAGATAGTATAATGTATGATCGATTGCAAGTGGAGAGATATAACGTATGCGTCACAGGATAAAGGTACTCAAGTTATGATGATAGAGATAACGTTTTACGCGTTTTGATAGTAATATGGGAGTATTGAACATTATCATCGGTTTTACTATACACGGACAGGCAGGACAAGGTTGCGTACGTTACGCATGTTGTTGATATTTATTATTTTGGTTGTAAATGACATAAAATTTAATTATTAATTCAGTTATTAAAAGTAAGTTGTCATTAGTTTAGCAATCATATTTTTTAAAGATTGCAAACTTTCTATGAGTGTATAGTCAAAATGTGATTCCTTGTTGTTTTTACGACATTTATATGTAAGTGTGTTTTAATAATAAATTAAATATTGTTGTTATGTTTTATACTGTCGTTTATCTATATAATAAAAACGAATTGCTGTTCGTTAGTCTCGCTAAAACTCGAGAACGGCTGAACCGATTTGGCTAATTTTAGTCTTGAAATATTCGTGGAAGTAGGGTAGGTGTAGGTGGGTAGGTGTAGGGTAGGTGAAGGCTAGGTGTTGGGTAGGTGTAGGTTAGGTGTTGGGTAGGTGTATGGTAGGTGTTGGGAAAAATGGCAGGACAACGTCTGCCGGGTCAGCTAGTTTTAAATAAATGTAAATATATATTTTTATTTAAATTTTCCTCATTTATTTATTCTACTTATATGTACAAGTAATAATATCATATAAGGACAATAATTATTAATAAACGTTTTTAGTTTAAAATATTAACGTTGGAAGTAATGTCTGTATTTATGACTTAAAGTCTGTGTAAATCGATGCATTTCCATGCATGCAGTAGCAATAGCACAGAATACCAAATATAGCATACCTAACAATTTGAATTCATAGTTTAAAAGCAAGCAAATATGTCATGAAAATTTACGGCCATTCTTGCAATCGTGAATAACATCTAATAGCATTGACGTTATGTTGCATACAGCTACAAGTCTATTTGTAATCAATCACACTAATCAACCTATATAATAAATGTGAAAATATGTTTGGATGTTGGTTCCGCCTTCACGCTTAAAGTAGTCAACGGATTTGGATGAATGGAATGGAAATAGTTTGTAACCTAGATTAACTCATAGGATACTTTTTACGGGGAAAAGTCTTATTCCCACGGGAAAATCTTACATAACGCGAGCGTAGCCATGGGTGGACCGCTAGTAATTCTGTAAAAATATAATATGGTACGAAAATAGAATTAGTTATTTAAAGGAAACGAAAATTTTAATATCTTGTCTAGTAAGTATGTATAGTAAAGAAACATAATAGTCCTATTGTCTGACACAAGATCTATTCAATTACAGTCTCGCGTGGTTACTTTACCTGGTTAAATTGCGCGGAGGCGTAAAACTATATATACTTAAACTGCATTTATTGCAACAGAATACTTGGTTAGGATTTACTTAAATGTACGTTCTTAGATTTACATTTATATACCTAGGTATAATATCTACCTACCTATAATATAAGTCGTAATTGTGTGTTCATGTTGAAGTAAGTAATATTTTAACAAGTTATTAAACATAAGTTGTGTTGAAAGACGTACCAACCAACCAACACTGATTAAGGGAGAGTCAAAATTTTCAAACGTAACAAGGCTTTCAAAGTTCACACGGTAAAAATGCCATTACAAATAGTTAGTATGAATAGTAACGGTTCAAAATGACAAAAGAGGAAACAATATCTACCGATGAGTCGTACAAATGCTCCTCACGTAAACTTTGGTGACTTCTCAGTACAGCTTTCACGATCGTGTCCAACAGTTTAATCATTTTCCTGGATTTCCTGCATTGGAAACCAAACCTTACAATGCTGGTTCTAGGAAAGAAAATTTGCATGGAAAGTGTAGAAACAAACTATGGAGCATGCAAATGCATAGCGCTGCAGTGGCCAATGCACATGCGCGATCGCGAGACGTTATTACCGAAGGTCAGTTCACTGCATGCGCTGCTAGTACGTAGAAGAGAGACAAGGAGCTTTTATTACATAATGCCAGAGAAATTCCATTTGCATTGAATAGAGCCAGTGTAGTATCTATGATTATTGACAATGAATGACTCCCAATAAATCCTAATGACTTTGGCTTAAAACTTAATGGAAAGATTAGAACCCATTCTCATTTCAATAATTCATATTTAAAATCTTTAACTCTATGGGAGTGGTCTCTAATTGAAGGCGGAAAAAGTCGAAGTTGTAACGATGACTATCCTAACAAGCATCTCTTAAGATAATTGCAATGTTTATGTTCGCAGGATCGTAAAGTTTTATGAATATTATCGATTGGCTTAATTTACATAAGTAAGAGATTAGCTCTATTTTACATAAGCGTTTCGATAAATTAGCAAGTAGCCTAAGGCAAATCTGATTCGATTGAAAATAATTAAAGACCGTGATGTAGTTAATGAATCAACATGAACATCATTATTTAAGAAAATATTATAATCTTCATTTAAACCTGATGTCAATCGGTTGATACCATTGCTACAAAATTAGACATCTATTACTGACAACTATAAAGAATAAATTATTTTGTGACGCAAAGCCAAGTACGTAATTACTTCTCTGAGAAAACACAGAACCATTAGCGCATGGCAATCCATAAATGAGATCCAAAACAATGTTAGATAATTATGATACTTACTTAGTTACCAATAATTATGCATAGGCCCATCAACTGGTCATTATTGCGATGCGACTGCTTTCAAAGAAAAACAAACAAACATGCTCTCCGTGTATTCACAAACATCTATTTATTCTAAGTAGTACCGGCGGCGGCGGCTCCAAGTTCACATTAATGCAATATTGTGCTAAAGTCTACAAATGTTTGGAAATGTTCTTTTTATCCTCTTTTGAATGCTTCACTCTCAATCATCATAACATCGACATAGGCACACCATCAATAATGCTTGATTACCAAACCGAAAATGTTCACTGCATTCTCTAATGCAGCTGATCGTCGCACAAATGGTGCCAGTTTTAGCTGTTCACGAGTAGGTATAATAGTGGTTTTACCTTGTGCTGCGCCTAGTAATTTAGCACTGTTAATGTCTATCTGGGGATATCCACATGTCGGATTGTATGAACTGAGATAAACGTTGTTATCAGTTGAGAGCACTGTCGATCACTTATCGTCATCACAGTCGAGCCGGGTCGCGTGTTTGGTTGGGTCTCCAGAGGAACAGTACGTGCGTCTGCGTTGGTTTGCGCGGCGTGACTGCCGGCCGGCCGATCGGCGATCGGGCGATCGCAAACTTCAACCGTGGCCACAATGGGCTAATTAGAATGGCGAGTCGCTGCGCGGGACGGAGGGGCTCCACCCACGGACCTTCGCATCCGCCTCATGAACACTCTAGTATAAAGTCGATCTTATCAATATTTCCTCCCAGATTGACAATATCAGTAATGCTAAGCCTCGAGTACATAACTGTGAGAGCAAAAAATATCTCCACGATTGAATGAATCTAACCTTGAAGATCGACAATCTGTTGATACAAAACAGAGTTCATACGTAAGACATAACTTATGATTTATATTTGTCTCAATCAAGCAAACCGTGAGATTGTATGTAAGCCAGGGAAGATGCTAGTAATAAAATGAATACTGATATAATATAGAATATAATATTTATATCCTCGATGGAAAGGGATTCTACAAAAGCGCAGACATGACATTTATGACATGTAACTTAATGCTAAGTTGGTCTGAAACTCTACCGCACCGTATTGAAAAACTTACTGAGAGAGAGAGACCATACTCATATCTACTAAGTCAACGACCTTTCAATGTCAACGTTGAGCTCGACAGCGAATCATCGCCGTATAATTAAACGAATATAAATGTCTAATTCCTTAGAAAACTGACTTCTTCTGTCTGATGATTTCAACAATTTATTGTTACCGCTTAAATGGGTTAATTAAAGTGAATCGATAGGTCCTTTTAAGGATTTCTATCTCTATGTTCACAAGTGTATTGTCGAATGATTAATTCCATATGTTGAGGAGACTATTTACTGACGCCCACTGTGGACTAGTTCTGCATACCTCCGTGCTTGCTTCAAAACGATGGCACGGTTGCGTTGCGATGTTATATGCTAATTAGTTCCACTGAGCAGTACAGTAGTCTCAACATTCAAAAGACTAGTATTATTAATTCGCCATGCGGGTTAAAAGCAGACCAATAAATTAGATAAGACTACGCTAGTAATAAATGGTTTTTCCTTGTTGTTTGATGTTGTTCGTTGTGCGTTTATTATGTTCTTTTTCTTTTTTAACTGACTCTACGTATAAACGTCATTTAAATCGGGTAGATGATTCAAGAAGAAGACTTAACGGTTTCGATTTCTTTTTTATTTGACCTAAACTCGTAAATAAAAGGTTTTGTTAGTCATGATTTGCCACAAATCAGTGAGTTGTTTCGTGAGTGGAGCGATTAGTTTTGTGCCGTAGTAAATCTTAACATTTACAAACATCGTGAGTAAGCGAGCGTTATTCATCCGAGGCATCAGTTGCGGTTGGTTCATTCACCATTTAATGCAACTTTTCTAAACTCTCTCAATTTTTTCGGGTCTACTAAAGGTATAATATGTATCAATATCATCAATATGTATTTGGATCAATAAGATATTTGCCCACTATTCAAATGGTATTCTTATAAATTCGATAAGTTGGGGAAATTCAAATACAGATGATTGCTACAGCTAAATCTGTTTGCATCAATTATACCACAAAGAACGGGGCATCAGAAATAGACACGTCTGCTGCCCCAGTCCCCAGTAACTAAAAAAGACTATCTTGGCTCTCCACAAGCCACCGATCACAACGAACGCAACCTATTCTTACACGGAGTTGCAGCAAGAATCTTCCGAACGGAAATGCCTTAAATTTCTTAAGAAAAATTAATGCTGATGTGAGGTTTTCATGCAATGGAGTAGTTTATACCGTTGCATTTCACATTTAAAAAAAAATGCTGTCTTTATACGAAAGCATCATACAAAATGATCAAGAATAAATATTATATATAACAGAGGTGGTAGAACCGAGGGTTTTAGATTTTTTGCATTGTTTTTTTGCAAATGATATTAATTTGATGAAGTTTTTAAAAAAGGCCATGTCAAATTGTCTTTTACTCACAAGTAGCTAAAAGGTAAACGATGAAGCTGACATGTCAAGAAGGTGCATTGAGTCACAGGCACTGCAGTTCCACGTACGATGTAGCAGTTTCTCAGAGACAGCTATGACTAAGTATGACTCGTTTCATTCATGAATGAATTCGACGACTGTAATACCCTATAGTGTTTACAAGCAAAACTAAGACGGTTGTGTCATCCACGATAACGAGTGTTACGTGGTTACGCCTTAATATTTAAAGGAAAATTATAATATATTAAGATACCCTGGATACCCTTAACTCGAATACTTACTTTTTTTTGTTTAATTAATTTTGAACAGTTACAATTTTAACATAAAATTATGCGCCAAACTGTAAAAACAGTTTGTTGGCGCTTTATAACGGACTTGAACCAAACATTGATATTGATAAAAATGCTAGCAAGATAGATAGGACAAGAGACCTTTTAAAGATTTACGATTGAATGGATACCGTATGACAACATTTCTATTTTCACCTAGTGGGTATGTTAGTATTACAACGTGCAGTAATTCTTTAGTACATAATATATTTACTGTATCTGTAATTATAAGTATATAGTATAATTATTTTATAGCTAAATATTAACTTTGTTTAATACACGCGCACATGAATGTTTTGGTAGAGTACGTACTCGAACATTTTTTTGTTTTAAAAATAAAAAAATATAAACGATATATTCGTTAGAAAATATTTAGAAATAATTTATAGTAAGGTCTGTAGGTAAATAAAATAAATTGTATTACGTTAGTGAAATTATGTACATGATATTATGAGGAAAAGCACTCCTATTTATGACATGTGTAATGAATGATGTAACGTAAATTATTAGATAGGGAACATGTTTTTTCATTTTATTCTTATCAATGTGTGATATATATTATGATGTTGATGATCCTAAATAAATAAATACAAATGTACAATAAGAAAAAAAAACAGGCCGCTGACAAATTACTTCTATTGGCAGCCAACACCTAAGTTTTAAGCCAACCATTGGTTTATAGGTTTAAAGGAACGTTTAAAACTCAAAGCACATAAACAAGAAGTTACATAGCAATAACTTAAAATGCTTGGGTCACATAATTGTAGATTCACTGCAGTGTAACCTATCCTAGACTCTATATCATTATAAATGTCATCAACTGACTCGAAGACAGTAGACTGAACCACCAATAAAAATTAATGACGCTATTAACGTTTCAAGATATCTATTTCATTCATAAAACGATATTATACAGATGATTCATACTTGATTTTTAACCTGTCAAATATCAAAATTGGATTTAGAGTTTTAGCCATGCGTGTTAGACTGACATGTTTTTAGTGGAGCATTAAAACATTACTCGTTCATTTCCCGCGTGTCCCTCTACTTTACCATAATACCTATAGTGAAAATTAAGCTGAGTAATTTTGCACGTGAATTCATCAAATTTTGTGCTGTTTTAATCATAGCCTCTTTCAGTGTTAGCTAGACAGTTAGGCTCGCTTCAGGCCCTGCTGACTCACCGCTCATTCACGTGGCTTATCATACCATGCACTCACTACGGCATGTATTAGATGGTTACCTGCGCAGCGCGTGCGCCGATTACAACCAGCCGTGACTCAGGCGCTATATCCTGTTCTACCTTTGTTCAACTTTCACGCGCGGGCATTGATAACTTTTGCTCGCTTCTGCTTTTGATTTCAGTTGCAAGTTTTCCTTGACACGATTATATTATTGTCAACTGAGTGACGACTTTTACAAATACAATATGTTTATTAGAATTCAATGAAATTATATTTAAGTACCTACCTATTTAGTCTATTACTTAATGCTATCACAACGTTTTAACAGATAACTTTTCATTCTAATCATGTCCACATTCCGATGAAGATAAAGTATACACATTTCTTTATTCAAATAATGTGAATCATACGATTTGGGCGGCTAGTCCATAATATAGTATCAGACAAGGCAAATTTACAAAAAATCTGATGAAGTCACTCCAATCAATGGTAATAACAACAAACTTCAAATGTTGGTTGCATCATTTAGATAATTTGATGATGAAGAAAAATAACATGACAATTTGTCCAAAACAGAAATCGAAAGATGTAAATTGTAGAGGCTGCTCAAGCTGGGGATAACAGAATAAACAAAGAGCTATCATACGAGACGATCAAGACAGTATTAATTTATTAATATGAATCAAAGAGATGTGGGCGGATCAGTTCTGATACACGAATGATAGTTGCAACAATTTATGTAAAGTTGCATAAGTAGGTGACTACTATTTGTAATAATGTACACTATGGCGTAAATGCTGTAACTAGTAAAGATGTGTATTCCTAAAATGACGATGGGAAAATAAAAGTTTCAGATAAAAAATAAAAAGTCTTAATACTAGTTAATACGCAGAAAAGTTTTAAAAAATATATTATGATTTTAGATATCAGTTTGATTTATTAAATTAAAATAAAATGTTACGTAAATTCTACATTATTGGTGTAATAAATCAAATTGTATCCGGGAAACAATTAATATCTACTGAAAATATTTACTTCGCAACACAGCCACAGGAAATGTGTTTAAGAATAAACATGCTGAAGACGAACAACTGAATAGACATGTTCGTGCACTAAACGTTGGTTACGTCGTCGGCGTTGCGTTGTCAACTAAATTTCATACTTACTTGCTCTATTTGCCAGAGATAATTTCGAGCTCGGATGATTAGGTGTTAGAGGAAGGCCGGTATTAGCGAGCACACGGATGTCGAGATATGTATAACTATAACATTATGTGCTGAACATTGTACATGTTTGTTCAAGGATTATGTGTCATTGGGTACTTTGGAGGCTCTAATCGCACTGGATTTGGCGCGTGAACCTATACTCTTGTAAACAATGGATAATCTTGGGTTATCCAATGTTGCAATCCGCAAGGAAATTCCGAACTTTTATCCTATCAGAAATTAAAGACTGCAAATTAGACTTGTTTAAAATCAGGATCTAGCTCTGTCTGCTTAGTTGGTGTTATTAAGGAAAATATAAACTCTTCTATAGATGTTAGGGGTAAATATATGCTCCAGAAGTAATCTACATTTTTTGCGACGCTACCCGATAATACAGGAAAGTAAACTAAGAATTGTATTGTATATTGTTTAATGCGTCCGTGCATGCCAGTGTGTATGTAGTGACGTCGTGCCATATTGTGTACACACAACTTGCTTATAACTTATTACTCACCTTTCCTATAATATATTTACTATTAGTTTTAATCACACTAATATCATAAATGTGAAAATATATTTTTCCGCTTTCACGCCTTAACTACTATACGGATTTGGATGAAATTTGAAATGGAGATAATTTGTACCCTGGATTAACACGGGATATTTTTTACGGGGGAAAGTCTTATTCCCACGGGAAAATCTTACATAATGTGAGCGTAGCCGTGGGCGGACAGCTAGTTAGGCCAAAAATAGGTTATGTATGACGTAATTGCTAGGTAATTTAAAGTTGCATGCAAATGCCATAACATACCTAATTAATCCACTGCTTTTTTATTAATGCAATCAAGATGCTATCAAAAGCTTGTAGTTTTAATAAATCATGCAATAAAAATAGTAAATTTGTTTTATCATCACCATCATCCTGCTAACTATATACAAAACCAATTCTGTTTGCAATTAAAGCGTTGTTCGTGGGTTTAAATTTAAAGACAGGGTCTTAAATAAAAAGTACCTTAGTAATAAAACTATTAACTGCCCACCACCCTACAAATGCAAAGCCAACATACCCATCGTGCAGTTTTTGCAGTAGTTGTGTGTTCCGGTGCAAGAAGGGACTCTTCCGAACGTACCTGCAATAGATAACAATGAAAATGGTTAATAATATGCAAATTTCATATCCCTAACTTTATAGGTATATCAACATCATAGCAGGCTTCATGCAATGGTAGTAGGTAAGGTACCCTTATAAATATGACAAAAACCTCCTACAGAAATTCATTACTAGGGTCCTACACTTGTACAAAGGTCTATGTTCTAAAAATACGTGTTATTTTTTACACTTAAAAAAAGGAGGAGGCTCTCAATTTGTTTTAATATATTTTCTTATGTCTGCTCAGTGATAATAACCAAGGTCTTCTTCTTTATCAAGTTGTTCAAAAAAGAAGAAGTTGCCTAATTTTAGTGATCCAACTTTTGTTAGAAAGGGGGTGTACCGCGGTGGTGGTCCCCTGTACCAGATATTTAATATCTGGTTTATATTTGTGGATGGGGTCATTATTTTGCAAAGGCATCTGTACTTGAAGATTTTAATTTAGTTATAATTTACCTTACAGCTGTAGGTATTACTTACAATAATTTGTTATAAAAATATTTCTGGGAATGCAAGACAACCCACGCGTTGCTGGGTGAAACATCTCAACCTCGATATGGAATACCTAAAGTACATATTTTATTTAAGTACCATGATATCTTAAATTTAAAATATTCCCTCATAGTGTTTATTCCTTTAATGAATATCGTGTTTAAGTATCTTACATTATAAACTCTATTATAAAAAGAATCCTTGATATTATTAGCTTTAACGTCGAACAATTATTTTCCAAAAACTTCAAATAAAGTATTTTTTTTTTAGTTGTAATTGGGAAAAGCGATTACTGTTAAATTACAAGAAACATTTATTAATTATACCTACGTCCACGTTATCTCTACGTTTAAACAAATTTTGTTCTATTGGATGCAATTAGCATTTTGTTATATATATTTTTGTTTTGCGCTTTGAAAGAGATAATTTCAAAAGATATCGACGTTAGAAACAGCGCTGACAGACCTATGTTTGCTATCTGATAACGATAGCTAACATTACCGTGATAAGAACAACGTGCTTTTTAGTTTTTGGTATACTATTTCCTTCGATTATTTCTTTATCTTTTCTCGTTCTAAAATTATTGTATTTATGATTAGTACCTATATACTACAATATACACAAACAGTCATGTCCAACTTAGTTTCTTTTCTATATTTTGTTCAATATTTACTTATCTCAATTTTGAAATCTGGAATTCTTTCTACATGAATCTTTTAGTGCATAAAATCAATGTTATCTACAAAATTCCAATGATAAGAAAGGAATTCTAGTAATTTTCCTTCTGTTAAGAGTCTTTTCTGAGGCTAGCTACTCGAGCGTCATTAACGGCATTTGCAATGAATTATCTAATACCTTTATTATCATATTCAGAGTCAAGTGATATGTCATTTTGTGAATCATAAAATATTTCTGAAATTGTGAGTCACCTGGGTTCGTTTACCTTGTTCTGTTTGTGTTTAAAAGTAGGTAGAGTAAGGCATTGTATCGTCCCCGTTGCAACTTTCTGATTCATATCATAACGGGGTAATACTTTGTTATACTTAGTTGTTTTTAAATATTGGAATCGATGAACTTACGGCAAATTATGGTGAACAATGTTTTCTGCTGACCTGTTTGCAAAGTCACCTAATGCTACGGTATTAAGTGTAGGTAATTTATCATCAAGTTGATCCTCTGAAGAAATGTGTTTGAATTTCAAGAAATTGAATTTTGCTATATATCAATTATAGTTCAAAGATTGATGTCTCTTTATTTTTACAAGGCCGTAACTAATTTCTAACATGTATAATTAAATTCTTAGTCATTTAATAAAGCTCCCCATAAAAATCTTTATTAAGCAACCGCTTCGAAACAATTTGATTCAGTCGAGACTGTGTGGGCGCATTGCAGATTATAAAGGGCTCTTCATATGAAAAAAAAAAAACGATAAATACTGTCGATATTAAATGATTATAATCTAATTCTACTTTTTAAAGGAGCTGAATATACGTACAGATATTGATGGTTCTGTTTATAAGAAAATTCTCCAATACCCAAATTTTCAAACGATCAGTCAGATTATAATAAATATTTTAAATAACGCCAATTTTAAATTTGGAAATGTCATTAACGAAACAAAACAATAATAACCAGACGCCGGCGACGGCGGGTGTGCCTATGCGCTGCTCCCTTCAAGTGCGTTTAATCTCAATAATAAGAGACCAGACGCAGCAGTAGGCAGCGGAAGAGAGCCGGGCGTTAGAGCTTCCTACTTAGCTTCGACGGAAGTGCTATTTCGGGCGCCCACTGCTCGACCACTGGTTTCCTTCGAGGAAAGTCCACAATTGTCTAATTGGGATGCCTCCCTGCTTTTGCCTGCTGTAATTTTTAAATAAGAACTATTTTACTGTACTTAGAATTGAATGTAGATCGAATCAAAGTGATATCAAACATAGTTAAACTGAAACAACTATAACAACAACAACGATATTGCAACTAAAAAACACGTAAAGGAGTAAAATATCGCAGGTGACTCATAAAAAGAAACAACATAAAAATATGAACTGGAACCTGTCGATAAAGTGTTTGAAATACCATTCCACCCTGGCCACGTGGATAGAACCTGTTTGTGACGCACCATACGGAAATGCACGGATCCCGATCCTGACCGTTCAGACATTCCTGCATTCCTGGACCCATTGTATACTGTAGCACGGCGATAATGCACGTTCCCAAAACTGGACTGAACAGTGGCCAAGCAAAAACAATGACAGTTATTTAAACAGAGACACGGGTTGAGTTTGAGAGATGATGATTTGACGATCTGTTATTCTGGCGTATGTAATTTTTGGGGGCCTCTCAATGGGGATGTATAAGAACTGGTAACAACAACTGAAAATTTAATCGGATATCCAATTAATTTCTGCTTTCCTATATTAGATTAGATACTCATATATAACCGTATTTTTTAAAGCCACCGTAAAAAAGCAGCAAATCTTCAGATTTAGAAGTATTTATAAAAATTGGTAAAAATAATGTTGTTCAAGATCAAATAGACATTAATTGCTAGATAGAGCCACGTATTGCTGAGACTGAAACTGAACGATAAACGCAACCCTATCAGGGGTAACCATTCCCCGTGTAGTTTAAAACCTGTTAATGACACATCCATCACATGCATTCCTCCTGCATACCCATTACAGTTGGTGCTCGAAGAATGCACCGGACTTTTCATTTAGCGCGACAACGGTCATCAACTGACAGCAAATAAGCGAGTTGTTTTGAGAACTATTTATATTGTAGACAAGAGAAGATTGAAAAAAAAATAGATTAGAGTTTTCTGCATTGTAGTTTTTCTTTATATCAACAGTACCCTCGGTGCTGTAATTTTCGTTTACGTCAATAATAGAGTAGCTTTCAGCGCGTGTTGTCGTCTGCGTAGTTTCAGTTTAAAATGATGATGGATTTTCTTACTAGCTCCAATCCCCACTTTTTCTTTCGGAGGGAATTTCCAAAATTCCTTTCTTAGTGCTTGCTACGTCTTAAGAACGACCTAATGTTTAAATTTTGTAGACCCAGTAGTTTGGGTTCTGCGTAAGTCTGTCAATGTGTGTGTGTGTGATATACGTAAATCACATGGCCTACTGTGTTTTTTTTATGTAGAACCTCGGAATAACGAACGACAAATATTTTATTATAATAATTTATTTTTCGTTAACACGAGTGTCGTTACTGTAATTCATCAGTTTATAATCAATTAAATAAGTAGTTCCGCCAGATTTAAAAGTCAAATCATGTATTTCTGTGTTTTCCCATAACCATGACCAGATACTTCACCTGTTTTAATGAAGAAATCGTCTGAATGACTCTGATCTTTCTCAATAAACATAATAAGTACCTGTTTATAGTTATTTTTAAGTTGTTTAAATAACTAGGTTATAAATATTATAACTGAAGCCTGTATATAATACTTTGTAACAATAACCACATTATTTTTAACCATACAGCTATTATTGTCACTAACAGGAAACGATTTTGATGCTTTTCCTCATTGTATATCATTATAAATAACCACAGAAAGAGTTACTTAGACAACTCTACAGAATGATTTGATTTAAACAATGTTTTTATTTTGAGTACCTTTACTATTTTTTAAGTCCTTACTTATTTTTTCTAGCCATATCTTATTATTTATAAGAATTTCAGTGGCAGTGAGTCTAAATTGTGTTATCAAAAGCTTCGATTTTCATCAACTACGAGTAGATACGAAACAAATGAATATGGCGTAGCTATCAGATTGCCCTCAGTTGACACCCTGCGCTTGCACAGATTGACATCTCATTTATCACTCTATGTTTGACACACTTTATAATGTTAATTGAGATGTCGACAAGCCTACTAAATTATATTATAGATATATACTCGCTCATCAGTCAAATTGTAGATAATTATAATTATCTTTATTTGGTAATTATTGTGTTTTAGGCTTTGGGTGGTCTTAATAAATTAGTAAATTTCGCCGATTGGGACAATAAAAGACAATAAACACCCGAGTTTTCAAGAAGCAAACTTAGGAGATGATCATGTTTCTTTCAAAGATTAATCGAGACACAGGTTTAATAAAATTGTTTTGTTTTCCTCTTTATAATACGTTATATACAAATTGTTGAAGGCATGGGTGTAATTTGCGTTTAATAACATCTAATTCAGATTATTCTCATTATTATTCCATTGCACGTTATATTGTTCAATAGTACCATTACGGTAATGTTATAATGCTCATACAATTGTATTAGTATCCTTAAACATATATTGCAAGGTTTTCTACATTGGCTTGACTGGCTCCGCACGAAATTGAATTAATTGCGTATTCAAAATAGATCGAAATATATTTTTAATGAGATAAATAATATTATATATTCCTCATTTAGGGTTTACATGGAAATTTATTACCTTAATATCACAATATTTCGTGTGGATTTATATTTGAATTGAAGACGACAGTTAAAACCAGTTTAACTCAAATCTCATTAAAAATGAATTTATCATTCACAATGGTTATATCAGATGTTACTCGATTCTTAGTATTTATTAGCAATGGGGACGACCTGGGGGCCGTTTCACGAAGCTACAAGTTACAAGTACAGTTTGATGTACATTGCGTAGAAAATGAGATAAAACGATAAAGGCTTACAGTTTAGGCGAATTGGCTACGCAATGAATATCAAATTGTAACTTGTTACTAGTAAATTGTTGCTTCGTGAAACGGGGCCCAGGTCCGTCCTTTGATCTTATCATATAGACAACCATGGCCCATATAGGAGGCAATCAATTATAATTTGTGCAGTAGATACTAGTCTGTTAATGCAACATTGCAACCATAAAGCAGATAGTTCTCTCTACGCATACGCATCTTATCAAGTAGCGGCGTATCAAAGCAATTGCCGTTTACAACGATTATATCGCTTATTTTATAAACAACAAGGCCTAAATTGTGATAAATGCTAACAGATGGATCGTTAGCCTTTGGCCTGTGTACAAAAGTTTCGTCCTTAAAATGGCGATGATTTTTGGGTCATGCGTTTTACAAAGAGGGCCTTGTGCAACGTCTTGGAGAAAGAAAGAGAGAGGGGAATAGTATGAGGAAAACTTGGTGAGAAATAATGAGCGCGAAATTAGCATACTTGTTGCAATTTTTGAGTAGTATTTTTTGTTATTGTTTGCTATCAAACTAACAATACTATACCTTCGATATACGAGTCAGATAGGTCACGAAATGGTATAGATGTATTGGCTCTTGGTATGGTTTATATTGGTTATTTTAAAAAAGTCCTAGAACTACATATGTGAGTAGGTATACTAATACGTATTTCGAGAGAAAAGTAGATGCCGACAATATTTGTAGGTCTATTAAGCTATTTTCAGCAATTAGCTAAAATTGGCTGAAACACTAAACTTCAAAGAACTAACCATTCCATTCTAACCAATGATTCCCATCATGTATTTAGTGAGAATATTCCACAAGCAGGCCACAGACCTACTAAAAATATTTTATCGATTCATAAAAAAATATACTTATGTATGTAACATAAAATAAAATTTATTTTGTGATTTGGCATAGAGATAAATCATCGTGATATTAATTTAATTAAAAGACGGGGACATCTGTAGCCTGTAGATCTGTATCACCATATTAATGATATTATCAATCATAATTTTATTTATACATTAACAAATTGAACAAAACAAGCCTTACTATTTAAATATATTTTTTTTGCACTCTTTGTCGCGTAGGATATTTTGAAAATCTTAAAGAATTGGTGTATATTATACATGTATATGATAGCCAATAATTTGAATACTTACCTACTTAATAATTAAATGATTTTTATAGATTATTTCAAACATAATTAAGAAACCAACAAATCATCTTCAAATACATTCACTTTTGAAGCAAAATTAAAATAAATATAATAAAAAATCTCTTAAAATCAACCAAACCAGTTTATTATTCTCACGGTTGTTCTAAGAAGAGATTAATAATATGTATTTGATTATAAACTTATATGGCATCAATGTATGTTCTCTACCGGGCATTGACTACACTAATTAATCTTCATCTATTTGGAGGCTATAGGAAATACCACGTAATGACTTGTTTTTTTTTCTATTTACGTCTTTACTATATTCATCTGGTTCTTGGAAACTTCCCACCTCACTTTTGTAAGGTAAAAACGCGTCGTCAAGATAATAGCTAATAAATCTACCGATTTTAGCAAGTATAGTCGTAAATTACAAAGAGTTATGGTATACAATTGTGTTTGTATCCTTTTGTGCTATGGTGCCAAATTCATAATTTGTATCGCAAGATGGCTAATTCGACTCGCTGGATTTATTTCTTTTTTATGCTTAACATAAAAACTCCATAGCACATAACTTATTGGTGGTATGTTAATATTCTGATCTGCCAACATGTTCAGTGCCAACCAAGACACCGTAAAATAATATCTATAGTTAGTTACCTACGGAACGATTGTAGATAAATGTATTTAATGTGATAAATATTTATATGTAGAGACAGTTGCTACGTATGAATGAAGGTTATTAAAATAAATAGGCTTACCTTCTTGGGGAAGAAAATTTTGGGTTTTCCTGTGTAAGCGGAGTAAGAGGCCATGTTATTGACTTGTGTAACAACCATAATTTGGTGGGAAGCACTCAGTTGGGCACGAGCAAACACCACCCAAACCTTGCTATGCGTGAAGCATATGTATTTCCCTTTACGTTTTCTAGAATTTTCGACGATCACGTGCTCTACCGTGAGAGTGAATTGATAGTAACGTTTTATGATTACGATTTAACACACACGGGGATCGCGACGAAAGTTTTTGCGCGGTTTGTTTTCCGTCGCAATAAAGTTTTAATCCTTGAACGCGCGCGACCACGTCACCGATATCGCGACGATTACACCGACACACGCGACTCCCAACCGTGGATTGGTCTGTGTACAACAGCTGACAATAATGAAATATCGCGTGGTACATTCATCCAACAACTCAGTCACATTTTAACCTCGCGGCGCGTGTTCAGCCCGCGCGACATACTCCACGCGCGAGTATTCTTTCCAAACTGAATTTTCGTCGGCCAACTGTTGCTTTTATCAATTCCGTTTACCTCTCCCCGCGTCCCTGTCTGTCTCTTTCGCTCTTTGCGTTCGGTAGATTAGTGTAAAACGATGACAACGATATCGAGCTTGCCACTCTCAGTAGTGGTGTTCACATGTGTACCGATAGCGAGACTGTATGGTCTGGTAGAGCCTGTTGTAGAGAGTATCGCATCAATGTCATAACAAGCTTACGAGAACGGGTTCAGACGATTATCACTGGCTGATAACGAATTCTTGGCATCTACACAAATCTATAAATTGCAGACAAAGAGAACAGATGTTCTTTGATTAACTCAATCAATCTAATTAACATCTACGTTGAATTCGAGGAATCTAACAAAGAAAATGGTTTCTATTTTGTTTCCGCACTTCTCTGTCTACTCAATAATGTGACTCATTATCACATAAAATGCAACGATCCGAAATTATAGTCATAAATTGTATTTAATGTTGTTGCCGCGAATAAAGGGGGAAAATTGAATCGGAAGTGCGTTTGGTTATGTTATGTCTACTTGTTTATGGGCATATTTCATTTTGCGACGCAGTTTCTTTGTTGCTGCCGTCTTTGGGGGTTTTGAAAAGAAAGTCTCCTGAATCGTCGCGGCATACTTTTAAACTTCTTCAATATTATTTTAATGCGGTGAACCTGTCTTTCAACTTTGTATATTATTGCGCGGATTTTTTATGTACAGCAATTACATATATTATTATGAAAACTTTTTTTCTCTTTCTTCTATCTGCAATCAGTCATTGTCTATCGTATAAGCAAATGTTTTGAATTAATTGTGTCGTCCTCTCTTTAATTGGTCATAAAAACGAAAAGGATAGCTGGATTTTAAAATTAGAATTAGAGCATGACGTCCCGAATCGAGGCCATTCATCCATTACGAAAACTAATTAATTTTTCTAGAATTCAAACATATTTATTATCTACATTGTAATTTTTCCTGTTTAGGGGAAAGCTTTTGTTTAGCAGTGTACGAGCTTTTGTCTAGCTGATAGATTAGCAGAGATGATGTTGATGATGATAGTTACTGTCATTGTCCTCTTTTACATCTACGATTATCAAGTAATTCTAACCACATCCGATTCTAGGTTAGGTTGCACATCTTTAGTCATAGGGCCTTTTTCAATTCAGCATATGATTCAGCATGCACTATACGTAAATGCAATTTCCGTTTCTATTAATCACGAAATGAAATCACTGGTCAACGGATTGAAGGGCTCAAGTTTAGTACCTTGGCGGGAGAGGTGGTCATAGGGAGTGGCGCCTGCGCAGAAATAGAAAGCTGTGACACATAGTCCTGGCGGCGCCATCATCTGTTGTACAAGCGCGAATGTCTTCCTGTGTTCTTTCCTGGTTATTTTTTATTATTTTTCGTTCGGAGGCGTAATAGCTTCGAGAATTTTTTTATTTACTCTAATATTTTACGAAAGTATCTGGTAAATAGCTTCATACTTATTTTATTATAATTTATAATACAATGTTATTATTAAGTTATATGGATACTAACTACGATAGATCATGGATAAGTAGGAAATGATAATTGATGCAATGATTGTATAATTAGAATTTTTTATAGATTATTATCTTATTAATTAGATATTTTATTAGGTATTTAAATCATTCAACTCACTAGCCCCGTGATATCGTGGGAATACCCAGCAATTTCTAAAATAAGTAAAATATTGTAAATAGTAAGTATTATAAAGTAAGTCGCAGGAATTTTCTTTTTCGTGTAAAGTTGTTCAGTTTGACGGGTACTATCACTACACGGCAGGAACAAAACGATGTAAATTTCATGCTGTATAATATGATAAGTTATTATTTAGGTAAAATCTAGTCCCTTTATTATTTTTGCGGGGAGACGCGCTAGAGAATATATTTTATCTGTGATTTTAATAGTTGTTTTGTTTTTATTTGGTGCCTGAATAAAGAGTTATGTTTAGGGGTAAAGTCTGAAACTGAAAAGTGGTGGTCAACCTTCTTCCTTTAGGGACATTATCCTGTCATTTAGGGACAAAAAAAGGGAAAGAATACTGCTACAGATAATGTCCCTACTAAAATTTATTCTAACGCTTCCTGTCGCTACCTTATTTACTTTTCCAGAAAAACTAAGACAAACTTAATTTTAGCTTCAAATGCCTATCCAAAAATAGTGAGATGTCGTGGCGACACCGACGCCACCTATCATGATCCATGATGCAAGGTTCTTGGCGACGACGACGACGCATGCGCTGACAGGCCTTTGAAAAAGAGTTACAAACTGCGCGTGAATGGACGGCTGACTCTTGAAACCAATAAAATACGGCAAATACGAGTAATGCGTCTTGTTTGGGATCTTTGTCCTGTCAGGATATAATTTAATTGGTTTTTGTATTTTTGATTTTTAAAACAGTAGGCTCCGATTTTCTTCAATGCTTTGTTATTTTTATATAAGGCACATTTTTTTTTATCATTCTGAAAATTCTGTTCGAGTCTTTGTTTTCATTTAAAGATTTTTGGTAAGTAGGTCACGTTCTTATGCCGAATTTTATTATGTCCTTCCTCAGTTGAGTTTCTCAACGGCCCGTTACAGTCCACTACTGGACTATGAGCCCCCTCCACTTAGGTGGAGGGTTTTGCCATAATCTCCACGCTTGGGAACGGGCAGCAGCGCTCTCTGATACAGTTAAATCTGCGATCTCCAACCCAGTTGAGTTTAGTAGAAACGAAATACAAAAAATATGTGTATCTATCTACCCTCCAAGACTATAGTTCGTTTCGAAGAACTACCCATACATATACTTCATGTAGCCCATGTAGATATTGTTGAAATTACCTCGTCTGCATTGCAACGACGATCTCATAAAAGGTCGATTATATTTACTCATAAACTATTATTTTTTCACTGACGAACATGACGCTCAATAGTATAGAAACATGAACTTGATCCATTCATTAATTTGGATATGTGTCGCAAATTGTATGTAAAATACGTGGAAAATAATTCATAATAGTCTCTTTTAAAGTATGTTTCTTATTTAATTAGCTGGTTTTGTATCTGTTCGCTCACGTGGAAAGGTTTGTCGCCTTAGTCACAGAAAATAATTATACATAAAGATGTGGAAAATATAATTATGGTTAAATATTCCGTAAAAAGTAATTCATTGTAGAAATCTAAAAAGCTAGATTAGGCTGGATATAAAGTCGAGACATTTTCAAAAACGCCCTTGGTCTTGGTAAGCTTTGAATCACTACCTTTACTGCCTATCCTTCAGGAGACAGAGAATATCTGTTCATTCGTTGCAAAATAGACTTTCTGAGTGAACTTAAATCGATTTAACCAGGCATTCCATCGTTATTAATTTTGTCTCTAAAGGGGAAAGCGATGACGTCCTTCAGGTTTTCACAGGTTAGTAATATCAATATTATGTCAACACTCGGCACATCACCTTTTTCTCTGTAGTCGTGCAATAAAAACTGACTCAGTAAATGCATGAACAGTACAAAATGCAGATGGTGTCGCAAACTCGGTGTACTTCAAAGTTCTAAATTAAATATATTTTTATACTAAACTATATCTACTATGTATGATGGTGATGATGAGATGAATAAAAATGCACTTTATTCTCTTATCAGGTTAATAAAAGGCAACAAAGATGATGTAATAGTTAAATTACTTGGCACAAAATTACTCGACGTTCTCAACAGAGAACATACATACCAATACTTTGTTTCTTTATAGGAAAAAAAAGTGTCATCTATAGTTAGAGCAGTGTGCAATTCGTATGGCCATATACTCTACTTAGAAAAACACAAATGCGTTCTAAAATAGTGCGTCGCAATCCGTAACAGTTCAGAAATCGTAATTTTAAATATTTGTTTATTATTTCTAATTTGAGAAGTCGAGTCTTCTATCCTACTAATATTATAAATGCGAAAGTTTGGATGTTTGAATGTTTGTTGCCGAATCACGCTTGAACCACTGGACGGATCGGGATGAAACTTGGTATACATACAGTTTACGCCCTGAAATAGGACATAGGTTAGTTTTTACCACGGGAAAACACTGAATTCCCACGGGAAAACTTATTTAACGTGGGTGAAACCGCGGGCGGAAAGCTAGTTAAACTATATAGGAAGGAACATTCATTGTTGACCATACGCCTGTTCCATACCCCTGGTGGTATGGCCAACAATGCACGTAAAGGAAGGGTCTTCGTTTGAAAACTGATGAGTATTTCATTAAATACTTTGAACCCAATTTGTTTTGAATCGATAGTAGCGATATTAACAGTCCTGTTTCAAAATCTTCCGATCTACCTAATATTACTGGTATGACTTTACTTTCATAAATATCGCATGCACCGATCATTGCTGTTGCAATACTAATTACCGTCCTGAGTGCGAGCCAAACGCAGCATTGTAACTCGAATTAGCTACGAGATCTAGAAAAATGTAATCGCTGTTTAGTCTCGCTAGACCCTTCCGAAAACTATCAAGATTTTCTAAAACACAAACTGCAGGTCTCAAATATACCAACCACTAACCTGCGGCATGATCTTAGTTGAATATCTGATACAATAAGAATTTCCTTTAATACAACACGTGACACTTCTTTTTAACTTCATTTTGCACACAAAATCGAATATATTCATGAACTGGTCACGTTCACAGCACAAGCTACATGCGCCTCTTGCACGTACCACTGCACTTCTGTCGCGAAGGCAAGAAAAGTGCATAAACTGCAAATCATCAAAATCACGACCGCTTTATTTTGACTAATCTGCAAGTTGCACTTGTTCATTATGCAATATTAGTAAGTAGGTGGGTTTAGAGAGACATCTTTCATTCTTAAATAGCACGTGCGATCTAGATTAAGAGCTATTGTTATGTACTTTTAATGTGTTTAACTTCCTATAATAAAATTAGTTAGCGATCATCATGAATAAATTATTGTACAGAGGACTGTAAATTTAGTGCAAAGGACGGAAATATTTAGGAAATATGAAACGTTTGTGGAAATGATTAAATTGTTGGTAGATAAAACATACAAGAGATTAAAAATTTAGATACTTCTTTTAAAATAAAATAAAACTCAGTGATCAGTAAGCGAGGGCCCTAATAATTGGAGGCACTAAATAAGTCTTTAACCCGTGGTAAACACACTTTTCATTACGAATACAAGGAAAGTAAAAATAAAAACACGAATTAGCTAAAGAAAAGATGAGTGACTTCCATATCTGAATCAGATGAACTCATTGCAAACAAATGATAATCGGATTGTTGCTTTCCCGCCTATTTTTATTTTTTGCTGTGGCCGTGCCAGTCAGTTCAGTTCACATAGTGATGTTTCAGCAAAAATATTGTATCGATTTAGCTTTTTTTTTTTATCTTGAAATGCAAAGGCGTCAGAAATACCTAACTGATTAGATATTTTAGGCTAGTAGGACAGTTGGGTGTAGTTACGTTAGTGGAACATGTATCATTGAGTAGATTTGGTAGTTCAATTTTTTATTAAATAAATCTGTATGCATCATTATCAAAAGTAAATTGTTATCTAAGCGTGTATTGTTCAAATCTCAACTAAATTAATTTTGCTGACCATACCGAGCCCAATTCGCTGTTCCGAGAATATGGTTTTGCAATGATACATTTTTTTTAGTAACATCGTATCTAATCTAAGTATATATTTTTTGGTAACACGCAATGCGTAACGAAATTATGATAATAGAATTTCCGGAAACGCACGCCTTTGTATATTGTGTCATATCACAATGTAGAGCAAAGATAATAATAAATGATAAGGATTTATGGAAATATGCCCTTTGCTTGCCTTAAGGATAATTTCCTTCGCAGGTGGTCTGGACTCTGGACGTTGCGTTACGCATAGTTCAAGCATGTAATAAACGTTAGCTACAGTGTTGAAATCAGTAAGTCTGGTATATTTTAGTCATCATCGACAGCTCATATACGTCCCCACCGAGGGTCTCCTAACCTGAATTAGGGCGATTAGGCCTCAGTCGACCACGCTGGCCTAGTGCGGGTTGGTCTACTTCACACACAACCTTTGAATTTCTTCGCAGGAGTGTGCACTGTGCAGGTTTCATCACGATGTTTTCCTTCACCTTCCGAGCGTCGAATAAACGTACATATGAATTCGAAATTAGAAAACACATGGGTACGTACCATTGGTGGGGATCGAACCCGCGTCTCCCGGATGAGAGGCAGCGTTCCTAGCCACTAAACCTTCGACACTCTATCGATGTATATTTTAGTACTAACTGGTATACTAGAATTTATGTAGTTCTCATGTTTTATTTATTCGAGAAAGCAAAGAGTTTATTCTGTCATCAGTCTTACGCCAGATTAACCATCTATCTCCGAGACTGGTGAATCGATAAATCATAAATAATATGGGTTCGTCCATCAGGTCATACGTACTATTAGTTATACGATATAATAAAATGGACGAGAAATATCCAAGTTTCTATACTCTTAATACGGTATAACAGAATCACAAAAAAAATCCAGATACTTAGTATTACGTGGCAACAATCTGCTGCAATTAAATTCTCAATCTAGATTTATCTGTGATCTAGATTACGTGGCACAGCGAATAACCTTTATTTTACGAAAAACTATAAAAATAGCTTAAGCTGCTCTACATTTTAACAGCTGCATTACGGAGGTTTCGAATCCCAGTGGGGGGACAATATCAACAACATCAACGGCCCGTTACAGTCCACTGCTGGACTATGAGCCTCCTGCACTTAAGTGTTTGGTTTTGCCATAATCTCCACGCTTGGCAGGCGGGTTGGAGATCGCAGATTAAAAGGTTACTGTATCAGAGAGCGCTGCTGCCCGTTCCCTGTTCAATGTGTAGTCCCTAAGTCGCCTCTTACGACACCCACGGGAAGAGTAGGGATTGGTGACAAATGTATTCTACTCTGCCGTCACCACCCGGCTACCATGGGCCCCCCCACGGTCAAACAAAACATCATTTGAGAAACTTATCCAGTTTGGTTAGGACATTGCAGGCTGAATCACCTGATTGCCCAAAAAGAAAGACCATTCTGATAGCAGAAGCCATTTTTATCATTATTTAATTGAAAAAGGAACTATTATCCGTTGTTGGTCCCGTCTGATATCTACGGAAATAGCCGTTACACGGGCTACGACATTGGTAGTTTCAGAAGCACTTATTATCGTTTATTGTCTAAAGAATATAAAAAACGGTATGTTTATACAATAAATTATAATAAGTACTTATGAAATAACGAACAGTTATGAAAAACTATTAATGTTCTATGCAGCAGTCAGGTCTCATTACAATACCTATTCAAAGAATTATAAGTAAATGCGTAGATTCAATACGGACACGCAACAATGATCTTGATCATCTATCTTACTGATACATGATATTATCATAATATCAGTATACAGTATCGTCAGGGAAATATGAGCTGCGCTGGAGCGTGGGAATGGTGCAAATATTGACATCTTCAGGGAAATTGACCCTTCATCTCGGAAACACATAAAAAACTGGCCAATTTTGATGAGCTGGTAAAGCAATCCATAAAATAATGAATGGTCATTGTTGAATTTCGTAACGTTGTTGCTTAAAATCTTTTAACACGATCGTAATTTTGAATTGATAGTTTTTTTTTGCTGATTTAAGCCGTCTTTTAAAAACATCTAAAAATTTTTTTTTTTTCTAGCCATGATTACCTGCTTTTTACTCTCAAAAACATTTTCTAAATTTCATTTGTTACTAGCCAGTTAGCGTTAGCAACTAGTATTAGGTGTAGAATTCCATACGGTAGGAATGTCAATGATCAAAGCAATGTCAATGTCCAGTAAAAAACTGAAATTATTTGTGTTTTTGATCTGTGGTTGTTATGTTTTAAAAAAGTATGTTAGGGTCCTTGACCTAATTCTTTTTAGTGCACGCTGTGCTTTTTTGTAAGTGATGTGGCACTTAGTTTTAAGTAGCATTTTCTTCTATGTAGTTAAGTGTACACATTGTAGAAGAGCCAAATAAATAAATACATCAACGCCCCGTTACAGTCCACTGCTGGACTATGAGCGTCCTCCACGTGGAGGGTTTTGCCATAATCTCCACTCTTGGCAGGCGGGTTAGAGATCGCAGATTAAAAGGTTACTGTATCAGAGAGCGCTGCTGCCCGTTCCCTGTTCAATGTGTAGTCCCTAAGTCGCCTCTTACGATACCCACGGGAAGAGTAGGGGTTGGTGACAAATGTATTCTACTCTGCCGTCACCACACCGCTAATAAAATAAATAAATAATAAATAAAGTAGGAAGTCACAAGGTGGTTATCTTATTATGAGCACGTGCCTCTTCATCAGTCGAGTGTTGGGTGTCGGATGTGCTTGTTTCTTGCTTAGCTTAGCATCTACTCAGCATTATAATAGTAAAGCAGTGTTTTATTACAAGTCGCTAAGACCATTTAGTATTTCATTTATCTTCATTTCTTATAATACCTACCTATATATCCTAAGAATTTAATTTGAATAAATAGTTGTTATTTTTTTCTTCATAAAAATGCCTGAAGATATTTTATCCGATTTTTTTATATTTTTATGATTCCTTTGTTTATTTCCGAACAGAACAGTTTCAAAAGTAAAGCTGCTCGCACCTATGTTTTGATATTCTCATTCCGATAATATTGGCTTCTCCACAAGTTTCGACGTTTGTTATAATGTAAAATAACAGAATGAACCTCGTTCAAAGGTTAGTAGTACGAGTATATCGTTGTTACAAAATTAGATGTGGTCGTCAAAATCTCGCAGGCGCAGGTGTGGCGTCGAATAACTGCAACCTGGCAGTTCGTGCAAAAACATCTTATTCAGATCTTTAATACTGAATTATAATAAACTGGCCGTCTATTCGCGACTTGGCTAGCGTAATCAAAGTTACCTTTTTAGCACAAAAATAAAAAGGAAAATAACTTGTCTTCTAGGCGGCGTATCTAGATGAAACATTCACCAGTTTTTAAGTAAGTAAAAACACTTTATTGCACACAAAAGGAACATAAAAGCAATAAATAGCAAACATATAAATTGAGTGCGCAAAGGCAGCCTTGTCGCTTGTAGCGATCTCTTCCAGACAACCTCAGGGAATAGTAAGTAGGTTAGATTTCTAGCAACATAACTGTGAAAACCGCATACATTTTTGTGCAGGAGTTATTGAGTGATGCGCGTACAAACATACAGACACATAAACGGACAAAAAATATAAAAATAACTGTTTTGGCTGCTATTGCTCTTACCGAGACCCTTACAGCATGAAATTTATATCGTTTTGTTCCTGCCGTGTAGTGATAGTCCCCGTCAAACCGAAAAACTTTTCACGAAAAAAAAAAATCCTGCAACAAAAATATTTTTGTGCTCTCCATACAAAATAGGTCGGTCGGGAGTCTCACTTTGTATGGAGAGACCAAACATTTTTTTGTCGCAGGATTTTTATTTTCTCGAAAAGTTGTGTACTATCACTAAACGGCGGGATCAAAACGATGTAAGCTGGAAGAGAGAGACTTACAGATCGATACACGAGTAAGTCATTGACCGAACGTCTTGTATTTATCTTAACTCAAAGTACATCAACGAATAACTTGTCTAAATATTACAACTGCTACGTGTCTAAGCCACAGTTGATATCAAAACAAGAGACAATCATCCTAGAATAGGTGCTAATCAAAACATGTTTTGCGCGGTGGGAGCAGCTGTGTTTGTAATCTACAACTAAGGCTAATCGGCGAATGTTCGAACACTATTGTCTGACTCCTTATTATAAATGGTAGATGTGTGTTTTGATTTATTATGTAATTATCTACACGTGCAGGTACGATCAGTAGTTGTAGGTGAAGAGATTTTTTTTTTATTATTGCCTCTGCATTTAACAATTTAGCCAGTGTCAAGTAATCTGCTTATCACGGGTAGGTAAGAAATTAAAATATATACCAGATTAGAAAACGGACGCGATAGATATTTCCTGAAACAAGAAGAAAAGGTGAAGAGATTGAAGCACACAATACTGCATGCAGGGCAAAAATGATTTCGTTCGACTGTTCTCTTCTCTCGAAATTTTGTGAGCAGTTTCGATAAATATGTAGATATTTTTCAAAATAGCGGAGATATGAGGGTTGAAAACGTAAAAAAAATAAACTTGCTACAGCTAACAGAACCACTAGTTATAATTGGATAATAACTTAAAATAAGGGCGTATCTGTCAAATTAAGAGATTTTAAAGTCGGATGTTTTCTCTAAATTGTTCAGTTGACTAGTCTGTAAGGTTAAAATTCGTTATTTGAGAGCTTTAATATAAGGATAGCCATTTCCTGACCCTTTGGACTCTAGATCTTACTTAAGTTAAGGATTGGAGCGCGACAGAGAGAATTAGCCCCAGAGAAGTAGATACGAGTAGACTTAGTCTAGTAGCGGTTCTATAAAACACTAGATAGTAAAATAGTGTGTGCTACAAGATTGTTTTATTGGTCTTCCTAGTCTTAACAACAACCAAATACGGTGTAGGTCACACGCCTACATCGGTATTACGGTGATTGGTATAAATCATACGAACGACTGTGTTTATTTAGCAATAAAATGTATGTACATCATTTGATAAAATAATCTTGTTGGTAGATCTTATTTCATAAACGGAGGAGTATGTATGTATGGAGGAACCCAATATTACGTTTACACATTAGGCGAAAAACAAACTGTTTTTGCAGTGCTGCAGTTCGATCGAGTATCGATTTGGATCTTGTTTTGTTGAATAATGCAATGTCTCAGAAATCGAGTCGTTTAGCTACATCTTAATATATTATATAAAACAAAGTCGGGTTTGTTCGAACACTTATAACTCGAGAACGGCTGGACCGATTTTCGTAGTTTTTTATTTGTTGTATTTGTCTCCGTTCCGAATAGCAGAAAAACTTTGGAAAATTGACGAAAAAATAAAATAAAAGAAAAAACATTTCCCCATACAAAATGTTCATGGTTAGGGTAGGTGTAGGGTAGATGTTGGGTAGGTGTAGAGTAGGGTAGAGGTAGGAAAAATGGCAGGATAACGTCTGCCGGGTCAGCTAGTTAGTGATAAACCCATGTCTGTTATTGTTTCACTCTAATTTATTACTAAATGTAACATACAATTTCGAAAAATTTAAGGACGACCGCGAATTTCCTAGCCAAATGGTCTTATCTTTACTCCTCACGACCAGACTTGCACATTACTGTCAAAGTATTTACTCCAGTATGTAGTCCAGACCACTCGCTGTCTGGACAGGACATCCCAATAGAGTCGGCATAAAGTTATTTGTTTAAGTTTAGAGGCGGCCCACGCGCCATCTTGGTTTTATTACGCCCTCATTGGCTGCTTCCACTCGGCAATTTGACCTCTTCAAATTACTAGTTTATGACATTCTGCAATTAACTTAGTAAAAGGATCTGGGATGTTACTTATTAAATTCTATTTTAGCGTCTAGTTAGAATCTCTTTTTCGCTCTAACATACTATCTAACTTTGCATAATATGTCATTGGAAAAGCTTGTTGGGGGTTGTCATTTGTTGGGAGTTTCGCACTTGACCGGATTTATTTTTAAGTAACCTATTAAAAAGTCTATTCCACTCTACGGTCTATAAACTATTTATTTTCTATACGTACTTAAATAATAATAATAAAAAACGGATATTTGCGAAAATCCTTGGACATTCGCAAAGAACTAGAGGACAAATCTTCGTGATCCCTCTATTTCGTAATTCGATCAGAAATCCAGTCTGTCTGATTCAGATCAGAGGTCAACTGCCACGGTACGTATATTTTCCTTAAATTCGTTAAATCAAAATAGGTTCAAAATCAACTTAAATCTAAAATCATGAATACGAGAATTAACTACCTAATAATTCTTGTGAAAGAATGAAATCAACTTTTCGTTGTACTCCTGCTATGTGAGTGACTCATTTCCTTTCTTCTACAATTTCCTACTAAATACTGCATTATAACAACCACTTAATTATGAGAAATATATAATAAGTGAATCAAATGACTTAGTCTAATAAAATTTTATACTATCTATCACCTTGCCCCCGATTCGGGAAGTCATGCACCTAATTCTAATTTTAAAATCCAGCTATCCTTTTCGTTTTTATGACCAAATGAAAGAGAGGTGACGAATTCAGACGAACGAATGATATAATTTTGAATGAATGATAACCTAAAATAAGGGCTTAATTGTCAAATTAAGAGATTTTTAAGACGGATGTTTTACGTGCCCTCTAAAATTGTGCAATCGACGCGTCCTTATAGGTTCAAATTCGATGTTGGACAGCTCTAATATTAGAATGGCCATCTCCTGTCCCTTTTTAATCTTTAAAAGGTGAAAAGGACTAGCGAACTTAAATTAAGGATTAGAGCGTGACTGTGTGAATCGATACCACTGCCTTAAACATACAATAATATCCATAGCTAATCTGATAGATCTCAATGTGTACTATGGTTTTCCTAGAAAGTTAGCTAGATAACAATGTTTTGTTTTCGATTCTTGGTCTAAAATAGAAATAGATTATTAAATAGATAAAGTGATGACTAGTTTCGTGGCATTTACAGTGGTTTATCATCATCATCATCATCAACAGCTTACATTACGTCCCCACTGTGGGGCTCATTAATATATTAATTGTCATATAAGATTACTTTAAAAAGGGGACCTTCCTGGTTTCCTGGGCCCCGTTCCACGAAGCAACAAGTTACAATTTGATATACATTGCGTAGCCAATTCGCCTAACTAAACTGTAAGCTCTTATAGTTTTCTCTAATCGTCTACGCAATGTACGTCAAATTGTACTTGTAATTTGTAACTTGTAGCTTCGTGAAACGCCCCCTGGTAGGCCTTTACGCCTAAATTGTTAGTTCTAGTTTTGTAAATAATTTGGTAATTCGGGTTTAATTTGTTATGAGCACTATCTTATAATATTTATTTTAGATTCAGGTACCATAAAAAATCACATACAAACACTAGTACAAAAAGAATATTAAAATTAAAGATAAAATTGACATTTTGTTTTTATTAATAAAATTATTTTCTTTAAGAAATATAAAACGCAAGATGTCGCAGACCCTAAAAACTTTTTGTTTCTTATTCGCAATATCTCAAAGGTTTCTTAATCGTCTCGTTGCATTTTTGAAATAGGTAACTGCAATGTCATCGTGGATTTAACGGAAACGGTCAATAAATTACTAAATATGAGTGTTCTGTTATCAGTTCGTCTGAATCATGAAGTTAGTCAATTTTATGGCTGGCAGACTTAATGTTTGTTTTGTTAGTAATATTGAGATTATCTTATAATACAGTTAACGGAAGGAATTTTAATAATAACTATAACTTTGGTGTAATATTTGATCCTTTGTTTTAGACATTTTCACTTCATTTGTCCATCATTTTCTTTCTCCTCTCATTTTCTGTAAATATCGTTTTTAATGACAGGTTAAAAAATGTGTTTATTTTTACGTTACAATTAGATAATGTATTCGTACCTAATTAAATAAAGTAGAAATAAAATAAAAGGCTATGTTCACTAATGAAGTGATCTCGTGTTCTTCTATGAAGAAAGAATGAGGATGAAAGGGTTTTCGTACCTTAAAAAGAAAAACCAAGCTCGTATTTTCAAATATTATCGGTTTCTTCTCCCTCTCGGTTTTAGTTCAAAATTACATGACGGAATATAATTCTACTACTATAATTTACGCCACACCCACGGCACAGATAAAGAAAGTCAAAATAAAAGCTTTTTAAAAGAACTAATACTGCTAGCATGGTATTTAGGTCACATAAACAAATGTTCGGTAGAAAGAAAATATCATAAGACTCGATTTTATAAGTTGTGGATAAATATATCTGTGTTTAGTGTTGTGCTTATGTCGACGACAACCGAAATATGTCGATATGTTATTTCTGCTATTTTGTTACGTAAGCAGGTAGATACATTTAAGTATCTTAAATTCTTCTTTTATTGCGTCTAGCCAAATGTTCTTAAAACCTATCCTGAACTCATGCACAACTTGAGTTAGTATGAAGATTATTTGCTAAATAATGTTTGTTTTTTATTTCATCCGGCGTATTAATAGGTATGTAATATACCTATATAATTAAATCATAATGTAGATATACAGGGTGGCATTAATTTTTTTTATGTTTTGAATTTAACTTCTACTTACTTTTTAAATTTAAATGTGGTTCATAAATTGGTGGGATAAATTATTCACTTTTTTGCATAATAGGTACACGATTGTATGTAAGGTCGACCACAAAATTGGTTTACCACCCGAAGGTTGAATGTCAGTTGCAAATTATAGAATGACCAAGATTATTTTCGTTTGCAGATCGATCTGTCAGATACCGAGCGAGTATGAATCTTATTGAAATTTTCGATGACTAGGAAACTGAATGGAAAATGGTAAACCACTTTCTTGGCCGACTATATAACTTCCATGCCGATTTCGGCTACGGCGACTGCTTTTCTAAATGTGACTTATTAGTTTGTCCTTTCATGTGCTCTCAAGTGGCTACAGTAGCCAATCTTATTGGTAAAAGTGCGCATGCATTGGCGACATGTCAGGACACCGTCAATGTAATGATATGATATGGCCGCCGCCGGTGGTTTGGCCCACGCTTCTGATCTAAGTCGTGCCTTGTTTGCTCCTCAAAAACATACACTTGTTTCTGCACCAGGCATCTCCATTCAGGGTGGTCACAGGCCAGCTCTTCCCATCGCAAGGGATCAATTGCGCATCCTTTCATGTGTCTCTTCTGAACACAAAATGCAAAAACATCTTATCGACTCTAGACAACACTAGTTGAGGAATATTTTAATGGAGTCTAACCACCGTGAAGCTCACCAGAGCCATGTTTTAGCCACTTGGCAAGAATGAACAATCGCTCTTTTGTAACATTTTATTACTATTATTAGCCGAGTATTTTTTTACATAGAGGTTTTCCTCTTGCGTGTGGTACTTTGTTCTCTAGCTAGCAAGGAATGTTTATGTATTTTATAGTGTTCCATAGAAAATAGCTAGGTGCGGATTCAAAATACTGGTGAAGTAACTCCTAAAAGGTAGTGTAAGGAATGGCTTAGGCTGTAAATCCACCAGAAATGTGCGTGGAAAATGACCCGTGGGTGGATGTGTAGCGGAGCTGTCAAAATGTGTGGACTTTTTCACCAGAGATGTGGATAAATAAATAGATAAATCATTTTTATTTCTAAAATACATATCAACACACAATCAATCTTAAAACAAAAACTGTACATAATGAAAAAGACAAATGTGCAGATGTGTACTGCGGAAATCAGGTTGTAGCTCAGTGTAGATTTTGCCAACTTGTAGGGCAAACACTGATTTTCAGCTACCTCCTGTTTCGTCTGTAGATCGCGCTGCGATCAGAGTTACTTAAGTGTTTGTGTATTCGAGTAAAATGTGATTTGTTATGAAATGTGTATTTGAGTTTGTGTCTGTGAATGTGCGAAAAAGATGAGTAGTGCGAAGATGCGTAGCGAAGCTATGAAATGTTTGCAGTTTGCAGATGAGTGGTGCGACTGCGAGGATGCGTAGCGGATACATTTCAGATATCCGAACATGTTCACACGCGTCACTCGCACACGTTCCTCGCAACGCACGCATTTCTCGCTTGTTTTGACAGTTTTTTTTTATGTAGACAAACCTCTCTTCACTAAGCTCTATTCCATCGAAGCTGAGCTGAGCTGGCTATGAAAATAAAGTGATGCTATTGGTTGTTTTTTCGCTCGCACACCGTTCATTTTCCATCACCATCTCTGGTGGATTCACATCCTCAGGTACCAAAGGGTTATCTAGACTGAGGAGTAGAGCGTTTGACTCCCTAACAGAGGTTCCGGGTTTGAATATCGATCAAACAAAAAACTCTTTCTCTAGTTTTTGTAGGACATCGGAGGCTGACTAATTCACCTATTGCCTAAGTATTATACATTTTAAAACATACTAAAATACCCGTATATCTAACGAGTTGTCTGACCCACATACCTACCTGTTTTTTTACATTATGTTTTTTGTAGTTTACTCTAAAAGCTCAGAAACTTTAACTCTTCGTGCAAAAACCGTACTTATTGCAAATACATAAAGCACCTTGAGGTTTAGTCACAATTGTGGTACAGTTAAGTAAGAGTAGTATAGTACGTGGGAATTATAAATTATGTAGTAAACAAGTAAATCTCGCAAAAAAAGTCGACAAGTCGCTGAATTATGTCCTGGCCCCTAACCTAACTGTCCGTTAACCGAGTGTCCTTCTGTGTCAAATGTCAATCCACTTAACCGTTGATTTAATCCTACAAGTAGACATTTCCATATATGGAAGCTGAATAAAGTAAATACTACTAAAAGTTCAAACCGATATTTAGGGTTTCGTAGCCAAATAGAAATAATAGAACGGAACCCCGACGTCCCTTCTTCCGCCTGTCCTTATCTCACAGGTTATTTTAATCGAAGACAGTTTCCACCATATTATGTTTAGAAGGATTCGACGAACCGCTAATCCTACTATCCTACTAATGTTATAAATGCGAAAGTTTGGATGTTTGTTGCCGAATCACGCTTCAACCACTGGACGGATCGGGATGAAACTTGCACACGTATAGGTTAGGTCCTGGAATAGGACATAGGCTACTTTTTACCGCGGGAAAGCACTACATTCCTACGGGAAAACTCATTAAACGCGGGTGAAACCGCGGGCAGAAAGCTAGTTTACACATAAACCTATCTTTATTTGGATTAAGATTTCATAAAGTAATTTTCGATGTTATGAAACTCTGATGATTGATGATGTCAAAAGTCGTAAAAAATTAAAAAGGAGAGGAGTGTTTTAAAAACACTTTACAAAAACAGATTTGAGAGTTGCATTGTGTATTTTTTAAAACATTTAGTTACACTCAGGGGCTGGAACCCTTACGATTTTGATCAACGATATCTCGTACTCTTATCCTTACTATAATATTATAAATGCGAAAGTAACTCTGTCTGTCTGTCTGTATGTATGTGTGTGTGTCTGTCTGTTACGTTAATACGCCTAAACCAATGCACCGATTTTGATGAAATTTAGTACAGAGATAGACTAGAGCTTGGGAAAGGACATAGGCTACCTTTTGTCGCGATAAAAAGGCTTGGAGGGGTTGAAATAGGGGATGAAAGTTTGTATGGAAGTTCGTCATTATCGAGGATGACACCCTGAAACTTTGTATTTAGGCACTTGATGACGCTGTCACACTAATGGTAGGTTTAGGGTAGGTGTAGGAAGGGAGGAAAACTCATTTAACGCGGGTGAAACCGCGGGCGGAAAGCTAGTTATGCTATAATTATAACGTTTGCAAATCCAACAGGGTAACCCTATCAAGGAATCTGATAAACATTATATTCATTTTAAATATCATTCTGTAAATACTTAAAACCCTAACGACTGAAGGGGTTTTTCAACGGGTAGTCCGGTCCCTGATTACACTACAAACCCCTTCATTATGCATGGTTCGACACGCAATTGGTCGGATTCTTAAATTTTGATTTAAACTTTAATGGCTGCATAAGTCATAGTGCGCAAGTAAAACCGGTACTTACCTGGGAAAAGGTATTTATCAATGATGATGACGATCATTTAAATAAATGACACCAATAGTGGCCAGTTGATTGGGTATTTACGGCGATGTTCAGGGTATTTTTTTTATCATAAATAAATGTCAACTGTTTATCTTCGGGTTTATCTAAGTTGTAATAATTTTAAACATTAATATTATTTTTTATTGTACAGTGATTCCATATTATTATAAACATCTTAATTTGGAGACTTCACCTTTGTAGATCTTTTTAATTTTCCTATTGTTGAAATTATTTACCTAATGTAAAAACTACTTTTGTGGTTATCCAGATAAAACCTTGGATTTGTTTATAGTTTAAATATTTTAAATGGATAAAGGATTTTTCTATTATTTTTGAATTTGTAAACTTCCTTGGCCATATTATATGTTTTTACCCGCGGTAAAAATTGCAAACATAATTTTATCGACCTTAGCACCTTCACGATGCAGATGAAGAATTCGTATTTTGTAAATTTGAATTCAAATCTCTTCATTCAGTGGAATATTGTGGGACTACGCAGATAAGCTGTTAGCTGAATGCAACAGAAAGAGCATAAGCCTGCTTGTAATTGTATCGTAGTCTGTAATCACATAATATTTAGTGTTAGCTAGGTAAATTTTACTTTAAGGAAAATAAATTATGGGGGTGGGTATGTATATTGTTAGAAATTAACTGACCGCTTGGCGCTTGTTTTGTTGGTGGCACATACGTACGCGAATGTGTACTATCATTAAGTTTGGCTATTTTATATTACATAATTACCTTATACTATAATAGGTTAATATATGAAAATGTTCACATGGAAGGGACTGGTTTCCGAGACACAGGCTCGGCCTAGTTCGGTTACCGGAATAAAAATCTTATCTTATCTTATAATATAGAAATCCAACAGGAAGAATCTTTATTCTCTTTAAGGCAACAAGGCACTTATATGAGAAAACTATTACATACATAAAACTATTGATAGGCGTAAAATGGACGACGACACTTGGCACCTACTGAATGCCTATAAACCAGTGCCGCAACGGCTGAAAAGCCGAAAAAGTTTTATAAAGTGCGTCGAACCACTGACCAACGACCCGCCACAAGCAAAATGCAACCTCTGGCGCCGCAGGGTCTCCGTTCCTAGCCCCTTTGTCACACCATCTGAGAATCTCCCACCCGGACATCAGTTGTCGTGGCCGATCTGGAAGTCTTTAAATAGACTTCGGACTCAGGTCGGCCGGAGTAAAGATAACATGTCTAGGTGGGGATTCTCCAATAATACTGACATAAACTGTGTGTGCGGAGAGGTACAGACGATGGCCCACCTGACATCATGTCCTGCGTGCCCTGCCACCTGCACGCAGCAGGATTTGATGGACACCACACAATCCGCCGTCCAAGTGGCCACATTCTGGGCTACAACATTATAAAATTCGACTTGACATCGACTCGCTAAGAAGAAGATTACAGAAGTAAATATTTCGCCGTCCACAAAGCCAGCAGTCGTTCTAAATATTAAGAAACTATACATTCGGCAAGTTTAGTTTTAAATATTTCAAATGACTCAATACTTTTAATACAAAAGAATACTCTAATTGAAAAACAAACTTTCCTTTATAATATTGTCAGTCTTCTGACTCATATCATGTCAAGTTTGTAATAAATAGTTATTTTATAATATACTCGTATCAACAACAATTATGTACAAGTATGAATGAAATTGTCTAACAAGATGGCTTCAATCTTCTTGCTTATCTAAATGGCTTTTACAATGTACAGATCAGGTTAATTATGTATGTGGGTGAAGTATAGTTCTTTCTTTGTCGTGAAGTATGCGGCTAGTCGGCGCCTGCGCAGCCTCTAAAGGCACTTTGTCTTGTTACTGTTATTCTAGTCTAGTAATTTATTTGCATTTGAAAAGGCTTTAATGAAAAACTTATTTTTTAATAAAGTTGACATTTATTTTATATAATTATAATGAGTTTAAGGTTCTTTATTTTCAGTAAGTCTGTAGTTGTGTAAGGCTTATTGATGCTAGATTTCGAAGGTATTATATCGCATTTTTTTTTATTAGTTGGCTGGTCTTTTTCATTTATTTACTTTGTTTCATTCGCAACTTAGATCAAATTCGCAAGGTACTTGCGCAAAACTAAAACTTTGTATGTTTTTCACGAATGACACTACTTTAAGAATTCGTTGGCATAATACATTGTATTTTATGTAATTTTGTTTGCTTATATGTCTTGTCTGTTTGCCATAACGTAGCTATGTATGACGATGCCCTAATATAATTTATTTAATAACCCTTTCATCGGTGAAACACCAACTAAAATTGATCAACATCAACGGCCCGTTACAGTCCACTGCTGGACTATGAGTCTCCTCCACTTAAGTGGAGGGTTTTGCCGTAATCTCCACGCTTGGCAGGCGGGTTTGAGATCGCAGATTAAAAAGTTACTGTATCAGAGAGCACTGCTGCCCGTTCCCTGTTCACTGTGTAGTCCCTAAGTCGCCTCTTACGACACCCGCGGGAAGAGTAGGGGTTGGTGACAAATGTATTCTACTCTGCCGTCACCACACGGCTTATATCGGCAAAATTGATCATCATCATCATCATCATAATTTTCAGCCCACATCCACCCACTGCTGCTGGGTTTAGGCCTCTTCTCGACTGCGCCACTCCTCACGGTCCTGTACCATCCACATCCAGCCGTCATCCCGTCTAGCCAAGAGTCGATGAAAACAGTTATTTAATTTGATTTTAAAAAAGTGTTTTTACATTGGCCCTCACCATGAAACTAAAATAGGTACTCTAAACAATATAAAGAACAGAAACAAAAATGTTTGACCTCTGGGCGTCAATATGAACATAAAAATATTATTATAATATTGACTGTTTTGAGTTGTTTGTAATAAGGATATCACATAAATGTTGGAATTTTATAGCATCAAAGTCCTTATTACTTTGTATTTTGGCGTTATCAATCGATTGAGTCTTACAAAACATTTTTTTTTTACATTTATTTGATATATGTTTTATTTCAAAATGTTTCATGATTTTAATTTTTTTGGGTAGGTATGGCTGTTCAAGGCTGAGCCCATTTTGGTTGCTCCCCTTTTATCTGCCGTACATGACACTTACAAAACACACAAAACATGACACTTAAAATTACTTCCTGCCTGATTGCAAAGAGAACAAGATTCATAGAGTCCTACTTAATATTATAAATGCGAAAGTTTGGATGTTTGTTGCCGAATCACGCTTGAACCACTGGACGGATCGGGATAAAACTTGGCACACATTTAGGTTAGGCCCTGGAATACGACATAGGCTACTTTTTGCCGCGGGAAAACACTGCATTCCCACGGGAAAACTGATTTAACGCGGGTGAAACCGCGGGCGGAAAGCTAGTAATTGATTGATTGATTTGATTGATAGGCACCGTCCCAGCCAGGTCAAGCCTGATCCCGTCAAACGGGCACACCAGGGGGCGCAATGTTGGTAAGGAGGGACACGCTCTGGGATGGGAGAGGACGATCAGCTAGCCGCAACCGGCTGACCACAACCGACCGACTGTACAGCCTAATTAGCCAGTATAGGAATAGTGGAACACGGGTTAGCACGAAGAAGGATGAGCGTTGGTGACATTGAGGCGTTCTTCGTCATTGTTGTCCTCTGTTGCACGTCGAACCGATGTGTGTTGGAGCTGGTGATGATAACTATGTCTGGATGCTGGTGACCCGTCTGTGTTGTAGAAAGTTTGAGTAGGTGATGATTTCTTCATTGTGTGTCGTTTTCCTCCTTTTCGCTGTCTGTTTCATCAATTTCGAATATTTTTTGTGCTTCTGCTTGAAATGTTTCTTTGTCCTCGGCTAGTTGTTTCCATTCCGAGATTTCCTTGTTATAGTATAGCATATCGTGTTTTAGCGAATTATTCCAAGTAAAGATTGGCCTACCAACTTTTAGTTTTTTGCTTTATAGTTCAGTGCGGCATGGAGGAGATGAGGTTGGTGTCATCTATGTATATGACCAAAGTAGCACATACGCAGAAATTTTATTTGCTTTGTAATTGTTTTACCTCTTAGTAGCTCGTGTACCGATTTGCTTTCAGGTGGAGGGTTCCTTGAGTTGTTAGTCATGTCTCTGAAAATAAGACGCTCATATCTCCTTAGCTTTGAGCGATTCCGTTTAGTTAAGGCAGCCGCTTTCAAACCATATGTGATAGTTGGTTCTATGACCATTTTGTAGATCAGACGCACCGTTGGCCATTCCATCTTGGTTTTCGTGATAAGAGGGATTAACGATTTTGAGTTGCGTACGCCTTGTTTACATCGTTTATGAATGGTGTCCTTCCTGCTATGACTTGCCGTAATAAAGGTGCCAAGGTATTTTATTTCTTTAGTTAACGGAATGTTTATTCCTGATAGGGTGACATGCTCTCTTTGATCAGACCCAGTAGGATCGCGCATTATAATTTTTGTTTTCGTGTCGTTAATTTTAAGTCCAACTGAAGCTAAAAGTGGTTTTATTTTAGTAAATATTTCATTTAGCATATTTACACTAAGCGATATGATGATTATGTCATCCGCAAATGATAGTATCATCGGGAAGCTTATTTGCTCATCTTGATTCAGTTTAAGGTTGGGTATATCTTCTTCTAAAGTTGTTAGGACATCATCCATAACTAAAGTAAACAGGCGCGGGGACAATGGACAGCCTTGTTTTACCCCTCTTCCTTTATTCACAAATGAACTCTGTTGTCCGAACCACTTAATACAGGTCTGCTCGTTCATGCAAGCTTTTATAATCCTATTGGTCAGTGCTTTGTTAGTTCTTGTGGTCAGTATGTCCTTTAATGCATTCAGGTCGACAGTGTCGAAGGCTTTTTCAATGTCCAGTGCCATGACAAACGTTTTGGTACCCTCTCTCCAATTCTCATCAAGTACTCTGCGTAGTGTGTACATGTGATCATCGGCGGAGCGATTACTTAGAAAAGCCGCTTGGTAACTCCCTAATTCTTCAATTTTAGTATCCAATATTTTTAATAGAAGACCGGCGTAAATTCGATAAATGGTGCAACAGATTGATATCCTTCTAAAGTCATTTATAGATTTAGGGAACTGTTTTTTGGGTATTGGAACCTGTATGGTTTGAGTCCAAGTAGACTGGACTGCATTTTCTTTCCATGCTAAACATAAATATTTATGAAGTTGGTCAATAAATTCTGTCGGGGAGCTTTAATTAGGTTTATGACAATTTGGTCTACTCCCGGGGCCGAACCATTACGCATCTTTATAAGAATATCCAAAATCTCTTCCTTGGTCGGAACTTCTCCCAGGTCTTCATTGTCTTCAGTTAAGTGGAGTTGAATTTCTGGTCCCTGAGATTTTTCTAACTCTTCTTCCCATTTCGACATGGGAATGTAATGTTGTTTAACTTTTCGTCTTTCTGCTTGTTTATGACGTCTGTATACGTCATATGTTATTTTCATCCTTTGTGATGGGTGAAGCGGGCCAAGGTTTTTAAGAAATCCTTTGAACTGCTCTTCTTCTTCCCTATCTCTAATGTTTTGTAGATTACGTCTACATGTTTTTACCCTTTCTTTTCTAGTTAGATTGTGGGGTTCCAGTTGGAGAGAAGATTTAATTTTTTCAAGATCATTTATTGCATTCTTATATTCGTCTGATCTAACTGGATTATTACTTAGTTCAGCTTGCGCTCCTGACTTTATTATATTTATGAGAGTGTCATATGCAATAGTTTCATCTCCTGGGTTAATATCTTTCTTGGCTTGATTAATTTGATCCCTTACACTCCTTTGAAATTTTTCTCGTATTTCTTTGTCTTGTAGATTATCATAACTTATATGTTTGTAGTTGAAACCCCCCTCTTGGTTACATTGTTTGATATAGTTGTAGTTTGCTACTGGTTTTTGGTCTAAGCGTTTAGAGTCGATGGTTGCCATTACTATTTTATGATCTGAAAAACCCTGAACTGAAATTCCTTTGATATTATTAAAGAAATTTGGTTGATTTCTGGAGGTTATTATGTGATCCAGTTGCGCCACGCGGGTATTTGACCTCCAAGTAGTCTTACAGCTGCTTCTGCCAAATGAAGTGTCCAGTCGCAGTTGTTCTCGCCTGATTATGTCAATAAGAATTTCCCCATTACTGTTAGATTCCTTGTGGAATAAATTCTTGGCCGATATTGCTGATTCTGGTAGATCTGTTATGTCTGTTTGTCCAACATGCGAGTTAAAGTCCCCGAGAATAATAAGGGTTGTGTGTTTTGGTTGTTTTTTTATAAGGTTTAACAGGTTGTTGAAAGTTCTTCCTGCTTGTGACGTAAGATTAGGCAAGTGTGTAGTTATAAGAAATAGCGGTTTTTTGTTCTTCTTGCAAATTGTGGCTGCCATAATATCAATGCATTTAATAGTTTTCTTGAGTTCCCAATTAGAGTTTTTCCTGACTAGAATCGCTAAACCCCGATATTTATTGGATCCTGTTAAATGCCAAGTATAGTGCTTAGATGAATGAAGACCTTGTTTGAGATGTGTTTCTTGAAGACAAGCGATCTCTATTCCCTTTTGATTAAGGATTTGGTCTATTCTTTCTTTTTTATTGTGGGTGGCCGCGCCTCTAACATTCCATGTCGCAATACTAATGTTTTCACTATTTATGGTGTTTTTAGACGGATAGCCTTTAGCGGTACAAATTCTGTATCCCGTGTTATCGTAGTAGTCGTTGGGAGAAGGGTTTGACGAGCACAATGTAGAGGTAAAACTCTCTTCCGCCTCCGTCTCACAAGACTGTTTTATGTTCTGTTGTAATGGAGAGAGTAAAAGGTTGGTTTCTTGTGTAAGTGTGATACTACTGTAGTGATTATTTTCGAAATAACGTGGACATTAGTAAGATAGTATTCTGCTGCTGCTATCAAAATGTCTTCACCGCCCCAGAACCCATCGTTCCATTGATTTTTTAAATATGTTTCTAACTGTTCTTGATAGGGTAGTGAGTAATCAATGGCCTCTGGGGCATCAATTATGGAATTGACGAGAGCTGTACTAATACGAGAACTATGACGATTTTCTGACACATATTTTGCTAGGTCTCTTCGGACCATCTTGTAGTCAAATGTGAGCCCGAGGTTTTCATTAATTTGTTGGCAAATTGCTCTGTACAAGCAATTCCTATCTCTTTTCATTTCATTTATGACCATCTTTTGTCCTTTGTTTTGTAGAGTCGGCATTGTTTTCAGTATGCTAGCTTTTTTGTTCTTTCCTTTTTTATTTTGGGTTTAATATATTGCTTCAGTGTGGTGTCTCCACTTAGCAGTGGGGTGTTTTTTCCCTTTCAATTGATTTGAGGAAGGACCAGTCGGGGCGTCCTTTATTGGTGCCAGATGTGTTAGCAGTTTCGTAATGCCAGAATTTCCTATTGTTCTAAAATAAGAAGAAAGCTATGAACAAAAAGATTAGTTGTGTTAGTTTTGGCCCATAAATTACAAGTAAAAATTAAATGAAGTTGCACCCTTGAATTGCAGAGAAGTCTCTTTCTACGTTATTCTAAGAAAGTTAAGATTATTTTATTGCTGGCCTGGTGTAAAACTGTTCTTTTGCTCGGCCAAACTTTCCGCAGCCGGGTGGGTCTATATTGTTTCAAATGACCCGTGTGCCTTTAAAACAATCAGGATGCCAGGGTGGACGAAGATTTCTATTACCTATCTTCAAAGTGGCTTAGTAGAAACTATCTTTACCACTCTGAAGAAAATCTGCTAAATAGGGTGATGTTTTTGGGCTGACTCTGCCCAGGACACGTCGGTCAGTTGTAGGGTTATGCAATCACTGCTGTCTTGGAATAGCCAGTAAATACCTCTCATAGATATCTCACCGTGTGATGTTTAGGTTACTCGTACCCTTGCGGATGGCGCGTTGAGTATCAGCTCGGCCCGTCGTCGTCTCGAATATAAAACTTTTACGCTACACCAGAGTGCTACGTGTCTGTATGAGAGATCATTCAGACCTTTATACAATGCTGTTTCTGATTGTTTGCTTTTAGCTTAATTTGAACAAAATTACGCAATAAAAGTTAATAGAGAAGCGCAGGTCCACCGGGTTTCTGCTATTTCTACGTGTTTCTAAAACCTAAAGCCTACTTTTAACAATCATACACAATAAAAATTATAATAATAATAATAAACAAGGAATAAATAAAAGAAACGGTTTCACCGGATTCCTGGGCCGTCTGAAGATTAGCGGCTGCTGGCTGTGGCTGCAACAGGTTGCCACAAGGCGCTGCTCGTAAGCACACACACTGATCACAGCACCCAAACACAACACAATTAATAGATTGAGTCTATTAAACAAAGTTTTAAATCTAAATTTAAATTTAAATCTTGCGCGGTATTGTCGAAGTTGGATGCACAACAGAACAAAAGAACCCTTGCACAATAGGATAAAGACCGAATGCGAAAGAGGCGCACGTGCGGGCACGTCCGAACTCGACGGCTGTCCGGTTAAAACTCCAACCGCGGGCGGAAAGCTAGTAATCCATAAATTATATTCCCTAAAGAAAGTTGTTCAGTTTTTGACAACCCTGTAAAAGTAACAAATGTTTCATTTCCTTGAATATCGGGTGTTTTCCAGATTAGATTATCAACTAAATTAACCAACAAAAGACCATTAAATTAGATTTCTTTCCAAATATTTGCATAATGTACCGCGATGTTCATATTCAAAGTAGAACATCTGAAACGCCTGTTGGGATTGTATGTGCAATTTTTTCAACGCAATCATCCGTGTATTCAAGTGTGACCTAAGGCGCTTCACAGTATACGAAACAAGATAGTTTACTATATTAAAATTCAAATAATAAGAGCGTGTCAGTGGTTTTCAGTGATCGATGCCTCCCCACCGGAAGACACGGGTTCAAACCTCATCACGCACAAATGTGTTTTTGATTTTCAAATTCATAATGTACGAGTAAGTACTCTTTCGGTGAAGGAAAACATCGTGAGTAAATCCACACCTGCAAAGAAACTCAACGGTTGTCTGTAAAGTCGACCAACACGCTCTGAGCCAGCGTGGCCTGGGGGCTGTTTCGCGAAGCTACAAGTTACAAATTACAAGTACAATTCGATGTACATTGCGTAGACAGTGAGTTTAAAACGATAAAGCCTTACAGTTTAGGCGAATTAACTACGCAATGAATATCAAATTGTAACTTGTTACTAGTAAATTGTTGCTTCGTGAAACGAGGCCCTGGTCGCCCGTCGGTTTATTTAATCGTATGGCGTACGTAACAAACACTAACTAGGCATCTATCTACAAATTGAGATCCAGAGATTGTACCCAACTAATCGCTTCAGGCGTCAGATATACCGTTCCAAGACGCGCTGAAATTGATTAAAGCACCCGTAATCGCATACCGAATTACTGTGTGTCTGATCGCTGACGGCGCTGAAAGTGTGATTCGGAATGCGCCCCATAAAGCTCTCGGGGGTGGCGGGGAAAAGCACGCGGAAAAAGCGTTGGATGATGTGCTGCATAATCTGATCCTCGAGACCACAGTCACATAGAGGAGAATCTCTCCACCCCCATTTGTGCCGGAATTAAGGTCTTCGCATGTTACACCAACTCTACACGAATCCAACACCCTTCCAACTCGAACTATCAATTCGATATCAAAGAGTCGTCCACTTTCAACTTACATGTTGTAAAATTCACTCTTAAACCGCACACGGGTTAAACAAAAACAAAATAACTACAGACAATTTTTATTTTACGACAAATTAGCGATTTTTCGGATTTATTTCTTTTTCGTGCCATTTTCCATATCAAATGTCACATTCTAGATCAACGGTTTTCTGTTAACCCGCAGAATAATATCTTTCTACAAAAGATCTCTTGACGCAACGTGTAAATAAATGTGCCGTGTGGTGACGGCAGAGTAGAATACGTTGTCACCAACCCCTACTCTTCCCGTGGGTGTCGTAAGAGACGATTTAGGGACTACACATTGAACAGGGAACGGGCCGCAACGCTCTCTGATACAGTAACCTTTTAATCTGCGATCTCCAACTCGCCTGCCAAGCGTGGAGATTATGGCAAAACCCTCCACTTAAGCGGAGGAGGCTCATAGTCCAGCAGTGGACTGTAACGAGCCGTTGATGTAATTTTATATGCATTTTATTACTCTACGATATAACATACATTATATTCTATCCAAAAGGAGAAAATGAGCGATAGTCATCTCCTGTCTGCGGATCCTTAAATTGTGTTGCCCACGCGCCGCCCGGCGGATATGTCACTCCTGCGCGCGCGCAGGGAAATTAGATAAAGAAGAAATATGACACCTTATTACCACCGGCCAGTTATGCGTAGAGGTGTTTGAACTCTTTGTAAGTGCGATAGTAAACTTGCTCTGTACAACTTGTTAGCTAAATCTTAATGAGGTAAATACACTCGGGAAAATTCAGCCCAACTATTCTTCATTTTTCAAACAATTGGCTTCAGTCAGTTTGTAGAAAAAATATTATTTTATATTTTAGGTTATTCAGTATCATGGACTTTGCTTAGGCTAGGCTCTCCCTCGGTGGGAACCTAGTTATATGAGCTGTTGATGGACTTCGCTACTTCTAACCGAAAAATACTAGTATTATTGTGAAAAAAGCGTGCTTTGTGCCTTATTTTTCGTACCTATATCGAGCAACCCACGCTTTTGATGTTCTTTAAAAGCGTGTTTTTTTAGTTTTTTTTAATCTATATTTTTAAAGATTATTTTGTAAGATGTTCCTACTTTCTCAGTGTTCCGGTTCATCAATGTCGTCATCATAAAGTGTGGGTCAATCACCGACCTTCTTACAAATCCTAGTGGCAGAGTTCTTCATGTGACGACTTCCGTAGCTGACAGCCAGGACCAACGGCTTCCGGAGAACTAGTCATCTTATTTTTCAGACAATCAGAATTATGGTGAAATGGTAGCCGCCGTGTGGTGACGGCAGAGTAGAATACATTTGTCACCAACCCCTACTCTTCCCGTGGGTGTCGTAAGAGGCGACTTAGGGACTACACATTGAACAGGGAACGGGCAGCAGCGCTCTGATACAATAACCTTTTAATCTGCGATCTCCAACCCGCCTGCCAAGATTATGGCAAAACCCTCCACTTAAGTGGAGAAGGTTCATAGTCCAGCAGTGGACTGTAACGGGCTGTCGATTATACATAGTAACAGGCGGCTGGTGGCTGTGAGTTGATGTTACCGATTTATTTAAAACTAACTTTCTGCCGGCGGTTTCAACCGCGTCAAATGAGTTTTCCGGGAATGAAGTGTTTTCCCGCGGTAAAAATAGCTTATGTCCTATTCCAGGACCTAACCTATATGTGTGCCAAGTTTCATCTCAATCCGTCCAGTGGTTGAAGCGTGATTGGGTAACAAACATCCAAACTTTCGCGTTTATTCTAAAGAAGAATTTCTTTAGAATAAAAATATATTGGACTTGGAAGCTGTTCAACAAAATTGCCGGTTTTCTGAATGTCTGGGCGCATTCCGAATCAGACTTTCAGCGCCTTCAGCGATCAGAAAAGCAAAGAAATGTATAGGGTTTCGCCGTTTCGCCCGCGCTGACAGTAATTTGGTATGCGATTACGGGTGCTTTAATCGATTACAACGCGTCTCGGAACGTTAAAACTATTAATATTATTTATTATTTTGTCTGTCGATATACGATTTTGGAACATTAACTTAAACACTGATGAAAACCTTGGATATTAAATGTTAATTAAAAATATTTTGTGTTTGCTAAATGTTTGCTTAAATGTCATAATATTCAACAATTTGTTGAGATTCTATTGATTGTAGATCTTTATCAATCGATGATAAAATTAGCACGTTTGTTCGACGTTATGTTATTTCGTACTAAAAATAAGTGTATACATATTGAAGCTAAAATCATTTTCAAAACCTGTTTAAATTAGCAATACAACAGCGTTAGCAAAGTAAAATATCGATAAATTCGAATCTTTACGAGCAAAATATTAATACAATTCTAAACATGATTGCAAATTCAATTCTAATTCCCATAAAAGTTTATTAAGATTGACATTACTGTTAATTACAACACTCAAGGACTAACCCTGGGTCATTCCCGCGTCTCGCCATATTGCGTTGGTATATTCAGGGTTGCCACAGTACTGGATTCTCGTATGTTCAGTATTATTATGTTATAATATAACATCTTCTTGTAGAAATAAAAATAAATTTATATATTTTTTAATATAAAAAATAGCTTATTTCGAGGGGTCCTGAGAAAATAAAATAAGTCTTCTCAATAAACTATAGAAGCTTTCTAACGTAAGATAACTTTGAGACCAAAATGTAAATATTAACAATAAACAAAAACTTTTAAAATCTTTGTACCTGTGTCCAAAAAAAGTCGATATGTTGTGTATCGTTCCAGTCTAAATTCGCATGCTTCTTCAAACGAGAATAGAATTTGTCTTGCAAATCCAAGCATACTATAATTTCCTATAACAAACAATGAGATGAGAATGGAAAGCAGTTTAAAACACGTAACGCCATTTAACTTAAAAATAAACAGATATTCGTGCACGAGAACCCTCGTAGGCCTGCCAAGTGGCAGCCCTGCGCCTAATAATTCTAGACCACACGCATTTGCGTCGAAAGTCAGCGGGTTAATTGACATGTAGTGTTGAACTGTCACTTGTTTATTACATGCGTTTAAATTATGGGTCAGGGCCATTTTGAGCCTTAGACGACAACAAGGGCTTAAAAAGAGCTTTACAAATGGATTTTCTGAATTTTTCGTAGCTGGGATTCGTAGAATCGCTAAGAGTTGGCGTCGTAATCGGTAAAGTCAAAGTCAAAGTCAAATATTTTTATTCGAATTAAGATTTTTACAAATCATTTTTCGACGTCAAAGCTATCATGGATGGCACGTTCACTACCAGTGTACGCCCTCTGTGGAGAAGAACGGCCAGAAGAAACTCCACAGGAATTGTATCTTTTGTACTTTTCTTTTAAATATATAAAGAATCATATATGAGTCATAATTACAATCTACTCCGCTGATTTGGAACAACAGTTGACTAGACGTTTTTTTTATTATTTATTTAAACTAATTATTTTTAAAACGTATTTTTTAAACTAATCCCTCGTCAGGTAAGTATTTAAATTATTAATCATTTCATTACATTACATTTATTCATCTAGTAAGTATTACCAGGTAGTATCTTAAAATTCAACCGTGTAAGTAAATATATTTAATGAAAAAAAAAAACCATAGTGCTCAATGCAGTAGTCACATAAATCAGAAATGCGTTCACATCACGCGCGAACTAGCACACGTCGAAAATTAAGGCGAGGCCCTATCCTAAATTAGTAACTCTACGCGCTTTAGTTGAAAGTTCAACCGACGCACTACTGAAATAACGTTCATATTAGCGTGCGATGCTTCACGTAGGTTATGTCCGACACTGCGCAGGAATCGTGCGAAAAACTTGTTTTTCTTGAACTCTTTTCTCTTTTTTGTGAAAAATATAGAACGAATTAAAACATTAGCTGGTTTCGCCGTTTAAGTATTAATATAGCTGGGTGGCAAAAAAATATGTTGTTGTCGCTGAAAATATTGAGAAAACAGATTTGCTAATTTTGAATGTGGGGTGATTTTCGGTGATTTTAATTATTTATTTTTGCTTTATTCCTTGATTATATGTAAAATCTACTTGGTTACGTCGCTAAATGATAAACTCTTCTGTTGGTTGTAATTTTCTTGATTTGGTACATATTCCGAGACGTGCAAGGGGCCCAAGAACGTTATTTCAAATAGGCTCTCGCCTTAACATAAAATCTTAGTAAATTATCAATGTATTCAATAGTCAACAGTTTCGTTTCCTCTGCGACAATATTTGTTACGCAATGTCGTCGCCAGTCCTCCAAACAAATAACTCATGATCGCCAATGTACAGTGTATACGAATGTATATAGTAAACGTGAACTATGGTCTATTGAACTAGTTGATCGTAAAATGTACAAAATTATGTTCTTCTGCTTCAACTTTACATTTTAGTTTATATTTGGTACTTATAGTCTTTGGTTTGTTATTAATTTAAATCAAATAAAAATCTTGCGTCGTAAGTTTATATCTACTTGCTCTCGGGATTTACCGCTAGTTGTCTGCCGATATTTATTAATAGCTAGTAAACTTTAATTAAACCGATCTCTTTTACTTTGTATTTTAATGTTAAATTAATTACGTAAATAATACAATGTTGCTAAACATAAAAAAACTAAGACAAGCTCGTAATTTGGGACAGAATGTACCTCCGATACGGTATTCCGGGTGCGGAATCCCAAAAAGGAAGTCAGTAGCAATACAAGCCAAACTAGCTCTAAATGTTAACATGTAAACCTACATAGAAACAGCACAAATAGTTCTACTGTCGAATTTGGAATCAAAGTGACTTACAAATCAGTACATTTGAATCATATTACAGGTATTGTCCAAGTCAGACCAACCAAACTGGGCACAATATTGATAAATGTAGAACAATATGTAACAAAAGTTTGAACGATGTGACCAATATTTAGTTAGAGTGCGATACTGAATCTCAAAATTCAAATACCCAAATCACTGTAAGTCAAACGAAACGTTCGTTATAGTATAATTTTTCCATAATTTATCATCTTGTACTTATAAAAATGGATTTAGGTGCCTCAAATATTTGGATTCATTAAATAAATTATTAACGTATTAAGTATAATATCTGCCAAACAGTTCGGGCTTGTTGTGCATTAAAAATACGTATATATGTGTGTACTAGATACGTCATCACAAAAAATCTGAATGTTTAATCTAATTTATTGGACTAATTGATTTTAATTGATCATGTGTTGCTTAGATTCTCTAGTCTATTCAGGCTAATTGTTTTAGTTCCATTACTCATTTCCAGAAGTCTGTGTAGGTGGCCCAGTAGATTCAGATCAAGTACATAAACATCATAGACGAGTATCTACACCATGAGTAATAGCAAAAATATTAGATTTTAAATAAATGAATGATCTTTTATTACTTGATGACAAGCAGAAGCAAACAGTTAATCTTGTGTTTTAGTCCTGCAACCGTTAGCGAAAGCGATATAAAATATTCACCTTGCTCGCACTTGTAGAGCATTAATTTAGTGAGAGAGAGAAATATTTTAAAATCATCAGAGAAAAATTTTTGCAACTCCAAATAGTTACGTGTTGACTTGACATATTTGTTTCTAACACAGAACTAATATTTAACAGCTTGGTTGGTTAGACTAGTTAGCAAAAACAGGATTTTACCAGTGTATGCATATTATTCGTTTACAAACAGGAACAGATCAAAAGCTCAATGAAGTAATATCTAAAGCTAGATCATCGAACGCTATCAACAAACTGTGGCTAGCCAAATTGCTGTCAATTAGGTCGAAGTTGAACTACAATTTCGAAGACAATAATTTATTTAAGAAACGTGTCTATTTTTTCATCGCTTCTACACATCTAACGAACCTCGTGGAGGGACTTGTTGGACATTTGATATTTCTTTTAGAGCCTTGATGTATGGGGATCCAATTTTTGCAGCTATAGCAGTTTTGAGCTTGTTCATAATATTACTTTCAGTTCAGAATTTCAATCTATATTATTTGTATAATTGCATGAAATGAGCGATCAACGATTTTTTGTAGAGATTTAAAAGAGATAAAAAAAAACTGAACTTAGGTACTCCTATCAATCCTTATTTTTTTATTTGCGGGGTTCTGAGTTGTATATGTCACCGTAAGATTGTAAACGCCGTTAGTTTATAATCTTACTCGCGATATTATAAACTTACGGAAAATTGTGAACTGAAACCAACCATTTACAATTTTACGTATTATTTCTCGTTAGTTTATAATTTGAGGACGGTAGGGGACATGCACTTACAGTTAACGCGGACAGATATTGTAACATGATTGAAAGTTTTTTGGCACCATCTTTACAGGAATTTATAGGTTACAATTCGGCAACATTTTTTCAGGACGGTGCCAAATGTCACACGAGTAGAAGGTCTATTGAAGCATTGAATGAGTTATTCCCAGAAAGAGTTATCTCAATAAACGGGAACCTTAAATGGCCCCCTAGGAGCCCGGACTTAAGTCCACATGATTATTTTTTATGGGGTTACCTAAAGAGTAAGGTTTACATAAATAAGCCGTCAACTCTTAGCAAATTGAAAAACAATATTGCAAGTGAAATAACAAAAATCACTAACGTTTTATGTGAACGTGTCTTAGGCAATTTACGGCCACGACTTGAAGATTCTCAAAATCGTAATGGACGTCATTTGGACAACATAATTTTTTCGTCGTAAACTTTCCATTGTATGTACTTTTTGCAAATAGTAATAAAATTATGAAATGATATATTTTTCATTTATGATTTTCGTATATAAACTGCCAACACCCTTTTTGGACACCCAGTATATATCTTAATTTATGTGCTATTACCTTCAATCCTATGCAATTCGTCACGTTTACAGGTTTACATGCCTTGTCAAATTAGGAGAGTGTTCGAGAACTATGCCTCTTCCTTCACCTTTACTGGTTTTATGTACATACAAAGCCATCCACATCCTGTATAATCTGTTAAGATGTTTAGCACGAACGTTATTCACGACGTAAACTGTAAACTACATCGCCTTCCACACGTCACCCGAATAATAATGGTCTGCCAATTTTACGATTTTGTGTGAACACACAAACTAAAGTTAACTGCCTGGATGCCAACCTTCAGAATTTACCCAAGATTTATTATATAATTTGGAGATTTTTCTTCGCTGTATACTGTCACTTGTGTTTCTATAATGTCTTACAGTAAAATAGCCTGTGTTCTGTTCTGACCAAACTAATTAAGTTATGTACGTACTCGTAATTTGTATGTGTGTTGGATGTATTGTATGTAGATGGCTTCTGACTAAAAATTTAACTGTCTTGCGATTTAGTCGATGACTCACGTATACATTCATTCGTTCTGGTTCTCCATGGAATCTATAACCAACTAAAAATTTTACATTACGAATCGCAATCGCTTTTTCTAATATTAGCATGAACAGTGTACGTAAATGCTTTATCAATAGAGATGTTTTTTAAATTGTGCGCGTGATTCACATTCGGACGATCGACGAATATAAATATAATAATAATGTACCAATATGTTGTGTTGTAAGAGCATGATAAGGTTATGGAAATGAACAGACAGACTCACGATTTGGGAGCGGCGGCGGTAAAGTTTTCAAGATTTTTATTAGTGGACTGGTTTGGAAGAAGCACTTTGTCTTGGCTGAACTAATGTAAGGTGATGAACATTTTTCTATTATAGTTAATGCTTCACTAAGTGGAAAATTCTGTTTTTGAAAAAGTTACGTAACCATCGATCCAATCCAATATCATATTTTGCCTGGAACTAATAGTATTTTAATATTGACTATAAATACGAGTTTACGTTTTCTCAACACTCGACCAATTATTTGTATTGTTTCTTAATACCTAATCTATACTATATTATCTATCTATCTATACTATATATAAAGAGAGAAGTTCGTACTGACTGACTGACTGACTGACTGACTCATCAACGCACAGCCGAAACTACTGAAGCTAGAAATACCAAATTAACACAGTAGGTTACATTTATGACAGAGGCAAGCAATAAGAAAGAATTTTGGAAAATTCTGCCTCTAAGGGGGGAAAAGGGGGATTCAAGTTTGTATGGAAGTCCGTCATTTTAAAAGTTGGGATCATGAAAATTTGGATTTAGACTGTGATTAATAAATCATTTGACACGTGTTTTAGCATTTTATCAAAATCCCTATTTTGAGGGGAAAAGTAGGGATTAAATGTTTGTATGGAAGTCTGTCATTTCTAAAGGCAAGAACTTGAAAATTTTGATTTAGACTAAGAAAAATAATTGTTTGACATATGTTTCTCATTTTCTTGAAATCCCAATTTTGAGGGGGAAGTAGGGATAAAATGTTGTTTTGGAAAGTTGGACATTTCTAAAGGTAAGAACTTAAAAATTAGGATTTAGGCTGAGATTAATAAATAATTTGACACGATTTAAGTATTTTTTCGAAATCTATTTTATTTTTTTATTTTATTTTATTATTTATTGTACACAATAAAGTTAACAGAAAATTATCACATAGAAAAACGACACAACAGGCACTGCTTATTTCTAAAGAAATGTCTTACAGCAGACCTCCCTATTTTATAAGGGAAGTAGGGATTAAATGATTGTTTGGAAAGTCTGTCATTTCTAAAAAGTAAGACTTTAAAAATTTGGATTTAGACTGAGATTAATAAATCATTTGATACGTGTTCTAGCATTTTATTAAATTCCCTATTTTAAGGGGGAAAGTAGGGATGAAATGTTTCTATGGAAAGTCTTCCATAGGTAAGAACTCGAAAATTTGGATTTAAACTAAGATTAACAAATCATTTGACATGTTTTTATATTTGTATTGTATTGTAGGTTAGGAACTTAAAAAATTGTATTCAGACTGAATTATTCGGTTCGAGTTTCAAAATGTTTTTGAAATCCTGACTTAAAGGGTCCTGAAACACGAAGAGAGAGCCTCCTCCATTTTGAAGTTGGTTAAAAATGTGGTAAAGTATGAATTAATCTATGCGTGCGAAGCCGGAGCGGGCCGCTAGTATAATATAAAATTATGTCAACAAAGCCGTTAAATCGTGCTCGTTTCTTCATTAAATTAATAGTTATAGACCTAATAGTTGTTGTGTTGTGGTTATTGGTCATAATGTTACAACGTGGGGTTAACACTACTAGTAGGTAAACAATATAGTTTACATTGTTATTACCTTACCAACATGTCATATTTTGCTGATTTATATTTATATTAGTTTTATTTATTGTAAGTACAACAGTAAACTCATTTGCCGCCTCAAATGTTTCCTTTTGGGTATTAAGCTCTTTAATGTCTCTGCCAGGGAGATAAGCATCAGGAGCTTAAATTAGAGTAGCCGACTAACATCCCATATGACTGGAGATTTATTTATTGTGGTGACGTCATGCGCCATTGACCCGCCTCGCCTGCGCATGAGTCTAGCCCCATAACTCACTTATGCCACAGATTATTTCTTGAGACGAACTCCAGGATCATCAGGTTAGTCATCTGGATTTTTCGGTTGTTGATTCTGGAAGTGTTCCTACGAAAATTTAAAGATTGACAGCTTTATGATGATTCTCAAGTTCCATGTCAGAAGAAGATAATATAAAATTTAAAACAAGAAATGAAATGGCTGCTGACTGACCAAACTAAGAAATATTAGAGAAGGCCAAGCATGTCTTAAGTAAACATGTTACCAGTGTAGAAATCAAAGTAGAAATTCTACTTTTGAATTCGATGTCATCTTAGTGTGTAAGTGTGTGCTTTAATAAAGCCTGAATCGACTAATGTAACAGGTTTTCCGCTGATGATGCGGCAACAATATTATCCTGTAGGCATTCTAAGAGACGATAACGATGATCGTGATTAATATTCAGATTTAGCCAACAAATAATAGACCTGCACAAGCGATGTCTAGTAAAATTAATGTCTAAGTACTGTAAGGTCCGCACTTCTTGCTGGTACTGGCCAGCAGCGTTACGATGAAGTTACGATGTTATAATCTTCGAGACATGGACGTCATTCGAGAGATTAGCTTTTGATATTTCATGTAAAGAATATGGTTTTTCCTAATACAACCTTGTATTAGGAAAAACCATATTCTTTACATGGACACCTGTCTAAAAAGGGTATTTGCACTTTTAAATATCAATAAATCGTCTTAATCGTCTTAACAAAAAAATATATAATGTCATACGTGGAATTTATTGGAAATTTAGTTGCAATGGATTCGTATACCGGAGCTCAGCGTGCATTTTGTGTACGAGTTTATTATCAAAACAATAATTCGATAATAACAGCTCGCCGCTTATATCGCGCGCAATTCAATATACGGGACATTTCTTCATCTCCCAGTGGGAATATCATTAGAAAATGGATTAAGACATTTGAGGCTACAGGGTCAACTTTAAAAAACTTTGATTGCGGACGTCCGAGAGAAATAAGGTTACCTGCAGTTATTCAAGAAGTTCACGAGTCGGTAAGGCAAGATCCCTCACTATCACTGCGAAAGCGAAGTCAATCCGTAAATATTGAAATTAACTTTGCACCTGATTTTAAAGATTTGCATTTATGTATTTACAAGATTCAATTAGTGCAAGAATTAAAACCCACAGATTATGAGCAGCGACTAAATTTTGTTCAGGAGATGTGTGCGCGCTTTACCAACTTCAACAATGTCTTGTTTAGCGATGAAGCAAATTCCCACTTAAATGGCCATTTCAATAAACAAAACTGTCGCTATTGGTGTGATAAAAATCCTCGTTATAAGCATTATGCGTCCACTTCACAACCCTAAGGTGGTAGTGTGGGCAGCAATGTCCGCCAAGGGCATAATCGGCCCGTATTTCTTTGAGGACGGTAGGGGACATGCACTTACAGTTAACGCGGACAGATATTGTAACATGATTGAAAGTTTTTTGACACCATCTTTACAGGAATTTAGAGGTACAATTCGGCAACATTTTTTCAGCAGGACGGTGCCAAATGTCACACGAGTAGAAGATCTATTGAAGCATTGAATGAGTTATTCCCAGAAAGAGTTATCTCAATAAACGGGAACCTTAAATGGCCCCCTAGGAGCCCGGACTTAAGTCCACTTGATATTTTTTTTGGGGTTACCTTAAGAGTAGGTTTACATAAATAAGCCGTCAACTCTTAGCCAATTGAAAAACAATATTGCAAGTGAAATAACAAAAATCACTAACGTTTTATGTGAACGTGTCTTAGGCAATTTACGGCCACGACTTGAAGAGTGTCAAAATCGTAATGGACGTCATTTGGACAACATAATGTTTTCGTCGTAAACGTATGTACTTTTTGCAAATAGTAATAAAATTATGAAATGATATATTTTTCATTTATGATTTTCGTATATAAACTGCCAACACCCTTTTTGGACACCCAGTAGATTTATATTACCTCAAATCTTGCTTTTAATTATATAGGACTCCAATTTATTACAGTACTTACGTATTACAAATTTAGTGAAAATGCAAATTCATCAGTCGAACAATTAACTTCCTCGGAAGGAAATTTGCTTTTAAGTCTGAATTCAAAGGAAAATCACCAGTCATTCGTCGATGTTAATACTTCGCAAATCGAAGCAAGGTTTCCTTTTGTGCTTAAATTAGAAAGAAACACTTTATTCAAAATTATAATGTTAAGTTAGTACCGTAGATTAACAAATTTAGACCTCAACTTGTTAATATAATTGGAAGGCATGTATAATAAATAGAGGTTTAATCCAACATTCTATAAATGGCATTTACAAATTATTTTAAAAATACTTAATCAGTGTACTGACCACTGATGCTGTTGAACTCAGTCATCATCATCATCGTGTCGGTTCTAATTCTAAGGACCTCACAAACCATCGTGTCAGTGTTATAGAACCGCCAAAGGCCACTTGAATCATGTAACGACTAGGTAGTAGCCGGGACCAATACAACAACGGCTTAACGTGCCAGCCTGCAATGTCCTAACCAAACTGGGGAAAGTTTCACAAAGAGATTTTTGCTTGACTGTGAACCCACTGGGAATCGAACCCGGGACCTCCGTAATGAGCGTCGAAATCTCGACCACTCGGCCACGGAGGCTGGACTCAGTGACAGGCTGACACAGGCTGAAGATGATGATGATGAAGATGATTTTATTTAAATGGAGGTGGCATTAATTTTAAAATTGTCCAATCAAGGCCGAGTAAGTCAGTATTGTGCTTGTGCTAAATGATAGTGCACATGCCTAGAGTGAGTAAGTTATACGCGAGATGTGTCGTTTTCATGTAGGAATCCAATAAACACACATTACCTTTACTCAGTAACACGTTCACACACACATTCGAATCGAACAAAGTTATATTCTTAGTGCGTTCTAAATGAATATTTGGTATTGGCAAAATTTTATGTTGCATCAATACATTTCATATCTTACGATGCCTTAAAAGCCACTATACTCATTATCTAGACACACGGCATTTTTCATTCTTCTGACGCTTTGAAATCTTAGTTATTTAAATAAACAGAAGACGATAAGTCGACATAACATTTTGCACTCAAATGCTGATCTTATTGATTTGGAATAAAGGTCCTTTAGTCTTTTGATGCATAAATTAGTACCATTCGTGTAACGGACTGTACAAAACTGGTAGTTGAATCTATTAGCGACCGATGAGCAGAGTATTTGCTGTTATCTGCAAATGGAAGCCTGAATTGTTCCATAATTTCGTTTGCTTTACTAATTTGCAAGTTTATTTATATGCCATTCTTGGAAACTGCTGTAAATCTGTTTGTTCTGCCTGTTTTTTGGGGTTTGGCTTCCGATCAAAGGATCTTGATTAAACCAAAGATAAATATTTCTTTCGCAGACATTCACAAAAAGGAAATTGCTTCTGTATTTTCTTTGACCTCCAAAACAATTGTTTTTTATTAATATGATTTCGCGTTAATCGTCGTCGTAACTAATTGTTATAATATTACCTATATATATTTATACTTAGACCATAACCCAAGTTGTTTTGTTCTTCTATTCCTCAGTAAAACCATAGACTTTGAACAAATAACTCCATGAGTTTTGATCTTCACCTCTAACCCCGATAGTCAAAGTCAAAGTCAAAATTGTTTATTCGAATTAAGATTTTTACAAATCATTTTTCGAAGTCAAAGCTATCATGGATAGCATAGCCTTTCCACTTTTAAATTGCTGAAAAAAACTAAAGGAAGGCAAAGACACGCAACATCAAATCTAAAGACCATCTTAACAGTTCCATCAACCCCAGTGTATTAATACAACTACCAGCAGCTAGTAAATAAATCATTGAGATTAATACCAACACAAAGGGTGGGCGAACAAAATGGCGGAAACTCGAAGCAACGGTCTATAATGTATTGCATGAATTAACGTGGGGCCTGCTATTTCTGTACCCTGGAGCCGCTCCAACATCGGAATCGGAATCACTCGGTCACTTTCCTCAGTCACTGACTCAGGCGTTCTCTGAAGCCCAGCGATTGAGGGGATGAATCAAGGAAAATAATTTACCAAAAGAAAAAAAATATGTATGTTGATGTTTCCATTGCGAGCGGTCATCCCGTTTGGTTTCAAAGAAAGACAAAAGAAGGACAGCACGAAGATTGAATACAAGAAAAATAACCAAAGGCTCATATTTTGGATAAAACTTTTTCGAGTTCCTAATATATTATGGTGTTTAAACTCAAATAAAATATAATTTAATGAATTTCTTAAGTTACATTACAAAAGAGTTGTTGTCGTATTGGAGAAAATTTTACAACAGAAGAAGCTAAGTATATTAAGATAAGATGAATCAATCCATCATATTTATTATATTTTTTAGAACCTACTCTACATTTTCGATTTACATTCCAACCTTTAGTTTTGTAAACAAGGTAGTTGCGTAGACCAATACCCTAGTTGCCTATTATAATAGGTAGTATAGGTACATAGTTTCTTGGTAAGTAATCATTAAAGGGGGGTGATACCACCATTTAGGGGGGGAATATTGCTATCACTCACGCTATCCCAGAAGCGTTATAATTGGTTGTTAGGGGCTTGGTTTCATTACAATAAAAGATTTTACTGGCTGGATGGCTTTGACTATGCATTTTCATCTTTGTTATTGGATATTTTTGGGCATCACACTTCGGAAGTTTTTAGCCTTCTAATTTATAAACCAGACATGCAACCTTGCTTCGATTACAGAAAGCATACAACGCATGTTTTAGTTCTAAAAACTAGTGGCTCCGTGAGCCTGTAGACCTCGCAAGTATCTCCGTCATTTTTTAAAATTTCCAAAAACTGACTCGTCATAAATTTCGTTTAACTTATCGACACGAGAATCGGTTGAGAAACGTGGCCTGTAGAGTGGTACAGACAGATGGACAGATAGACATACAAAAGCAATTTTGACCAAAAACGGCGACGCTCGGTTAAAAAGATGATATAAAAAAATTCTCTTTGTACTACTTTTTTGACTCTACAGAAAATTACTGCTAATTACTCGTATATGCCTTAGATGCAATTTCTCATAAGAATGTTATTTCTAATTTTTCATCATATTTGCAGAAAATATCCAACATTCTTCGATATCCTCAAGTAAAATCTACCATCGATTAGCAATTTGACGTTTACCAGTTTTCGTGATTACCTAGTCCCACTTAAATATGAGTTTGTTTAATGTAAAATTCATTACAAGCTTGTAAATAATCTATCTGCGTCATGTCATGTCCTAAATACGCACCTGACGCGATGACTTGTTCTCTTCTCAATGTTCTCAAACTGTAGCATGAAGGGGCGTTTCAGGGAACTTTCTAATTTTACAATTACTACGCGAATTAAACTGAGTCGTCTGTGTGGGTAAACTCGTGAAAAACAGAGTTGGGAAATATCTGTAGTTTGTGTTTATGATTCATAGAAATGATTCGGCCAGTCTGAATCGAGGAAGATTCGGGAATGTTGAGGAAGATGAAAATATTTAGACGTGGTTTTTGAATTTCGAAATCATAATGGCTAGGAAAACAATGTGTTCTTAGAGTACTATACAATATTTTAGATTCATTGAAACTAACCAACAACATAAACCTTCCGGCGGTACATGAACCCACGACCTTCGGCCTATACGCAGCCAACGTGCTTACCAACTACACCACGGAGGGCACAGTGGCAGCGCCGAAATTCGGTCCTGCTTGTTTTCTATGAAATTATGACGTCACCATATAGGCAACCGCTTGGCACATTACAGCGTGCTTGCATGTTTTTAGAAGAAGAAAGACTGAGAGAGAGATAGTATTAGGTATGGCAATAATTATCTGATGAAAAATCAAGTCCGTAATCAGTATTTTCTATATTCAAAATAGTAAACTTACGTTAAATACCAGTAATACACAATAACAGTGGCAAATAACTACATGGAATTTGAAGAATCTATGATTTCTGATAGCAGTAGGTTAAAATTGGAGCTTGAAGTGGCTGAAGTACTTGATTCGATAGAATGACAGGACTTTACTATTCAAAAAGATTAGGTCAAGATAAGTGTAAGCCTTAGTATTAGTTTTATATTTGTTATTATCATCGTGTCATGGAAACAAGACAAAAAGGAATACTAAAATAAAATAAACTGTAAACAATCATTTTCATGACAAGATCGAAATGGATATTATATTTTTTAAACTCTTGCGATTGTTACGGTTCATGCAATATTTAATCTATTTACCTAAATATAAATTTTCAGAAACGTAACAAATATTAATAAAGATAAACAAAATACATGTGTTAGTGCTAATTTTAATATCCTTGATGAACTAATCTATGCATGTTAGATCATCAATGTAACCAGTCCTAGCTGTTAAGTAGTTAACACAACACACTTAACAATATCATTTAGTATGTATGTATGTATATGATGTTCTTTTAAAAGCAAGCAGAATTTTTTATCTTGCTTGCTTTTACCGTTACAACCCAGTACCCATAACTTATTAACACAAAATTAAATATTAATATGAAAGTTAATTTTCAAACGAAAGTCACCTCATTTGATGTCATTTTGTTTTTGTGCACTTTTTTATATTTTTGGCATTTTGGTTCTAACTAAACTTGTTAAAATTGGTATCAGGTTTACTCGTAAATGTTCGTCTTTGTTTTTCAACAATACTAAGAATTTTAATTAAATATTTGGGAGCTCAATGTCAACTAATTGTGATTTACATAAGACGTCACTAGAACAAAGTAAATTTTATGAATAAATAAATATAAACATAACCAACCATGTTTTTATTGTGATACATGTTGAATCTCTTGATAACTACCACGTGCTGTGGTATCTTGAACTGTTATCTGAAGTACAAACATCAAACAAGCATTTAGCTTGACTTGATCTTAAACAGGCAAGCGAAGGTAGTTTGCTATCAGGATTAGCTTGGGTATCTGGATGATATACTCATTTAGTCCATTAAACACTCGGTACATTGCCCTTAAGTTTTTATTGTTTTTATTAAAGACTATCCTTTTTATTTATTTAAGAAAACAAAACCCTCCAATCGGTTGTATATCCAATACTTTTAAGCATGAAAAATGCATAAGAAATGTTTTTGCCTATTTTTACTGGAATCGAAGTAGCTCGTCCATAATATTATGTCTTGGAATTTCCTCCGAGTATTATGTCGTTAAAATAAAAAGTATGCCAAAGCAAGCAAACTACACGTATTTTTTATTTACTCGCCCTAATTGGAAATGGTTAATTTAAAAATTTCAAGCTCGGTAACATTCCAAACAATTTAACGTAAATTTTCCCCTAATTGAATCTAATTTGGGGTTTCCCGTTCAGTTCTGATGATTGTAAATACCTGTCCAAAGAATCGTTCCCTGGCTGCCGAGATACTCTCGCTTCGGGATCCATCCTGTTCTTCATCGTCATCGGTCGGGGCTTCAGTTGGGGGCTGTTGCGGAATTTCCTGGGAAGGATCCTGCGGCGCCGCCTGCGCCTGATTCTCCGCCGGCGCAGGCGCCGCTCGCTCACACTTCTCCTCCGCCACTGTCACTTCTTCCTTCTTCCCCGTTTCACCTCCGTTCCCCTTCCCACTACTCACAGTCACACCCTTTTTGTCACTTTTCGATTTTTTATCCTTCTTCACTTTCGGCTTCTTAGGCGGCTTTCCTTTTTGAAAGCGTTGGCTCGCGCAGCACTGCACATTACCCATGTCTGTGCGCGCGCATGTCGCGTCGGGAGTCGGTCGGTCGGTCGTTCGAGGCGTCGGCGTCGGCGCCGGGTCGCGGAATGAGCGCGAGCGTCGAGACGCCCACCGAGCGGTATTTTCGAATCGCTGACCGCCGATTACGCGGATGCCGTCCGCGGAGGATCGCACCCGAAAGCCGCGCGCGGCCACGCTGGCGTCATCGCGCCGCCCCGTCCCCCGCGCCGCAAGGTCAAGGCGTCATTGTTCCCGCGCTAGACACGAGCCGGCGCTCAGGTGACCGCTGCCGCTAGCTGCTGACTTCAGCTCGCCACAACACTCAATTACAACTACAGCCATCCGACACGCGACCGTCGATCGATCGCGTTGTTTACGTGCGGCTGCCACGGGAACCGTATCGGTGGCCTAGTTAGGGTCTATACTACATTCACTTGTTGCAATCAGCAGCAGCGTTGCCAGTGGTCATGCATTACGGGTGTTATCGCGCACGCGCGAGACGATAGCGGAGCTGCGCACGTGCCGTTGGTTGCCATAGTAAACTAACCGACCGGCAAACATGAGGAAATGTAGCTGCATAAAATTTAGTGTTTTACTATTGACTCTTCCTTCATACATCTACAAGCATCAGAAAAACTGTCCAGATAATATTGATTTTCCTCGTAGACGTTGGCAGGACGTTTCGAGACTTTCATTGGTCCACGTTAACTTGTGATCGGGACCCCTGGCGTGATTTGCCCAGCAGTAAGTAGGACTCAAAATAGGCTTCGTATTTGGACTCGTATTCTTACATTGGAGCAGAGTCACCCCACTTACAGTATCTGTAGCTGCTGCACTTACTACTAATATAAAATCTAAATCCGTAACCCCAAACCAAATTTCAGAAAGATCACAATTTCCATTATCTAAAAATAGACCCTAATTAAGAGCCCAACATGCCCTTTTTTAACTTCCGTCCAAAACAATAAACAATCATCCAAAACAAAAAAAAGTAGTGTGTGTTATGTTTTCGCGATTTGATCGTATAGAAAGGCCACAGACTACTATCACGATGTAATGTTCATCATTGAGGCCTCATATTTTCTCTGGTACCCTTCTCTAGCAAAGATATATATATATATATTTAATTCTATATGCCAACTATATTTTTTAAAATGCATTTAACCTTACAAACGTCCACGCTACCATTTATGGTCAAACCTGGAGAGTAGTTTAAGGTAGTAGAAGCAAGCCATCTATGTCTTAAACTTGTATAGTTGGTAAAAGTGTATATTACACATTACAATGTATTTTACTCCTAAAATATAGAAAATTGTTGGAGGAATACATTCTTCTTCTGGACGAAGGGAACAGATGCTTTGTAAATAGCACAGTGCCGTAATCTTGGAGACGAAAGTGGGACAGAGCAGTTGCTATGAATATGTCTGCTCTTACACCGACGCGTTAGAAGTTCTACAATATTTCTGTTCTGTTCTACTTTGCTTCTACAATATTTTTTATGCGCAATTAATTTTATTTTATATTCTTCTATTGCAGATTAACCTAATTTATAATTCTAAAGGACAGCAACCAAAGTGTTTGACATCTGGGCTTCAACATGATCATAAAAATATTATAATAATATTGACTGTTTGAGTTGTCTGTAATAAGGATATCACAAAATATATCAAAATATTTGAAATTAATATACCTATTAAACCCACTAAAGTATCACACTTATCACAACCTAATAATAATAAAAAAATTCTTATTACTTTCGTCAGAATGTAGTTGGCAACAACAGTTTTGGCGTTATCAATCGATTACAAGTCTTACAAAACATTTTTTTTTACATTTATTTTGATACTCTCGTTTAGGCAGCTAAATTCATTATTATATTATTTCAAAATGTTCTGTAATTTTATTTTTGGTGTGGCTGTTCAAGGCAAAGCCAATTTTGGTTGTTCCCCTTTGCTGTAAAAGTATGTATGACTTTGGATAAGTAATCTTATTTCCCTAATGGTTAAGATTACAGTTTTTATTATTATTATTATTATGATTATTTGATAATATTTGATGGATTACTGGATTACAAACTCGTAAAATCTACTTTCTTACATTAGATAGATAGTTTTAGCCCACAAAACCGGCTTATCCGAAAATATATTCGCTATTTTGAGTTCTTTAATATTATAATATATATTTTAGGCACATCAGTGATACTTCTGTTGTAATATCTGATCTGTAGCCAATGATTCATGTCTCTTTTTCCACTTACAACATCCACCGTATGATCTTTAACCGTTGCCGTAAAAATTGTATTTATTTTATGCAGCAGTCCTTCATCTTTCATATCTGTTCATTATTTTCATTCGTGAATTAATAAACAGACACACCTTATGAATAATATCGTGACCATTAACTATTAACCCAGCTTCATCACCAAGGAAATCATCGATTTTAACTAAATAAAGACATGTTTTGCAATGACATTATTTGTCTGCTTACTTATCAATATGCTACTATTATTTCTTCTGTGTCTATATATTCCTCCACTAGAGGTCCGCCCGCGGCTACGCTCGCAATGTGTAAGATTTTCCCGTTGGAATAAGACTGTTTCCCGTAAATAGTGTCCTATGTGTTGATCCAGGTTACAAACTATCTCTATTTCAAACTGTTATGTATATTTGGAACGGTTCGGTGTAAGGTAAGGAAGTTCAAATTAGAATTCCATCGGCCACCATAAAGCACAAACGAAACTCAATGTTTATGACTCTACCGGATTTAACCCTGGAGTTATGCAACTGGTATGCTGGAGGAAGAAATCAAAAATATACTCAAACGAGCATCAAAATCTCGTAATCCGAGCGAAAGTCCTCAAATCAGTATGTAGTAATAAAACACAAGTAATAATATTTAGTTTTTTTTTTATATATCTTGATGTTTCGATCTTTTGCCTTTTCAGCCGGTCTCCTTAAAAATGATCCTCGTACAGACAGGATCGAAACGTTTCGGTACATATAAATAATTTCGTTAAACACACCTAAGTGACCCGTTAGTAAACTTTTCTTTTTATTATAATATATATTTGGTTTGCCTTTAAGACATTCAAAAAACAATTTGGATACGGGTAGCGCAGGACAGGTTGTTGTGGAGATCTTAAGGGTCTTTGTCCAGTAGTGGTCGTCTGTCGGCTAAAATTATGATGATAAAGCACTTACCGTATCTACGAGTATTTTATTATTGAACGTTTGAACAAAGTTTAAATTTTTACGTGAGTGTTTCCGTTTTAAATAAATAATAACTTACCGTATCTGCGTCACTTTCTTCCGTAGCCATCGCAACTCCTCTATTCAGCTGCTGCTCAGCATTATCAAACTCCCTTTCGAGTTCTGATGACTCCATCTCCAGATGCGGACTGGACGCCCCCAGTTCGGCTCGCAACTCCTCATTGCCAGGAGATGGTGGTTCAGGGTCGTGGAAGTGAGACGTCCTGAGGATCAGCGGTTTGAGGTTGTGCCGTTTGGCTGGTGATGGACGTGCTAGAAGATCAGAAGAAACTACTGTAGCGGTTACTAAGAAAGGCAAGAACAAAGAAGATTTACGATTATGATAAAGTCATAATCGTATGATAAAGTCACTTGACTTTAAAAGTTCTTCAAATTAAGAAATGGTCTTTTAGCTAGTAACGAATCTAAGATCTTTTATTTACAAATTGGACAAGATATAAGAGAGTGCTTGAAGTGCACTCGAGCTAGTGCAACACAAACAGATATAAAATAAGTCTGTCAAGCATCAGGTACAGGATGGTTTAGAACTATCTACCTCTACGTTAGGATTCGTAGTCACGTCTCAAGAAGAACTTGGAATGAGTACAGAATGGTTTGTTTATTTAGTTTCACATGCTGTCAAGAGTTCAATGTTTGGATGATGTTCTGAGTAGTTCATTATAAGAGGTTTCCTCTTGACTTTACCTCAATCAGGCCCGACTATGGTGAGATAGGTAGAATAAATCTTCAAAAATCATATATTTCTTGTATAATATTCACTTATTCTAAAAAGTATCAACAGAGGGTTCTATTTTAGTATCAACGCTAGGCCAATATTGCTTAATCCGTTAACAATATTATTATATTAACTATATTGTTATTTTTACACGGTCAAGCTCGCAAATACTACTTCTGTCACGCGTCACGCCTGTTTTTCCAGCGACTTTATGATTTTGAACCTTAGAGCAGAAATATTATATTTAATTATACTCACACTTGAACACTATCGGTGTTGGCTTGATCAATAAAATATATATTTTAATAAAAGAAAAATAGCGTGTTTAGCGGTTCTTCAGGTTAGCGTAAAAATTAATAAATAAGTTTCTATATTTCTAGTCTAATCTGTGATCAAACAAACAAAGACAAAGCCACATAATTGCACAAAACAAGTTGGTATTAGGTACCTAATATTGACCCCATACATTACTTTGTGCTTTGGATATAAACGTTATACTAATCCACGATTTACATAATATCGTAAATACGTTTTAAAATTACAATATGGCAGCCTTGTGTGTGCACATGGTACTCCTAACTAGTTGTTAATAGAAACGAACTGTAAATCAAAGTAGAATGCGTATATTGTACAAATTTGTTGGCACGATTTGCCTTATTTGATCTTTTTGCATGTTTGTATACGTATATATTTCATTTTATTACTCTCAAATATAATTTTTTTATATTCTTACCCAAGCTAGCCTCTATTAAATTAAAATGTAAGTCGCCTAAATAGAAATATCTTAAATTACATCATTAAAATATGACTCAGAGTTACTATGCTACAATAGTCTTACCTTTGTCGTCTTTCTTCTTCTGTAAATGTCTCACAGCATCTCTTTCTCCATGTAACGTTTGTGATATTGAAGAAATGGGTCTCATAGTTACTCTCTGAAGACCGCTTCCAGGAAGCAAGCTTGTGACTACTCTCCTAGGTTCTTCCCTCTCTTGAGCTCTATACGGAGCAAACAAAACTTCCTGATCAGCATCAATATCAAGGAAACCTTCTTCGAACTGTTCAAAGTTCTCTAAATCCGAATCCAGTTCTGATCTTGATCCATGAGACTTTGGACGGTAGAATGTGTCAGAATTTCGCCTGTAGTCCAGCTGTTTTGGTTCTGGTGACGAGAAGCTTCTCATGACATATCCCCTTTGTTTATCTGGTTCGTTTTGGGTAGCCGGTGAAGAATAACTTCTTGGCAGGTGACTTCGAACACCCCTTTCCTGCATCTTTCGTTGTTGATGCTGGTTCGTTCTTGTTGCTATCAGGCTTTTGCCTTTCGCTGCAGAGGTTATGTGAGGTTCTTTTCGACGCATGGCATCCAGTCGTTCAATAAGGTAATCTCTTCAAGACGTCTGGTGCTGTACTTGTTCTGATTAGAAGTGAGGAGGGTTTCTAATGGGTGGTCACAGGTTGGTTTATTCTTCACGGGTGTTGGGTTCCAGATCAAATGACAGATCAGATGGCGAGGTTGCACTCGGATGATATATCAGACAGACATTTGAATACCATGATTGGTATTGCGAAGGATTGGTTGGACAATACTGTAGCCAGCGGTGATTTTGAAATTTACTTCTACTAAAAATACTAAAAATAAAGAAATCACTCTAGGTTTGTCCTAACGATTTCTTTAAAATATGTTTTTGATACAACAAAATGAGAGAATTTTATTTAGGTTCCAACAACCAACGCCTAGAAGCGTGCGTAAATTAGAATCCAATCTCAACATTTTCATGGTCAGATTATGGATTTATAAATAATCTGTTAATCACGTTCAGGAATAATATTTAATTATAGAACAGCTTATCTTCACGGTAATCCAATTATGATAAATGTCATACTGGATTATAATTTGTAATATATTATTTACATCTCAACATATTTATTTAACGCTAACGCTCGGAATAACACTCGTATTAATTTTAAAACAGACCATGACACGATCTTGATCACTTTTTGTACCAATGTGTAACCGCTCACTTTTCCGCACTATTCTGTCTTTATATAAAAACAAAATTGTCCAAAAAAGCTCACCACGAATTTACGAACACATGGTGCCAAAGCACGGCGCACGCGAAATGAGAAGAGGGCCTCAACTTGCGCATGAGCATGCAGTACTTAAGTAACTTTGACACCAATTTTGTTACATCAGTGTGACCTTTATTTTATACCTCGTTCAATATCCATCGATGGCATTTCTAACCAGTCAATTTGATTATAAAGAGCCAGACGGCGATGTAACTCAAACGAATCCAAAGTGATGTTAAATCGGTTTTCGGTTCGATACACAAGTGCTTTATTGTAGGCGGACAACTTTCCCTTTCTGGGTTGTCGCGACCGCCATCATAATTTGATTGCGTGCCATAAAGAACTAATGAGATGATGTCAAAGTTATAAAGAATTAATTGGCCAGTAAAGGTTCTTTGGAACCTTTAAGGTTGCATCGGGATGATAACTATCTACTTACCTGTCATCTTCTCTTGCATAATTCTTGAGGCTTAACGTAGGTAAATAACGGTGAATCTTTTCATCCTACCTGGGTTGCACAGGAAATTCCAAGAGAAATTGTTTTCTTGTACGTTTTTTTATAAAATCTGTTTCAAAATAAGAGTTAAATTAACTTATTCAACGACTGAAATGATTATTTATTAATATGTAGGTACGACATTATAAAAAATCTACAAGTTTATTTAATTTAAAAACACTACAGCGCCATCTAACTAAATATACAGGTATTTCGTTGTAAAGTCCGATGTCTAGTCGCTCCAATGTTATCGATGTTGTCAATAAAATAACGAAATACAAACGTGTTTACCAGATGGCGCAAGGCGCTCTACATGGCTAACAACAGCAACAAATCTAAAGTTTCAGCTTTCTTTTGTAACTGTTAGTATGAAATACTTGTGTAAAATTAACCTAGAGTGAATGACCTAATAAATAATACACAGTTTGTGTAAGTTTTGATACGATTACTTACTTAAATTTTATCTACTGCGTCACGCCCATAAGTTAGGTAAGAATAGATTTCTAAAAACCAAATTTTTTACAATTTTTGTAAGAGAAAGTCGGCCAAATTACTGAGTTTTGAATTGGCTAACGCAATTTGTGACCAATTTTTGAAGACGAACACAATCATAATTTTGTCTGTCGGAGTAAAAAAAAATATTTAGCCTTATCACATCACACTTATAGGAGTATTATAAATCCTTACCTACTTATATGACACTAATATTATAAAATGTGAAAATATATTTGGATGTTTAGATGTTTGGGTGTTTGATCCGCTTTCATGCCTAAACTACTGGAGTGATTTGGATAAAATTTGGAATAGACATAGTTTGTACCTTGGATTAACTAACACATAGGATTCTTTTTACCGGGATTAGTCGTAATCCCACGGGAAAATCTTACATAACGCGAGCGTAGTCGCGGGCGGAAAGCTACGCTGTCGTCGAGAATACGGCCTTACTCTTTCACGCAAAAACTACTGGACGGATTTGGATGAAATAATAAAATGAGTGCATTCAGTCATACCTTGCAGTAAAAATGTATTTTATTGTTCACTGATCCTCTCTTTGCCCTGAAATATTATTTTCTTTTCAGATAATTATCATTCATTAATAACGTTACTCACACGCATAAAATACTACGAGTACTTCCTTACTGGCGAGATTGCATAAAACTTTTTTCATTTACAAATTCCAACTACAGTCAGCGTTAGCTGTAACGAGAGGTTATACAACGTAATAGTTACGTGTTAACTTCGAGTTGGGTAACTCACTTCGCTTTCGTTGACTCGAGTCAGTGATTCAGCTCATTTTGATGTAGAGTCACTTTTTAATGTAAAAACAAGATACGGGCTACGGAGCGACGACAGTTTTATTTCTCTTATGTTGACGATTTTTTCGTGGAACGTTTCTTTCAAAGCGAAGAGACTTAAAAGGCACCAACTTAACTTGATCTGGCTGAACCACCAGCCCAGAGAGAATAATGAAGTATTGCATGGTACATGAATTTGTCGATGACAGACCTCACGAACCCTGGTGTCAGCGTTATTGAACCTATAAAGGGGTGTCAGAACACGGCTCATCTAATGTCTACTTATTACTTACGTTATTATAACCGGGACCCACAACATACGTGATTTAACTTGCCTTACACGCAAGCATCTTTCTTTTCAATAAGGTGATTCAGTCTTCAATGTCCTAATCAAACTAGAAACAGACTCACAAGTAGGACGCCCCCCTGCCAGGTGGACTGATGACCTGAGGAAGGTCGCTGGTGGTGGATGGATGAGGAAAGCGGGTGATCGTGCGCTTTGGCGTGCCCTTGGGGAGGCCTACGTCCAGCAGTGGACTGCTATAGGCTGATTGATTGACTGATTGCACCTTTGGTGGCTAAGAGCAGGTTGAGGGTAGTGCTTTTTTATTTGAATCGCGAGCTGAATGCTTTAATTTCTTGTCCACTGAGACTGTTAATCATAGTGATTCAACTTGTGCATGCGCATACAAAGCTGAATGTTATCTTGACCACGGAGGCTGTTAATCATAGTGATTCGACTCACGCGCAGGCCTAGCGCGGCCGCGGATTCGCACGACGTACAGCCTGTACGTCGTGCAAATCTGCGGCCTTTACGGTACAGGTTATGTTAGTCGCGCGCTGCTAGTTCTTGCCAAGAGTCGTTCGCATATTACACCTCACTCGGTTTTTCGCGTGTTTAAATATTCGTGTGATTATCAAATACCTGTGAAAAAGTTTGGATTATTTGTGAATATTAACAGGGGGATTAGGTTCGTATTGCTCAATATTCATACCCATTAGTTTTTTAATCTGTTTGATTATTTTTAAGTGGTTTCGATTTCCGGTTATAGGTTTTCAAAAATTGCTTAAATACCGGTTTGAAGAAGGTACAATATTTCGCGTTGTGCTATTGTGGTTTGTTAAACCTTTGGAAGTCATTATCATATATTGCATTTTCCGGAAATGACTATCGGAAAATCTGCGGTTTCCTCTCCTTAGCTTAAGTTTTGTGTCTTACTACCTACAGTTAGGACAATAGTTAATTACTTTACAAGAATATCCTTGGTCATATACGTATTGTGTCGATAACCGAAATCGACAAAGTTATTGAGCCGATGAAGTAGTCCCCTAAAAGTTCCCGTGGTCAAAAGATCTATTGTTACTGTAGTCTGTCGTGAAAGTCGAACAGATAGACGGACAGACTTTCGCATTTATATTAGCATGGATATTATAATTATTATGGTACTTATCTATTTCTGCATCTGGAAGTTAACTTACCTGGAACTAGTAAAAAATATACTACGGACTTTAATCGCACCACGCTGAATGAAAACATAACGAGGAGCTCAATTATAATTATAAATTAAATAAGTACTAGAAAAAAATAAACTACGAACAATGATAATTATAATTATACATACACGAAGGTTTTCTTAAGAAATATCTTGAACAAAATAAAGTTTTTTTTTTATGATAGAGCCAAGTAAGCAGGTGTGTGCTGTTATTATAACCGTAGCTAACAATAAAATACAATAATATAACTTGTCGAAAAAATAAACTAATAGACATTAACATAAATCCTGAAGTTCAATGCGTTATGTAAGCAAACAGTTTGTATCTGTATTTGGCTTGACATGACTCCGGTAGTCGTCATGGCAACGCAACGGGACTAATCGCTATTTATATCAGAGTTGTAATATAGCGGGCACTGACTTGCTCCTAAAAAATCTATGACAACGTATCTGGGTGCGTCCTCAGACGGGCGCGGGCCTCGGCCCAGAACGATGCCAGGGCGAAAAACGTGTCGGAGAAAAATTACCCCTACCGGGCCTGATCATGGCATCATCGTCCTATGCCGAGGTCCGAGCCACTCCGAGCCCACAAAAGGGCGCCTTTATAGGCTGTTGCTATTAAATTAAGTAAGAGCCTGGATACGTCGATTTTGCAACACATCTCGATTCTCCTCTCCGCTTGATCCATTTCCACCGAAGCTAAGCGGAGAGATGTGAAAATAACTAAATCTGATTGGTTATTCAAAACACATCTCCTCTCGTCTCATCTCCTCTCCGCTTTGGTGGAAACCGGGCCTTAGGCCATTGACAAAAAAAAAATGGCTCCGTGTAACGACACTATCACCTGGGTGGGAGCAACGACGTCAACTTTTCAGTGTCTTCACCGGGATTCGAATCCAGAACGGAAGCTACGCAATGAGAGCCGTACCGCTCGACCACGGAGGTTTTGTATTTTTATCTTTATGTTACTTTTTATAAAGCCTGTAACCCCACAACCCTAATGTAAAATAAAACTATGTCTAACAACGTGTGTCTGTTGAATGGCATAGAAAAAATCGAAATAAGGCTGAATAAAAATCATGACGCGGAGCCGAAAATTTTATGTTTCCTAAAAAGCGAATTATTTATATGTGGCTGAGAGCAGACGATGCCAACGAACGAGCAATAGCTATCCCTGTGCATGGGAACTCCGAATACAAGGTTTAAAACCGTATTTGGACATTTTTCACTTCCGTTATACGTTCTTGTATTGAACTTTTTCGAATAACTCAAAAACTAAAAGAGATAGCGCCAAACTAAGAGCATATGTGTGATGCCGAGACCGACTTACATCTATATTGTGAGTTTCAGCAAAATTGGGGAACTTTGTTGGAAAATCCGTGTTGACCCTACGCGTACCGTCGATGCGACTCTCGAATATATGTATGGGGAAGGCAGCCGTCGGCCAGTGATGGTCGGAGGCGACAAGTATTAATGATAAAAATCATAATATGTTAAAGTTTGGATATTGACTGAAAAGTTCAATATAGGTTTGGAAAATATGAAAATATTTGCTATAACCAAAGTTACAGGCGCTGCTAAAAACTTCCCCTGTTCGTCTCTTACGCCGCCTAGCTTGAGACGACGGCATCCTGAGAGGCAAAGGGGGCACCCTTAAACCTTTATTGACTAATCCAAACTAACCAGTGTGGTCTGCACATCCTGGTAGAATATATTATGGTGGCTGAGTGGATGATGCTAGATAGCAGATACAGACGCCGGCTGGAGCCTATACCTCTAGAGTTACTTAACAGAGGACAAGCATACGTAGACCATCGGCCGCAACGCATTATGGATCTGGAACCTCTCACGAATCCGCGTTGTCTCCAATGCCGCTGTCCTAATAAGAACCACCTCACGTGTCGCCCAAGCACGCAGAATGGGGAGAGGAAATGGCAAAGGCCCATCCGCAATGTATTCTAACTATTAACGAGGGCCATGACTAGGGAAGAGGATTCGCGACCCTTTACCCCGGACATGGGCACTCAAAACCATGTCTGACGCTTGAAGATGTGGTATACCCGTCATTAGCTGATGTTGACACTGCATGCCCAGCTCTGAACCGCTGATTGATCGAGACACGTAGAGCAACTTGAATACATCTTCGCCTATGGGACTTGTCCACATCTGTGCGCTGTGGACCTCAAGATGCTTAGTATCGATGAAGGTCTTTCAAGTATTACCCCCGGTAGTGGCATCGGCGAAGGCTAATGACTCCTCTGAGACGCAAGTCTGCGGAGCGACTTTCTGTGAAGTTTTCTGCTCTGGACGTGAAGCTGCTCGAGTTATGCTCTAATTAATGTATAATCACAAAGCAGAATAAGACCCGAATATCGTAAAGCGATATCAGTGCATATGATTGTAAATGCATCTGCTAAATGGGCTTTGGTGAATGAATCTATGACCACATGCTGCTGTGGCTTAGATCACGCTAGACAAGGGATAGTTATGCAAGCCCAAAAGAGTAGTGTCCCCAAAAGGACCGGGTGCATATAGCACCGTTCCCTTCAGAGAAATATTGTTGCACTCAGCGAAGGGAACATGGAGCATACTCGAACCAGTGGATCAGTTCGGCAGGAGATGAGCAGAGAGTTGGGAGTTATTTAATATGTTTAAATAAGTATTTAAATGTATATATAAGGGGTTATATTCCCTTCACTCCCATCGAACGCAATACGTCGGACACTTCGGTGGAAGACCAGGATTAGCCTCCTAAAAGGTTACCACAGCGGCTCAGCCGTATCGGGAACGCTACGGCTAGTATCGATTGGACGTAGTCCACTAGCTTCGGCTTACCACGAGAAGCTTATGCTTTCAACGAAGAGACTTTGGTCTCCAACCAACGCTTAAGGCGCACCGGTCGGACCAGAGTCCGCTGTAGACAATCCTTCGGGATTGTCTATTTTTTTAACCTTTTCCTACACCTCTGTGGTGAGGGGAGGTCAGGAGCGTTCTGGAGGACAGAATGGGCAGTGTCTCACAGAGAGCGCGTTGGCGGGGCGTTTATTCTCGCTCGCCTCGTAAATGCTTTAACAGTTGGTTTGCTGTAAAGGTGTGAGCGTATCGGGTCTTTGCTTCTGAGCTGTTGTCTTGCTCGGGATCTGGGGTCTAGCAATCAACTAGCTGAAGGAACTAAAACTAGTTCCTTCGTCAGGGCTGGATCTTGCTGGATCTTGCTGGATCTCTTGTGGGATGGTAGTAAGGAAGACACAGAGAGATTATGTAACTGTATTTTTCAATACGGTTGACATAGCTTAAGGAGAAGGTTGCCCAGGGCGAGGGCAAGAGTGGCCGTCTCCGAGCAGTATCATTAGAGAGACTTGGAGCACGGCTATTCTGTTGAGGAAGAGAGACTCAACGAAAGTTCTTATGAGAACTAGAAGCTCATAATGAGCTAGAGCTTCCAAGGAAGCTCAGGTCGATAAAAGACCAAAACCTGGGGCGATACGCTATGTAGGAAATACATTGTTCATTCAATGATATTTCCTACTTTTTATAACTTCCCTGAAGATCGAGCAGGGAGGAATTGATAGCTAGGAATTACATAGATGTTGTACAGAGACACTTTGTTTAATTTCGTAGTTAGAATGCCCAAGAAAAACGAGCTCACTGTAATCTTCTAAAAGAGCTTGGGTTACTCACACAAAGTAGTACGATTCCGCTACTAGATGATCATTGGCCAATTTTAATTATTATAGAGATCAAGTGTGCAGTTACAATTTGGTGCCTAGAAACCAGGATTTCAGGACCGTAACAAGAACAGTGGCCTTAAGCCACAATTTGTTGCTAGTGAAATGGAAAGAAGATTACAGTGTGGTTGTTGAAAATACCCGTAGAGATTTGTAGAACAAATTGGATTGTAGTAGAAAAATACTTATGTGCGTTTCTTTTGTTACAGAGTCTTGGCTGCAACAGAAATAAAGAATAATTAAACAGTGCATATAAACAATATTGACAAAGTCAAAAAAAGTGTTAAAAGAACAATTAAGTGAATAGGATTTGGTGCATGACAATGGGCAGTAGATCCGATTATGAGGAGTGCCGCGAGGAGAGGGAAGAAGAGAGAATGCAAGAACCTCCTCGCAAGAAGGCCAAAAAGGCCAATAAACAAAAGAGAAAGGAGAGAATGGTGGTTGAGCCAACGGAGGACGTTGGCTCTAACAGTAGGGAGTTTATGCTCTTGTACAAACTCATGACAAAGACAACTAGAACTCTCACAGATAAGATAGAGGAGTTAGAGAAGGAAATGTCGCGAACAGCGACAGCGCACAAGGCGCTTGAGGTGGAAGTTCAGAAAGGAACGGGGGGTGAGGCCAGTAGTGGCACCCTATCTCCATTAGGGAACAAGAAGGAAGAAAAGAAAATTGTCTATAGCATTACCAATCTCAATTCTGAGAAACCAAAGTTCTCAGGAATTGGTAACAAAGACAAGTACGGGAAAATAGTGCACCCGGTTACATTCCTAGAAGATCTGACCGCGTATTTGCGGAAGATTCCTGCCCAAGGAAGAGAACTAGATATAGTTCAGGAATGTCTGATGGACCAAGCGAGGGATTGGTCGCGTATATACATGAGTCGTTGGCATTCTTTTGATGATTTTAAATCAGATTTTTTGGACACATATTGGAGTGAAGTGGAACAGAACAGAGTCCGTAGAGACATAGTCTCCAATAAGTGGGATAAAGGGAAATATCCCACGATGTTAAGTCATTTCCTAGGCTTAGCAGGCCAGGTAAACTTATTGACATTTACAATCCCCGAAAGACAGTTGGTGGCTGACATAATGCGCCACTATCCCAAAGAAGTGCAACAACTATGGGCGCTGTCCAGAGAGGACTCTATACTGGCAGCGTCAGAATTTCTAAGGAACATGGATATGATCAATCAGTCAGAAGGGGAATCAGCCAAAATAGTGAGTCAGTCGATGAACTCCCATCCGGGAGGGAGACAGGACCCTAAACAATACAAGAGGAGATTCGAGAACTGGGTTCGACCGAGAGGAGGGGCGCCACGCGACCGAGGCGGAGTGCAAGCAACGAAACCATTCGTCGCGACCAGTTCAGCAGCAGTCGTGGAGGTGGAGACTCCGAAGGGGAAGCCCAGTTTAAACTAGAAAGTACTATTTGTCCAACCCCCGGGCAGGTAGTCAATGTTATCAGAGACGGGGGGCTGACCGATTTGGACTCGACTTCGGTCGGTTATAAAATCATGTCAAAACAAGGTTGGAAGACAGGCCAACCTTTAGGAAAAACCTTTAAAGGAATCTTAAAACCGATCATAGCACGAGGCCAGAGAGGGAGGGCCGGAATCGGATATCATACTGGCGAAGATGAAATTATATCAGAGCTGATTACAGCCCGATTTGATTTGCTATCAATGGAAAAGGTCGTGGAAGCACATGCCACAACAATGACCAGTACGGTCTTTAATGATGACCAAAGAAATAAAGAACTTATGGAAGGGCTGCGGCCTGATATAATTGTGATCTGTGAAGGACTTAGAATCATGGCTTTGTTAGATACGGGGTCAGAGATTACATGCATCTCAGAGGACTTATATGTGGAATTAAAATCGAAAAATGAGAAAGTCCCCGTGGTACCAGTCAAAGGGTTCCAAGTAAAGGGGGCTGTCGGTCAAAGATCGTCAAAAATAACTATACAGGTTCATCTTAAAGTTGAACTGACGAAGGGGTTTGACATGGAAATACCCTTTTTAGTGGTGCCAGGTCTTACAAGACCCATGATTCTGGGTTTTGATTTTATGTGCCAATATCAAATCCGAATCTTATTAGATAAAGCCGTTGGAATGTATGTCAGACGTGGCGTGGAGCCAGTATTTGTACCGTTTGCACATTATAAAGAGAGTCTAGAAACGAAAAAGCTAAATTCATTAAATTCTAATTCGATTAAAGGTGATTGTTTTGAAAGCGCGAATTTGGACCGAACTGAGATCAAAACTGGAGCAGACATAGGGTCGGAAGGGATGGAGAAATTGACAGCTTTGCTGGACAAGTTTAACACGCTTTTTTCGGCAAAGTTGGGTCGAGCAAATTGTTATGAACATAAGATTGTTATGCAACATGGGACACCGATTGTTAAGCAATCGTATCCTATACCATACGCTTACAAAGCGAAATTGGAAGAGAAGTTAAATGAGATGGAAGAAATGGGGATAATCTCAAGACGATCAACGCCATACTCTAGTCCGTTGACGTTTACACTGAAAAAGGATGGTTCAGTGCGCGTTTTATTAGATGCGAGAGGGATAAACCAGTACATGGTACCCGAAACAGAAAAACCACCAATGCAATTGGACGTGTTGAACTCGTTTCACGGAGCGAAGTTTATTACTACCATTGATTTGAACAATGCGTATTTTCAGATACCAATAAACGAACAAGGGAAGCAATATACTGGCTTTACATTTAATGGGAAAAGCTATGTATACAATGTTTTACCGATGGGCTTAAGAACGTCAGTTGGAAGTTTCTCTCGAGCCATGGATGTGATACTGGGTCCTGAAGTTAGAGAGTTTTGTGTCAATTATCTTGATGACTTAGCTGTTATAACGACAGGGACTTTAGATACACATCTTGAGCACGTTGAAACAGTCCTACAGAAGTTGTTGAAAGCTGGACTTACTTGTAATTTACGGAAATGTGAATTCATTTGTAAGGAGGTAAAGATGTTGGGGTTCATTATTTCAACCGATGGGATAAGGACTGATCCTGACAAGATACGTGCGATACGCGAATTTCCAATTCCAAAGAAGGTAAAACAAGTTCGGGCGTTCCTTGGCTTATGCAACTTCTATAGACGGTTTATTCCGGATTATAATCGAAGTATAATGCCCCTCTGCGAGGTATTAAAAAAGGGACGCAGCTGGATATGGGGAGATGTTGAATATCAAGCATTTGAAGATCTGAAAAGGAGATTCATTAATACAATAATGTTACATCATCCAGACTTTTCCAAACCTTATTATATCCAAACGGATTGTTCAGGAATAGGTTTAGCTGGAGTGTTGTTTCAGAAAGATGACCAAGGAAGCCCAAGGATCCTGGGATTTAACAGCAAAGCTTTAAGAGGAGCCGAACTTAATTGGACCACCACGGAACAGGAGTTCTTCGCAGTTATTAGCACAGTCAAGAAGTTCGAGACTTATCTCAGAGGGGCGAAATTTTGTGTACTAACTGACCACAAAGCACTCTTGTTCGTGCAGAATATGAAGTTATATAACAGCCGTATAACAAGATGGATATTATACCTTGAACAGTTTGATTATACTGTTGAGCATGTGGCGGGGCGATTGAACACAGCAGCAGATGTGCTCTCTCGTTATTTGCCTAGTAGTGAGTTCATACAGGAAGAAAAAGCTGTATGCCCAGAGATAGCCTATCTGGGAACAAAACCTAATCGAGGTTTGAACGAACAAATCAAGCAACTAGATCGAATGCAAGAGGAAGATGAGTTTTGTGGCAAAAAGATCGAATTGACACAACAAGGCAAAAAGTCCAGATATTTTATAAAAGAAGGTAAACTGTATATCCAGTTTGGAGAAAGAGAGGTGATAGTGTTGCCGGAAATTATGAGAGAGGAGTTGATCAAACAAGTGCATCTAGAAATGGGTCACCAGGGAGCCTATAAGGTTATCAAGTACATTAAGGACAGGTTCTTTTGGCCCAATTTGGCAAGGCAAGTTAAGAAGCAAGTTAGAGGATGTCATATTTGTCAGTTAGCAAAATGCAACAATTTCAAATATGTGGGACCATGTAAATCAATAGTTACACAGAATATTGGGGACTTGGTAATGGCAGATTTGTATGGACCACTACCTTCAGGGGTGTTTGGTTTTCAGTACATTCTGGTTGTCCAGGATTCCTTCAGTAAATTTGTGAAACTATTTCCGCTAAGAAAAGCAACGGCGAAAGCTTGTATCACCAAAATGTTGCAGTTTACGGAGATAATTGTACCCAAAGTAATCATGACTGATAATGGAAGGCAATTTAACTGTAAACTTTGGAAAGAAACATTAAATGGAATAGGTGTAAAGACCGTCTACACCACGATAAGAAATCCTCGACCAAACACAACTGAAAGGGTGAACAAAGAACTGGGACGGATGTTTCGAACATACTGTCATGAAAAGCATTCTAGTTGGGCCACTAGATTACCTGAAATTGAAGTACTATATAACAATACTAGACACGATAGCACTGGGTTTACGCCGTGTGAGATCTTGTATGGAAGATCGATCAACTTCTCATTTGACGAAGATCTGCAAGCCCAAAACTCAGCCTTAGATGTGGGAGAGATAAGAAATGAAGTTCGAATGAATTTGGAAAAGCAAAGCAAATATCGGAGAGAGAAGTTCGATAGGAGCCACAAGTTGATGCAATATCATATTGGAGACCTAGTCAAAATTCGGCGGCTAAATATTTCTAACAAGTTGCAAAAACACATAAGCAAATTTGATTTGTTATACGAAGGACCTTATCGGGTTGCTTCCGTCCCCTTCGACAATGTGTATGTTCTGGAGGATCTAGAATCGGGTCGAATTCGAGGAAAGTATAATGCTATACATTTATCCAAATATTATAAACAAAAATATTTGTCTTAACTAATTATTGTGAATTGGAAATGATGAAAATCAAACTAATTATTGTGAATTGGAAATGATGAAAATCAAACTAATTATTGTGAATTGGAAATGATGAAAATCAAACTAATTATTGTGAATTGGAAATAATGAAAATCAAATTGATTATTGTGAATGTTTAAAGTTGTTGTTGCAAATGATTGTAAATATTTACTTTTTAATGCCTGATTATTGTGAATTAAAATTGTGCTATAAGAAACTTGAATAAGTACAAGTGCACTGAGTAGTGTTATGCTAAATGTTAACGTGGTTAACATACACGATCCCTGTGATTAATAAATATTTAAATTGAAATGTCAGAATTATAAAGAAAGGCGACATGCAACGTCTTTATTGTATCAATTTACTTGGGAGTTTTGGGTTACAAAACCCCCAAGTACATTGAAACAATGGAATATGTATAACATATTCAAATTTGTACTTAGTAGGTAAGTGAATTGTAAAGATTAAACACTGAACTCAAGGTTGGTAAATCAGTGTCTAATCTAAGAGAAAAATTGTTTATAATAATAAAACAAGAAGAAAAAAAAAAAAAAAAAAAAACTGTTGAATAAAAGGATAGCCGTTGGCGACAGGGAGTGGCACAATCAAATCGATTGTGGAAGATCGAATTTAGTACAAGTTGAAATAAGACTAAATTCGAGTAGCATATTAAGTAAGACAAAGGTGGGACTTATGTCCGCGTCTCACCAGGTCATTAGCTTGGACTAATGAAGATTGTGAAACAATCGAAGTGTTTGTTGGGGAAGGAGGCGGCCACTTAGGGAAGAGTAGGAAATCAGAATTAATAGGTTAGAATTTAGGATAGGGACGTAGAGTTAGGTACTGTAATGTTTTGTATTATTAGTAGATAGTTGTGTTTGTTAGGAAAAGGAATAGAATTTATGTCATTTAGGAATTATTAGTGTTATAGTATCAGTAGTTAGGTAGTCAAATAAATTTTATTCCATTTAGGGATTTTAAGAGTTAGATTTAGTATAGGTAGGGAAAAATCACGAAGGCATAAAAGGAGAACTATAAGTACCCTGCAAAGGGGAAACAGAAATAGTTCTCTATTTTTTTGAGCTGAAAATAAATAGTGTCATTGTACTATAATAATAAACAATGGAAAAGCGAAATATTTGATGATGAAGATTGGGAGAAGGAAGACCGGAAACGGTCTTCAACAATTATTGTAACAATGTCGACTTATTTAGCGATGTCTCAGGGGCCTCTACGGCTTCGGATGTATATCACAAAAAGCTAAATTCAGAAGTCGTTTAAAAGCTGGGTGTCGAGCGTACTGACGATTGTATCGTTTACGTTTTCGATGCTCTAGCGAATTGCGCGTCAACTACAAGGTTAGTGGCGGTTGGTCATTTTACTGTGGAACTCATCTAATTCCGGGCGGAATCGTTTTTGTCTTGTTGATGGTAAACAAATGTTTTCAGTGAGTTCGACAAACTCGCAGGGTTAATTGGCTTAACACTTGGGTCGTTGCAATGGAAGAGAAGTAGTTGCAAGCAAGTGAATGATGCACATTGTGCACATTAACGAAGAACTTTTAAGTAAGTCTTCGAAAACTGATGAGGGGATCAGTAAGAAGAGATGGTTATTGTTCCACAGTACCTCGAGCGAGGGAAATAATAGATGGATCAATATTGATGAAGAGAGATGGTTATTGAACTACAGTACCTCGAGTGAGGGAAATAATAGTTAGTTCAAGTTGTAAAACACACAATCCTATTGAATGAAATTTATTACACCTAAGGGTTAAAAGGTAAACCTATGTAGAACAACGTGTGTCTGTTGTATGGCATAGAAAAGGTTGATTGGAAGTTTTAGATGAAGGGAATTTTAGCTATTTAAAATTTTTCTTCATAAATTCCGTCAAATTTTGGGGGCTGGATGTAACCCCACAACCCTAATGTAAAATAAAACTATGTCTAACAACGTGTGTCTGTTGAATGGCATAGAAAAAATCGAAATAAGGCTGAATAAAAATCATGACGCGGAGCCGAAAATTTTATGTTTCCTAAAAAGCGAATTATTTATATGTGGCTGAGAGCAGACGATGCCAACGAACGAGCAATAGCTATCCCTGTGCATGGGAACTCCGAATACAAGGTTTAAAACCGTATTTGGACATTTTTCACTTCCGTTATACGTTCTTGTATTGAACTTTTTCGAATAACTCAAAAACTAAAAGAGATAGCGCCAAACTAAGAGCATATGTGTGATGCCGAGACCGACTTACATCTATATTGTGAGTTTCAGCAAAATTGGGGAACTTTGTTGGAAAATCCGTGTTGACCCTACGCGTACCGTCGATGCGACTCTCGAATATATGTATGGGGAAGGCAGCCGTCGGCCAGTGATGGTCGGAGGCGACAAGTATTAATGATAAAAATCATAATATGTTAAAGTTTGGATATTGACTGAAAAGTTCAATATAGGTTTGGAAAATATGAAAATATTTGCTATAACCAAAGTTACAGGCGCTGCTAAAAACTTCCCCTGTTCGTCTCTTACGCCGCCTAGCTTGAGACGACGGCATCCTGAGAGGCAAAGGGGGCACCCTTAAACCTTTATTGACTAATCCAAACTAACCAGTGTGGTCTGCACATCCTGGTAGAATATATTATGGTGGCTGAGTGGATGATGCTAGATAGCAGATACAGACGCCGGCTGGAGCCTATACCTCTAGAGTTACTTAACAGAGGACAAGCATACGTAGACCATCGGCCGCAACGCATTATGGATCTGGAACCTCTCACGAATCCGCGTTGTCTCCAATGCCGCTGTCCTAATAAGAACCACCTCACGTGTCGCCCAAGCACGCAGAATGGGGAGAGGAAATGGCAAAGGCCCATCCGCAATGTATTCTAACTATTAACGAGGGCCATGACTAGGGAAGAGGATTCGCGACCCTTTACCCCGGACATGGGCACTCAAAACCATGTCTGACGCTTGAAGATGTGGTATACCCGTCATTAGCTGATGTTGACACTGCATGCCCAGCTCTGAACCGCTGATTGATCGAGACACGTAGAGCAACTTGAATACATCTTCGCCTATGGGACTTGTCCACATCTGTGCGCTGTGGACCTCAAGATGCTTAGTATCGATGAAGGTCTTTCAAGTATTACCCCCGGTAGTGGCATCGGCGAAGGCTAATGACTCCTCTGAGACGCAAGTCTGCGGAGCGACTTTCTGTGAAGTTTTCTGCTCTGGACGTGAAGCTGCTCGAGTTATGCTCTAATTAATGTATAATCACAAAGCAGAATAAGACCCGAATATCGTAAAGCGATATCAGTGCATATGATTGTAAATGCATCTGCTAAATGGGCTTTGGTGAATGAATCTATGACCACATGCTGCTGTGGCTTAGATCACGCTAGACAAGGGATAGTTATGCAAGCCCAAAAGAGTAGTGTCCCCAAAAGGACCGGGTGCATATAGCACCGTTCCCTTCAGAGAAATATTGTTGCACTCAGCGAAGGGAACATGGAGCATACTCGAACCAGTGGATCAGTTCGGCAGGAGATGAGCAGAGAGTTGGGAGTTATTTAATATGTTTAAATAAGTATTTAAATGTATATATAAGGGGTTATATTCCCTTCACTCCCATCGAACGCAATACGTCGGACACTTCGGTGGAAGACCAGGATTAGCCTCCTAAAAGGTTACCACAGCGGCTCAGCCGTATCGGGAACGCTACGGCTAGTATCGATTGGACGTAGTCCACTAGCTTCGGCTTACCACGAGAAGCTTATGCTTTCAACGAAGAGACTTTGGTCTCCAACCAACGCTTAAGGCGCACCGGTCGGACCAGAGTCCGCTGTAGACAATCCTTCGGGATTGTCTATTTTTTTAACCTTTTCCTACACCTCTGTGGTGAGGGGAGGTCAGGAGCGTTCTGGAGGACAGAATGGGCAGTGTCTCACAGAGAGCGCGTTGGCGGGGCGTTTATTCTCGCTCGCCTCGTAAATGCTTTAACAGTTGGTTTGCTGTAAAGGTGTGAGCGTATCGGGTCTTTGCTTCTGAGCTGTTGTCTTGCTCGGGATCTGGGGTCTAGCAATCAACTAGCTGAAGGAACTAAAACTAGTTCCTTCGTCAGGGCTGGATCTTGCTGGATCTTGCTGGATCTCTTGTGGGATGGTAGTAAGGAAGACACAGAGAGATTATGTAACTGTATTTTTCAATACGGTTGACATAGCTTAAGGAGAAGGTTGCCCAGGGCGAGGGCAAGAGTGGCCGTCTCCGAGCAGTATCATTAGAGAGACTTGGAGCACGGCTATTCTGTTGAGGAAGAGAGACTCAACGAAAGTTCTTATGAGAACTAGAAGCTCATAATGAGCTAGAGCTTCCAAGGAAGCTCAGGTCGATAAAAGACCAAAACCTGGGGCGATACGCTATGTAGGAAATACATTGTTCATTCAATGATATTTCCTACTTTTTATAACTTCCCTGAAGATCGAGCAGGGAGGAATTGATAGCTAGGAATTACATAGATGTTGTACAGAGACACTTTGTTTAATTTCGTAGTTAGAATGCCCAAGAAAAACGAGCTCACTGTAATCTTCTAAAAGAGCTTGGGTTACTCACACAAAGTAGTACGATTCCGCTACTAGATGATCATTGGCCAATTTTAATTATTATAGAGATCAAGTGTGCAGTTACAAGCCTACTTTATTTTTCTTCTAAACTTCAACAGCATTTATCGTGGCAATCGCAATGCGATTAACGCAGTCTAAGGAGTTTTGTAGAGACACGTAGAATGTCATAATAATGCCATCCAACAAATCGCGCAAATACATGATACAAATATCATTACCTATTTTAGAGCCTTTATTTTGACTTACTTTTTTTCTTTAATGTTATTTGCAATAAGGAAAGGAAGCAAAGTACAATAAGCAAATTTATTTTCTCAAGTATGAAATGAACATAATTCAATTTAATTTTCCTGAGAGAGTAGAACTTTTATACTCCAAGGTCTTCAGTACCTAATAAATCTTGCAAGCTTCCTAATAAGATATAATGTAACCTACATTGCACAAGACGCGTAAGTAGGCGAGTACATAAAGTAAATATTATGTAAGAAGTATCTAATGCTCGCAAAGCCGTAAGTGAATGCGGGTATGCGCATGCGCAGCCGTCTCGTTGCCTCAATGTGATGCGATCTTTGACTTTCTCGCACACACTTAATAATACCTTACCTGGTAGATCAAAGTGTCTCATCACAAAACGTACTTACAGTTTTATGGGCTGCTTTTATTCTTAATTGACGCAGATATTTGGTGCATATTTTGCTAACGATAAACTTTCAGGATGCGTTTTGGCAAACTCAATAAAGTAATATTTATTTCCTGAAAATGATTTTTATAGAATTGCCTTTATTAAACATATTTTTAGTATTAAGCATACATAACCATGTATGCAAACATAACCATGTATGCTTAAAATTAAACAAGTAGTACCCGTGTCTGTGTAATTAATTCGCGAGAGAACTTCTAAAAATAAAATACCTACACATAAATAAATGTATTATGTAGGCATAATATACTATTGAGCTTATTAAAAAATCTTCTTTTTATTATGATAATAATAAGTTGCTCATGCTTATGTGATACCTAATTGAGGAAGACGAATAATTTATCTAGTCACTATTTAAAGTTGCTTTTTGTCATTGATAGAATGATAGACGTCTCTTAAAATTAATTAAGATTTTTATCGTCGACTGGTGTGGTGGCTTGGCTTAACAAATGATTAAAGAATTCAATTTTATTAGTTCGGTCATTTTGTTGACCATACAATTTTGTCTCGTTCGCTATTTCTTTCCCTAAGTTTTACCATGTATGTTGCAATTTAAGTGCTACCTGTCTTCACTGTTAACGTAAACATTTGACCGAATTGTTGATCCTTTTCCATATTTAAACGTGTTAAAGCTAACACGTGTTAAGTAAAACCTTTTAAAATCATGACGTATCGAACCACACTACGTCGCGCGCGCGTCATGGGTATATCCGCGTCTTTTATGTCGTGTCAATATGCACAAAAACTTATTTTACTTAAAAATATCTATTATTTAAGTAATGAACAACATAATATTACTCGCTTAATAACATGAAGGTATTTTTTGTAGTTTTTAGCAGTTTTTATGGGGTTTCTATGAGGAAACGACTTGAAAACTCGTTTCTAACCTCCTTTGCCGAGTACACGACAAGGATTTGAATTTTAGAGAGCATAATAAATTATGGTATTTCAGACCAAGCATGGTGTGTGGTGACGGCAGAGTAGAATACGTTTGTCACCAACCCCTACTCTTCCCGTGGGTGTCGTAAGAGGCGACTTAGGGACTACACATTGAACAGGGAACGGGCAGCAGATCTCCAACCCGCCTGCCAAGGGTGGAGAGTATGGCAAAACCAAACACTTAAGTGGAGGAGGCTCATAGTCCAGCAGTGGACTGTAACGGGCCGTTGTTTAAAATATCAACATGATGAGACCAAGCATACTGCTTTGCTTGCTATATTGTGGTACTGCGTGCGTACACAATTGATTATATGCATTCATCAACAACTTTTATACGTCCCCACCGAGGGGCTCGAGCCTACTCTGAATTAAGGCGATTAGGCCTAAGTCGACCACGCTGGCCCAGTGCGGGTTGGTTGACTTCACACACAACCTTTGAATTTCTTCGCAGGGGTGTGCAGGTTTCATCACGATGTTTTCCTTCACCATAAGAGCGTCGAATAAACTACATTGCATTCGAAATTCGAAAACACATTGGTACGTGTTGGGGATCGAAACCGCGTCTCCCAGCCGGGAGGCAGCGGCCTTAGCCATTAGACCACCGACGCTCTATAGTAACAGTAAACTTTTATAATTATCTTCTATATTATAGTTCGAATTCTAAGATTTAAATCGCTTCTTGAACATAAACTCGAGTCTACCCACACTCATAGGTAATTATTCAAACAGATGACGCAAGTTTCAGAATCAACGCTTTCATCAGCACCGCGTCAATCATTTGTCAATATAATTAACACAGCTTATCATTATGATTGATTTTATACCGATTTTAAGTAAAAACACCTTAAGTTTACTTTTACATTTTAATAAATAAAATTTCATCAGTGTTCATCAAGTCATACTTAATAATGGCTAACTAATTGACACGTATGTATTGTATATTATGTTAATTACGAAGATTTAATAATTTGATTGATTCGTATCTTGAATGGATTAATTAATTCTTCAGCTAGAATGAGGATTGTCACGCTCTAATCCTTAATTTAAGTTCGTCCGTCCTTTTCACGTTTTAAAGATTGAAAAAGGACAGGAGATGGCCATCCTAATTATTAGAGCTGTCAAACATCGAATTTGATCCTTATGGCCGTGTCGATTGTACAATTTTGGGGAGCACTTAAAACATGCGACTTAAAAATATCTTAATCTGACAGCTATGCCCTTATTTTAGGTTATCATTCGTTCAAATTAATATCATTCATTCGTCTGAATTCATCACCTCGCTTTCATTGGTCATAAAAAAGAAAAGGATAGCTGGATTTTAAAATTAGAATTCTAGCGTGACTTTCTGAATCGAGGCCATTAATTACTTTATTGCACACATAAGAAAAATACAGCAAGATAAAAATAAGAACAATACTCCTTAACTGTAATTTGTACTTTTAACCAAAATCAGTTAGGTTTTTACCGTGGAAACAAAACTTTTTCCCGCAGTAAAGAGCAGCCTATACTGTCCAATACTGTCCATAGGCCAAGTGAGCGGATTGGTTGACTTTTTTTTTTTTACACACGCTTTTGAATTTGTACGATTTTGATTCAGTGACGCATGCGTGTGTACGTTTTGTCACGCACGGCGGCATTTTCACCGTAGAAGCGTTGTATAAACATCAGAGCTTAAAAGGCGCGTTTCCATTGTGCAAGTGCTTGCATGCAAGTATGACGTAACACTTGCGTACAAGTTACTTGAATTGTAAACTTTAATTTATAGAATTTGAACCTCGCATGCAAGTTTTTATTGTCATGCAAGTGTCCGACTAGGACAAGCACCAGTGTTCAACATCACTTGCGCAGACAAGCATCAGTTGCGCATTATGTTTACAAGTTCAAAACTACCTGCATGCAAGTTTACGTTTCCATTACTCAAGCTGCATGCAACTTGCATGCAGGATACTTGCATAATGGAAACGCGGCTTAAATGCTGTCTGCGTTAATATATACTTATACAGCTACACTACGACCATTCGTTTTCTTTTATTGCAACCCAACTAATTCAAAATAAGACCTCACGCCGCCGCAAGTGAGGCGTTATTGACCGAGACGTTTTTTTTGCTCCGACCCGTTATATGTTTTTTTTTGTTCTAGGTAAGCCGGATAACTCAACATTCAAAATTTTAAATTCATCTGTCATTTTTTTTTTCCTAAACACAATAACACTTGATACTGGCGAAATAATTTTGGGAACGCCATTTATTTAAAAAATTTAATTGACCCGTTGTATAGTTGTAATTGTTGATCGAAGGCTATTGCAGTACTAATTTACAGACACAAGTGTGACCCAAACACGGCAATGTATTTCGAATTAAGGGCTAAAAGCATAGATGTAAAAAATAATGAAGATTTTCGTCTTCTTCTTCATCGTGTGGGTTGTAATGTCGACAACCGACCTCACAAACCCTAATGTCAGTGTTATAGAGCCGCCAAAGGCCACTGACATCGACATGGCTCGTGTAACGACTAGATAGTAGCCGGGGTGCCTTCCGAAGCACGGAATCATCTTTCATTTCGGACAATCAGGTGATTCAGCTTGCAAAATCCTAACCAAACTGTGGAAAGTCTCACAAAGAGATTTTTGCTTGACAGTGTCCACACCAGAAATCGAACCCGGAACCTCCGTAATGAGCGGCGAAATCTCGACCGATGATGATGACGAAGTTTTAGTGTATTGCAAAGATTTCTGAAGTGTATTGCCGTAATGATAATATTATAATAATAAATAAAAAAATAAATAAAATGAGTTAAATGTTTTGTACAGAGTTTTGGAAGGCTCAAGGCTTGGTCCAAGGCTCAAGGCCTTCCAAAGAAAAAAGTCCGCTTAGAAAAGAATAGAATAGAATATATTTCCACACAAAAACACACACAAAAAACACACAGAAAAATACAGTAAAAAGTAGTGTACAGATGGGCGGCCTTATACTACGGGATAGTGCATTATAATAATATAATTTTCGTATAAATATTATATAAAAAGACTGTTGTAAGTGTACTTACGCTAAATACATCAAAATAATCACCTGAGCCTTATTATGCCGTTGCTTTTTATGCCGTGTGGTGACGGCCTGCTTACGCCTTATCACGTATTTGCTAATAGCATTCGGCTTGTATAGATATATGCAAGTTGTAGGTAATTTACTAGAGTACTTACTACACGATAAGTTGTACTTTATTTTGCAACGCGTCGGGGTGCATGTCGCAACGCAACGCAAGCGTCGAGCTGAACGCACACGAACCGCAAGGAAATCATTGCATTCCGTTTCGACCGCAAAACGCATAATAATTATCTGATGGCAGGTACTAGATAAGTAAGTTCTAGATAATCAGAAAGATCTAATAAGGCTCATCAACATCATCATCCATCATCAACATCATCATCCATCATCAACGGCCCGTTGCAGTCCACTACGGGCCTCGTCTATGAGCCTCCTCCACTTAAGTGTTTGGTATTGCCATAATCTCCACGCTTGGCAGGCGGGTTGGAGATCGCAGATTAAAAGGTTACTGTATCAGAGAGCGCTGCTGCCCGTTCCTTGTTCAATGTGTAGTCCCTAAGTCGCCTCTTACGACACCCACGGGAAGAGTAGGGGTTGGTGACAAATGTATTCTGCCGTCACCACACGGCTAATCATATGGTATCGATTAATAATAACAATTGAGTGGGAGTCAATAATAATGCCTTCACACCTTTCCCTTATACCCAGCAGGATCTCGTTCCTAAAAGTTTTCAGAAAGAGAAGATCCAGATTAGTATCCCAATGTCCCTAAAAAAATTAATTAAAACTTAATTTATTTTTTCTTGTCCACAGCGGCGACAATGCCGTCAGAAGTGAACGAATGGTACCGAGGGCGGTCGGTGTTCGTCACCGGCGCTTCAGGGCTGATGGGGAAGGTCCTCATCGAGAAGCTGTTGTACAGCATCCCGGACGTGGGCTGCGTCTACGCACTTGTCCGGGCCAAACGAGGGAAGTCGCCCGAAGCCAGAATTGAAGATATGTGGAAATTGCCTGTGAGTATCATTTTCTAACCTCGGATAGTGATCGTATATTATCTTTCTCTCATCATCAATGTACGATTAGTATATCTAGGAACCAGCTGTCAGCAAATAGCAAATAGTTTTGATTGGATAATACGGAATAGTTTCCTTTAAGTACGTAATACAGAATAAAATGTCAAAGTGCAAACGGCTTCAGTTGATGTGATTAATCATCTTTTCGGGCTATGGAAGAGCTGTTCTGAATATACCAATAAATAAGTATGAGAAATCGAATCCAGAACATAGTAGATCAGCAAAGAACTAAAAGTACTGATATAGCCCTATATAAGTCTATACTTAGATTTTTTTTATCAGTATGACCATTTGTGGCAGACTAGCCGAACCTACGTCTAGGCAAGAGACTGATGTAGGCTCGGAGTCCTTGTTGCTCCGAGGATGTAGGCTGTGAATGATGATGAAACGAAACTACTTTGTTATTTCCTCGTGCGTTTACCTTACTAAGATTTGACTAAAATCGTGTTCTATTGATAGTTTTCACAATAGAGCAGCAAAAAAAATTCTAAGTCTATGGTTTTCACCGCAGTCGCCTTGCAAAGTCAAATGCCCTACATTACGAGCGACGACGCGTGCAGTGCTATGCAATGCAATAACTCTTGCAATGGTCATCCAAATCGGTCAAGCATGAATCCTTATGTGAATCAAGTTACTATTGTTATAAACAAATGTCAGAAATACACAAAGTAGAAAGCATGTGTTGCTAAATATTAAGTATCTACATTGTATCTACTTGAGAAAATAATAAGTAGTACAGGAAAACACGTCAAGCCTTACAATTTACGTCCGAGCACATCAGTAGCAAGTGAGGTTACTGTACGTATAATTGTCGTGGTCGGGTCGTAGGAAGACAGCCCTTTTGGTGATCATCAGCTAAATTATATTATTGTCCACACCAAACATTTCCTTCCAGGCCGATCAGCTTAGTATAAATTGGTTGACTTCTCACACTTTTGAATTCCTTTGCTCTATAATTCAGTAAGGCTCGGTAGGGGTCATTCTTCTCCGACGCGTTTTTCGCGCTGGCAAAGTTCTGGGCATAGGTCCGAGCCCGTCTGAGGGCGCCCCCAGATACGTTGTCATAGATTTCTAAGGGGTACGAGCCTTCCGCTCCCCCGCAAGACCGCGCCCGCTATATTACCACTCTGGTAGAAATTGCGATTAGTCCGTTAAAAAAAACCCTTTCCTCTAGTATATGCAGATACCAGTTTCCTCACAATGTTTATGTCGCAGTCATCTGGTTGAATCTCCTATTCAATTGAATGCCTAGCGCGTTCATTAAATGACTACATTCAATTAAATGACTAAAGGACAACTCGTCAAGTCGTTGAATGTAACGTTCAACGTCTTGACTAAACGTCATTTAGCGAAGTCGTTGAATGGGTTAAAGCCAACTTTGTAATGTTTGGTTAGGGTGACTATGAGTTCGCAACTTAAAAGTTAACCTTTATTTAAATAAAAATAAATGAATTATAAAAGAGGATCTCTACGACACTTTCAAGTAAATTAATCAATAAAAATATCAACACAGTGCTATCTGTCCGAGCTGTTTGACGCCATATTTGTTTTGGTGACTACTAGCGCCGCAGTGGGAAAAAAATTAACTTAATTTGAATCACCTGACTGATTTTACGTCCGCTCTTTTCAAAGGGCTATGATACAATCCGCTAACTAGTTGGACGTTGAGTGACGCTTGTTCAATCAACGTTTGGCCTAGTCATTTAATTGAATGTTGTCATTTAATGAACGCGCTAGTCATTCAATTGAATAGGAGATTCAACCAGATGACTGCGACATTTACACCTTAACCATCAAGATTCGAATACACTTCGGTTTGTGGTGAAGATTGCACCTTTGACCTGATTGCACATTCTGTAAGCTGCTTGTCTAGCCGTTACAACACAGATAAATTCCTAGTCATCATCGTTATATCGTGTGAGTTTATGAGGTAAGTAGATAATAGCCGGGCCAACGGTATAACGTGCCTTCCGAAGCACGGAATCATCTTACTTATCGGACAATCAGATGACTCCTAATGAATTAATCAGATGGCCCGCAATGTACTCGTACAGTCGGCTGACGAATGAGCTAACCCCCCCCCCCGCTCGATACCGATGAGATTTTCTCAGGTGATTATTTATATTTTTACATAACATTTTATATACTCGTACAGTTTATTAACCTGCACAATTATATGAAATTTCATGATAAAGCAAAAACAATTACCCAAGAAAACTTTATCGGTTTCGAGCGGGGGAGTCAGCGGACTGTACATCTAAATTGGAGACACTCAGAGTAATTTGTGTTTGATGACAAATCCTAACCGGGATTTGAACCAATAAACTCCATAATGAGAGTCGAACGATCTACCGCTGGGCTACAGAGTCATGGTCATGGTATAGCTGAAATAATTATCCTCTTTTAATGAAAACCTCTCTTGTTTTCCAGCTGTTCGCCAGAATAAGAGAGGAGAAGCCTCATATGATGAAGAAGCTAATTCCAGTAGTAGGAGACATCTGCTACGACAACCTGGGCATCGAGGAGAAGCTGTTGCAGAAACTATGCAATGAAGTATGTATTGTAGCTTTCTTTATATCTTTAGTTTAGGATATCTACAGTGAGCACTAACTAAACATGAACTAAGCTGTCCAAATTAATGTTGTTTTCTATATTTATCTACAAAATCACCAAATTATTCGATATTTATGTTTCGGGACACTCTACGGTCGCCCAGTCATTGTCGTTTTGCTAATTGATCGGTTTAAGAATAATATCCATCTAAAACAGTTTGATATTTGACAACCCTAAAAAAAGGGGATTTATCTACTATCCCTTTTTGTTTTCAATGTACCAGGTTAAGAGCACTAAATAACTTAGTCGTACAAATTATAATATATTAGGTTGGGGAAAAACTCTTTTCGCAAATAGTATGTATGAACTTATAATAAAATCTCTTTGGCTATACCATTTGTATCTGGCTGGTTTAGGTATTATTAAAAAGTTTTAATTTTAAAAAAGATAATTCCAAATTCAAATTAGGAAAATGTGTGATTTTCATTTGTTTTTCTTACTGTTACGATGAGTGAATCTAATGAAGAAATTCGATACATTTTACAATTTTACTACAAAAAAGGTAAAAATGCAACGCAGGCCGCGTAAAAAATTTGTCATGTTTATGGCACCTACCTACATACTTTAGTTAAATGTAAATAAACTTTATTAAAAAATGTTTTGAATTTTCATATAAAATGCGAAGTAACTTTTTCCCCAACCTATTATATTCTGTGCTCGTACACAGTTCCATACAGTGACTCGCCCAAACTGGATCCGCAAGCGAAAGTAGTCCCTGATCTAATGTAAAGATATACCTCTGTACTTACTGTGCTTGCTAACTATCCACTCGTGAATCGGATGAATGAAAATTACTTTCTCTACATAAGATCAGCTCCTTAGTAAATACCTATATAAGTACGTAAACATAAGACATGCTTTTATCTCTTTACTCTCTAAAAGAGTAAGCAGAACTTTTGTCTCCTCATTAACAAACACAGTCTGGCACAATCTGTTTGTAATCATTAGTATTTCCGTTATGACTTTGATATATTGATGTATGTATGTATGCATGTTTTATGTATGTTTATTGTATGTATGTATATGTGTAGCATTTATTGTACTTTTAACTTATATGTTTTATTGTATTATTTTTACTCCTGTTTTTTTTGCTCTTGCACTACCACAGTCTTCTTTCTGAATGTCCTCTTCCCAAAGGTTGTCTGGAAGAGATCGCTGCGAGCGATAAGGCCGCCTTTGCGCACTCATGCTATATGTTTATTATCTATTGATTTATGTTCCTTTTGTGTACAATAAAGTGTTTTTTACTTACTTAAGTATTAAGATTATGCACATCTGTGAAGGCATAGTCTATTATATACCATGTGTGAAGGCATCTCGTTCATAGCGCGTTTTTTTCTTTGGTGTTAAGTGGTTGTACAAGGAAAGTGGCCGTTTAGAGAAGTGGCCTTTCATGGGGAAGTGGCCGTTCAGGGAAGTGGCCTTAAGTGACCGGATCCGTTCTATCGTGTATCTGGCACTATTTTAATGGTTAAAATATTGTAATTTATATTTACAAAAAAGACACAGGGACACAGTTTAGTTCAGTTTTTTGTTACAAGTCAGTCATTATGACCAAACTCCCCTGTGTCTCTTATTCACCTAGTTTATCAAGCACAGTAACAGCTGGGGTGGCCATATTATTCTTTAGAACCACAATGTTTTTTTTTTTCAGGTGTCAGTGGTATACCACTTCGCAGCCAGCTTGCGTCTCGAAGCCCCTCTGAAGGAAGGCATAGAGATGAACACGAAGGGCACCCTTCGAGTCCTGGATGTGGCCAAGAGGATGACGAAGTTGGCAGCGTTCGTGCACCTGTCTACTGCCTTCTGCTACCCTGATTATGAGAGGATGGCTGAGAGGGTAAGTAAGGATAGAGAGGAGTCACAGATAAATAATCCTTCCGCTGTGCATTATGCCAGTCAAGAAACGTAACTACGCTTCAAACTTGACCCCACCTTAATAACAAAGAAGCCGGGGGAAAAAAACTATACCATACCAATACCACATTCGAACACGCGATACAATGATGTTTTATATGACTTGGTTTGTAAGAACGTCGAAAGTAAGCTTCAATGTACAACAGCGACATCATCTGCCTTTCTGTCGTCGTCGTCTGTCAAAATTAATTGTGCGAGTTAGGTGCTATGTTTTAGCGGGCTTTGCTAAGCGGTTATTCTTCTTGACTATGTATTGTAGTTCGTTGAAGTTAGTCCTATTTCTGTGCATCTAACAGTGTATGTTATGTAAAATATTGTTGTGACGCTCTACCTCATTTCAAGGGTGAAAATGACATTTTTTTAAATTAGTTTTTTCTCTGCACCATCTACGAGTAATTACGGTGCATAGTGTTTTCAAAATTTCATACAGTGCAATCAACTCATAATTTTGATACATATTCTTCAACCAGAATGTCTTGCGGAAAAAAAATAGATAGTAGGTAGTTTGTAAATATACCGACAGTTGGAGCTGTAATGCACTCCGAGCATCAAAAAGTAAAAAGCGGCAGTGTCAAATATCGTTTTAGATTGTGCTGCTACCCAAAGATTGCAGCCGCGCGTCGCCTCGCGCGATCGTCTTTTATTTCCTCTGAGGTGCCCGGTCATTTGGTAGAACGAGAAAATAAACATTTTTGTTTCCACGTGTATTCTCCAACCTCGACACTGGCAGAATTGTCACCATTGACAAAAGCCATAAATATAAATATTGAATTGAATTCGTCGATCACAGAGCTTGGTGGCATAATTGGTAATGCGCCTGTTTCTGGCCCGGATAGCTATGGATGCAGGTTCGAGTCCTGTCCAAGATCGACAAAATTTTTAATTTTCTGCTTTAAGTATAATTATTATTGTTTATTCTTTAGTTTATTTATTATGCCTTTTCCAAATCCAGGTGCACGATCCTCCAGCGGATCCCCACGAAGTTATGCGAGCAGCTAGTTGGCTGACCGACCAACAGATGTCACTACTGGCGCCCACCATCATGGGCAAACACCCCAACTCCTACACATACTCCAAGAGGCTGGCTGAGGCTTTAGTTCGAGAGACTTACCCTGACCTGCCTGTTTGTGTGGTCAGGCCTAGTATTGGTGAGTGCATAGCTTGAGTTACTATCACACTAAATATTATAAATTATGTGAAAATATATTTGGTTGTTTATATGTTTGGATGTTTCTTCCCCCTTAACTACTGAACGCATTTGAATGAAATTTGGAATGGAGACAGTTTGTACCCTGGATTAACACATAGGATACTTTTTACGGGAAAAAGTCTTATTCCCACGGGAAAATCTTACACAACGCAAGCGTTAGCCGCGAGCGGACCGCTAATATTTTATACGATAGATGTCGGTTAACTTGGTGATATGGTGTCTACCATCTTAGCAAACACCTCAACTCCTACACATACTCCAAGAGGCTGGCTTAGGCTTTAGTTCGAGAGACTTATCCTGTCTTACCCGTTTGTGTGGCTGAGCCAGGCCTAGTATTGGTAAATGAATAGCTGGAGTTACAGCTGTTATACGATAGATGTCGCTATATGCTCTTATCTTCAAGGCGTTATTGAAGCTTAATATAATGGGCAAACCCCCCAACGCACTCCAAAAGGCTCTCTTTGGTGAAGAAATTACCATAGTCATAGTATTCTGTACCTATAGAATAGACACACAGAAACAAACACAAAAACCCCTGAAGATTCAGAACAGATATTTGAATGATGATATTTCAATTCATCATTTATATATCTGTTCTGTTCAACTGGGAGTTGAAACCCTCGACGTAGAAAACAAAGAAAACCAACCAAACCAACCAAACAACCAACCAGACCCAACTAACCAACCATCCTACCAACCTACCAAACCAACCAACCAACCAACCAACCAACAACCAACCTACCAACCCAACCAAACAAAAACCAACCAACCCAACCAACCAAACAACAACTAGACTAGGTAGTTATTGATCTTAAACCCTGTTTTTGTTTTATTTTTTCAGTAACCCCATCATACAAAGACCCAACTCCGGGTTGGGTAGACAATTTGAATGGACCAATCGGTCTAATGGTGGGCGCGGGCAAGGGCGTGATCCGCACCATGCACTGCTACGGCCATTACCACGCTGAAGTCATCCCCGTCGACATCGCCATCAACGCCCTCGTCGTCATCGCGTGCAAAATCGGAACTATGACTGAACGGTAATGATGTCATAGTAAATCCGTTTTTTCGCCGGAAACACAGGAGTAGCCTTGGCGTGTGTTTATTTTCTTTCCTATTAGTATCCTTACTGTAAAATGTAAAAACTAGCCATCCGCCATTCGCTAGCGTGTTCGAAAATTTTATCTCCGAGGTGAACTTCTTAGTACAAAAATTAAAAAGAAAGAAAGATAAAACATGCACCAGTTTTTTTAAGTTAGATCATCAGCAATATAATGAGGGATTTTCTGATAGCTCTTTAAAAAATCAAAATATTAGTTCTAATTAAGACGATAGATGGCGCCAGGGGTACTTCGTGGATTCTTTTTTTACCCGACTGCTTTAGAAGGAGGATTATGTTTGATAGTGTTCACAATAGCAGTCGGAGGCAGTCATTTTCACGCAGTCGGGTTTTTGCTTTTTTAATTAAATTTTTTAATTCATTTTATGGCCCTGGGTGACTCGCCGGATTTCTTCGGATCCACGAATCGTCAACGCCATCTACCGAAGTATTATGAACATTTTTTTTAATTGGCTGTCGGATAAATCCCCCATTACGAAAACCGGATCCAATTTCGTTTAGTAGTTTTTGCGTGATGCGCGTACAAACAGACAGACAAAAAAAAATCTAAAAATAATTATTTGGTTTCTATTGATCTTATAAAGATCATATTATTATTTTTTTCAACATGTTTATTATTGTTTTAAATGCCCGTTCACCTCCACAGCCCCCCAGAAATCCCCGTATACAACCTGACGACTGGAGACGACAAGACCACAACCTGGAAGCAGGTCTTAGACATAGGCAAGGCCACGGTCCGCAAGTACCCCTTCGAGGGGCCGCTGTGGTACCCCGACGGGAACATTCGCCACAACAAGCTGATCCACGACCTCTGTGTGTTCTTCTACCATATTATCCCGGCTTACTTCATCGATTTCCTCATGTTCGTCTTCAGGCAGAAGAGATTGTGAGTATTTTGCTGGTGAATTAAGTATTTTTAATAGTAGCGGTCCGCCCGTGGCTACGCTCGCGTTGTGTAAGATTTTCCCGTGGGAATAAGACTTTTTCCCTTAAAAAGTATCCAATGTGTTAATCCAGGGTAAAACTATCTTTATTCCAAACTAGCTTTCCGCCCGCGGTTTCACCCGCGTTTGATGAGTTTTCCCGTAGGAATGAAGTGTTTTCCCGCGGTAAAAAGTAGCCTATGTCCTATTCCAAGACCTAACCTATATGTGTGCCAAGTTTCATCCCGATCCGTCCAGTGGTTTAAGCGTGATTCGGCAACAAACATCCAAACTTTCCAAATTTATAATATTAGTAGGATTTCATACTAATCCCTTTAGTAGTTTTTGCGTAAAAGGGTAACAAACATCCATCCATACATCCATACTTACAAACATTCGCGTTTATAATATTAGTAAGAATGGGTTTCGAAGGCTGGTTTAAAACAAAATTATTTTGTACAAGTTTGTACAATTAGTAAGTAAGTAAAAGCACTAATAAAATCTTCAAACAATACAGTGAGACAATTTAGTTGACTGTTTAGAAATGACATTCAAAGAAAGCTTACCTCTCAATTCCCTCTGCTACTTTTTTTTGAAGAAGCAATACAAACATATGGTATCATCGTAAATTGGCCATAGGAACACGAAGAAACCGTCTTATTTCAGATTGGATAAGTGCTAGGTATGGGGTTGAATGGGGTAGAGCGTCGGTGGTCTAGTGGCTAGCGCTGCTTCACGTCCGGGAGACGCGGGTTCGATCCCCACCACGTACCAATGGGTTTTCGAATTTCGAAATCATATGAAACCTGCACGCACGTCGCACACTCCTTCAAAGAATGAAGTCGACCAACCCGCACTGGGCCAGCGTGGTCGACTATGGCCTATTCGCAAGGGTGGATCTAGGGGGTCTAGGCTGGGTCCAGGACCTAGGTGGACCACTAACTAAAATCGTTAAACATAATGTTTTATATATTTTCCGTCACAATATAGATTTTATTTAAGTACTTTTAATATTTAATTTATTTAATATAATTTTTATGTATTATGGCTACACTACCTGTTAGTGAGCGACAGCGGAAAGATCTTTCTCTACGTTACGAAAAATCAAATCGTGGCAAAGAGCTTCAATGGTTGAAGAACGTCTAACCGGACTGGCACTTCTCCACGTCCATAAAAACGTACCCATTGAAGTAGATGAAAAGGAAATACTTTATTTTAAAACATGTCTTACGAATGTGTATTTACTATTATTTTCCAGTATGGTCCGCATACAAAACCGGATAAGCGTGGGTTTGGAGGTCCTACAATACTTCACGACACGCGAGTGGTGGTTTGATACACACAACTTCAAAGCTCTGGCAACATCGCTTAATGCTGAAGATTTCAAAGCCTTCCCCATGGACCTGACCATCATTGAAGACCTGCCGTATATCGAGAGTTGCATGATCGGTGGCAAGTTGTATTGCTTGAAAGAGAAAATGGAGAATCTGCCGAAAGCCAGACTGCAGAATAATATGTAAGTATTGTGGGCTGGCCACGTCCTTCGCAGAACCGACGAGCGTTGGAGCAGACGGGCTCTCGAATGCAGACCGCGTCTCGGGACACGTAGCGTGGGACGCCCCCCTGCCAGGGGGACTGAGGACCTGAGGAAGGTCGCTGGTGGAGGCTGGATGAGGAAAGCGGGTGATCGTGCGCTTTGGCGTGCCCTTGGGGAGGCACACGTCCAGCAGTGGACTGCAATAAGCTGATTGAATGTAGTTTTTTTTTTTTTTTGACGGACCTAATCACTATTTATACCAGAGTGGTAATATAGTGGGCGCGGACTTGCGGGGGAGCAGAAGGCTCGTACCCCTTAGGAAATTTATGACAACGTATCTGGGGGCGCCCTCGGACGGGCTCGGACCGCGGCCCAGAACGTTGCCTGGGCGAGAAGCGCGTCGGAGAAGAATGACCCCTACCGGGTCTTACTGAATTAATTCTACTATTAGTTCCGCGTCCCCGCCGGCGGGGCGGTTGCTACCTGAAGGGCATTCTGTGGTGGTGTGTGGCCTACACGCAATGGCAGCTTTAATCGCGACGGTGATCTCATCGTCCGGATCTGTGAGAGCGTGTCTAGGATGACGCTTGAATCGCGTAGTGGGATGTGATTGAATGTAGATGTTTATTTTTATTTTTTTGTTGATCTTCCAGCCTGTACGTCCTGGACCGCATAGTCTCCGTGTTCTTCTACCTGTTCCTGGTGTACTGGCTGGTCCGCCTGTGCGAGCCTGCGCGGGAGTTGCTCTCGTACGGCGGCCCCTTCGTGCGGTATCTACCGCTCGTCGGCAAAGCAGTCTTCAAAGATGATTGAATGATAATTAGTTAGTTTTTTTTTGTTACCTTAATAGTAATTTTATATTGGTGTAAATTTTTTAGAATATAGTTTGAAACACAGCAATATTGTAGCCAGATTTTAACGTCCCGCTGTTGGGGAAATTGTAAAGAAATAATACATTTATTTAAAAATATTTTTGTAAAGGTTTTAACAGGAGACTGCACTGTGTATTTTTAAAGCGAATATAATTTTCTACTTTTATTAAAATAAACGAAGTGGCAGTGATTTTAGTTCGTTTATCTTTTTATTCTTCATCTTCTTCTTCTTCTTCGTCGGTACACTCTTGACAGAGCATTCGTGGTCGTCAATCCATGTTGGTGGCGCGCTTCACAATCCGTCGCCATTCTTCTCAGGCGGTTGCTTTTCTGGTGACCTTTTGATTACCATGATGAGGAGACTCGCTTCACATCCTATGTGAGTGTGATGCCCTTGTCAATAAGAGAAGCCGGGCGCTGGGAGGACCCAAAATTGCCATCCAGGAGGCCCAGGCTTTAAGCCCCTTATCGACCGTCAGCTTCTTCAAAACTCTAGGAGGCTATTTAACACCGAAGAGCTGACTACAATAGATCCATCTCGAGTCGCAGTGGTCATCGGGACATAATTTGCCTGATCCCTTCTACCAAAATCATAATCATCATACCATGATTCCCGAATCAGATGCAGCGTCAGGCAATAGGGAATTTCACTACTTTAAACAAAAAAACAATCTTGTTAGTTCCTGTTACTGAACAGTAAAATACTTTCTTCAAAATTTACCGAGTTATTAGGGTTTGAAATTCAAGATTAGACAGAGGCAAATATAGACCAGTGACGTCACGAAGTCAGTAGCGCAATACATTCTCCATACAGAAAAGCGTTTTAGAAAGAGACAGATAGAAAACTTTAAAAAACGCCGTAATTTGTTTTAAAACCGATTTTGTTTTTTTCTTCACGTATCGTCTGATATTAATCTACATTTTCTTGTTAATTCATAAAATGTAGTAAATTCAGGAATAGTGAAATAGCTTATCATCAAATTTCCCTTCTGTTGTATACATAACAACCGATACTTTGCATTTCATGAAGAACAAACATCCTATTGTATGAGTAACGCAATATTATACTATATTTCTCACTCACAATGTTCAAACTATTTCACGAGTCGAGTTCGATTCAGTAGAACTTGGTGTAAATAAAAAATGAGACATTTTGTTACATTAACTTTATTTTCTCTATGTGTGCCTGTGTACGTAAAATCTGAAGTATTTTCTGCTACATCTAAAATGGAACTTTTGCTCACGACGCAAAAAAGTGTGATCGACATCCTAAACAATGCTATAAAGATCGAAAATATTCATCATGACTCTTTGAAGAATCATCTACATCGATTTGAAATGGAGCATAAGAAAGCGATGGAAGATATCGATACATATTTAGGAAATCCAATAAACTGTTTCCGTCTTATAAAAAGGCTGACAGTAGATTTGAATTTAATAGAAAAATCACTTCCTGAAATTTCACACTTGAAGAAGGATGAGATAGCAACGTTGCCTTCAGAATCAGATCTGATGGGAGCAGCTGAAGGATTGTTGCGTTTAGAAACCATGTACGGTCTCGACACAACACAACTTGCGTCTGGTCTCTGGAACACATCTTACAACTACAATAGTGCAACGTCGTTAGAAACGTTCAATTCCATGACTATCAGTGATTGTTATGAACTCGGCCGAGCTTTGTATAAACTAAAATACTTTCCAAGTGGTATTAAATGGTTTAAAGAAGCTCAAACAAAGTGCATGCATGAGCGGCATCGATGTCTTGAAGATGAAGAAATTACTCAAGAAGATATTAACATCCAAATAAATGACGGCTTTAAAGCTAAAAACGATATGCTCAAAAGCTTTGAGGAATGGTATACTGCCATAGCAGCGGAAACGCCAAATATTGAAAAATTTAATGCAGATCTAGTAATTAGCTCCTTTAAGAATGGTCTGAAACCTTTGGAAGCAATTGAATACATTGAAGAGCAAAGTCGTTTTCATGCCTCTCTAGATTCTAGAAGTGTATCGTATTTGGATATGAATAAGACCTACACTGCTCTTTGTAAAGGAGAAACGAATCAAATGAACAAAGATATGAAGTGTTTCATGGCTCACGGTCCACACCCCTTTCTAACACTAGCACCAATTAAAGCAGAGCGTCTACATAGAGATCCTACTCTAACGTTATTCCATGACGTAATCAATGACGCTGAAATAAAAGCTATAAGAGACTTTATTTTTCCTAAATTGAAACGGGGACAAGTTTATTCTGCTAACAAGGCTGCCGATGCATGGGAACGAATTTGTCAGATCGCAAGCGCAAAGAGCAATGAATCAGAAGCAGCCGCACGCATCAGAACGAGAGTAGAGCAATTCACTGGAATGAACTTAACGTCTTCTGAACAACTGCAGGCGGCCAACTACGGTATAGGAGGACATTTCTCACCTCACTACGATTACTGGGGTAAGGATATCTATGATAATGAGACCAACGACGCCCACATGGGCAATAGGATAGCGACAGTGGTCTTCTACATGTCTGATGTGGAACAGGGTGGTGCCACGGCTTTCCCACGGTTGGGAATAGGAGTGTTTCCTGTGAAGGGTTCGGCGTTGTTTTGGACGAATTTGCTGCCCACTGGCCATGGAAATACAAGAACTTGCCACGCTTCTTGCCCCGTGCTTCGAGGGTCAAAGTGGGTTCTAACGCAGTGGATCAGTCTGCGGGGACAAGAACTGAACTCTCCCTGCCCGTTAGGTGCTCACTTAACATAAAGTGGTTTATAATTTGGTATTGTTGAATGTTACGATTTTCTTATTTGATTTTTTTGAAAAGTAAGGTTTTTTTAATAGATAGTTGTATCGTTTATTGCATACAAAACACACAAGAATATATTCTCCTTTAACACAGATTTTTAATTTCAATCAAAGCCCATAATTCTGAAACGTAATCCTGATGAACAAAGCCAAAGATTTCGAGATGTTTAATAGTAGAGTGTTACTTTTTCCGAGGCACTGTTCAAAACGTTAATGTAAGATGTTGATCCCTTGTTTGTTCCTTGTTGCCTCAACGTCGTGTTCGCATACAAAGATACATTTCTCTTTTCCTCCAATGTCGTGCAGGCGTCCATTGTACGCCATCGCACCGAGCGCTTCGAACTCGCCCCCGTCAGGCTGCGTGTGCGCCCACATCGGGTACCCGCTGTCACGCAGCAATGTACCTGCAAGAATAACCTGTTATTTACTACTTATGGGTTGGTTGTTTAAGATCGATTTCTCTATCAAACAATGAAAACAAACAAATGTTTCATCATCAACATCATCATAATCTCAGACAGAAGACGTCCACTGCTCCCCATATGTTTCCAACTTTCCAACTATTAACATCCACCGGCGCGGTTAACAACCTTCACCAAGTCATCTGTCCGAGTGTACGACGGAACCTCGTAAGTCACCACTTCGAAAGACCTCGACAAGACGGAGCCTCGACAGACGGAAACTCGTTCCTTGTGGGAGGCCGTCCAACACTACGCCTTCCGGCCCGTGGTCGCCAGAAGAGAACCTTTCTTCCCCAGCGGTTATCGGTTCGTCGAGCTATATGGACTACCCGTATACAAATATATTTGAATTTGAATTTTAATTTGTCTCCATGGACTGCCCATTGCCACATCAACTTGCTTATCTGAGAGCTATATCGATGGCGTTGGTCTTTCTGCTACTATCTCCTCATTTCTGATTCGATCACATAGTGAGACTCGGAACATAGCTCTTTCCATCGCCGCTGAGCGCTCCTGAGCTTGTTCATGAGTCTAATAAATCGTTCTGATATGCAAATGCAGCATAAGGGCTACTTTCCATTGATGATGGGGGATTTTCTGACAGCTCTTTCAAAAATAATAGTTCTAATTAAGACGATAGATGGCGCCAGGTGTACTTCGTGGATTCTTTTTTTTTAAATCCTTTTATGGCCCTGGATAACTCGCCGGATTTCTTCATCCACGAATCGTCAACGCCATCTATCGAAGTTTTATGAACAATTTTTTTTTTAATGGCTGTCGGAAAATCCCTCATAGCCAGGACCACCAGGACCGTGTGACCGGGACCAACGGCACAAGTAATGCGCATTCCGAATACACTTAGAATTATTCGAAGAAGGAAAACATCGTGAGGAAACCTGCACACTCCTGCGAAGAAATTCAAAGGTTGTTTGTGAAGTCAGCCAACCCGTCTGGGCCAGCGTGGTTGACTAAGGCCTGATCGCCCTTGATACAGGGTAGGCTCGAGCCCCTCGGTGGGGACGTATGTGAGCTGTTGATGATGATGATTACAATCTTAAACTCACCGCTTAACAATCTCCATCCGTCTTTCTTCCAAAAACCCAAGCAAACTACACCGACCTCTTTTACATCGTGTACTTTGGTAACCATATCTACTAGATGGTTGGCTTCATACTGGCTGTTTAGCTCGGCCAGGTTGGACTCCTCGGCTTTGCAAATTTCAACTGCGGTTTGCCAGCGGTTTGGTATTTTATGTAGCTTGTAGCATTTCTTCAATTTGCTGTCATACTCGTAGTCTATAAATAATAATAAAATATACGTAGATTAGACTTTTACCATTTTTACATGATATTTTCGTCAAATCATCACATAGAGTTGCTATTACCGCTATAAGATCAGCAAGAATTTTCGGGGTATAAGAATTAAAGTAGTACCTGCTAATTAGAACTGTTGTTTTAAATAATCAATCAATCAATCAGCCTATTGCAGTCCACTGCTGGACGTAGGCCTCCCCAAGGGTACTTCACAGTCATGTTCATCAAGCAATAATGATAGTTAAGTCGAAATGAACTATTTTATATCAGTACTTACCCGAAATCCCATTAAAGGCGGTTTCAGTAACCCTAAGGGCGTTTGCGCACTCATCCGTATCCGATTCTTATCCGGTCCGTTTTTGATCCGTAAAAAAAACGGACGGTAAATTCACGTCTAGCGTTTGCGCACTCATCCGTATTCGATCCGGTTTTCATTCGTATTTGAGACGATATTGCATGATATTGTCGTAGTGATGTGCCGAGTCGAGCTGACTGACTGAGCTGATCTCGATCATAATGCTATAGAAGCAAGAAGCGTTCAAGGTCAAAGTGTTAACACTTTACCACTGACTGATGACTGACTGTACTCGAGTATAAATTTCGGGTACTTATAGAATTTGAATACTAGGTTGATCTTTTTTAATTATATCTACTTATGTAATGTAGATCCCACAATAAAATCGCTCACGTTACTCTTATAGTTCGTTTTACGTAAATAGAATCCTGGAGTCTCTTGTCTCGAGTGTGCATTCGATTATTTTTGTAATGAGTACCAAAATACTTGTTTATCAAAAAATAGTCAATTTGGCACATCACTAGCAGCGCGAGCTTTCCCCTCCCCGTACCTCACTCTTCATCCGTAAAAAAATCGTGTAGTGCGCAAGCGTACGTACAATTTGTATGGCGGCCACTTCGACTCGGTTTTGATCCGTAAAAAAACCGATCCGGAGTGAGAATTTACGGATCGAAAACGAACCGGATACGTATGGGTGCGCAAGCGTCCATACAATTACTAGGATAACCAAACCGGATCAGAAACGGATAAGAATCGAATGAGAATCGGATACGGATGAGTGCGGAAACGCCCTTACCCGCCCGATGCAAACTTTAGGAAGAAAAACATTTCCTGAACTCTAGTTATTACAGGGCATATTATAAATAGGTATAGGTAGAAGAGGTGGATTAAATAATATTCAAAATAACCTCTGAAAAAGCTCCGAATTGTACCCAATACAGACACTGGGGTTAATTAGGGATGCTCAGTTAATCCGTCCTTTTCGTATTTTAAGATAAAAAGGATAGATCAATCAATCAGCCTATTGCAGTCCACTGCTAAAAAACATAAATCGCTGCCATACGACTCTGCTCTTACAAAGAAAAGGCGTAAAGACATTGTTGCTAATGTCCCTAAAACAAAAACTATGTTTGCTCGCTCTCAATATAACTCACGTTCGGCCTATTTATACAATAAAATAAACAAAGAAATATATATATATGACAAAAGTTACCGGGATTGTAAACAGCTTTTAATGAAATGGATACAGAATAAGTCCTACGGAGATACAGAGCTTCTACTGGAACACATTACATAAGATATTTTGACATTTAATTTTTATTAAGTACCATAATACAATATAACTACTAAACATATATTATATATCTACATAAAATACATATAGCTATAATATATATATAAAAGATATACACAGACATATAAACAAACACACAACACACATAAATATAGCATTAACACAATAAAATAATTGTAACCTTAATTGGATGACTAGCGGAGTAAGCGGATAAACATTTATTTGAATAGATTTTATGTCTAGGTGTTAGTAATTTAGTAGTTTTAGTTAGATATAAGTATACGCATATCACCTGTTATTAATGGCTCTAATAATAAAATAGCAAGTTAATAATATATAAGGAAGAGCGGTCCCTCCTAACACAGGCTTTCTAGCTTACAAGGAGGGATCAGCCACTATGTTGTATTAGCCTTAAGTATACAGAAAATAAATTATTTTATTATTTATTATTTATTTTATTACTGCTGGACGTAGGCCTCCCCAAGGGTACGCCAAAGCGCACGATCACCCGCTTTCCCCATCCAGCCACCACCAGCGACCTTCCTCAGGTCACGTGGTCTCCATTTGAGAACCCGTCTGCTCCAACGCTCATCGGTTAAAGGATAGATAGATGGACTTTAAAATAAGGATTAGAGCATGACTTCCCTAACCGGGACCACTGTCTTGTATCTTACCGTTGCTATCACGCGAATAAACAGGCATATTGCATTCATCGTTCCACTGGACTGATGCCTGCTTCTTCTGACACACAAAGTCCGCCATCGCAGCACAATCACTGTCTACTCTCATGTCAGGGAAGTTTAGAAGCAGGCATTTTTCTCCTTCTTCCGTTGAAGAAAAGTTATCTGCAAAAGTATCTATAGATTTTCTGACATGGTCGCAAAATAATATTTCTAAGGCGAGTGCGCCATTTTGAATCTGGAGCGAAAAAAATTAAAGTAGAATCCTGAGTGCAGTGCGGGATTAAAGGTTATATCCTCCTCTATAGAAAAAAATATTATAAGTGCGATTTTACCTACAACTTTAACATTTTCAAGTGGTAACATGTTTTAACGATAATTTTTCTTAAATTAAATAGTGTACTACAAATACCATAATCCACCATGATTGACGATACACCATAGCTATGTTTACAGCTCCACCATACTCTATATGAGGACCATACGTAGTTTGAGAAATTTTGCTATTAATACTAGGGGTAAGCTTCCGCTCCCCCAAAAGTCCGGTTACGCTTGATACGTCGATTTTGCGACACAAGCATTAGGTCCATGGCAAAAAAAAAAAAAAAATTATTTCTTTTCTTTTTTAAATTCAGCCGGGTGCCAATGGGTGCCTCACATTATTCGGTCGTTTTTAAATCAGTAAGTAAGTAAGTAAATAAAGCAGTAGATAAGTAAACCGACTCACTGTTAATATTACTTTTGAAAGTTTCAAAGCTTTTTAAATCAATAGCTTCGACTTGCAAATTGTTGCCTATAATAAACTTAGATCGTACGGTTTTCAAATGCTCCTCATTTTCGGGATGAAACAGCGAAGCTCCCTCGTTCTCGCATATTTCTTTAGCTCGATACCAGTTTTCCTCATACTTGTGATATTTATAAAAGCTATTTAAATCCGGAATTAACATGTAATCGTAGCGAAAGGAAGTCTTGATTCCATTTGCAATATCTGAAATTTTTTCAAAGATAGTTTTTGTAATCTTTACATTGCATAATTACACAAATATTATTCAAATACAGCGTAAACAGTTCGTCATTTAATTTGCTCAGTTGATATTGGTGTCAATTCCCGCAGTGAAACTAAATTTAAATTAATATTAGTCTTGTCACTTTCTGACCCACACACGGTAAAAAAGAATTCTTTAGATCAAGAGAATTTCTTTAAATCAAAGAAATATCGTTTCATATATGCAGTCAAAAATATTTTCTTGGCAACAGATAATAATGATCTTGAACACATTCATTTCAACCAAAAAAATAATCAATCAAATGAAAGTAAGTACAACTTTTGATCTGAGAAAATATTTTTAAGGTCCAATACGTTGGTTTTCTTCATAGGAATATGTCTAGTATCCAGAGGAGAGCTTCTCATTCAAGAAAATCTTTGTTTTTCAATGCAAGAGATTTCATTTTTCCATATAAAAATATTAGACATCCGCAAAAGAAAATATTTTCTTGACCTAAAATACAATTATTTTACTGAAAGATCACTTAATAAAATTATATTTTCTACCGAAATATGTGTTTTAGGATCAATTTAACTGATTATTTTAATTAATATTACTTGGCTTAAGCGTAAAATAATACTTATCCGCGCAAGAAAATATTTTCTTGATGTAAAATGCACATTATGTTGTTGAAAGACATCGGTAATTTTAATTAATACAATTAAAATTTCAACTGAAATTTGTGTTTTAGGATCAATTAAATAAATTATTTCTATCAGCATTCATGGCTTTGCCGTAAAATTATAAGATTTTTTGTGAATAATGCAAATATTTCCTATCAAAAAACAAGAACTTTGTATCACAAATATTACTTCTTTATTACGATTGATTAGTTGAATTGTTTGTAAAAAATGTGGTTTCCAATCCAGAAGTTAGAACTATTGAGAGAAGAATTGTATATATCAAAAGAAAGTTAATATTTTCTTAGAAAATTTATTAGTAGTAAGTACAACAACAAGACTCTAAATATATAAAGGCATGTTGTTAAGCATAGTACAATCTTTTTGCACAGCATTGGGACATAACAAGTTGACAATAACAAGTATACAGTTTAATCAGTACAGAAAGCTTGAGAAACAATAGGTACTACATACTAAAATATTAATCACAATTAGAGCCCTAGGACCAACAAGTTATTCTATGCCAATATTTAAAATGATTTTGTGACTACAAATACATTTTCATGGAATGCTTGACTCAATGAAACCAAAGATATTTTCATTTTTCCTGGTCCCAATACCAACGTCTTGATATCAGGACGTGTGGGCCATCGAGATCTCGGAAACCCTAGCAATAGCTCACTTTTAGTGAACGTACTTTTAGTTTTTAAGGTGTAAGGGACGGTATACCGAAGCCGAAAAGAGTTAGGCCCGTCAAACTGAACAACTTTACCATGGAACCTATGTCGATAAATGAAATCTGTGCCATGCCGTATCGCTGACAATTTGTATGGGAGGACCTCTTTTTCATTTCTGGATTTATGCTCCATAGTAAAGTTGTTCAGTTTCATGAGTTCATTCACTTCCTTACCGTGTTCCTAAATTAGACATTGGTGTCAATTCCACGCAGCGAAACTTAATTTTAATTTTATATCAGTCTTGTCACTTTCTGACCCACGACGATGAAAAAGGACGGGAGATTGTTGGCGTTTTTGAACGTCAAATTTTATAGCGCAAATGTATAAAATTAAAATTAATTAAGTATTTTACATTAATAAAAAGTTATCCTACATAATCATTTTCTCCAAAAGTGTACTTTTTTTTGGTTCTATATCGTAGCAATCATCAAGACGCAATAAATTAAATTGGTTACTCTCTTTTATAACAAATGACTGAAAATGATTACTAAAATTAACAGTCTTGTAGATCAAAGTATGGAAATATAAATCAGACATATTTTCTTTAGATCGCAGAATTGCATTAATTTTACAATTCTGTGGTATAAAATTGTCGTATTCGTATGTTACGTAATCACCAACAGAATATTTGATACCATTTATTTTTGTCCAATTCACTTTAACATATGTTGTGGTGCTTCCTAATTCTGGAATTGATTGTTCTTCCTTTATTTTACCATTTTCTACATAATCCTCTAAACCTCTACCATTTAGGAATCTGTAGCAGCACTGCAGTTGACATTTAATTGCTAATGATAATGGTACGTTTCTCTGAGTATTGATGGAGTTGGAAATACGTTTTAAGTCCAAATGCTTGGATTCATATTTGAAAGCACTAACTAAGACAGGTGGACCGATTTTTTTTATTATTTGCGGATAATGAACCAAAAAGTGATGTTTGGGTTTTAGAGTAACTTCAAATAAAGTCACATATCTATCGTGATGCTCAAAAATTATATGTTTTAGATACTCAATCAAATCCTTATTGAAGGTTTGTGACATTGCGACATTTGTTAGATCTAGCAGACACAAGTAGTAATTCCAGCAGTCATCATCCAAATGTATTAAATCACCAACAAGAAACCGAAAATTTCTGACAAAACATAACATTTCTGAAGCAGAAAAAACAATAGAGCCTTGTAATAAGTGATTCTTTGTCACTGCTGGTGGTGGATTGGTTGAATCGAAATCAAAGAACTTTATCCTGTCATTTAATTGTTCAAGACTAAAGTAACCTTTATCTATCAGATTATTTATTATTAAAGCCATACCATAGCGGTGAATGCCTTCACATAATATGTCATGCATCACGTCACAGTACAAATTATTATAAACATGAAAGGATTTAACTTCGTTCCAAATGCATGTTTCTTTGATGCCTATTTGGTTAATTACATCGTTAGAATAATCATCTACGTTGCGATTTCTACAATCATCTGCTGAAAATAGGGATTGACATTGTTGTTTGGTTGATAAACAAAATCTGCAGTAATATGTAGATGAAAAACTTTCATTATATCCCATAATGCTATGTATTCCTAAATTATCACCGGCTATAACAGCTAAAGTGAATCTAACTGTTACTTTTGTACCACTTACAACTATATCAATACCGCGGTCGTGTAGGAAATTTAATTCTTTAATCAAAGAGTTAAATAAAGTTTTGTTTCCAAATTGGACACGATCGGTACTATAGAAAAGCGTAGCTAAAAATATGTTTTCAAGCCTGCTAGAGTACTCTGGAGGTAAAGAGCCTATTGATATATAAACAGCTCCTATTTTGTTCTTCCCAACGTGGCTACCTAAAAGGGTTTCCAGTTTCTAAATCATCAAAAAAAAGTATAATTGGAATGTACATATTATCGTCTTTTCCGTGTAATGTTTTCCATATTTCACCTTGCACAATATTTCTAAGTACCCCCCCTTCTTCATGACTTAACTCAGTTTGGTAAGACACAATTGTGTCATAAACACCTGGTAAAGTAAAAAACGGTCGTGCACGACCATGAAAAAGGACGGGAGATTGTCGGCTCTTTTGAAAGTCAAATTGTATGTCACAAACGTCAAGTAAGATCCTAAAACAAGCCGTTTAAAATTACACTGCACACGTCAAACAAAACTTACATTTGCGCTATAAAATTTGGCGCTCACAATGGTTCACATTCACCTGTCCTTTTTCTAAGCCAAAACTGCTTTTGTATGTCCACTCTACAGGTCGCGTTTCTCAACCGATTCTCGTGGAGCAGGTTTGATAAATATCTAGAATTTTTATCGAGTCAGTTTTCGGAAAAAAATATAGAGTTAATAGGGTTGGGAACGCTCGTTGAAATTTCGAAAAAAAAAAAATACTCGCGTGGTCTACAGCTCACAGAGCCACTAGTAATAATGTAAAAAACAACAGGTAAAGTAGGTACTTTACTGTTTTAGAACCCCAACACCTTTGTTCCCCTCCACTTTGTCCAACGTCAATTTTATGTGACAGGACCTGTACTGTATTTCTAACGGACGATGATATCACCGTCACGATTAAAGTTGCCATTGCGAGGAGGCCCAACACTACTACAGAATGCCCTTCATCAGGCCTTCAGGTAGAAACCGCACGGCGGCGGCGGGACGCGCAAGAACTCTAACTTATCCGGGAAGGCCCCGTCATTATCTCCCACACAACAGCCTACGTGGCCGAGTGGTCGAGATTTCGACGCCCATTACGGAGGTTCCGGGTTCGATTCCCGGTGGGTGTCTCTTTGTGAGACTATCCCCAGTTTGGTTAGGACATAGCAGGCTGAATCACCTGATTGTCCGAAAACAAAGGTGATTTCTTGTTTCGGAAGGCACGTTAAGCCGTTGTTGGTCCCGGCTACTATCTAGTCGTACACAGCCTTTGGTGGCTATCAAACACTGACTCCAGGGTTTGTGAGGTCGGTTGTCGACCTTACAATCCACACGATGATGATGATATCCGACTCGGTTTTGTCCCTGGCAAAGTCCTGGGCCGAGGTCCGTGGCCGTCTGAGGGCGCCCCTAGGCATGTTGTCATAATTTTTTAAGGGTCTGAGGCATCTGCTTCCTCACAAGTCCGCGCCTTACCACTTTTTTGGTGGGAATAGCGATTAGGTCCGTTAGTCCACCCCGCTGCCCCAGTGCGAGTTGGTCCAGGTTGTAGGTTTCCTCACGATGTTATCTTTTACCGTACCGTACCGTTCGTATTTGAAACCCGAAAACACATTGGTACATGGTGGGCCCTAGCCAATACACCACCGATTCTACTCATAATAATAATTATCACTAGTGGCTGTGTAAGCTGTAGGCCTCGCGAGTTTGTATATATCTCTACATATTTATTTTTATTTTTTCTCCACAAATATCCCCGACCCCTTATTCAACTCAAATATTTTTTATTTTTATTAGGTATTTTATTTATTTTATTTTGTTTTATTGACCGGGCGAGCGAAGCGTCACTGCTTCAGCTTGGCAAAAATTGCTTTTGTATGTCTGTCTGTTTGTTCCACTCTACAGGTTGCGTTTCTCAACCGATTCTCGTGAAATTTTGTGAGCAGGTTCGATAAATTAGTAATTTTTTTTTGTCGAGTCAGTTTTTGGAAATTAAAAAAAAATATGGAGTTATGGGGGTTGCCAGCTTACAACGTCCACCGCTGAAGCTGTTTTCCTCTACAGTCACATTTCTCAATCAATAAAAAATAAATTAAATAAAATCAAATCCAAGCTACAGCGCTTTCAAAGACTTGCCGGCACAGCAGTCACGGGCAGTATGCGCACCACCCCGACAGCCGCCTTGGAAATTATTTTAGGACTTAGGCCATTGGACCTATGGATCCAACATGAGGCGAGGATGTCGGCCCTTCGCTTAAGACTTTCGGTCGAAAGGATGTACAAGGACGGCCATGTCGCGGCACTCTGGAAAGATGCTATAGTAACACAGCCAATGTGCCAAGCTCCGTGCGACAGGATACCCAAAACCTATATATTCACCAAGAACTACGAAATCCAACTATCTGAAGCTAGTAAAGATCATTCAGGCACTGATGAACTAAGAATAGGGACGAAAATGGAGTGGAACCGGAGCAGGGGTATTTTCACTAGACTTAAAGATCAGAATATCACTGGCCTTAGGCGATTATATCTTTATTTTCCAATGTGAATGTGTAGCAATCACCGAAGCAGCCACCGCCATCCTTATAAGGGAGATTGATGATTTCACCATCAGAATACTTTCCGACAGCATGGCTGTGCTCCAAACACTTCGAGGCAACATCTTCAGCTCAGTGCTTATCTACGAATGTCACTTAGCCTTAGAACGAGCATGTGCAAGGAATAAAGTCATCCTTCAGTGGATACAAAGGACACAGCGGATCACTGGCTAATGATGCCGCTGATGAACTGGCAAGACGGGGATCGGAGGCTCCGGTGTTGGGCCCTGAGCCTCTCCTGCCGATATCGTTCAGCCAACTGAGAACGTGGCTGCGCAACATTACCCGGGACGAACACAACGCCCAATGGGCTAGTCTAACAAGCTGCAGACAGTCGAAGGCGGTGATCCCAACACTATCGCCGAGACTAACACACAGTTTAACAGGTCACATACCTCTCAATAAACACCTATTCACCATCGGCGCGACGGACAGCCCTCTATGCAGAGGATGTCTGGAAGCAGAAGAAACGGTCACCTACGTAGTCCTGGAATGCGTAAGTTTGACTGACCAACGGGCAAAAATCCTCCAGAATGTGGGGTTGCTCCGCGAAGCCTGTGACAGTCCCAGGAGGATTCTGAGCTTCTGGAAAGAGCTGGGCTGGTTGGAATAGCCAGCAAAACCGAACGCAAAACGGACCAAATTAGAGTCTAATTGCGGAAACGGGAGCCCACCAACTAACTAAATGAAATAAAAAAAAATACGAAGTTATGAGGGTTGGAACGTAAAAAAATCCTAAATCAGCCATTTAAAAAAAAGTACTCGCGAGGTCTACAGCCCACAGAGCCACGAGTTTTATTCTATTCTTTTTTATTTCATTATTTATTTTATTTTTATTGGTTGAGAAATGTGACCTGTAGAGGAAAACAGCCTCAGCGGTAGTCCTTGTTATCTAGCAACCCCCATAACTCCGTCATTTTTTTAAATTTCCAAAAACTGACTGGACAAAAAAAATCAATTAATTTATCGAACCTGCTCACAAAATTTCACGAGAATCGGTTGAAAAACGCGACCTGTAGAGTGGACCAAACAGACAGATGGACAGACAGATAGACATACAAAAGCAATTTTGCCCAAGCTGAAACGGAGAAGCTTCGCTCGCTCGGTCAATTAATGGTGGAAAATAATATAAATATGTATTAAGACTTACCAGAATATTCAATGAACAATATAAACCCCGTAAATAATATTTGTAGGAACATCATATTGACCACGTTTTACCAGCACATACAGTGGTCAGGTAATGAACCATCATTTTGTTCCATCCATAACTCCATTATTGGTCATATTGGTCATAGGAAAATGTTAAGCAGGAAAATATAAAGTCAATTCAATTTAGTATATTACTCGTATAAATAGATTCTAATGTCTGTTATTCAATAAAGTCATACTATTGTTAATGCAAACAAATTAACATGTTTTATATTTTCAATGAGAATCTCATTTCGTACTTGCTAACGATAATAAGTTAACTAGATCATAAGATTTTCCAATCAATCTTTGTTCTGTGGCGAGACTTCAGTTGTCTATACGCAAAGTCGCTAACCTCGCTTCACAAAGTGTGTCTAGATAACTACGAACGCTACATGCTAATTTCAATATAACGATATCTATCGATAATAGGTTAACTAGATCATAAGATTTTCTAATCAATCTTTGTTCTGTGGCGAGATTTCAGTTGTCTATACGCAAAGTCGCTGACCTCGCTTCACAAAGTGTGTCTAGATAACTACGAACGCTACATGCTAATTTCACTACACATTTCAGTATTTTCAGTACAAGTTCAGTTTAATCTTTTATAGTTTGTATTAAGTGTAATACACTAACGTCGAAAAGGAACCTTGTTTCCTTCAGTTTAACCCTGTACCTTCGAACCCGCTACAGGAGATCAGAAACCTCAAAATCTTCATCAGAGTTCAGAACGGGTGGTGATCAAGGCAAGGGCCAGCTTTGCTATATCAACTACATTACTTTCATAGTACCTATTGACTCTGCGATTCGAGCGGATATAGGCCTCCGACACTAGGTTCCGTCATTTCGTCTCCATCTTGTGCAAACTGATACCTGTTGAAGTATCTACTTATAGGGTGGTCTATTTAGATGGGTTAGTGTCAGTATAGGTAACTCTGAAACTAGAAGACATAGAAAGATCTGTTCTAAGGAACCATGTCATTGATTTTAGTGATAAGAAAAACTGCATTCTTAGTTTAGAAAAAAAATTGTTTGGGTAACGAATAGGGCATTGAAAAATAATAGTACCTTAAAGTAACTTATTTAGCGCCGAGACGGGGTTTGGGGCCTGAGCATAGCGAGGGCCCTAATAGTTCGAGGCACTAAATAAGTCGTTAACCAGACTGTGCTTTTCATTACGAATACAAGGAAAATAAAAATAAAAACACGAATCTGCTAAAGAAAAAATGAGTAACTTCCATATCTGAATCAGATGAATTCATTGTAAACAAAACCCTACAACTCGAGAAACAAATGATAATCGGATTGTTGCTTTCCCGCCTATTTTTATTTTTTGCCGTGGCCGTGCCGGCCAGCTTTTCAGCCATTATTTTTAATTTCCACCATTGAAAATTGTTAAATATTTTGCCCAAATCTATTTTATTTTAAAGAAATACTTGAAAGTGAATTAAAATAAAGTAATTTAAAAAATATATATACCTTAATTAATACTTAACTTTATGTTATTTCTATTTAACATTGCGCTGTAATTGAGAGGCTGTATTTCTATCTTTCTAGATGGAACATAGTTCTATAGAAATGTGAAATTAAAACCAGTTTTTTTTTATATAATTTGACAGCTGTCAGTTGAAAGTGATTCTCCCTCCGGGCTGAAAAGTATTATCTTCAATCCGATCCTCAGGCAACTTCCGGATTACTTTCAGAGTATGAGTAACGAAAACATTATTTCTATTTCTATGTCTCATAGTTTCAGAGTTGCCCACACTGATCCATCTAAATGAGCCACCCTGTGTACAGTGTGTGAGTGACAGTGGTCATGCTCCAATCCTAATTTTAAAATCCAGCTATTCTTTTCATTTTTATGACCAACTAGCTGTCCGCCCGCGGCTACGCTCGCATTATGTAATTTTTTTCCGTCGGAATAAGACTTTTTCCCGTAACCTATGTGTTAATCCAGGGTACAAACTACCTCCATTCCAAATATCATCCAAATCCGTTCTGTAGTTAAGAAGTGAAAGCGGAACAAACATCCAAATATATTTTCACATTTTATGTGAGTGTGATGAAATAGAGGAGATAATTTTTAATGAACGAATAATATTAATTTGAATGAATGATCTTCCTTCGGAAATTCTATTAGGATTTTTCGTGAACTTTTTTTCTTATTTCTACATTATTTCAGGCTAAAAAAAACGAGAAAAATCCAGATAAGATTTTGTTTTAGTCCTAAGGATGCCGGAAACCGGGCAAAGTGGAGAAGATTAAGTAGGAAAGCGGACCCCAGCACTAGGCCGGGAAAACGCTAGGACGAAGACATACATATATGTTATAAAGTAAGTATACTGGCGTAGTGTAGGACCACGGAGTATTTGTCTCCGTATGTAGGACGGCCTTCCACAAAATGGATGACTTGGTGAAAGTTGCTGGGCGCCATGGATGCAATTAGCGCAATATGGAGGCTTATGTTCAGCAGTGGACGTCTTCCGGCTGAGATCATGACGATGTTTGGCAATTTAATGTTGTTTCAAGGCGTCTTCTTGATATCACGCTCGCAGACAAAGATACATTCCGCCTTTTCTCCAATATCGTGCAGGCGTCCATTGTACGTCATCGCACCGAGCCCTTCAAACTCGCCCCCGTCTGGTTGCGTGTGCGCCCACATCGGGTACCCGCTGTCACGCAGCAATGTACCTTAGAAAAAAAGAATGTTCAGGACAAGTATAATTCTAAACAAACACAGATCTCCGCCCCATCTTTCGTCACCGCATTTCTTTCAGAGGCTCAACTTTCATGGCGCATTTTCATCCACATGCAGAGGTTTCATTTAAAACTTGCATCCGACGCATGCGTTATTACATTACTGAGACGCGCAAGATTGTTCTTCTGCGCTTTCAAGGCGAGGCGAGAATTGAAAATTGAGAATTTTAATGCATTTTTTAATTGCAGATTTTCGCATCGCCTTGTCTTATCTCGCCTTGAGCGTTGCCTTTCTTTTCTATGGATAGGTTATACCTAGCCGTTATACACTCAAGTATAAAGCAGCGATTACACTTTTCCAATTTATCGAATGCTGTCATTCTGTTGCAATACTAACTTGCCGTTCCAAGTGCTCCCCAAACGCAGCAATGTAGTCGGAAGTAGTAACGAGATAAAGAGAGCTGTAATCGCCGCTTAAATTATGAACCAAGAATATTTTTGTTTTGAAAAGTACAGGTGCACTAATGCGTTTTTCTTTTCCAGACGTGACTAATATATTAATTTTCCGTGACGTGATCACGTGATGCGTGAATATCCCCACTACTTTCGAGGATTTTCCCTTTCTAATTACTTAAGGCGAGGCCCTATTTGAAAAATCGTTCTTGGGCCCCTTTTTTAACTCGCGTATCTCACGTCTCGGAATATGTACCAAATCAAGAAAATTACAACCAACAGAAGAGTTTATCATTTAGCGACGTAACCAAGTAGATTTTACATATAATCAAGCAATAAAGCAAAAATAAATAATTAAAATCACCGAAAAACACCCCACATTAAAAATTTGCAAATCTGTTTTCTCAATATTTTCAGCGACAACAATATATTTTTTTGTATTTTTTGGGTGGCAATATTAATACCTAAACGGCGAAACCAGCTAGTGTTTTAATTCGTTCTATATTTTTCACAAAAAAGAGAAAAGAGTTCAAGAGAGAAAACGAGTTTTTCGCACGATTCCTCGCAGTGTCGGACGTAACCTCCGTGAAGCATCGCATGCATTAGCGTATAATAGTTTGCTGCTTTTTTAACCGACGGGCGATGTGCGTCGTCGATTGCACATTCAATTAAAGCGCGTTGAGTTGCTAATTTAGGATAGGGCCTCGCCTTGAGTATTCATTGCTTTTTCGCTATGGTACATAAGTTATGGCGTTGGAGTAGACACGGGTTCTCGAATGGAGACCTCGTCTCGGGAAACTTAGTGTGGGACGCCCCCCTGCCAGGTGGACTGATGACCTGAGGAAGGTCGCTGGTGGTGACTGGGAAAAGCGGGTGATTGTGCGCTTTGGCGTGCCCTTGGGCGGGGAGGCCTACGTCCAGCAGTGGACTGCAGTAGGCTGATTGGATGACAATTTTTTTTTTAAATGGATTGACGCTGCACTTACCGTTCATCATTGCCCAACCGACATACGTTTTTCGGAAACCCAGACAAACTACGCCGACCTCTTCTGGCACTATGGAGACTAATTCTATCAGATGGTTGGCTTCTTCTCGGCTGTTCAGCTCCGTCAGGTTGGCCTGCTCCGCTTTGCAAATATCAACTGCTGTTTTCCAGGTTCTTGGTTTTGTATGTAACTTGTAGCACTCGTCCAGTTTACTGTTGTACTCATAGTCTGCAATTATTACAATACAATAGATATTCTTTATTGACAACAAAATTAAATAGAGAAAAAGAACAGAGGAGTCAGGAGGCAGCATTATTGCTAGGGTAGCAACTATTATACAGGATATAAACGATGGATCTTCACAAACTGATACAGTGTTCCTGTTATATCCTTCCTACGCAATGTACAACGCGCGCGCGCAGTTAGTTTCCAGTCGCTGCTGCGCTGAAAGGTGACCCGTGCATCATAATTTTTGCTTATTTAATGCCAGCGGTTTTATTTACAGCGGTTATAGTTGCAACGGACTAAGTGATAGATAACTTACGAGAAGATATCTGCGAAGTAATCCAAGGATTTATATAAAACCGCCTTATTCGAACTGGGCTTGCGTGGGCAACAAGGCCTGGCCTAATCGCCCATATTGAGGACTAGCGGCCCGCCCGCGGCTACGCTCGCGTTGTGTAATATTTTCCCGTGGGAATTAGACTTTTTCCCGTAAAAAGTATCCTATGTGTTAATCCAGGTGTTTCCAAGTGTTTGTGATATGACATATACTGTAGAATTGTAAGTAGACTTTTATAATCATGCATGTATTATTTAGGTATGTTTAACATTCGTATGCCTCAGTCAGGCGAAATATGTGATACTTATGCTCTTTATGTACAACCTTTCATGTTACCATATTTCAAACGAATAAAGATATTACTATTACAGGGTACAATCAATCAGCCTATTGCAGTCCACTGCTGGACGTAGGCCTCCGCAAGGGCACGCCAGAGCGCACGATCATCCGCTTTCCTCATCCAGCCACCACCAGCGACCTTCCTCAGGCCATCATTCCGGAGTACAAACTATCTCTATTCCAAATTTCATCCCAATCCGTTCAGTGGTTTTTGCGTGAAAGAATAACAAATATCCATACATGCAAACTTTCGCGTTTTTAATATTAGTAAGGAATAAGGATAACTTCGAGCCTGTAACACTGGGCATATAACGATAAGTTGAATAGTAAAAAAAAAGTTGAATATAGGTACATTTATTTCAGGCATTAATCTTACCATATCCATTGCTTGGGTTAGCAGCCATAGCACATTTTTCATTCCATTGGACTGAAGTCTTGGGTTTCTTGCAAAAAAAACTCGTTTTGAACGTACATGAAAAGCTTTTCATTTCCGTCGAGGGATAATATAAAAACATGCACAACTTTTCGCCAAGCCCTTGAGAGGCATGTACTTTAAAAGGCAGAGTAAATTTTTTATCTGTAACAAATAAGTACTCGTAAAGTATAAAACTAAACAAGATTTTTTAGATCCTAAATAAAAAAATAGTTGTCTCGATTATCAAATGAACTCTTTATCAGAATGATAAAGAGTTACCTACCTAAATCTCTTTACAAGAAAAAAAGATATGACAACGAGAAACTTAAGGAATAAAGACAATCTAGTTATCGATGTAGTTCCGAAAACGGTTAGATTTAGTAAAAATTGTTTTATAATGTGTATAACTATTTACAACAAAGTACCAGACGTCTTTAAAAGTAATGCATTAAAGAGATTTAAAAATATATTGAAAAATTGGCTATATAAACATAATTTTTACTCTATCAAAGAATTTTTAGACCATAAGAAAGATATGTGTATACACTGCAAAGAATAGATTAATATAATGGTTGTTATCTATAAATTATTGCTCTAATCATTTTTCAAATTTTAGACATATTTACAAACAAATATTAGGTATAATTTATTATTTGCATGCTTATTAGTTAGGCTAGATATGTGATACTGTGACTAAAACAATTTGTAATCCTTATAACCATTTCTATGGCAAATAAAATGATTGTATTGTATTGTATATAAATCTGTTGTATAAATAAATCAGAATAAATCGAATGTTTGAGGCCGAGGTACTATATTAATTCTGTGGTCGAGGTCCGAGGTAAGGAGATGTAGCCTATGTCCGTCCTTGTGTACCAAACTACACTATTAAGTGTCTACGATCAACGTCTTTTCTTCACAAAAGATAAAATAATAGTAACCCATAGTAAACCGTTTATGTCAGTCAAATTCTGAGAGAGCTATGACTTTTATTTAGGTACAGTACGAAGGGAATCCTGTCACCTAAGGCCACTTCCCATGAATGGCCACTTACTATTAAATAAACGGCCATTTTCCTGAACGGCCACAGAAATAAAACAGTTTACTATTATTTACTTTTTAGTGAAAAAATAGAAGTTAATCTTTAGACACTTTTGACGAGTGTATCTTTCTACAAAATTTAAACAAAATCGTAGTTTAGTCGTGAAAGAGTGTCAGACAGAGGACACAGAGTTACTTTCATATTTAATCATCATCATCATTTCAACTGAAAGACATGCACTGCTAGACAAAGTCCTCTCCCAAGGATCTCCACAGCAACCGGTCCTGCTAGGCCCGCAGCTTCCAGTGACCTTCGTCAGATCGTCGGTCCACCTTATTTCGTTTTTCGATGTATCACATTTAAATAATAAAAAAATATCTGGGGACATCTCTCTCACACACGGCCATCTGTTCCCAAACCCCAAACTAAGCAGAGCTCGTACTATGGGTATCAGACAGCTGTTATATACATTACTTATATAGATAAATAAATACTTATAACAACTGCTTATCACACGAATGTTTGCCCTGGGCGGGATTCAAACACGCGACACTGTGCTTCGCAGGCAGGCGTACTACCAACTAGGCTACAGGGCCGTCAAAGGATTCTTATTCCGAGGGTAAAACTTACCGTCTATAGTCACGGCTTCCTTTCCATTTAAGACATAAACACCAACAAGTAAAACTTACCGTCTATAGTCACGGCTTCCTTTCCATTTAAGACATAAACACCAACAAGTAAGTTGCGCTCCGTCGGGCCCACTTCGTTTTTTACCCATTGTAACCACGCACTGCTCATTTCTTCCTCATTTTCAGGATAAAACAGCGTAGCTCCTTCGAACTCACAAGCTTCTTTAGCTCCATCTATATACGACATTGTCTTGTGGTATTTGTAGAATGAATGGCCAATGTTGACGTAGTCATCACGAAAAGCATTTTGGCCAACTGGGAATAAATGTTTTAGTTCAATCATGATACTGTGAGGTCAATGACCGACCCCAAACACCCAGGTTCAGAACTATTGAGCCACCAACAGGTTCGGACGTGGCTTATTTTAGTGCCATTTCGTTTTCTGTTTCTATAATTTCATTTGCTATAAATATTTCTACTCAGCCGTGTGGTGACGGCAGAGTAGAATACATTTGTCACCAACCCCTACTCTTCCCGTGGGTGTTGTAAGAGGCGACTTAGGGACACATTGAACAGGGAACGGGCAGCAGCGCTTTCTGATACAGTAACCTTTTAATCTGCGATTTCCAACCCGCCTGCCAAGCGTGGAGATTATGGCAAAACCCTCCACTTTAGTGGAGGAGGCTCATAGTCCAGCAGTGGACTGTAACGGGCCGTTGATGATTTGACTACGGGGTGTGCGATTGGATAGGAGTGTCTACTTTTTTGTCAAGCTGCAAGACAACATTGTTTGCGAGGTTCGTTGTCGACCCACAAGAAAAATAAAACAATGTTATCAAATCGCGAGCGTTAAAATAAAAAAATATATTAAGTTTACTATATAAAATAGTTTGAATTTATTTTTACTTACCCGTATATCCAATAAATAATGTAAGAGTTGCAAATACACCACCAGGCATAATTACAATTTATAACACCGAAAATACGTCTTGTTTGAACTCTTTTCTCTAGATAATGGAGATATATAGGTATTCTAAATTATTTTCGCAGGAAAAGATTGAGGATATAATTAGTATGACAACATAATGACACACACAGCAATAATGTAGGAGGTAGAGGAAATTCAGGTCTTTAATTTTATTTATTTGCCTGCTAATATGTTTTCTTCCAACTACGCGATAATATTATTATGTATGTTATTGTTAAATTGTTTGCACAAAACGGAACATTGCTGCTCCAGTAATAAAAAAATAAATATATATTGATGATGATGATGATCTATCCGACCGATTTCGGCCATGGCGACCACTTCTACTCCTAGTCAGCCGGGCGCTGCTGGTGCACCCGAAGATGGCTAATGTAGCCGATCTTAGCAGCAAACTCCCGTGCACAGTGAGGGCACGTGAGCACGCCACTTACGTAATTAAATAATATATTATATTATTCTTACATATTTATATTTTGTTTTTTTATTATTATTATAATTAACGACAAAAAAATGGCCCGTGAAACAGTGCGGCCAGCTGATCCATTTACTATTGGGAGTGATTAGTTACGGACTACTTTATTTTTATTTTATAAATCCAAACTTCTTAGTTTCTGCTATCGAACACTAAAATAATGTTTGCTCTATCTTTAAAATTGACCGAGTTGTAAAGGTTTGAAATTCAAGATTAGACAGAGGCACATACCCACTTGTGACGTCATTTGTATTCAGATTATTATTTTTTTCTTCGCGAATCGACTGCTACTAATCTATATTTTAAAAATAATTCATAAAATATGGTAAAAGGAATAGTCCGATCCCCTATTTAATGGACTGAAAAATCAAACAATTAAATTTCACGGTGTATAATGTGGTGCTAGTACTAAGTAGTAAATATTTATAGTTTCATAAAAACGGGTTGGGTAGGAAATAAAAGGCAGAAATATATTTTATATTTTTATCTTGAGGTGTAAGTTTATTCGCATAACAATGTTTCATACAAATATCCTCATTTTGTACACACCTTTTCTTGGTTTGTTTTGTAGTTATCTTTTATAAAAGTCGACTCTCTAAAATTTTAACATATCGTCATGTCTGTTCCCTATATCTAATTCGCTTCACCACTGCTGATAATCATAAGAACAGAGGTTTTCTGAGGCAAAGTACGAGGAGAAAATAACATAGTTACTGTGGACTAATGTGTAAAGAAATAATATACAATATTGTGTTTCTACAACACGGAATGGGCCGTGCGGCGCAGTCAGCCCCAAACGTGGCGAAACAAGATGAACCGCGCCCACGCCGTTCCCGATGCTTCGAGATCTTATCGTAAATCTATTGGGCGTCTCAAACATCGAAGATATTATATTTGAAGCTGGTGGCCTTTCTTCGCCTACAATCTGTATGCAGATAGCGTTCAAATAAAATGGTGGCAGCCGCGGCCGGTCTTATTGCGTGACTGCTATAGTATATGTTTTGTAGGCAACAAGAGGTCACCAGCTTAAATAAAATGGTGACAGCCGCGGCCAGTCTTATTGCGTGACTGCTATAGTATATGTTTCGTAGGCAACAAGAGGTCACCAGCTTAAATTAAGATAATATATAGTATTTTAGATGTCCGTGACGCTCTTTTGTCTTCTCAGTTATTCTTTAGGCCAACTTAATCTTTGCGGGCGTGGAGGCGTTTCGTCTCGTAGACAGACTTGGTAGAGTGCAAGTATGAGTGCGGTTTGCAAGGATGCACATCAGTGATGTCGGTAGATGGGCCATTAGTATAATTCAGAGATATCGGCGCACGCCAGTCCCTAGTGACGTCACTGGTGTGCACGATGACGACATGACGGTAATACTGTGCCTTGAGGCGGCTCACTAAACTCTCTACTGACTACACAATCTGCCTGCACAGAATTGTGTAGCGATGCAGCTACGCTAAGGAAAAATAGAGTAGTAGGGTTTCATTTTCTTTCTTATAGCTTCATCCCTGTGTACAAGAGATTGTGTAGCGAGTAGACAATTTTAGCGACATTGCACAACGCACTGGTTTAGCGAACACTGGTTCAAGTGGCTGCCAGTTACACCTTACACGAAAATTCGTTACTAAATAACAACTAAAATCACTTTTAAATCAATTCAAAATGTACATTATCCATCTTATCCAAGTAAACAAATCTAATCTGCTACAAAAAATTAGCAAATTTAAATACAAAGATCACCTAGTCCTTCTATATAAAATTAATCGCTTAAGTATTAGAAACACAATAGGAGTGAGAATCGTACTCACTTGTGATAATGTTATTTATTATGCCTTCTTGTGTACACTCAACGAATGAATAGCGAAAGATATTGCGTTGACACATTAAAACTAAAAATTGACTGTACAATTTATATTTATGTAAATATTTTGTACATATTGCACTCTGAAGTAACAAAATTATTAAGAAAACATCTGTCGAAACGAAGAATATCATACGCTGAACAAAATAATATCAGTTAATAAAAAAAAAACAAAGAAATCAGAAATCACATGTTCGTAGCTCGTATATTATTCTAAGTCCCTATGGCTTACAAAAGATAAATACAGAGGTCATTTACAAAAAATATACTTCTACCCAAATAATATAAAAATAACAACAGCCATCTGTACTTTCTTAGATGAATAAAATTAAACATATGTCAAACATATGACAATAGAATCTAAAGGTACTATGTACAAGTTTGAATGGACAAGAAGTATCACTTCTGGTTTAGCCCATCGTTTAGTTAAAGACTGGACGTGCCACGATTGGTCACCTCAATACTCGGTGCTTTCAACCAAACGTATTAAGTTAGATAGAGATAGAGAATCATGTAGGGTATACTGGGGTAAATGGTAATGTCGCTTTGAGTTTTTCCTCGGTGCAAATTTGTATTTTAGATAGAGGTACCTTTGTAGGTAATGCTGCTGATGCTCTTAGTACTTTTCGCCGTTTATACAAAAAAAGAGATGATAATGTTTTTTAAGGACGCTTAAAAGCGTCAATTGCACAACTGTAGGCCGAATGTAAAGACATTAGACGTAAAAAATACACTAAAATTGACAATTACGCCCTTAGATTTATTATCGTGTATTTAAAACATCATTTGATCATCTCCTATTTTTTTCATTGCTACTAAAAAAGAACAGAGGAACTTTAGGTGGCAGCACTGTCTATCCAAATTACATAAATGACACCATGGGGAAGAGAACCGTATTTCAAAGACAGAAGGTAGCAGTTCGGTCTGATCGACCTCATATCCAACAGTTCGAGCCATTTCGACCTCATGCTCCGATCTCGTGTTCCGTCTCCCACAAGCGATATAAACTTATCTTCGTACTAATGTTACCAGCTAAGACACAAATTATATTAGGGTAGGTATTTCAATTACTTATTACTTTCTCGCGTGAGATTATTATTAAATACTTAATAAATCTATTACAATTTCGAAATCGAATAATTATGTATCAAATATGACCGGCTGCGCACCAACGGGGACCGAAATCTATGAAGCTACATGTACTACGCGAATGACGTTAATGATATAACAGTTACTTATCAAATGGCAGTAATATTTGTCACTAACTTGCGATGGACCGTAAGCGTGCGTTAGGATGCGTGTGCAGGCGGTTTATTTCAAAATTCCTAAATTATTTTCATGCTCATTCATACCCCGGTTTCCACGAAAACGTCTCGTCTCTCGGCAAGGAGAGGATATGTGTTTGAATAACCAATCAGATTTCGTTATCATCTCCTCTCCGCTTAGCTTCAATAACGAAATCTGATTAGTTATTCAAACACATCTCGTCTCCTCTCCGCTTTGGTGGAAACCGAGCCTAAGATTGATGATCGACCTCTAAACTCTGGTGTTGTCAGTTCTTGAGGCTTTTGATATGGCTGAGTAAAGAGCTGAAATATTTTAGAATTTACATGTTGAAATGAAAGAACAAGATTTTTTATTTTATTTTACCAGGTCTACTCACAAGTAGAATGATTATAAAACTGATTGCGAACTCATTAAACTTGGTTTATTTTGTTTCAAACGCGTTCTATCTTGTAAATGTGTGAAATAAAAAATTTTCAACCATATAGTATATTTTACACCACAACAACTTAACAGAGACTGTTCATACATAATTTACTTTTCGAGCATTAGATATTGAAATCCACTACCAATAGGAATATTTAGTACAGAAGTTATAACTCACAAAGGCGGGTCAGTTTTACTTGTAGTTGATGCGTGACAGACACATGTGCACTTACACTCACAACCAAGACGAACCCGTCATCACGAGATTAAACGTCTGTATTACTGAATAAACTGCTTGCACATAGTTTAGGATGGGGTTGCTTACGATCTCACCCAGTTTAAGGCATCGTGTCAGCCTCGGTATCGGCGAGTTATTCTTGTCTTGCATCGTGCTTGACAGAACACTCATATCTACTAATGAAAGAATTATAGAAGTCCGTTATCCACGCATACTAGATCGCACCACGTATATAGGTACGTTTAATGGCAGTGTTGGTTCTTCAACTCATAGCGAGACAGACTCCGTTTAAGACACTCCTGTAACTTTGTGCTTTCAACGTCTATTTTAGTAACGCCTAATGCTACAATACAGTTATTGTAAATTGAAAATATCAAGCGGACTAGCTCGACCCGCGGTGCCAGCTCGATCGACGCAGTTATACGTATATTAAGAAATGCATTTCCAAAAACCTCAGGCATACGTATTCATGTCAATTTATACACTTAATGGCATGTAAAGAAGACACATACAGCACGCATCAATCAGACACTTAAATTACTTCTTAATTGATTATTTATTTACGAATGGGTGAGACGTGTCGGTGATGTGATGACGAGGCTAAAATGACGCGACGTTACATTTGTGTGTGTGATACACATACACACTCAAGAGACGAGACGAGTACCGTAGTCTATAGACGTTATAACAAATATTATGGGGAACGTTTTGATGGCGACGAAAGGCGCTACCTTTGTTTGCAAACGTTAAGAAAATGACATGTAGAGGGTTTGTAACACGTTTGTAAAGTCGATGTTGTATGCAGTCTAGGGGAAAATGGAATGAATTAGTGATCAACTCCGCTTGGCCCTTAACTGTAAACAAAATCATAGGCGACAAGAGGTCTAGGGGTTTTGTCTTCTAAAGCAGAGAGAGATAATTCAAAATATTATATTCAAACATGATTTTCGTAAAGATAAAGAAATCCAAGTTTACTATACTTAATTTAAAATTTGAACACATTTGTTTCTTTTTTTCATTCCTTCTTATTTCTTATTCTATTCTTGATCGATATACTCGTTTAACCTAAACAGTATTAAGGGTTGATAAATCCTTACTAATATTATAAACGCGAAAGTTTGTATGCATAGATGTTTGTTACTCTTTCGCGCAAAAACTACTGAACGGATTGGGATGAAATTTGGAACACATAGGATACTTTTTCGGGAAAAAGTCTTATTCCCACGGGAAAATATTTTAAGACGCGAGCGTAGCCGCGGGCGGACCGCTACTAACATATTAAAAAGTAACGGCAAAATCACAAATCAATTTAGATTTTAACCTCTCCGTCGGAAAAGAGTTTGAATTTTGAATGAATCGATTTTACAGTTTATCAAAAAATTATGACGCGCGTCACCTCGCGCTAAGCGAAGTGATCGTCTTTTGTTTCTCCGAGGGGTTTATAGGGTTTCCATACTCAGCGTTTGCAAACACAGGCAGCAAAATAACCGACAAACATAATCGCTTATGCTTAACAACGCTTACGGATACTTGAGATCGTTAATTTAGGCTCTATATACTATTTCATTCATCAACAAAGTAGAGGTACACGATGCAGGTAACGCGAAATAAGGCATTTCGTATATATTTATCATTGCTTTTGTATTAGGCAGTTTGTTCACCTTATCGTTTTAATTGGATGCTATTTTAACAGTTCACAATATTGTAAAGTCCCATTCCTGTAATGTTTTATAAAGGTTAGTTCTTTAAGATATTGTGACGTCATGTGCAGACTGTTGTCTTAACTGTTTACGGAGACAGGTTCGGTTAAAGTTATTTTTGCGTGCACGTAGAGTATCAAATTCTGCAAGTCCTTTCCCTACCAATATTGTAAGCTCCAAATCGATCCAAATTCCGTATATTTTTGAGGTAAATTAGCTGCCGTTTTGTACTTTTTTGTGAGGAGTTTGAAAGGAATGTAGCTATATCTAAAATTAAATAAATAAATAAATACTAAAGGGTTAAAATAATTTATGGGTCCCTACACTAGTTCCTACATTACAGCTGCCGATATACATATACTTGCACGCAAATTATTTTAAGTTATTAAGTAGATAGGTCAATTATGATTATATTATTTTAACTGGGTTTATTCCAAACCTGTCTTCCATGAGATAAAAAAATTAGAATTACGTATTGTTTTTAGTATTTTTGTGTTTTCTTTAACTGCACATTTTTTGACGACCGGTTTTGTATCAGCTTGGTTTGGCATTGCGTCGACGTGCGATTGGAAACACTGGATTCGAAGAGTGTTTACATCCACAGAGATTTTACTTATGTATTATATAACGCGATGAGGTTTTTTTAGATGAGATTTGTTGCTCGTAAGTCTTGTTAATCCTAAGGAGGATTGTACACAGAGTTGTCGATGTCAGTAATTTGGTGTTTGTGCTTACATATGGGTGATCTAAATATCCGCTAATTATAAATACTCCGTGAACATTACATCGTCCTATTGACGTCGTAGGCAGTGGCTAATGTGATGTATACGATGGCAGTATCAATATCACTTTGCTAGTCGGTACCGAGAAAGGCAACAGCGAATTCTTCCTTATTAGTTAAAGAATATTCAAAGTTCTTTTTATCTCCCTTTCATAAATTAAAAAGTTTATGTTCGCTGTTGTTTTGCGTAAAATGTATAAAATGTAGATAAATGGTGTATTTTAAACACCTTAACTAATAAGAAGGGCCTTTTTCTGAGAAGTATTTTAAATATGGGCCACAATACATCGCTCTCTCGACGCAACATTTATCAGTGCTCTATACTTTATCTTTATACAAAAACATTTGTGAACTCACTCTCAAGCCCAAAAAGCACTTAAACAGTGAATTTATGAAAGCTACCGACAGTAGATTTTTATATTGTAATAAGACACACTTATCTCAGCCTAAATAAGATAATTCAACATGCTATAAATGTAATCACAGCTATAATAAATTATAATTATATTCGTTCAATGAGGGACGCGGGCACGGAACAAAGGGAAATAAACGGAACCAAATCGACGGGACACGATAACACGACCGAATTAACTACTATATAATATAAACAATGGCGACACGTAGCGTGCAGCAATGTATTCCTGTTCACACAATGTGCAGTTATGTAATAAAAAATATCGTTAGGTTAGACCGCACTAAGCGTGACGCAGCCGCAACGAACTTCAAAGATAGTAAAAATATACATACTGCACTACGACTGCAGCGGCGCGGCACTACGACTGCAGCGGCGCGGCATTACGTCACATGCCATCCTTCCTCGTGGTCAAACTAGTTTGTCCATTAGGAATATTTTGTGTTATTCGATAACACCGAGCGCTAACTGTAGGCGAAGTAAATCGTTCACAGTTATTGTACCTCTGACATTTTTCATTGTATCGTCCAATAGTAGATTGTAAAACTAAGGAGCCAAGTTTAGAATTGTTTACTAAACTCTGCATTTAAAATAACGCTCTCATCTTAAAAAAATACTAGCACCCTTGTCATACAATCTAGTGTTGATTCATACGTTATAGGTTAAATAATCTTGAACATCATGACTAATTTGTCGTGTCGTGAAGTTCATACAAATAATTTGACGCGTCCAGCAGTGTAAGTGCCATTGGAGTTACGTTACCCTTAGTACAGCCGACCCTCGGGAATACATTCACCGACCTCGCTACATCCGTCACAATATCAATCGAAATGGTTTTTAACGCATCGTTAATTTCGGTAAATAAACATAATTTTACTATTATCTTTTCACCAAATAGAAACATCTCTTTATATATTACTTTTTTCCTCTTATAACTCTCATAATGTACGTATGTTTAATTTAGGAGGTGTACTTATCGAAGTCTTATTTATTATACAGTCGTATCCGAGTGACCAACTCAGTTTCCAGTCGTAAACGAAATAGGCGGCGCGCGCGCCGGTAGCGCTACTCTGATCTATTCCACACTCGTAAGTCTTTTTAAATTATTATATTACAAAAATCCACTGAATTATTTACCTAAAATTATTTTTCATTTATATCAGCGATAGTTTATGCTAAAAAATACCCACAAGTGACGTTTAGAGTTGAGAATAGACCTCGCGCGACCGGCGGGCCGCCGGACGATCAACACTATATATATATATCCGAACGTTCAACAACACATATATTCACTAATCTCTCGCACACAGTCGGTCACCGAATACACGTACTTAAGCGGTAATTTTGCACAGTTTTATATAGTCGATATTTTCCGACAGAATGTTCGTGCACTTCACTAAAACTAGCCAGTCTATGAGCGTTCTCTCCTCGAAGCCTGCGCACGCGTTCCGCTCCCGACCTTATTCCGACGCGACGCAGTACGATCTCTTCACCGTGCCAATACCAGTAAATCCATAATCATAAGAATTTTACATTTTTCATACGGAATAGTTAAAGCTTTCAGTAGTCATAAAAATTTGTATATAATTCTTGGTTAAATAAAATAAGGCATAAATTGAATGTTAATTATTGAAAAAATATTGCGGATAATTGAACATCATTGTCGATTTATAAAAAAAAAACTGAAAACTTTTACTAAAAACATTTTGGGCGCACTATGAAGAGAAAATTTGGAACTAAAACGCGCCACAATCGACTCTTCCATTGGTTAAACAAATGTCAGATTTTGACGTTTCACTGTCTAATTGAGTACAGTCCCTTTCGGACGCCATTTACTCCCAGACTTCCTCAACATTACTGCACGAAAAACGTCCCTTGTTTCACAGTGAACATGTTTCGTACTACGAGCACGCTAGTCCCGTAGTGAGCGCGTGTATTAAGCGTGATTGGCTCGGGGGGGGTGAGGGGCGCGTCGGGGGGTCGGGGGGCGCGCGGGGGGGGCGCGGCGCGGGGGCGGGGCTAGAGTTCGGACGGGTCCCGTAGCGCGGGCGGCGCCTGGAACAACACATGATAATATGTTATACAAAATATCGAAAAACAGGATCATTGTATAACCCGCTCTAAGTTTGCCGCTGCCGCTCGCCGCGCTTCTTCATGCCGCGCCCCCGCGGTCGCCTCCATACATAGGCGCGGGGGGGTGCGGCACGTGGAAGTGCGGCGGGAAGGTAGCGGCAAACTTATAGCGAACGAGTTATAGTTACAGCTTGAGTATAAATTAGCATTCTGTAGTCACATAAGATGATATTTCTACACCGCGTATGAAACAAGAAGCACTCTGAGGAACTGCCAAAGAAATGAGTTCGTTCCTTGCCACGCGCCAACAAGCTGTATTATAGTGTCCATCGAGAGAATCTAGACAGCTGTCAAACTCATCGGAAATAAAGGCAAGCAAAATGAAACCTGTACCAAAACTCGCTTCTCCATTTTGTGTATTTATTTGGATGGTCTATAAGCTTCTCTCAGAAGTTAATCATGCTAGACATTAAGCCGCGCTTTTATTTCTAAGGTGAGAAGAGCTGTAGTAGGCTCACAGAGAATTCGCACTAAAATAAATATTTGCATAAAAACTATATTTGGCAAAAACACACAGACAGATGATCTATTGACAAAAACACTATCTTTGCCATCTCTGTATTTTATTTTCTTTTTTGTACGTATCAAGTAAATTTTTGTAATTTCCTTGCCCTCTTTTTTCCAGTTTGCATGTTCCTCTTAAAGGAAGAGTGACCTCTTTATGATTTTCTTTTGCGTCCTCCTCTTGCGTGAGGACATCATAAACAGCTCAAATCATGTACCCACTGAGGGGACTATTAGCGATTGGGCACACTTTGATTTCCTCCGCAAGTGTATGTAGGTTTCCTCATGAAACACCGTAAGAGTTTAGAACTACACAAAACACAGTCTGCGCCAACACACACCACATAATAATTCATGCTTTTAAATCGTTATATTTACCACGGTTAGATTTTGTAGTGAATGCCCGAGTTTTTGGTCCAGGTCTCGCCGCGATCAGGGCATGAGTGAGGTGAAAGTGGGTGGTTTGTCCTGTGCGTCCACCGCGTTCTGTATGACTCGACTCTGAATAGAGAAATATTGGGCATTCACAACAATATCAAGCCACGGGTAGTACCGTAAACACCGTCGTAAGTACCTATAATTGAGTCTTTGTTTCTTAACAGCAAGTTTTATATACACTTAAAATGTTGTTTTTATGTATCATATTTGAATTGTAATTAGTTAGTAGCTCTGTAAAACAGAAAGTAATACTAAAATTCCATTATAAGTACCTATTAGCCTTAGACCAGCACTATACCTTATAAAGTGTTAATAGGTCCTTAAAGTGCGACACAGAAGAACAAATAAAAAAATGAGGCCGCTATACAGTTCTATTTCAGTCATCACCACTTTGTTGATTTGAATGGCGTTTCCATCATTAACAAACTTAATTGGGGATCGGACTACTTTATTTTTATTTTATAAATCCAAACTTCTTAGTTTCTGCTATCGAACACTAAAAGAAGTTATAAAGGTTTGAAATTCAAGATTAGACAGAGAGGCACATACCCACTTGTGACGTCATTTGTTAGAACGCCATATAATCTCCATACAAAAAATCGTTTTTGAAACAGACAGACATTATTGAAACTTCAAAAACCACTGTAAATTCGTTTTCCAACCGATTTTGTTTCTTTTCTTCACGAATCGTCTGCTACTAATCTATATTTTAAAAATAATTAATAAAATATGGTAAATTTAGGAACAGTCCGACCCTCTATTCCATCATTATTTAATTTCATACTTTAATCAACTCTTGTGTGTCGTACTGTAAGCGTGAAGCTAGTAAAACACGTGCAAGATAGGAAGTGAATGCCATAAATAAAAAAACTGTTCATATTTTACAACAAAAGAAAAGGCCAGGCCTTAAACGCTGCCTATAATGGTCTCATTACAATAATCAACGCGCCTATCAGATTTCTCTACTCTTTTATCTATTTCTGACTCACAGAGTCGTCATTTGACAGAGAAAGTAAGTTATGGCACCTTTAGGTACCTAACAGCGAATGTTCTCTAGAGAAATTTGACATCGCGCTGATTTTTGTGGTGAGACAACGTCACGATGCTGACACTAAAACTATAAAGGTGGACTTATTAGTGTTTTAAGGAAAGATTTTTCAGAGCTGTCCAATATCTTTGAACCTGTAATTTTTTTGAAAGAAGAAATTTTAATAGCCTGAGTCCTGTTTTCAAGTCTCCAATTGACCTCAGACTTTTAAGAGGTAAAATAACTTCAAATCATCTTGAGTTCATCTTTTGTCCATTTAATTTCTCAAAGCAGATCCTCTCAAACCATACATCTATTACTCATTAAAACGAAAAGGGCATCAATCTAAATTTTAGATTAATCGAATCTTAAACACAAACCTGCGCAGACGACACATCCGCCACGTCCCAGATCTCCTCAAGGAACGGAGGCAGCTTCCTGTTTTTGAGTTTCAGAGAGATGCACATGTTTGAGTTCTGCATGCCCAGCGTCCGTAGCTCCGACAGGATGGAGAGGATCTTGCCGAAGATCACGGGACACCGCGGCGACGCGCTGTGCTGGTTCACGATGTACACCCGCAAAGTGTTCATATAGTACCGCTGGATTTCCTCCACTAGGTGCGGTTGTTCTAAACCTGGTCGGTCTGGAAGGGAGAATTTGGTGGTGTTAGTGGGAGGTCGTTTTGGATGGATGATTTTAAACCGTTTTAAATGGATGTCAAGAAGTAACAAATATTGATGAAAAGTTAATACGCATTAGTAATTTTAGCTGGCACGAGAACATTTCCAAAATCCTATGTTGTGCTAAAAATATTTTTTAAATTACAATGCATTAAGTACAATAAAAGTAGGTAGAAGTAAAATTGGATTTTTAAACTGAGTTCTCCAAGGCACTGTTTTGGGACCTCTGTTTTTTCTTATCCATACGAATGACATCAAATGTCCAGATCACCAAAATAAACTAAACCCACCTGAGAATATAACTATAGCTGTGAGAAGGGCGTAATGCACGTTGTCCATGGCCATAGCGTGCATGCAGCGGCAGAAGTGCAGTAGGTCCTCGATGACGTAGTCCATGCCGGCCTTGCGGTAGTTGTCCCTCGTGTACGCCTGGTTGGTGGCGAACAGGACGCTATCTGTCGCCGCGTCGTATCGCCGGGACACGCGCAGCATCATCACCTCGCTTGAACACGCCTGGAGATTGATGGAAAAATATGGTTGTAAGTTACGATAAGACATTATAGCTACAACTAGCGATTGCTAATGCAGCGATTTTATATTTAGTAAAGTTTTGTAGCAAAACTAAAACCTTTCGTATGTAACAGCCGTTTTACCCGGAGAAATTATTATAAATAAAAGGAAGAGTTAGAAGCGCATTATATTCAGACTTCTTTTAGTACAATGCACATTTTAGAACAACGTTTATTTTGTCTAATGCTATCGAATGCTATCTCTTTCAAAGGATGATCAATATTCATTCTACCAACCTTTAATAACGTGATCTGATCAGGCTGCGAGATCTTGGAGAAGCCAGGTAGGCCTTTAGCGAACTCCACGATGAGCTGGACGGTGAGGATCGTCATCTCGGTGATCTGCCGGAAGGGTAAGTCCGAAGAGCCTTCTTCCTCTTCGTCTGCTTGCTGCCAGGTCTGGGAAGAAGCCCAGCTGGGGTTAGTACGAGTTAGATCCTTAACTACGGGGATACTCTTTCGCGAGGTCAGGATGTGTTTCTGGTAGTCTATGGAACTTTTGTTTTCCTCTAGCCTTAACGATTTGCGTAACATTCAAATTACTTGACCTTCGACATGAAATAAAAATTACGTTAACTGTTATTATATTCTGCAAGTTATATATGAAAAGACAATACAGGATAGATTGTAATATTATTTTCAGGTTATTTTAACTTATCCTAAATAAGTAACAGTAAGTTACTTCTGAATTCTAGTGGCAAAGTTGTAAAAAATGTTCCATTTTAACTTGGTAGATATTCAATTCATCCGGCAACTAATAAGTTTACAAGTTAGGTATTATCTACAGAACTTAGATAAAATTTTCACCAATAAAGCAGAAGAATAAGACACCTTTGCAACTTAAAGGTAACCTAACCGCCTGCATACTCACCTGTGTGACCCGCTTCAAGTCTTCCTCCGAAGGCTGTTCGTACCCATCCTGGTACCACACGAGCCTCGAGATGAGGTACTGCTGGTTGTGGGTGAGGGGCGGTATGTTCTTCAGCCGGTTCTGCTCCATCAGCTTATCCGACAGGAACCGCGGGACCACCTCGTGCTGCAAACATTCCAGCTTCAAACACGAAACGAGGTGTTAATGCTTAGGTATAAGTGTAAGGTTAGTGTGAGGAGATGCTGCTGGTTTGTTTCTGCGTTCTTAGTGCCTATACTTCGATGACAGAAGGGATGGTGTAAAAGAAGAGGCAACACAGTACTCATATAAAAATAAAAGGTGAAATGTTTACGTAGCTATTTATAGGTACATGTAATGAGTTAACCCCTCCTTTTAAGGATGTTATTAGGATAGGACTGTTATTCATAAATAATATCTATTGTTAGATCTTTAAAGTATTGCAGAACGTATCGTGTAATGTAGTATTCTTTGTTGTTGTAGTTTTTGTAATACAAGTAATACATAAATTACATATTGTGCTCATGTGTTATTTTTAGGACAAACTACTGGTCTAGTATTCTTGAGACTCTTTAAGAGTTGTGTTACAACTCATTGTCATCTATAATACGACTAGTTGTTGTAAGGTATTTGTAAAAACTTACGATCCTCGCGGCTTCTGGCGGCGGTGGATCACACTGCATTATTGAAGGCATGTGATCGTCTACTGTCGTCGTGCTTACTGGTAGTTTGTCTTTTTCTCTTTGCGCTTTCTTCTCTTTCCTCTTTATCGCACACTGGGTCTCTGGCACCACGCACTCTGGCCTCATGCCTACAGCTAGACACTTTTTCAGTCGACATTCTTGACATTTCCGCCTCATGTACATGTCCATTTCACAGGCATGGCCGAATTTGCATATGTATACCGCATTTTTTGTGACGCTTCGTCTGAAGAATCCTGGAAAGAGGCAGATTTTTGGTGTTAGAATTGGTGAAGTCAAAAGATGTGATTTTTTTTGTGGAGAAGAGCTTTAAAATGACGATGATAAAATAAAATAAATAAGAGGCATACGAGTTTTTTAAAAAGAATCAAACAAAATAGTTTAAGGGCGACTTAACGTTTAAACAATACGTTAAGTCTGGGAGGGCCCTCTTAAACAAATAGAAATCAATCAGACTGACAGACAGAATTGCCTGAATATAGCAATATAATTGATTGTTATCTATATGAGCATACCTACAACCTACGTAGAACATGATAAAACCAAAAGTGTTTTCGGACAATCTTATCAACTACAGATCCGTGACGAAATACGCGAAAAATTCGACCGATAGCAGTGTGAAGGTTGAATCAAAGGCAGGGGTCGTTGACAGTAATAGGTGTAGTAAACTCGTGCAACAAAGAGAAATACGAAATATGATACAAAACAAGCGATAACGCGTTTTGCGAAAACGAAGATCGGGAATAGTATCACATATTTCTTCCGATTGGATCAGTGGCGAAGAGAAAAAGCTCACTGCGAAATTCAGTTTTGGAAACAACTTGATAATTTGGAAAGTTTCTTGACACAATATATAACTTATGTTTTTTATGTATGTATACCTATACAGTTAATTTGGTACATGCCAATTTGTGCCACAAAACAAGTAAGATAGATGGGTTTGAATTGAGTGTAATTGTAATGGACATGACAAAATACTAGGCCGGGAATGTATCTAAAGGAACACTGAACTATGTCGTCAGATCATTGAGTAGTTTCATTTACTTCCAATTAACTTATTTAAAGTAACTTTTTGTCCACGTCACAAAAAAGAAGTTTATGTCCAATGCTAAGGAAAAGAGTAAGTAAATATAAATCTGTAGTCGTTATTAATGGTGTGTAAGTAAATAAGCCTATACTATTGATGCGTAACTTTATCAAGTTTAATTATGACTAACTATTTAAGTGAGAATGATTGCTAACCAACTTTAAATCGTTATAGATCCTAAATGGTCATTCAAATTGTAAAATTATAAAGGAATCTAAAGATGTTTTACAAATTCCTAATCAAAGAAACACTACAAAGTATGGATTACTATTAATCAATATTTTTGCAGGAAGTTTGACAAATTCGATTTTATACTCGAACGTTCAACGTCAGAACACGACAAATTAAGAACATGGCGAATACGGAACAAATCGCTTTTCTTAATGCATTCTTCTAAGAAAGTGTATAATAGCTACCTTATATTTTAAAATTAAAACAGAATTACACCGTTCTAGAATAAACAGTTTTGCAAAATTGGTCTTGGTTACCTAAGCATTCGAAATTTCTAGAATTCAGCAAAGTTACCCTGACCCGAGTAAGTGCCCGAGTAACCGTTGACGTTGAGTTGACACTTTCAATTCAAGGCTGGTACGGCACGAAGGAGAAACGCGAGGGTGCATTATGTTATTCCTAAATCAATGAATTTTCCTTTGAAATTGCGTTTTATGGAGATGGATCATGGTGTATTGAATGCAATGGACATAAATGCTTTTGATATTCCAAAAAACAATATCCAAATCTAGCAGTAATAAGTGCGGTAGCTGATTTTCAATACACGTAATGGGGGATTTTATGACAAGTCTTTAATTCAGTAAACATTATTATTTTTCAACAACAATCTACGTGCAAGCAAACCAAGTTGCGCATGAGTAGATAACATCTGCGCATGCATTTAGCAATACCCAGCCGGCCGCTTTTGGCATGAAGTGTCCAGTTGAACAGTCACCAAGGTTGTTATCATGACCCACAGAGGAGCAGACACGCTGCAGACAGGCATTGTGACGTCATCTTATACCACTCCGAACATAATGCAACGACAATGCGACTGTTAACCGAATTGGCGAGGCCGTGGGCGATTTAGTTATTCAAGTGCACTGTTACAGTGCCACTACAGTAGTGGCTTAGTGGCCTATTTGGGACTGTTGACGGGGCGGATTCAGTGTGTATGTATGTAGGTATGTGATATTTTCACTGTAATTACAATAAATAATAAATTAGATTTTTCACAATTAACCAAATAATTCAATTAAACCTTATAACATCACATACATACGTATAGTACACATCCTCCTACTCAAACTTACACAAAACAAACCCTCCCCGCACAAACTTCCAGACTCCCCCCCCCACTCACACACACACTCACACATACATACACAGCACACTTACACACTCGCCCCCACACCCCATATATAATGTATGCATATATTATATATTTACAAGGTATTTATTTAATTTAACTTATGTCCTTGCACACGATCACCGCATACAGGGCACTAAATCCTAAAATACGTACAGGGTAACACCTAGTTTAGGTAGTTAGAGTCGACTTTAATTTGATTGTTGTTCAATGTGTAAGATTAATATTGTAAGTTTTCTTCTTTGAACCTTTTTGTCTAAATAAACTTTTTATTTATTTATTTTATGTGCTACATGATAATCACGTGTTTGGGCTATTCGTCTTTGTGTTATGAAACTAGGTTAGGTTATCCGCAGTGTCCATCGAAATGGCAGTACATATAAATTCATCGATAAACTTTAATTTTACGTCATCCTGATCTACATCCACTCCACCACTCGTCCACTCCACCACTCCTCCACTTTTAACAATTTATTTGTGCTGGAGGTCTACTTAAAGTTTTAGGGTTTTCATAGGGTGAACTCGTAGTTATTACCAAAATGAACCCTAGATATTACGAGTATTTACATAATGTTTTAACTACTAGAATTAAGCTTTCTTTGTAATTACTCATAGCTAGTTGCGTAACTATCTTAAGCTGCTTTTTGTGATGAGAAATAAATTTTATTATTATTATTATTTCTTTTTATGGGATATCCATCTCGGCTTTATGGGCCGGTAGTATTTAACAGTCACGGGCCGAAGCCAAGTGAGTGTTAGTTCGTGCGATTTGTGGTACTATAGGAGCGTTGATATTTGACTGATCTGTTTGTAAGAATCTTCAGATTATGCGGCAAGTATTGAGGATGGTTGCTTTTTGCAAATTAATATAAGGTGAGTTGCGGGATGTTAAGGGTGCGCAAAGATTGATGAATCTGTTTGGGTATTACACCGGTAGTAGACAGCACTATTGGTACTATGACAACTTTTTGGAGCCTCCACATGCGCGTTATTTCTTCCTTGAGGTCGGTATACTCACTAAGCTTTTCAGCGATTGTAGTCTGCAGGTTATGAGTATTAGGGATGGCAATATCAATCAAATGTGCTTTTTGTGTTCTTTATCTACTATAGTAATGTACGGTTTTGTCAGTAAGTATGGCTCTATCGAAATAAAGTTTATGGGTTGAATTTTCAAGAATGCTATCGGGCCTATATTTGTAATATGGAACTCGTCGTGATAAGTTTGTGTTGTATGGCAAGTTTTTGATGGATTTTGTTTGCAACCTGGTCATGCCGATATTTGTAGTATTATTATTTCGTGCTTCGGATGGCATGTTGAAAAGTTTGTATCGAATAGGTATTATTTTTGATTTAATTGAAAAGTCTAACAACAGGGTTAGACGAGTTTTTCACCAGACTGACGAACACAAAATATTGATTAATCTAGCCATTGATCTTTTTATTGGTCTAGCCAGGGACCGGACTACTCATTGAAAAACCCCTTCAGTCGTTAGGGTTTTAAGTATTTACAGAAATTCCTTGATAGTGTTACCCTGTTGGATTTGCAAACGTTATAATTATAGCATAATAAGAGTACCTACCTACGATATATCGTTGATCAAAATCGTAAGGGTTGGAAGTCCCTGATTATAGCAGCTATTACGTCTCTCTAGAATTTAGGAGTTAGATCTGAATTACATCGCAGACAGAATAAGAAATGAGTATGTAAGAGGAAGCTTGAAAGTGGCACCCATAGTGGACAAGTTGAGGAGTAACAGGCTGTCGTGGTATGGGCATGTGATGCGAAGAGAGGAATCCCATCTCGTACCAGACGTATGCTAGATATGAGAGTGAATGGAAAAGCAGGTAGGGGTAGACCCAGAAAAGTATGGATGGATTGCGTGAAAGATGATATGTGAATAGTGATGTGACGTCTGACAGGGATGAATGGAAGAAGAAAACATATTGCGCCGACCCCAAATAAAGGGAACAGGGCAGGAGAATGATGATTTGAATTACATCGCAATTGGGACGGAAAATTTGTACTACAACAGCAATGACTTCTAGTGAACATCCAATTAGGAAAATGTAATCGCTGCGTTACCTTTGCATCCTTCACACGTAAGCGCATTATAATGGTATCCAGAAGCTCTGTCGCCGCAGACCAAACATAGTTCTTCCTGTTGACGAGGTGCCGGGCCCTTTTTCTGTCTTCTGGCGTCTCCATCTGTGCTGCAGCCGTTGACGCTTGATGCTGGCGATAGTTCCTCTCGACCTGGAAAGATGAGAAAGTGGAATAAGTAAAAATTACTTCAAAAAGATCGAAAGAATCGGTCGAGTCACGTAATGTCAATCAATGATAGTAGAAAACAGGAATGCAATTTTAAAATAATTTGTGAGGATTACGATCAGTGGTGCTTTTAAATAAAGGACAAAGTACATGTGTATAGGAGGAACACATAAAAATGTTTTTATACACAACAACGCAATTATCTTGCTTGGTTTATAGCATCGTTAAAATTTTAACAGATTCAAAACAAGACATAAAGAAACAACTATAATTTACAAAGTTTCGAGAGGATATCTTTGAGAGAACTGTCGACTGACCTCTACGAAAATGAGTGCAGTGCCAAGAAAAAGTTCTGCATTACGTTTCTTAAAATGCAAGCTTCAAAACAGCCAAGTCCGGTGCCCAGGCGCCGCCGGTCGGCACGTCTAAAATCGGACGCTATAAAATCTGCATACATTTCATGAACCATTTGTCGAGTCGGAGAACGAAAGATCGTTTTATTTTTCACTTTATAGGTACGAACAGTCAACAGCTTCTTCGAAAATTTCGGAGTTTGTTCAAGTGATTTTCGGCAGTCGTTTCCTGTCCAAACAAAAGGTGGATGGTGCGTCGGTAGCATACAGATGAGGTACAGGTTTTTTGGTATTCCTCGCGCTGTTCTCTGGTACGCGCAATGGCAATGTAATTGGCAATTGTCAATCAGTCGCGCCTTAAACAGCGAGACTGGAATCACGAGAGGTCTTTTATTGCTAGGACGATTGTTTCCCAAACGACTGGACAGTACATTCGCTTCCTATACCATAAAGGTTGTAATGGGGTAACAGACCTACTCATTTCACATAGTCGGACAATACACATCCCCACGTGTTGCTAGTAAATCACTGCTAGCTACATCTCATCCACATTCAGAGATCGTACGGATAAGGTTTGGTTATAGTAACATAAAAAGTTGATACTTAAAAACTTACGAGCCGGGGTAGATACTTACGTATTTTTTTTATTAAACTGCTTCGGGCATTATGCGGGCACTCAACTGATGAGCCCTCAAATGTGTACTTCGGACATTCGGCTTAGTAGAATCTACGTGTTTACGGGAGGGTCCATTTAAGCCTCTCTCAGTCATTAATTTTATTTACATTTTTATTGTAGTCCGTTAGGCGGGTCGGTGGCCGGTTAGGTTCTTGCGTAACCAGTCGAAATGGCTGCCAAAAAACTAGTTCCATGTCGGAGCGAAGCCAAGTCTCACCCGTCCGTCATAAAAGGATCTTTAAAATAGCCCGATACGCTAAGGCGAAATATTCTCATCGGAATCTCGACCATTCTCGCCAATAAGCCCAGGCGGCAGTGGTCGACCTTGTTTACTTTCGTTTGCCAATTCTGCTGAGGCGGTTAAGGTTTCCGCAAATGTTCAGCCAATCGTCAATAATCAGATAGCAAAGTGATTACAAACACGGCGAGCGTGACTCTGTGACCAATCACGAGATCGCTGATAATCTGAGAGAAGCGACGATTAGATCTCCCTTGGATTATATTGCTGCGTTTGGGTCGTTGTTGGGACGGCAAATTAATACTGCAACAGCAACGACCAGCAGTTAGTATCCGATAAGTATAACAAATATAGTATGAAATTGTATGAAATCTTAAAAGCTTTCAGCTCGATTAACATTGTAATTGTAAGTAGGCCTTGGTGTCGATTCCCGCAGCGAAACTAAATTTAATCTTAGTCTTGTCACTTTCTGACCCACGACGATGAAAAGGACAGGAGTTTGTCAACCATTGTGAGCGCCAAATTTTATAGCGCAAATATCAAGTTTTGACGTGTGCCATGTAATTTTAAACGGCTTGTTTTAGGATCCTGCTTAAAATTGACGTTTGTGACATATAAAATTTGACAAAAGAGCCGACAATCTCCCGTCCTTTTTCATGGTCGTTGGTCAGAAAGTGACAAGACTAAGATTAAATTTAAGTTTCGCTGCGGGAATTGACACCATTACAATCAATGATTGCAATAGCTTTCGTAAATCTTTCGTACACATTAAGATTGCAAGTGAACACCTTGTCTACAACTAATACACAAATCGCGCAACATCACGATACGTAAGTGTCTTATGCAAGCAAGCTACTATAAGAAATAGGATAGCAATATTAATGTTACGTATTCCAAAGAGGTCAAGTGCGCTATTTTATCTCCAACTGTTAAATAAAAAGAAGCAATCTTTTTGACACTGCTAAACACGTCTTGAGACACTGACCTGCGCGATACAATAATTTTACACGATTTTTATTCTTGTAACTATAAATTTAGACAGCCGTTAGACAGACAGCGGACACATAAAAGTTTCCATCGAATAACGCAATGGGATTTAGTATAGGAATTGCTGCCAGACCACTTACGAGATGTCGCGAACTGTTTCGCAAGGAGCTACTTTCGGGTAACTTTCTTTTACTATTTATAAATTTGCATTGTTTTTTACACGACAAACAAATTCATCTAAGAGAAGAAATATACTTCAGAAATTATGTTCGGTTGAAGGTGAATTTAGTATTTTGTAACCCTAATCGAGGTCTTAAAATTTCGTCATAACGTTCATAAAATCACTTGGAGAATTTCCAAATAGTCCAGAAATGTAAATGACAATAGAAATGGCATAATTATTTTATTATGATCGTAAAGTGACGCAACGCATTTTTGGAGAAAGTGCCCGCCGAAAACCGGTTTCGTTTCTTCGGTCCAATAGAGGAGTCTAGAAACACATTTTTTCTTCATTATGACTCGTCTAAACCGCGTTTGCGCAACCGGGGGATTTAAACACGTAAAAGTTGAAATAAATATAAGGCCTTTAGAGTATGATTATGTTGAGAATTTCTGCTTTTAAGAGCAACTTTTAATGCCGTCAGGTTGGCCAAATTAGGACTGGTTTTGATTTCCCACTTTTTGCTAATACAGGTTGCTCAACTTTTAAAAGAAACTGTAGATATTCTACTTTTATTTAAAAATGCTCTTGAACTGGTTCATTAATTCACATATTACGTTTGTTATATGATTATAAATGACAAACCTATTAAAAAGGTCAACATTTTCTGTAATCTTGCCAAATAGCTTATCTAAAAATATATATTAATTGAAAAGTTTTTCAACTTTGTTGTAATATCACTAGGTACCAGAATGTAAATGTCGACTATCGTTAACAATGAATCATAATAAAAATGAGCTCTAAAATGATAACGACCACAGACTGCCATTTTATCAAATCACTGTCCATGAAAAAGAAAGCCAATCAAAAGTTGAATGCACGGATGACCGAGTCAGTGTGTTATTACGTCTCAGCTGTTCAATGTTGCGCTCGCGCAAAGGAAGGTCTAGTTCGTCGCGCGTCGGTAGAGTTCGGGCGCGGTCGGCGAATAGAGCGAGAGGGGGGCCGCCGAGAGCGACAAGTGGGGCGCGAGCGAGCGTCGACCGGGGGCAGCGTGCGGCCTTGACTCTTGCGCAGCTCCCCCCTACCCCGCCTCGCCGCCCGCGCAGCCACATTATTTATGATAGCATCAGAGCTCGGAGCAAGCTCGCAGTTCTCTACCACTAATAATAACTCGTTTTTCCTCTCACGCGACTCGTTTCTTTTTTTGCACATTTTCTTGAGCGTTGTCAGTTTGAAACAGGTAGTCTATGTCTGCATCTCTTTCTGTTATTCTGTTAACGTTGTCATTTTGCTGGTTTCGCAGCTTTGGCAGGCAGTGAGGTAACCGCAGATTAAACAATACGCGAAAACTTTCACCGTGACCCCGAACCACGCAATGATTTCGCAGGCGGCCCGCGCGCAGTGAAAGTTGCCCAAAAGTTGGTATTGCACAAGCACACTAGGCGTACGCGCACGTAATTGAAACTTTGGGGCGGCGAAAGTATATATGCGTAATGAAATGATAATGACATCACGTATTGGGGTCCCCAAAGATATTAGCGCTTTGGATTTTCGCATAGTATCTCGTATCTCTACTTACAGAGGCCATCTTTTTCCACTGGCTTGCTCTAAAGCATTTTCATCGCAGCAAGTTTGGGTAGTGAGTCTTTTCTCCTCTGGGAAATAGGTGACTCTGTATGACATACATTGTATGTTTGTAATAACTACATAATAAGGAAAATGGCTGAACGCATCGGAAACTGACCTACCCTATTTGGAATACTTAAATGCATGGCATTGAGTATTATAGCAGATTTTTTTCTGTTACCAAAAGTTTTCATCCTAATCTAGAGTTCTTTTATATAGGTAGTTTCTCTGGTCATAGATCCTTGTGTCGTATATTATCTTCAAGGAAATGTAGGAAATGCATTTGAATTTGGAACATCATCGTTTCATTCCACGGGGATTTCTCAGAAACTGGTATCACGTTTCTGATCGCATTCCTGTACAGACAGACATGCAAAAAGAAAAGTTGCAAAAATCGAGCAACATTCCTTCTCGCACGCACAGCATCAACTTCACACATACATCCAGGGTTGCCACTTGCCATATAAAATTTGAAATCTTATAGACTATACATGGTTAAAAAGAAAATTATGAACATTAATTGAAGTAAGTAACTAACGTAAGGGGTTTTTTTTATCTCTAATATCTATTTTAACAATATCAACATTTTTTGAGAAAGTTTCAATTCACTTTTAGGGGTAACTATTTCAACAGCTGTAAAATCTGAAATAAACTAAAGATACAAACGTGTTACCAAATAACGCTTTTGACAGCCACCACCTGGCAACCCTAGCTTTTTTCTTTTTTTAAGACTGCGTGATCGATGCGCTTGCGTTGGCTGGATCTCGGTGTTACTTTCTACGACACTTTCTAGCGAGATGCGGAGCAAGTAGAACGATCGGTTCAGTTTCTCTAGAGAAAAATCGATTGAAATAGAAACGAGAGAAAAGCGATACGCGTGTGCTAGGCAACGTGGAAAACGACGCGATTTTCTTTTTTAATGGAGTCTTGTATGTATTGTTGAAATTAAAATCAGTTTAAAGCATTCTGGTAGTAATGTAGAAATGCTTGGTTTAAGGCAGAAAGTTATACGTTGATGAAGGTATGAGTCAAATCTAAAAATGTTTTAGTTGTTTGGGTTTTAGCAAACAAACTTCTTTCAATGTTAATTATAATATAACTTCCTAAATCGCGTTAGGAGATTGCAAAAATGCTAGAATAATGGGAAAGCGAAAATTGAGACTGTTAAAATGTCTTCAATAAGCACGGATCAGCTACAAAACACGCTCTTAATTTTGAACAAAGAAACTCTTACTACAGTTTGTTACCTTGTAAAAATTGGCAGTTTAGATCTTTAATTAAAGGTAAAGACCAAATTGAAACTTCATTGGAAGTTCCTGAAAGGAAGAGCCGAAAGGAAACAGATGAACGCGTGTTTAGATCCTGCGCGGGCGCACATGGAAGTGTTTACATCCGCTGGAGGAGGCCGGAGGGCGTCAGGCATCCGCCTCTCCCGAATACAGCTGAATGTAGTCGAATAGATCGTTATTTGTATTTCCCCATACACTTTAATGTTCGTTGCCTAGTCAATGTGGTAAGCTGAAAAAATTTCTGATTTAGAGCATTCATTGTACGTCGAATTCTACTAGTAAAAGCTAAATTGTAGCTTCTTGAAACGGGTCTGTATGGAATGCGCGCGCGTCGTTTCGGATGTAAGGAGGGAATAGCGTGTGAAAGAAAATGACTAGAATATTGATTGATGTTAATCGATGGCGTAAATGAGTATTGGATATTATAATATACGTAAAAAACATCGAAGGGAAACGACGCAACGAGGAGATAGATCCAAGAGTAGCATTATCGTCCAATAACTGTTCGCTTTTCTAGTTTAAACTATAATTATTATTATAGGCTATTCCTCGTAACTGGTATCACGTTTCTGTTCGCAATCTTAATTTCCTAGACCTTCAGACAAAAATTCTATTTGTGTACTACACCATACAGATCTGTTTATGCGTGATTGAGTAACAAATATTCAAACATGAACTGTGACATATTTATCGGATTCTGTGCCAACATCGCATTGAGCAATGGCGAGAAAGAGGAACCTATACTGAACACTCTTACTAAACTGGGAACAGTCTTACTAAGTTATTTTCCATCGGCATTCTAACCTGGAACCTCCATAAAGAAATCCGAAGTCTTTACCGTTCGGTTTCGGAGGCAGAAATCCACAAAATTCAGTATATTAATGTTAAACGATATAAATAACTTTTTATCTGTATAATACAGTAGTAAAAATAAACTAGGAAACATCAATATTAAAAGCGGTGCCCCGGATGTAGAGTTATCTTTATTCGACCTAATATTTCATATAAGAGTTTCAATCATGAATTTATTTGTAGTACTAGAAATAAAACAGGCTGGTCAAACGAAAACCGTATTTGTAAAACGAACGTCTTGTAGGATTGCGTACAACTTCTCAAGTAGACTTTATGGATACTGGCAAGTTTTAACTAAAGCAAACAACACACGACACGACTCGTAAAGTATTTGGGCTTTTAAAAATTGTATGGAGAATTTCGTCATCAAGTCGTATTGGAAAGCGGTCGGGTTATCACGTACACATCACCATGGCTGGTAATGGACACAATAATGGAAGGTGTATGAGTACCTATGTATGTATAGAGGACACCCCTCCGTGTTTCGTTATTGACAGAGAACGACATTACGCCTGCTTCCCATGTCGTGGTAGTACTCGTTTGGTTTGTAATAGTGAAGCCAGCCAGTCAAGACATTCTAGTCCAGTAACATGACTTGACAAATAAAAAAGATCAAGAGTATACTCCTTTCGTAAATTGATAAGGATGAAGAGATTGGTGAACATAGAAGAAGCGAAGAAAGTGTGTCTGGATGAAATGGAAGGAGGTCTCTCGAATTCGTTATAATGAGGTTAAAAACTGGAACTAAATGTCGCTTCAAGCGACTGTACCCAAATGAACGCAATTGGATACTAAAACGTTCAAAATTACCTAGTGACATTTGTTTAGCCAATCATACCGTTCTAGGCCCTTTAGTTACAGCGTTCCTCCTCATTTGGTTGCTTTTTCCTCTCGAATGGACTTGCTATGATCATGGCACGATCGTCAACGTAAATTCAACGAAATGTCACATTGCTTTTAAGTAGCAGTGAAAGGCGAATGTCAATGACAAGGAGCAAGTCAATTTTACGGCTGGAGTTACCTTATTGGTATGTTTTGATGGTTGAAAGGAAAAATACTACTTGGGCTTAATGAGATTTGCAGATATTATGTGCAATAAAAGTAGGGCGAGTGAATGTTTTGTCACGGTCATTGACTTAATAATAATTTCATTTGAAACTTTATCAAGTCTATCCATTCACCGTCCGACAATATACACAGTTCATGTATCAATAACCACAACTAGAAACATTAAGAATAAAAAAAAAACAACGGCCCGTAAAGTGGAGGGTTTTGCCATAATCTCCACGCTTGGCAGGCGGGTTGGAGATCGCAGATTAAAAGGTTACTGTATCAGAGAGCGCTGCTGCCCGTTCCCTGTTCAATGTGTAGTCCCTAAGTCGCCTCTTACGACACCCACGGGAAGAGTAGGGGTTGGTGACAAATGTATTCTACTCTGCCGTCACCACACGGCGCAAACATTAAGAATATTGATCGATTATTGTAAACAACATTTTTATTTAAAAAAAGAAAAGTACAGAAGATGCGGATCCTGTGGAGTTTCTTCCGGCCGTTCTTCTCCACAGTGAGCGTATACTTGTAGTGAACGGGGCATTTTGCTTTGACGTCGAAAAATGATTTTGATCTTACTTCGAATAAAGACACTTTTATCTTTATCTTATCTTACCTAGTGAATTCCTAAATTGAAGTTTTAGCCAAGAGTTTACTGGCTCACGAACTAACCCAATGTAAACCAAGCTCTAATAGATAAACCACGTTTTTTGTCTCTGTCGGCTCCCCAATTTAGTTCCCCACACGCCCACGCCGCGCCTTTTGGAGTAAACACGGGAATGGGTAAGTAAATAGAAAAGGGGGATATAATTAGAATAAATGCAGCATGTACTCTCACTGGAATGCGCTTTGCTGGCGTAGTTTAAACAGGCACGAATTATGAGAATGTTCAGATTCAATTGGTCTTTCCGGACTATTTTGAAGAGTCATAGATTTGGTTCATAGCCTCTTTGTTATAGGCCTTAAGGAGGGTCGAAGGATAATTAGCCTTACCCTTATCCTTGTAATACGGTTAATTTTTCAGCTGGTTTTATCGATAGGACGAAGTAGTAAATGGTTAATTACTTTAACATTGCCACATGCATCCTCTTGATTGTGACTAATTAACTATTTTACATCTACCTATATTGCAAAAATTAATCTAGGTGATTCAGATTATTTTGTTTTATTACCTAAGCAGCTCGAGGTGAATGTATTAATTTTAAAAATATTAAGTAAAGTAAATCACATATTCTTTAAATATTTATGTAAGCCAGTGCACATGCCTATTAAAACCTATAGCAAATCAATTCATGAATAAATAAATTTTAAAAGTTAGTCGTCATTATTATCGAGAAATAATACACATAGTTTAGCTTATAAGAACCAAATGACATTTTGAAATAATAACCAGTAAATAAGGATAAAAACGGTATTTGACGTAGTCATGTTTCGAGAAAGTCAAACTGTGCCAAGGTTTGAAGACGACGACCTGGCCAAGTTATCGTCAGACTCATAAAGGGGTAATTAATTCTAACTAGGTCGCCTCTTTGGTCGACCATTGTGTTTTTAAGGACATTTCTTAGTCATAATCATAACAGTATTGGCGCCTTTTTACTTAAAAAAACATACACAACTATCATCATCTATCAAGTGTGCTCTGAGGTTATTGACCGACCCAACTAACGCTGGTGTCATAACGGCCAGAAAATTAAATTCCCACCCTTCACAAGTGTAGTTCAAATCTACGATCAAAAGTAGAAAAAACAAGGCTATTAATAACAACATTGTTTATCATCTAACCTACATTAGAAACAATGTCATTACCGTGAACATTTTGTCGGTACACAACCTCAATTTTCCTGTATCTGTGAAACAGTGGTACTAAAGCAGGCTAGTCGAGTCAGGCCACGAGGAGAAACTGAATGTAGGTCATTGCCAGTTTGAGGATAAGGTGAATAAACCGAATAACACGCAAATAAGTCAGAATTAATATAATATCTGGGTTTGACGTGAAAATCCTTAGAACGTTATAAAGCTAAAGGATTGTATAAAAAACGGGTTGATTTTAGAGTCCTAGTTGCCTCAGATTTACATATTAAACTTTAAACTTACATTATGTTCATACGGCTTTAGAACTCTACTATTAATGATATACTTAGTAACGTTAACCCATTTACTAACATTCTGTATGAATAAGAAATCAGAACATGGTGACAAGTCGAGGCCAAAATAATATTATGAGGGAGTCTAAAAAACAAAGATAGTCCTCCATACATTACTTTTATTATTATTTTTATAAATTACAAGCTGTTTTCCGGCAAATTTTCCATCGGTAAAAAGTGTGTTACAGATTCAGAATACATTCTCTCTGTGTGTCAAATCTCATCCATATCAACTTATTTAAGCGTGAATGAAACTTCCAAGCATTTTAATATTGCCATATTTATAATTTACTTGTATTAGGTATTATATTATCTTATCGGTCTTTGTATTCTCGGTAGTAAACAACACGAGTGAATAATTAATTCTCGTTATAAATCGTTCCTAACTTCGATAATCGAAACGCGAAGTTTGCCAGGATTAAGATCTATTAGGAAGAATAATTTCAAAATCAGGCGAGAATTCCAGGAAATTACTACATCAAAGCCTGGGAATTGCTCAGTGATTTAATCCTTCGAAACCTCTCATTAAAGCTATATAAACGGAGCGAAATTGAAGCATCCGGATGGAGTCTATTCAGTGACTTAATTTGAAAAAATGGTTCCATTCCAGGGTAAGCTCGTGTCTAACCGAAGCCAGGGTTAATCCTATCCTGGATTAGTCATATCCGTCACCCGGCATGTTACTACTGTAGACTAATGACGTACCCTAGCCCATATTACTCTAAGTTACGACGTAAGGTTTGTTCTCAATGCTCCCGATGGTATAGTATGACAAGTCAAGCCAATATACTGAGCTAATTCAATCTGAATCTGAATATAATGTTCTGTGGACAATCCATCAAATTAGTTAATTGGCTTGTCAATTGGCTTCGTGTAAATACGCCAATGACATGTTGCAGCATCAAAAGAACTATTATTGGTTCTTCCAAATAGTAACAGCTCGCTTGCGACAAAAATTCGTGCAGGGCGCAGTGAGTAGAGACCGTTTCAGTAACAACTTCATAAAACTAGCGGGCTTGTTGCGTGCGGTGCGGGCCCTTTTAGAGTATAAAGATAAAATCTAGGGTTTATGGTTTAGGGCTTTTGGAAGGGTTAGACTTGTTAAGGGCGTCGTAATGAGCAATTTGTGGAGACTAAGGTTTTCTGATTTATTAAATATGCTGACCTGGATTCGTTCGATAGCTTTCAACGGGTTTTAGATCAATTTGTGTTTTTGTTGTAAAAATTTATGAACTCCTTTTCGACAGTTTCCAGCAAGAAATAACGTCGTTCTAGAAACATTAACAACAAATTACACTAAGTAGATACAAATAGGGCACAATAGCTTGTAGTTCAATAAGTCGGGTGGGGGTGAATGACCGCGTATCTGGAGATAAGCCGACGAAACTGTTATCACGCTGCTCGTACGCCGACAAAGAGTTTTGTTTTGAACACGCTGCGCTGGCGTCAAACAACTTACACTGATTAGATAGTTAAAAGACTGAGGCACACGAAGCTTGAAATTCCTCTAGTGGTTTTAGAATGACGGTTTCTGTGTTTAGGGGTGCATTCCGAATCAGATTTCAGCGCGTCTCGGAACGCAAGGTATAGCTATGCGTCTTGAGACCAGTCCGTTTGAGATGAGGCATCAGCGCATACCGTATACTTTCTATTCGATATGGCAAGGCAACATCATAACACGTCAAAGACTTGGGTACACATTGCTGTGTTTGGTTTGCGCTTAGGACGGTAAATTATTTCTGCAACAGCAATGACCCATAGTTTGCATCCGATTTTAGACAATGAGTAAAGCGGTTATTTAATAAATATAGAGTTCCAAGCATTTGCAATCTGTTCACATGAATCTCTACCTAGTTCGGTCAAGTTGCTTGCAGCGTCCAGTACCATCTCATCCCATCCGATCCCATCACTGCTATCACGATATAAGATAAATAACTATTTTCTATAAGATCCACGCGAGATATCGAAATCGTGTAAGAAAGCATGAAATAAGCAACTTGAGATGGCGGGCATTAGTAATACAATTTTATGATAGATGGTATGATCTTACGAATGGTGAGTGCATAATGTAACAAACAGGTATATGAACAAGCTTAATAAAAAATACGTATTTTACTGTTCGTCTGACTGACATGACTTGCCGATTATTTTTTTACTATACCTCGAAGTTCATCGGCAGCCATCTTGGTTTTTTGCTCGTTACTCAGTTCCGAGTCCGAGGCCCAGCGTGTTTAATCGTATTACTAGATGTTAAATTAAGGTAATGGCTACTTTAAAATGGATGTAGAAATCTGAAAGAATAATTAAGAATGAAAGAATGAAAATATTTATTTCAGACCATATTACAAGTCCATATTTTTATTAAGATTTTAATAAGGTCTTATATGCCTGTCTGGACTTAAATGGACACCAACCCAAAGTATATCTTAGTTGGTGTTTATTTATCTTGGCTGCTGAAAAAAAAAACGCAACAATACAGCCATGCGCACCCACCCGCCTCGGTAGGTGCGCCGCATACGTTCGAGGAATAGGGGCCGCGCAGTCACATTAGGAAATTATGCACCTACGAGGCGGGTTTACCCGCACGGCAGTGATAGCACGCTCCACCTACGTAGTAGTGCTTGGCAGGCGTCGTGTATAACGTTTTACAAACGTTTTGCAAATGGGCAAACCCACCAGCCAGATAGTCCGACGATCTGAAAAAATCATGCGGGCCCTCTACGGATCAGAAAAACGGAGAATCGAGCCGAGTGAAAGCGTTTTGGAGAGGTCTGTGCTCAGCGGTGGGCTAAATAAATGCTAAAGAAGAAGAAGAAGGAAAGTTATCATTACCGCACCTTAATAAATTCGAGAACCTTCGTTTAAGTGTTTACAGGTGCTTCATTTATTAAAATAATAAAATATCAAGGTGATACACGTGAAACGGCCAGAAATAGCTGTGTCGACGCAGGCGCATCCAGCAACTGTGTCATGGGCTCGGCCCACGCGCAGCAAGGTCGACCGCCCTGTTGCTATATGGAAAACGAGGGAAAGGTTGAGATCTTCAGTTGTTTTTTTATAAAGTAATTTGCAGTTCTTTTTTTGAACGTATTCGCCGAATACTATTCGGTCATATAATTTAATAAGATAAACGATAGTGTAAGGAAATAAATTATAGTTTAACAAGGAACTTGAGGATTTATCCTTAAAGATTACTTCTGACGACGGATAGAAATCCAGGATTGGTTAAAAACACCGGATAAGCAAAGACTTAAGATAATAACAATTTGTAAGTTCGAATAACTGCTAAGACAGAACCTAGGAAAAGGTAGGTGATACAACATCAGACTAAGCTTATCGTGTGTATTATAAGGTCGACGACCGACCCCACAAGCTCTGATGTCAAAATAGCCTGGTCAGTTGTTGCTTAAAGAAACAATACAAATTAACAAAACTATGGAATAAAAAAAACCTCAAATCAAACCATTCGTGTTTCTTTCACGTTGGGTTGAAATATAGGGGTTTGTAGCATGAGTCGGCACTATCCGGAACCCATTTTGCAAGGGCTGTACGTACAGGGCTACTTGGTACAGTAATCGGCGCTGTCAACTTGATGGATTGTGGCGTGACGATGACGTGCGATTGTACAATCAGTACGGAAAGTGTTAGGGGATTTTATAATGTACATTTGGAAGGGTTGATTAATTTGGAATCGGCTTTAAGTAGAATTTATGAAAGAATTCATTAATATATATAGGTACTTTATTGCACACACAGGAATAATAACAGAGTGGAAGTAAGAACAGAAAGACAGAGGCAGCCTTATTTTTTTTAAATAAATAAATATGCTTTATTTCACTCCCACAAAAGTAACTACAACTAATACATTATATAGTTAATCATCTCATCGTATAATATAGGTGTTGCTTTATTGCTTCATAGCAGTTTCTAACAGGCAACCTTTAGCAAATTCACGATAACTTTTTATGCCTAAATTTTTGGCCTGGGTGAAGATCTGCTCAACCCGCAAAAATATCCTTATACAGGAGTGCGTGATCGAATATAATTTTTGCTGTCTTTTTTTTATTATTTATGCAATCTAAGAAAACATTTACAGCATACAGAGGGTAATACAGCATTTAGAAAGAGGTATCTAGTCAGTTTTTCAAGAAATGGTTACGGTTTGCTATAAATTATCGAAGTAAATTGTAATATAATACTAGAATTTACTAATTAACTCTACTTCCAGGTGCCAACTGTTGAAATGAGAAAGCACTTGGCCGAAATCCAAGCGCGTTACGCCATAATTAGATACTATCTTTAATGAGTAATGATCGAGTCCATTTTAGTACTCGAGTGTACCGCCAAAACGCCCACGGTTGGCTTTCCATTCAAACCAAGTACTAAGAAACACTGAATAGCAGAGCCTAAATGCCGCCATGATAAGCAAATTGCACAAAAAGGGGTAGGCAGCATCGTTAGGGTGTGAATGTGAAAACTTAGGCTTTTAGTACTTTACCGGAAATTATTTCAGGCGGTTTGTTTGTATAGAAGAATCTTCCGAAAGCTTACCTGTAACAAAAATGAAGAAAACGTTAGTAATTTATAATATTTTAATAATTTACATAAAATAACAATAACACACCCCTACTCTTCCTGTGGGTGTCGTAAGAGGCGACTTAGGGAGTACACATTGAACATGGAACGGGCAGCAGCGCTCTCTGATATAGTAACATTTTAATCTGCGACCTGCGAACTCGCCTGCCAAGCGTGGAGATTATGGCAAAACCAAACACTTAAGTGAAGGAGGCTCATAGTCCAGCAGTGGACTGTAACGGGCCGTTGATGACAATAACACAAAAATTTCTGGTATTTTTTGTTTATCATACTTTTGGGAAGAGCGTCGTTGGTCTAGTGGCTAGGGCCGCTGCCTCCCGTCCGGGGGACCGGGGGTCGGTCCCCACCACGTACCAATGTGTTTTAGAATTTTTAATTCATATGTACGTTTATTCGACGCTCTTACGGTGAAGGAAAACATCGTGTTGAAACCTGCACACTCCTGCGAAGAAATTCAAAGGATGTGTGTGAAGTCGACCAATCCGCACTGGGCCAGCGCGGGCTTATATTATGTATGTAGGTATATAATATGTAGGTTCTGTTTTTCTTGTGTGCACCGTCCCATAGTTCCAATGCAGCTTTCTTGTACCCTAAGGTTGCCTGGAAGAAATTGCTACCTTAGCAATAAGGCCGCTTATCTGTACACCCCTTCATCTATCTTTTGTACTTTCAAGCTGTATCCTTGTGTGCAATAAAGTATATTCTATTCTATTCTACTGTCGTAAGTCAATCAATTCATTAGCGCAGACGGACTTGTTGAAAATGCTGTAAAAACCTAGTCTTTCTATTCTTTACGTGTTTCGACTTAACACTTTCGAACTTACGTATTTCGTCCGTGCTCGCTTTTTCGCCGGTGTAGTGTCACTGCAAATCGAACGAATCCTTATTGAGGAAATCTAATTTCGAACACACCCATTCGATTGGTCCATTCTGGAAAAGGATGATTCGGGGTGAAATTGTTCTTCTTACCGGGTTTAAACACAACATACGTTAGGATGCCAGTATTTCTAAAATAAATTCTGTCCCGATATTGTATTTATTAAAGTCATTCAAGTCATTCAATTTAAGCCTAAGTAAGTATCTAACACAATGCCCTATTATTATGGCAACGATTTCTAATACCCGCAGTCATACAACAAAAGACTTTCCAGCATTCTGTGTACAGCTGCCATTTCCCAAGGTCTGGCCGTGACCCCGGGGGTCAAACGCCGCGTAGGTACTTGATAATAACGCAATGACTACCGACTCTATGTAACAAGTTGACAGGTAGTTGCACCAAATTATGTGGTGACGTAGTTTGTAGTTCAGAGTTTTGTGGGATTGTTTTAAATCACGTATAGTCTGGTAAATGAATGATGTTGTATTGTACCCGAATCATAAGAACATTGAAAGTGATTTTGAAATAGAGACTTGTTACTTTCAGGTAGAAAATTAGTAAGTAAAATTGGTACCGTGTACTACATTTTATATTCAATCGGCTTAACACCACACAAATTGTATGTAATTTGTTCATGGTGGAAAGGAAAGTAGGACTTACTTTCATGGCTATTGTTGAGACAATTGTGGAGTTTATATTTAGTTTCGGTTTCTATGAAGGGCTCTTCTCCACAGATTCCGCCATTGTGTTAGTGAACTCACCCAAAAAAATGTAATGACGGATCTAAGTGATGTAATAACATCCTATGGAAATAAATTAATTTGACTTTGACTTTGGCGAGGACCTTACTGGCTAGACTATTAGCAGGTTAACTTTCTTAAGGTTAACATATTTAACTATTATGAAACTGATACCAATGCTACGTTTAGATATTTAATGCAATAAGAATATATCAGTAAAGTTTTATAAGGATCGATTTTCAGAATATTTTAACATGTGTCTTTGTTCGACAGAGCAAAATTATTTGTCTGTAAGAGGAAAGTGTACCATAAGGGAATAATTCAAAATAATCCAAAGACGGACACAAAAGAAAATAAATGGTTAGATTCAGAAATGGCTCTCGTTTAGAACTGGCCTTAACAAGAAGTGATCAAATCTGGAACTGGTCATATCTAGAAGAAGGCGACGAATCGAACTAAAGAACTTTTTTTTTTCTTTATACCCAGTAGCTTTTGCTGTGGATCAATCAGACAGGATTGCATGTTATATTATATGATATGTAAAGATATAGATCTATGTTATACAACATACACTACGTTGACCATCACAACCATCTACACGTAATCTCACGTGTGGGAAACACGGAAAACAGAAATTATAGTCGAGGACAATCATTAACGATGTTGTTACCATGTGTAATACTAACCATGGAATCTACATGGAGGGAATTACGACTTCGATATCGATCATCACATCGACTCGTTAATCGATTATTGTAATCTTGATCTTGGATCGAGACGAGGAAGATTTATGGAGCCCTTGTCGCTTATAATGGGTTCGTACTTGCGAATGCTTGCGGGCGTAGGTGAATGATAAATAGCTGTCAGTATAAATGCTTGCATCTGAACTGTCAAGGGCGATCACAAGCTGCGCAGGATCATTATAACAACGTCATCAACGTGCGCTCATGATTGTCTTAAAACCACAGAGCAGAGTAAAACATATAAAAAAAACTCTAGTAGACAATGGCCCCGATTCACACTGTCACGCTCTAATCCTTAATTTAAGTTAGTCAGTCCTTTTTACCTTTTAAAGATTGAAAAGAGACAGGAGATGGCCATTCTAATATTAGAGCTGTCAAACATCTAATTTGAACCTTATGGCCGTGTCGATTGTACAATTTTAGAGAGCACTTAAAACACATGGCTTAAAAATCTCTTAAAGTGACAGCTATCCCCTTATCATTTATTCAAATTAATATCATTCGTTCATCACCTCTCTTTCATTGGTCATAAAAACGAAAAGGATAGCTGGATTTTAAAATTAGAATAAGAGCATGACATCCCGAATTGAGGCCAATAAAGTACAACTGACTTAAACGCACAACCTACATCTTGTCACGCTCAACCGCCAATCAAGATGACAGTCGTGTGTTCGTCAACTCTAGCTTGTAATGCAATGCAATGAACTTTTATATTGTTTGATTTATACTTTTTCGAGGTATAAAATTGTACAAAGACATAATAATATAGTTTCTAGCCACTTAACTTTCGCGGTCACTATAAAATCATTGTTTCATTCTAGGATAATAATATCCTTTATTATCGTTGTAAGCTCATACAATAATCAACATCAACGGCCCGTTACAGTTCACTGCTAGACTATGAGCCTCCTCCACTTAACTGGACTGTGGAGGGTTTGCCATAATCTCCACGCTTGGCGGGCGGGTTGGAGATAGCAGATTTAAAGGTTACTGTATCAGAGAGCGCTGTTGCCCGTTCCCTGTTCAATGTGTAGTCCCTAAGTCGCCTCTTATGACACCCACGGGAAGAGTAGGGGTTGGTGACAAATGTATTCTACTCTGCCGTCACTACACGGCTGAATAATGTACATAATGTTTTTGAATAGTGTTTGTACTATCTCCCTTCATGACTTAAAGTATCTTTAACTTAAATTTTACTTTTAAATACACCTCCTAAGTTTATAGTTACACAAGCAGTGAGAAAGCGCAATGTTAGCACACGCCATGAACCATTCTCGAGACCGGTTACGACCTGGCTGTTTACTGTTGGGTAAAAATAGATCTTCGGCGCCCACGCCATCTATCCGGTACTGGCTGCAGCTCCTCACTCCTCACTCCATTTTACATGCAGTTGTTCAAACAGTAAGGGAGAGATAATACGCTATGGAGACTGTTTTATGTAGAATTGCTTACTACATATCTGATTCTATTCTGCGGTACCTGTAAGATACGAAGAATTTAAGGGACTATCCAGGATTTCATCATTAACTCACGCTACGTCCCCATTAAGGGGCTCGAGCTTACTCTATCTAGTGTTTAGTAGTCTAATAAATCAAAAACCATTGTTAGGTCTATAATCTATACTATACCGTCCGAAAACATTTAAAAAACAAAAAAGAATAAGACTGTGATCATTGTCACAAGGTTGCTTGAAATAAATGCAACCTTAGCAAGCAATAAGGCCATCTGTGCACTTCTAGTCTATATTTTCTGTTGTGAGTAATAAAGTACTTTTCTATTCTGTTTAGTCAACGTCTTTATGTTAACATTTTAAAACTAAACCTCAGCCATGCATAACTTTTGGTCGCCCTTATTAGGTACCATTTACCACATGAGTAAATAAGGTATTAATATTAATGAATGCTTATTAAGTCAACGGCCACACGATGATGAAGTAAAGTCAAAGAACTATTCATATTTTTAAAATGATTATTCTAATAAAGATTAATAATAATAAGGATCTAAATGTGCGTACACGATAATTTTTTTTAAAATTAGAACAATTGAAACGAACGAATTACAGAACAATAAAATTTCCAGTGAAAAGTTTTATAAGCTAGTAATTAAAGTTGCATAGTGAAAGTAAGCAAGTAGCATTCATCTTGCGCGAGAGTGGATCGCCGAGCTGATGTTATCTCACTGCAACGCGACCGAGTTAAGATGGCTTCTTGTGGGAAGAAGTGGTGCAGGCGTGAAGGGTCGCGTTAATTTGGCTGCGTAGTACTTGATTCTTGCCCCTGCAATGAAGAACACGCAGCCAGCATGCGCCGGTGCTGATGGACGTAGATTTCTATCTGGATTTGTTGGACTGCCTTGATTGGGTGTGATTGGTTTATTATGTCGACGGTATCAAGACTGGACTTATAAGAAAAGTATCACAGCAAATATGAAAACAGCGTTTTAAATTTTTCTAATAACTAGAATTATTTGCTTAATATATTTGTTTAATATATATAATTTAAAAAAAAATATTTGTTTAGTTTTATACATCCGATGTAGTATCAGTAAATAGAATAGAATATACTACAAAATAGGTACAGACATTTTTATGATTAAATAAAATTGAAACTTCTTCAAACCTGGAATCTACTACTTATTTATTTTATAGAATACTACAAGAGCGAACCACGTGAACGCGATACTGTATTATTTATTTATTAATCTATTTAAGTTATTTTTTATTTTATAAAACTAATTGTATTGTGTATTACACCGTTTTAACCTACCATCCGGGCATCCCTGTAGATTCGTAGTAAACACACACACAAACAAGCTTTGATATTATTCAGATAACACGAGACGTTAAATCTTTGACTACCAATCAAATGCTACCTTTAGAATACCATCACGTAGCCAATTTGCAGAGAATAGTTACCGCATTGAATGTAACAAGAACATTAATCGAATTGAATATCTTGAATTTTGATCTGAAATTCAATAAACCGTTCTTAGTGTAGTTTTGTATGGAATGATAAGTCGTTCCATACAAAGAAGTCACTTCAGGGTTTTAGTTTTTGATTAGAGATCTTATTTGTAAATGGAAGCTTTCCTAGCATCTTTATAGCAATTATTCTGCCTAGGTATCTAAAATGTTTATCGTTGGTGACTTTCTGAAAAAAGACGACAACATTTCACAATGAAATCAACGGCCCATTACAGTCCACTGCTGGACTATTAGCCTCCACTTTTGCCATAATCTCCACGCTTGGCAGGCGGGTTGGAGATCGCAGATTAAAAGGTTACTGTATCAGAGAGCGCTGCTGCCCGTTCCCTGTTCAATGTGTAGTCCCTAAGTCACCCCTTACGACACCCACGGGAAGAGTAGGGGTTGGTGACAAATGTATTCTACTCTGCCGTCACCACACGGCGGACATTTCATTTCGGATTAAACTTAGCTAAGAACGGTATTAAACCAAAAATGTAGAGACAAATGACAAAAGTAACGTACAGACGTTTTATTGGACACGTTTTCGCTTCAACATTTATAATTTTATACAAACAAGACATACAGTCTGAACAATACGACAATACATTGAAACGCAAACTGGCCGTTTGTCTGACTCGTCGCCCTAAATACCTCAATGGAGATCTGGATTCTCAGAATAAAGTGGAGAATCGCGACGTTGCATAACGCGAACACGTGGCCTCTGGATCATCGACCTGTGACGGTATCGTATAGATAAACACTCGTCCGATAAGGTGCATTGAATGTTACGAAAATTCGACAGTTTCGTTTCATGACAAAGTTACAGGTGAAAGTACGAGTGTAGAGAGTGAAAACGCTACATTGACGCTTGGGTTAAAGTGTATGTTCGTTGCGTCCGTTGTTATCTGTCAATGGATACAATACTGCGAGCGTGCAGTCGTAAAACTTACGAAACAGAGAAAAGTTTCTTTACAATGATCATTATCGATGCCACCAACATTATTAATTACTTAGTATGCTGATAGAGTATTGCTGGTTTTAGTAAATGTCCGTGTCCTAATGCTCCTTTTCTTAAATAATAATTATCATCATCTTTAACGTTTTTTTCTATATATTAAAACGGCTCTTAGTTTCTAAAAAGCATAATTCCTTAATTAGTACTAATAAGAGATTTTATACTAACAAGCTCAAATGGAATTTTTTACCTTCATATACGAAAACGTTTTATCTTGGATAATGAAAGACTATCTTGTGATTTCGTTTAAAAACAGAACTCTATAATTCGCGTAAACCCACTTCGCGTTCTCATTCGGCTAACGTTTTTATTGCATAAACGTTCTTCTGTCAGCTCTGACCTAGTAATGTCAAAGGGCGTCATTGTCGTCGGCAGGTACGTATCGAGTTAGATAATTATATCGATTGAGTGGGTCTCCTTCGTGTCTGTGACCCCGATGTAAATAACCTGAGCGTAGTTCGGATCGGTAAACAAGACTCTTACGTCAATCCGCCTCGCCCAACCATTGATGCTTACTGATATAACTTACGGCCGCACTATTTTGAGAACAGCATTGGACGGCAAATAGCAATGCGAAGTGAGTCGGTGCGCTATTTTTTTCGCAATGTTTTAAACTTTCATGTTTGAAAAAAGAATTTGGAATGGTCGCGAAGTACTGGCCAAAATAAATATGGCTGCAGGAAAAAGAAGTTTAGCTTTTCACTGCCAGAAGCAAAAACTTTGCCAATAGGTTATTTTTAAATACGAGATTAAAAAGAATCACAAAAGGGTATCGAATAGCAAAATGGTATCGTTTATTTCAAGAAAATAAAGCAAGCGATGCGGAAGTCGAATGCTAAGAAACTTCAAGCTAAAAGCGAGTGTGTAATAAATGTTCCGACTGAAACTGCCAAGTTTAATATTCATGTAGCTATGTATTGTTTATTATACTGTCCGAAGCAGTAAAAGCAAATAAATAACAACCTAGTTTGAGTTAAAAAAAACCCTAAAATTATATGAAATCCACTGAACGAGCCGTGAAGTGTATAATTTATTTTGTTGTAACACTAATACTATACTAAAATTACGAGTTTAAGACTCGAAATTCGATAACAATAACTACCAAGCCGCGAAATTTATAAAAACAAAACGTTTAGTTTTACTGGATAAATCACTATTAATGTAGAAAACGTATTCAATAACCGTGTAATCTACGAAGTAAGGTGACCTAAATGATAAGATTATTTTCAATAGTTCTGCTCTACACCACACATAGCATGCAAGTTTGTATGTGTTGCGCCTGAGTCGATCGTACAATGACATTGTCGACCTTGACTACTGCCTCGTATATCAACAGCACACAAGCAAAGCCCGCACACACATATTTATAATCAGGAATGTGTTCGCTTCGTCATGCGTGTATTTCAAGCTGGCAAATATTAAACGTCTGGTTTTAAATGCCCGCTCTACACGGAACAGATGCATAGAATCATAGTGACGTCCGTACTGGTCGGATGTTAATGAAACACAGCTGAATATAGGTCCGTGTCTGGCAACTTTGATACAGGGCAGTTCAACACACGATAAGGTGTATGCCAACACGCCAACATTGATGCACGCCCCAAGGCCAAGAGGGTTGTCGATATTGTTTTTAACTAACGAACCACCTTTAAGAAAAAGGATCGTTTTTATAGATCTCTGCTCCTTTGATGGAAATGAGCCGTCATGATCTGAGACGAGGAAATCAATAACAGTTAACAAAGTAAGCTGGATGGAGGCGTGGGCGCAAATAACTACTTTGTTGGATAGCTCAAAAACAAAACATAACGTCCTCATATATTCCGCTATAATCCTACATCTAAGAAAGTAATTGATATTAATAAGCGATATTTACTTTCACAAAGGAATGAATAATGCATTCAAGAGTGCCGATTTGATCTCGCCGAGACCATTAAAGTTTAGCGAAAACAATTTTTTTCTTTGAAGTTTTTATTTACTTCATTAACTCGTGCTCAGAAAAGACAAAACGTCAATTACAGAGGACGATGTTATGTTTTATTTTGTCGTTCGGAATAATTGACTTTGATTGCTATCAAGATCGTTTGCAGTTCTTTCAACTCCTATTTATCGCTGTAATCACAATTCATTTGTTGAACAGATTTCTCTAAATGTCCCATAGCTTTTTCATTGTCAAACTACGGTATTTTCATAGACCATTCATGAGTCATGTCCATTTTATCATTATTCTATTCACATGTCAACGTACTTTAGAAACAAGTCTTAGTTTTAATAACCAAGTTCGCTTATAGGAAACAATTACCGAGTTTTTAATGTGAGAAAACTTTGCTATTAGACGTAATCACTGGTGAGCTCCCAGAGTGGCAAACCTGGTATTAAGGTCTTTGCTTACTGAGCACGACACTTTACCACAAACTACTCGTACGCCGATTTCACATTTTGTCTTATGCGAGTGACATCATGGCTAATCATGGACGCTTACTGATGTAACAGAAGAGAATTACTCGTATCTGCCTGATATTATAGAAAATTCACGAAGAAAATAAAACGAAATTTATAAGTCAAAATATACAAATATGTCGTCGTCACATTCAACGTTTGTCACACTAATGGGAAGTCATATTAAATTCAGCGACGTTCCTAATTCCTATCGTTTCAGAGATCGATTGCGACTATTTGTCATGTCGTGTGTGTCGTGTCGTGTCAGGTGTAATCAGTAGAAACCTTCATAGAGCCACAGTGTAGTAAATTCGCTACGTAATAGCCAAGTTGTGTGCAGACTGAGACGCAGACACTATCATTATTTTACGCTATACCGAACTCCGAGCCATCTAAACTGCTAATTTGTGTGCCATAGATGGGCATCTAGAGTCGTAGAGTTTAAAGGGACTATAAAGTAATTTTTAAAACATCGGCATTTATTTTTCTTCATAGATATATTATTCCTAGGTACATACATTTTTATTACCTAGTTGCAAATAGTCAATATACAAATAAAATAATTACGTATGTCAAAAATTAAATAAAAAAATAAATATCTAATTAAAGATTGTGAAAAAGGCCGCCCCGAATCGCACCCAGTGGGAATGTTCCCATTACACTGGCAGCATTGAATGGCCAGCGAAATTGCCAGGTACATAAATTACAAATATCAATAACATCACGCAATGTCAGATTTAGTTAGATTCATAGCCCAGATCGTTATCAAGTAAGTACCTAGGTATATACATGCCAGTTGGATGAGGATAAGAACAAAGGGCGATAAACAAGGACTTGTTAATCAAAATTCGACGAAGATTTGCAATATTACGACACGAAATTTGAATAATATGTTCTCCAGGAATCTGATATTAATTTCTCAAATTGATTAATGACAAAACGATTATAACAAATCAGTCATGCCTTGCGAATAAGTACATAATAATATTGAGAATTATTTAGATCTTCGTCGTAATTACAACACCTAAATACAAATGATTATTGTTGAACTTGAAGATCACAATGTTTAATTATTATTACACGAGCGTAATTTTATTTGATATTTTTTATTGATGGCTACGCAATTATCATTGTTAATGCAATACTCAAGAAACTTAAGAAAACGTGTCAATTGAGACTAAAATACTGAATTTTTAGAGGTACGGTCAACTGCAGAGAAACATAACTCTTTAAGAGCATAAACGTTTCGCAGATAATGTCCCCGATTCGGGAAGTCACGCTCTAATTTTAATTTTAAAATCCAGCTATCCTTTTCGTTTTTATGACCAATGAAAGGTGATGAATCAGATGAACGAATGATGTCAATTTGAACGAATGATAACCTAAAAATAAGGACATAGCTGTCACATTAAGAGATTTTTAAGTCGCATGTTTTAAGTGCTTTCTAAAATTTTATTGTGCAATCGACTCGGCGGCGGCTGCCGTGAGGTTCAAATTCGATGTTTGACAGCTCCAATATAAGGATAGCCATCTCCTGTCCCTTTTCAATTTTTAAAAGGTGAAAAGGACGGATGAAATTAAGGATTAGAACGTGACAGGGAGAATTAGCTTCAATGTCAACATTATCCGAACGAAGCTGACTGTACTATACAAGATTAAGACGATACATTAAACTATGTACCCCATCCAACCAAACCCTGTGGGCGGTAAAGTAAGATCGTGGCAAACGAATTTGAGTCAAAGAACGTTATTGATAATACAATGTTCAAATTCGGTTCCAAATTCAAAATCACAGACCTCAACTTCAACAGTTCTGGAGTACCTAAAATTGTATAAATACAATTCAAAGACGACGATGCCATAATGAGCTTTTATGGACAGGCAGGCTAAAACTCAGTACCGTCATTGAACATAACCAAAACTGACATTTACTTTATGGGTTTAATTACAGCCTATTCTTCGCTGCTAAAGCTGTGTATCTAAGTATTATGTGACGTCAGCATTCGCATCCTCTACAAGTTTCGGAAATGAAAATTTATTCGATGACGCAGCTAGTTTTAGACCGATCTCGCTTGATTGATTGCTTTCTGGATGATAATAATATATCTAATCTAAGGAAAAACCGAGAACAGAATATAATAATAATTCAGAAGAACTTCTACCGCTGCTGCTATAGACTCTACTGAGATGGTTAAAAGAATTTCAATCACTTTTTAAACAACGACTAATTGGGGTCTTCAATTAAGTTCAAATATTTTTTTCCTTCAAAACAAGAATCTAAATTACACGTGTAATAGCAATTTGTACAGCCATTCTTTTGACAGGCAAACAGCCAATTTCCGCTGATTGTAGCTGGCAGCATTGTTTGTTTGTAAGATTCGTGATTTAAAAACTGACATGGTATAAAATATAGCCGTGATCTTCCCGCACGCTTTTTTACATAATCATAATCTGAAGATTGGATCTCCCCTTTAATTCTGATTGACGTTAGAAAGCGGTTAACAAAAAAAGTCAGTTCCAATTGTCCGACAAAGACCTCGACCGAAGGAGTATGAGAACTTGGTATATTCGTCAGAGGAAATAAAAGACAATCGCTCGGCGACGCGCGTCAGTAATCTTTGGTATATTCCAATTCCGTTTTTAAAATCCGAGTGAGTGTTTAATCACTCAGTTTTCAAACTGGCTGTCTTACTACCCAGTTATCATTATTTTTTTCTTTAGCATTCAAGTAAATGCTTAACCATCTCTTAAAACCAGCCAGTCCGCTCTCAAGATCACTGGCCATCAAGATCCGGAAAACAAATCCGAACAGCCACCATCTTTGTTCGGCAGATGCTCTCCAGAGATAGAACGAGCATGCCCTCCAATTGATGCGAAAAAGCTGATATTTAATAACGAATACCATTGTTTTAATATCTCGCGCATCGTTTTCAATTCGGTCGGCTTAACGGTGCTTTTGGTAAATGGTGGTCTGACTTATGAATGTAACTTTTTGCCTTTTGTTTTGTTTTTACACATTCACAACTAGCAGAATTTGGTAGTGGGTTTTAACTTTTGTCTTTAAAAACTCCTGGACTTATTATAAAGTATCCAATTGAATGATATGCTGGATCTGAAACTGATCGATCGAGTCAGAACAGAAACAGCATGCTAAAACTCAAATCGCCGACGCTTCACAGGCAGCTGCCAACTGAATGCCACTAGACCTATGGGCAAAACAAACGACCATCTGGAGCCCACAAACTGATAGGCGGAGACGTGGACGGCCTCGTAGGAGATGGCGGGATGAGCTTGACTCTTTTTCAAGGTGTTGGGAGTTCTCTTTTTCATAGGGGAGGTCTTTGCCCAGCAGTGGGACAGTCTGGGCTAAATAAGATAACATCCAATTGACGACTCTAAAAACAGTTCTTCTTTACCTGTAATAACTGAAAGGCAAGACAGGTAACAGAGGAAAAACTCATGCATGCAGAATGAAACAAAATTACCAACACATATCACGTCACTCGTGCAAATAAAACTTCAAACAAAACATTATCGTAGAGTAGCGTCAACAAAGTTAGTTGTAATAACATTATTCAGAGGATAACGTGTGTCAGGAATATCAGATAGCTTGTTAAAAAACGTCATAAATTAATGCTTCCTTCTGTTGATTTTTAAGTTCTTTTCTTAATTTATAAATAGTATCTTCTCGCTCCTTCGAGAATATTTTGTCGTTTTTATTTTTAAGTCGGCTCTTCATCAACATCAACATCAACAGCCCGTTACAGTCCACTGCTGGACTATGAGCCTCCTCCACTTAAGTGGAGGGTTTTGCCATAATCTCCACGCTTGGCAGGCGGATTGGAGATCGCAGATTAAAAGGTTACTTACTGTATCAGAGAGCGCTGCTGCCCGTTCCCTGTTCAATGTGTAGTCCCTAAGTCGCCTCTTACGACACCCACGGGAAGAGTAGGGGTTGGTGACAAATATGTATTCTACTCTGCCGTCACCACACGGCTAAGGCGGAGTCGGCTCTTATGTACAGAAAAATGTAAAAGAAAATACTGAACTCAGAAATGCGCTTATAAAAAAGTCTCCGAAAGCTTAGAAACGCCACAGTTACAAGTTATAGTTCTTTAGTTCTATTTTCGAACCTGCTCCATTTTACGATTTTAGTCCAGCGAAAAGTGAAATAGTAGGCTAGGGGAAGATCAATGGTTTTTCTCTAGCCCGCCGGATGTGCGGTCGAGCGCGCGTCGCGCTCCGGTGCGCGCGCGCAGCTCCTATTATCTCCGCCTTCAGTTGTGATTGTGAGTTAAAACCACCTTGAGATTGTCGAGTCTTCCGTCAATGTTAAATGGTGTGCCTTTTTATTAGTGAGTCCTCCAGTCTATAAATATTATGTGCCATAATTTATCTCTACGAGTTGATTGATGTTATTGGAGGCGAGAGTAGTGTAGACATAGTGGAACGAAGTTAATAAGAAAATTAACTCTACTTCAAGTCTTCACTCACATCGAGGACGAAGACGTCACTTTATGACTGACAAGTGCGAATCATGAAATACATTTTTAACTTTTTTTATTTTTTTATAGGATTTACCGGGATTACTCTACTAGAAACTTAAATTAAATACTAACTACTTCTTGAAATAAATTGTTAATATTTCTATATATAAGTTAAGCAGTGAATGAACCTTGTAAGTACCTAGTTAATTGTTATGGTCAGAATATTTTTGCAAGTATTTCAAGGCTTCCTTAAATTAGCTTGGGTAATTTTCGATTGTTGATGTGAGTGCGCAAATATTTACAATGCTAATTTGCAAGGGGCAAGGGTTAAGTAGGCTGTTAGGCATATTGGGCAAGCAAATAACATTTTAGTCTTTTAAATTTAAGTTGTAAATATTTTTAATGAATTTCTTTCGACATTGGTCTCGATTCGGGATGTCACGCTCCAATCCTTAATTTTAAGCTAGTCCGTCCTTTTTACCTTTTAAAGATTGAAAAGTGACAGGAGATGGCCATCCTAATATTAGAGCTGTCAAACATCGAATTTGAACCTTATGGCTGTGTCGATTGCACAATTTTAGAGAGCACTTAAAACATGCGACTTAAAAATATCTTATGGCAGCTATGCCCTTATTTTAAGTTATCATTAGTTCAAATTAATATCATTCGTTCATCACCTCTATTTTATTGGTAATAAAAACAAAAAGGATAGCTGAATTTTAAAATTAGAATTAGAGCAGGACATCCCAAATCGAGGCCATTTTTTTTATTGTAAAGAAGATTTAAATAATCGAGGTACACTTTATTTTCAGTTTTTTAATCTGCTTTTACCTAATCGTTTTATCTTTTTGCAGACAGTACTCTGTAGTAAAAATTCAAGACAGATTATACTATCAAATTGTTGTGAAAAATTTACAATGTATGACGCGCGTTTTTTTTATACAAGTGTCAACTTAGGTCAACGATCCCTGCCTACCGATCGAAGACACAAGGTTTTAATAGAGTCGAGTCGGATTGAAATAGAAGGTAATTTTAAAATCGATATAGGTTGGTTGCCATGCGGCTGTCCTCGATTTACCGGACACAAGAACTTATTAATGCAAAAAATGTCCAGTCCGATTTCAAACCGATTTCTAGACGTTTATACTCGTAGAAGGAAAATCGTTACGGTGAATTAATGTGTTTTAACAAGTCGCTTTTTCCGTTTTAACTTTTTAATAAAGAAATGACGCCAAGGGTCGACAATATTTTGATTTATTCACTAGCAATCACTACAAAACAAACTGGATTTTAGTAAAATTATCAATTTCGCGCCCTTTCTTAATATATGATAGGGCAAAATTGCTTATTATACAGGCCCGTACTTAGAGATTGAGGGGTCACGCAGCAGGGCCGAACATTAGATGACAAAGGGTTGCCAAATTCAAATGCTTTCTGTAAAAACACCCTTCTACAGCAGCAGCTGTTCATAGATTAATATTATTCCACACTCACAGCTCAGAAATTATAGTTCCGATGGTAATCCGATTTGTATGTAAATTAATAAGATGGCGGCGCTTTATTGCGTAACAATGAGACTAGAATAGATCAGATATTTATCTTACTTTATTACGACATAATTAAATAGACGTCAAGGTAAGTACGTGTATTTAAAAATCTAAAAGTCTGGCCGTATAGCAGCTTCTTAAAAAAGAGAAAATTACACACCGCCGCGCGATATTTAAATTAAAAGAACGAATCCTGCATTCTATTTTTAATTATTTCGCTGATGGAATGTTTCAGTCACTTGTTTCACCGTCGCCATTAATCGGTTACATAACCACGCAGATGTGTGATGAAGTCAACTATCTGAAAAAAGGTCGTCGACCCGTTGATTAAGGAATCGTCAATCACGACTGTGCTCGTATCACGTTACCACCTCGAGTTGTACCATTATAGACGGATTTAATAAAGATCATATTATATATTTGATTACGCATTAAGTCACTGGCGTGGGCCAACTCGAGTAGTTAAAAAATTAACTTGGAAATCGAAAAGAAAAGGAGTTTTATTATGTCTGCACTGAGTGTGAAAAATGAAACTCCTTTGAGAATAATAAATTCTTTTGTAGTATTCCTTACTTTGATAAGTTTATTACGCAACTAAATTTGCCAAGGAATGCCGAGAAATACCTACTTAGTGTTTGTTAAAGATGAGTCAGTAATGAAAAAAAAAAATACTTTGATAGTAAAAAAAAACCTTAATGTCTACTAAAATAAACAAACTAAAATTTTAAGTCGGAAAATAAATAGATAAACAATAATTACACTCGTCATCATCTAAGCAAAATGCATACCATGCTTGCAATCTTGTAACTACATTTCTAAATTTAGTCAGCAAAATACCAAGAATTGCGTCGAAATCATCATTGTTTTAATAAACTGTTAATAATTACACACATGATTGCCATGGGTAATTAGCACGATTATCTAATAATTTAAACGAGCAATTCTTGTATTATTATAGGTATAATAAGAATCTCGGAAACGGCTGCAACGATTTCGATGAAATTTAGCATATAAAGAGTTTCGGACGATAAATCGATCTAAAAAGGATTTCCCGTGTTTTCGATGTTAAAAGAATTGATACGCCATATCATTTGAATAGAAAGGTAATTTCGCCACCATTCGTAACGCCACAATGGCCTCGATTCGGGAAGTCATACTCTAATTCTAATTTTAAAATCCAGCTATCCTTTTCGATTTAAAGACCAATGAAAGAGAGGTGATGAACTCAGATGAACGAATGATATTAATTTGAACGAATGATAACTAATAAGAAGGGGATAAGGGCATAGCTGTCAGATTAAGAGATTTTTAAGTCGAATGTTTTAAGTGCTCTCTAAAATGGTGCATTCGACAGGGTCATAAGGTTAAAATTCTATGTTTCAGCTCTAATATTAGGATGGCCATCTCCTGGTTCTTTTTCAATCTTTAAAAGGTAAAAAGGACGGACGAACTTAAATTAAGGATTAGAGCATGACAGTGAGAATTAGCCTCAATAACTTAGTCGTGAAACTGCGAGTCTGCAAAGTCTAATTTGGTTTTTGAGTCTTGAGTCCGAATCGACAGTCGACAGACATTTTTTTTATTTTGTTCGTTTCTTTTTTTATTTGTTATTTATTTAAATACAATAATGAAAGAAATTAAAATATCTTATTTTTTTTTCGTGGTCCGAAAGTTTTCCAACAGATGGCACGAGCAAAGCTCGGTCGCCCGGGTACTGGTTATAATAAGCTTATAATTATGTATAATGAGATCACCGATAACTGTCTCATATTTAAAATCGTCAAAATTTTAGTGTTGTGAGCAACCACGAACCACTCATATTTTCTAGTAAATTAGAATCGTAAAAAAGTAAATTGGAGTATGAAGTACTTTACCATACAAACAAACATAAAATAGTTGTGCAGTTTCATGTTTCTGCGTTATTTAGCTAATTTTTTAACACGTTGTACCTATACAAAACAACAAGATAAAATTTATTCGTCATCAAAAATTCTAGCTTTCAACGTAAAAGTCAATCAACCCAAGATCCCTAATTTCCAGACTTAATCAAAAGACTCTTTATAAAAAACCTGTATCACCTTTGAAATTTAATAAAAAGGAAAAAAAACCTCTCCGGCCTCTACCTTCGCTAACCAGCAAACACTACGCAATAGTGGTTACGCCTCTGTTTCCGCAACTATTTATACGTCGAGGTGTCAAAAAACCTGCGCGGCCTTGAGCCCACACCGCGATACGTTCACCTTTAAGTGGGGTCCGTCGGGCCTCTAGCCGCTACCTATTACCGATTTGTTAGACAGATTTCGCGAACGCATCAATTTCCTACCTGTACCGGCCAGAATCGGGTACAAAAAACAAGATTTTTAAAGTAGGCAGGTAAGTTTCGAGAAACAAAGTTTAAAAGCTGCCAGGATTTAGATCTGTAGGTTAGTATTAAAAGTTAAATAAGTGTCAATTTTTTAAATTCACAGGTAATTTACGATTTGCAAATATAAGCTGGACATAATATCTAGGTACATTTAAATATGAAAAAATAATATATTATCAGCGAAATGGCAATCTGTGAACTTACAATTTGACTACCTATTAAATAAACCGATGCTATTTAGAAAGTAAGCTTATAGAACCATAAGAATTTCAAGGCTCGAGTATGTACTAGAAAACAATCCCGACGAATTAGATTATAGAGACACTTTGAAACGAATAAAAAACGAAGTCTTTCTTGTCAGTGATGATTGAAGAAACCCTTCGGCAGAACACATACGATTTGTAGAGATGCGATTTACTTTTGACTTTCGATAACACTTCTTCAATTCAGAATATTTCGCGGCGTTACCATCAAGGTCCATTTGACCCATTATCTGGTAGCTAAGTGGGCAATAAACGGCCTTGTTACCAACACCCTATGCTTGAAACTCTTGACAATGACTCAGACAAGTGTACAATGGCCTCTTAAGTTCATTCGGTAACCTCTCAGCACGTGGGAACCGAAGTAAGACGCAATATCATAAAAAAGCAACAATCGACTCTTGTTTGTTATAAAAAAGTTAACTCGGATAGCTGGCTGGATTTAAAAGCAAATTAATAAAATTACAGAACGTGTATTCGAAATTCGAAGTAAGACTACACGACTTTCGAAGAAAGTTTTGTTCCATTTTAAAAGTTTAAGGAGAAGAATGGTCAAAAAAGTACTGTTGTTAAAATATCCAAGAAATTCGAAGTTAAGAGCGAAGTTACTAGGAAAATGTACTAATTTTATATTTCCATTCATAATGCTACAAACAGTATTACGAGTAGTAAGACTTCGTTGAAACTTTGTGTATTTTCTCACCTCTATGGAATTTTTGTAGTTAATTCACTCACTGTTTGCTGCTAAATTTAAGATTTGACTTGATACTCTATGGTGACCGTTTCTCGTGGATCATAGGCATAAATAAGTGATTTTTCTCACGATGATTGTACTAGAAATGATATGGTAATACTGTTGATACGATTGCTATATACCTATATAGGATGTATGCGTGAAGATTTTACTACCTACTACATTAGGGGAGAACTTGAATTATATGGCGTTCGTTATTTAAAATTGTAAATATCCTTATCTGTAGCTAGCCAAATTTTTGACTCCGCGTACCTACTAAATTAAAATAAAATAAGTTGTGCTCTGTGCTAATTTCTATAGGTCACACCTGTTAGCACTTACTATAGAAACTGGATAAAGAGTACCTGAGGAAGGAAAATACCCGCCTTCTAAATTTTTCTTTCCTCAGAAATAAATAGTCACCAACTCGGTAAGGTTTTTATATTTTTTAATAAACAGCATGTCTATTTCATTTCAATTCATAGCTACATTAGCGATTTAGAGGCTGTAAAATGTGTGAATTTATTTTTAATACATGGAATGTTATCTCTTGTTTCTGTTCGAGCCTTTATTAACAAAATAGAACAGCTTTAGAGAGAAAAAGTACGTTTTTCTCGGAAGTTCTTACCAAAAAAGTATCTTAGCACAATTAAAAAGTTCTTGAATAGAAGTATTTTTCTTACTTATATTTGAGAAGTTTCATATAAACCTATTCAAGAAAGTTACAGTTACATACATAAGTATAAATTAATATACTTGAGATATCCTTTTTTCTTACTACAATACATTATCATACATATCATATCATTGAAGTTCATACGACTCTGAATGAGTTTCACGTATAAAAAAAAAAACAAATATAGTGTATTAGGTATAATTTATATAATAGTATATATATATAAACCAGTCCATTAGGGTTACGTTACAGCTACGTCAAAGCCACAGTTCCCGACTAATTATCCACGTACAGTGAACAACAAAACATTATACAAAGTTAGGTATAGTTCGGAACAATGTCCCATGTCATTCACCTCATAAACTACGCAAAAAAGATTGGGTTAAGAGGGGCATGTGATAGCTAATATGTGGTTCCGTATGTGAAGATTGGGGATGGCGATTTAAGATTTCAATACAAATTTAATTTGAATCAGATCTCAAATCCACAAAAACCTTGGCAGCAATTTTATGCTAAAAGTGTTACTTTAATGTTATTTGGTGGCTTGACAACAAGTCTAGTAGTAAAGTTGCAAGATGATCTATCCATTGCATTTCTCGACCTATTTATTAATGATAATAAAGTGAAAAAGGTGACAGATTGAAACACGACAATATAAGTGCGGATCAAGTGAAATTAAAAAAGTAACTAGTACAAAATTAAGAAAGTAAAACAGAAAACTGTATGGAACTTACATATCTCTAAAAGGGACCCCTAAAATATTAAAATACCATTTATACTATACACCTCTGTCGTCTTTATTTTGATGGATTGCCTTGTTAAGCATGGCAATCGAGCGGAAACAGACTTTACGAAAGCAAACGATATCAACAGAAAAAGTTACAGCCAATTTATTTCATGAAATTATATTTTGGGACCTAATAAAAGACCCGCATAGCTACGTCAGTACAAACTAATAAATGTTGATTCTAGTTAACTCAATACAACATAGATGCGGGTGTTACGTGGGCGGTTTCTGACATTGTTGATGTAACCATTCATATGTGAGTATGGAAGAAAGCGATTCCTAGTCATTGAATTGCGAAAGTGAGGCAACGCAGGTCTTGCTAGCCATAGATCGATTACATTATTAGTAGTGTAGTAGTGACTAATTAGAATTCGTATTTCATTGCTGTGTTTGGGTCGCATTTGGAAAAATAAATTAGTACTACAGCAGCAATGACGATCGTTAGCCGATATTTAGGAAAGTGTGACCGATGCTTCAAACCTTTGGGATAGTGGTAGGTTGTTAGCTTATCGCCTAACATAGCGAATGTTGCACTAGCCTCAAGTTCCTTAGGCAATAGGCACCTTATATGCCCCAGTTTATATTACACCCACCGCCACGGGAAGATATGGATGGGAATGGGAGGGTCCCATCATTTAGCCGCGAAACACATCGGATATCCATCACAGAATATTAACGAAAAGAGGTAAATGCAACTACGATTCTGTCTTCGAAAACATCTTTAAACGCTACTCAAAAAATTGGGAAGTATTTGCTCGTTTGTTGACATCTAGAGTCCGTGCCACCAGTCAAGTTCGATAGCCGCGGCGGCGCAGTCGCACAAGCAGTCATGCAAGTGCTGCCAGTAAGAAGTGTAGTTTTCATCATCATCATCCCATCAACCTAATAAGTTAACAGTCCCAATAATATAACAGAGTAGTTATTTATTTAGTTAGGTATTTTTATATATTTATTTGGCGGAGCTGTCACATTAGTTCCAGTTTTCGTCGCGGGACTTGAGTCGTGGCGCGGACTCTAAATACAAATGATACTTCACGGCTGAGTGTAATGAATGAGCAAATAGCAGATTCATTGCGCAAGTAGGAAGAACCATGAAACGGTCGAACTTGTTAGCGCGCAAATATGGTGATGTTTCAGCTATTAATATGACCTCGCCAAGTCAACGATTTCCTATCAAAAATTCAAATGAAGGCTGAAACCTGCAACTTTAGAGTTTGGCTAACAAAAGCTGTCCCAAAAAACGACGGCAATTTTAGAACTGCGCCTAATATCTAAGGCTAACTAATGCATTTCAATGGACGATTATGTATGGATTAAAAGCTGAATACGATCTCTCTCTACAGCCATATTTTTTTTTTTCAGATTTTAAAACTGCTTTTGTTGGCCAGATTCTATTTGCCGATTTTTTTTCATCGGTCAGTATATCAGTCGGGATATGTTTGACTACCCAAGCAATAAACTTTCAGTAAGATACCCCGCGCTATGTTACAGATAAACAATCTTGTGTGAAACAAGAATTTGCCGCTTGGCCGCGCATAAAAGAAAGTGGAAATCTGCGTTCGCCAACTCGATTTTATGAAAGCTATAAGAAAACGACTCAACATCGAGTCGAGCATAATTTCAAACACAACCGAAGGAAAAAGTTAATAAGCAAAGTGGTCGATGAAACGAGCGACCCGTCCCGAGAAAATTAGCCTGAGAAAAGCGAAATCACGTTACGTCGGTATAATATGTTAAAATTAACATAGTTATAACGTCTAAATTTCATATTAACATTCTCAGCTCGTATAGTGTTGACGTGACATGGGTTAATTTAAAATTAAACAATCATTATCCACAAATTTTGCTCTTTGATAAATTCGTGTTAAAACCTTGAACAAGCGGCCATGTTGTTTTTTTCGATTTAACGTTTAAAAAAGAAAAGTTGCGGCGGCGGGCAAAGAACACGATTCATTCTGCCACAATCGGATTGCACGGTTTACTTGTAACAAGTCCACGTATAGTTGGACCTATATCATGTATGCGGCTTGTCAGGCGCGATTTACCATCAGAAGTGGTTTAGAACCGGTCGAACTGGCTGCTCGGCTCCACGAGACGCCTGCATCCTCTCAAATTATTTATCTGTATTTAGCTGGCAAATTGAAACGGTCACAAAGGAAACAATTTAGAGGCCACAGTTTTAATTTTTAGGCTTTCAAACTAAGTTTCATTAATTTATTGGTCTTTTTCGAATGGAATTTTAACAGCTCGCAAATAATTTTCAGACATTAAAAACGCAATTTATAAGGTGGTATTCCACCAATTTGAATGTCCAATCAGGATCCAAAGACTTCGTTATGGACGTTTGTTAAGCTCTAGGTAGGTATTATGATATTCTGGCGACGATTTTTAACTCTGCGAGGGAGACGTCGAGACTCCTGTGTTGCCAGACATCAATCAATCAGCCTATTGCAGTCCACTGCTGGATGTAAGCCTCCCCAAGGGTACGCCAAAGCGCACGATCACTTTCCTCATCCAGCCACCACCAGCGACCTTCCTCAGGTTATCAGTCCACCTGGCAGGGGGGCGTCCCACACTACGTTTCCCGAGACACGGTCTCCATTCGGGAACCCGTCTGCTCCAACGCTCATCGGTTCTGCGACAGACGTGGCCAGACATATAATTTGACTTTTATTTATTCCATCAAGATACCGAGAGCAACAATAGCTAATTTATATAATAGCCGGCTTTAATCTAAATTCATTTCATCAATCATAATGTACATATTTGCTAAGTACTTCTTTTCAAAATATTGTATATCCTACAAGTACTTGTTTACTAATTATAGAAAAAGAAGAGTCAAAGCCGCCTGTAATACAAGTGAATTGCCAGCCAGCATGGACAAAGAAGATTTCTTAGTCTGAAATCAGTATATATATTGTCAAAAAAACAGAGATCGTACTACATATTTTTCAATATGTTATCTGGCAACACTGCGTCTAGTTCCCCTACACAAAGCAGATCTTAAGATGATATATTACTGGCTCTTTCTGGAAACGACGATACGATAACTCATGTGGATGTTACGGGTACAAAGGATTTGTAGCCGTTATCAAGACATTGCGTAAGTTACAGCGAAACCTTGACTCCGAAAACTAAGTAAGCACTTAAGCTTACAAGTAGGTCAAAACCTCTGCGGAGATTCGACAATTTGGGCTTATTTTGTATGAAAATAAAGCCCAAGTCACACAGAGTGGGAGCGGCGCGGTCCGGGGCCGGGAAAGCGGGACTTTGTATGGCGCGGCGTAGCACTGTCCCGCTTTCCCGGCCCCGGACCGCGCCGCCGCCTCCGCTCCCGCTCTGTGTGACTTGGGCTGGCCCAGAAATTAAGAAGATATTACTTTATAACATGCGACACTTCGACTCAGTCAGTTTTAAGTAGCACCTTTTAATCTTACGTGATAAAACACATATTAAGGATATAAGCACAGAAGATTTCTGGATACCTAGTAGATATTTAATGGAAGTAAAGACCAATTTTGACCATACTTTTAGAGGCTAGTCTAGAATTGTTTATACTATACGCGTAGCTAGGTAAATTAATCTAATTGATTGAGCAGCCAGACTTTATAACTAGATGTCGTCGTGATAAACATCGATTACACTTTGCTAAATATCTGATGATAACTACCGGTCGTTGCTGTTGCAGTATTAATTTGCCGTGTCAAGTGCAACTCAAACACAGCAATGTACCTATAATTTGAATTTTTTGTCACTAAATCTACAGAAGTGTAATAGACTCTGGCTTTACAACACGTGTCAGCTTAATAATGCAAGTCAGGAGGTGACTAAGTGAACCACTTTTGTTTCGTAAGATCCAAAAAATTACAAAAAAGAACTTTTCATACAAACTGGTCATCGATCAATAATCGCCCAAATTCAGGGTAGGCTTGAGCCCCTTGGTGGAGACGTATAATATGAGTTGTTGTTGTTGATGATGATGATGATGACAAACTTGTCAGCGATCTGGATCTGGTCTGGATCGAGTCAATTGTATGAAAGTTGCGATTTTTTTTTGCGAATTTTAAAAAGTATTGGAACAAAAGTTGTTCAGTTTCATGAGCTGACCTACCACCGGAGAGGTTTTACGTAATTTCGCTAACACGTGTATTAGAAAACTCTATGTTTGTATTGTACTATTTACCCATGGAGTTCGATGACATTTATGTCAAACTCGCTGTCAGTCAAGGTATATAAGGCATGTACAGTACAATGTATTTTTGTATAAAACATGGCATTCATGATATTGAGGCTAATTCTCACTGTCATTCTTAATTTAAGTTCGTCCGTCCTTTTCACCTTTTAAAGATTAAAAAGGAACAAGAGAAGGCTATTCTAATATTAGAGCTGTCAAACATCCAATCGCACAATTTTAGAGAGCACTTAAAACATGCGGCATAAAAATCTCTTAATCTGACAGCTACGTCTTTATTTTAGGTTATCATTAATTCAGAATAATATTATTCGTTCATCTGAATTCATCTCCTCTCTTTCATTGGTCATAAAAACGAAAAGGATAGCTGGATTTTAATATTAGGATTAGAGCATGCCTGTGTGAATCGGGGCTATTACCTATATATTCTAGTGTTTCTGACTCGATACAATATGCCAACATGACATATCCACCTACCTCCCGATCCCGACTGAAAAGCGTTACTGATTCTGTAGCTGACTGTACCAAGCGAAGTGTCACTAATCCGATACAATGATTCGATCTAGATTTTATGAAATTTTATACCTACTAGTCGAATTCGATAGGCAATTTGATATTCAATTTAGATGAAAAACAATTTCTACGAATCGGACTAGGACATTTATTAAAATGCCGAACGAATTGGTTATTTGTATCAATAAATGAAAGTAAACAACATTTTTATCATAAAATATTAAAAAAATATATGTGGGGACGTCTTCACACACGGCCATCTGAACCCAAACTAAGCAGAGCTTGTGCTATGGGTACCAGACTGCAGCTGATATACATTACATGAATAGATAAATACTTATATAGATAAACAACAACCAGACACAAGGCAAACACAAGTGCTCATCACACGAATGTTTGCCCTGGGCGGGGTTTGAATCCGCGACCCTGTGCGTCGGAGGCAGATACATTGAGAGTATCGTGTCTCCGCCAACAAACTGCTGTGCAGTTTGGCGGGCTCTTTGTGTGAAATGCCTGATATTTTTGTCGGAATAAAACAATTTTTTATTTTATATTATTTATTTTACACTACCACCAGGGCTACGGAGCCGTCAAAAAAATATGATAGGAAATATTTTCTATTTCGTTTCTAAACCATTTTTATTTGGCATGCAGTGGTCGAATTCGGAGAAGAGGTATTTTGTGCTACTGCTACTTTACTGAGGGAAAATATTTCTATCCTATTCCTGCAGGAAAATTCGGAATCCCAAGTGCCAAGCACCGGGTGGATAAGGGAGCTGGGAGCTAGTAAGGAAAGCACGTGTTGTTCTTTAACAATTCGACTTCAATGCTTCACATTAGAAACTGTTATCTAGGTAGGTAATCTCTACATTACAACATTGTACGTAAGAAAATTTGTTTGCAGGTTGGGGCAGGTGCGAATAACGACATTGTAAATTTTCCACGACGGCCTTGGCAAGGCGATAACGATTACTCATAGCTACTTCATTCCTCGGTGATCCTCCTCCAGTCTATTGTTTACTATAGTAATAAAGAACTACATAAAATGTAACTATAGCTAGGTGCCAAATGGGAATTATTTTAATGCTCGCTCGCCCACATCTAATCTATCATCGTGTGGGTTGATTACTCATTTAAACTAATAATAGGTAGCGTGTAGTACATAGGTAGCTAAAATCATATTGAACTAAACATTGAAATGTGGTATAATAAAAAAAAGTAAACTAAGAATCATGGAAGAAAAGCGAAACCTTTTTCTATTTGCAAAGATGTTGCTGGCAGCCAAGATTAATTACCTATTGGAAGAAAAGAAAAATAACGCGATTTCTTGTTAAACAGAAAAAGAAGAGTACCTACCTGGTTTGGATAAAAACAAGCTGCCAGTTCTGAGAGCAAGTTCGTTTTATTGCTAAACCCTTTCTAAAGAAGGTAAACAAAGCGTTGCATGCAATCTGCGGGGCAAGGAGACATCGCCCGGTCAAGGTATCCGGGCCAAAGGTCGTTGACAGCACGGCAACGCTCGCCTGCCGCCAAAAATGACGCAAACTACCTATTCCAATTTTCATCTTACGCGTTAGGAAATCCCATGAATGATTTTGAACTATCTTGAATAAGTAAAAAAATCACTAAGTAAGAAGCAGGTAGGATAGAATTTTAGTAAGTAAATAAATATTTGTTTACAAAGCACATATTTTTCAACGTAGGTAATTAACGGCTGGGTGGTAATTAAACAAAAGACGCTTGCACACACATTGCCTACTTTTTACGTAAACGTCCCAGTAGTTCTAATTAGAAAAGATAAAAAAAAACGATTCCCGTAAGATTAGCTCGTGTATGAAATAAAAAAAATGATTAAGCTGACCTGAAGAAATAGACTCGTTTTCCGATTTGGGCGTTGCGGGTTGCATGGGCAGTGGCATGGACGGGAGCACCTGAGCCGGCGGCTGGGGCGGCATGTTGCAAGTGTTCGCCTGCAGCAGTTGCGTAGCGTTGTAGTTGATCCCGTCGTCATAACCCCACAGCTCCAACGCCCCATACTCCGGCGACGCCAAAGACTCCGGAGACATCACCATCGCAGGCGGCAACCCTAGCGCACTAGAAGAAGTCACTTCCGAAGAACTCTCTTCCAGCATCCGCAGAGTCTGGAAGCCCCCGTTGTTCGACCAGCGGCGTCTCATGTCGACACGCTCACTCGCCCCGACTTCCACAGACGGACATATTCCAATTCCCGCTTTCACTTCACTTTTTCCCCACACTGAACTATCTAAGCGCGGTTCAAAGCACCATTCGTCGGCGCGTTGAAACCGAAGCGAATCCAGTCTTGCTTCGTTTGATGCACTTTTTAAAAAACGAAACTTTTAGTTAAAACTAAAACTAAGTTACAGTAGATACACAATCCGAGCAACAGGTGAGAGCACGCGAATCCCACGAGTTTGTCTGATCGGATGATGTGGAGACGCACGCAGAGTCGTGGTCTCGAGCGAAAAACACGTTACACGCGCGCGGCGTTCGTCAGCAGAGTACGTAGAGCAAGCAAGCAAACGTCGCGTCGCGGCCGCTCTCACTGCTCACTGCCACGGTCGCGGTGACGTCACCCCCCCGCGCCTTACCGCCCGCCGCCGCCCCCCGCGCGGACCCGCAACGCGCAGCCGTGGCACAGAAAAGTCATCGGCGCGGCGGCGGCGGCAACGAATGTAGCGCGCGATAAAACACCCTCAATTTATGAAGTCGTCGTTCTATCAAAACAACTTCTCACAAAGTTACGCAACTTTTGAACTTGAGAAAGTGTCTTAATCCTCTTAATTTGTTTCCAAACTTTGTTCATTTCCTTGCAAAAATTAATTACTTAACTAGTTAAGTACTGGTTGGTAAGTCAAGATGTTTCATTATCGGATGAGCGATTTTGAATTGGGCCCCTAAATAAGGGTGAATTGCTAAGGTATTTAATTTTCATCATTACCTAGTTACTTACTTTATTTACTACTTACTAGGTAGGTAGGTGATCATCCCGCACCCTCGCTACCTGTCTGAAACCTACAAAGTTTGAAGGTAAACATCAATCAACCAACACCCTCTCAATCAATCGAAATCGTTACAGTGACACTGATACACTTAACATCATCAGGTTTGTCCCAAATAGATAACCAAACACAACCTAGATCTAGGTGTTAGCGAGCAGGTAGGGTGGGCGACACATTGACACGAATAATAACGACCTCTAAAACTGAAATTGGAACGTTGACCCCAATTGCTTTCAGGTTATCTGACTTCAGCGATTTATGAACGAAACGATTGGTTTTGCCAACCTTGTCACCTGAACAACAAAACCGTCATGTTTACTTTCCATTGCGCTAAGTCAAACAAGCCTAAACATTCATAAGTTTAGCGAAAGCAGAGTTGTAAAACCACTAAACGAATGTATCGTTCGAAATCTTTGAAAAGAGGTTGAAATACTGGCCAGTTCACTCGCTTGCTTGCAAACGTCAGCGGATCACGTGCTAGCAGACCAATGACCTGTGTGTTTTGGAAATACACCAGTCATGGAATCAGCGACGGTTTTTGCACAACTTCTAGCAACGCCATAGATCCGACAAACTAATTTGGTTTGTTATGTTGGTATACCTAAGCGGCTTGTTCGATAGTGCTTGACATCTCCTACTCGTATCTCTATTTATGATATTTTAAAGATCGAAGGAAGAGTTAGTTAGCTTATTTTCTATTTCTAATTTAACTTTTATAATTATTTGCGGGACTTACTTGGTAATAAACAAAACTCGTTTAATTTCAAGTTTTGTAATCGAATTTCTAGATTTTACCGCAAAGTACCATTACCCGCAAAGTTACATTAAATGAATAATTAATTAACTTTTTAGTTTGTTAAGTTCAAAATATAAAATTTTCGATAATTTCGGGCGCCAAAATTTTTATAATTAACATTTTATATTATTATAGAAGTAAGAATATATACCTCGTTATCTGCCTACTTATCTATTTCAACGGTAGACGTAGATGAGCAAAGTCTGGCTATTTATTCGAGTCCAGATAATTCATTCTAGCTTTCACCATTTATTTATATCTGCCGAGATAATTCATCCTCTCATTTATTGTTACTATAGTATGTACTATGAAACCACTTCGTAGTCTGATTTATAATACAGTCAAGTGTGGGCCATTTGTATGAGATTCCTAGCTTTTATGAAGTGATAAAATGTTTACATTGATTTAGGTATGTATAGTTAGATTTATTACTTTTACCATGCTTTTACCCGATTTCGCGAATCACAAAAAGCGATGCCTGCTTTGAACCGTGCGTGCAGGCAGCGTGCTATAACCCAATTTTTAAACTGTGCGCCTGTCAACGTCATAATATTTGCATGTTGGTAGGTTTGGTATCCGTTTTGATAGGCGTCGGAGGAGGTGAGGAAGTAAGCGGGCGGGTGAATTCAATGCCACCAACATGACGACTTTGACAGCTCGAAGCGCACAGTTAAAATAATTGAGTTATAAGACTGCCGTGCGGGTAAACCCGCCTCATAGAGGTGCAATAATTTGCTATTATAATGTAAGTTATAATGTGACTGCGCGGCCCCTACATCGTAGGTGCGCTGTTACCAAATTCCTCGAACGTATGCAGCGCACCTACCGAGGCGGGTGGGGGTGCGCACTGCGCATGGCTGTATTATTGCATTTTTTTCAGCAGCCAAAGTGCTTTGAAAAAATCATGGTCTTGTATGTATGAGTACCTACTTTCCTCTTATCGAATTGACTTTTTTACAAATTCTACTGGACTTTCATTGGACTATGATACCACAGAAAATTATTTACCGATCAATCAACCATGATTTTTTCTTATATTTTATATAATTACGAGTGATAAGTTTCCGAAACGACAAAGAAAAACTTTAAAAATCTATTTAAAATAAATTTATTTCTCAACGTAGTTTCCTTCTACCTCGATGCATTTAGTCCAGCGCTTCCCCAATGCCGTTACACCAGTTTGATAAAATGTTTTCTCCAACCCCTCCAAATACTCGTCCACGGCAACAATGACTTCTTCATTTGATGAAAATCTCTGGCCACCTAACCATTTCTTCAGGTTTGGGAATAAGTGGAAGTCACACGGGGCCAGATCCGGGGAATAGGGTAGATGCGGTAGCAATTCGAACCGCAATTCATGGAGTTTGGCGACTGCAACCATTGACGTGTGTGCAGGTGCGTTGTCATGGTGGAACAAAACTTTTTTCTTGGCCAAATGTGGTCGTTTTTTCTGGATTTCTTCACTTAATTTTTGCAGCAAGCTTGCGTAGTACTCTCCATGTATTGTTTTTCCTTTTTGCAGATAATCCACTAAATTAATCCCTCGAGCATCCCAAAAAACAGTCGCCATCACTTTGCCGGCCGACAAAACCGTTTTTGCTTTCTTCGGCGCAGGTCTTCCGCTCTCAGTCCACTGCTTAGATTGTTCTTTTGTCTCGGGAGTATAATGATGTATCCAGGTTTCATCGACTGTTACATAACGCCGCGAAAACTCGTTAGGATCTCGGTTAAACAGCGCCAAACACTCCGATGAATCGTCCACTCGACGTTGCTTTTGGTTAACAGTGAGCAAACGCGGCACCCATCGCGCGCAAAGCTTTTTCATTCCCAAATGTTGGTGCAAAATATTAAAAACGCGTTCAGATGAAATGCTCACCATCTCTGCTATCTCTCGCAACTTCAAGCGCCGATCATTCAATACAATTTTGTGAATTTTTTTGATCATGTCCGGATTCGTGACTTCATTTGGACGGCCAGACCTGTGGGCGTCTTCGCAGCTCTGTCTTCCACGTTTAAAATCAGTTACCCAGGTGTGAATTTTACTCAATGCAGGAGCAGAATTACCTAAAACACTGTCTAGCTTGGTTTTAATCTGGGTTGCTGTTTTCTGTTTTAAAACGTAAAACTTTATCACCGCACGAATTTCGTTTTTTGCCATTGTTAAGAAAATTTACGACAGAGAAAGTTCTACGTCCTATCAAACAAATTCCACCAGTTCGATTAAATTCAAATTTGGCGTTCTATTTTCAAAAAGATGCCAAAATATAATGTAATATTTTTTTTTTGCGTATCATTTTTTTAAGTTCGTCGTTTCGGCCAGTTATCAATCAGCCCAGGTATATTTAGTCAAGCTAGTGTTATTTTCTGAAATAATAAATTTATTTGAATTTTTATTTTTCACTTATTTCGATTAGGTTTTCCGTTACTCAATCACACAATTTAAACAAGAATTACTGAATAGGTTCTTTTCTTTTCGGTACTTAAGACGAGACCGAATACTTTTTTTTATAGCTGAATAAATTGAGCCTGAATGATTTTATTGTCAGTTTAATGAAATAACTTCTTTGGCTTTTGTCTAGACGAGGCGCCTATCTTTTTATAAGTCTAAACAATGGATAAAAGTGTCAAAAAAACCTGTTCAATAAAGCTTACCAAGAATAATAATTCGCAATTGAAAATGTAGAGTCGCCGCAAATCCTACCCAATTCACTAATAGCCAACTTTGAGTGAGTAAGTTTGATCTAAGTATCTAACTAACTAAGCCGTGTGGTGACGGCAGAGTACAATACATTTGTCACCAACCCCTACTCTTCCCGTGGGTGTCGTAAGAGGCGACTTAGGGACTACACATTGAACAGAGAACGGGCAGCAGCACTCTCTGATACAGTAACCTTTTAATCTGCGATCTCCAACCCGCCTGCCAAGCGTGAAGATTATGGCAAAACCCTCCACTTAAGTGGAGGAGGCTCATAGTCCAGCAGTAGACTGTAACGGGCCGTTGATTAGATTTTTGATGATCAAAAGTTCTCAACTATAAATACATAATTATTTTACATTGTTACCAAAATGTAGAGCAAGTCATGAATAATTTAATTGTTAAAATCTTTCCTTTAGAAAATCTTTTCTTTCCTGATACCACGTAACATGGGGATAACCGGGACGAGAAGATGGGAAGAGTAAGAATATGATAGAAGGATATTGGAATGTTATTAATCACTCTATAATATCAAAAAGTTAACTAACATAGAAAATGTTCGTCTTTTTACGTGGTAAACTTATGATATGAATTTATATCCCTAACGTAGAATATGAATAGGGGATCGGACTACTTTTTTATTTATTTTATAAATCCAAACCTCTTAGTTTCTGCTATCGAACACTAAAAGAATTTTTGCTCTATCTTTAAAATTGACCGAGTTATAAAGGTTTGAAATTCAAGATTAGACAGAGAGGCACATACCCACTTGTGACGTCATTTGTTAGTAACGCCATATAATCTCCATACAAAAAATCGTTTTTGAAAGAGACAGACATATTGAAACTTTAAAAAATCACTGTAAATTCGTTTTTCAACCGATTCTGTGTTTTTCTTAGCGAATCGTCTTCTGCTAATCTATATTAAAAATAATTCATGAAGTATGGTGAACAGTCCGATCCCCTATTAGATGTAGATCGTCTACTATAGTTATGGTACAAGGTGGTAGAAGGTAGGTAACCTATTTAGGTTCATCTTTCCATTTGGAAGTAGTAATAGATTTTCGCCGTACAGCGAGAACAGAGCCCACTTAGCAGTGATTCGATACGAAACATTTCGTAATGATCATCATGCTCTCTCATCATCATGATGCTCTGCCTTGTACAGGCGAAACGAAAAGTGTAAACATAAATCTTCCAGCTCTAAATTTCGTGGGTATCATCGCAAGCATGCTACAGAGACAAGCAGTGCTTTTCTAAATAGATAATATAAGAGGAGAAGGCCGAACCCAAGTAGATAAATGGGATGAGGTGTGGTCTAGACAGAAAAATAAATCGGTTGCATGGAATATAATCATGCAGATTTAGATACCCAGGGATTCCAAAGTCTGATTGGAAAATAACTGGCACTTCATGTATTTAATAAAACCTATGTCAAATCTATGCAACCTAGTTAAAGTGACCCATTTATGACGACTTCTTTTAGTCTATTAGTTTGTGTTACATTACTCGTACTAGTTTTAAATTGTATGTAATCTTAAAATGCAGACTCGATAGTGCCAAATATTTTCGTAAGGTCTTTTCCTATGTATTCTCGGTAAATTATGGAAATGTAATGGCCATTGAACACTACAAATAACTTCGTAATAAAATACGAACACTTTTTCTTAACACGGGAAAACTAAATATGTACCATTTGACTGATTCAACGCGTCTCAAACAAAAACATTATGCAAAGTAAATCTAACAAGTTTTGACGCAAACAAAAGTTGAAATGGAATAAAACAATGACCTCTGAGTTCTTAACTTCTTATTTTGTTGACGACAAACAAGAATTAAGAACTTAATTTTAATGTACCATGTCACAGCTGCAACTTTCTTTAACTATTATAATCTAAAATAAGAACAGCTAATGAAGAGTAGTTTTAAGTAATGCTGACTATTTTCAAACCCTAGAACACACCCAAAATTGTAAAAAAAACTTTACACTGCTCGACCATCAAAAATTCGAATTAAGAATTTGTTGGCACCTGTACTCGAATCAAAGTGTTAGCAAGTCGTGAGGTTGGGCAGTCGTGCGTGCAGCGAGCTGGCTGATTGGTTCCTGTATCCCCACTATCCCCCACAGAATCAACATTAGCCGAGAAGAAAACACTTCCACCAATCTCGGAGATTTGTTTGCTTTCTGCGAAATGTGGGTGGGTGTCAGAGAACTTTTCTAATAATTGCTTATTAACATTCAGGAGAATAAACAAAATGAAATTGCTTACTTGAAATTACTCAAACAAATTAGATTTTGTTTATCTGCTACGCTTAAAACAGCAAAAATTCATCACCGCCATCATCATCATCATTATCTTAATAAGTACTTAATTTTCTAGTTAGTAGCAACAAGTAAAATATTATTATTAGATATCTGTTTTACGTTTTCCAAACTCCAAATTGGATTGGAGAGAAAAATCTACGAGAGCTTTGGACAACACTTTACAACACTCAATTTTACGTAAGAAAGTGGTTGTGTTTCTCGTTCAAAGATAAAAAAAAAGATGCAGTAAGTACATATTTTTTAATACCACATTTTTTGCAATTTAACCACACATAAAAAGATGGAAGTGACGAGATATAAGGCCTTCTATCAACAGTGGAAGAGTATGGCTATGAAACAAAAAATAATATCATAATAATGGTACCTAGGATGGGTATCGTATAAACTTTGTCACACTTCGTTCGATTGGCCCTTTGATAAATCTACAAGCAGCCGAAGAACTGAAGAACACTTTGGCACATAATACAAAGTTGAAGATTATGTTAATTGGTTTCAACTTTAAATATTTCTCCTCATAGTCAATTACGTTACCTACTAAAGAAGAATAGTGCAAATCAAGAAGTGCACGTACTGCGAGACCTAGACCTAATATTACATATTCTGTGCTGTGCTGCGTGTCATAGTATTTTGTATAAAATGTAGGTAGCGTTTTTTTCATCATAACGATGTGATTATTCAATTCGCTGCAAATAGAATTCTCGATAAACCTTCAATCGATCGATTCCACAGATTCTCAATAGCCCTGAAATTGCCTTTCTGCGATCGTGACCTTGCACGGTCATTGTGCGCAGGAGTTTGTTAGAAAATTCTGTACAGACTTTTACTACAGGATTTCTCTTAAAATTTATACTTAATCTTGTGCTACACAAAATCATCATTAAGAATTTTGGCTGACATTTTTCCTTCACGTTTCTTTGCATTCCCTTCTTTATCATCTGATACTTTGTTGCCTTCTCTCTTTTTTCTCATCTGAATTCTAACCTGTACGTGGACGACTGACGTCATCAGGACTATACTTAAGTTAATCTCTAACCAGTTCCACAACTCGACACTTTATTTTATTGTCAGTCTCTACCGTGGTCTCAAATCTCGACGCTTACTTGATAACTTTTGTTGCCTTTATTTTCAAGACTGGTTTTTATATTCTGTAATTTATATTTTGTCTTTAATTCGACAAGGCTCGAGATGAATTAAATGTTCTATATAAATTAATTTCCTGTTCTGTTTCTTCCTTAGAAGGAAGAGAAGGATAGAACCACAGAACATATACCTCTTTTATATGTTGTGTGGACAGAACTAGCAAAGCTAATTTTAGGCATTCGTGTTCTTGGTTGTCTATTAAAACATGCTCATGATGTATAGCATAATACTCCTACATCATTTATATTCGTGCAATAAAAATTATACATCAGTATTATTATGTGTTTCTTTTGAACTAAATGATTTGCTTTCAGCCGTGGCGTTGCGGCATGTAGAGATTTATAAATGGCAAAAACATATTCAGAATGATTAATATTTAAAAAAATTGGCTTCATGCCACCGACTGACTCCTTTGTTGTGGCTTTTGGACGAGGAAAAGAAACGATAAATAAAAAACTTTCTCCCACCGTTTTGTCAACAAGCCGCCTTGCATTGATAGTGCTTCTTTTCTTACCTGTAACAATAGATCATAAAAGTTAAAAAAAGTTTAAAAATGTAATGTTCTAAGTAAGGAGTAAAACTTAAAATTAAACTTGACGGACGATACAGTTCTTTACATACTACTGGCAATTTCAACGCCTTTGTGAGAAACACACCTGTATGCAATGGTAAGTGCTACTATTAGCATATTTATAAAACCCGCCATTTTGAACTCGTAAAACTCCTAGCCGGCTTAAAGAGCGATCTCGGAGCATCTGCATGACGATAATAATGCTCAAAGTACTCGGACTCGCTACATTTCTCGGTAGAGCGCACACGCAACCGACGACTACGTGATGCTACAAACCAGTTTCAATATTTCTTTCCTTACAGTGCCATTTAGAAGCGGCCGGGTAACCGTCGCTGTGTTTTTACTAGCGATGTGCAGGCGCATAAAAACTGGGCAGTGGAGTCGCACAAGCAATTAAGACCAAGGTCTCCGGGTTATCAAACCCAGCGAGTCGCCGCCGCAAAAAATGTAGCGAATAATGAAGTCGATGGTATTAAAAGATAATGGTAGGGTTAACACGCAGTCTTAACCACCCTCCTGTTGGCCTATAGTGAATTAATAAGACTGCATTGCTGGTTGGCACATTGCTGGTAAGTTTAAGCGTTCTTTACAATGATATGTCTGACGACCTTTGCAATCAGCTATATGAGTACTCATTTATGTTTCAAATTGCTATACCAAAACGTTATTTACTTAAACGGGTAAATTTTCATGATTTCATCGAAATATACACCGCTATGATTGGCTCTATTTAACATTTTAACCTTTATAATAATTACTAATAAAATTCTTCCCAGATCAACAAAAAGAAAAGTCAGCCATACGAGTATAAGATTGAACCAATTGTCGTTGATACTGTTTCTTACTTTATTTATACGGACAGTACAATTTCGATTTGAGAACTCATTTCACATTGTGAATTCCGTTTATTAGATCGTTCCACCAGTGAGTTACTGCTGGAAATTCCAAAGTTTAAGTGGGTCAGAGAATGGTTCTGGCTGCAAGCCCAGTCCCCGAGGAAGTCAAATAGTCAAGGCTAGAGCACGTCTGATGCATACGCAATCAAATCCTGTTGTATCCAGGGCTAGCAATGTGACAGGCATAGGCAATCGTAACGGCAATAGGGTAATAGTAACTAACAATATCTAAATGTTGATATGTGTCGTGGGGTTATCTACTGCGATAGCTAAGCAATATTGATATGGATGATTTATCAATCGGACGTAATTCTAAATACTCGTATAATGCAGTTGTTCAGCATGCAACTGTGAACTGTACCTATATAATATTATAATGTTCTTCCCGCTAGACAACACATTTGCCTATTTGCCCACATTGTTTCAAGTACCAGCACTAAAATCCCATAGCAAATTCACAATGTGCTCATGCTTATTGGCTTGCACTTGACAGTTGATGTCATTCGCACTAACGCGACCTGCTAAGGAACCATGTTACCGTTTCCAACTTACATAATACATAGACAATGTCTTTCATTGTCTCACAAAGTCAACCTTCAGCTGCAAGCTTTAGATTCACTTTCAATTGGACGCCAACACCAGTTGCATCGTCAAGACTATCACTAGGTGTGTAGATCACATCTATAGCTTCTACGGGAATTTGAATCGTATCTTCAAGAGTGTAGGCAATTGTTTTGGTTGCGTTTGTAAAATATTGTAACCTTATGTTACTGTGTGCCCGTACAGTATCATTTACGTGATGTAACTACTGAGCCCAGTGATATGAAATTGCGTAGACCGATGGTCGAGAACCATTGTGGCCTGAGAACTTGAACTATGGGGTCTCAGTCTGTATGGGTTCAACTATAGGTTGGTTTGTATCAATTACCAACGGGCCTTTAGACACTGGATTGGTTGCTGTTTTCTATTCAGAGTACGAGACCGTGCATAATGTGAAGATATTAATTACTATGTCGTTGTCCCTTCTGAAGCGTTGACCCGATTCGCAAGGTCTTCAAAGGGTTCATGTTATTCTTGAATAATACTGTTTGTAATTTGAAGTGAGTTAATTAAAACAAAATGATTTTTATTTTTCTTTCTTTACCAACGCCACAGAATAAATAATAGCACTACTGTACCAATGTTGATTAATAACCAATTATTTAATTCACACATCTTACAAAGAATAGGTACTCGTAATGCCAAATTGCTAGTCCAAGATGATTTTCTTTTTATTTCAAGTATCTTTAGCAATGTCATTGTAATTTCGGCCCTCGAAAAAACTTTTGCTTGATATAACAACAGTCCTGTGTCATCCGGATGCGATCCCAACAATATGACAGTGTCGATGTTAAAAAAAGATTCTCCTTAATATTTTATGTGCCAGACCATCATCCAAATATGAAATTAATCAAGATTAAAGTCAGCACACCCAATAATTGGGGCTGATGTCTTTACGAGCAAATTTACTGCTTCTCCGGCGATAAGTTATTTTTTGCGAAGAAACAGACATTTTGTAAAATATCGGTGTTTGTTTTAGGTGTTTATGTCCATGTTTATTACCAGACCAAGTAAACAGTACGTGCACTGAGGTGTGAAGGAACTCTGTATCCGGAGAATGAGGTAACTACCAGAAAAGCACATGAAAAATTTAGATTTCAAACCGTGCAACTGGTTAAACATCAGCTGCAGTAGCGCCACCAAATAAATCATTTACTTATTGTCAGTCACTTCGATCGAAATTATTATGTGTTTAACGACAATAGAATATAACCCTTCTATTGTCGTTAACTGTTAAAAGTGGCCATTTTTGGCAGTTACGGCTTACATAACTTATTGATTATATTTGGAAGTATAAAGCAGTAACTAAAATATATAACCCTTCTATAATTGTCGTTAAACACATAATAACTTCGATCGAAGTCACTGACTAATTAAATGATTTATATCAATTGGTGGCGCTACTGCAGCTGATGTTTAACTTTAAGGGACAAAGGTTTTCAGATGAAAAAGTTCCATCTCTTATTGCAAATCAATCAGCATGTCACGCGGTTTTGTGCGAGGGGACCTATTTTTTTGCTGCCTAATCAGTCTGCTTCCTGGAGAAAGTTAGTTTCATGAATAGAACACCCTGCTAAAATGTTTCAAACGATTAAAACTTCCTGGCTAATTTTGTCTACGGCGAACCTTAAAATAATATAGAGCTGTCGAATCATGTAGCCGAGCGGTGTGGTGGTGAGGGCTGTAATGGCGCGATAACTCTTAATTATTACACAGGCACTCAGCCACTTATATACTTAAATATTACTTTACTGACTCTCCAAGCTCAAAGTGAATTTGGAGGAGAATCCTTTGTAATAACAGTAGCTAAGTACCTAATTGTATTTCTTACATAATTTGTTAATTGCAAATTATTTTTTATTATAAATTCAGGTAAATTTAAACCCATAATATTCTGTCCGTTTCGTTCGACCCACGTTTCTTTACTGTTAAAACTGCTAGTCTTGCGTTATATATCGACTACCTTTGTACAATTCTTTCACACGATACGAAAACCCTTCTACCAATAAAAGTTCCCGCTGTATCCCACTTACGTTTGCCATCTAAATTAACAACATAGCACAGCTGAAATCTCTATGATGCTTATAAAATGCACGATAGGCGCCTACAGAGGGCTCTTTAGCAAATAGGTCAGCTCATCGACCGTTGGTCATGTGCGTGAGTCGATTGTCAATGCAAATTGCATGTATGCATGATATATTGGGTCATTTGAATGGTCATTTTAAAAGGTTACTTGTTACCGGTTGCTATTCGCTTTCCGACAAGATGGATAAATCTGAGTCATTATGATTCCTGATAATCCAGTGAGGCAACAGTAAAATCGAAATAGTACTCTATGAATTAGAGGTTTACTTATTGGGATAATGATCTCGAACCACCTCGTTCCACTATCCACCAGAAGGGTACCAGAACTTTCACTCTTTGTGGTGGAATTCCCCAGTTTGCAAGTAATTTTAACCAATAGAACCGCTTCGCCAGATCTGTGCTGAGCGAGGCAAGGTAAATGAAGCGATTCTATTGGTTCTTGAAAAACACATCCCTCGCAACGCATCCTCGCACATCTCTGGTGGAAAAGCAGCCTTACCGCTATGAAATGGACCGCCTAGCAGCGTCTACATTTTCCAAGAAGAATTAATAGGCATCTTGTGTTCGTGTTCTTCTCTTTCTATGAGAACCTCTCAAAAGTTTAGCGACTACAATTAAGGTTTTATCTTTGCTGTTTCCGTACTAATGTCTTAGGAATTATGGATTATTCCAGGAATACCCACTAATATATCCGCTCCAGTAGAGATCAAGGTTGTGATCAGGTTGGTTCGATTGATCCTGTTGTGTGTGAGATGTCCCCACATATTTATTTATTTTACTTTTCTATCATGTCATAGTCGTATCGTAGATATTCCTAAATCAATCTTATTGACCATCAATTGGTGGATGAAATCTGGTGGGTTAGATATTTTAAGACTTTCTGTTTATAGACTGTTTTTTATCCAATGACTCTGTATAGAATGCATTGTCTATATCTTTTAACATAAGTTACTATTGTGTTACCACTGCCTTTGTATCTATGTAAACTGTTATCATTCCTACACTGATTATATCCCATTACGCAAGTGTTACCTACTATGTTGCATTGCAAATATCGATATGATTATCACATACTTAATAGTCAAGTTCAGTGTAGGTACACGTTCATAAAAAAAAAACAAAATCAAAATCATCATTTAGGTTCTATGATAACTATAGATTTTCCTTGTACAGGGGAACGAGTTATGAGCGATGCCCTTGAATGACATCCTCTCCCCTTCGTTTCATCTTTTCTCAATCTTCGGATATTGGGCCAGCAAAGAACATAAAAAAAACAACATCCCAAAATTATTAACTGAATTTTAAGTAATTTATATTTCTCTTTGATTACAAAATTGTAATTTTTGTAACGAACATTTCTGTCAAAAATGAAGTAGGTATGTGATTAAAATGTAAAACATTTTAATCATAAAATTGGCGAGTTCCGGTGTTTTTCAGATTTCATAGAATATTATTAAAACGGGAAAGGAATGCCGTAAACAAGTTCTGATTTAAATTAAGAAAAACATGACAAAATACCTTAGGGTCGTATTATATTATAATTTCAAGCCGACTGAAATACGTGATAATGTTTTTGAATAGGCACAAAGGAAATTTTCATCACAAAGTCGTCTGTTATATTTTACACGTGCTGGAAAACTTTGTACTCTCGAACCGCTAACGTTTAGTATATAAAATATATACTCAGCAATCTTTATTTAAGAACCGGAAAGACAAGTGAAAAACGACGACGATAATGGTCGTGAAAAATAAAATAAAGTTTAAAAAAATGTAAGTAAAAATGAGGTTAATCCTTAACGGAGACTACCCACAAAACTTCACACCCAACAAATTACTCAAAGCCAGAACAATAACTCTACAAAGATTTATCTTGTTTTTTTTCTATTTTCTTATTTTCTCTAGTATTATATTTGGAGTCGCCTATTTATTTCTTTGACAAGAGCCGTGTCAGTTGTCTGGGGAGACGTTGACTCCACTGTGTTGTGGTATTTGCCAAAAAGCAGGAGTTATAATGGGATCGGTTTGACAGCATGCGTCGGCGCACGCTTCCGTGCCAATTTTGCAATTATGTTGGATGGTGGGTTAGGGGTGATGCAGACTAGCATAATTGACACGGCTTCTTCCACAGTCCGCACCTAGTTTCAGCATAATTTCAATGGCAATATGTATTTTCATTCTGTGAAAAATCGCCTAACATTATTATCAAAACGATCGGATCTGCGATGAAAAGAGCCTCTGGGTATAATATTGTTGATCATCATAGGTAAGTCAATCTGTATAATAAATAATAATTGTACGAATCTTTAGTTCAAACTGTGGTTCAAACAGTCAGATTTGGAATCCTTGGTGTCAATAAAGAATATTTGTAAAGAAAACAAGCCACCCCTCCCTTCCCCTGTAATTGACATTTGACATTACTACCTGTATGCCATTTATAATCATCATCGTGTGGGTTGTAAGATCGACATAACCGACCTCACAAACCCTGGTGTCAGTGTTACAGAGCCGCCAAAGACCAATGACTTAGCTCGTGTAACGACAGATAGTAGCCGGGACCAGCGGCTTAACGTGCCTTCTGAAGCACGGAATCGTCTTCCTTTTCGGACAATCAGATGATTCAGCCTGCAATGTCCTAACCAAACTGGGGAAAGTGTCATAAAGAGATTTTTGCTTGACAGTGGAATCGAACCCGGAACCTCCGTAATGGGCCTCGAAATCTCGACCACTCGGCCACGGAGGCTGCTAGGCTGTATGCCATTAATTTGAATTTAAATAATATAGGGTAAATAAAGTGTGATTTGTCGATATCAATTCAATGACAATTTATAATTTTAATGATTACAATATTTGTAATTCGCAATTTAAATGTTTATTACAAAATGACTGACTTGCAACTAAAGATACTGAAACAGGCAGGGCCAGCATATTCCACGGACACGATTCTATATTCTCAACTCTTTCATAATGATCGAGTAATGATAGCATATAAAAACCAAAGAAGATCTAATTTTGTAATTATTTAAAGATTAACGGCATCCTGTGTTTATCTTCGCTTAGGATGTTAAGTGTATTCAGAGCTTTAGGAACACAGATGTGCTATATTATTACATAGCAATTTGCACGTTTTTTAAAAACAGAATTACTTTGTGATCATAGTTTTTATTTAGAACACCATGTGTGATGCAAGTGTCTTTATGTTTATGTTAAAATTGTGTTTTGTCTGAAACATAATAAATTTTAACAAGGAACTGCTTAGTAGTTGACATAAAATGATTTAATAATTCCAAGGTGTTCAAAAATTATTAATTTTGTAACGTGTATCGTCTCAAGGACAGATCAACGTCTTTTTCTGTCTGTCTGTCTTAGAAAATAAAAAGAATGGATATTTTTTTAACTGTTTATAATATATTATGTTATAATAAGAGCTTCGGTGGTGTAGTAGCTAGGATATAAGTTCGATCCCCACCTCGTCCCAATGTGTTTTAGAATTTCGAATTATGTGCTTACGATAAAAAACATCGTGAACATCGTGATAAAACCTGCTTATATCTACGAATAAATTCAAAGGTTGTGTGTAATGTTGACCAACCCGCACTGGGCCAGCGTGGTCGACTAAGACCTAATCGACTTAATCGCCCTAATTCAGTAGGCTCGAGCCCCTCGGTATAGGGACGTATTTGAACTGTTGATGATTTGAATATTCTAAAGACGTCGTATCCTATAGAAAAAAAACACGAATTAGTGCTACATTTTTAGTCGTTGCTAATGGTAATGGCTATCAGAATCCAATTTAATTTTCTAAATGGAAATCGCCACCGGAACGAAATTAACACCAGACCCTATACAATGTCTCTAGCAGTCCAGCAACACAGATGTAGGTAAGTAGACATAGATTTTGTTCTTGCTTCCGCTCAGCCGCTTTGCAGACAACGTAATTGCCAAGTTGGGTACACAAGACATTATAAGTTGGATCATACGAACTGATCTTGTCGGACCTATTGTCGGTTGTAAGAGTAGATTCCATGACTATTTCATGACTATTCTAACTATTTGGTCTCTTGTAATGACAGAGTTTCGTACAACGACTATATTATCTACATAAATTATTCCTTGCACTGTTACACCAAACGGTTTTACCAACTTTGATTATATCATGTCAGAATGAGGTCTGTAGAAAAGCATAATTAAGGCAGGATTTAGTAGGATGTAGAGCGATGGAAGTTTCTTTACTCCTGAAAACCCATATTATTATCGTATCCACTGCATCCATTAATTAGGAGCACATATCATACAAATATTTTATTTCATTACAAAACAAAGTCGCATCGTATACGCTGCCGCCTAGCGAAGTTCGCAGACCACCGCGAATAGCAAATTGAAGGTAATTATAGATAATTGCAACCACGGTCATGGTCAATAAGCACCAATAAGCACATGGGAAGGACTGAAGGTCTATGTCATACAGTCATACACCTGCGAACGAGGCTCGTTATCTACAAGATTATGCTTTTGAATTATGAAATAGAACTGCGAGTTATGTAACTGCTTGGAATTATTATATTATGGTAAATGACATGGTGTATACTGTACTGATTTGCACGCAGTGATTATACTGATGATTTCAATTTCTAGATGTCTAAGCCCTTGCCTATTATAATAGGTGCATACTGAGGGGCGTAGTATTCAATTCAAGTCTATAGCATCACTTGATGATGATGATGTCCTCTTATCCCTCATCAGGGACATAGGGCTTTAGATTTTGAGCTCACTTGCGTACTAAACATCCAATATATCAAAACAATTTATTACTCCTGAAAACACCACGAACTCACTGATGCTCCTGAACCTATATAACTATCATTTACTGTTATCATCAGCAGCTCTTATACGTCTTGATTGAGGGGCTCCTAGAGCATTAGGGCGTGCAGGCAGATGAGGGGAATCATTTACTGTTTGCGACGTATATCTACTCTCGGAGTCTCTTTCACTTTTTTTTGGATTTCTTGACGAAAATCGGACATCATTTGTTCGTATATTTAATAATAGATTAGATAAGATCCCCACCAACAAAACTTCATGAGTTTGTTTGCGAGTAAATTAAAGGAAACGATGGGTTAATCAATTTGGTATTGAGTTGTAAAGTGGGTAAGGTTTTAATTGAAGATCTGAGCGACAAATTGGATTCTGTAGAAGTCTTTACGTCCAATTTTCATTCCCCGAGGTTTTGGAGTGGGAGTCATTAAACGAGCTAAATGAAACATGATGCTGCTGAATTTTCTTCTTTATATTGAACTTTTGCCACGGTATTTCGTGTAGGCATTGTCAGGTTGTATTTTTTTAAATGATAGGTCTGCGTAAAAATGTAGCAAAACAGAAAAGTAATCAAAATTAAGCCCTTAAAATTTCCAATAAATTTATTCAGTCTCATATTCAAGTATATTATATTGAGGTAAGAATTCCTCTTCCTTCATTAATCGTGTGGGTTGTAAGGTCGACAACTGATTAACTAACCCACAAGGATTGGTATTGGGATTCCACTAGCATCCTACAAATGAGAATGTTCTGGTTAGTCAAGCATTTTGAACTATTCTTCCACTGGAAAGGCGCCAATGGAGTCTGGCTCGAACTTTCAGAACTATCTGATCCAGACACTAGCTCTGACAGTGTCTGCAGATTCCTAAGATTCTTGAGCATTCCTAAATAGTATAGGTGTGCTACAATCCTAGACATTCTGCGATCTATTATATGAGACGTCGCCGGATAACATAGGAAACACTACCATCGTTTTATAAGATTAATTTTAGATTTAAAAACGTTGAACTGAAACTTGTAATAGCTAGTGACCGAGTTAATTTGTAGGAATATTCCGGATATTCAAATGAAGAAATTGCGAATTTAAAAACAATTGTTCAACAAAAGTTGTTTAGTTTCGTAGACTGAGAGGTTTTGTGACATTTAGTAACAAGTTTTGTAGTATTTTACTTTTATTTCCACAAATTTTACTATATATAGATGGAGTGTATTCTATTTGTTGGTATACTGTTGGTATGTCGAAGGGATTTATTTACGTAAACTCGCGCGAGCCCGTACCTCCAATTTACACGATGAAGTCTGCAAACAGGAGTTACACCAGTCGGCAGTCGGCACCAGAATCATATTACTTTAGATTCAATTCTGGTGGTAGGGTTGTCACAAAAAAGTTAAATTAAAGGCACCAGTTTTAACTGCCGACGCCGTTGCCAGTTGCATTGATCGAAACCGGCGGCGGCGGAGGCATTTCCCAATGAAATAATCTAATGATTGGAATGTCGTCGTTATTTATTAAACTAAAAAAAAAATACAAGCAGTAATATTTCCAGAGAACCTAAGTGTCATCCACTCACACTTAATCATCATCATCAACAACTCTTATACATCCCCCCCACCTAGGGGACTCGGATCTGGCCCTAGTCGACCAGTTTAGCCCAGTACGGATTGGTCGATTTCACTCTCACCCTTTAAACAATTAATCTAAATAATAAAACTAAAACTAAAATTACACGGTAGGTTTGTCATTACCTGTTTTCTTTGTGCCAATTACCATACTCATGTAGCCGAAACATTTTTTTACCTTGACGAACTTTGCACTACCAGCCCTAAACCTAGCCCTTAGCCCTAAAGTACATGCACGTTTCAATTTACTTGAAGTGTAATTGAAACCCAGCAAATATGAATAGATGTGTATCTTCTTGAATCCAACTAGATTAGACGGAGCCGCGCCGCCCCAGGCCGTGTGAAAAGCCAAATGTGAAACTCTATTTGATGTAGATGAAGAAGCGATGTTAGCTACTTTTGTAATATTCGGCTAGCTATAGAGTTTACTTCGTTAGTCGTAGCAGGACTGTTTTTTTTATTTTGTTACCTATTAAAGTTAAATTCTCAATTCTAGCTGCAATTAATGTTCCAAACACACTTAATAAAAAAGTTAGACGTACTGGTCTGAGAAATTTAGAAAATAAACATAAATTTGTACTACCTAAAACTAAGTATGGCATGCGAACAGATGAACATCTAACACTCAAATAATAAAAAAAATCAACGGCCCGTTACAGTCCACTGCTGGACTATGAGCCTCCTCCACTTAAGCGGAAGGTTTTGCCATAATCTCCACGCTTGGCAGGCGGGTTGGAGATCGCAGATTAAAACGTTACTGTATCAGAGAGCGCTGCTGCCCGTTCCCTGTTCAATGTGTAGTCCCTAAGTCGCCTCTTACGACACCCACGGGAAGAGTAGGGGTTGGTGACAAATGTTTTCTACTCTGCCGTCACCACACGGCACATCTAATACCTACATAATGTAAATGAACTACCAAAAATGATATGTAGTGGGTGAGGAGAGGAATATGAACTCCATAAAAATACATAATATAATATTGTAACCAAAATGTAAGAGCAATAATGAAAGTAATCCAGAAATTACAGACACTGTGATATTTAATTGTCCTTTTTCGACGCAAGCGCAACTTTTTAATTTTGTTTGCACAACCCTAGTAGACGCAGGTCATGGGCACGTCTCAGGTGTATTTATAGTGTGGTACGTCGCGATCGCCCGCTTATTGCGAACCATTGTTCAACTAGAAATAAACGAAGAAACGGAACCTTATGTGGCTTCAGTTGGTCTACTTTGGTACATTTTTTTAGAAGTAAGGGTGAAGTTGGACTCGCAACTTCAGAGCGTACAACGTTGCAGTTTAAACTTTACGCAACCGCAAAAAAAAATACAAACTACTATCACTACTTCGAGCTGCAGGATTTGGCGAAATAGAAAAAATAAACAATATATTCATTCATTCATTCATTCATTCATTCAATAGAAAATCAGCTCAAAGGAACCTACTGCACTGAAGCAGCAGTGTAGAGCCTACGTAGCTTTGTGATTTTATTGGTTTTCTATGTCTTTTAGGACACAAATACATCAAATTAAATGTATTTATATGGCAGTGTACTGCACACTCCTGCGAAGAAATTCAAAGGTTGTGTGTGAAGTCGACCAACCCGCACTGGGCCAGCGTGGTCGACTAGGGCCTAATCGCCCTGTTTCAGGGTAGGCTCGAGCCCCTCGTTGGGGACGTATATGAGCTGTTAATGATATGGCAGTGTTAACTGAACTAAACGAGCATAGAATATAAACATTTAACATGAGCTTCAAAATTATCGAATCCTTTGAAAAATATCCATCCAGATGCAAATCTATAATCTGTATGGGCTCGCTGCAGTAATTCAAAAAACGAATGCACCAATAGAATTCTTATAGTTCTTGTTGAAGCTTTAACTCTCTCGCGCAAACATTGAGCTTTACTACCGCATTGCACTGAAAAAAAAAAAAACATCAAGTACCTATATTTGCAGTTTTGCGCTGAGAGGAGGTACAGTCAGTCATACTTAACTGAGACGGAAATATATTTTCATAATCTTATCATAACTTTTATTGCATGTTTGTAGTACACGGTCTAGGTTAAGAAACTCTTTACTCTCTTTAGAACTGACATCGCGACAAATGCTCCGCGCTGACGCGATGCGTTTTTGTTTATTAGTTTTTCTTTTATGGATCTTTTCGGCATTTTTGTGTCAAAGTAAGACGCATTTTCATTGATGATTTATAAAACTTCAATAAATAATACATTTACACTAAGTGCTAGCCGGACTCAGTGTTAAATGTTTTTATTTTAGTAATTAGTCCTGTATACTTCACCTCTTATAGAAAAACCAAACAAAATTGATTTCAAAGTATTCAAACACGTGTTTGTCTTCACTTATGAACGTGATTGTACCTAGGTGTTTTCGACGACGTAACTCACACATTAGCGAATGCTCAGGATTGAGAATTTTATGACGCGATTTTCCATAAGGCCATAACCCGCAAAGTTTATAGGTAGTGTACAATATGCCGATTGTGATGTGTGAGATATCTTGAACAGGTTACTGGGTTAGGTTATCCATACTGCGTCAAGCAGAGTACCAATTTTTTTGGGTGTTGTTCACTTACCATACACTGCTTTTGATTTTATTTATTTAATAAACACCATACCTGAAACAAAAAACAGATTTATCAAGAACAGGAATAATAAAAACATGTAATGATGGATCTAAGTGATGTAATAACATCTTATGGAAATAAATAATTTTTGACTATTGATAAATATAACCGTGATAATAAACCCTTAAATTGTGCCAATTTTAACGTAGAGAATCGCCACGTAACTCTTAAAATATACTTATATCATTGATTATACTAGATACCTATATATAGGTAGGTAGAACGTGTTAGTGAAACGGTGGCTCTATAACACTGACTCTAGGGTTTGTGAGGTCGGATGTCGACCTAACAACCCACACGATGAAAAGAACAAGAAGAAGTGAAATAACGCAAGACCCCTCGGATTGTAACTCAGCCCATGAAACTAAACAAGTTTGTTCTGGAACTTTTCCGAAATCGAAAAATGATTTTTTACTTTTCCAAATTGACTCGGCTAGCTGATGAGATAGCATGAAAACTAAAAAAAAAATACGATTTCGGAAACGTTCCAGAACAAAAGTTGTTCAGTTTCATGGGCTGAGTTACCACCCGAGAGGTTTTGCGTTAGTTCACTGACACGTTGTAGATTAGTACTGAAAAACTAAAAAAAAAGTCATTGCAATATTCATCAAAGGATTTGCTAGGCTGAAAATGTCGCTATGTATTTATATATACCTAAGAATCGGTAATAAAGGCTGCGGAATAATACAAAATGTCGTCTCGCAAATTTATCGGTTCAAGCAATGAAACGGGTCAATGAAACTGGACTGTAATTACCTCCCATAAAAATGGCGGCTGGCGAAACCTCTTGGCTTTTGATTATCGGGTTGCCTTTTCAAAGGGAAATCGGTATATCATCGGCCAATTCGCGATTTACGAGTACTGCTGTAAGTGATTCCATCTTTGTTTGTAGTCAGTTTTTTTTAACACGTTTTATTGCGCGTAACAAAACTGTTGTTTACTCGTATGAATTCGATATTTTCGACTTAGCATAGTTTATTGAAATTTTTGTAATATTCGAAAAAGTAAGGCGATGTGTGGAATTTCTTGAAATCAAAAGTAATGATAGCTTGTTCCAAACTCGCGGAGCTTTTTTAAAAAGTTTCGGAATAGTTAACCCGTTTAGTTTGTTTTTAGGGTTTCGTACCAATAAAGAAAAACAATAAGATCACTCGCGTGTTTCGTTTTCGTTAGTCCACAAAAAAAATCTTTAATGTAAGTATGTAGTACCTAAATAATAAATAATATGAATATCGAGATGCCGAAATTGTTGATGAAATCGACTGTCACTTCAGTTAACTTATTAAATTTTATCCTTCCTTACTTAGATTCAAAAAGTATATTCCACCTTGGCCCTCAATCCAACATCTTACAAAAAGTTTCCATACATAAATCGCATCGCAACCTACGTAAAGTCAACAACCATAACGCAGTATACATAGCACTGATCATTAGGGCTGTTTTTACCTACATTGTCGACGAAATGATGTGTTGTGTGCGCGTGGGCGAAGCGAATCGGTAGCCATGTAGGTAGGTACCCGTCTCAGACCGGACCTTAACCAGTATAAAATGACACGCGATGAATGGGTATTAAGTATAGCACGGTCTATTTTTATACTGGATGCTTAGGTTGAATGTGACTGTACCTATAAATTATTGTGCAATGGAACTTGTAACGAATGGATTTTTGTGGTTGTATTGAATTAGTGAGCAAATTTCTTGGTTGCGACATAAGGTTTGTTCCCATATTATAATATATTTTATCGTCGTTTGATGCCCAATATGTATCTTCATTCTTTGTAAGGTCTTAGCTTCATCAAATTCGTAAGATCTTTCACTATTAGACAATTTTTATAAAATTTTTATTAATTCTTATGGTTAGTTCCGGAAAATATGAAATTTGAATTTTATCGTATTTATTGGGGGTAAGTTTAATGGATTCTTTGGTTGTTTTACCAGCTTACCACATTGTTAAGTTCAAAATAAAAATTAGGTAGAGTAAAAAGTAAGCTTATTCTTTTGTCGGTAGCATTAGCAACGATATCATCCTAATTGACTTCAAAGTATTTCAGACAAGACAAAACTAATATTACCTATTCAGATCTATAAAACCATTGTTAGCATGTTAAAAAAAAACTATATGAATGGCTTAAGAAACAAAACTACTATAGTGTTAAGGAATTTCTTGATTAATACTTAAAGATAACCTGTTGTGATATTTGCATGCTACTAAACTTTAGTTAAACATGTCTGCACTAACTTTTTTGTCAATGTAACACCCCTATACCATGTTTAAAGCAAATAAAGATTATTCTTATTCTTAAAATATATTATGTCTTTATGAAAAAAATGCTCACATTTTGTAAATTCTTCAAATTTCACACATAGCTCCAGTCCTTCCAGTTCGTTCTCTATTTCGGTAAACAACGACATATTTTATTCCCACATAAGTATACGGGTTACTGAAATTTATGTGTTTTCAGAATGAAATACGTGGCCTGAACAAAAACGACGTATAACATAATGATTTATTTCATAGGAAGTTCTTTAACAGGTTATTTACAACTGACAATGAACAGTCGTAAGTATAGTGTGTGTGATCTCGCAATATTGAATACACTATTTAAATATGATGGTTAAGATTATTGGTTTTTAACTCGTAACTGAGGAAGTAGGAAGTTTTAACTCAAGTTTAGACAAATGAGTTGACTTCAGTTTTATGATAGTCTGTTATGGTGGTTGTTCCTTGAATAGAAGATTTATCATCATGATCATTATTTTTCTCAATGAATGAATGAATGAATGAATTAATGAATGAATATACTATGAATATACTCAATTCACAACAACTTTCTTTATTGCCATGCTTTCGTTGCGACTGTGTTTTCGAATTTCAAAATGTGAACGCTACCCATCTCTAAATTCACATTGTCAATGATTGCTCTAATTTTGGGAAGCCTATCATCATCATCATCTCAATCGGGAGACGTTGTCAAAGATAGGCCTCTCCATCAAGTATGTGTAGAGTCAATCAGAATTATTTATGTTTACATAGCAACTCCATCATTGACTATCAGGTAGGTATTATTTTTTAAATCGGTTTACCAAAAATATTTTTGTTAACAATACAGAAATGGGTAGGTATAGGTATATCATAAAATGACACGTCCTTTTATGCCGAGACATTAGACATCTTGGACATTAAACTTTATCTATGGAATGTGAGTAGCTTTAATCTATGGCAGGTTGACGGCGACTCAGAGTTGGTAATCGACCTAAACGAAGAAACAAAGGAAATTAAATATTACTTATATTAATTTCATGTCCTATTGAAACTCTGGGAAGTGTGTGAATAAGAAAACTATACAGCATCCTCATAATACTCTTCATTCTCTTATAAAATCTACTGCTTTAATTAAAATGGCTACCATCTAAAAAAAACTACCATATTTTGTGGGGATTCCCTTTCGGTTTCAAGAAATCATTCATCAGCCAGGTCATTATATCACTACCAGCTCATTTACGCCCCCAACGAAGGGCTCAAGCCTACCCTGATTTAACAGCCAGTGCCAAGAAAAAAAGATATCCCCTATCTACATTAGAGACTTTACTCGACTCTCCAAAACCAGCAAAAAAGATTTAAATAACATTCCAATGTGTCGATTGTTGTGGTTCATTGCTTGAACCGATAAATTTGCGAGACGACATTTTATATTATTTCGCAGCCTTTATTACCGATTCTTAGGTATATAAATAGCGACATTTTCAGCCTAGCAAATCCTTTGATGAATATTGCAATGACTTTTTTTAAAGTTTTTCTGTACTAATCTACAACGTGTCAGTGAACTAACGCAAAACATCTCGGGTGGTAAGTCAGCCCATGAAACTGAACAACTTTTGTTCTGGAACTTTTCCGAAACCGTATATTTTTTACTTTTCATACTATCTCATCAGCTAGCCGAGTATTATTTTAGTGATAAAACTATAAAAAAATAATATTTCAATGAACTTAAGTTAGGTAGGTAAATTATTTGGCAAATGAAATGATCTATAGCACAGTACGAAGTCTGTATGTACTCATCAATCAGCGAATCATAATTCACGCCAAGACGTCACATATGACCTTGCCCATTTCTACACTATGACGCGAATGTTTCGGCCGACAAGAGATCGTCAACCCTGATGACGTCACGAGTCATTACCAGCGTCCTGCATCGGTCGTGTCCTTCACGATAACATTATTTACCTACTGACGAGTCTAGTATTGCATAACTCTGCGTTTTACCTAGGATAGGCATGATGAGGTAAACTGAGTTCATAATTAATTTTAGATAGAGTTTTTAACAAAATTATAGACAAGACAGGTCGTATAAGGCCAATTATTAAAATTTGTCAGAATTTTGATGTTACAAAATAATAATGGTATTTGGCGTCGAATCTACCTTCTTTTATTTCTAAGAGGTATTGTAATAGATGGAAACGTCTAATTTAAAATTAAATCCTGAAATAATTTACAGCTTATACACCGTAAAATTACATTGGTTGATCTTCGTTTGTGTTCAGTCCGTTAAACTGAACAATTTTTCCCAAGGAACAAGGGCTGACAAAAAAAAATTGCATCCCATCCCCCATAGGAAATTGATCAGCTGAACGCACGGTTTTGTATGAACGTTCCAAATTTTTTTTTTCTTTTAACCTAAATAAAAGAAAAAAAAATATTTGTCGTTTTACAGCCCACGTTCCTTGCGGACAGTAATTTGTACTGAACATTCCCTTTAACAAAAATCAACCAATGCAATTGCAAGGAGTATAAAATGACAAATTAAAGGAGCTCTCGTTATGTAAGTAGAAAAGAAAGTATCCTGCGCCTGTGCCTGCAAACAACTACTAAAAGCAGATAGGTACGGTACATAAACAAATAAAAATAAAAGCGTCAATTATTTAGCAGTTACTGACTGTATGCAGTAAATTGTGTTTTTGTTGTTTTTTACACAAATTGAAAAATAAACATGGAAGGAAACGACACATAATATAGGAAATACATGGCAATAAATAGTGGTAGGTAATATTTAATGGTAGACGAGGCACAAAACAAAGAAAAATATTGTATAGATAGAAATATGTAGCTGTTACAAAAATATTTAATTATGGTATGGCAGTGGCAATGGTGTTATGCGATATCTGCTTTTGCTCGTAACAAACGAGGCTTTACCAGCTACTGTAAAATCTCGAACATAATCCTTTAAAGTCGAATTTGATCATAACTACAAAAATTGTCTACAATACTGTACCAGACCTATGGATCATAAACACCAACGGCCCGTTACAGTCCACTGCTGGGCTATGAGCCTCCTCCACTTAAGTGGAGGGTTTTGCCATAATCTCCACGCTTGGCAGGCGGGTTGCAGATCGCAGATTAAAAGGTTACTGTATCAGAGAGCGCTGCTGCCCGTTCCCTGTTCAACGTGTAGTCCCTAAGTCACCTCTTACGACACCCACGGGAAGAGTAGGGGTTGGTGACAAATGTATTCTACTCTGCCGTCACCACACGGCTATCCTATGGATAAGACCTATGGATATGTGATCATAATGCGATTGGAAAACAGCCAGTTATTATCATGCATTGAAGAATTAAAAAAAAACAAAAGAAGTAATGTAATGTACAATAAAAAAAAAAAACAAATAACACCACAGTCACCTCACGCTGCACGTGTTATAGAATCTGAAGGTAATAATCTCAAAATACAAACGCAACATGACAAAGTTGCGTATACCGGACACCTGACGTGGACGATAGAAATAGGTCACGATACGTACCTACCTATAATAGTTTAACTTGTCCACTAATGTAAACCAGCAAATGGAGCTGGTGTAGTTTGGCAGACAGATTTATTTTGAAATGCTGCACGAATGTAGAGATTCACCTGGCAAAGTCATCATCATCATCAGACTTGAGGCTCCGCTTGCGAACTTTTCCGTGGGTATAAGATTTTTCCCGGCGTAAACATATGCCTATGACCGTCATTGTGTATTAAACAATATTTTTATCTTTCATCAAAACTTCTAAATAGATAAGTTTAAAAGCAAACAGAGACAGACAGACGTTTGCATTTATAATATTCACACAAATGCATTTCAAACATTTTCGGACGCACTAGGTAAGCTATCTATCTTCTGTACTTTCAAGCTATATCCTTGTGTGAAATAAAGTATATTCTATTCTATTCTATTATATCAATCTGTAATTTCAGTTACACGGTTGTTATTTTTGGAGTCATTCCTGACCTACCTCAAATCATGAAAATATGTCACCGTAAATCAGACGTAGTTGAAACTGGTCCAATGATAAACCTATTAAAATTCGCAAGTTTATTTAGTTTGATGAAGTTTGAGAATTTCGCCGAATTGATCGGTTGCTTTAAATTAAACATTTTCAGGAGAATAACATTTTTAACTTTTGCGATTTTTACTGCTAAACCACCATTAAAAATATTTTCATCAGAAATAAGCACTTAATCATTTTTGCGGATGAGTGAATGTAACCGAGTTTGAGGCCAGTCTAGTAAGCTCAGACGTTGCAGCACCAAAAAAAACGTAATGTACCTCTGATATAAAAAAAAACACACGACCCAACAGTCCCCTCACCTCTGTCCTCTTATTCCCTCCCAAATCAGCCTGCCCCCTCTATTCCCATCTGAATTATCGAGTAATGAACCGTGTGGAAGGCAGCCAGTGACGCTGCGCGTGCGCACCTAGTGAAGCTCAGCCTTGACCCGCTTGCTAGCACAGCTTTATCGACTTGGGTCTGATTTGTCAACTGGTCTATATTTCTTTATTTTCTATTTCTTTATACAAACTTTATTTATTTATTTATATAACTGTGCTTGTGTTTTGTTTTCGCATATTTACTTCAGTTAATTTGTTTTCTGCATTTACTAATTTCAGTTGATCTCTAAGGAGATGCTGGAAAAGCAGAGGAAATATATTGCTAATTACTAGGTATGTAAGTAAATAAGTAAGTAACACATGTAGCTGGCTAAAAAAATCATTAAACTATTTAACCTATTTATCTTCAAATTTATCATCGAACTATGGACGACGGCTCCGTAGCCCAGGTGGTAGTGTATCTGCCTCTGACGCACAGGGTCGCGTGTTCGAATCCCGCCCCGGGCAAACATTCGTGTGATGTGTTTGCCTTGTGTCTGGTTGTTATTTATCTATATAAGTATGTATTTATCTTATCAGCTGTCTGGTACCCATAGTACAAGCTTTGCTTAGTTTGGGATCAGATGGCCGTTTGTGAAGATGTCCCCACATATTTATATTTATTTTATATTTATTGCAACAATCGAGCAGAACTGTAAATTGAATAAGTATCTTAAAAAAAAATGCAATATTTCACTTTGAAAGCAGATATTTACTAAGAACCTGATGATAGCCCTTATAGATAGATTTATCAAGTCTTACTGCTAAAAGCCCGAACTCTTTTGCACTAATCGGTCATTTCAAGCAAGAATATGTATGAATGTTTTGTCTTAATTTTTGAATATTGTATTGCATTTATTGCAAACTTTCATCCGCATTCACTTATTTTTCTTTTCTTTCTGATCAACACCACACTCAATACAACTGCAATAATAAATAGTTTGCTATGACAAGACAACTCTTACGCAGCCATTTTGTAACTGGCAGGATCCGGGGCAGATAATGAATGAACTCGCTCTCGAAGCAGGTCACTGCTGGAGCCTTGACCTGCTCAGTCGGTGCGCCGGCACATCTCCTCGGTTAACAATCTGTCATGTTTATTTAATGTAGAAGAAGTGCTAAGAGGAGCGTTTATAAAATATGTTCGCCTGCTGTACCACTCGAGATATCAGCTAGATGATATTCAACCATGGATCTTATCATGGGATCCTATAAAAAAATCCACCACTTTCTGAACTAACCTAACCTAACAAGTAATCCAGGGCAGACATTTAGCAGGCCATCTTGCAGCCTTGACCCGCCCGCCTGCGCCGGCGCATTCATCGCTCTCATTGCCCAATGTTTGTGGAGACAACACATGCGGGACTTACGTCAGTTAAGGTTATGAAATTCTGCGAATGTCAGCTGTTGTACATCGTCAGTAATTTAATTATAAATATTCGACCAGTTGCGAAGATTAAATTGATTCGACGTGTTATAAAAGACACATGGTTTTACTCATAAATAAGTTCCGTAACCCTTTAGGTAGCACTAAACGCACAAAGTGTTCAAAGTGGACCTTTTTTGGAATGTTCGTATTCTTATGCACCCTAACATGAAAGATGAAAGGCTTTAGTACATAACACCGAAAGTTAAATTGTCGAACGCCAATAGGCCGAACGTATACCCGGTCACTCCCAGATTTTCCTTGCTGTACCGCGCCACTGTGTGGCTGAAACATTAGGAGGACTTCAAGATCATAAAAAGTGTAATACCTTATTGTGACTAGCTTCCATCTCATGAAATCATCAACAGCTCATATAAGTCCCCACCGAGGGTCTCGAGCCTACCCTGAATTAGGGCGATTATAATAAGAAAAACGGCTAAAATCGTAAATGGACGAAGTATTTTTTAATGAGATAAAGTGAGTTCTTTATTCATTCATTCATTCATTCATTCTTTCGAGCAATCGCAACTTTACAAGAGTCGTCGTAAACTGACATAGATAACAGGTAAGCAGACAGCTAATTGGCCGTGTGGTGACGGCAGAGTAGAATACATTTGCGACACTGGCAGAATTGTCACCATTGACAGAAGCTATAAATATTGAATTGAATACATTTGTCACCAACCCCTTCTCTTCCCGTGGGTGTCGTAAGAGGCGACTTAGGGACTACACAATGAACAGGGAACGGGCAGCAGCGCTCTCTGATACAGTAACCTTTTAATCTGCGTGCCAAGCGTGGAAAACCCTAATAAGCTCATAGTCCAGCAGAGGACTGTAATGGGCCCTTGATGATTTGATGAGACAGCTTATCGTAGATTGAAAAACTCGATATACCTACTAAATATTTCGTTGCATAAAATATTATTGCTGAAATGACTAGGCATTCGTTAACCTCAGTCGTTTAACAAAAAGCGAAGCGGATATAACGTTGTTCGGTTCTAAAAGTCCGTCAAAAGGAAGCCAGCCTACTTCCGCTTTAGACTGAAAAACTAGTTTCTTAATTAATTTCCTTACAAATCAAAGGTCAGGGGCATATTTTAACAGTCGTCAACATTTTAAACGATTTTTAGTCTTTTCAACGACTTGAAGCTCAATTGAATGAATGGATTAATGCATTATTTTACTTGAGAGACCATTTTGGAATATACAAAAATTTGTTGTGTTCGAAAATGGATTTCCGGTTAGATAAGAATTTTCCATCGCATTTGGTTATCATAACTGCTATTGAGTTTACGTTTAGAATTTAAATAACCTATTTACGTAACTGCAAGCAAGCCAGTGCAGGCAGGTAGCTTCATTACCATTATACAACTCGACAAGAAAACGCCATTACGTTGATGAAAACAGCACAACTTTTCTGGACACTCAAATCTGAATATTCGAGCACGCGATTAGAATTTGTATTAGTTTTCCCAAAACTTTACAAGTCTAACCTAATATAGCTAAATTACTCAAGTGGTAGCTCGAACTATTAAAACTACAAAATAAAAATAACTATCATACTCGCCGTGTGGTGACGGCAGAGTAGAATACATTAGTCACCAACCCCTACTCTTCCCGTGGGTATCGTAAGAGGCGACTTAGGGACTACACATTGAACACGGAACGGGCAGCAGCGCTCTTTGATACAGTAACATTTTAATCTGCGATCTCCAACCCGCCTGCCAAGCGTGGAGATTATGGCAAAACCCTCCACTTAAGTGGAGGAGGCTGGACTATTCCAGCAGTGGACTGTAACGGGCCGTTGATGTTGATGATCATACGAGCCGACAAGCGACCGTGGCCATTTGTAAGGAAGAACAATTTTTTTTAAGAATTTCTAAAAGTTTTGGAACACGTAATTTATTAGTTTTCTGAAATGGAATGGACAGCGATGGACCTATTCCAAATCAATTAATAATAACCATATACCATTGGCATATTTTGTAAATGGTATATTCCTGTAGTTGCTCATGGTGGACCCTCGTTGGAGACTGTGCGCGGTCCTGATTAAGAGGTGCATCCTGTAGGACTGAGAAACCAGGTCGAGGAATCGGAGCAAGGCTAGATCGGAACATTATTCTATCAGAGGCGCGGCCCTATTTTTGTTGGGAACGTGTACACAGAAAGGAAAATGGCGTTGTATGAGAGATAGACACTGGTTGAAAAGTTATATAACTTGCTTGTATGAAGAGGTATCCACAATTATTCGGTTCTTATTTAACCGAAAAACATCGATCTATAATTGTTAAAATATTTGACGAAAAAAATAACTCTCAAGCTTTAGGATTTTTAATATACTGACCTGTGTTGCTTCTAGAAACGTCAAAGTCTACGCGATGCCAACAATAATTCTAAATAATATGATGAAGGTAAAACAAAAGAAAATCATTAATAAGATATTATAAAAGAAAATTACATAACATTGTGGAAGTTGCGAGGGTGTAAAGTTAAATATTAAAAGTGAATTATCAAAAAGCGAAATTGAAAGCTCTCGATTCCAGTTCTTCCCGGGGAAATGGGTCAGGAAGTCATTTGCTAATGGATGCCAAACCAAAAGTCTTCAGTACACTTCCAGAATCTAGGCAAACTGAACTCAGATCTGACGATGTATTCTGTAAATATAAACGAGTTATTCAGATGTTTTGAATCTTAATTATCGGTTATTTGACAAGAGCAAAAGGATTGTAAAGAACAAATAGTTAATTTCTTTGAACGATATTCTTCTTCTTAGTCGGACACTCTTGTCAGAGTGGTCGCGGTTGCGTTGACGAGGTACACGGTGCACAGACAGGTATTTTTCTCCTTTTTCTGTATCTTTTTTCTTAAATGTATGTACATGTGTTATGTAGATTTTTGAATAAAACTTTTTATCTATCTATCTATCTATTTAGCCCTAAAAGTTGGTCAAAATCAAAAATTTTTATTTTAGTTCTACCCGCTTTTTTGTTGTTTCCCGAAATACAAAATAATAAAAATAGCGCAGACCCGACGCGCTAGAGTCTTTCCCCCGCTCCATGCGCTTAGTTGGAAGTTACCGTTCGCTTGCCGTGGTCGTGTGATTGTTCGACACGCTCAAATTTCATTGTTTTCAAATATTAAATTTATGGTGATAAAGTCGATTTCGTGTGAGTTTCTACTATGGATCGTACACAATCAGGTATATACTTAATATTTTTTTAGTTTTGTTATGAAAAGACAGATTTTTCGTACCTTTTGCTCCATTAGTAACCAACCCTTAAAAAGTCCAATAAAATACCCATTTTCAAAAATCATTAATCGTTTTAAAGTATTTCTCAGCATTTCTCAGTAAAAGTTTATATTGTTTGGTTTAGAATGGACGCTACAGTATTCTTAAATGCGTAAAACAGCCACCCCAAACCACCCCTCTATTTTTGACAATTTTTTTTTTTTGCATGGACTAAAAAAACCACGTGCTATGTTTTTAATGAAAATTGGTTTATTTTGTTTCCAGGCTCTTCTGGAATGAGAGTATTAACTAGAGAGTATTTACTAACTATTATGGAACGCTCCAATGCGTCAACTTTCAACGAAAAGTTGGAATTTATGGAGTTGGAACTTCTCCATCAATACTCTGAAGATGACCCTAACATTGCCGATGCAAAACACAAGTTGTCGATTATACGTCACCAATTCAAGCAGAAATGGTCAGATGCCCGCAATACCCATGCCAGATTCTTAAAAAACAATAAAGAATGGCTCAAGGGCACCATATCGCTACCAAAAGCAGGTACCTATTTACGGGAGACCTTAACCCTTCTTTTGTTTCGAACTTAAATTTTATGGAATGTTATCAGTGACTAACGGTTTATCTTTTGTTATAGGATTAAGTCCAGGCAGACCTCAAAAGTCGTTCTCAGACTTATGTGAAAGGAGTAAAAGGCGAAAAACTGAAGAGCTTCGAACATCTGACTTAGATGAGCTGTCATACGCAACACAAATGCAATTGCGAAAGACTGGCGAAGTCGAAGCATCAAAAATCGTAAAGGTCCTTACCAGAAGCCCCCGAAAAGCAAAAATATATGCAGTAGCGATGAAAGAAAAAACCGCTCAACAAGAAAAAGAAGATTCAAAGAAATTGGCACACCTTCGTTCCCTGTTTATGTTTGTTGAAGCGGGGCTTACCCAGGCCCAATACGAAGTGGTTCGAGACACTAATACAGGCTTTTACCCGTGCTATTCGATTCTAAAGAAGTTGAAGAAAGAATGTTACCCCGAAATCCACAGCATAACTGAGACCTGTGCCGAAGTAAGGGTACAAAGTTTAATGGATCACACCATCAAACGATTATTATTGCATCTTGGTGAGGAGGTCCTGGAGCAACTGACTGAATCTGAAAAGCAGTCTTTTCTGCTCATCAGCAAATGGGGTTGTGACGGATCTCAGCAGATTCAATATAAAATGAAATTTGAAAATGAGACTGATTCCGACGCCAACATTTTTCAAAGTTCTGTCGTTCCACTTCAACTAGTCTATGGAATGGAAAAAAAAATTATATGGCAAAACCCAACTCCGTCATTACCACGTTATTGCAGACCAATACGTATACGATTTGTGAAAGAGACCACTGAAGTGACTAATGAGGAGATCGAGTACGTTGAAAATCAAATAAAAGAATTAAACAAGACCAAGATCGATGATATATACGTCAAACATAAAATAGTTTTTACCATGGTGGACGGTAAGGTGTGTAAAGCAGCAACACATACCAAGTCAACCGTGAAATGTTACATATGTGGCGCCACATCTTCCGATTTCAACGACCTTACGAAAGAAAGGCCCTGTAATACGGACAACATGCGATTCGGTCTGTCTCTGCTGCACGCTCGAATAAGATTTTTCGAGAGCATTCTGCATGTAGCTTATAAATTACCGGTCATGAAGTGGAGAGCTCGCCTGACTGCCGAAGAGAAGAATCTAGTGGAGACACGAAAAAAAGAAATCCAAACCAAGTTTCGCGAAGAACTCGGATTATTAGTGGATATTCCAAAGGCTAACTTTGGAAACACGAATGACGGTAATACCAGCAGGCGATTTTTCGAAGAATTCGAAAAATCTGCAGAAATAACTGGAATCGACCAGAATTTAATCTACCGATTAAAAGTCATTTTAGACACTATGTGCTGCGGGGTAAAGATTAACGTTGAAAAGTTCGACATTTACTGCAAAGAAACTGCCGAGTTGTACGTTTCTTTGTACAATTTTCACCCCATGACGCCGACATTACATAAGGTGTTGCGTCATGGGGCAGCCGTGATAAAGGAGGCGATTCTGCCAATCGGGCAGCTGTCCGAGGAAGCTGCATGCAGAAGCCCGAAATAAACATATCCGAGCATTTCGGTTAAACTACGCCCGAAAATTTTCGAGAGTAGCCTGCAACACAGACGTTTTGAATAGGTTACTCTTGACATCAGACCCCTTGCTGACAGGAATGAGGAACGCAAAACATAAAAGGAAGAGTCCTCTTACAGCGGATACCATGAATCTTTTGGAGGAAAATGATATTTACAATATTATTATCGAAAACGACTCCGAAGATGATGAAAATTAGTAATAAAATTTGTTAAGAGTTTATGTTTGCCTTTTTTTACACTATTGTACCTAAATATAGAACAATATACCTTAATAATACTATTAAACGCAAAAAATATTTTTGACCAACTTTTACGGCCAAATACCTGTCTGTGCGGTGGGGTGTTCGGTGGGTCGATATCTTTTCCGAGGGTAGCTCTCCTGGCAATGTGCTTCCATTTCTGACCATGGTGGACTCTGTAGCCTTTATGATGGCGTGCGTCTATCTAACGGGTTGGCAATTAAACGATATTATAATGATGGGAATCTAAAATGAGCATGATGACCAAGAAGATGTGCAAGAACAGTTTAGCATTTAGGCCCTATAAAAGAGGTCACACAAAAGAATTCTCAAAAAGTGTAGAATACAACCAAACCATAATTTTATCCCAACAATAAATGTATCACTTAATCCCAAACCAAGTAAGCAATGAATCCTAAAGTAACCGATAACTAACAATGACATAAAAACAAACATTGCACAGTGACCTAGAGCTATAATAAGCAGAATCTTCTCAAAATATCCTTATTGAACGCCCACTTCAAGTCCCAAATTATCACTTCTTATCTACGAGGTCAGCCTTGAAGTTCCTTCCTCGCCGGCGACATGTTTAACGAATAATCTGACCAAAAAACATCGCCCCATTTGACATGACTCTGTAATTTGGTTAAACAGCCGTCTTGATGTCTTCCGTGTTGACGAGGTCGCCATATTTCTTTATCTACAGCTAGGGTTACCATTTAGAAATTTGAAAAGTCTGGACAAAAAGTCGAACTTCTCGAGAAATTCCAGAAACTTTAGTACTTTAGTCAACAAATGCATATACTGCTGTGCACTTAGTTACAGTCGCAAAAGGAGGAACGGAATTGACATTTCCAACTAAGCTAAAAAATCCACACAAAATTCAAAGCCGGACTAAATCCGGACAGAAGTCTGAAGGGGCCCGGAAGGACAAATCCAGACGGTGGTAACCCTATTTACAGCGGCCATTTTAGAAACGAGAACAAGATGCAGCTGTTATCGTTATCTTTGACCTTCTCGTTTCCGAGTGCAAGGATTTTGGCCCAAATTCGTTGTCTGGCTGATAAAGACTGAGGAAGAGATTTATGTACGAAAAATGCCTTATATGGCCTACCAAGGCCTTGTATGGCCAGACTGATTTATGTTTTTTATATTCACGGTTATGTATAGAACCTATTGTATGTTGTAAGATGTGCTTACTAATCTCACATCCTTCATGAATATTATGTAAGCCCTCTTTAAAGTGTTTTGTCTAAGTACCACCTGGGGGCGTTTTCACGAAGCTACAAGTTACAAATTACAAGTACAATTCGACGTACATTGCGTAGATGATTAGATAAAACGATAATGGCTTACAGTTTAGGCAAATCGGCTACGCAATGTATAGGTATATCAAATTGTAACTTGTACGGGTCCTGAAGTTCAGCTCACTCTAAATGTGCGTGACCAATTTGTGTTTGTGTTTACGAGAAAAAAATACTAATAACGAAGGTTGTGGTTGTCGAAGTTAATTTAACGTCACAGTTTAGGTCGACCACCTTGACTTTATGTGAAATGACCCTTGGCCACCCCCTGACCTTTCTGATAAGTTCAAATATTTATGGAAACTATGGCGTGGCTCACGTTATGGCGACTGCCGACATGTGACATATTCTTGACAATCATGGTTTTAGCTACATACACAACTTAACTTCTAACACCTTCAAAATACTTAGAAAATACTATATGCCTTTTAAAAGAAAATAATAATATCTTGATAATAAACTTGTCTTTTAGGTAGAATACCTATATTAACGTATATTGACGTAAGTAGCTTTTTTAAAAAACAATAAGGCTCATTTCTTATCAATGGTTCCGTCAATACTGAAGTCATTTAGTCATTACGTAACCAATAATTCTAAGTGAACTTATAGACAAAATAATTGTACGCAAAAAGCAGTATTTTAGTAATAAAGTTAAAAAACAACAAAAATGTGAAATGTCAAAATAAAATATCTTTCTACGTTATTTTTTCCGTTCTAGACTTTGCTATAGATGGCGAACATAAAAAAATACTTATTGTGATTTATCTTCAGAATCAAATGGCGCAATATTGCAATGGCTTTAAAAAACAGCACGATCAGATTAATTCCTTATCATGCCTTCGAACTGATAGCAGAAAATTTGAGGTCAATAAACAAAGACTCTCGAAATCGCGAGCGAACCGGCCTTATCAAGCCACTGAAATAGCTATCTATACAAGTAGGACAAAACTTGGACAAAACCTCAATTTATAAAAAGAACCGACAGACTAAACTCAATTAATCAGTATCTGAATTTGTTAGTATCCATGCACTGACTACTCATAGAGAATATTTTAGTCTCGAATCATTTCAATTTTGGAATCATCGTCATGATTTTTTTAAATTAGTTAATTGTAACGAACGAGAACGAACGTAATCTGGCTGAATTTTTCGTTGCCGACTCGTAGTCACACCGAGTTTTTACTGTCAGGTTTAAAATCAATTTTGTGATGTCAAAATTGGCAGTTTTGTTGGAAAAAAAATCTTATGTGGAATTAAAAAAATCTATGTCTATGGTGGAATTAGAGACAAAGTCTATCTGATGGGCCTTGATTACGCCGGCTTTTCTTTCACTCTCACCTATTTACAAGCGCGAGGCAAATATCCCGCACGTTGACTAAACCGTTGCATGGACTACCCGTTTCCATTATGCAACTAGCCTGCTTGCAAGCTGCAAGTTGCATGTGGATAGTTTGCATGCATGTTTACGTTTCCATTACTCAAGCTGCATGCAACTTGCACCTTGCATGCAGGCTACTTGCACAATGGAAACGCGGCTTGCTTTATTTTTGCCTTTTTGCTCTGCGCAGTCGAGCAAATGCTAGCTGCCTGCAGCGAGCATCAACCTTGCGTTATCGGCGCGCGCGCTGTGCCCTTGGTCCACTTAGCTATCTCTCTACACCGCAAATCGCATGATAAACACCGTGTACCTGCGTTTAGCACTGATCTGTGACAATCGGTTCTGTGATGTGACACTGGCAATTATTTCTCGTTGGTTTTTCTGTAAAACGAAGAAAAAAAAATACTCTGTTACTTTTTAATTCATGATTATCGCCTTCAAAAGAGAGAGAAAAAAGAGTAATTAAAAGCACAAATAATTATTAAAATTACCCGAAGCGCATCATAGACAAAGAAAGCAAGGCTATTCGCCCTGCAATTTGCATCAAGTAGTGTTATGTATGTATAATCATGGGTGGACACAAACTGTTAACTATTGATCAGCCAATTGCTTGGCCCTTGATTTGATACAATTTGTAGGTTATGTGAGGTCTTGCTTTGATAAATCTTGAAAATAATTAAAAATATATATTCAAGCATTTTATCTCTATACTAAGTGCCAGACGAACTTATTAAATATAATAAGTATGTAGTACTAAAAATAGTTTCTTATCATTGCATAATAATATTAACAATGCAACCATTTGTTTGTTTAATTCAACAAAACTAACATTTCCATTAACATTGACACAAATATTTTAATCCACCCACTTATAAAGTTTTCCTTACTTAATGCCATGCCCTAGTTAAATCAACAATAAAACATTATAAATTACCATAGATTTCCCATTAGTAGGTATTTCATTATAAAAAATATATTTCCAATAAAAATTGTTCCATAAATTATATTTTTATTCGCTCTTACTCAACCGTATATTTTTTTACAAAATGGCGCTAATTTCGGATGTTAGGCTAGGTTAGGAAATGAAGATGAAAAAGGCATAGGAGATAAATACTTATTTTTAGGGCTATCTTATTTGGACCTAACTGATACCTCTAGCACAAATACCGCTTTACCTATGCACTTTAGAACGGACTTTAAGACATCAGACTTAAATAAAAATTTCTTAAAATTTATAGTTACGCCCTAATTTTCTCTTTCGTTATGCATAAAAACGAATAGGATAGACAGACTCTAAATTAATAATTAGAGACGCCATGCTAATGTCCAACTGTCGCAACTGGATATAAGAAAAAAAGTTAAAAGAAGGGTCAATCAAACTGTTTTTCAGTACACCTTGCTCGAAAATTTAACTTACGAAGGCACTAAACTGTATGGGCCTATATTATGTGGTTGATTTCACGACTTGCCCTATAAAGGGTTAAAAGAAATCCATTTAATAGGGTATCGGACTACTTTTTTTACTTTATAAATCCAAATATCTTAGTTTCTGCTATCGAACACTAAAATAATTTTTGCTCTATCTTTAAAATTGACCGAGTTATAAAGCAGCCGCTCCCGCTCTGTGTGACTTGGGCTTTAATGATAAATGTGAATAGTACAGGAATTAAAACTGCACCCGATATAATAAAGGTTAGTTTTTACAACTTTTACATGAACCATTTTCACCTATAGTATAACATAGCTTTTGTTTAATTATTTATTATCTGTTTTCTCACAAGGGTATTGAACAGCTTCGTACAACACACGGATCTTAGGTTTTATAACAAACTCGTGTGACGTTATAAATCTCGTTTGTAGTTGGCCACCTACGATCGTCATATCGTAATGTATATCTATTTCAATCCTTCAATTTACGCTGAGAGATAAAATATTACTCGGACATACACCCTGATCTAATTTTGTTGTCCAAATAATTCTAAGTCTAAGTCTAGATAAGAACAAAGAAGCTCAGAAAACAAACTTAACAGTACAAAAAAAAAAATCTAGATCCGAAATGCTCACGAAAACGCTAGCGTATCACAAAAACCAATCATTGCAACGTGATTCGATTTAGAATCAGCTTTCTGAGTTTTTAGGGTTCAGCAAAAACGAAAACCAGGCTGTTGTACAGAACAGTGTAGAGCTAAGCTATTATCTAAAACATTATCAAGATAACATTGTGTGATAAGGGTGGAGGCGGTATTATTAAAAGATACGTTTAGATGCAAAAATATGAAGAGATTTATTTTATCACAAGATCAGTTTCTACAAAAAGACCGTCAACAATAGAATAAGCTCTTGACCATCAAAGAATATTTTCTTCTTCTAAATTCAAATAAACCCAACGATTCTAAAAGTATTTACGGCCAGCAATAACCAACGAGGCTAAGACGTATAGGTATGAACACATACCTAACACATTGTTCCGCATGATTTTTCAGTATTTTTCTGAATCAAAGAGAATTTTTTTAAAACGAAGACGGCTATTATATTGTTTAGAAATACGACATAATATCATGAAACTACTTGGTATAATATTACCCTGAAATAGCCCAAAGTTACCCGGATTGACTGTACATAAATTGGTATTTACATGTAAAATTATGACTATGTTACAATAATGTACATTTTTAAATCGAAATTCGTAATTTTTTTTAGAATATTCTTGGGTTCTAGACATCATAAATGTCGTAATTTAAGTAGGCGCTCTCAGTAAGTGTGGGCTGAATATTTGAACATGAGCTTTAATTATTAATGACGAAGAACCCGACATTTTTAATATTATAATGCTCTTAGCCGATTTTTTTGTCAAATCTGCCGAATCATGATTTCATGATAAGCCACAGCCCAAATTTTGATCGCGCAAAAACAACACAATAGATTTCACCACGGAAAGAATTGATGTAGACAGTTTTTTATTAGCCAAATAATGAGCTAATCACTATTTTAACTTGAGTAATATAAGTACGCCTGTTATGTCGTTTTTCTTTTGTGTTATTGTCATTTTCTTGTATATTGTGTGCAATATTTGGTTAAATAAATAAAATTGAAATTGTTTTAAAATTTTGAGTCAGGTTTGATGAGACTTTAATAAACTTTATTCTGGGTATTTTACTTTGTAACAATGGGTAGCAAACAACTTTGGAAAAAAATATATATTTTGAGTTAATAAACACGTAGCTGCAAATTAAGATTTTTAAGTCCAAGTTATTTTTACCAATCGACGTGTACATAACGTCAAAATTCGATGTTTGACAGCTCTACTTAATTATGATATTTCTTTATCTTTAAAAAGGAAAAGGGCGTACAAACGAACTTAAATTAAGCACTAAAGCGTAACTTCCCGAAAAAAAAAAAGTTTTTTTCTAGCGCTATTTATTTCTTTCTTAGATAGTGTTTTTAATTGAGTCGACTACCCTCCTATTTTCAAACTGTCGGAAGATAATTTTTCTGCGCTTTCTCTATAAATAACATTCTTTAACTTGAAATCTACATTGAATAAATCTGAGGGCGGAAAGCTCATTGTATATAAAAACGTTTAGGTCGATGTCCTATAAAATAACAAATTAAATCTCTTAAGAACTATAGATAGTATCATTCCATCAAGCCAAGGATTATTTTGACAATAGGTCTTGAAGGCTATAATTAACATTAATCAAGACTAGCATAGTGTGGGTGTCATTACTACAGTCTAGTCGGAAGTATCGTGTACCGTTTGATAATTATTTAGTGAGATCATCATCTGATATGATTTTCGCGTTCCAATTATTATAAAGTGTCCAGGTCTCACACCCACAGGCTTTTAAAATGTGTTTTGTTTTTAACTCCGCCACTCACACTGCTTTTATAAACACGAAAAGAGACGGTGTAAATTCGCTAAAAGCTTATACTGTTGTTATCAACTCAAATACGACCCCACCGTGGCGTGTAGAATATAACATGTCAATTTTATAATGAAATCTAAAAACATCTCCAGTAAGGCACATAATGAATTCGAAATTTGGTATTACATTGGTACAAGGTGGGATTCGAACTAGCGAGTCCCAGACGGAAAACAGCGGTTCTAGCCACTCTACCACAGACGCCATTTTTGTACCTATACACATATCGTGTTATCTATAGATACATCAGAGTCCTATTTATAAATGCCGTTCAGGTGTTCTCAACCGCAGGTGTAAGGAGTTCACTGCATTGCAAGGACTTTGCATAAAAACTGTTTCTGCAACGCAATAGTTGACACAAACTATGAAGCATAAAATGTTTGCTATGTTTTTCCATACAGAGTCACGTTCACGTGCTGCGCCTACTAATTTTATAGTCTTGTTTATTTCAAGTCCGCCATTTATAATTTCGAGATGTCATATACTATAAATCGCATCTGTGGACTGTACGTTGTCGATATTGTGATTGGCACTTTTTTTTAAAGGATAAAAGAAGTCTATTTGAAAATTTTCAACCTTGGTATATGGTATGGTATAACGGGCTGGTTTCCGCAAACCGACGTCTGATGCGCCTATTTTGCGTGTGAAACCTTATAATGTTATTATTTGTTCATTGTTAAAAACGAAATAACGAAAGTGAACCAACATATCTGCAAGTTTTTTAATCCAATCAAAAGAAAATTAACCCCTTCCAGTTTATTTCAAGTCGACAGCTGTTTCGGACTGTTTCCTATTATGGAACTAGAATAAATTACAAGTTTCTTAACTAGTAACTTGGTACAAGTATTCATTTCAACTTAATCAAATAGAAACTTGGAGCAATTAAGTGAAAAGCTACAACGCAGAAAACGTGCAAATTGTATAAAATTAATTTAGTAAACGTAAATAGATTATACAAAATTTAGATCCGACTTCTAAATTCAATATTTGTTTTCTTGAACCTTATACTTATAAAATTCTTTATTTTAATTATTGTATCTTGAAAACACTTAATGACGTCTTGAATCTATCTATAAGCTTTGCTTAAAGTGACGCGAATGAATATGCTTATGCGCATCAGTTTGAACAAAACTTCACTTACAAGGTGTGTGGAGAAGAAGAGCCGAAAAAACTTCACAGGAGTTATCTACTTTCCTTATAACGAAGCTAATATTAAGACTAAGAAACTATTAGCAGCTATTTTGTTTTTTTAGTGAAAAGAACTAAGGAAAATTTTGTAATAATAATAATTATTATTATTGTGTTTTGATGATGCTGAGAAAATAACAAATGATACAAGAAGCTCTTACATCATCAGCCAACGTTAATACCTGTTGGATTGGGCCTTTTTTACTGCACGCCACTGAGCCTGATCTTTGACTCAAACTAAAAGCTACTATATCTGTGCTACTGCTATGATGATGATGATGAAGATGATCTATCCGACCGATTTCGGCCATGGCGACCACTTCTACTACTATAAATAAGTAAAGTATCTTTTAGTTATCCAATGATACTGAAAATAATACTTGTTTTATTACGCAGGTAATAAAGATGAGTATAAGTAGTGTTCTGTTTACACAATGTCCTAATGATTAAGGTTCAACCTCGCAAGCAATGTGAGAAAGAATAATGACCCATTTTTATTACACAAGCCAATATAATTACCTTTTTATTAAACCCGGCGACTTTTAACATCTCACAAGTTATTTATTGAACAAGAAACTGTATTAATATGGAACATATTGCGTCGTCGATAACAAATTCCAATATATCATAAAACATTGAGATAGTAATACGTTGTTGGGTTAACTTGGAATTTTTTTCTTTTATAACCTTTGTCACTTGTCGTAAATATGTCTTTTAGTTAAGTTAACTAATGTTAAGATTTATTGCTGAAGCAATAATATATCGTTTATGGATCTAGGGATTTCTTATGTATCGATAAATGCGTAATAATAAGCTATAACCTGCCCATCTCTGATTGATCATAGGAAAATCTTTTAAGTATGGTTATTGAAATCTAGAATTTATGGTTTTCCGACGTCTTATAAAAGTCGCATAATAAATCTGAATAATACAATGGAGTCTAAATGTCAATAGGGAGGATTTCTAAGATATGAAAAAAAAAGAAAGAAAAGTAGATGCTATTTTTATATTTAATCTAGATTAAATAAACATAAGGGAGAGGATAACAAAAAAAATAACAAACTTTAGTAGCCCTGACTCCAAACAACCACTTTCTAATTTACTTTCTAAACACGACGACGATATAAAATTAAACGAAGGATAACAAACTTCCTTGGAAATAAATGTAGAAATGGTAGCTCAACGTATTCATCCTAAGGCTCAAGTGGGACAGGTCAGGATAATGTCAAGACCCGTGTCAGTAGGTCAGCTAGTTAAAATTAGCCACTCTTTGTTCACTATCATAAATATAGCTGAGCTTACAATCCAAGGGCTTTTGTTATAAAACAGTACAGTACAGTTTTGGTATCTCCTTTTTTGAGCTCTGCTCTTGCCGGTGGAGTAACTTTCGGCATTTTCCCTCTCTCTTATAATCACTTGATCTAGATCTATTCAATCTAGAATAGCATCTACTTTTCCTTAACTTGACATAGGTCTTCCTCTTCTTTTTTCCTTATTTGATCTTCCCTCTTTTCTCTAATAATCTCCAGAATATCTTCATTGGAATTTCTCGGTCATCATAAATGCCGTTTTGGTGCAATAAATTATATATAATGTATGAATGAATGTATGTATATCAATCAAGTTTAAATTATTTCTGCCTATATTTCCTTTTTTTCTTTCTTTTTAGATAAACTCCTTTTATTACCAGGTAGTACCTATATCAGTTTCTAATTTTATATATAAATTTTAGTTTACATTTGGCGTAATAAAATACAAATATGGAAAGCTATGCTCTTCAAATATAGTTTGGAGATCACTAACGAATATTCTGTCAATATGCTTAAGAAATTAATACAAGGTTTATGTAAATCATGTTTAGAGCAAAAGCTTATAAGGCAACACTCACAATGTTCAAACCAAATGCGTTTACTACTTGAAGTGTTGTGTTAACCATATAGGAGGAATTTTGAAACTGCTTAGTACAGTTATTAAAGAAAAGCGTGATTCTTCTATCTTTATGACAATTTTATTTATAATTTGAATTTTCTAGACCAAGCAACTAATTTACTTAATTGTAAAACTTATTATTACTGAAGTTATAACTGCTATCTAAGTTTATGATTGCGATTTGCAGCAGTTTACTGTACCAACCTAGGTAATTATGAAGCACAGAGTGAGAGACTTTTATTGCAAATACCTTAGACAACTCGTTACAACTAATAAGCGATAACAGCTACATGTCTTGTAGAAATTTGTTTTGTAACCGACTGCACCATAAAATTGGACTATGTGCATTGCTCTACCAAAACCAAGCAAGGTACATACAAAGGTATCTTCAACGGTACTTTTGGAATGAGGGCATAACAAAACACCGAATCAGTTAGCTTCGTTTTATAGTTACGAGATCAACAGCAATTAGAAAATGTACCGGTAAAAATGTGGATTGATCGTGCGTGTAGAATTAAAATATTCACTTGATTAATGAAGTTTTGTGAAACAGCGGTGTTGTGAGAATAATATTGAACTTGATTTCTGTTCTATAGACGTGTACCGGTAACTGGTGGGGGAAAATGCTTGAAAAATGTTTAAATTATGAATATATGCTATATAATAGGTATTCCTTCATAGGGCTCTACCAAGCTTGAGCTATTGAGAATGAAAATCATAATAAATAACAGGGTTGTATGATGATCAAGAACAAAATAGTTCAATGGCTCAACAAATCACCAATCAGTATGGACTAAATGAGTTAAGAAGGAAATATCCTTATAGATGACTGATGGTGAATCAGTGTCAGTGGGTTAATTGTATACCACTACCTGGAACATTAAAGGGCTCTATGATTGGACAGATTTTTTTATTTCCAAGAAATTGAATCATATTCTTTTCGTTATGTGTGTCCAGTTACCTTGCAACTACTTGATACTTGAAGATATCTCGAAACTGATCTATTCGCAAAATTCAAGTCCAAGATCATTAGCACATTCGTCATTGTCAAGTTGACTCACGAAATCAGTCAGTCTGTGTTTGTATACTGCTTAAGGATATGATTGATCATATTCTTACTTTTCAAACGTGAAGACGATGTCAAAATCAAAATTTTTAACAATTTTTAATAATTATTTAGCTGGAAGGGTTTTTCGGTAACGTCATATTACGTAAAGTTTCTCGTGTGGAATTTGTTCAAATCATTATTTTTGTGTTGCGGTTGGCATGCCATAACAGTATTAAGAATATATAATATAGAGTCTACTATTTTCCTGATAATTGCAGTTATATTTGTGATGACTGCGTTTTAAACCGGAGCAATAGGAATATTCATAATTTCATGACCTTTGATAATTAACGAGGGATTAACATTTTTTTTTCATCTGCTTACTATTATCATTTAAGCGTGGAAGCCTTGTCGGTTCTTTTCACCTTGTCTTTGTCGTATCGGCTTCTTCAGTCATATTCTTCTTCTTATCGTATGGGTTATAAGGTGTCGACCACACGTATTAGAAGATGCCGTTGTTGATGGCTTGTCAATTATAAGCCTCCTAATTAGTTTGTTCAATATTACAGCATGCATATACTTTGCTTCTCAGACAACTTTATTTCATAAAACTAAGACCCTGTGTTGGAATTTGGAATGTCAGAATTACCTAGACGATGTTCATCTCGAATGCGTAAGGCGGACACTTGCGCAAGCGCTGCCCGTGACCCAATCTAGGGCCTGCGCGTCTCGGTCTACTGCGGCACGTGGCTCCAGCTACTGTACTTCAAAATTTTGTATTTTTCTATCAACCTGCAACTATACGTTACCAATACTTATTTGTAAATGTGATGAATGTTATTTAATCCCACTGTGAATTTAACAGTGATGTTTTGATCATTATTTTGGTATAATAATTAGGTTATGTTAGGGTTCTTTTATTTTGTTAGAATGTGTATATTTTTCTTCGTTAAGATTTCTAGTTGTTTTAACATATATTTTGTACTATCTCACGATTGGCATTGAAGTTGTTTTTAGTTCAACAGTATTTTCATCCCGCAATTTATTTTCTATTTTTATTATTCTAGTACTTCGTACTACTAATAGTAGAGTTTGTTAACAACAACAAAACATCAAACAGTTCTAACATTACGTCAATCAACACCGTGATTCAATACTTCAAAAAGAAACGATATAATATACTAACCTTACACGTGGCGACAAAAAATCGCGCCAAAAGCTTTCACAATAAGTTCAAAGAGGCGACAATATTCCATGCTAAATTATAAGTCAATTTGTATATCAAAACGATATTATTTCATTTGGGAAATTACCTATAATGAAAACTTCGATTACCTACTGGCTATATACGATTGTAGGACTTGACAATAAAACCTTATCATCAGTATCTGTACTTTTGGATGAACTTGACGTGATTACGTACACCAATTTCCTATAAATTGCGAACAGTTCGAAAACTAACATGCTTCATACAAAGATAGCAGCAAGGGTAATGTATCATAACATACCTACCCATTTTTTATCAAAACCTAATCTATTAGCTCCAGTGGAACTGACAAAAACATTTATAATAATAAGTTTATTAGTTTGAGCATCTGTAAATGTATCGAGATGTTTTTAAGAATTGTTTAGCGTTTAGTGAAAAAGCCTTTCTCGTTTTATTTTATATACTTGTCGAACTTCGCATTACTTTCAGACTGCTATTGCCTAATAAAAGTGGTTTTCTTAATTAGAGTTGTGCCAGTAATATTATGTCCGGTTCATTCATATTATGTATCGTTTTGTTTACTTCATTCACAACATTATGTATTATCAGTATAAATCTAATAATCGCTATGCTTTCTGGCACTATCAAATTAACGTTTCAATCGAAGTCAAGTGTATTATCTAGTATCTTACTGTCACAGTATGTGTAACAGACATCATTATGCATGTGTGTGTCTGTATCAATGTTTACAGATACCTCGTCCGTTGCCCTCTGCGTACTCGGTGACATTGACGGAACACAAATAAGTGATAACCACACTCATATATAAGCATAAATGTAGGTGGATGGATATATATTGCGTTCGTATCGTTCAAGAGAGTTGGGTATGATAAGTTTGGTAAAGTTTCGTAATATTTATCGAGAAGTAATCTTGTCATAGGTAAATTTTTGCGGTAGGTACCTATTTATTGTAATGCTAAAAGAAACCTAATTAAAATAAATCTCCCACTATCATAGGTACTTTCTAGTTCAAGGGTAGCTATAGCTAAGCTAGCCTGTCATATCATTATATCATTCACGATTAATATCAGATGAAACAGCAAAACCTATGTGTCTCGATGACATGGCAGAACACTTTATAAGATTTGCTTACAAAAAATCTCAAGTTCATTGTTTATCGTTCATGGAAACTCGAAAAGTTACCAAACCGCAGGAGGTAATGACATCAATGTCAACAAAACGTGGGTTTCAGATTAGATGAGCAATCACGACAACATGACCTCTCGACACTTTTATGTACAAATGATTCTAGACACTAAAATTATGGTCGAGGTTGCATTAGTAAACTACAAGACCTGGAAAGTTTGTGATGCAGCCTGCAAAGTTAGATTTAACCAAAGTTTAAGTTTACTTTAAGTTTAAACTTTATCAAAGTCTAGACGTTAAGATTATCTAATATCCTTATCTTATAGATTATTCACACGCTTTGTTAACATTGATTAGTCCTGTCTATGCTTAAGTCACGATGCGTCAGTCAAAAGCGTTTGACAAGGTGGGACATGTCTGTTTGTCTAAGAATGATCTTTAAAAGGCGTAGGTGCAGAACGTCAGCATATGACTAACGTGTTTTTTTCTCTATTGTGGTGCAATGATCTCACTTTGTGTCCGATTATTGCAAAATGTTATGATTACATTTTATTTGAAGGCTTCGATCAGATGCAAGTATGATGCATAATGAGTGTCACACAAGGCAACGTTTTAGGTCTTATAATGTAGATTCGATTCGAATAAAATGATCTATCTTGTATTTGAAATGAAGCATGGTATTACGAATTACATAACTTAACGTTAATGTTGCATAAGTAATGAATGCTTGTTGTGCAGTTGCAGATATACAATATAAATATAAAGTATCAATAAGGATATTTCGGATGGTAATGATGAACAGGTTACAAGTCTCGGTTACCGGAATATGTACAAAATAGTCCTCTATTTGAAAACTTAAAACTTGATCAGTCATACATAATAATTCGCATCACGCAAACTTCTAACAAAGTTTACATAACAAAATAAATTAGCGAGGGCAATATTTCGATCATGGAACTCTAGAGGCTATTCATCTGTCCGAGTGACGTGACGTAATCACAAAGTTTAGTGAACGCGGTGCCCCTGCGCAGGCGCACGTTTGGTCTAAGCTGCGCGATTCAAGGTCATGCGCATCAAGGCCAAAGCTGGCGGGAAATCACAATCATGAGGTGCTATTGACTATTGGAGGACAATCTTTTAGATATCTGTCACAGTTTCCTGGAAATGTTTACTTTGTGTTCGGTACGTAGTTTCGTGATAATCTTTATTATAGGTACATTATCTACTTGTGATGTCCTGCGGTGTGACTCATTTTTATTTTATAAAGCAGAAATCTCTCAGCTGAAGTTCATATACCGATTAGCTCGCTGTGTAATATCTATGCAGAATAATGCAGATTTTACTTTTATTATTAAAACTGTCACTGGTAAAATGAGTTCATATTTAGTTAAAGAGCTTTTTCTATAAATAAATATAAAACATATATTATTTAAATAAGGCAATCAAATCTTCGCTCTTTATAGCACTCCGTCTGATTCTTTTTTTGCTCTCTATAGCATTCTGATTTGATACTCAAATCGAATATTTTCTTTTTATTTTATTAAGGAATCTAAAGTTTATACTTTATATTGGGATAATGGACGGTATAATAAATGTAGCTTGATTGAAGCTTCGAAGAGCAGAATAACGATGAGATCGAAATGAATATGCAATCGAAACTTAAGAATTCGCATTATTGTCCTAAATTATTAGTTTCTGTATTTTCAAAGACCTCTATTATTTTCCTGATCGGATCAGTCTTTGAGTTTCGAGTTTCGGCTCACGTACTGTTGCGTCATCTCAATACAAATCCATCTTACAAAAAAACTATAGGTACTTAATACTTATTTATTCGAATCTTCGCGAGGTCCAAAAAACCTCCAGGAATGTTGTTTGTGCTTGGACGTTTTTTGTCTTATTTTAACAAGAGCATGACAATATAGTCGTGCCAAATTATTTAAGTGGTCATCGATTGCAACACGACAAGGGTTTTGCTTATCACATCATCCTTTATTTCAAAAATATTGTCAAAGCTTGTCTTAATATTGAAACGCCCAAAGACGGCGGTTTACTGAAACTTTTCAGCTCTTTACTAAGAATTCTTGACTTTTGACTTTTGAACAGTAAGTTGATCTCACGACTCGGAGGTACTAAAATCGACGTAGTCGTGGTAGTCGTAGGAACTATGAAATTCATAAGCTACAGCGGTCACTGACAGCAAAGGACGATTTTACTAGTTCTTACACCATTCCTTCGATTTTAACTTTTATCACCAGTACAACACCTGAGACTGAAGTTGTTTTTATTATAAAATTGATCACCGTGAATATTTTTCGCCAATTACAAAATTCCGGGCAGTAAAAGTCATTTACCTGTACTCCCCGGAAAACCTTTTTTACGCAACTTTCTGAGAGCAAAGCAATCCATCCTTACCAAACAAGATGGCGGAAAGGAAATCGCTCCTATTTAATTAAACGTTGAAATGAAATAAATTGATGTTTCTGAAAAAGGATCAAAGGTCGAAAATAAACTTGAATTGAGTTAATTAAAACACGATTCCGAATACAATTAGATTCCAATTTTGCTTTGATATTTGGTTCTTTTGTTATTTAGTTAGTGGTTTTTGATACTCATTTGGGTTGAGGATCGCTAAAATGTTTATAAATAAATCAATCCTATCTAAATTGTTTTGTGTTTATTTCACAAGTAGGGATTTAGACTTTTCAAGTTGTCTTTTGACTATAAGAAATAAAATACAAGAAAAAGTCGTAGCAATTAGGCGATTCATATCCTACGAAGCGCAGATATCTCATATTCTTATAATTATATTAATTAATAAGATGTAAAGTTCATGTTTCGAATACTCTGAATTACTCTGTCATTGTTGCTCATTGCTCATTGGTTCCAGTGAGGATGTAAAAACAAAAAAAAAAAACAATACTATTATCACGGATCGCGATCGTGGCTCGTCGACGATAGCAATCATAACTACGGAACGGAAAATAAAAATGGCGACTGAAATTCACTTTGATATTTAATGCGGGTTCGTAGTATGAAACTACGAGAATAGAAGTCAGTTTTTAAATATTGAACGTGGCATACATTCCAGTCCTAAAAGTTTTTAAAACTGATATTAGTGTAAACTGTTTATTATGTTGTGGTCGCCTTCTATTGATTTTGCCAAGAAATAGGTCAAAACTTCAAAAGCGTCTCTGTTCAGCTATATCATCCAAACCATCGTACTTTATTGTTCTTCGGAAATACTGACATCATCATCATCAACAGCTCATATACTGACATGCTTCTGACAATATTTTCTAAATCATTTGAAAGCTAAGCTTCAATGGAACGCAAACCTAGTAAGTCCCTTCGCCGCTAGAGGCAACCATTGTAAACTACAAAAACTGAGAATCGTTCCCATGACAGGCGCGAGTTGTTTTATTCACAACCTGCTCTATTAATTGGTTCTAAATATGACACTGACGTGATAAAAAGGCATTCGAGATAACTTGAGCCGTAAAAAGTTAAAACTGGAGTTGTTGAAGAAGAAATTGTACTTACCAGAGCTAAACTGGTGGGTAGAGTTTCATTCAAAACAGAGTGGAGAAGTTTTTGAAAGTCGAAGTTGTTAGCTTTCCGTTATTTGGAGACGAGTTAGTTAGCAACTTTTTAACAGGATGATTCTCAATTTCTGATGAATTAAGAGATGTGTTGAGATGTAAATAGATTTTTTCATGGAAATATTTTAAGACATAAAATTATTCGTAATACCAATACCAAACAATTTGATGCACTTAATGTCGCGGTCGCTCAAGATGGCGTTGATATCATATTTATGAAAAATAATAACATGGATGGTTTAGCAACAAAATGTGGAGAGGAACACGGAAAAACCATAGAAATAAAGCCGTAATTGAAGAATATTGCAAATGTTTTTCTACAGATCCAAAACCAGTAAGCCATTTTAACAAGTTTTCCTTATAACGTGAAACCAATGGCTCTTTGTAAAAGGTTCATGGTGCTCATTTTATTGAATACATTTATAATAAGTTTTCGATACTGGTCTGGGGTTTAACCAGGCTTACCGGCGAGCAGGGTCACTTTGCCCTTTTTACATACCTTTTTATTTTATTTGACACCATGAAGTTTGAAGTTCTAAAGAGTGTATGATGGAATGTAGAGATGATGAGAATATATTGAATTAAACACTTATAGGTTTTCGCGGTTGTTAATATTAATAACACACATATCACAGGGTAAACCAAAATCGTGAAAATAACCCGGTAGATATGTGTGTTATTTATATTGAATTAGTTGTTGCAGTAATGAAGAGGGAAAATAAAAGTTCAAAATGCGCGGATGATCACTCGCTGTGGCTACTAGGTCAGTGTTTCTGGATTCTGCCAGCTTAATGATTTTTCTTATCTTGCCAATATGTTAGGCGTCTTTTTGTGGGGAATATTGTATATTGCATATTTACTAAGATTGTTTTAATGTAAGCAAATTGTTAATAATTGTTATTGTTCGTGTTGTGATATCAGTTAGAGCTTTTAACTGCGATATTGACATGTTGAATAGACCTGTTAATGCGGATAAAGATGCACTTACCAACCAAAGTTTTCGCTTGAGAAGAAAATGCATTTTTGGTGAATCTTACCTATAAAAAGCGAACAAACACATAATAAATAAAGATGTTCAAAAGTTTCCTAAGAATATTTACGAATATTTTTATTTTGTGGCTATTTGATAAGCTTTGTTACTCCAAATGAAAATAGAAGCAATTTTGCGTACAAACAAAAGTAACACTTAAAAGCAAAACGTAAATACAAGGATGGAATAGAAAATCCTATTAACATTTTGTTTCTACTTCTTCCCACGCCAAGCAAATTGTTATTAAGATCAGAACTTATTTTAAGAGACATACCGGAATTACTCTTAACAGAAAAAAAGACTACCAGACTTGATTTCACGTTAAAGTAAGCTCAAGAGACCACCAAAGCTCTTAAGTCACCATGTAACATAATTGGTAAAAAGGTATATTACTGCCAAAAGAGATTCAAGAAAAAAATTCTTGGTAACAAGCATTATTCCTTCTTTTTCAGGATTTTGCCATATTTCTTATCGTCTTGTTATTCAATAATGTTCTCAAAGCTCTCCATCGGCAAAAACACATTCAGCACATCAATTTTATATGTTTTATTTGGCATTTTCTTTATTTTTTGTGGGAGGAACGGCCCTGGAGGTACCGTAAACCGTTGGCCTCTTATCTTCGCATTAAAATTTTGGACCGTTATTTCGTACCTCGGGTTAATATCTCATGCGCATGTGAACGCTAAACTAAGTCATTTTTCTCACGAAAAATGTTGGGGAGTTGGTTGGTGACCCTGGAAAATTAATTTAGGAAATACTTCGCTTTGAAACCGAATTTCTGGTGATACTCCTATGCAACTAGAACTATTTTATTATTAGCCGCACGACAAGTATGCAGTTTCGGAGAAACATACTTGTGTAACTTATATATTTTTATCAAGTCAAGTTCCTACTACCTAACTAGGTAAATCGTTTTCTGTTTATTTTGCATTTTTGCACAAATTTTAGCTATCATTCCGTTAAATTAGTAAATATATATCTAACCTATATATATGTTTATAATAATATTATTATATTGTAGCGTTAAATAAAATAAGCCAAAATTTATAGATTTGTTAATTTATTTTTTTCTGTGTGATCAGTTTGACTAGCCAAGCATCATTTAAAATTTTAAGCTGTATACTGAAGAAACTCAGATGATACCTTAAAATCTACAAAACAAGGTAAAACATACTTGAAAAAAAAAACTAAATAAATCTCAGATTTGTATGGTCTATGGAATGAATCAAACCCCCTATAAAAAGATCACCTTTAAAATTGCCGTGCTCATAACTATGGAAAGCAAGTTGATATCTTAAGATAATGAAAAAAAAAAAAAGAAGAACGAACAAAAAAGCTTGAAAAGATATTGGATAAAACAAATCCTTCTTAAATCAAATCCCCTACACCAAGATACAGGATTACATCATGGTTAATTCTCTAAGTTCAAAATGAGAATCAGCCAGCATCCTTCTAAAGTTCGAGGAAGAGAACTTTCCTCCAACTGTAAAAAAAACTGCAGAATGTCTGAATCATGATGCTGCGCAGGCGTCGACCGGCGACCCACATTCCGCGCGTTAAGAAAAGGAAGGGAGAATTATTTAATAATTGATGATTTTTTCATATCCGAAATTGTGCAAGGGTTTGAACGTCCGTTTCAGGCTAAATTATTTTATAATTGACGTGTGATTGTATGTTGAATTGTTTTATTAAGGTTAGCGACATCATCCGACGAAATTATTATGACATCATTATTTTCTTTGTTTGTACATACATCAGAAAGACTATACCTAACTAACTAATACAATATACTGATTAAAATATGATTTCTTTGCTTAATCTCTATCACAGTTTCGTTTTCCATATACTATTAAGGTTTCCTATCACTTAATGCATACTCTACTCTACACTACACGAACTGTTGGTGGTAAAATTTCCCAATAACTATTTATAATGTTACTAAAGGTAAAGCTTCAAACTGGTCCGACATTTCATATCAATTCCCGGGCTGATAAGCCGATTACTGGTGTTTACAGCCCTGCATCAAACCCTGACTGACACTCATACGAATTATCGAAAATAATTACATACAATGGGACTTCCTGCTTAAAGGTATAGGTATTCATCTAAATATAAATATTTCAAAATTATTGAGGCTAAAAATAAGGATCTGCTACAGTAGGTATGTTAAGAAGAGTTAAACTATAAATGAATACTAAATCACACAGGGTAATATAAAAAAAAACTGATTGAAAAACTATCCGAAGCTCCAAAAAACCTAATCTCTAAAACAATGTAACGCGTTATACAATACGAGCCACCACACTTTTTGTACTTTTAAGAAGCCATATACCGAATTTGATACCCAAAATATTAGAAACAGGATAGGGGTTTTCATGGCCACGTCGACAGACCTTGAGCTCTGCAAGTAGACGCGACATCCTTGTACTCGTACACCTGATCAAACATTGGAGGGTCGAAGAGATAAGACGACACTTGATGTAGGAAACCGAGATAACTGGTTGAATATGTAAAGAAGGTCCTTTTAAGCGCGCCTTACGAAACGCTGGTTCAGTCATCATTAGGAAGGACAAACATATCAATAAAATACCTTCACTTCAAGTCTTCACTGGTTTGGTTTTTACGGACAAAAATGTTTATCCATAAAGGAGACTGCTACTTCCACAATACAAAATACACGACCATACCACATTGTGGAAACAACAAATTACAGTTGGTCCTAGGATAAAAAACAAAAGATAATAATACAATAATTAAGTAACAACATTACATATCCGTCGGCATTCCTCAAAGACTACGCTAAAACATCTCCAGGCCACTTGAAACGAACCATCCAATCCCACAAGCGTTTGCTACAGAGACCCTTTGTTTTAAGAACCCATTAGTTTCCAACTGAAACAATATTAACATAAAGTGAATACGAAAAAGTCTCGGTTGAAGAGAAGCTCTCCGTTTTAAGTAAACGAGCGAGGTCCTTCGATTACAAAGGACTACAGAGATGGAAAAATCGAAACATTGAAAACGTCTTTCTTTTCATATGCAAATAGCTGACAGCGATGCGTGCAAGCGAGACTTACGGTCGGAGATCAAAGGTGAACACAGAATTATGAAGAGAAATACTGTCACAATACAATGTGCAGGCAAATAGGTAGAGGTGAAAACCCACGCCAAAGTTCAAGGCATGATGAAGCTTGGTAACATTGAAGGTAGTTTAAATGAAATAAAGACAATATAGAAAAGTATTACGAAATGGATCTTTCGTAAAGTTAAACGATTTTTTTAATTTATTTCGAACGAGATTTTAGCCACATGTTTTTAAATTAAATTTTATAATTTCATAAACATCAAACGCTCAAGTTCTCGAGAGATAAAATAATAAAATTATGGCTTTGTAATTTTATAGACTCCAGCGAAAGGCAGTGACTACCAAGATAGGAGTAAAAAGAACACTAAAAGTAGCATTCGCAAAAAGGTTACAAGAACTTGCAGCCCGTATGTCGATGCGTCTCCTCCTGACTGCTTTTTATAGCAGCTATTGTAAGTTATTGTGAGACTGCTTAGTATGCAACGCGTCCTGCACTGCGATACACTGTTGACAGATAAATAGCTTCGTGGACATAAAACCAACGCCAATACAACCAACCTAGAAACAGTCGTAAACATCCATACCATAATCGACCGTGATCAATCTATAAAAATTCCCAAATTCGACCACAAAACCGACCATAGTTTTGATTATAGACCGGGTGAACACTTCACGCTCGCTTAGATCTCAGACTAGGTACAGTAACTTCCAAAAGAAGTTTCCTATAAAATATCATGACTTTATAATTTTATACTTGGTCCTTTATATTCACTCAATTGATGGTCCATGCAAGTCGAACCGCTCGGCCATGGCCAAAATTTCAATAGCCCAAAGCGATTGAGTCGGCCGGCGGCACGTGTAACTTTTTGTACAAAACTCCTTGGTATTCTTCAAGAAAAGGTCCTGGGTTGAATATCTTATTATGCAACACCTTAATAGGTTCGGGCTATTTCAGAGTTTAGCTTTAACCCAGATTTCTTTAGGATTATAGTGTCAAGCCCAATTTGGGTTTGATATGCTAAAAACATCGCGAGTCTAAGAGATTTATTCAAAAATTCCTCCGTATCCTTGTTGAATCATTCAAAAGCAAGACAAGTCATTATGTGCTGTTGTAATGGTAGTAAATTGTGATGTCTCCGGCGATGGGGCCACCGGCAACTTTCTACGCGACCTCGAAATGCATTCACTTTTCTCGCGAGCGACGGCGACAGCGCCTTCTGCTTACGTAATGGGACCGACATATCGCCGATGAAGGCGTCTACCTAGAACTCGTCCAACGACTCTCTTATCAAACGTTTGTCTTTTAAATACTTTCTCGTCTTTATCATTAGATTACCAAACTCTAGCTTTGAACTTTTCTGTCTTAATATAACATTATTTAATCAAACATCATTGTTTATGCAAATGCTTTCTATTCTACACTCGTTCTGACCAAAAGTACTCGTTTCATGTGGATCTTGTACCGGCTCATCTAAAACCTGTCAAGCAACTTCACCGACAAACATTTGTCTCCTCAAATAATTTCTTCATCAGTTACATCATTAGATGTCATCCTATAATCGTTTGCATTTGTATACTATTTATATTGGCGATTTTATTCAAAGAGCAGATAAACCCGCCAGGTGCCGTGCCTCCTGCGTCCAAGGCCAGCGTTTCCTAGGCTGCATTTAGACTACTTTTTCTCTTTTTAGTCGTTGCATGTAGAAGCAGGCTTGCATGCTCAAACCAGTTTGATGCTGGTCGCTTAGGCGGCGCGTTCATTACACTAGCTTTCATATGTTTCTTTTTATGACTCTGTAGACATAATTTTATAGTGACGATTCTTGGAAACGTGGGTTAAAAGATAAATTGTGAGGGGAGCATGAGCCTCAAGTATGAATTCTTCACAGAGATATTCTTGACGAAGTATGATCTTTTAAGTGTTAGAAAACCTTTTTAAAATCGCATTTGTATGGTAAGCAGTAAGCAAGTTTGTTTTTACAATTCCTTTGAATCAGGCGCCATAATTGCAATTTCAGTTACGTCTGTCTGCAGACTTTTTTAAGGGAGCTACGAACATTCCTGAGTAAGTGTGCAGGGAGCCTTAGAAGGCAAAACTGGAAAAGCAACAAGACCAAAACAAGAACTGCTGCGAATTCGGCGTTTTCTTAGAACCCACCAACTGCAGAGCGGTCAGGAAGTGGGCCTTAGTTTATGTAATCTAATCACCTGCTGGGGAAAAAATCAAGGTTACGCCATACAGAATGCGGCCCAAAAAAAGGCTTACAATGGACTACATAATACCATCGAATGTGTGCGCCTGAGTAACTCTTCTTTTAGTCCTATATGCTGGCAGGCTAGCAGGATGTTGCATAAGCTATGTTGTTTTGTTAGCCACGGAGGCTGAATAGCATTTTAAATTAGTTTTTTGTGGCTTTTCTGCCGTATATAAAACTGGACGTTAGTGTTTTGTAAGTATGAATACTTTAATCGACTTGGACGTTTTCATTTTGACTTGTGTTCGAGGACTGTTCGAGATCGTTTTCGATGCGAATTATCTCGATGACGTTTTTAATTTTGTTCGCATTTCAAACAATTGTTTCGTATTTCAAACTGTATTGTTAAAACTTAGAGAATACTAAGATAAGTATATTCTAAAGTAGAGAATATTACGTTAGTTACATTACAAAAGACAAAGTTTTTGTAGACCGTGAAACTAGTCTTACCCCAAGTTGCTTTGACAAACTTTATTCCAACTGAAGTTTCTCACGAGGACTTTCTCGATTTTCTTACTGTCTGTGAATTTTTCACACGTACGTAGAGATGTTATCTTGGGGAACTTTTTCAGCTTGATGTTCTGGAAACTTCGGAACGAGGTGGAACGAAATAGCACTTTAAGCAAACATGACCACGGTAATTTAGTACTTTTTGAAGTTATTTTCTAGTTCTTCGACTTTGAAAAAGGTATCTTTATTTTTGTACGAAAAGGGAATTCTACCTAAGTAAATCACTTTAAATTCTCATTTATTAATCTTGTCAACTTTCAGAACATGAATATGATTTTTAAAGATATAATTATTTTTCAATAAAATAAATGATTGAAAGCTAAGTGATACCTACTAATAGCTTTAAATTGTTCGTATTAATTAGATATTGATTTGACTTTGAAATGAGTATATTTTGCACGGTAAAAAAAAGAATTTTATCTCAAACCTGAGTGAGATACAAAAAAGGAGATATTATGAACGAACTACAGCACAGCACATCACATCAATATACGACGACAGTCATTTATTATTAAAAAAAAGTTTCCTCGGGGGAATTCCAAATCGCAAGTTCGTGGGGGCCATCCCTGTCGAGCCCTATTCGGTTGCTTAGCAACGCGCATCTAACAATGCACTGTGCAGTCTTGCAGCACAATGGACGTGGACTCGAATAGACATTTTAGTTATTATCTGTTCTATTTAATTGTGACGTTGTTGACTGTGTGAGATTTATCGTCAGCTTCTTTGATCGAAACCGGTTACGTACAAAGATCATTTATTCCGCATTGGAAACCGGTTACGAATCTGCGGTAACGTAGGCGGCCGAAGGGGCTGTGAAATATAGTTACATTTTATTTTAATATCTCTTCAATGTTTTCACTTTGTTGTACGCATCTAGAGACGTTTCTTATCTGCTAAAATGGTGTACAAAAACAAAGGGGTAAAGCTTTTTTTTATCGGATTAATTGCTATTTCTACCAGAGTGGTAATATATCAGGCGCGGACAACTACATTTTATCACCAACCACCCTTAAATTAAAAAATAACATAACTTAAACATTTCACAAGTGTTTAGTTTCACGAGACAAAGAGTGAAATATTTCCAAAGCCGACATTAATTTTATTGAAAGCGTCATTAACTTCAATATGTTTGGAAGTATCAGTGCGAATAGGAAAATATAGTTTCTTAATAGGTTTTATTTTCTTTTTGTACCTAATAATTAAGACAAAAACTAAAATTAAGTACAGTCCAGCTGACCTATTCATTCATATCCGTGAAACAAGGAGATACGCGCTTACATGGCGAAGAGAATTAAACATTGCGCCGACACTTGGACTCGGAAGTTTCTCGCTATCGACCCCACGCACTCTACATCCTGGACGTCCTAATACGCACACATAGCTGGATATTTTACAAGAACATAGATGTAAGTGTCACCTCTTATTTTTTTCTGCGTGTGTATATTGGCCCCGATTCACACAGTCATGCTCTAATCCTAATTTAAAAATCCAGCTATCCTTTTCGTTTTTATGACCAACGAAAGAGAGGAGATGCATTCAGATGAACGAATGATATTATTTTGAATGAATGATAACCTAAAATAAAGGCGTAGCTGTCAGATTAAGATATTTTTAATTCGCTTAGTTTTAAGTGCTCTCTAAAATTGTGCAATCGACGCGGCCATAAGGTTCAAATTAGATGTTTGACAGCTCTAATATTAGAATGGCATTCTCTTGTCCCTTTTTAATCTCTTAAAGATGAAAAGGACGGACGAACTTAAATTAAGAATTAGAGCGTGACAGTGAGAATTAGCCTCATTATTTTTCTCACAAAAGGCGTTTGCGCAGGATAACGGGTGATGCAGGTGCGCGTACGCGTGCCTCGGTAAAAGGTGAAGACGAGAATATGCTTTTTAAATACATTTTTACTTTAAAATAATGTAATAATTGCCCAGTTTTTATCTGGAGTTAAAAAGAGCAAGGAAATGTAGAATGATAGACAATCCATTTTAAGCATTCCTAGGATGGTTTATAATGATGCTTTTGTTGGAACTCCCTAAATATTTTTACCAATAATTACTTTTTATAAAAGTACCTAATATTATATATCACAACAAAAAGTACATGATGATCTTCACAGCATAAAACAACATCTTTTTTGCGATGTTACTTATATCTGTACTGCCAACACTTTCTTTGTTCACTTTTTGTTTCCATGAGCTGAAAACAAGCCGAATGCAAGTCCGAACGCGACGATCTAAAAGTATAATGTGGTAGCTGCGTCTGCGCCACTCGACCATGCCCAACATATTCTTCAAAACATCCACATTGATATAAACATAAATGCTGAAGATACGGTACGGTACGGCTTGCAAAATACTGAGTAGGTATATTAAACGAAGCGTAAAAGGGGATTTAATTTGTTTTTATATAAATGGCTGTTAGTAGTACTTGTCTCTACAAAGATATCTCTTTCGGTTTCGGCAAACCTACACATGAAGAGGAAAAAGGGATTACACTCTTGGAGATAGACAAAATTTTAAAAGAAGGTAAGGTAAGTTTAAGGTTACATTTAGGCATGTTGTAAGAAGCATGTAGGTAGAGGCGTCACATGTACTTTCTGCTGCAAGTCTATTATATAAATAAAAAAAATAGTTGTGTTGGTGTTTTGTTATATGTATAACATATCGTAAACAAAATGTATTGTACAAGGAAACATTCACATATCCACAGTTTTCTCCACAATCATTGTTTTCAAAACATCTTCCTTTGAATTATTTATTCTCCACATAAAGACACCATTACAATTATTTCTTTTTCTGCTAGCTGGAAACGACTAGAGAATAATAAGTACTGTTTTACTTAACCTCTGGGTTTTAAAATTCTATTTTAGGTGGCAGTAGCAACATGAAAAAACAATTGTCAAACTCTTTTCAAATAGGGGATCAGACTGTTCACTATATTTTATGAATTTACCAAATTTTATGAATTATTTTTAAAATATACATTAGTAGCAGACGACAGATTCGGTTGAATAACGAATTTACAGTGATTTTTTAAAGTTTCAATATGTCTGTCTCTTTCAAAAATGACTTTTTGTATGGAGATTATATTATGGCGTTACTAACAAATGACGTCACATGCGAGTAAGTGCCTCTCTGTCTAATCTTGAATTTCAAACCTTTATAACTTGGTCAATTTTAAAGATAGAGCAAAAATTATGTTAGTGTTCGATAGCAGAAACTAAGAAGTTTGGATCAATTTGGATTTATAAAATAAAAAAAAAGTAGTCCGATCCTCTACTGTTACTATGACAATGACAACTTTTGAATAGGAATTGTAAAGCTAGTAAAAGTCCAAATGTTCCTTTCGTTCATGTTATTATTCAGTTTTTTTTTACCTTATCTTTCTTTAGTAAAACAGCTGTACCAAGATAGGGCCCTATTGCCCTGCCTGCCTACATAGATACAAAACAAAACACACAAACTAAAATTAGGTAAATAAGAGACGGAAAAAGTCGGCCTCATCTTATAGCAAATTTTACTGAAGTAACAATTTTTACAATTTCTTAGGTACACCTAAGTTAGGCGACCTAACCCATGCACTTTCCTGTCCCATTTATTTAATTAGACAACTGGACGTTAATACATTTTTATTTAATTGAATTTACAATCTTCTTTAGAAATAGTTAATGTACAGTTTCGTTGGTTTAACACGCGTTGTACTATCACTTTGTTCTATTTATAATTTCCCCATCTTCTCTCCCTAACATTAGTTTATACAAGATAAACGCTCAACATCCCCTCTTTCCACAGCCGAGTTCAAAATAAATGGGCATTGGGGAAAGAAATTACAGCTTATTGAAAATTATGAACAAACCATCTGTACAAATAAGTCTTTACAATTTTTTTATAAACACAAGTGTATGCAAAACGTGTGATCAAAACAAGTCGATATTATAATAATAATAATAAACTGTTGAGGAGTTCCTTCGTTTGAATTACTACTAAAAATATTTATTACATCACCATGAGCTGATTTCCGTTTAATCGGACTTCATGAAATAGTTTGATCAGTTAAAAACATGTTAAAACCATTAAAACAAGGTATGGTGTGGAAACGACAGTATCAACATGTCTACGTATTAGGTGAAGATTAAAGGTAGGTACATGAGAAAGTTACTGATATGTACATTAAAATATTATGTAAGTGGGTGTAGGATTAGCATTTCTACTTTTACATTTGTCCATTTCAGCGGTTTCTGTTCCTTACCCATCTTGCCTTAATAATAAAACTACATAGAATTTATATCAGAAAATTATGAAATTTTAGAAACTACCAACAGTACAAAATATAGGTACAATAGAGCTGCTTAAATCTTGATCTTAAACTCGTCGTAAGTAATTTTTTTAGTAGCAATCTTAAATTCGAAAATATCAGACAACTCTCACAAACTCATATAATTCCTCATCAGCTCGCATTAGTCCACTTCTGGATATTTCTATGCAATGAGTCCGAAAATATTCTATTTCACAATTACTAATAAGTAAGTTTATCTCCCCGACACTTTATCATCGAAGATGGCATTTTGGTGTTGTATTTCTTACCATCTCATAACATGGCCGACGTCAAAAGGGGTGAACGAACTCCTCAACTTGACACAGTTTTTATCGTCGTCTCTGTTAGAGCAGTTATCGTCTGTATAAAATCCAGTTTGGCAAGGGCTTTAGTTCGAAATCTATTATTAGTTCTTAGTGTGTAGCAGTACAAGATATGACCGATGTAAACAAAGGGTGAGTGAACCTAGGAACAAGGAAAGTGACCCTTTAAAATTGACATCATTCTTTGACATTGACACAAATTCTGCTTTTATTCTTTATCAGCTTGCTCATACTGTATTAGATTTGGTCTCCACTAAAAACTTTTAGTGAACTCAGTTAGTCCGTAAAACTGTGACCCTCAACTTCCAAACTGTTCCCAGCCCTGGCAGACGTAAACACAGGCCGAATCCAGGGTGAGTGACCCCCTCAACTTGACACATTTCCGTAACGTTGCCCCACTTGCGCTTTGCGCGCTGCCTTACACAACGGGCCCCGAGTTGCGCCAATCGATGTCATATGCTGTTGCACTTCCTTCCTGTTGCGGTCCATGCCTGAACCCCAACTTGCGAATACATTTATTTTTACTTTGGCCTTCATTTTGCGGTCGTAAAACAGGGAAGATTTTGGTTCATACTGGGGTTGGCGAGAAAGTGAAAGTTACGGTCCAAATTTTAAGGACTGGAAGCTTTAGGACTGTTCTTTTGCAGTTTATTTTCGAAATGAGTCATGTATGGATTAATACTGAATAGTTTGATAATATGAACGGGTCAGTTTTAATTAACTTGTCTAATAAAACGATTGAACGTACCTCACCAATACTGCACAAAGAGTCAGCAGCAATTTCCGGTTTATAACCTATTAAATTGAATTGCTTTATCAACATCATAATTTTAAGTCGTGATTGGATATCAAAATGGTCAAAGACAAATTGCCTTTAAAACTTGAAGCCATATTGTTGTGATTATCCGTTGTTTCTGCTATTTTGAGATTTTATTGTTGAGGTATGGATTTTATACAGCTTACCAAAAGCTTTGGTTCGGCGTAGGAGGCTCGTAAAGTTTTTAATGATCCTTTGTTTTTGGATTTTAAATATTTGAATTTAAAGTCCTTGCAGTGCAGAGTGATGGACAGACGGGAACATAACAATTCGAAGGAAAATATATGAAATATCGTAGCTGAATTTGCAATAAAATTGTACTCTTATTTAAATATCGGATGATTTGGCTCTGTACCCAATTTTTATTTTGTTGAAGTGCGTTGAAATAATTGCTATTTTATTTACTTTGAAGTTTCATTTGTAATATTTTGTTTCTTTTCCTTGTTATTTTATTGCTCCTTGGTTTAAAATATATTTTTTGTCACAAAAAGAAATCTTTGATTTATATTTTTGAAAAGAAATACTGAAAGCTTCACACCCTCACAAGGATGCCGAAGACCGGGCAAAGTGGAGAAGATTGAGTAGGAAAGCGAACCCCAGCTCTAGGCCGGGAACACTAGGACGAAGAAGAATACATACAGCTTCAGCAAAACAAAGAAATGCTCGTAAAATAAATAAAAACAAAGCTAAATAGAAACTTGAAACCGAATAAGTATGTCAGTGGCAAGATTATTAAATAAAAGAACGTCTGTTTATCAAGATAAAGCAAAGAACCTCTACAAGAGTATGATCGCTGTTAGAAGGAAACCAAATACCACGATAATACAAAACAACCTTACCCTAGATAATGGAAAGGAACAGAAATATTTCACTCCGACCCGAAGTTTTTATACTAGAAAGAGTTGAAAACGGTAAGGCGGTCCCAGTAAATGAAAGGAATACAGTTTTTACTGTCTATGGGTCCGTTTGCGTCACAGGGGATGCAATAAAAAATGCAGGTAGCAGCCCGAACATCGACCCCATGGTTTTGTAGTGACGTCATCAGAGCAACGATGCATCTGCGCGTTCAATAGCACGAATAACATATGTAACTGATGTTGATGGATGATAGAATGACTGCATGAGAAAATTCTACAACTTTCCTTACAAGTTTTTAGTTTCTTACTACAAATAAGAAATAAGGAGAAAAACACACGAGCTTAATTTGAAGCCACGTCTGTACATAAAATGCGAAGTTGTTGATCTAAATTACCTTGCGAAAAGAGGAATGTTGATTTTTAAAATATGTACAGTGACTTCAAAGAAAAAATGTGCAGCCGGCGATGAATTTAGCTTTGTGAATGTCGGAACAAGGATAAACGCGTCCAAAAATACGTGCACATTCGTTATTTTGACTGCACCAACATTCCGAGACTTTAGCCGCACGGTTCAGCCAACAAAATGGATGTTTTTTGCCTTCTTTAATGTGTAACTATACAATTTGCACTAGTGAAATGTCATTGAACTCTGCCAGCTGTTTTACTAAAGCTATTGTGGACGCAAGCGCAAGGTAAGACTGGTTGCAAAGAAATAGTACCGGTAATCTTTTATTCAATCCGCAACAAAAGAGCTGTGAATAATGACATCGTTATATTTGACAGCGGTAATGAGGACAGCAAACAATTGTTTTGCAGACTCAACGACGAACATGGTAATTTTATTTGGAGACTGCAAATCGTACGCTCGGATATTGTTCTGATTCACCAACACTCGCTTAATTAGTAACTTTACAAGTAAGTATAACATCACAGAATATACTTATTATCGTCGACGAGCACGTGATGTTTAAAACATTTGAATGTATATTTCTTACTAAGGTAGCGTTTTGAATAGAATTTTAAGCGGTCCCTAGTCACGATTTTATTATGTCTCGATGTTAGTGTAGTCAGGGCGTGGGTCATGAGGAAGCATAAATTTAGAGAAGTCGATAGCGTGGCTCTACAAACCCACAACAGCTGTGGACGCCACACATGCCTGCACCCCTGCCCCACACATACACGCCGACAAACACGATCGAATAACGTAAACAGACGCAGGTTTATGTGTACCAGATGCCCCTTTAGAAAGAGACAAACATATAGGCAATGTTAACGACAGAAAGGAAGCAATACTTGAGGGAGTGAGGTTTGACAACGTGCAGAGACTAATTAAATGAATTGAAGGTCGAAAAAATAGTAGGATGTCGTCGTTATGACAGAAAGAGACTTGTATGATACCCACTTGAGAATACTTGATGATGAAAACAGAGGAGCGTACTGTAAGACTGTAAGTAACATTGAAGATGGTTAACGTTCGTAGGAGCTAATAGAAAAATAAGCACAAGTAAGCGATAGAGGCCGTTGGTAATTAACATAGATATGTATAGTTTAATAAAAGGCAGGAAGCAGGCAGCGAGGGGAGCAGGCAATGGAGCGGTAAAAATAGATGAGAATGACTGGGACGCCGCGAACACGGTGCAATCGATCTTCGACAACGCGACGGTGCATTTCGTGCCAATCAATAAATAAATTCCGGGCTTGTAGACGCCTTGCAGACCTAACAGACTATTGTTCTGTAAAGAAAACTGAGCTAAGCATTTGACATCTAACAACAGCAATCCTGCTGAGTGAACCTTTATATCAAATTGAATAAGGCTAATGAGAACGATCTAATTTAAATTGAGAAATAGGTAAATTTATTTATACAGAAATTGTGTAGTCTAATAAGACCGCCTAGGCCTACCTATTCGTATAAAATTATCCTTATTTATAGTTCGTAGCTTGTAATTAACTCTGAATGAAGCTAAATCAGAACTAGACTAAGTCAAGTATTACCTATAATTTCAATATCTTTCTGTATCCATAGTATTACGTAAGCAAGGAAAATGAAATGGAATTCCACCCAGTAATGTTTATTTTTTCTTTCTATGTGGACTTTATTTAAAGGTTCTCATGAGACGGTAAAGGAGAAAAAAAACGTTATCTCAATGTGGTACTTGAGCTGTTATTTGATTTGGAGTGTTTCAGATAAGACTCCTACAAGATCAGTATGAGTACTTAACTTACTTATTTTGTTATTACACATTTTACTCAAAGGAACCTTCTTGTATTTTTATTTATCATCGTGCACTATTCCGTTCTAATGTTTGAAGAATCTAAGTAAGTATAACCTGTCTACAATCTTTATCTAACTATAAGTGCGTTATCTAATTATTATCACATTTCTGACCCAGTGTCGTGTTTTGTTAATTATATTTTAACAACTTATCCACGATGGTACAATGGCTAGCATGTATTTAGGTCAGATATTACTTATTGTTTAAATTAAACATATTCTGCACCTATTAGAAAAAGGGCAATGACCGCAACCACAATATGACCTTAAACATCAATACATAATTGAGTTAATGTTTTCTCAGAAACAACAAACGAATCATAAAACTTATCAGACTAATAACGCAGCGGTAACTCTCAAAGGCTGAATGGCGAAATGTGGTAAGTCATAAAAGCAAAAAGAAAGTAGGAAGTTAAGTGAACGGAGGGACACTCGACAGATGCGTCCTGGTTATTTTCGCTTGCACTCGCAAACGAGTACTGAATGCGGTAGGTCAGTCCCAGGCACACAGGCACTCGGCGTGAACTCTAAAGTACTGGGGGACGAATATAGGTCATTAAGGGAATGGAGCCAGTCAAACAATTGAACGTGCCTGCGGAGCGGAAAACAAGCTGTGTTTATTCTGCATCGACCACAACGCGGAAAGTTTGGTATAATGTTGCTTTATGAACGATGTGAAAATAATTTTAACTTGGGGCAGATCAGGGGGTCACTGGCCACATGCTGATTGCGTAGCTAATGCACTCATGTTTATTCAATAATTTTGTTTTAATCGTACACATACTTATTGTGATAGGTAGGTAGATTATGTTGCTTGCTGCAACATTGTTTAAACAATATCCATCCATTTTATTTGTTATTCTTTTCGTTGTTGTTTTCGAATGGATTCTTGATTACAGAAACAAAAACCTGTGTTTTTTATACGTAATAACCACGATCGGATCGGTGGGAACACAGCAGGAGTCTCACCGCAAGCTCTATAGGGAGCGAGCATCACGGTAATGTTTAGCCAAGCAAAACCAAGTCTAGACGCCCCGTACATTATTTAACACCTCCAATATATCGTGACCTTTTATCTTCCTTGATTAAATCTGCAATAAAGATCTTTTTTAAATGGCTGGGAATTATTTATAACGTGTATGCGCTTTAGTTTTTAATTCCTTTTGGAGTGCTTTGAATACGATCTCATCGGGTGGTCCGAGTCGACGATAAAATACTTGGCGTTTCCAGCTCACATGAATCAGTATTGAACATTAACACGACCAAGTTAATTGGGTATGCAGTTGCGACGGAGAATATTGTTTACGACGTTGTTTTAGCCAATCTCAGCTAGATGAGTCAGTTCAGCCAACCCTTTGTTATCGGCGTCGGTGTAAACGACCAGCACAAAGGCAGTCGGACGAAGCGCCCTTCAGCCAAGACCTTGGCTGCTTTTAGCCTCGGTTCGATACCCTCAACATTGAACAACCATTCCTTTTAGTTTTGATGTTGTGTTTTCATCTTTTTTTGCAGCTGGCTGGCACGCTCCTTTTTCAATCCTTACTTTTTAACTGAATTCCGCATTCGAATTTTACTTTTTTCGAATATTTCAACAGATTCTTCGATTCGTAGCTCGGAAGTTCGTTGCACTGAAACCTTGGCCGATTTCGAGAGTTCGACGTTCGTTTGAATCGGTGGTGTTTTATAACTTTCCCCGGTTAGCAATAAAGTTTATGTAGATGCTTCTCTTCCTCATGCGTTCGCTTTATAAATACACTGGCCAGATGGTGTAGAGAGAATTTTATGAAAATGTTTATGGACGGATAAATATTTACGCATTCAAAGTAAAGTTAGGTTCAGTCCTTTGCTCACCTTCTGAAGGACTAAGGGTCGGCAGTACATTGACTGTGCTATTCGAGACATAGCTTTCTGCGACCTCTGAGGGGAGGGTCTAAAATTGGTACAGTGGGTCATTCACTTTTGATTTGAAGTTTAAGTAGAGTTGGACATCTTTTTACTTCAAGTTATTATAAAACGTTCATAAGTATGCGAATTAGGCTTATCCATGACTGGTAGCTGGTAGCATGGTGGTAGGTTCTTAGGCCTAGTTATTTGGCAAGACCTTTGTATTTTTGGCAAGAACTAAAACATTACATTGTGTATGTTCAGATGAAAAAAAAAAACACAATTAAATGCTGTCATTCTTTTAACACTTTCGATAAACTTTTGATCTCTTCCTTATTCTGTTTTATAACAATAATATTATAAATAGTTCGAAGTCTAACATTCCTAAGGAGGACGTTGGTCAACAGAGGTATCTCAGTAGGACCGCGAGACTAGATCAATGGCAGGGCCGTGTCACGGTCTGACCTTGGCCGGATTTTGGCCGGGGTCATCGGCCGGGTGCTTTCTCCTCGGCGCACGCGCGCTGCTATCGGAAAGATTACCCACAATCTAAAACAGATGGATGAATAACAGAACTGGCTTTAACTGCAAATAATTTGCATTCAAAGACCTGTACATTTATTACGATAATTTGATATATTAATTATATATTTTTTATTATGTAATAGTTTTATTTGTAGTTTTTTAATGCCCGATCAATGGTTCTTTCTGATGACAAATATCAGGTTGTTGCCTTCTCAACAACTCTTTACAAAAATCGAGAATATTCCAAATCAAATGTGCGAGTATTTTGTATATAAATCCTATGTAAATAATGTCCACTCTAGATTTGAAAATCATACGGTACGAGATGATGTTTGCGGACCAATCGATCTTGTGTACATTACACTCTTCAGGTGAGTAAACTGTCTAGCTAGAGTGTAGTGTAGTGTAGTGTATAATTGAGTTTTCCACTTACCAGTTAAACATGACTTCGAAGGTGTTGTTGTAAACCTACCTACTACGTTACTTACCTAGGAAGGTAGACGCTATTTATTTTAATATTAAGTAAATTTCTTTCAGTTTATTTGGTTGTAATTTAAGACAACGCATCTGTTAGATAGATAAAAAGTATGTTCCACATTGTGGTAGTGGCGACGAGAAGATATGACGCAATTTTCCAAATGCTGCCCAGCCCAACTGCACTCTTCTTGCGATTTCACGCTCGAAGTTATCTCGGACATATTCTTGGACAATTTCGAGCACTTCGCCATTGATCGAGATCGGTTCCGGAATGATTAGTTCGTTGAACATGACCTTAGTCTTGACTGACTACACTTTTTCAGAAGAAGAAAAATTATATCTGTTTTTTTGAGGACATGGAATAGTTTTCTTGGTTTATGATACTCAATTATTTGATAAAACATCTTATTGTAAAGCAGTGCCCTTCGATATCGTGACTCTTCTTTACAAACAAACTCTACTTTATGTTAGCAGAACGTACATAGATTATATAATTTATTTTTTATCATTGTAACGCAAACCACGTTAGAAGGAAGTGCCGGTACGCCTGTCATCTGTGTCAACATTTCCACGGCCAACCTTGGACACCATGCTTGATAAGGTGCTCATGTTCATTTGGCCAATGATAGCAAGCATAGATTATAGCAAGCGTGCAAAAATGCCCTTGAATCAAGCTTCCTTTCGACAGTTCAAAATTTGAATTTAAATTGGTGAATGTTTGATATTACCAGATTACCACGTCATAATCAGTAATGTTACTGGCTGGTTTTAAGTGTACTGCCAAAACACAACTTTGTGCCCAAAACAGTGAACTTAATGAAATTTTAATAGGTACTGATAATAAACTTTATTAAAAGAACAAAAAATATTTACAATAACAACAATAACAAAACAACTATATACAATTAAATATAAAATATCTCCTCCAGTGCGTCCCCTCGAGGCATGGTTCCCAAAATGCTGGCAGCGTATCCTCTCTGAATAGCCAGGCTAATTCGTTGGGAGAGAAAGCTGCCAGCCCTTTGGTCACCAGTAGCTTCGTTGAGATATAGAAAAATAGGTACTTAGAGAGAAATAGGTACTTATATTCTAAAAATGAATGACTTTTTTATATATTTTATTTTCTTGTTTTTATATTATAGGTATATATTTTTTAATGTTATTCCCCTGAATTAAAAACGTACTTATCTGCAAGAACGATAAACTGTCGAAGAAGTAAGTATCCAAACACACTATTGACTTTTTATCTTGTTTGCTAGCCCAAGTCGCTTAACCTTGAAAATCGATTTAATCATAAAAAAAGGAATTACAATTTTATACGCCACCATAAGCTATTTTTAACTACAAACTTTAAAAAATACATTAATTTAAGTGTTATTTGTCGACCTTACAACCCACACGATGATGGTGACAATGAAGTCAACTACAGCTTTAAAATTATACCTTTTTGTTCTACATAGGTATCTTTATAACCTGTTAGAGTTTCCCAAAGTAGCAGTCTATTGTTATGTTATAATTTTGTAACAGACATGCGAAAAGACTAAAAAACTTGCTAAGAAACTTTTAAATATTCAGATTTCTTTTTAGGTTCTCATTTTCAATTCAGTATTTCAAGAAATTCCTGATATGAGTACCTATTCTCTTTAAAATTACTAGGGTAACAACAAAAATATTCTGGAGTTACCGTGTGAGAATTAGATATGAAGTAAAGTAATAATCTTGTGACGTATGCTTAGGTATAAACACAATATTAAAAAGTACAAACGCGTTATTATATCTGAGGGGTATTAAATCAAATTCCGTCAAAATTGCTTACATAAATATTATCTCCCGCGCATATTTCGAGACTAAATTAAGTTCGGAATGATTGGTAATAGCCCAAAATAGTCAGACAAATTGTTGTCAGGTGTAAAATTTTATCATAAAATTCAAATGTTTCTTTAGACTGCACATTAAAAGTGAAAAACACTTTTACATTTTTTAATATTACGAGTATATGCAAATGTAAATCGTAATGAAGATAGACGATATATTACTTCTACCACAGAATCTTCTAGCCCAGGCAAAACATTTTTTTGTTCTAAGGCACCTAAGTGACCTTTGTGTCAGTATTAATAATAATAACCGGTATACCAGCCAGCAGCATTTTGATAAAATTGAAACTCAAAAATGGAATTCTACATTCGGTTTTTAAAATCCATTCTTCCGCTAGCCACTTCGCTCGCGTAGTGAAGTCAGTATCTAAATGTCAAGGCTAGATACCGGTTTATGGTGTTATTTTGCCATGGGCCATGGCGGTTATGCCTTTAATGCCACAGTCATCTTATTGTCTACATACCAATGGTAAATTATACGAAATCGATCCGTTAAATGCCATTATATTGCATATATCAGACAATACATATATATCTTATAACTTATATGAAAATGGTTTGCATTACAGATCTATAGTAGGTACGTTTTAAAGTTATATTATCTAACTATAATGTTATGGATATTTTTGTCATAGATAGGCTTACGGCTCATTAGACGTTTCACGCTATTGGACGATTTGCTGCTTAGACCTTCTGATCGGGAGGGGATATTTAAGCTAGTTATTAAATAAAAATAATATAATAACTAGCGGAGAAGCAATTTTGCTTACTTGGTTTTCTAATTTTCTAATGCAATAATACGAGAGCTCGCAGACAGCCGACAAGAAAACCTGTAAAACCCAAACTTTGTAACCAATTGCGCGATTATATGTTTGACATCGCTTTTGAATTGTTTTTTTTTTGTAACATCATCTTACATTCAACTCCACACGTTGTGGATAGACCATAGACTTAGAATTTTTGGATAGACTGAAGCACTTGCGAATTATAATTATATTTAAGACTGTCCTTTTAGACTGGTCTGACAGCCAAACCAGTTTGACTTTGGCATGAAATTTTATGCGTTTTGTAATGGTCGTTACTATAGGTTTAGCTTTAAACATAGTGCGTACGGTCGGCGTGTGCGCATCAAAGCGCCCGGATGTAGGCGGCAATGCTGCAAGTCCAATATTTCTAGTACTAAAGAACATTACCCACCGGCAAATAGTTATTAAACGCTTAATAAAATGAACTTAAATTGTTCTAGGCGAATAGTTGTATTTATTTATAATTTGAGGAACTAAACCATTCTTTTATTTTTAAGGTTTTGTCACGGACTTCTTCCATGTATTTTTTTCGTACCTATTTTCTACTCTGTACCATGATTGAATCAAAATTATAATTTATAAATTTTATTTTTATAATGCTATTTAATACTTATTTAAAGCACTATCTAACGACGCATATATTTTTTAAATTATAACGTTTTTTCTATTTTGTGTAACTTTCGGAATATTAACCTCCCCTTGCATATTTGTTGAGTTGAGACTCGCATTTTTAATTATCATTATTGTATTCTTCAAGAATATTAATGGTCTGTATTAATAATACCTATTACCGATCGGCCATTATCATTTACGATGAAACCGTTGATTGCTCAATAAGTGTTGAGTGCCGACAAAGCTGCGCTTGCGTCGTTAATGGCAACAATTCCGTTGACTATTGCCATAGAAATAGGTGCTCGACGAAGGAAGGAAACAAAAACATTCAAATTTTGAAATTTTAGTTATTTTAAAGAGTCCAAAATGTTAAGATAAGGAGATATATCGATCGATACTTTTTTAAATGTTTTTTAGGTGTGAGATCAGTGCTCTTACTTTTGCAAACAAATTGCTTTATCTTCACTCAATAGATGGCATTAGTAACATTTTATGTTTTAAAATATTCATAACACACATAATCTACCGGGTTATTACCACATCGCCCACATCGTGTGTGTGTGTGTGCGTGTGTTTATGATATTCATTATTAAAATCGCTAACACAATCTGTTTTCAAAATAAAAAATAAACATATTTTCTATCAAAATATAACAGCATTATTTAGCAATGACAGAAAAACAAAACATCTGTCTATGCTTTTAGACCTAGAGATGAAGTCATTTTGTAAGTGCTTTGGCCTGGCCTGCCATTACGGCCACACTGGTGTAATTTATAAACGAACAACGATACAGACATTAATCACATGTTCCTTGCTTTATGTGGTGAGATCATCAAGTAGAGACAAGAAGAAACTTTATTTTTTTGTCATCAGCTCAAAATATTCAAAGGGGCTCGAACCCACCTAAAAATTAGAGTGAGGTAAAAACCTTGATGATCACACGTCAGCCATCAAAGTCTAGTAATAATAATAATAATTTTTATTTGAAAGCAAGATATAAATGTAGATAGAAAGGTACATAAAAACGGCTTGTTAAAGCACAGGTTACATAATATTCCCTGACTTTTATTCTAGGTTACCCTGTGTTATAAAAGTCAGTGGTTCGATGCTGGAACAAGACAAGACAAGACAAGACAGCTAGTGCGGATTGATCGACTTCTAACTCAACCTTTTAACTTAATCGCAGTTAGCGTTATGCAGGTGTTTTCCTTCAACACAAAAGTCAGTGGTTCGATGCTGGAACAAGACAAGACAGCTAGTGCGGATTGATCGACTTCTAACTCAACCTTTTAACTTAATCGCAGTTAGCGTTATGCAGGTGTTTTCCTTCAACACAAAAGTCAGTGGTTCGATGCTGGAACAAGACAAGACAGCTAGTGCGGATTGATCGACATCTAACTCAACCTTTATGCGGGTGTTTTCCTTCAACACAAAAGAAAGAGCGTCGAATAAACGTACATATTACAGTAATCTGAAATTCGCAAATACTGCCAGTAGTGGCTGAGTTACTACGGTGGTGGCGTCCCTTTCAAAATATTATCGAAGGTAGCGATTCTACATAGCCACCATCGATGATCGAAAACTTTATTATACTACCATTTCACTTAAAATTATTATCTAACCATTTTGTACTGCCAAAGGTAGGGCAAACATAGCGCAAAACAAAGCACTTTACAACACAGAGCAAGAACTATGTTTATAGGCAGTTAAAACGTTATTCTTTACTCTAACCCCGGGTTAAATACGAATTATGTTTAAAAACGCGTGGGAAAAATACTTTATTATGTAAAAATACTCTTTGATTTTCTTCAAGACTGCATAAAAACCCTCAAGGCAGATGAAGGTTCATTAAGCTATCGGCTCAAACGAGCGTACGAACTCGTTCTACCGATCGGCAGACATTGTTATTTATTGCCATAATGATTGATTAGTTCACCTTTATACTTTATAAACAATAGTATAATAAATTACAAGATACAGAATATTATTAAGATCCGGTAGGTATTGTAAGTACAAAATTATAAATTGGATTGACTTAATTAATTCTGGTAGTTTGCAAGGTTAAAAAATAGCCAGTAAGTGTGTTTTTTTTTTGTTGGATGGTAGTATTTATGATAACAGATCTAACCCAAGAGTCTCAAAATATACTTTTTATGTGTACCTAGTTCATGCTAATTGTGCTTTTTTCCATTGTTTACGTTTCCTCCGAAACAGATTTCTCTCGATTAAAGCAGGAAAATTAAATAAAGAAGGTGAAAAAGTAAAGGCTGGCCAGAAAAAGGCTGGCTTTTTAAATCTTTGCTGCAACAAATGCCATTCAACAGAAAAGGATTTTTTTTCGGTCAGCTTTTGACAAGATCTCTGAAAATTTTTGAAGGAGTCATTTTTTAACATGTATGTTTCCTCTCGATCATTCGAAATTATTTTAAATATATCACTGTTTTATGCGAATTGGTCGCAACTAAACAGAAACATGAAATAAATTTAGAAGGAACGACGCATTCAAGAATCAAAGTTTATTATCGAGTGCGAAAAAACTGACAGTCTATAAAATGAATTACAAGCCATTCAATCAAGATAAACTACCCACGTATCTTACTGTGTAACATTAGACTGCATAAAAATAGTCACAAAAAAATATCTTAGTGGTGTTTGTATTTTATTATCTGAGCGTCTGATTTGCATTGCCGGCCAGTGCTAAATTAAAAAAATAAAAGCATTCAAAATGGCGGGCTTCCATTAAAACCACAGATAAATAAAAAAGACAACGTCGTCGTCGAGAGACCTACATAAATCCGAACATTAAAGCAGTTAGAATGAAACCTTCGTCCCTAACTTTATGATACGTCGAGGAAATAAAAATTCTAAACTACGATACGACCACGTACTTGAGTTTTTTATTATTATTTTTATGACTTAAACTTGTCAATGTCGCTCAGAAGTAAAGACATTTTAAAATGTAATTTTGTAATTTTGATACAGTCAATTCCTTGAGCCAATTTCCCAACTATTTATGCTTTTATATAACATTTCGTATAATCGAACAGGTTAGTAATAGTAATATTAAATGTAAGCATAGTATTGGACATAAAGTTACAATTATAACTTGAGAAAACTACATCAACTTCGAACGGCCCTGGATAAAATATCTTAGGGAATTGACTGTACATCTATAGTTTATTTTTAGCTATTTAAGGCAGAAATTACTGTAGATATAATCTCTAAATGAAAACTACCAAAATGTTTAACGAAATATGAACAATTAATCATATTTCAAAGCGAATGTCAATTCAATGTCAACAAGATCCATATATCTAAAGTATAATAAACTAAACGGTACTAAATAAATAGGTAGTAGGAATTGAATCGCAATCTGCTAGTCGTCAAATGAAATAAACGTCCGTCGCCGATTTTACGAGATCCTTTTTATTCTTGATTTTACTGTACTGTTAACGCCATCTGTCGAGTACGTTCGCGTAAATCAATGTCAATGAAAAGTCATTCGTTCAATGTCCTATCCTAACTTTACTTTTCAGTTTTCTCAAACTGCGTGTGTCGTGCGTTAACTATTTGTTTGTTTCGAATTATGTATATTTCCACATTAGCAGGATTTTAAATAACGCGTAGGTTCGGTTTTCAGGTTGAGTATCGTCAAAAACGTCAACAATTTCCTGTTTAAAGGTCAATGTTCTATATGAAAACAATGATGTCATACTATATATGAAATGGAAATAAGAAAAACGTGCCGGTCATTGCCGGCTTATTTGCTTTGTATTTGCATAATTACCTACCTATGCTCTTATATTTAGTACAATGTTATTTTAATGTGTACTCTATCTGCATGATATCTTATAAATAACTTGATATGTAAGTAAAACGTAAAATTGTATAAGTATTCAAGGGAAATATGTAACAAAACCACAGCCATAAGCGAATGAAAGCACATAGGGCATCGAATTGCCCGCAGCGCGCCGCCGCCGCCACATTGCTGTTGTTATGTTGTTGTGAACTCTAGTTGCCAGTCAAGAACGTTCGTTTACCGCGCTCGTCACAACTGCGTATACTAGTGCCCTCTCGCGGTCAATGTCGGCATTACACGGTCGCGCGGGTATTGTGCTAGTTCATGCACCAGACAACAGATGGCGCTGGCGATGTATCACGGGAAAAATTAATAGATGACGCTAGGCTTGGCATTCTTGAGTTTGTGTTTAATTATCGGTGTCGTTAACCTAGAGTTAACCTACTGTATTTTAGATGATAATATTATAAATTAGTTTTTTGTAGTGACGTCGTCGTCTTGTTACTGTGGAAAATAAACCTATTTGCGCTAATTTATTTAACATTCCCATAACAATTAAGCATTGATATCAGCATTATATAGATATAGGTAAATATAGTATTTACATGCTATTATTATAAATATTTATGAGTAGTATAAAGAAATTCATCGCTTTTGATATTTATCATATTATTTCTATTAATAACAGTATGTTAACGAAACTTACTACCTACGATATATCACAAAAATAACAGCGCAGCATTTATTTTACAGCGGAACGCGGAACAAAACGAAACATGCCAACTCAACTTCGCCCTCATTTCTCCCGAATCGACGTTTTCCGGAGTCGTTTACTTCAGGATTATTTTATTACAATTCAGCAAGTTTATTAATAAGTGGTTATTTCAGCCCATTTATGACCCCACCGAGGGGCTTGAATCTGAAACAAATTTCACAGGGTCGGGCCACACTTATCGACGGCGATCGACGGTTTGCCTATACAAAACGCGCGCAAAGTATGGAAATCCTTTCGCATCATTCGCCGCGTCCGATGCGAAAGGATTTCCATACATTGCGCGCGTTTTGTATAGACAAACCGTCGATCGCCGTCGATAAGTGTGGCTCGACCCTAATGAAACCAATCCAGGATTATTTCTTACCTTATTATTTTCATTTCATTACTTTAACATAAAGTATATTTGTATTGTATTGTAACATTTATAAATTTTCTTATAATTATGTAAGAGTTAATTTGAGAAGATCAATTATTGTAAAGTTTAGGATGTGTTGAAATTAAACGACCAAATTGTCTTATTTTATCACAACCACAATCTGGTAGCAAACGACGTTACTTTGTTACGAAAACTATTATTCTGACGATGATGATGATTTTATTCTGGTTAAAATAAAAGATGGTGAAATTCGTACTTAAAGCTGCGGAATATGGGAAAATCTTATATCCGGTAGTGAAGACAAGCTATAACGAATAAGTAACTTGCAAGATCCAGCGGATCAAGGACCAAGCGCATGTTGATGATAATGATGACGAAGCAGTTGATGACGTTATTAAACTTAGAAATGACAGTCGGAGTAATTTTGAAACAGAAGCTGTGACAGAAGATGATATCAATGTAGTTGAGCAAAAGACGTAATGTAAGTAGATGGACAAGTGGACCGACGATCTGGTGAAGGTCCCGGGAAGCTGCTCGATGTGGAGAGCACAGGTAAGTTCACTATGGAGATCCTCGGAGAAGGTCTTTGTACGTCTTTGGTTCATGTGATGATGAGAATAAAAAAGGCTAATGTTTTCGTTCACAAATTTCTAGTAGTACGTTTTATATTTTGCCTCTAATATTTAAATTCGCATTGTTTAAATGATTGAACACAAAACAGGAATTCGAGACGGTCTCTAACAATTTAAAATTGAAATTTCGGCCTAGGTAGGTACAACATGGAAATTTCAATAGTTGGAATTACTTGAAATGGACTTCGGGATTCAGACAACATCAGAATTTTGACGAAAGGAATTTTAGGTTCAATCCAGATGAAATCACTGTCCTGTTTCATTTATCTCTGTTTTGTTTAACCGAATAGTTTTACACTCTCAAAACATAATCATATGTAGGAAAATGATGCAGTCTTTTCTATTTCTTACGTAAGTAAATAATTCTCAATGGATTACGTACCCAACGTACCAGCTTCACTTATCCCATTAAATTGATTGATTCATCCACCTATTCCATCAATCTTTTTTTTATGGAAAAACACACTGTAAGTTTTCTTTAGGTAGTTATATTTTGAATTCTGAATCACGCGACGACGTAAATTCAAAAGTAGTTTTTCAATTTTATTTTCAAAACGATTTTTTCAACGAATACGACATTAATTTTCGTGTCATATCTACTACTGTAGTCAGCTACTAAAATACTTCTCAAATAATAACCATTCATTTCTTCTAAACAAGGAGCAAAGATCATAAACCCGTGGCCACAATGCAGTGAAATCGTGGAGAAAGTGTCGTGGTTACCCGCCAGTACCTACTTACCTACCTACCCGCCCTCTCATTTAATCTAGACATCTGCATAGTTCTAACCTAGGTAGATATTATTACGACTCTCGTAACGTATTATTTATGTGATAGTATTTAACTATTTATTGAGGTACTAATAGTTTTTGTACGATAGAGATTATATAGACCGTCGTAACACCGTCGACGCAATTAATCACAAACAGCGATATTCTTACAAGATTACAAAAAAATTCCATATTGATGATCAAACGAACTTCTGGAAGTAAAGTTATAATATGAATTACTTCATTTTAAAACTGTGTAAGAACAAGCAAAACTATTTATATTTTATTAGGAAAATTTTGAACAATGTTAAATAAAAAGTTAAGTACCTATCCAGCTGACAGCTTGCTAATGAAGTAATTTTATTTTGTTCAGACAATTTTTATAATACAATATAGGTATATTGTTAAATTAGCATATTATCTACATCATCTTCACAACAGCACCTCCCCTGCTAATTCACCGTGAAATACATCATTATTGTGGAGGTGACTAATTACATGCGCTTCATTGTCCGCCATATTCGCGATTGTTCGCGAGTTCCGCTCCGTCGCCCGCTAGAGGGCGCGGCTTTTCGATTGTGATTGTGAAGCGACCTTTACTGCAGTTTTATGGGTATATTTCAGTTCTTTTTTTTTTGACTGACCTAATCACTATTTATACCAGAGTGGTAATATAGTGGGCGCGGAGTATATTTCAGGTCGTACGTAGAGATTTATTGTTTCTTCAAATCCCGTATGTGTGGCAAGTGGGGCTTCGGTTTCTAGTAGAGAAGCATCGAAATCTTCATAGTATTTGTTCTAAATTATATCTGTATTTAAGTAAATAATATGTGTACGTACATCAATGCACATAATATTACATTTCATGGCATTAGAAAATAGGTGTGGGATTTTAACTGTTATTTGATTACGCAAGGACTACGACATCATACGTGGGATATGTTTTCCTATCCACAAGGTATTTCTTTAGAAAAAGCTGTGTCTACGTAAGCGTTCATATTTTGTTATCGAATGTGGAAATATCAACAACTTTACATATTTTAATTGCAAACCACATTACGTTGTCTTTAAAATATAAATAAATATAATACATAAATGAATCAGGCTTCTTCGGTTAGGTGACTGTAATTACACGGGCTTCATTGTCCGCCCGATCCGCTCCGACGCCCGCTAGAGGGCGCGGCTTATCATTGCCCGCCAGTCGCACCCGCCATTATGGAATGACCTTTATTTAAAGTTTGAATTTGAGCTGTAACTCACGTTTATAATGGCTTCATTTGTGACTTGCTTTGCATAGAGGATTATTTGAAAACTGATCGTTATCAATGCTGATAGCCGGCCAAGCACGTATCGGGCCACGAAAAGTGGAACCCCCGTTTAACATTCATCAAAATATTTTTGTATGATATTTGTAGTACCAAATTTCTTAATTGTTAATTTTTATGTTGGTCTATTATTCGATAACCTGGGTTAGGTAAGGGTTCCTTTTTGACTAAAATATTTGGGATGTCGTCTTATCTATCTGAGTAACTATGTATTTGTTAACAGTTAGAGAATAGTTTTTCCGTAGATTTTTGGGTACTTACCAGTGTTACTTCTCTGAATTTAAATTGATGTGGGTCCATTTTGCGTTTTTCTTTGTTATTTTTGTAAGTAAACAAGTATACATACCTGAAACAAGAGATAACACTTTATTAGCAACATTCGTATACTCATCCTACGCCGTGTGGTGACGGCAGAGTAGAATACATTTGTCACCAACCCCTACTCTTCCCGTGGGTGTCGTAAGAGGCGACTTAAGGACTACACATTGAACAGGGAACGGGCAGCAGCACTCTCTGATACAGTAACCTTTTGAAGCGTGGAGATTATGGCACAACAGTGGAGGAGGCTCATAGTCCAGCAGTGGACTGTAACGGGCCGTTGATGATGTATACTCATCCTTATACCACAGAGTACTATAATACTGGCGCTTATACTAAAATTATGTGACCCTACAGTCTGTCTGCTTGTCACTTATTCATCTTAAAATCGCATTTGGTATGACCATTTTATTGGTAAATTTTTGTAATGTTTATCTATATACATAGTTAATTGCTCTACCTAGTTGCAGGGTGCCCCTACAGTGCATTATTCCCATAGTTTAAATAATTACTTCTACCCACACAAACAGCTCACTTTTATAACAACCTCAACGTTACTCAAGAGTACTATTGTGGAAAAGCAACGGTCAAACGCGCGACACTGCACACTTTTTAGCACTAAAATAAACCACAGTCTCAAAGAACCATAATACCCTAGGGTATACGTCTAGCAGTACTGTGTTGTACGAGAACAAAGCTAGGTCTTCCAAGGGACAAACGTGAATTGATTTTATATAGCTACTGCAGCTTCTAGAAGAATAAAGTAACTTCCCACACAAGGGGATGTAACATAATACGTCCCTGGAGGGATTATTCTATTCAATTCTATTGTAGTACTACAGGTGTTACTTCAAGGATGGTATTTATATTGCATTTTAAGACAGAGATAGTGTTAATATAAGTTTGATGGACAACTTTTTCACGGAGTTAAGATAATGAGGAAAGCGTATTAAATATTGGTAGAAATGATATTAGGTTTTGAAATACTCAATCACCAGTTGATTGATACTTTCTATATTTATTATCTATTGGTTGCTATAAAATAAATGAAATGTTACAAACAAAGTAAATTAGTATTCAATGATATTGCCTTGACTGCAATCCAATTTACCGATTACCAAGCCAATCGTAAAGGTTATTGAAACGACAAATTGTAAATGAGGGATTCCTTCTAAATGGTAATGGTGAGTTCGAACCTCACTGCAAAATAACGTGTTTACGAATTTCCAAATTTAGTAAAGGAAAATGTCATGAATGAAACAACACCTGCGAATTCAAAGGTTCTATTTTTCGATTAATCAGCACTCAGCTAAGTTAGAATTGAGCGGCTCAATAGAGGCAAAGTTTAGCTGACAATCAAAACATTATAGGGACGCCTTATGTTTCTGAGGCTACATATCTACCCATCACCGCACAGTTGAAGCGTTTTATTTTTAGAATAGAAGTGTGAAGAATCATTTGCCCTTGTACCGCTGACCTGAACGCATCGAACTGATTAGCCAGCAACTAGCATAGCCAATGCTCTCCGCTTCCTACTTCCAGCGTTAAATCCCGTTCCAAGGTTGGCTGGTGTAGTCAGGTGTACAAAACCAACGACTATAGTTATTTTTTTAAATAATTATTTTTCGTTTGTCCCTCCCAGTTTGAAATCTTCTCCTCGTTTGGAACAAGTAAGGGAAAAGTATAGCAATACCTTACTGTACATTATTTATGACATTAAGACTGAGACAAAGAATCTTTTAGTTCAGAGACTGAAAATAAAGATCCTAGTTACGATCTTGGCTGACACACCACCGTGTGGCAAACTACTTATAACAATGTTATGAGTATAAACGTTTCGAATTTAAGCTTCAAGTGACAACAAAATATTATATATCGTATTCACTGATACTAAAAATATCGTAGCAATTTGCTACGGTTACTACGCCGTAGCAACTGCCGCCGTAGCGCATTTGAGGATTGAGTATTGGGGGATTATTGAATGACTGACTGTGTTGGGGAATGGGGATGCCATGACGTACCGAATACTAAAATTCATAATGCCTGCCTGGACAGTAAATAAACCAGATATTTTAAAAGAAGAAGCCAGAGCAGTAGCTTAGTTAAGCTATGCCTAAATCTTAAAGACTTTCAAGAGATATGCTGCATGCTGATTATTATAAGCAAACATGATTGTTCTACAAGCAATTTTTAACAACTGTTATAATTTTATTTTATTTTAAGCAAATAAATACATTTAATCTTTAATAGCTTCTTCAATCTGGCAACACAGTTTGTGCTGCCCTTTGAATTGGCTCGGCCTCGATTATACGTGGTGGGTACTCCACTCAACCTTTATGGTCCGTTAAACTATTGTGAGAACGATGAGCTGTGCTGTAAGAAATTACTAAGAGCTTTTACGCGGACAGAGGAATGTGGAACGTAAAATTCAAGGTTAATCGCTTAAGTTGGGGACGTTCCGGAAAATCTAATTGAAAGGAAGAAAGTCTTTATTTGAAGTAAGATTTACTAAAAAATTGTGTGACGTCAATGATAGCTTCTTCTTCTTAGCGAGTCAATGGCAAGTCGAATTTTATAATGTTGTAGCCCAGAATGTGGCCACTTGGACGGCGGATTGTGTGGCGTCCATCAAATCTTGCTGCGTACAGGTGGCAGGGCACGCAGGACATGTTATGTATGTCGCATATTTATGCATATTGGAGAAATTCCAATAATACTGATACTTGGTATTTACCAAGGCCATTTTAGCCATGGTTTGCACTCTACCGTGTAACGCCCCCCCCCCCCCCCCCCCCCTCGCAGGCACATCTTCGTGTATATCATTTTTCACATGCCCTACCTGATGCCCCACATGATTAACCTTCGTCAAAAGAGGGATGTTATAAGTTTGATGCACTCGTCTTTCTGTAACATCATAATTCTGGAAGGAAGTTCTGGAACTGATAGTTCGATTAATCCGATGGATCGTAATTGTATGGTTTAGCGATTGATACAGATAAGAAACAGATATTTATCAAATTAACAAAGAGTGATCTTCCAACAAGATTTTAATGTCTAGAAATCTTCTAATAGTGTTGCGAAAGATCTGTATAACAGGGACCCGACTTGGGATCGTTAAGTTCAATGTTGTTTACGAAACGGCTTAATAGATTTCGCTTGTATTTTCTTAGGACTGTTTATGTCTTGAATATCTTGTTGCTAGTCATTAGTATGTTAATAGATAGGTTTAGTGATATTTGAAGAAAGTGATCTTAACTGAGTATGATTTGTAGTAAGTTGTTGGTGTAAAATTTAATAGTTGTTCGATAATACAGAGACGCAAGTTTAAGTGTCCTAAATAGGGCAATCCCAATAACCCTATTCTATATCCTAGTATCATATGGATGAGTGCACTTCACACACAACCTTCGAATTTCTTCCCAATCGCGCGCAGATTTCCTTAAGACATTGCGTGGTATCCAATTCAAAATGTCCATTCTTTGCAAGCACCAAGCGCCCTTGAGTAAAGGACTCCTTAGTATTCATGACTACACTACACCTATTGTCTAGACATAAAAGTAACCATTAAATTTTTAGCTAAGATCTAAAGTACTTTACATTTAAACGGTGTTTTATAACATGATATGAAAAGAATGCTCTCCCTCGTCTGTATTTCCGGATTTGTATAACCTTGGTGTATTTAAGGCAAGAAAATGTATTATTTTCTTGATTGATTGATTGATTGATATATACTTTATTGCACCAAAAAAGGGGTGTACAAAGGCGAACTTAATGCTATATAGCATTTTCTACCAGCTAACCTTTGGTGGTTAAGAGCAGGTTGAGGGTAGTGCCGCTAAAAACAGCGTTCAACTTGAACTACTACATTAATCAGACAATTGATAAACTTACTAATACGTAAATATACATGCAAATATAAAAGAATAAACATAAAGGTACCTTAGGTACATAATATATAAAAGTACTACATAAATAATAATAATAATAATAATACATAAATATTAAATATAATAAAAATCAGTCATTCACACCACACTGCATTTGTAAAAAGTGTTCGGATACACGCGATTCTTCTTCGTGTCAATCATGTAACTTATCAAAGTTTGGCCGTCCAGACCTCGGCCACAGCTATGGCATTAAAAGCCACCTCAAGTCCTTCCTTGTTCAACCAGAGGTACACAATAGGCAAAAGAGCAAGTGTGGGTCACTTCTAAATCAGCTGTATTTTGCGTTATCTGGTATCCACCAGGAGACGCTAAGGTCAAACGCGATCCAATATATTAAAGAAAAAGATCCAATAAAGAAACTACATTATGGCCAACAATTTATTAATTTAAAATGAAATAACAAGGCTACAGGAGAAAACGGCGGACGTGTATCGAACATTCTGAATGGTGTTGCAAACGCGACGGTATGCCCTTGAATTCGGATGAGGCTGCTCATATGTTATACATGCACGTCCCAGTCCAGATGCAATGACAATAATTGATGTTGCCATCGACTGTACCAATGGGACACTTGACTGTCCAAACTGAACAGCTGGCTGATCAAATTTACTTTTTCACCATAAGAAGATAAGAATGTACAGTTCTCGGACGAAAATGATGCACACTGGGTGATCAACTTTGTAAAGCGTATCGTCTCTCTCGCTCGTAGCACTAATAGATTACTCTCTTTCAAAACTGCGAAGTGCATTTTTTACCGCCGGGATTTTGTTGCACATGCGGAAAATTAAAAAATTCTGGACAAACAGTAAGAAGTGTACAGATAGCAGGACAATTCTTCCAGACAACCTGGAACCTTGGGAATAAGAGACTTTGTATCGTAACAGCATTAGTAGAATCAACTACCTCTCTTGCCTCATCTTTTTCATCACTTATTGTAGTTTCGATTATCTATTATGAGATTTTTGAACTTTGAGGCTTTTTCAAACATTGTTGTTCAACATGTAGGTACCTGACATAAACACAAAAGTCTCAGACTTAAAGGGAAAACGTGAATCACAAATACGCCGGATGTTTGTCACTTATTTACCATATACGAGTACCTACATTGGAGGTAGTACGTCTTTTCTGTATTGATGAATACGTTTAGCTTTCGAAAACAATCTCTGGAAATTTTGTTGCATACATACATAGATCACCCTTTCTGCCTTAAATTTCTGTCGTGGAAGCTTTTGTGTCGACTTTGTACGTTTACTTCTTTCGCTACATACATCTTTATTTTGAAATCTCTTCATGCAATCTATGGCTTACGGTACTCTAATACTTATTAAATCATGGTCATTGCAGAAGCACCAAAAATATGACATATCGTCACTACGGAGTACAGTCACAACTTGAAACACCTTTATTGCGCAAAAGTAGTATTGATACAAACTACACGCTATTGATGTCAGGATCTAAACAGATGCACAGACACTTAATCTTAGCTGCAAAGTTCAAATGCAGTCGGACTGCAGTTGATATGCTGACGTATGTTCCACTTACTCGTGATATACCTATTTTGTTCAAATACTCACATCAGTTTTCAATTACACATCGTCTTTTAAACGCAAATGGCAATGTCATACTTAAACGTCTTTTAGCAGGTGGTCACATTTTAAATGTGCATGTTGTGGCAGTCTTGGCAGCTCAATGAGTGACGAAAAAACTGAACGATTTTTAATGAGCCTCAAGTGCAGGCGCAACCAATCGCGAGGATCGAAGGTTGAAGTTTTGTATGTACCTATTAAAGTACCTACATTGTTGCATTGTAACTATGTTTTTGTAAATAAATACTTGACTAGTTTTCAAATAAGGACTGGTAAGATTTTATTTTGTTTTAACCTTTGCATATCTTCATGTGGTATTTCCTTTTGAGTATATAAATAGATAGAGTATGTTCATGTTGCTTTATAAAATGTATTGTCTTGCAAATAACTACAAAGTTTCAAAATAATAAGGATCAGCAAATGAAACCTAAATCCCTAGCATTTAGTAACACACACACACTGGGTTATTACCACGATCTCGGACCAACCCACTGGACACCACATGTCAGGGCGCTACTTTCTGAAACGCATAGGTGCATTTGCAATATCTCTGGGTGGCCTACATCGCGGCTCATTTTCGACCAATTATGAGACGTGTCAATACGTTGCGTAAGCGAGATGAACATGTTCCCCGCGACCCGCACCGCAACTTTTTCGTAATTTGTTTGTTAGTAAATTATTGACCGAGCGAGCGAAGCGAGCGAAGCGTCTCTGTTTCAGCTTGGCCAAATTTGCTTTTGTATGTCCATCTGTTTGTTTGTGGATTTGTTTGTTTGTTTCACACTACAGGTCGCGTTTCTCAACCGATTCTCGTGAAATTTTGTGAGCAGGTTCGATAAATTAATCGATTTTTTTGTCGAGTCAGTTATTGGAAATTTTAAAGAATTACGGAGTTATCGGGGTTGCCAGCTTACAAGGTCTACCGCTGAGGCTGTTTTCCTCTACAGGTCACATTTCTTAAAATAAAATAAAATGAAATAAAATAAGATAAAAAAAATAAAATAAAAAAAAAATCAAGGGTTTGGGGAAATTGAAAAGATATAATAATATACAGACTCGCGAAGTCTACAGCTCACAGAGCCACTAGTACAGAAACCAGTGGGTGGTTAGTCCGAGACCACGATTTAGGTTACCTACTATAAAGATGAATTAAAGACAACAAAAAAAAAACTCCTAAAAATATTACAAAGTAAGTAAAGTTATAATGGTGGAGGTACTATTTACTTTTTTGAAGTAAGAAAACACTTTTAAAATTTTGAGGTATTTTTTAAAGCTTCAGTTCATATAATATTTTAATAAAAAAACACGTTGAAAAAGAAGAAGAGAACAGGTTGCGCTGGTTCGGAGCGCTGACCCTGAACGTGAAAGTATTTTTGTCTCCCTCCCTCTGTAAATGCTGTACACATACGCAAGGCGGGTATCCCCGACCACTTTCAATGCGGGGACTATAGTAAAACAGTGATAGCTGTTGCTTTCCGATAAATAGAAAAACTCGTTACCCTCCCACCCCAGGCCCGGGGGCAATAGCTCACACGCATGCCCTTTGCAGCGGGCACTGGGCCCTGGCTGGGCGGAAACTGGGACGCGTCCCGATGGCCCACTTCTACACTCCCCGACCTGCCTCACGACCTGAATGCTCCCATTAAAAGCGCTTCTTGGAAAACGGTATAGGATTCATTGATTTTCTGTTTTCAGTTAAATGCATAACTTGAAAAAAAATCAACACCAAACAATACTGGAAATAACAATGAAACTGGCTGATAGAATGAGCTTTTATATTGAAATGAATACCTAACGTATTTATTTTTGTTGAATAGTGAAGGTTGGCGGTATTTTATGTTTTCAATTAGCGACTAATGTATTTACTACCTAGTTTCTAATTACTATGACAATATAGTTCAGTTTGACGTTTTAACAAAAGACAGTATGATAATTTCTGAAGTTACTTTTTCCTGTCGAAATGTGTGGATTTAAGTCGTGAACGCATGGAAAGATAATATCTAAATAATATCTAAAAAAAAAAAAAACAAAATTCAAAATTCTTTATTTCTTTAAATAACAGTACATTATTAGCTAGTGGCCGGTGTCGCCTTGTAGGCTTAAGATGCCTGTGTTAGGAGACACCGCTCTTCCATTTTAGTCGTATAGTAGGTAGGTACCATTAAAGTTAACAATAAAATATAGATACTATTAATAATAATAATAAATATGTGGGGAAATCTGCACACACCGCCATTTGATCCCAAACTAAGCGGAGCTTGTACTATGGGTACCAGACAGCTGATATACATCGTAGTCGTAGTGTCACATCTATATGTATAGTCTGTAGCTGTGCTCGAATAGGTAGAAAATTCAGTTAATTTATACGATTCGTTTAACAATTTCCTTTCCTATTGCAACCTTGCACCAAAATTTTACAGCGGGGAAATTTTAACGCTCTGCAGTGGGACATGTAATGTAAGAAAAATGTTCTAACCGGGCTTACTTTTCAAAAGTTAAATACTGCACAGAATAGGTACTCTAACAAAACCTAAAAGTAACACATTTATTTTTGAATTCTCTCATAATTTATTACTTTAATAACTGGGAGCAAATAGCTTTATCTTTACTAAGTACTACTTTCTTCTGCTGTCTCGACCAGGCATCAGGCCATCGCAACTGTCTCTGATGTAATGGTCCCAAACAGCTTACTGTCGTCTAGATTATGTCAAAATGTCCCGTCCATTTTAAAACGTTTTCTCCTAGATTTTAAAAGCTTAAAGTCTTGAGCTTTTAAATAGAAAAGTTTTCGTTTTACACGCTCTGACTGCAACATTTCTTATTTGTATAGATAAGTTTTGCCACATTCCTAAATTTAGGTCCTTACATATGAAATTGGCGTTTTGTATGGGAGGAACAAAAAGTCGAAAAATTTTTATATAGTATATTTATTTAATCAAAGTATGAGCCATTGTAATCTATGCACTTTTGCCATCTCATAGGTAGTTCATTGATCCCTTTACTAAAAAAACCATTCGGACGGGAATCAATAAAATCTTTGAAGGCGATTTGGACTGCCCCATCTGAGTTGAATTTTTTCCCTTGCAAGAAGTTATCCAAATTTCGAAAAAAATGGTAATCTGTTGGAGCAAGGTCCGGGGAGTACGGTGGATGCCTTAGACATTCCAATTGAAGCTCTTCTAATTTGCTAGCCGTCTGTTGTGCAGTGTGTGGTCTAGCGTTGTCGTGAAGCAGCAGTGGCGTAGAGCGATTGACCAGCCTCGGTTGTTTACCAGCTAGCTTTTCCATCATGGTTTGCAATTGCTGACAATAGTCATCTGCCGTAATCGTCTGGCCAGATTTGAGAAAACTGTAATGAACGACACCGGCGCTAGTCCACCAAACGCTTACAAGTAACTTTTTATTGGTCAATTTTCGCTTGGAGCAGGCTTTGGCTGGCTTGCCAGGGTCCAGCCATTGCGATGAGCGCTTCCGATTATCGTAGAGAATCCACTTTTCATCACAGGTAATGATTCGATTTAAAATCCCTTCGTTATTGTGCCGGTCAAGTAATGTAACGCAGCAGTTGACGCGCGTTTGCCGGTTTGCTTCACTCAATTCGTGAGGAACCCACCTTTCGAGTTTTTTAATCTTCCCAATTTGCTTCAAGTGGATTAAAACAGTTTTATCACTAACACCGAAGCCTGCAGCTAACTCGGACGTGGTTTGCGATGGATCCGCTTCCACAATAGCCTTCAATGCTTCATTATCAACTTGGGTCTCCGGCCGTCCACGGGGCTTGTTTTGCAGGTCGAAATTTTCAGAACGAAAACGTTGGAACCAAAAACGCACTGTGTTTTCTTTTGCGACACAACCGCCATACACATCATTAACCCTTCGAGCCGTTTCCGCAGCACTGGTGCCACGGTGGAACTCGTACTCGTAAATAACGCGATATTTCAAATTTTCCATTTTGTAAATCGAGCGATGCAAACAGAAAAAAGATAAGTAAAAAAACAAATGAATGACGGTTTACGAAACACAACTACATGTGGAAATAGCTGTATAAATTTGAATTTCGAATTCCTAACCAAATAGGAGAAATTTGTGATCAAAGTGGCCAGTACGACAAAACGCCAATTTCATATGTAAGGACCTAATACATAAATAACATAAATGTCGTTATTCATCAATATACCTATATTGATGTGTATTGGACAGTTTATATAATAAAGACAGCCTAAACCATATTTAAAATAATTTTTATTTATTATAATAAAAACACGTATAGTATGAAAACACATTAAGAGACAAGTAGAGACTATTATTTATTTTTCTATGAGTAGAGCATACCAAACTGCAAACATACCATGTAGTTTACATTGTGGATCCACAACTTGAGTTGTTGTAGTTAACAGTTAATATTAACAGATACCAAATTACATTACAAAAGTTACTAACAGAGTAAGCTTGTTTTAAGAACATTAACCCCAGAACACCTTAGCTGTTTTTTTCTCTCTAATTATGGAAAGTAGCAGCTAAAATATAAAACTAAATTAAAATATTTCCACTCTCACTCAGAAACACTGAACTCGTCCACGTAATTTCATGCATCGCTGCTTGCAAACAAAGCTTTATTTTTACAGTATTTCTAGTGTGTTTGTAATATTAAACCACCTTACCATGCATAGTAACGTAATAGTTATGTGCAATACCTCTGTCTTTGTGCTTGAATTATCCGTAGGTTATGAATTCGTATGTGTTTCATCAAATCGCCCTCGTTAGCCGTGCGGTGATGGCAGAGTAGAATACATTTGTCACCACCCCTACTCTTCCCGTGTCGTAAGAGGCGACTTAGGGACAACACATTGAACAGGGAACGGGCAGCAGCGCTCTCTGATACAGTAACCTTTTAATCTGCGATCTCCAACCCGCCTGCCAAGCGTGGAGATTATGGCAAAACCCTCCACTTAAGTGGAGGAGGCTCATAGTCCAGCAGTGGACTGTAACGGGTTAATGTTAATGTATTGTATGAATTCGTAATTTTCAATATAAAACATACATGACTAATTTTTAACTGACTTCAAAACAGGTCTTCTCAATGCGACTAAGTTTTTTTATGTTTACTCCTCCAATTATGAATTGATTTTGATGATTCTTTTTTTGCTTATTAGATCATACTTCAGACGTGACCCCATATAATTTTATGGAAATTGAAGAGTCAACAAAAAATATAGATAATTTCATAGTAGTTTAAGAGTCTTGTAGATCTGATAGGCTAGAAGTCGCTTTTTTTTTTAAATAGTTCACCGTGAAATTTACATCGTTTTGTTCCCGCCGTGTAGTGATAGTAACCGTCAAACTGAACAACTTTTCAAGAAAAAAAAAATTCAAGTGACAAAAAAATTTTTAGTCTCTCCATACAAAATGGGTCGCTCGGGAGTCTCACTTTGTATGGAGAGACCAAAAATTTTATTGTCGCAGGAATTTTTTTTTTCGTGAAAAGTTGTTCAGTTTGACGGGTACTATCTCTACACGGCGGGAACAAAACGATGTAAATTTCATGCTGTATATGTCAATGTCTTTTCAAAAGGATTTCACCCGTACTTCTTACTTCCTCGACTCAAGAATTACTTTTTCACAGAGAACGAAAATGAGAAAAAATAAATTTCTTTCCTCAGTTTTCCGATTTGTGCGTAAGCGCTTTCTTAGTAAGATACAGATAAAAAGCTTCTTAGCGTCAGCGGACTCTGCGAATGATATCATAACGCAAATTCAAACCGGATTGAAGTGTAAAATGACGTCAGAGGATACATGCTTATTTACAGGAATATTTGCTTCTGAATCAATTAGAATTTACAACGAGTGTGGTAAACTAAAGTTGGAAAAGATTAATCAGACGATAAAACAAATGTAAGACCTGAAGAGTGGCAATGGAGGTGCAATATGATTACGAGTAAGAAATGGAGCAAAAAGTACCTAAAACATTCTAAGCCGAAAATGACTTTATTCATTTTGAATAAATTGATGGGTGTCTGCCTTTGTACATATTATTTTCCCTCAAGAATAAGATGTTTTCTGCAGCAAATAGTAGATTGTCTTTTCCTAGCTTTAGGTATTTAATTTAACCAAAATTTGCAGACAATTATGACAGCTATCTTATATAGGTATCTATAGAATAAGAAAAAAATACTTACAAAATTAACACACGCTACATACGCACAATATCTTTCGTGACGTTTTTAGTCATTAAAAATGTGGAAAAAAATATTTATTTTTGTGAGTCCGAAAGTGATATACCTACTCGGCTGCGCCCACGCAAGTACTTGCAACTTCCGCCCGCTCGTCGGTAGGGCATGAAACTAAATTGCTTTTTGGCACAAGTACTTGTTTATTTCATATCGTAGTCTTTGTCTGAAATTTTATGATTGATTTTGGATTTGGTTAAACATGATGATCATTATCCGGATCATCACCTTTGAACCTGCAGCGACGCTCTAAACTTAAAATAAGAGTCAATCGACGGCCCGTTACAGTCCACTGCTGGACTATGAGCCTCCTCCACTCCGCGTGTTTGGTTTTGCCATAATCTCCACGCTTGGCAGGCGGGTTGGAGATCGCAGATTAAAAGGTTACTGTATCAGAGAGCGCTGCTGCCCGTTCCCTGTTCAATGTGTAATCCCTAAGTCGCCTCTTACGACACTCACGGGAAGAGTAGGGGTTGGTGACAAATGTATTCTACTCTGCCGTCACGACGCGGCCAAAATAAGAGTACTCTTGTATATTTTTACATAAAAGTGGTTTTCTTCAGATGCATCAATCGTTCATCTTCATCTCCTGCTTTTTTTATTTCACATAAGAAGTGGGAAAATTTTATTTTAGGTGAGAAGAATACTGTTAATAATAATAATAATAATAAGACATTTGTTAAAACTCGTATTGTATGAATGTACCAGTTTTGAACAAAGATCATTTTGTTTTATTGGAAGCTGGTTACGAAACTGCAGTTACGATGGCAACCGAAAGGGAATAATCTGTTTAGTTTGTTTTTGTTTGTTTAGTTTGTTTTTTGAGATATTTATCTCTGGGTACGAATGATAACAAACAATCCACTAAAGCTATGTAATTCCAGATTGATTTTTAGTCGATATCAATCAATCCGTTTCGTTTCATCATAGTACGCTGTGAGTTCGTGCCAATGATCGTGCGCATACATTGTCAGTTTGTTGTCACCGATTGGAGTAATGTTGCGTGAATCCTGAACACAAGGTTGTTAGTGTCACTTCCACTGTGTGACATTGTTCTGTTCTGTTACTACGTGTTATAATGACACACGGTCAATGATTTTATTATAATTGTAAATTGTGATGTACTGCACCATTTAGCACTTAATATATTCAGCAATTTTAAATGTTTATTAGATTTAAGTGTAGACACGAAAATATATTTTAGATTTGTTTGTAAGGAAAGGTTAGATTTGGGATTTCGTTCATTTATTTCAATTTCGAGATCCCGTATCGCACTCAATAATAAAGTAACTTCATTTATGATTTTGTAGATATTTGGAAGGTAGCAATAACGATTGCTTAAGTTCCTGTAAAAGTAACTAGAAAACATCAGCCATTATTTTCTCGCACAATAAAAAATCATAGGCCTAAGAAAAATTTGCATAACCTTAAACTAGAGCGCGTACATGAATTCTTTAGTACTATATTGCCACATGTCAAAAGTTGCACCATGCAGTTCACACGAGTTCACCGTTCGATAGTACAGCCTTGGCAATATCCCTATAGTCATATACAGCATTCACTTGTTAATATGGAACTTTACGAGAGTCACGACCAATTATTATGCTAAGGCATTCTTCAAAAAACAGAGAAGGGACGATAAAGTTCGAAATCAGAAAAAAAAATGTCTATGTCAAAGTTTTGACCATAGTTTTTTCAAGAGCACCTTACTGGAGAAAAGCTTGACACGCATTTTTTCTCTGTCTATCGACGAAAATTGAAAGGTCTGTTCATAATTATTACCATGGTTAAATAAGGTTTAGAATAAAGAAAACAAAAAATATTAGCATTTAATCTCCACCGAAGCAGCCATGATTCTCACATAGCCATTGTTGCATCGATGCGCTTTTAATTCCCAGTGCAAGCTAACGCACCGTAAAAACCCGAGAGATTGTCAATAGGATTGCGCTTGTGTTTATTGAAAAAGGTATATCATTGGATTGGCCTTGAATCTCGATATTATAACATCGCTATTGTCTGTAACATCGCGATAACTATTAGAAAACAAGCTTTCCATAACGTGTAATGTTTGTCCCACATTATGAGAGAGTTGCGCCATCTAATGAGAAGTTCACACACCATGATACTGAGGCCTTGGCTGTAAACATAGGAAGTATTTAAGTACTTTACCGGATCAACAGTATAAATTGTCAACTAAACGCTAACCAGCAACGGCCATTTTGATACTTATCAGCCAATTAATCTGGCCCGATGGAAACAGTTGCGACATCACGAGTGCTATATGCGTTTTCTGCGTAGCTATTAGCACGCCAACTGGTCGTTAGCATTACGAAAAACGTTTTTGTAATTTTTCTTATTTTTTTTAGTTGTCATTATTTTTGAACCTATTTTCAAAGTTTGAAGTTGTTTAATACTCTGTGCGTTACACACAACTAAAACTGAAACTAAAAGCTGAAAATAAAAACAGGGATTTCAAATCCAATTTAGTACAAAACCAAAAGTAAAATGAAATAAATTTTAATAGTAGTAGGTTCAAGAGCCGATAACATGACCTTGGCCTCTATGATAACCACGCATTGTTACGAAATAAAGGAAAGTATATAAATCTAGTCATCAAATTCAGCCGAGTGGAAAAGACAGCGAGTATTTAGATCGTGACAAGTGCCGTGGCTGCGCTTACGCCATTGGAGTTCACATAAGTTTACAGGCCGATAGTGCGGCCTTGGCCTCTCGCGATAAACACAACATTATGAAACCGGGAAAATTGTACTAAGTTCAATAATGGGGCGCGGATTTTGCTCGCTCCATGATTTGTTTTTTTTTTTCCATAATTTGAAGCGCGTGTCAATGTGTCGTGTGTACTTGAAAAAGGATCTCTGTCAGAAATCTGCAGGGTTTCAAAAACTCATTAATTGATAAAGCTTGCGTGAAAAAGATGTTCGGTACATCTGTTCAGTAATGGGGCAATGGTCATAGAAATAGCAGTTTCGGTCTTGGCGGATGCATGCAGATGAGATATAAACGGTAAGTTCAATGGTCACCAAGTACCAAAACATTGCCAAATTGGCACTCGAGGTATGAGTCGTTTAAAGATTTATAGGTATATTTCTATTCTAATGTGTCTATGACTATTTTATTATTGATAAATATGTGTCTATGAAAATTGTTATAGTTAGTTTTAATAGTCTTCGATAAAAAAAAAGAGAAATTAGGGGATCGGACTTCTTTTTTTTATTTTATAAATCTAAACTTCTTAGTTTCTGCTATCGAACACTAAAATATTTTTTTCACTACTCATACTCTGAAAGTAGTTCTGAAGTTGCCGGAGGAGCGGATTGAAGGCAAAGGTAATACTTTTCAGCCCGGAGGGCGAATCACTTTCAAACTTTCAACTGACAGCTGTCAAATTATAAAAAAAAAAACTGGTTCCAATTTCAGATTTCTATTGAACTATGATCCATCTTTCTATACAGCCACTCAATTACAGCGCAATGTTAAATTGAAATAACATAAAGTTAAGTATTAATTAAAGAATATATATTTTTAAATGACTTTATTATAATTAACTTTCAACTATTTCTTTAAAATAACCTAGATTTGGGCAAAATATAAATTTGGAAATTAAAAATAATGGCTCAAAAGCATGCCGGCATGGCCACAGCAAAAAATAAAAATAGGCGGGAAAGCAACAATCCGATTATAATTTGTTTCTGATTTGTAGGGTTTTGTTTAAAAATGAGTTCATCTGATTCAGATATGGAAGCCACTAATTTTTTCTTTAGCTAATTCGTGTTTTTATTTTTACTTTCCTTGTATTCGTAATGAAAAGCACAGTGTTTACCTCTGGTTAAAGACTTATTTAGTGCCTCGAACTATTAGGGCCCTCGCTACGCTCAGGCCCCAAACCCCGACTCGGCGCTAGATAAGTTACTTTCACCCCTCGTATAACAATGTACTATTGCTCTATCTTTAAAATTGACCGAGTTATAAATTCAAGATTAGACAGAGAGGCACATACTCACTTGTGACGTCATTTGTTAGTAACGCCATATAATCTCCATACAAAAAAATGAGATTTTGAAAGAGACAGACATATTGAAACTTTAATAAATCACTATTAATTTGTTTTTCAACCGATTTTGTTTTTTTCTTCGCGAATCGTCTGCTACTAATCTATATTTTAAAAATAATTCATAAAATGGCAGAATATCAGCGCTGTAGACTTGTCTGCAGCACATGCTGAGTCGGAACCCTTTCCTTGATGCAATACAGCATTCACAATACAATACAGCATAAGTTTTTGTGTCTTAACATAAGTTATGTATAACTACCACTGAATTCTGTTTGTGTTGTATTGTAATTATTATTTTCAAGGAATAAATGCTTTTTTATTCTATTCTATTCTAAAATATGGTAAATTCATAAAATATGGTGAACAGTCCGATCCCCTATTCAAATTTCAAGTGCTACGTATTGACATATTTCAAAATTCGAAATCATTGTAGAGCGTTTATTGAAACAATGAGGAAATACTGAAAAATAAATTTTATATACAGGATGTAACAAAAATGATCTAATAGACGTTTGCAGACCCGTAAAGCGGGAAAAGTAGTCTATAAAATTGATAAAATTTTCTCCAAGGAACATAGGCGATAAAAAAAATTTACCTTTCATACAAAACCGCGCAGTCAGAAAGTCATATATTTTTATTGTAATACCCTGTTTAATAGATTGAAGTCGACTAATCCGCACAGAGTACTTGCTAACTGATGGCCCTAATTTAGGATTTATGGTAATACAACGAACTTTGAGGCAATCGTTACGATGCCCATTTTACAGATTCATATAATCATTGTCCAAGTTTTATTTTTCCTTATAGGACCAATTATATCAAACGTCCAGCCAGTGACAGTACATATGATATTTTTTCCGCCTTCCACGAAATGTCATTTATGTATTTATGAAACTACTTAATAGCCATAATTAATATAACACTTTAACAGCCGGATATTTTTACGCCTGCCAGTCCTTGTAAGCCGATCACGAACTGAATCCGTGGCGATCAAGTCGCTGATCATGGTTGCATGGTGAAGCAGTTTCATACGATTTGTTCTGAAACGACGAGCTTAATTCGTGATCGGCATATTGCGACGTGTAGCTGAATGTCTAAGCTACATACACATATAAAATTTATGAACATGAGGTGCGCGAGAGGAGCGGTAGAAGGAATCGCCCGCGCCATTGTTTTGCCATGCCACCGCGGGCTGTCTAATGTCCGAGTTTTTTTTTTCAAAAACATGTGAGTATCAAGGCTGATTATTGAATAAAGAACAGTAATAATAAACTTTTTTTATTTCCATAATCAAAGTAAAAGGTACAAACTTATAAATGTAAAAAAAAATACACCTGTAACTATAACAGTTATTTTTCTACAAGTTTTGCAAAACTACCAAAAAACGCCGGCGTGCGAGAGCTGGTGCGCTTTATAATGTGCGGCGTGGAAAATGCATCACGTATCCATTTCGTGATCGGCTGTTAAAGTGTTAACTCGAAGCAAAAAAGGAAGTTGTCCCATAAATCACAAGGTGGTTGTAAGGAAACGAACTAATCTAATAAATAACACTAATTTGAATCTTTAGATAAGTAATTATATTTATGGTCGATTTGATATGAGTTTGGCATACTTTTATACAGGTGCTGGTTCTGATATTCTTGAGCTGCGCCCCATGACATGACTATGCTTAGGTAATTTTACTGAAAAAAGACATTTAGATTTAAAAACAGTCTAGAATACATTCAAGAAACGCCTGCCTGAACCAGAAGTCGGACCCTTATACCATAGAAAGGCCACTCCCGCCTTCTTCAAAAATAATAACGTCATCTTGCCAGACTCACTCTCTCACTCACATTTTGGGCAAACGCTATGGAGAGTGCTCCAGTGGCTCGCACACTGTTTGGGAACTGCGTGGCAACGTCAATGTGTGCGTGCGTGAAATTTTACGTTTGGCGTTTTGTTCTGAGTAGACTCTCTGTCTGGGGCCCCGCGCCGCGCCACCTATTTTGTGCTCATACGCGGTAAACAAGCTCTCGGCCGAGTGACAGACTGACTAGACAATTTACTCGGTAGGTACTACCCTGTGGTACTACCTCTGATAATCAAGTCATTGCAAGACTGTCCTCAGGCTGCATCACCTGATTTGCCGTGCTTCGGAAGGCACACTCCACACCGGCTATTTTGCAATAAAAATTAACACAAGCTATCTTAGAGGCTTTTGACGGCTCCACAACTCTGACACCAGGGTTTTTGAGGTCGGTTATCGACCTTACAATCCACATGGTAAGAAGATAACAGTGTCTAATAGAATACATGCAGAGCTTGCCGAGACGAAGCGCAATGTACTGTGGTGATTTTCCTAAGATTTACCTCGCGTTGTTGTTTGCATTTAAATTTACACTCGCGCACTTGTATTTTAATTTAGCAGCGGATATAAATCGCAGCCAGGCCATCAAAACGTTCGAACAGGGTCCAATAAATACTGGGAAATATTGGCGAGAGGAATAAAACGGGCAGTTTGCTACATCTGCCTTTGCCGCCAACGGAGCTCTACGACCACTGTAAAACATTGAACACGAAAAGGCTGAATAAGAACGAGCATTATAATAGAGCTCTCTAGATCTAGTGACAAATGCGGATTACATTGCTACGTTGAGGTCGCACTTGGGTGGTAAGTAACTCAAACTCAAAATATTTATTTGCATTTGTCATTATACCTAACAAACAATTACTGTATTGTACAATGACGCCCTGTTAGAGCACAGCAAACATGACATTATTTATAAGAACAATCTTAAACTTACAACATACTTTAGAAATGTACATAGTCTTTCATACTTTTAATGTAACTTAATTATTAGTTTTTATTTCACATTAAAACATAAGATGTAGAAACTAAAATAGGAACTTTTTAAAGATCTAATTTATTTATTTTATAACATAATAAGTAGCTATTTTATATTTATATAAGTACTTATGCAACAGCAATGTCCGGTAACTAGCATTGCTGCTTTGATTTTCCTTTTCTGTTAAAAAAATGAGGCTTCGAGATATCTTTTCTATGAACATACATTGCTTTAATTGAATAAAAAAAAAAACTGAATAAATAAATATTATACTAAATAGAACACACAACGAACAGTTATAGCAATACGGTTTTTAGATTGTTATTTGTTACTAAACAAGCCAATCCTAAAATAAGTTTTCTAGGTTTACTATTACTGACGATAAATTTGTAACCATGCATTTACTCGTAAGTAAGAATTTCGACGTGTATCTATCTACTGAGATGTAAAACCACACCACACCACATTGAAATGTTTTACTATCTAAAGTAAAACGTAAACGCGAAAGTTATGGCTTCATGTATTCTTTGTTTAGCAAACGTTTTACATTAACATGGAGGTGGAATTTCTGCACAACCATTTTGTATTAGAATATCTAAAAATATTTGTTGTGATTATGACGTTACTCGGAAGAAATATGCAACTGCAAAAACGTCAACCGAAACATTTTATAAAAACAACACTGCTTTTGATGTTTTTTTTTATTTAAGTTCACATTTCAAGAAATGAATAAACAAAGATTTATCTGATAGTAAATCATCTTACAATAAGATTCTGTGAACACTTTTATGTACAAAAGATATGCTTGTAAAAATAAAACACGTCGACGACAGCTCTATTTTCAAATTGAAATAAAATAAAAGTGTCTAAAAGATTGCATCCTCCCACGTTGAGCCGTATTTTGTAGCCGCTTTTTTCGAATTAGAATACTTTAAATACCGAGAATGCGCGCTCCCAAACGACTTGTGAGATATGACTCTCTACTCTTTATTTTGTACATACCTATATAAAAATACTTGCCGCCATTTTAAAAAAGAACGTTTTGGAATCAAACATGTTTTAAAAAATAAATACTGATGCGTCTAGCATCTTGAGTTTCAGACGTAATCTGAATCTGAGTTATATTGTAACAAAATAAAATAAGTGCTATTTTTATTGACAAAATCTCAGGTAGTTATAAAAATAAAGGTATCCACAAGTTTGTGTCCTCAACGGACGGACAAATGCGAAGAATTTTTGACACAAAAAGAAAGAATGAAAAGCCTCTGAAGTTTATTTATTAGGGGCGCGATATTTAGGTACATGCTTTTTTGTACGACAGTGAATATTTTCAAAGAGTTAAATGAATACATTAAAAACGATATCAAGCAAAGTAAATAAAAGAAAACCTTAATTAACTATGTCGACCTAAATAATGATAACACAGAATTTTAATGCCGATTATGTCTTTATAAATTGGAATTGATTCGCCATGATACCGAAGCACCTGATTTGCGTTTTAACGACCAGTTTCCGCCATTGACGGATCTGCAGCTCAGAATTGGGAGCCTTGATTTCGACTGATCGCTCGAATCGGTGAGACAGTTCGGATAATTAGCTAATCGAGGCCAATTTCCTGTCGTATAACGAGCGAACTATAATGGACAACGGACAGAACCTTTTTGCTTGCATTAAGGTATATAATTGTGGCAAAAATTTAAATGAGTTATACTTAATATAGGTTTTACGTGGAGATGTTTTATTGACAGGTATAATGTGCAAACTGCAGATATTTCTAAAAACGAAATTCTAAGGCCAATCCGCACTCTCATGAGACAAATAATCTCTCTTATTAGTATTTATTGTAAATGTCAGGTTAATTTTGATCTAGTTAAAACTGAATCTAACAGCTGTAACGAACAAGTAAGGTTTTTAGGATGTTTACTGCACTAATAAATAATACCTACAATAAATGTACCTCGATGGGTCTAAGGTTCAAGTCCCTCATGTGAGCTGAAAAGGTAGAATAATAGTTCACAAAAATATCTAAACCCAAATATGCGTTAATTTCGCACCAAAATCCCGAATGGTGTGACTATACCAGTGACTTTTCTTAAGCATGTTTATTCCAACAAAAATACGGATAATTGGATTCAAAGTTCGCCAGTTATTTTCGAAAGAATTTCCTTGAATAATTTGGAAGATTTTTAAAAGGAAATACTCAATTTAAATTGTTGCTCAGAAAGTTGCTTTTGTACAAAGTTGGGGTGTAAGTTTTAATGATTGCAGAATATTAAAAAAATTGTCAATCTTGGATTGGATTAGATCTTTCGTTAACAGACGTAATCTGTAATAATAATAATGTATAAGTTTTAATGATTACAATAAAATCCTTGATAGTAAGAAGAATACACCATGAAATTTAACTGGTTGTTCTTCGTTAAATGAAGTGTCAAAAATCAAATCAAATCAACGGCCCGTTACAGTCCACTGCTGGACTATGAGCCTCCTCCAAAGTGGAGGGTTTTGCCATAATCTACACGCTTGGCAATGAAATGAAGTGTACAGTCCATTAAACTGAACAACTTTCCCCAAGGCACATGGGCTGTAAAACGACAGAAAAATAATGCCCCGTTCATACAAAACCGCGCGGCTAGCTGATCGATTTACTATGGGGGAAGCAATATTTTTTTTCAATTGCCAGCCCATGTTCCTTGGGGAAAGTTGTTCAGTTTAATGGACTGAACACTCCATTTAACGAAAAACAACCAGTTAAATTTCACGGTGTATAAGGTAAATTTTAGCTTCATCCCGGCAGCCATTTCAATTTATCTAAGAACTAATTTGACTTCTAAGTACCTACTTAATTTCCGTCAAATAATGTCCTAATAAAGAACCTTAGCCATAAACATTTTACTTACTGCATACAGTCACAATAACACTGTCATAAATGTTTCTAGTTCGACGATCGTAATCTTAAAAACAATTTTATCGCAGAATGCTACAAAATGCTGATCTCGAATCATCTCTTATTTGTTTGTTTAAGATTTTCGTGTTTTATTCACATTTTAATAACGTTGTGCACGGGTCTAAGCACGCTCTGGTTAATAGGTACGAAAAATAATATGTACCTAATTTTCGCCCGACGTTTGGGCAGGGTGTACCGGCCGTAGTCGTGAGCAGACGCCTAGACGTTTGCATCCCTTATTTTCTAACTAACGGGAAAATCTAGTTTTTAGGGCCTAGGCTCAAATTAAGAAATTAGAAGTCATGCCCTAATCCTTAATTTAATGTCCGAAATAAATTACACCATTCCTGGATCTTGAAAAAGAGAAGAAAATATTTCAGACTGATAGAAGTAGTTATTTTCCATAAGAGCTATAATTCCAAGTAAACGTATAAGTCAGATAACAAGGTATCAAAATGTTACTATCTTTACTAGGTACTTTAATAAAGAGGTCGATGCACTCCATCGTTAGATAACGCGAAACGAGGAAAGAATCCATCCTCCATACCGATAAAATACAAGACCAACGTTGAAAGACCTCTGACTTCCTTATAAACTTGCATCGTCAGAGGTCAACATATAACTTTTTTTTTAATTTTGGACAAAAAGTAAACAGATTGTCTGCCCTTGCGCATTTGATCTTGGAGGTGAAGCTGATGTCAATGTTTGTTTAAAATCTCGTCAGAAGATTCTTTGAAATTTGAGTATTTATATAATTAGGTAGAGTTGTGGACATAATCATAAGGTAGTTTGAAAAATTATTTGATTGCAACCTTAATGTTAGAAAAACCAAATCGAAATTGTTTACAGTGTAAGAAACTGATTTTCTGTATTGAAGAAAATTATTTCGATGATGAATTTGATAATTGCGCAATCATTGGGACTCGTTTAAAGCAAAAGAGAGAGTGAAGATAGAAATTTGTTAAAGTTAGTCACGTTACTAAAAGAAACGTGGCCCTATTCAGTATTGTTTCTAACCTCCTAAGACTCCGGGTGCAAAATTTTGAACCTCTATCAGACCCAGCTTTACCGCCCACTGTACAAATTTTCGTACCTACCTAGTATTACGCTAAAAATAATCTCGAAATCCTAAAACACCTAGCTTCATATTTATGAAGTTTTATATCTCTGGGTCTGATAGCAATAAATTAATTTGTGCATAATTTTGTACAATGGGTTTTTATGACTATCTTGTTATTTCAAATCTGGGTCTTAGGAGGCTAAGTGTATGTCAAAAAAAAGTTGTCTATGTCTATATCTAAATGTTGGGGAGAATAAAATGTAAAAAACCATGTGATGTTTGTGAACATCTCGAAAACTCTATGACGGATCTAAGTGATGTAATAACATCTTATGGAAATAAATATTTTTTGACTTTGACTTTGACTACCTACTTAGCATCATTCCTGAAAATCGAGGTTTACTGGACAGAACAAAAAAAAACTAGTCAAATCAAAGTCAAGATATTTCAATTGCTTTTATATAGATGATAATTTGCGTTGTTATGCGTAGAAAAAAAAACTGGGATTGCATCATCTGCTTTTTCCTCCGTGAATAGCAAATGTAAGGCAAAATTACTGGCGAATGAATAGCAAAAGTACTGAGAAAATAACAAGACAAGTAAGTGCCTACAAGAAAGCTCATAATAATTACGAATTTCTTCGAACAGGTTGTTTCAAGAAATGCCCTGTAGAAGTCGTGTCTGTTTGCTGCGCCTGAGTTTGTAATGATGTCATTAGCAATGGGCCGCAGTTTGAAGCTATATTCCCATAGCTGTTGTTCTTCTAAGAACGTGAAGTAGTTCGCAATAACTAGCTTAGGGGTCTCGATATTATTGGAAACATGCGAGTGTCTTATTTTCTTTGTTTATTTAAATAAAATAAACTGTGAGTGTGTTGATGATGATGAAATTTTTGTGGTACTCTCTTGGAGTGTTTTTAAGAAAATGTTTCTGAGCAAAGTAAACTATTTCTAAATACCAGTGAATGTTATCAAAAAAAGGTGTTGTGTTTGTAATAATTTTTATCGCGGTGATCAACAAAAATTATCTACAGAAAATGACAATGATTAATTGAAAATTTTACAGCATATTTTGTTTTCCCTGAACTTTTGCCTCGTAATAAACCAATAAAGGCTTATTTCCTCGTCCTTCTCTCAACTCAACTTCATGGCCAAGCAAGCAGGGTGCCAATCTCAAATCATTAGCTATAACCATCCTACTGGCTTTCTAAATGGACTGTAGTACTCATTAGTTCTTGTCATTCTAGAACTGGGTCACACATTGTACGACGTCCCACTGTTTCATAAATGTGTTCGGTCTCGTTACGTCACGAAACAAGGCCGTGTTTACAGAACTTTGTTACAGTTTTCATTGTTGATTATCTTTTCAGTAGGAGTTGCTGTAAAGTTGTTACTAAGAACAAGTTTCGAAGTTTGGGCCAGTTTGACTGTGCTATTTTTATCATTTTTAACCGACGAAAAAACAATACAAAACGGAGGAGGTTATTAATATATCGTATCGTATTTACAGAACAAGAACAGACTGAGAATACCTGCAATTATTTGGCTGGCACCGATCAGCTCATATACGTCCCCACCGAGGGGCTCGAGCCTACCCGGATTTAGAGTGATTAGGCCTTAGTCGACCACGCTGGCCCAGTGCGGTCGGCACCGATTAATAGCGATTTAATTGCAAAATATAGGCCATTTTAAATTTCTATGTTTTATATTGAGAGGTTTATTTAATTTTTCACTTTATAGTTACTTTTTCGTTGGTTCTTTTTTTTTGTTAAATAGCTTTTTCTTAGAAACTTATGACTTATGTTATGTCTCAGAAAATGAATAGATAATGGGCTAATTGTGCGGGCCTCAAACTTTAACATTACTGCTGAGAGTCGAGACAACGTGGATAGAAACTTTTCAGATAGGCGCCGTTGATATTGATATAGTATAGTGAAAAAATCTATTAATACTTTGTTACAAATTATGAGAGTAAGAATTTAAGCCAATGGTTCTGACGTGGCGGATATGTTCATAATTATATTTACTATAAGTAGATATATGCAGCGCAGCCTTAGTGCAGCAGACAAAAAACGCAGCGCGAGGCCTCCACAAAGTGGATTGACAAACTGCTGAAGGTCGCACGAAACCGCTGCATGCGGGCAGTAGTGGGCGTTTTTGGCTGACATGATGATAATGTATATCTAAGGTACACAATATCAGAAGACTCACCTATTTTCCCATTCGGACTATACGGCCCGTAGCTGCTGGACGAAAGTGGCGAGGAGTACCCGTTGTTAGGAGGCGGCACCGCGGTGGTGGGGCTGGGTGACCCCCCCATCCACTCGCGCACGTGGCCGTTCAGCCCGTTGTGGCTGACCCCCGGCTCGTTCTTCACCTGCCCGGGGAGGACCCCCCTGTAAGCCACCTGTTTCAGGTCCATGCTGTTACCGCATGTCGAGCTGTTGCCCCCCCCGCCGCCCGCGCTCCAAACTTCTGTGGACAAAAGGATGGAGAAGTTGAAAGTTTGGGTCTTCGTATCGTAAGGTCAGCAAGACCTGTTCTTTTTAATGGACCTAATAGACCGCAAATCGATGTATGAGGAGTAACTGGTCTTGTGGGAGCGGAAAGCTCAAACCACAGAATATAATTATAATAGTATACTCATATCCTTAAACCCCTGGTATCGTGTCGGAATTATTGGGTCAAAGCCAAGGGTCAAAGGCTTTTGACCTGATAAATTTCATGATCAATCATGCATTTTTAATTAAGACCTATTTTTTCGGGTATGTGTTTTATTGTATCCCTATTGGAATGTTTAGTCGATAGTATTATATTGTAAAATAAGTTTCTCAATGCAGCAACATGACACCATGTGATGTGAAGTTTGCGACTTTTAAAATAACTTCGTCGTGATGGCTACCTACCTATATATCGTAGCCTATATAGTACGAGTATGTGTGGCTTACCTCCCTGTCCCTGATAATGTCTAGGTAATGGGTAAAAAATTAACGCACGGTACGCATGTGAATGTAATTAATAATGAAGTTGTGGAATGCAACCAGAAATGTATTTTCAAGAGGAACTTCTTGTCGTTTTTGTAATACTGACTTGACTTTTAAAAGCTTACGTTGATAGGATTTTAAATAAAATTAGTGATCAGATCACAAATGACAGCTTAAACTTCGTAGCTTATTTCAACTTTACAAAAATCTGATAAAGGTCGTGACATTACGGCCTCCATCTAAAGAGTAGTATTAAAACATGTATAGTATTAAATATGTAATCTATGTATAAAATCAAATCTTCGATACATTTTATGGCCTAAACTTTATTACGAAGATTCTACCACACATAAATCTGGGCCCTGATTTTGCTAAATTTCAGAATGTCAAGTGGCTTTATTAGGCTATACGGCGAAAACGGACAAGATTCATTGATGTTTTTATACGTAGTCATAAAATTAAAATGGTTAGGAACTTCAATGTATCGCGGCCTTGTCACGTCTATTTCACGCTTGATTGAAATCATTTCAACGGGATCCTTATTCTGGAAACAGGAATACGTAACCATTTTCTCTGTCCTGCTTGTTTTGTATTATAGCGACAAAGACAAACAAAATCCATTCCGAACATAAAACAATGATTCCGATATCGTAAATAAAATTCGATTTTCATAGACTAAAGATGCAATAGTTCATTTCGTTCATTCAATGAAGTAATATTTAAGGTCTACTCAGACATACAACCACGGCACTTTAAAAACGCCTAACTAAGACATGAACATTTTATTATTTAATATTTAATATTGTTTCCATCCCCGACTAGATTTTTAGACTACAGTATTTTTAATTTTACAAACTTATTGCAATATTTCGAATGCTTGTTCCGTGAAGCAAGTGTATCTGCATCATGGTTTGCTCGCTTTAATCTTGTAACTGAATTTTGAACCAAATCCCTCTCAATTTTTGACGTTCGAATATTATTCTAATTATTTTTATTAAAGTTTGTATAGCCGTGATAGCAGCAGAGTCGATGCCTTTGAAAAGTGGTGTTGGCGTAGACTGCTTTACGCATACCATGAACTGGCATGAGGACGAACGCCACTATACTCCAAGGGTCAAAAATAATTATGCGGTTTTCTAAAATATGCTAAGAATAGCATTAAAGTAAAAGGCGTTTACAGATTTCGTCGATATTTCACAGAGCTATTCTTCTTTGTCTTCACCACTATCCCACTTTAGGTGGGGTCGGCTCTCCGTATCATTCGGCGCTATGACAATCTGGATGAAGTGAAAATATCCGTGGGATTTTATTTCGTTTTGAATTGCACTCTCATTTATTTTGAGTACCTACTGTTAATTCTCTTTTGCTTGAGATTTTCTTGTTTTTTTGTCTAACCGTAGCATGAAGTACGTTGAAATTGGCAAAATCCAAGGCATGAATTTATATACTAAAAAAAAAAACTCGCAATACAAATGAACTCTTTGCTTGCCATATTAATGACTATTGGTCTAAAAATCGTCAGCACTATCTTTGTACACTTTTAAATACATCTCCACGAAAACGCCTCATTGTTTTTGTATCCGGAGAAAATATAGTGTGAGGAGACCTTTACTTAATATTGATATACTTTGTGTTATACATGTTTTTGTATTATGAAAAGGAACTCTTTTCTACAGAAGAAACACGCATAAGCAAAATGTCACGATCATGTCATTGTCATGAATGCTTCGCTACGAGTCATCAATAAAACTTGACATTGGCGAAATCACCACGGAAACGCCATTCACCCAAGAATTGAACTGAATTGATGCGCGTCAATAATCTTTGTTAAAACTAAATTTAAAAACGCATTGCAAAAAAACGTACATGAGTAAAACTAAGAAAAAAAATAACACAATACAATGGAAGATGGTAATAATCGCAGCACAGTAACATTGGAGCAAATGAACGCATTGCTTACATACTTGGAAGATCATCGCAGCCTGGTTTTGATAATCTGTATCTCTTTATAAATTGATTATCGTCCAGCTCAAAAGCCCAGTGAATTTTTCTTGTCTGCAAGTTCTCGTGTCACGCATGCGACTTATCAACTGCATCGACTCTTTGAAGTAAATTATATTGCGCCAGAAACATTTTTAACTAACTTTTTCTAATATTTAGAGGACCAAGGTAGTTGATATCATCCAGAAGTGTAGCAAACTGAAGTGGCAGTGAGCTGGCCACGTCTGTCGCAGAACCGATGAGCGTTGGAGCAGACGGGTTCTCGAATGGAGACCGCGTCTCAGGAAACGTGTGTGGGACGCCCCCCTGCCAGGTGGACTGATGACCTGAGGAAGGTCGCTGGTGGTGGCTGGATGAGGAAAGCGGTGATCGTGCACTTTGGCGTGCCCTTGGGGAGGCCTACGTCCAGCAGTGGACTGCTATAGGCTGATTGATTGATTGACTAATATTTATACATGATTTAAAAAAACAATTAAAAAATAATCAAATAAATCAATTATAAAATATTTATACAAACAAAAGTTCCCGCCCACAGGCGGTTGTATCTAGAAATCACTCACAGGTTTATGAATCAATTTGAGATATTTAATTTCTGTAACTGTAATTTGGACCAAGTGGGCGCGGACTAGAAGGAAAAAAGAACTTGGATGTATTTGAACTCCTAGGTCAAGTTTGTTGTGATTGTTTATAAAAAACCGATGATGGTCAATAAATTCATCCATCAACTCCATTTTAAGCATAAAATGGCAAAATAAGCATTTTTATAAATAAGCTTTGACCCCACCCCCACAATCCTTCCTGCCACAAAACTATACTACATAATTATACTATATTTTTGTACTTGTTATAAAAAATAAATATTTTTGAATTTGTGTTATACATGTTTTTGTTTTAACGCTAACAATAAATTTTTTAAGTATTGTGGTTGTTTAAACTATTAAATTATTTTTACAAGTAAGATCTAAAGATACTATCATCATCATCTTAAAAAAAAAATCATTTGATAGTATAAAGCAATATAATTAACTCATCTATTAGAAATTACAAATATTATATTTTTATTAAGTGTCCGACAAGTAACCTTCAATAAGCTGGTCCGATTCGTACTTGGCCTGTTTTTATTGGTAGTCCCATAGACTTAGTTTTTTTTACATATTATATCTATGGGTGGTCCTACAATTTTTATTTGTGATTGTCAGTTGATCCAAACAGTTTGTTTAAAAAGTATCCTACCAGCCTAGGTTTTTCTTGTATATAAAACGACCTATGTGTTTTAAATGAGTTGGAGTTCCTAACTATAGCCACTTTTTGGCTTTACCGTTAGACCCAGGCTATAATTTTTGATACAAGTCGACGTTATGTTTATGAATTGAAAAGTTCCTATAGGCGCTTTCCAGCTGCTACATGCTACATCGGTCTCTAGACACCATCTAAGTTTATTCATAGTATCAGTCGAGGCAAATCGAGCACAAATACGTCAAGGTTGTGTTAAGTAAAGAAGTTCCTATGACCACCTTTCAGCTTCATCATCAGACTCTGGACACCATCTAAGACTCCTAAGACAATCCAATTTGTCATGACACATCCAATGAGCCCTTGCTTGGTTATTTTTTATACTATGTAGTTGGGTACTTTACATGGCTACCTTCTTCCTCCTTTTACTAGTAAAAGTCACATTTAGAAAAGCAGTCGCCGTAGCCGAAATCGGCATAGAAGTTATATATATGGCTACCTTCTTCTTACCTGGCTACCTTTTTACAATCTGGAGACTACAAAAATGATATTCCTGGGGCGGGAGCCTAATGATCTGTCTTACAGGTTTTCCTAGTACGGACACCAGGCTCTCACATCGCAATAGGCTGTATTAGATTAAGTTTTTAGCAAGTTAACTATTTTGGGAGAGCAAATATTTTTTTATTATTATTATGACTATTTTTAGACAATAAACAATTAACCAGAAAGCTGATCTAAAACGCGTGTTGGAAATAAAAGCGTTAAATAATTAAACTTTATTTCTATATATTTCTACTGACAACCCTACTAAAACACCGAATATTTATCAAAAAATGAAAAGATACTCTAATACAAAGAGATATGTGCCGTTTTGTATTTTCTTTGGCGAAAGCTTTACGACTTTTGTTATATTCAAACAAATGAATGACCTTGTGAAATTCTTCGTGTCATTTCTGCATTTGATTGAAATGTAGAAATGTAGTAATTTCAGTTTTTGACAGAAATTTGGTTCTTATTCTGGAAATTTCAATCAAAATTGAATGAAAGATTGACGAATCCTTCAAACGATTTCGTACACACACACATATGCAAAATATAAAACGTAATACACTGATGTTCTCTAAGCAGAATGTTTTCTAGTCGTGAATTAAATACGCAATTTACGATATCTTTTCCGCGTTTTGTCGCCGATACAAAATTTGGGACCCAATGATTTCAACTTTGACATAAGAAATTAGTGCGATCGGGCCCCTGTGCGACCGTAAAAATTATAATTAAGCAACATATTTTCATAGATGAATTCTGCAAGATTATTCTTAGTACCTACTTATCTATCTACTTAGTTGAAGCCATAAAAGTGCAATCTATTTAAAAGATAAATTTTCAAGAGTAATAAGATATTTCTTCGCTGTTCAAATTAGCTTATACTTTTTGTATTTGCTACCTGCATGCCAAATTAATCGCATCAAGATCGTTTAGAATTAAATTAAAAAATAATTAAATAAGTAGTTAATTATGTAGAATATGTCGGTAATCTATTATCTCGTCTCCCATCATCTTCTAGTTAACAAATTTCTTTTTCTGAAAAGTGGTAGATATCGTCTTTTACGTAGGAGTGAATTTGCCCGTTCGATCTTAAATCTGAGCTGTATCTACACATAAACACCACACGAGATTAGTCGAGACACGGTCAAGATTTTATCCCTTTCTATCTTGGACAACGTTAACCATCGCCTGCATTGTTTGTCCCTCATAAAACGCAGTATCTGCGACCTCCTTGTATTCAGGAGTTAGCTTGAAAAAGGTCGTATCTTAGTATCCTCGTGGAATGTTGAAATATCGCCGTCAGTTTTACGATGTTTCCCGACAAAAGAATCATGTTTCATCTAAGATATTGTTGTTGTACAAAGTTTGTAAGTTAGACCATAAAGTTATATTTATTTATACTACCTGTGCATTTTAGTTTTCCTTGATGTGTAAAGTTTCTTCGCTGTTGTGTGTTTCTTATCGAGTTGATGTAGTATGTATAATATTTGTATCATCCTAAAGCTAAGCGACATGAATTGCGTTTGTGATATTAATTTAGCTAGTATCTTTATAATAACTTCCATGTTATGTAACACGCTACATTTTCGCAAGCTTTGTTCATTGCTACGAAGTTTAATAAGTCAAGTGTTATCGTAGCGAGAGCTTTCCCGTGAGAGCTTTCGGGTGCGTGGAAAAGATCGTGTTAAAGATTACAAAAGAAAATTCTATAGAGTACGAAAATTACGAAGTTCTTTAACGGCTTTTTATAAAGCATGCTGACTACTTACTTATAAGTAAAATCGCGTACTTTACTTATAAAGTAAATTAAGATTTTATTTAACGCGATATTTTAGCGAAACCAAAAGCAATTTGCAAAAGTTTTTCGAAAATACAGCGGCACCGTTTAGGTAAAACGGATGTCATTAAAATCGTGTACAGACGAATATTTTATTTTATTTGTTTCTACAATAAACTTTGTAACTTTAAAGTTTAAATATTTTACGAGGAAACATAAAACATAATATGCAAAACACGCGATTTTACTCTTAGTTCGGACTAAACATAAATTCCAGCTCTTTGTTTGTTTTAATTTATTTTGGAGTCGTCGCCTGGCTGATATATTTAGTAGTAAATCAAAAGTGGCTGTTTTAATGTGTATTCTACATTAGTATAGAATCAAATAAAAGAGTGTAGAAAATTTCGTGCTGTGTTACCTTGTTGCCGACGTAATTTTTTCTTCATTTATGAGTGCAGTCAGCAAAGAAGATTTAGGTAGAGTTCTCTAACAACCATGCACTGTCGCATTGCATTGTCGATGTCTGAGGTACTGATACAGCTAGCCCACTGTACGAATTATAATATGTCGTCGATATAATCAATCATGCTCACTTAGAGACCGATCAGACCTTGCCTGAATATCCCCTTTGTCGTGTCTTAATTTGAAGAAGCCGTACATTCGCTACTTTTATTTGTATACCACTACAATTTCCTTCCAACCGTCACCAAAACAACATTGAATCGCAGAGATATTGGTTCATTCACACCGCACAGGCGCGCCACCGCCGCCGCCGGTTGCACAACGCGCGCGGGCGCAGAGAAAGCGCGTGACGTCACGGCCTCGACACGCTCACCTACTTGCGCGCGCAGCAACCCACTTCTGCCGATACTGGCCCAATGTCGCCGCATGGCTTTCTCTCGCAGCGGCGGCGTATGCGCCGATCATCACGCATGCCGGCGAACTAGCTCGTCTAATGCGTTTGATTAAGAAGACTGATCAAATTATAAGGTATCGTTCGTAATTTGTAGGTAATCATCAGGAATTCAGGACTGAAGGTAAGGAAAATGATCGAAGTAAGTGGTGGCATAATCATAATGACTTTCAATGTCTCGTTCAGGATTGCAAAAACAAAGAATATGGGCAAAAATAAAAGGTGTGTAATGTATGTAATGTAAGTACGCTAAACACATTCTGCATAACAATTGCAATTTCGTCGCTTTAGAAGTGAATAGAGCCAAGCCACATTTTTTTTTAAATCAAGTTAATTACACTATCAATATCTAAATAATATGTTTTTTACGGTGGTGAATTAGAGCTAGCGGCTTATTATTTTTTTCACAAAGTTTTTAAAATGGTGAAAAGATGTTAACAGAATTACCAAACATCATTTGTCGTGGTGAAACACGCTTATCCTCATAGCTTTTTTAACTTAATAAAACAATACCATGTGGCTTGGCTCTTTTCACCTCTAAAGCGACGATTTATAGAAGAACAATCAAAACTAAAGGCGCCAGTAGTTGAACAAAATCCAACATTGTTCATCTGAAGGTGAAGCCAAAACAATCCAGCTAATTTCGGCGATAACGACACCCCGGTTGAGACACTCTTATGGTTTCACAGGAGCATCGGCGCCAGACCTCGTAAAATCAAATTGCACCAGCATCTCGAGTATATTCTCAAAAAGTGTCGACGAAGAAACTACAGACAATTGCGACGCGGAATTGTTACAAAAGGGTGAAACGTGGCTGGAACTGTTCTGTGTTGGAGAATCGGAGAAGTTAGTTCACGCTGAACTGCACACATCGTAACACCTACCATCACACCAACAAAGAGAATTCGCTTTACGAGCGATAAACTTTTACGACTCATTACGATAACGTTAGAAATAAAATACTAGGAGAGCAATCGAATAGATACCCTTTGCAATGGCTCTGTTAAATCTCTTCGGGAAATATTCAAGACCCCGGTACGATTGCGATCGTCTGATTTATGCGCAATCTCATGCAGCTCAGATAATATTCACTGGTGGTAATATATTCGGTGCGCTTGGATGGTTCACGCTAGTATGAAACTATAAAGTATCCTTGGAGCGGTCAGGGGTATTCTCCAGGATCGCATAAAGGCGTTATCGGGAAGCGGGTTCGTGGCAGTGCCCGCGGAATGTTTTCAGCAAGCGGTGACACTGATGTAGTGGCGCAGTCAGCGTGGCGCGCCATCTATTTGACCGATGCGTCGTCGTTAACATGCAAAGCGCACCTCCGAGTTCTTTGGGAATCGTCGATGATGCGGAAATAGAATTTACGAGTGACGCGACCCCACGAGCGATACTCGTATATTCAGCGAGGTCGCTGCCGTAGATTGCGTCACCGCGACTTGTGGCCTTGTTGTATTTACGTATGGTTCCTAGGTTCGATAACCGGGCTGTGGGGACGGTTCGTTCGCCGTAATTAGAGAGTCGGTCGGTTGGCATCAGACTTGGCGGGTTCATGCATTATTGATCCTCGAGCGTATGGGCTCAGGTGATTGGAAGCAAATTGCTGTCGTTCCCATGGAATGGGCTCAACGTCTAGCAATTATAGAACATTTACTATTAATGAGATTTAACCTGCTCAACTAGTGCAGTGCTGGACTGACCAAGCTGAATTACTAGGTACATCATCAATAATTTAGGTATTAACCTACGAGTATAACTTAATTGAAAATATTACAAGAACAACAGAAAAATACTGTAAAAAGAAATGTATTTTAATTTAACAATATAAGTGGCATATCAGGACCGTGACACTAACCGCACCCAGGTTTCATTAAACAAATTAAAAAACTTAAATGACATTTTCCAACCCGCTTTACATTAAGTATGCAACTCTCTAGCGACGTCCTCAATCCAAGGACGTAACGTCTTTCTTTCGCGTAACATTTTAATTCAACGTCGTCTACAAGAAAAATAAATAGAAGAGAATGTTCACTGCTCCGAGAAATAACAAATGAATCCTTCTTAACAACAACATCGAGATATCGGGAGAATATTGAAGAGAGTCGGAATTATATAAATCTGTTTTCCATACTCGAGACGCTGGGAACTGCCAATATAGGGCTGATATCCGTTGGGGAGTGCTTCAGTAATGCGATTCGTAGACTGGTCCCGAATGTTAAGTCCTTTTTCCCGCCAGATGACAGTCCGTGTTTACTGCGAGTATCCGAAGCATCCTCGGACGAAAAGATTGCAAGATCTTCGGAGATCACGTAGCTATTTTATAGCGTCTGATGGTCCACCGCTGTCGGGGTCTTTGCGAAAGAGGTTTCAGCGATCAGACGTTCTGGCACATAATATAGCGATGAAACACCCAAAACCTCTTTGTGAGCTCGTAAAGTTATGTAATGAACACGTTGTTTAGGAATTTTCCGAACTAGTTTATTTAGAATAGAGAGCGCAGCGTATGAAAGTGATAGTACTTGTATAGGAAAAAAAAAATACGAGTATACATCAAGCTTAAAGAAATTCGTTTAGGTAATAACAAATGTAACGCGCCGGCTTAAATAAATCGTGACATAAGCTTTTTGAGAAGTGAGTACAATCAAAAGAACAAGCTCTTAACTGCAATTTAGATAAGAATGGATTTTGCGTGTTGTTGACTGTACAAAGATGCAAGTTCTTATGATGGATCGTTTGATTTGATTGTGGCACGATACCGCTTGCTCAACCGAGGCAAATACAACCTTTTGGCTACAGTTACTGACTAATATGGATACGATTTATTAAAGAAGGTGACTGGTTTGATTATGTTTGGATCGTAAATGTCACGAAAGCTTTTATTAAGCTTCTTATTTGTTTCGAAATGTTTGTAAATGTTGATGACACAGAAGATATTTTTAAGATAGTCAAAGTACTGAATCATCATGTTTGGTTTGGTCCAAATCTTACGAAAATAGAAACCTCTTCATTTGAAAGACTAGGAAACGCGATCAAATAACATACTAGAAAAATAGTATTCAGTTCCAAAACCAAGGATGACACTAATGCTAGTTACTTGCTCGTAATATCAAAAACCCAAGACAGGAAAATAATATAGAAGTCAGTCGAACGAGATTAGAAGATTCGATACGAAAATATTACCAATTCTTTTACAAACTGCTCTGTTTTCTCGCAAAATTGTGGGTAAAGGAAACAATGGAAATATCAAAGTACCTAGTTCTCATAAAACCATTTCATATTTTACATTCGATATTCCCAAGCACTTCGCAGGAAGCTGTACCAAAACAAAGTATTTTTAAAAGCTCTCTTTGCTCAATGGTCGTATACGAGAACGTCGCATATTTTTATGTTCCTTTTGTAAGCTGTCCGTAGTTTTCCTACTACGAAACATAATACATATCTGATAAAGATTTGAATGCATAATTGTTAATAATTTCATGTTCGTATCTCTGGATTTTATTAGTTTAGTAAAGATACTGAGACTGTTTATACTTTGATTCATATTATCATATCCTTTCGGTACATATATTCCTTAGCTTACTTGCATGCAAAAATGCCTTATCCACCTTAAACACTTTAAAAATAAAACTTATATTACGTGTCATTATTTACTTCGACAATAAAATTCTTACCAAATAAAGCCACCGATTGTTCGAAAAACCCAATAAATTTAAACTGTTTGATATTGCCATGCATATGAATTGAAGTTGGAATAAAACTATTATGCAAACGACTCAACTTGGTCCTCAGGACAATGCCAGTCTCTTTATGGGAGAAGTTTGAACAGCTGAAGAACAGAAATCTTTGAGTTCTAGACGATCGTAAGTCCAAAAATTACTTTTGTAGAATCAGAATAGAGAAGACGGAAATATTTAACGTAAAATTAACCTGTCTGATATTAAAGAAGCCAGACCGACAAGTTGATCCATTTGAAGCAAAAAGTATTATCTAGTTTATGATTGCTGATAATAACAGACAACATTACAAATTTAAACTCAATGTTTTGTTCAAAGATTGCGTCAGTCCAGTAAACTTCAAGGCGAAATCAAGAATTTCAATGCTTCGATCGCAATTTAATTCTAAATTTATTTTTATATTTATCGCCAATTGAAATTTCTGCAAATGGTGAAAACATGAAATACACTATTGACACCAAGTAGCTTTACAATGAAACTAAGCTATTTGCAGTATCTAACCACAAATAAACTAATTATGCTATCGTGGAAAACCTAAAACATTTTGGCGGTCTTATACCATGCCGTGAAGTTATTGTTACAGCGAAGGGCGAAACGAGGTCTCCCAGCAACCTTGCAGTCGCCTCGACTCATAAAATGAAGGACAGATTTGAAGCGAAGATTGCTATTTATGCATACTATCATGTTGTATATATAAAAGTTGAGGGTATGAATACTGTAAGGGATGTTGGAGGAATAAAGATTTATGCAGATTGGCAGTGTTATACTCTAGTTTTGGAGATATGCACTTTTGGAGATGAGATAGGTGAACTAAAGAGCTGTAAGTATGCTTCTTACAAAATTTTAGTTGTAATAAAAAGACGAACCATGGAGGGACGTTCTTTTGCATGAGTAGTTCTTACAAGTTGACTAGTTACGATTTAATAACACACATAATCTACCGGGTTATTACCACGAAAACCTAAAAATAGTTATGATTTATCATTATCTTCCACTAAAACTTTTCAAAACGACTTTTCGTATGCTATATTGCCGATGTATCTAACGAAAACTTATGAAAATATAAGTAATTCTGTATCGTAATTGGGAAAGTAATAAAACTTATTAATTGCCGGGATAACATCTGATGTCCTTTATTGTTCTGTTTATGGTGAACATAAATAACCGCCTACTCCCGCGCAAGTTACGGCTGAGAAATTTAATTACAGTTTCAATGCAAGTGTTGCGACCCACACTGCGCACGGGCATCTTTTAAACATATATCTTTAACAGATTTAATAAATGATTTACGAAAGTAAGAACATCACATCCTTTTCCCACAAATAAATAAATACAAATTAATCTTTATTTAACGTGCAAATTATTTTAATTTATTCATACAGGTTAAGATTACGGGTGGGCGCTAAGACAGGTTTGTAATTTTTGCCAAAAAAGAAGGAAACAGTACTCACTAGTAGGTAGTGTAGCGTTGTGTTACGCTTCGATTTAGTAGGGTTACCGTTCTTTGTTTTCTGTTTTTTTGTTTGTGTTCTATATTTTGCTATTTTGGTAAGTAACCTTTTATCTGATCTTGGCCTTTTTACCCTTTTTTAAAATCTAAATTATATACGTGTAAAGTAGTACTTTTCGGTTTTTATTTTTAACACTACAGTAGGTACCAATAAAGTTTAATTTATATTTCAATATAATATTTCATTCCCATCGAGATGGAGAGCTGTAGGTGGAGTTTACGTGGGTTCTCATAATAATTCCGTATTTTCAGCTTTCTAAGATGACTTGTTTTTTTATTATTAATATAAGTATATTTAAATATAAAACTATTTGTTTTTCTATGACAAGAATTAAACATATTTTTACACAATTGCCCCAAAAGAGGAGTGTTATTAACTACTTATCTAAGCGTTACCAATTTACCATTAGTGAAATTAATATCAACGTTTTTAAAGTAGAATATCACACTTTACTTCCAGTTACATTTAAAACATAATCGCAATTGTACTCGATTTCCATATAAAGTGATATCATTTCTCTTATCCTAGTTTCACTAATTGCTCCTCTCATTTTGCTCAATGCGCTGGCGCTCAAAGCACCGCCACGTTCCAACTTCAAACTCTCAACTGCGACAGTTATAGTTTGCATCTAAATGCTGCGATCAGTGAAGTTACTTCTGAGCTACACAGGATGTGTCGTCTATGTAGAGTATGTATGTTATAGGCTAAAGTTTCGAATAGAAGTCATATAGGGGATTTTTAATAAAATCTTTATTTCACTTGCGTTGTGTGTAGTTTGGGACAAATCTTTGTAAAATTTCTAACAATTTCCACTCAATTAACGACTTTGTAATTTTGTATGCTTGGTCAGTTCTTATGCTATTATGAACTGGTCGCCGAATCGACACGAAAAGATGAAGACTATAATGATTGCAAAACTAGGACTATCTCTTCAAGAGGGCTCTCCTCAACGATTCACCATGAATTCCTGCTGCAGCCAAGATGATCTCATCGTGAGGATTTGAACTCGAAATTTCGAATAAATATTTAAAAGCTCATGTTAAAAAAGGATTTTAAATTAAAACTTGTTTGTTGGATGTTTTTTTAGAAGTCCAAAGCGTCCACGGATGAGTACACTGCGTACACTAATTAAAATATTATACGAGGATCTATCACTAAAAAGCAGATTTCAGCGGTACAATATAATACAATACAACACAAACTGTCTATTGTCGTAAACATAATACTATTCTGTATTAATAGCGGTCGTCTTGCCAAAACCGTTAAAATTGAGACCTAAGCCAACACCACAAAGAGCTATTTTATTAGTCAGCTAAATGTAGACTCTCCCGCAACGCTTTGTTTTGCAGAATCTGTCTGTGCACCAATAATGGGAGTAAAATATAAACTCGTGCCATCAGCATGCAGCTTTACGTGTGGTTTTACAATTTTCTTTTCTTTCGGTAGAACAAAATCATCGTTTTCCCTTTTGTCAACTATATCGTCTCTACAAACAAAACTCCAACTGTGGCATCGATGAGCAACAAATAAATAAAAATAGCATAATTATCATCATTATCATTTAAGTCTTGGTTGCAAGTTCAGTGTGTTAAAAAAAATCGCCTATGGTTGCAAGGTCGAAAACCATAGATGATTATTGTTACAGATGACGTCTGGTGTTAGAGTTATTCGTCAAAGGCTTCTAGCTCATATAAAAATTACTTTCGATTCGAAGCATAGAATCATGAATTCATGACATTCCGTACCTAACACATGCAGCCTACAATGTCCTAATCAAATCGGGGACAGTCTCGCGTCCACTGGGATTCAAATCCAGAACGATAAACGAAGGCAATTAAAATACTAATAACGAGGAGGATAAGGATTTAGTATAGTAACAACTGCTACAATGTAACAAGCAAATGCTTGATCAGTGCAGCGGAAACATCTAATCAACGACTGTTGGCTTTGCTCTGCTGTATCGTTTTCATTTCCGATGAATTTCCTGTTACAAACAACTTGTTCTATTTTTGACTGAACAAAATGATGAAAGTGTACAATTTACTGAACACAATCATACTGATAATGCCACAATAAGAGAGCAAAAGACCAAAATTAAAGAAGTAGGTAAATAAAATGCTAATGAAGACTTTTTGAATTCAGAAAATATCTTTGATTGGAACATGTAGGTACAAGTTGGAAACAGTAAAACGGTAGGTATCAAAAATCCTAATTTTGTATTCAAAATATTTAAATGAGTCTTATTGTTTCCTCAAGCAACTGAGGTAATAACCTCAGTTTAAACGTTGAAGGCCCTGGCTGTTAGCAAATATGTTTTTCTAAGATAAATTAAATAAAATCCTCCTCTAGACTTCAATAAAACTAAATGAAAGGAGAATTGTAATTGTTTGTACTTCATCGTGAAAGCGAAAACAATTTAATCTAAAATATTGCGAATTTACGAGTAATTCGTAGCAATTTGAGTCAAGAATAATCACAGTTTTAACAATATTACGTAAAAGCTATTATTTCGAGATAGAAAAATGTTAAGAGGCCTATTGTCAGTGGCGGCTTTATTGATACATTCCGACCCTCTCGTTGGGCAACAATTTAAACACCCAATTTGGGTGGTTTTTGTTTATTCCAATTTAAATTTATTTCTTACTGGCCAGTAATTAAAACCTTAACGAACAATTAAATTACCAATGCTATCAATTAATTAATTAGAAGTGTGAATGTTAGCGTCATTATAATGAAGTACATGATTAGTTAAAAGGATAATAAAGTCCATTGAAGTGAAATCTGACCTTTTTGATGATAAAATTGTCATAAATACTAGAAATTCATAAATTATTCATATTATACATAATATAATAAATTAAATCATTATCTAAATCAAACTTTCCACTACTTCCACAAAACGGCCGCATTTTAGTAAAATCTATATTATATTCTTGCAGTACGCCTGCACGGTTTATTTAAAGAAAATTATATATTTCGGTTTTTAACGTCACCAAGCTTAGATGAGAGATAAGAACCACACCAAGTTATCTTATTCAACAAATCCGCAACTTCATTAATATTCGCTCCCACTCCCACTGTCCCTATTTTGGAATTCGGATCGAGTTGGTATCGAGTTTGAGTCCCGCAGTGCGCGTGTTGTGTCTGCCGTCTAGTATCGATCCGGCGGCGCCCCCATTTCTGCCCCTGACTGCGCCTATGAGAGCCAAAGCATGAGGGTTGGCGGATGCGGGCGGGACTTCCTTCAGAATCGTGTCAGGGATACTCTATCTATCTATTTCTGAAGATCCTTTTGATACTTATACCCTTATTAGGTATCCGGTATGATCCGCCACGATTTACGTCCTTGGTTTGTTTAGTTGATGCGAATGTTTGTGAAGAATCAAAATCACACTTCACACTTATATTATAAATGTGAAAATATATTTGGATGTTTAGATGTTTGTTCCGCCATCGCCAACGCTTAAGTACTCAACGGATTTGGATAAAATTTGGAATGGAGATAGTTTGTAACCTGAATTAACATATACGAGTAGGATATTTTTTTCGTACGCCTCATGCAACAACACGCACATATCAAAAATAAAGACGAAGAAAACCCAGCAGAAAGAAAACAAACCATCTTAAAAGATGAAAGACTAGTGCGGAAGATAGATAATTTTGAACATCCGCTACCGCTTCCGCTGTCTCCCCTTTTCTGTAGGTCATGTTGGGCTAGGCTCAACTGTCGCCGCCGCTTGTGTGGGAACATGACTGCAACGTCTTGCGTTACCCAACTGCGGTGAAAAATACTGCCTCCTTTGTTCGACAATGAAGCAACACTAAACTATGGTATGGGGATTTTCAGGTCATTGATAAGATAGGTTTTACAATGTTGCCTGTAGAGTTGAAGGTCGAAAACAGACAGCACATATTTTCAACAAAATTTAAAGAACTTATGGTAAAAAAATGATTTTATAATATAATTTTTTAGAATGTTATGCTACCGATATGATATTTATGCTAGTTTGTGATATGTTCGTGTGTATTTTGTATGCAATAAACGTTATATCTATCTATCTATCTATATGAATGACATGATATAGTTAACTGATATGATTGTTAATATATTTATTCAGCATTGTCTGAGAAGGCTTTGAATTATTATTAGATTAATTCGGTCACAAATTGTATTTGATATGAAATAAATAAATGAATGTAAATAAAAAGAAAACAAGATAAGAAGAAGAAAAGTATGAAGAGGAGAGGAATTCTTAGTAAATCGAGAGATTATAATATGATAGGAATAATACAAACAAAATAAAATTAGGTAATTGATCTTGAAAGTAACAAGATAGCTAAGAAACAATAAAGCTCGAAATTCAAATAGATAACTTTATCAATCACACAAAATGTAATTAAATTCGTTGTCTCCGTTTCAATTCACAGTGTCCATTTACACGAAACAATACTGAAATCTGGATATCATCTATTTTCCTTTGTTTCATTTCAGTTGCAGAAATTAAATGCCAACGTTGTAAATATGAATGTTCCGTTTGATTCAATATTTCCGTTTCCGCTTCATCAGCTTGAATTACGACGAATTACAGGCGAAATTACTAGCCGATCAAACTGAAAATTAAAATAATATTTTATTGTCATAACCATTTTAATTATGTTCTTCATATGACCCTAATTAAAAGTTATACATATTTTATAGCTTGCTGTAAAGATCTAAATAATCTAAAAATACATAATAGAAAAAAAAATGTTTTATTATTGGTGTCGCAAGTCGCAAGTCAATATATCACACTCTTCAATAACAGCTGCAGAGGATAAAAGTATCAAGCTTGTCTTTGTCAAAGCAAAGCTGAAAATATCAAAGGAAAAATATAACCCAAGACACAATGATAATAAAAGTCGAAAATCTCAAGACAGAAACCAGATAGAGGAGGTTAACAACAGAGAACTTGCGATATTTTCCAATTCTGAACATGGTGGAAGTACAAACGGGGATGATTGGCGATATGTAGTCTCGATAAAGGAAACCGAGTCTCATAGTTAACTCACTGAAATATCATGGATATGAAATGGTATAACTTTTTAAAGAAAACGAATAGTCTTTATCCGGAGTATAACTTTCATTTTGTTGGAAACGGAATTTTTGAAAGTGTTAATAAGATAAAAATCTTTGTAAGTATTTTTGTAAATTTCATTAGAGAATAATAAAGTTATTTAAGGGTCAACTTAGTTGATTGTAGTTTGTTTTATACTAGTTAGTCATGCTCAATTTTATAGTTGCTTGCTTTAAGCAAACTATGCTCTGGTATGCATTGCATACACAACTATTGGTAAACACTTCAATAACCGAAAGCCGTTATGTTTTTTTAGGTTCTCCTCCTCCTTAGTAGACGTGACGTGTTGTGTTAATGTATGTATATTAATTTTCAGTTATATGTATAGAACAAGTTTTTGTCCTGGTGGAAAAATGTTGGCTAGTTTAACAGTAATCGTTTGACTTGGCCTAAATAAAAATAACTACTTTATTTCATCGACTACTTCCATTCACAATTTAATTTGTTTGCGCAAGGCGTGTAAATATAGGTACAGTCTTATCGTCAAGTTATTATTAAAGCTATCTCAAGAGCTTCATAATTAACACGATCTAGTTCACTTCACTCTGTAATTCCGTAATAATGTTATCATGTTGATTGTTAGGTTCTTACTATAGTGTCTGTCTAGTTGTGTATGTCAATAGCTTCCGCACGAATCTGGATGTTTCTTATTTTAAACCATAATACCACAATTACAATACCACACACCATTTACCACAATTGCAATATTTATTTTATTTTTTTGTTTAGATTTAGATATTTAGATTTAATACACTTGTACCTAAACATTTGCATGCTGACTCTAACGTTAGCAAAACATGTAAGCACTTTAATTATGTGTGTTACTACCTATCTTAACCATGTTTTAAGTAAATAAATGAATTATGAATTATTAAATTAGTGTACAGCTTGAGTTTATCAATTATACCATGGACCAAATAAAATGATTCATCTGGTAATAAATCAATAAACATTCCACTTTCAGTCATTAGTTAGTTCACTGCTAAATGCAAGGAAACAGCCGTATTTATTTACATTTTCATGCAGTCTTGCAGTTTCTTCGTGTTTACAATATTCCATCTGCTGATTGGTTTTCACCAACCGCATTCTCTTTAGATATTTATATTTACGTTGCATCTATAAACTTCCTTTCTGCTTTGCAAAACAGAAACCATTTACCTAATTGGATTTTGTGTTTTTGCTGGTGGAAAATTGGCTTTGTACATTCATTGGAGTACGCTGCAGTTTGCAAGGCGAGTGTGGCAAGACACAATATTAGATATTCTGTAGATGGAAGCGCAGGAACCTAATTCAAAGTGAAGATGGGAACAGAGGAACAGAACAAACTTTATGTTAATATTTATATTTATCTAGATCTCTTAAATACGTGTCCGATATAGGTTTTGAGTTATGTGCAGTTAGGAAGAAACATCATGTACAGTCGTCAAGGACTGACTTGCCAATAGTAGGATGTTAGCCGAGAGGCGAAACTGCTGTAGAAAGACCTCCTTACCCTAAAAGACTTCACAGCAACCGGTTATTCAACAAAGTCTAAAATGTTGATAAGAATAATGTGCCCGAAGATAAAGATGAAGATAGAAAAAGAAGTGTAATAGTTAAATAGTTACTTAGATATGTGCAGTAGGCATCACGTCGAGCTCTGCATTTCCGTTGCAAACTAGCTTATTGCATGGCTCGACTTGCTGTCTTCTTTACATAACAACAGACACGAGGAAATGTAATGTTGTTAAAAATTGGAAGGTGGCGGGAATATACTAACCATTTTTTGTATATATATTAAGTTAATTAGAGCGTTCTTTACGCCAACAAACTGCTATGCAGTTTGGCGTAATTTTAGTCTTAAGTGTATAAGTGTATTAAAAAACTTAGAAATTATAGTAATAAATAAGCATAATATAGGTTTATTAATCTTTATTTTGACGTTGTACATTACAACGATAAAGTTAAAGCCGATGCAATATCGATAGCTTGTTTGCCAAATTTGGCCAGCGCAAACAAAGCAAACTCTCCCAAAGCAACAATATACTAGGTACGTACCAATTTGTGTTGATTTACATACGGATAGTTAGTAGGGCGTGTGCCGGCGGCGGTATAGTTAATCTGTAATTTTGCGGTTGCGCGTCAAAGCAGTGTATGGAACGATTTATAATTTCGTTCGTTGCTATGTGTTTACCTATATTATTACTGCGAGTAATAAAATATAACCTATTTATTATAAAAAACGTTTCAATTTGTACTAAAGATGGTTTATGATTGGAGCAGTTGGTATCACTTTTTGAGCTTTATTTAAAATTACACTTTCTTATGACTTGAGCGCGTTGGTGGTCTAGTGGCTAGGGCCGCTGCCTCCCGTCCGGAAGACGCGGGTTCGATCCCCACCATGTACCAATGTGTTTTCGAATTTCTAATTTATATGTACGTTTATTCGACGCTCTTACGGTGAAAGAAAACATCGTGATGACACCTGCACACTCCTGCGAAGATATTCAAAGGTTGTGTGTGAAGTCGACAAACCCGCACTGGGCCAGCGTGGTCGACTAAGGCCTAATCGCCCTATTTCAGGTTAGGCTCGAGCCCCTCGGTGGGGACGTATATGAGCTGTTGACGATGACTGGAACATATTATTATGTGATATTTGATGGCAACGACGGACAAACCTAAGGACAACAGACGAAAAAGCTAACAGAACTAAAAAAGAAAACGAAATTACAAGCTCAAAAATTCACACCAGACGAGACCGCTAAAACCACAGACGTAATAAGGCCTACATTGTATTTTATGTACATTTTATGATGAGCTAAAGGCAAAACGAGGTCAAAAGAGCCTCCGTCTCCTTAAAACAGGGGTGAGCGGGAGAAAACGTCGTCTTTCTGTTGACTAGCCTGCGACCTACCCGTGACCTTTGACCCGAGAACCGACCTACATTGGGTCAATCGATAAAATATACAGTTTTATCGACAAGCGCGCAGTTCATTAAAAGTTTAGATTGGATGACACGAGCGTGCGATGTTCGCAACACGCAATGGACGAGTAACTTCGACTTTTGCACGTCCTTGGCGAACATTATCTCTTTGTCCTTCGTAGTTAAATTGTATAAGTATTTTTGTAGCACGTCGGAGGTTTGGAACCGCTTGTATAATTTTGCTTCGCTATTTACGTTAGAGGTTATTTAAGATCGACTTATTTCTACTCCGATCTTTACAACGCAGGTTTCGTGACATTTTTCCTCCCACGCGTAGGAATAAATTATTACTCATTGACAAATACAAATAGTTGTGCTGATAATTCTGTCGTTTTAAAACGTGTGATAAATTATAGTTAATTTTATTATTAACAATATGTAGGATTTGAATTTTGCTGAGGATTTCTCAATGTATTGAAATGGCCACCATAGAATTCTTTATGTAAATAATAATGTATCATATAAGTTGTATTTAGGTCAGCATGTCAGGTTTCTGGTGCATAGTTTGCCAGGCGTGTACATTTTTCCTTCGTTATTGGCAAAGTTTTCGATGCTTCAAGATTAACAAATTATTTTATTTCTGTCTCTTTTGTTTTTTTTTTTTTTTACTTCCAGTTTCTCCCAGCAACTTTTTCAGTGTTCCTTTCCGTTTTCAAGTAATGCTCTTACCCACGAAAAGCAATTTTAATTGTATAATTATATTTATATTTGTTTTTGGCTTAGTTATCTTTTAGTTAAATAAATAAATAAATATGTGGGGACATCTTCACACACGGCCATCTGATCCCAAACTAAGCAGAGCTTGTACTATGGGTATCAGACAGCTGATATACATTACACAAATAGATAAATACATACTTATATAGATGAACAACACCCAGACACAAGGCAAACACAAGTGCTCATCACACAAATGTTTGCCCTGGGCGGGATTCAAACCCGCGACCCTGTGCGTCGGAGGCAGATACACTACCACCTGGGCTACGGAGCCGTCAGATCTTAATCATAAAAGTTAATCAACAAAAAGAAATAAGAAAAAGAAAATTAAGAAAAACAAATCTATCGTCATAATATCGTCGCAATTACCTAGGTAATTTTGAAACATTTTTCTTTACAACAACAATAGAGGATAAAGTTCCACAAACCTGCGAAACCAGTGTAACATCGCCTTAGTGACCCTTTAAGGTAACATCGAGCCCCATTTTGGAGACATACACAACATGGCGACGCTTACATGTCTTAGGGGATAAGCGAGAGTTTAAAGCGCAACGTAACCGTTTTACCGCGACTATAAGAAAATAACGTCCCATTCAATTAATTATTACGCTCTTAACAAGGCTATCACCGTTTGCATCTAGTAATATATTAATGGACACAAAAGGTACGATTAATTTAAACATTGCATGCGATATAATTCAGGTGAGAGTGCACCCGACGCGAACAAAGAAAATGTTAATTTTACTGTTGTTAACACTTTCACTGCCGGTGGCAAATGTAATGGTTATTGGTTACTGAGATATTCGTTTTTTAAGCCTGGACGAACCCTATATTCTTTGTAAATCTTTTTAAAGATGCATTATTTCATAAAAAAGTTAGTCCACTAAATTTAAATTTATCGGTATTGAATCACTACGCTTTTTTCTGACTTCCTTCACAGCTAGTTAAAAGTCATTTGATTAATTAATTTACCAAAGTAAAATGGCGGTCGGGGTTTTTACGAACAATATTGAAATGAATGAATGAAAACTCGAACTCTCGTACAGCTACGTAATGGTGCCCGGGTCTGTGTTGGAGTACGGGACTTCTACTATAAAGCCGAATCAACTCTATAAGAAGATGAATAAATCAAATCAAAACGACCACCACACGTCGTAGACGTAGCGCGTCGTAGCCATCTCGTAGCGCGTCGTAGCATGGTCGTGGCGTAGTGAAAGTATTAATGTTTCACACTATAACACAACGTAACGAAACCTTAATTTCATGCACAAAATTGTTTTCTTTCAAAAGATAACGCTTAATTTATGGCCAGGGAATAATTTAACAGTAGGTAGTGGCGTGAATTAAACTGTTTTTAATTTTATGTTGAACTGAGTCTGTTGTTTGGTTTTAATTAAAAAACTGTTTTTGGAAGAAGTATTTTTTTTACTTAATATTTTACCGGAATCAGTATTATTTACAGGGCGCATCTTTAGGACTGAATAATAGGGAATATGCACATTTAAAAAAAAATATTAATCGAAATATTTTAAGTTCCAGATAAACACATAAAAAATATTTTTTCAAATATCTTGCTCAGAAACAAAGTTATAAGGCTTCAAAGTTGGTGGTTAGACAGAGAGGTCCGACATGACCATTGACGTCATTGGTCACGCGGGCCATACATCCGCCATAGAAATTTTTTTTTCGTTGATGATGAAAAGAGGGACAGATATATTTGTTTAATAATGTTGCATCTAGTTTGTTTTTCGATCAATTTCGATTCTGTTTTCACTGTCGGTATTCTATTATTGAATACTTTCAGATGAACTATGAAAAAAACTAATATTTTTTTTATGCATATTCCCTATTGTGTAAAACGAAAATTTTGGTTCGTTGTTTTTAGTTGTCATGGTATAATCATTTAATACTAATTACTTTAATTACTGTACTTTTTTACCTATTAAATAAGCTTAAATTTTCAAAATAATCTGATTACTTATGTAGAATACTTTTACTGTTTAATATAAAAAAAACCTATAAAATATTTTCTCACCCACACACCCCTCCCCTCTCCCCACTCACCCACTCTCTCTTCACTCTCCTCTCTCATCTCTGTTTTTCTCTCTTATCTGTTATCTATTGTATAATATCACGCGAGTAACTATTAAAACACGGATAAAGGAAAAATAGTAGCATAATCATTCATTTTGTTAAGAATTACAAGCATGTGGAGGCTACAACAACAATTTAACGAAAACCGCAACCATTTTATCACACCGTTTCAAAGAAAAAACTCGTCCCAGCAAAACCGACCCATCTTTCCCGTTCTCAGACATGCGTACCCAAATTGCCCAATCCTTCGTCCCCGCCAGCACCAGGCATTACATCCGGAGATCCCGCGCGTGCCCGGGCGCTGTGACCCGGTCACGACCTCCCGCCTCCTCTGGCCTCCCCCACCCCCCCTTTACCCGTCGCTCTTGAACCCCCACTTTCGATTTCGCGCCCGGGATGGCCTGACCTACCCGAAGAATCCACGGTATACACTTAGATATGTTTTTAGTATGACTTTGAACTTCGGTATTGGATGTGCATTTTCGGATGATCCGTTAATATGCTGGAGCGTGGTAAAGTTTGGAAGATTAATGCTAGGGATTAAGTAAGTATCTAAGCCGTATCTAATTTTTCTTATAGATTGATTTAAAAAAATAATGCCTCCGATTCCATAAGTTTGCCACATCATTTTAGGTATTGTGGTCCTTTTTCTTGATACTGTATGTTACAACGAGTTTATTAATAAACGAGTGGACTGTCCGCGGCTACGCTCGCGTTGTGTAAGGTTTTCCCGTGGGAATAAGACTTTTTTGTGTTCCAGGGTACAAACTATGTCGATTCCAAATTTCATCCCAATCCGTTCAGTAATTTTTGCGTGAAAGAGTCACAAACATCCATCCATACGTCCATCCATCAATACTTACAAACTTTCGCGTTTATAATATTAGTAAGGATATAAAAGGTGGTATAATTAATAACAAATAAGGAAATTTATTTTTTAAAGGCACATCTTGACTGTATATAAAATTTAATAGTAATGGGCCGGCTTCCGAATTAGGTGTTTTGCGTAAAGGTGGTGTTTTGCGTAAGTGGTTTTATGCGTCGAATTGGGCCCGATAACCGTACCTTAGTAATAGAAATACGAGACATATTCTGTAAATACAATATCATCATCCATCCTTCCTGTATTTAAATTTGGCTTTGAAACATCTTATTATTGAAAATAAAACAAAAAGAGTTATTTTCTTAAAAGACAAAACAATTTGCGTACTTCAAGCTCTTTTTATTTACAATCAGAACTTATTTATATCAATTTGGTGGGACGTGTCGCAATTTGGCAGCAAAATAAATTTACTTTTTGTAAAGATAAAGGAAGACATGTTGGAGTGCAGAAGGTGGAAACGACAGTTAGTCATTCTGACTCCAATTTATATATGTATTTACCTAACCAACTTTTTTTCCAATAGGGGATCGGACTACTTTATTTTTATTTTATAAATCCAAACTTCTTAGTTTCTGCTATCGAACATTAAAATAACTTTAGCTTCATCTTTAAATTTGACCGAGATATTTTATAAAGGTTTGAAATTCAAGATTAGACAGAGAGGCACATACCCACTTGTGACGTCATTTGTTAGTAACGCCATATAATCTCCATACAAAAAATCGTTTTTGAAAGAGACAGACATATTGAAACTTTAAAAAATCACTGTAAATTCGTTTTTCAACCGACGATTGTCAGCTACTAATCTATATTTTTAAAATAATTCATAAAATATGGTAAATTTAGGAACAGTCTGATCCCCTATTGATTAGTGTCAGGTACGAAAGTTTATCAAATTGTATTATTATACAACATGGTGTTACAAAAATAGTTGCGAAGTGAAAAAGATGGGAAAAAAAGATTCAGTCTATAAAACTGAACAACACAAGTTGTTAGATGAAAATTACGCATGTTCGTAGTAAATCGATGAGCTGAACACGTTTTGTATGTAAGGGCCAACGTTTTTTATTCCATGGGGAAAGTTGTTCAGTTTCAAGGAACGAATTTCCCGCCCCCGCTTTACGGATATTTTTGTAACACGTACGTAGGTGTTTGTTAATTATGCTTTCAGTGTATGCTAGTCGTTAAACGTCGTCGTTTATGTGCAAAAATGGTGTTTCTGGACACGTAGTCGACTGTAACAACATCATTCTGTGAAACTTGATGAGTTCTTTTATATCAAGTAATATTTCAACATTTCTTTTTTCGTGCAGAACTTGGTCAAGCAATTTCAGTTGTTCAGTGAAATATAGAATATATCAATCTACTTTGTGTGCGTAATAATTCTGCGAAGATCCCACGCCCTGTTGTGACGCAATGACAACGGATGTCACCATTACATTATGGTGTATGTTTTCACACTGAAATAGTAGTACTCATTTTAGCACGGACGGGACGAATCCGACCCGTATTTTTTTATTTTCTTGAAGAACGTGTGGCAGTGATTCATATGGTTTTTTTTCCAAGCTGGCCTGGTGGCTATTTCTACCAAAGTTGTAAATATAGCGTGCGTGGACTTGTACAAAAGGCAATTGTCACGTATTTACGATACCTGGCAACGACTATTAGGTAAACACTGACGGTTGCCTGAAAGAAATTGCTACCTAGCAATAAGGCCGACAATATCTATACTCATTTATTTTTGTGGGTGTGCAATAAAGTATATTCCTATTCTGACCTTGAATCATCGAAATGTTATTTAACTCAGAAGCCGAAGTAAGAAAAGAAATCATATCATCCTGGTTTGATGTAACGAAAAATACTAAAAGGTATTAACCCTTTTGTTCATGATGCTGGCCTTTGACTACGCTATAAGAATGCTAACATTTTTTTCGCGAAAAATAATTTACATAAAAACAGATATGTATTAAGTGCCTTCTTATTTACTTTTTACATAGTGTGGTAATGCGAAGAAGTCGAGTTTTATTTAGATTTTGCTTGTTTATTCAAAACATATATTTGAGACAGTCCACTGATTAGCTTAGATTTACTGCCCTTAAAATGTATTTATTAATATGTATAACAGACTTCATTAACTGCAACAATAAGTTTGTAAGACTCGGTCGTGAAAGTACAAATTCGGCTTTGAACTATTTCCAAGAAATGTACGTTAGGTACATTTAAACGGGGGCACTAGCCAGATGGGCTTTGAGCTAAAGCACTGCAAGAAGAACTATAGAATATTTTACTATATCGAAATTAATATTTAGTATTTAATTTAAAAACAGCGTCTCGAACACGTCAGCCTCGAGACTCTCAAACAAAAAAGTAACAATTCGTTATTCAAAATTTATTCAAAACGTTTAGAATGAAACATGAAATTCAACCAACAACCAGTAACCACAAAGGAGGCCGCTCCTTACAGTACTAATGTTCTCTAATACTATACAAGTACATGCCTACGTACTTTTACCTACTTTTACTGATAATAATAGTAAGGTTAATGATAATAGTTAAGGATAATAGTTGTTTTTCTCGCCTAAAACCTTTATTCCAGTAGTAATTTGAAACTATTTTTGGGAAGGCTTTTACCTGTTGTCTGTCGTGTAGGTGTTTACTCCACCCCCCATTTGAAGGTGATCTGCCTTATTGTTCTTACTAATACTTTCCTTTAGTACCCTTATTATATTATGAAGCCTATAAATAAACATTCTCCAACAACCATTGTTTGAGGTGCCCTTTTTACATCAATTTCACATCCAACGAGGAAGAGGCTGATATCCCACAACACAGGGAATCCTAGTGTGGGGATCAGTGTGCAACTATTGTTAAATTTGTTTGTTTTTAGTCAATAAAGATTTTATTTTATTTATTTTATTATTTTATTAACGGCCCGTTACAGTCCACTGCTGGACTATGAGCCTCCTCCACTTAAGTGGAGGGTTTTGTCATAATCTCCACGCTTGGCAGGCGGGTTGGAGATCGCAGATTAAAAGGTTACTGTATCAGAGAGCGCTGCTGCCCGTTCCCTGTTCAATCTGTAGTCCCTAAGTCGCCTCTTACGACACCCACGGGAAGAGTAGGGGTTGGTGACAAATGTATTCTACTTTGCCGTCACCACACGGCCTACTCTAACACAATATAAGCGAAACCGCAGGCAGGCCGTTTTAGTATTCTAATATTAATTATTTTTGGATCCCTAAGGCTGCTAATATCATTAAAGAAATTGCTTCAAAACTAAAAGCGATTTAGAAAAGACCTGAAAATCCTTTCAACAGCGTTTATTAATAGACAATTTTAATTGTTTCCTCTCTAGATCCACAAAGTCCTTTTGGCGGTACTTTCTTAATTAAAAACGTTTCAAGACAATTAATTGGCGTTAAGAAAATAAAATAAACGTTAAGCTTTGACGAAGAAAACATAAAGAAACACAAAAAGGTAGTTACGGATTTTTGGACGGAGAAAAAAATAAATTAGTTTTTAAGTATAAAAAGAGTTATAAAGATGATCAAAGCTTTGATAACCATTAATTTAATAAATTTTAATCTTTTTACAAGTTGTTTCATGGTTGCTTAGAAGAAATTGCTATTAATTAATGTTACTGCAAATTTTGATGTCATGAAGTGATTTAAATTCTTAGTAAAGGTTTCTTACTGACTGTGATCGATTGATAATGTTCTTCCATTGATACAATTATTGTATTAATAATGTTCCTCAGTAACACAACACCCGCCTTCTACTAATTGGTGAAAAATATTTATAAATAAAATAATATTTGGCTTAAATGTCTAAATAGGCAAATACATTAATGTAGAATTATTTAAAACCACAATTATTATTTAATTTCTCTAAAATGATTAATTAAACAATTTTAGTAGAAATTAAAAAGGCTACTCTTTAAAAACTGATAAAATATATGTACCTACGTTATACATAGAAACGCGTATATTATCTATGTAAGATAAGTAAATGCAACTATATCGTCTAGGTATGTATCAAAACATGCTTGATCGTATCTTATCTCGGTGTATATCGATCCTATAGACAATTTTAAAACTAACGTTTCACAAAAGTTCCGCTGCTGGTGTGCAATAGAATGAGTTTGGCATGTTCTAATCCTAATTTTGAATTCAGATGAACGAATGATAATAATTTGAACGAATGATAAAATGAAGGCATAGCTGTCAGATTAAGAGATTTTTGAGTCGGATGTGTTACGTGCTCTCTAAAATTGTGCAATCGACGCGTTCATGAGGTTCAAATTCGACGTTTGACAACTCTAATATTACGATGGCCATCACCTGTCCCTTTTTAATCTTTAAAGGATTAGAGCGTAACTGTGCGAATCGCTACCAATGTATCAGTTTATTCAGTTTCGAAGGTCGTGTAACCAGGCCATAAAATATGCAAAAAAAAAAAAACAGTTTCGAAAACAACGATTTTCTCAAAGTGATATCTTCAGTTTGAGGCAGCTCATATAGATAACAATAGGTAAATAAATATGTGGAAACATCTTACACACGGCAATTTGATCTCAAAGTAGGTAGGGTCTGGCATGTGTACCAAAATCTCTCAGTTTTCTGTTTTGATTAAAACTAACTTAATTTTAGGTTTATTTATTTTGCATAAATATGTTTGGTGCATTCATTTGTTTTGTTACTGGTAATCTGGTGCTGTGCTCCCCGTCACGACTACCGACGATATTTAGAGTTTTATTGCAGTATATATTTACGCAAAAACGTAACAGTTTTCTTAAAATTAGAAGCTAGAAGTTCTAAACTAAACCTTTACCGTTAAATAAATAAATTTTAAGTAAATTTTTATTAGGTACACCAACAGTCAATAACATAAATTTCGTGTACAATTACAGGTATTCGTTTGCGGGTACAGTAACGAACGTAGGTACTTATTAAAAATATAATATATTTATAAGAGTGAAAGTGAAAGATCTCAAAAACCTCGAGTTTGAAACACAGCACAGCAGAGAAAAAGTAAATAAAAATCATGTAAGGACATGGAACATTTTCATTTTTTATAAATAATGTTTTTATCAAAACATTGATAATAAATTATTATACCTGGATCAAAACAAAACAATACAAAATAATAGTGAGCGTTAAAATAAAATTTTTGGTATTTTACCATTAGTAACTCTATTACGTTTTCACCCGACTGCTTCATTGTTAATGTGATTAGAATCAGAATCAGAAACATTTATTTGTAGACCATCACAACACAAAACACATACATAAAGAATAGTACATAATAAAACAGAAATTAAATGAAAAAACAAAAACAACACACTTACAGAATAATTGGCCCTGTGTTGCGACACCCAGACAAAAAGGGCCTCACTCAGCAAAAGCCGTAGCCTAGCAAGGTAGGCTACGGCGCTGATCTTCACCCTGATCTGAACCCTGTAGAAACGCGGCACGGTCGAACATCATTTATTTATTATTATCAATGTAACTTGTTTGCTTACAGATCGAATCCAACACACAAACAAGCCAAGAAATTTGAGTATTAGTACAATAAAAACAGCATTATTAACAATAGATACATCAATACAGCGTGTAGATAAGTCAATATAAATAAGTTAGTAACATAAACATTAATTTAAATAAATTGTCAAAAACTTAATAATTAATCATTAATCGTTCAGCATTATGAAAAAGTAAATATAAAACATATATAAAGAATATACTAATCAACAACAATTTATTGATGGATTAGTAAATATAGGCAAAAGCATTTATTATAAACTATAGGACGGAGATAATTACACATAAACGCTTAAAAACACTTCGACCCTATTCAAAAGGCATATAAAACTATCAAAAAACAAGTCCAAGTCATCATATTGAGCGAGCATATCGCCTATAAGGGTGAGGGCGCGGGCAGTAGGAGCGTGCTTGCCGCGGAGCGTGCGCGCAGCGTACCGGCGTAACAGCCTAGGCCGGCGGCGCGGCGCTACCATCTCACCCGCGGCATTTTGGGGCAAACGGCTCGGCACCAAGAGAGCAAATTGTTCAAGCACTAAATAATTGTCAGTCCTGTTTCGTAAAATGGACAGATAGTGCGTAAACAATGAATATTTCCTCCGAATGGCCAAGGTGTTCAGATCGACCATACCATAAACGAAAAGTGAGGGGTAAAGGAAAGGATAATAGCCATAGATTCGCTTATATAACCAGCGTGCAAATTTGCGCTGTATCCTCTCTACCATAAGGTTATATTTATCCTCATGGGGATCCCAAACAATGGAGCAATATTCCAGTCTACTGCGAACATAAGCATTGTACAACACCTTAGCTACTCTCATGTCATCAAACTGTGAGCAGGTCCTTATTATAAATCCCAAAGACCTGCTGGCCCTTTTACAAGTTGCAATCACATGCTTGTGAAAGTCTAGTTGACCATCCAACGTCAGCCCTAAATCACGAATATCTTCCACTCTGTCCAGTATGGAGTCATGCAGGCTATAGTTAGCAACTAATGGATGGCGTTTGCGTGTAAAAGTAATAGTTTTGCATTTGTCTGTATTGAAGGAAAGTAAGTTCTTTTCACTCCATATAGCAATTGCATCGATGTCTTTTTGGAGACATAAAACATCATCTACGCTGCCAACCCCCATGCACAACTTTAGGTCATCCGCAAATAAGAAACACTCGGCTCTGGAAACAATGTCAGGTAGATCGTTAATCATTAAGAGAAATAGAGTCGGGCCCAAAGTGCTACCTTGACTGACGCCAGATCTAGTATAATACTCATCTGATTCGTACCCGTCAACTCTAACAAATTGGCGTCTATCGCCCAGATAATTGGAAAAAAAGTCCAATAGCCTTGGAGTAAAACCTGCCACCGCTAACTTGTCCAGCAGCAAATCATTGTGAACCTTATCATATACCTACTTATATTATTGTTATGTATACCAGGTGTTACAAAACTACAAATAAAGCCGAAAGAGTGTGAATCTGCTCGTAAAACTGAACAACTCTCCCCAAAGAACATAGGTCGAAAAACGATTTAAAAAAATCGCATTCCCATACAAAATGCAGATGGTCTCCATACAAAATTTACGGGTTTTTTTGTAACAAAGTGTATATTATTGTTATGTATATAGGATTGAAATAAATTAATAAAGCATAAATAAATAGTAATGTTAACTGATTTGTATAATATAATTTTTTTTATTTATTATATTTGGTTTGCCTTTAAGACATCCAAAATAAATATTACAATCTAGCGTAAAGACTAATGAGTAATTAAATTTTAACTTAAATTGTTAAGTAGATGTTAGCTAAGAATGTGTCCATCAACACTTTTCTTATTGTCTCTATTAAGGGGAAGACACTTTGTTCGTGTGTTCTTTCTTTCGCTGATTAGTGAAAATAACATATTTATTGTTAATATTGCTTTTATTGTAAGCTTTTTTCTGTGTGAATTTTTCTAGTTATGTGATTCCTCTATCCGGTAGAAATGCATCTATTGCTAGTTATTTATAAAACATACAAATGGAACAGGGCAGTTTATGTACATAATAATATATTTATGTATCTGAGTTTCCTTTGTCACGTTTTGTAATCGGTTGCACCTTCGAATTCATTAAGAATGTATGAAGGCCTATATATGTAAGGTACATTACCTTAGCGGTACCTTTGATGTACCGTTTAAGGCCTATAAATAAATCAAAAGTGTGGTTTACTCCTACCGATTGAATAATTTCAATGTCTTCAATAAATATTATTAAGATTTATATAAAATCAAAGTCTTCGTCGCCGCCCATGTTGCGTCCCCTGCATAGATCGACGGAATATATTGGTTTGTTATTCTATCTTTAATGTAGGAGGTATACAGGAAGATTCATAAAAAGTTGGTAATTACGTAAATTACACGGTTAGAGGATCTTTCCGAAACTTTGGTAGAAGATACTGGGAAGATAAAGAAACACGTAAGCTACTAAGTGTTTGAAAAAAATAATGTAAATTGAAGTTACAGAATCGATTATTACCTTTGTCTAAAATTCGTCCTCTATGCTCTATGTAACTGTACATTTTACCAATAATTGGTAAGCATTAACAGACATCCGTAATACCTGTATGGATCAGCTGGAAGATGTTTCTTTAGAAATAAAGCCCGTTGTAGTACAGGTGTGGCCCAGCAGCCGCCACGGAGCTGCTGGGCACTACACGAAGAGTGTTGTAGAGGGTTATGTGGCAATAACCAGGGCACAGTCCAAGGAAAAAAGGTACTTATATATTTATATATTATATTAACTGACAAATAGTAGAGAATAAAAAGATATGTACTATCGGAGATCAGGACATGAAGTGAAGAATTTGGCAGAAACAAGACAAAATCGAAACGTAAGAAATCTAAATTTGAAAATGAATTTATAATGAAAGATAAAACTGCCAGCAAGAAAAGTTGCCAGTCATAAAACAGGAAAGAGGACGAATGCCTCGTTACAGTACTATATTTTTCTCGCCCAGTGTACCAACACTTGGTGTCGTTATTTGAAGCAAGACGTGTAGGTATATCGTAGGTGCAACGTACACACACCTGGGTAGGCGTTTTCAAAGTCAAATAGCCGCAGCAAGGGTATTAGAGAATTGTTTAAAGTATACGTTCACGGTCTGAAACACACATTTGGAAATACCTAAAGCATGTCATCAACGACTCCTATAAGTCCCCACCGAGGGGCTCCAGCTCACTCTTGTCGCCCAGCAGCCACCACAAGGTGCTGCACCACACGAAGAGTGTTGTAGGAGATTGGTATGTGGCAATATCCAGGGCACAGTCCGAAGCAAAGGTATTTAGAGTTAATAATTATTAAGTATCCATGAATATGTTCAAAAACAAAGAAACGTACATGGAAGATTAACAAAATTACCGACGTAATATGCATCGAGGTAAGCTTAAGCTTCCTCTATGTAAATATAGCATCTTTAAAAGGAGTTTTACTTACAGTGCTTTTAAAATATACAACATTTTGCCCAGTCGTATACGTGATAGTTCAAATCTGAAGGAGTTTTCAAGAAATTAAAAAATCTTTCTAGTCAGTAACCCACTATATGATCTAAATGAATATTTTGACTTGTGTAAAAATCTTTAGTAAAATAATAAAAAACTAAATTTAGGACATTTGTATACTACTGTAATGTTATTGAATTCTATGTTAATGTAAGTGTAATTTTATTGCTCTAATTTTATTATGATTTGCATACCGATGTAAATTTGGTTTTATCGCAAATAAAGAATCTAGTCTATTCTAATCTAATAATTTCTTCCCATACAATAATAATTTCCTCTTTATTAGTCCACAATTACAAGCTAAAGACTAAACCTTGAAACCAAACACTTCATTTTTAAACTAACATGGATAAGCTTTAGGAGTTTACTGTCGGAGATCAGGACAAGAAGTGTCAAGAATTTAGCAGAAAAAAGACAAAATCGAAACGTAAGAAATTTAAATTTGAAAATGAATTTAAAAAGAAAGATAAAACTGCCAGCAAGAAAGGTTGCCAGTCATAAAACAGGAAAGAGGACGAATGTCTCGTTACACTCTGAATAAGTTATTTTAATAGTTGCTGAGGATACCTAATGAACCTTCATCAAGAAACTTGAAAAATAATATAAAAGCGGCAGCAAAAACCAAATTCCTAAAGAGTTTGTATAATAAGAAAGATAAATGTTATTATTGTACGAGAGCGGAGAAAACGAGGCATTCAAAGATCGCATGCGCACATACCGAGGGAAATATTCAGACTGTGAAGTTTCAAAATACCTAGAATTTTACTGACTTTTTTATTTGATACTAGCGACCCGCCCTGACTTCGCACGGGTGTAATTTAGAAAAAAAGAGGTTCTTTAGTTAATTATTTTGATATATAAACGCCTATGGGCTGTTGATGATGAAGCGCCTAATAATTGTTTTATTTTAATCGAAAATCATTGATTATCTCTATATATGAAAAATTATTTAGAATGTTATAATGTAACATATTATAAACCTTCCTCATGAATCACGTCGTTCATTAGTAAAAATTGCATCAAAATCCGGTGTGCGGGAGTTCGGCTCTAGACAGACGGACTGCAATTCAAATGCAATCCAGCGGTCAAATTGCAGTTCAGATGCAGTTTGTATGCAGTTGGCGCGACTGCAATGAAACTGCATACCCAATGCCCGTCAACGTGCAGTTTGATTGCAGTTGGTGTTCAGTTTCATTGCAGTCGCGCCAATTGCATGATCTGCATCTGAACTGCAATTTGGCCGCCGGATTGCAGTTGAATTGAAGTCCGTTGTCCGTTTTTGTCTAGAGCCTTAATGGATATACAGACAGACGCGGAAAGCGACTTTATTTTATACTTAGTAGAGATAACAACCAACGGTGGGCGAAATAAGCGCTGGAGAAGAAGAGAAGAAGAAGAGGTGACCGCTAGATCCTTAATATAGTAAACTGGGCGGATGACTGCAATAGGGGATCGGACTACTTTTTTTAATTTTATAAATCCAAACTTCTTAGTTTCTGCTATCGAACACTAAAATAATTGTTGCTCTATCTTTAAAATTGACCGAGTTATAAAGGTTTGAAATTCAAGATTAGACAGATAGGCACATACCCGGAGGTAATTTGTTAGTAACGCCATATAATCTCCATACAAAAAATCGTTTTTGAAAGAGACAGACATATCGAAACTTTTAAAAATCACTGTAAATTCGTTTTTCAACCGATTCTGTTTTTTTTTTCGCGAAGCGTCTGCTACTAATCAATATTTTAGAAATAATTATTAAAATATGGTAAATTCATAAAATATGGTGAACAGTACGATCTCCTATTGGCACTGCAGCACACATAATGTTAGTATCCTTTTCAAATCTTAGTACAGATAATTTGGTATAGTTACGCGACATTATATTTGACTATACTCAACTCAGAGTAGAATACATTTGTCACCAACCCCTACTTTTCCCGTGGGTGTCGTAAGAGGTGACTTAGGGACTACATATTGAACAGGGAACGGGCAGCAGCGCTCTCTAATACAGTGACCTTTTAATCTGCCAAGCGTGGAGTTTTTTTTTTTAATATTATTTAAGCAGGCAAACGAGCGGACGAGCCACAGTGGTGGTAAGTGGTCATCGTCGCCCATGGACATTCGCAGCACCAGGGGGGTTGCCAACGCGTTGCCAGCCTTTGAGAGCCCTATATACTCGCCCCTTGAAGAACCCCATGTCAAAGCACAAAGGAAACACCTCAGGAAACAGGAAACACTTCAGATTACGGCAAAACCCTCCACTTAAGTGGAGGAGGCTCATAGTCCAGCAGTGGACTGTAACGGGCCGTTGATGTTGATGATATTTGACTAAACTCAACTCATAAAAACATAATCACCTAAAATTACAGCAGTTTCCTTATTTTCTACAGGAGAGTACTAGCACATTTTTATTATTCTTGTAACGAAGTGCAAGTTTAACCTTAGTTACCATAAAAAGTAATTAGCATTGCTTATTACCTGGCAACACCGGCCGGTTCGCGCAGGCTGCGCCGACGCAGCTATGCAATTTACTACTGCTAAAAAATATGCATCTGTATCCGTGGATATAGAGTTCCTTATTGAATGTAGTACTGATTGGTACATCTAAGACCGATTTAGATGCAGTTAGCAACGAAAGTGTTAAGATTGTTGATTGAGGATAAAGAGAGAGAGAGATGGAATCGATCAAAAACATCTGAAGATGGGTTATCTGTTTAATTAGGAATATACGCAAACGAATTACAGATTTATATTTGACCTACGACGACGGAGGTGGTTATAGTGGCTACGGCTACTTTTTTTTGTCTAAAAGACACAGCCAGGACACAGCGTTTTGGTTGCAATTCGAATAGGGGATCGGACTGTTCACCATATTTTATGAATTATTTTAAAAATATAAATTAGTAGCTGACGATTCGCGAAGAAAAAAACACAATCGGTTGAAAAACTAATTTACAGTGATTTTTTAAAGTTTCAATATGTCTGTCTCTTTCAAAAACGATTTTTTGTATGGGGATTATATGGCGTTACGAACAAATGACGTCACAAGTGGGTATGTGCTTCTCTGTCTAATCTTGAATTTCAAACCTTTATAACTCGGTCAATTTTAAAGATAGAGCTAAAATTATTTTAGTGTTCGATAGCAGAACCTATGAAGTTTGGATTTATAAAATAAAAAAAAGTAGTCCGATCCCCTTATATCAAATGATTATAACGCCTACACGATACACATCCACCTAGATAAGTAGACAGACAGACTCGAATACTCTGCGCGATTTGAAGCGAGATATTTCACTCCCAGAGCTAAAATGAAAAATATTATCTAGATTTTCTGCTCGCTTCTTACGGAAGGGGAGTGGGAGGCAGCCGTTTCTAGGTCGAGATTTCACCTTCATATTGCCTAGATACTTTAGATTATGTGTGTGAAGCGAAGCGAGACGATGCTGGCCGATTGATCGATATTATATCTGTTTTTGTATTATCGATCGATCTATAATATCGATCGAGGAAAGGGCGTGAAACAGTGTTAATCATATTGCTGGGTGCAAAAATTCTAGCTACGCAGCTTAAATAATCTAGGTATTATTAGGGTCACATTGTTAAATCTGTCATCCTTTACCCTTTTTAGGGATTTGAACGTGTTAGGCATTAATAATTCAAATAATCCAACCGACTTTTATCATTTAAAAGCTGTTTGTGTGACCTAGAATTCTAGAATGTCACCAAAATTCTGTTTTTAGATGCGCTGGGCTAGAGGAGCACTAAATGTCACGGAACGAATGTATTGTAGATGCATTAGGTATGTACACGTACTGATGGACTTATTTTCTTATGCTTGACAATACTCAAAAAGAAAGAAAGTTTACATACTGTACTTGCACAACTCTGAATTAAGATATTTTCTAGCTTATTTAAATAGAATTTAAATAAATGATTTAAAAAAAATCTGATTATCATGAAACTAAACTAAAAGAATAACTAAGGTCTATATGACGCGCACGCGTTCGAAAATGTTGATACGAGTTTTATCCGATTGTGAAAAGTGCCACGGACGTATTTGGCCAGTGAAATATAACGTTTTCAATTACAAGTACATTTCTTGTATTAATAGATATCTTGGCTTGTTTGGCGAAGTAGTCTGGGCGATCGCAGTGATTCGAGCTCGCGCCACAGTATAGGTTGTTAACCCAGTAAGATAAGTTATCAGCGCGCGGCCTACATACTTCCGGAGCGCCTCACTGTGAGTGTTCGCAGCCGGCGAATTTTATGTATTGTGCAATACACGCTCAAAGCAAGGACGTGTTTACGTTTTTTCAATTGCTGTTTTAAACTCTCGCGATTTTTACACAATTTTTTTATACCTACGTGATTAGACCCACTAAACCAGTTTAAAATATTATATTTTTTATTGTAAATTTTGTAGATATACCTTAAATAAACCTTCTAGCTATGAGGGCAACATAAGGGTTTTCCAATTATGCAACTAAACTAAGATACTATGAAAAGTCAACGAAATGAGGTCACTTAATAGGTGGCGCCATTTACTTCCAATTTTAGCCTCAATTTTAGGTCACCGCATCTTTCTTTCATAATTTGGTGCCACCTAACAAAGATTGTTACTAACCTAAAAGACCTTAACACCAATGTAGTTATTACAGAGTTAAACGTGTTTTATCTTCTGTAGGATTTTATCCACTCGTATTTTATTTATTTTAGGGATAACAACAGCCATATTTAATTAATACAATTACATAGTTTTAGTATACATAAGTGAAAGGCCAATAACAGTTATCCACGATCTAAACAACAGAGTATTAATGAAAGAAAACGAAGTTAGCCGCGGAAAGCAGACGCCACGCAGCTAAAATGTTACGCAGCGAGCAACAAAATAAATAACGCACTATTATAGGCAGTGAGCGCGGTGTCAGTTTTACGCGTTGTAGGATGATGTAAGATTGTGTGAGAGTGAAGGTGTAAGGTGTGAGTGTCTGGATCATTTAAGGTAAAAGAGTGTTTCAAGCATGACTGAATATCCAACAACTGTCAAACTGTCAGGAAGGAGGTATAATAAAATATAAAATAAAACAAGGCACGATTTACTACTTACTTACTTAGACTAGAATAGAATATTATTTATTGCACACAAGGAACACATGGAAAAATACAATGAAAAAAAGAAAAAAGTTAGTTCGTTTGGTTTATATGTTTACTGTACATAAAGAAAAGGGCAAGAGTTTATTTTTGTAGACTAAATACTCAAGAGAAGGTAATAAGTTTCAATTATAAAAAATAACTACACAGATTGCTATTAAGATAAATTAATAAGCTGTAATGCCCAGGGCGTGTCACGATCCTATATTTATGGACAAGCAAAATTTTAATCTAACCGGCATAATCGTAAAAGAGCCTAGTGATTAACCGACTTAGTTATCGAATAAATATTTAAGTACTCATGTTTTATAGTAAATTATTGTCACCTTTAGGGCTAGGGCTTTATAACAGCTTTTTTCTGTTTTGAGCTTCACCTGCGACCTATGCCTTCTACCATTGTTTTTTTCATTTGAGATCATAGCATGAAGATTTTGCAAATAAGTTCATTATGATATGGATTCAATAATATATAATAAATAATAATAATATTTAATAAGTGGTGTATATATAGAAATCCGTAAATTGTGACAATTTTAATAAGTGATGTATTTCAGGTACTAAAACAGAAAATATCTGATTTCTTTCTTATAAAAAAATTAAAACTAAATTTACAAAAAAAAAAGAATAACAATACCATAAGTACCTACCTACCTATTTTAGCAATACCATAAGTTTTGTTAATAATTTAGTATCATTGTCTTTCATTCATGTCCTTATTTTTTTTTCAGTGTAATGTAGCGATATACTAATATAGAAAGAAATACCTTATATAATAGTTTAATTGAGACTGGATACAAGTGTTAAAACACCTGTATGTAAGTATTGCATCATCTCTTCAAGTAATAAATATAGCAACCCTTGTAGCGTGGACCACTTTCCATGCTCCACGAAACCTCTACGCCGTAGCAAAGGTCTACGGAGCCCTCGTTTTATAAATTTTCAAGAAAACTATACAACTCTTGAGTACTATTCGATAATACATAATTGCGAAGCTATGTATTCTCGGGCTAGAAAAGCTTATTAGATAAGCAATATAATGCGTTATATAGTGAAACGATCCTGAGGTAACTTAATATAGTCACAATATAGTACCCGCTAGCTATTGAATGTAACTTTGTACTTTGCGTCAGGCGTATTTGTAATATGTAATTTATAGTAGGGATTATACTAATCGTACGTACCACTGGAGGCGTTTTCTGAGGCGAACAGCGGGGCGGCGTTATAATCTGTAAACAAGAAATTATCGCATTAGTACGTACCATTACGAACACACCCTTATTTGTCAGAAGACAGTATAATCGGCAAGAACCGATTATATCAATATCAATATCAATGGCCCGTTACAGTCCACTGCTGGACTATGAGCCTCCTGCACTTAAGTGGAGGGTTTTGCCATAATCTCCACGCTTGGCAGGCGAGTTGGAGATCGCAGATTAAAAGGTTACTGTATCAGAGAGCGCTGCTGCCCGTTCCCTGTTCAATGTGTGTGTAGTGTAGTCCCTAAGTCGCCTCTTACGACACCCACGGGAGGAGTAGGGATTGGTGATAAATGTATTCTACTCTGCTGTCACCACACGGCAAAGATAACTACTTTTGGAATCTAGTGACTAATTTGAAATACATTGCTGTGTAGCTAGTTAGATAATATAGGAAAGTGAAAATAGATTCTTTTGTTCTAAATTAAAATGTAGGTTTTTTTTACTGCTGTATTTTTTTTACAGGATAAGATCATCAGCGACTTAGAAATAAAATACTATGTAGCGCTATTCCTTGAGGTACTTCGCCTATAAGAATACGCTTTGTTCAACATTGTGTAGCTTATATTATTGTTTTGTGTATTAATGAATAAAATTAATCAGCTAGTTAGCCGCAAGCGTAATACTAACAACCTTAGAACTAGTCATAGATCAGAGTCATGCTCTATTCACGGGAAGTGCTCCGACCACGAAGGCCACAAGGTAAATGACACCAACTCTTACGCAACGAAAAAACCAAAATACATAGACCTATCACATCAACCAAACATCAAACTATAGCAGCTCTTGTGAAACTGGATGTCAATCAGCGCGACCAAAATATGTCGACCCGCAATGCTAGTGAAGTATCAAATGAAGTTTAGCCTTCTTTTTTTAGACAGTTGACATTACACTGCCGAATCATGACGACTCTCACGTCTATTAAAGTGCAGAGGTGTGTTACTTAATTAAATTTGGTCGAGTAAATATTGCGATTGCGACATGTAGAGTTTCACAAAATGAGCGTGCTTGATCTCAGGCAAAGGAGTACTTAATCTTTGTGCCAGAAATATAAAAAAATAATATGAGGTATCGTAACAGCGCTATCTGTCTTCTATATTCTATCTAGGACGTTTCTAGATATGCCAAAAGTGAAGCAATTTCATCACATTAAACGGTAATGTTATAATGGTGTAATAAATAACATTACGTTTATAAATAAATTTTGCTTGTTCGAGAAACATATCGATCGTGATAAACCTATCTATCTACCACTACAGAAGTAACTATAGTAAAGAAAATAAACTGCAAAAAAGAAAATAGATCTTACATACAAGTTGTGCCTTAAGCCTGTAGCCTCATGAAATTGTATGACCTGATTAATGTGAATTGTAATATCATTGGCGCTTTAAACAACTTGACATAAATGAAGTGCAAAAACAACAATAAAGCAACAACTACATCCAACAATCAATTTAAAACAATGTGATCCGTTGGTGCTGGCCTGACATACTGATCGAGTATTCCCTCCGCACTGCCGCACGTCCGATGCATGTATAATTTATGTATGACTACAAACTGCACACACGCTCAAACATCACACACACTCACATAAACCAGCTTTGTATAAACGCACACAGAGACGTGAGAAGTCACCAGTCTACGTGTCGCGACAAGGGGTTTATGCACACACTGAAAATGTTTGCTTGTGTGGGTATGTTCGCGGCCCCTTTAGCGGTTATAAGTTAGTGCTAGACTTAAAAATAGTATGCAGTAAGTTACTGATGGATTGGAGAAAGTGTGAAGATGTTATAACCTGTTTGTTTCGTTCGATAATTTCTTTGTAATTTTGTTGTTACAGCTATTAAAATTTTATCGCAAGAAAAAGTTGTTTATCTTGTTTTCTAGCATATAAATAAACTATAGGCAAAAAAATTAGAAATATCATTAGTTGCATGGTACAGTATATTATAATAGTATGACTCAACAAAACCTTTATTTAATTTACAACTTTTTATTAATGTAAAAGTATATCCAAGGGCATTGATTGTTTTTGGCAATATTGGTGAGGATTTCAGGGTTAAAGCACGTTAAAAGATAATAAAGATAAAGATCTTCTCTCTTCTCTTTTATCTTTTTTTATCTTCAGAGTAAAAGCTCGTATATTGCCGTTGCCACGCCGGTACCGAAATTGGAGCCGTCCATTTTGAAGTTAGTGTCTTTGACCACATTGCACTATCGCAAAAAAAAAAAAAAAAACTGTTTTTTTTGCATTCGTACACAAAGATGTTACTTAGAACGGATCTTATGTAGATATTGCCTATTTGCATTTGTATGTAAACTAAAAGTCAAAGACCTAAAGAAACGTGACAATATGTATATTACTTTGTTACTGATGCGTCTTAACGTAAACTTTATTATTTTTATAATGTATTTATGTTTCTCAAGAGGAAAGAAGTCTATATCTACTCCTCCTTTGAGAAAAACGCGTGTTGAGATATTAGGTACGTATCGACTTCTATGTAACAAATAGACTTATCAATGAATGACTGAATGAATGAATGAATATACTTTATTGCACACACAGAAATAATAAATGCCAGAGTGGAAGTAAGAACAGGTAGTCATGTACATTTAGGCGGCCTAATTGCTTCATAGCAATTTCTTCCAGGCAACCTCCAAATACAGGAGACTATTAAAGTATTTTGGTTTGGTCCGTTCATGATATATTTAGTTTTTCTAAGAGTCTTATTAGCTTTTTCTTTTTCTTTCTTTTTTGTCTTAGCTTTTAGAAACTTATCAATTATTGATTAACTGAAACCCTCAAATAAACATAACTAATTAATAACTCTTTGCAACACATCCGCTCCTCGTCCACTTAAAAACGTGTCATGCACATGTATGACCTATAGACTCGCAACCTAGATCCAATTCACATTCAGTTTTGTATGACCTACGACAAAATTTCAACCCTCGCGATTTAACCATTTTGTACGTATTGAGCATTGCGTGTGTGTGTTTCAACGCATATGCGTATATATACCTATGTGCATATTCATAATGACGACCGCACGCATGCGTCTTCTCTCCTTGGTAGGGTTTTAGTACTTGAAGTGGGTGGGATGCCTAGACTAGACTGTTACTTGCTAGAATTAAATGACGTGATATTTTGCAGACCTTTATAGAGACATTTTAAAACTTTTTTAAACAGTTAAAACCTCTTTTTCTACAAGTATTGATTTGTGCAGAAACGTAGCTTATAAAAACGAGTTTTTTTTTATTTCACGTAATTGATCGCATCCTAATGTTGGACTGAATATTTCGATAAAATAACATACTTGTTCACTTTCTGATTTCTTTTAACAATGCTATAACTTGTATGTACGTATATTAGTATATCTGTGCTATAACCATCCCCTAACAACAAACCACCTGCATATCCAAAGCATTATCGCACCTAGGTCTACAGGGAAGACGCAAAACCTACCTCAACACGGCGCAAAGCGGGGCTAACTTCACGTCCTTGCAGCGTTGCAATGCCTAGGTATCCTGCCCGTAGAGGGGGATGGGGAGAGGGGGAAGTCCTGACCATGCACAACTCACTGTACCCGCTTCACCGACGGCCTATATTTAGCTGCAGCGGGGTAGGGTTTGTTATAGCAGTTAGTTATGACTAGATGTAGATCATGCGACGGCGGCGCGTGACATGTTTCAATTTTGTACGAGATCGCCGTTGATTGTGAAACGTGGTCGGTTTTAGGGCATTGTGTTAGCGAGATTGTATTTGGGTATTGATTGAATCGTAGCACGCCTATTCAATAATACTGTTTTAGTTTTGTTGGTCACTGAAAATCTAAAAACGTTTGGGTAGCATTTTTAGGTTGATATTGCGGTTCTGAAGTTAGAAAATGCTTTGTTTATATAGCAAGAAAACTAATATGTTTGATCCTGGGCGTGAGTAACCTCATTCTATCTTGTCACGATTTAGGCTGAAACTGCCCTATGTTTCTATATTCTATTTTTAAATTCTGTACTGACAATGATCGCAACTTGAATGGTACCTATATCTACAAAATTTCTTAGCAAATTACCATATATCCTTATAACCGCATGAAAAAGTTTTAAATTCAGGCAAGCTTAATCGTGAGCTTTACGAGTAATAGAATGGAGACATTAGAGACAGGGGTCACGATATTTTTCTCTGTGTTCTCTATGCAGAGACTAGAGACTATGGGCTCTTCTATATCGGTATCTAAAGTGGTCACGAAGCAAAGTGTCATCGGTGTGGGTGCAGCCCCCCGACCCCACCCCACCCCTCTGACGTCTGGGCTTTTGTTGAGCTTGGAAACACTTCACGATAGACGAAGCTTACAAGTATCATACTGCCTATAAGGGTGAATTTAGGTATAATTAACTTAGGTAAAAATAAGCATGGTAGGGTTTGTTTATGGCTCTTATTATCTCTCAGTTATAGTAATTTGTTTGTTCCTGGTGATAAGATAAATAATACATCACGGCCCCGTGCCGTTTTACCTACTTAGTGATATTATCTTGAGCAATTTTTTATAAGTTTTTATGTAGGTAAATAATGGCTACAACAGTGAATAGTAAAACAATGGTTAATGGATTACATAGGTAGATATACACAGATAAATCTGGCATATTCAACTGGTAGAATTTATTTACTTTTTGAATAATATTTTATTTCTTTCATTCTGTATTGATTTTGGGTACTGCAAATAAATTTCTTATTCTATTCTATTCTATTCTCCCTTCCTCAATGCAAGTAGTAGTAGGTAGTGGTAGTTGGTTGTCGATCTTGCAACCTACTCGATGATGATGATGAATGCAAGTAGACATGATTTTCATAAATACGTGGCCGCGTTCAAAATAACGTCTAGACGTTTGCAACTTCGACTTAACAGACTATTCTTAGCCTTCACTATTCGCGGGCGTGGAACAAAGTGACTATTTCCTCTTAAAGTTGAAACAAAATGGCTGGTTTAAAACGACCGATTTCAAACCGAACAACTGTACATTTAGGCTCTCGTGGATTGGTCACGGATCTTTCCAGTATACCGATAAGTAACGGTGTAAATATTACTCGTTTTTCGTTATTTGTTTGTAATCAAACATATTGAGTTTTATTATGCAACATGCATATAAAAACGTTATCGAATTTTACTCAAAGAGTTTCTTCATTAAAAACGTCAAATCTTTGGTAATGTTTTTCAAGAACTCTCACGAATCCCATTTCGAAACCATCATTCACATGTTACAGCATGGATAACATTCAAATGACATCTACAGCTACAGAGAATATCACGGTAGAGATAAAACGATTGTTCTAACAAAGATAGAAAAGTCCAGTTAAAAAAAATCCGCATCCGCAGAGCATCGATCACGATCGCGAGTGAAAGCTGAATTCCCAACTAGTTTTCTATCTTAAGAGCTTTCTCAAGCGAGACGCGTCGGGAAAACTTCAAGAAACCGTCACAAAAACGTGTACTGGCAAGAATGCCGCATCGCACGTCCTACACAATAACATAAATCGATAATAGGAAGCCCTCCGACTAGTTCAGCAGTGCGTGCAAGCGACCTAATACACCCACAACCGCATGCAATGCGGGCTAAATATACAGGGCCCACTGCGTTCCTCAACATCTAACCAGCATGCTATCTTGCAGTCAAGGAGTAGCGTCTAAATTCCCTTGAAAACCTTTCACGACCGGTTTTAAATAATCCGCTGGACATAACCAACCGAACAGTGAAGCAATAAGGTTAGTTTTAAAGTGAAGGGTTGGGAGAGGAAGGCCGTTTCGCAAAGGAGCCGAAGTAATAACACAGCTAGGTGCATTCTGGTTGCAATTTCGCTCTCGGTCGGGCTCTGTGTTTGTAGCGCTGAAGTGAAGATCAGGGCTAACGATTGGGGTTTCCCTCTCGCTCGCACTTGTGCGAAAGTGTATGTGTTTGTTTCCGTCGTGCAAAAGAAACGCAACAACTTTATCTGACAGCGACGCGACGCCGCCAGAGGCTTTTGTGCGTTTTCCATGTTTATGTTTATAGGCGAGCACGTACAAGTCGTGTTGCCAACGACGTCTGATAGTCATAAAATATCTAGTTAGGTTTTTTACTATTTTCTGTCTCGGTTTTAACTTGTCCAGTGTTTCTTAGAAAAGCGTGTTGGCGCAATATTGTGGTGTACAATTTCTTTGTTTAAACTTGAACCAACGTTGCAAATAAGATAAGTTATGATTTCCGGTTGTGTTCAAAGAGTTAATAATGGTACACGAAGCCGATGTATGCCCTACTTCGTATTTTTAATTCGTTATCAAACTGAGATTGGCCTTAGTCCTAGCCTGACCTGACTCTACTTTAACCTAAACTTAACTTGGCTAAATTAATATCATGGCCATTAAAAATAAATACTTCCAAGTTACGTTGCAAGGAGTAAGTAAATTACCACCGGGAATAAGTCAGCATTTTTACGATATGAAAATTTAATACAGTACGACTCATTTGATACTCGTAGAGATCTATCGTGGGAATCAAGAGAAGAAAATAAGCTTTATAAATTAACTTCTTTTTCGTTTATTTACATTGATATAGTTTATTTACATATTGGAATAATTCCTGGCTTATTTCTTTAAGTTCACTAGCAATATTGTTTTGGTATAGGTATTACTTGTTCCCTGGCAACGAATTATTTGAAAAATAAAATTGCGTACAGAAGGGCTTCTATGATAGGTTTAAACCCTAGCGGGGGGACTTTGACGGATCGACAAGGTGTGCTCTCGCGCCAATTTTTTTTTTTTTTTTAATTTTGATTTTGTAGCTCTTGTAAAAATAATAATCACGAGAGATGAGATGGCTTCTAATTATTTATATCTTACATCACCTATCGCTATACGTATTGCGTATCAAAAGATGTACAATAGGGGATCGGACTACTTTTTTTTTATTTTATAAAACCAAACTTCTTAGTTTCTGCTATCGAACACTAAAATAATTTTGCTCTATCTTTAAAATTGACCGAGATATAAAGGTTTAAAATTCAAGATTAGACAGGCACATACCCACTTGTGACGTTATTTTTGTTAATAACGCCATATAATCTCCATACAAAAAATAGTTTTTGAAACTTTAAAAAATCACTGTAAGTAAATTCGTTTTTCAACCGATTCTGTTTTTTCTTCGCGAATCTTCTGCTACTAATCTATATTTTAAAAATAATTCATAAAATATGGTAAATTTAGGAACAGTCCGATCCCCTATTTGTGTATAGCGATATAAATGATCCTCGTTATGAATGATAAAATATTGTAGAGCTATACTTCAAAGTATGGGGACGTATAAATGAGCTGTTGATGATAATGACAATACTTCAAAGTCAAAAAGCGGATAGGTTTAAAAAAAAAAACATGAAAAGCAATTGGGTATACGTGCATTCCGACACGGCATTTTACTAGACAATCGGGTGATTCTGCCTCTAAACTGGGGATAGTGGTTTTTGTATCCTTATTGAACGAACGTGTTCTACCTTTTTGATTCCTTATTCTATGCTGCAGTTGGCAACTCAAATCTCCACTAGAGGGCGCTTTGAACGTGGCAGTCTCATACTCGTAATAACAGTGATTTTCTGTTTTTATTCCCCACTTCTGTCGGCATTCAGACGTTCCTCTGCTTGCGGTTAAAGGAGCTAGACTATTTCTAAAAAATCTCTTTGTGCATAGCGAGGATTTTCATCCCCAAAAAGGGCTTGGAATGAAGATTTTTAGAAATTATTATGGAATTTCATGGAAAATGTACATGCTTGGTATAAATGTTGTCTATTCTCTATTATATGGAATTTTAATGGATGTCATCAAATAATTCTAAAACTAATAATCTTTCTCGATTTCATAAAAAATATATACCGATTATTACAATTGAAGAATGAAATCCATTCAGCCGTTTTTGCCTGATCGAAGAACATATACCAAAATTCAATATTAATAATGTTAGGTTTGGTTAGGATAGGACATGCTAAAACATAAGATAATGAAACACATCTTAAACAAAATCAGTGCATAATTTTTTACCTTTTTTTGTAAGTTAAATATGTTTGCGCGTTACTACCATGGTATAGTAGATGTAACTGCCTCATCTATCACGGGTTTCTCATTAAGGATACCAACTCCATTTACTACGTCGCTTGTAGTTACCTGATTATTTTTTACACCCTCAGCGATCCAATCTCACCATGACCAATGTACAAATTGAAGGTAGTAACAGATTGTACGTCATTAGTTATTCTAATGTCGTAGTAATTGTGTTTCTGTATTACAGTTTTATGTGCAGTTATTTTGTGTTAAGCACAACATGTATGGCTTTGTCTAGTTACTAGCGTACGTTTCATGATGCGAACTATTTGTATATTCTACCGTGGTTTTCTTTCTTCACATCGTTATATGTACAAACAAGATACAGCCCCACAAAAGGAATCATACGCACGATAGGCAAAACAAAACACTGCTACGTTTATTGTTATCATTTTCGTAGGCCGTAGGCTCGTAGACCTCTACGGCGTAGCGCGTGTAGCAATGTATAGTTGCTACGACAATAACGCGAGTCAAACCGTGCATCATATTCAAAAGAATAATGCAATAAGCCAACAATCAATCATTTCTTTATAACACTTCGCGTCGCGAGCAGTACCTTATTACTGCCCAGGACATTTTCGGGAATCCATTTACAACGGACAGCCGATCATACTACCGCTACGTACAGTTTCGTAACGGCAAACAGAGTACTATATTTACTTTGGGCACGTGTTCCAATCTCAATGGGCCCACCCTTGACCTTGAACCTAAGGGGGAAACGAACGCACGCACTGAGCCGCCCAAACGCCAGCCGCGCCTCTACCGCAGGGAGATCCCCACCTCCCCCCAAGTTCCTCCCCTTCCGGGGGGAAAACCTCTCCCCCGCGACGTGATCAATAGCCCGCTTCCTACTTACACAGTTCCGCGCCTATTACATAAAACCTGTAATTCTTGAGTTGTAACATTTTGGCGATGAAGTAACGGGGTTTGAGTGGGCGTGATACGGAGAAAAGGAAGTTTTAAGCTACAATAAGTTATTAAAAGTTAAACGAAATTCAGAGTCGTTTGATGAAAATGTTTTCCTTGGAAATCAAAAGTAAGGTAATAGTTTTAAAACTCTCTTTAACTTATTATGTCACTTGTATTGTTTCTGAGTTCCAAATGTTTGGTGGCTTTTAGTATTTTTGTTTTCCATTTGAAGAAAAACTTAAAGGCTATCTTGCTATAATCCAATAATCGCGTGTTCAATCAAATCAATCACTTCAATATTCCCATGGGAATGATCACTTTTTATTGCGATTTTGTGCATTTGTTTAAGTTAAAAAGAACTAACTACGAGTATTTCCGCTGTTTCGATTCACTCTAGTGTAAAATGTGCGGCGACACGCAATCCTAGTACAGTGGAGAACATACAAGTTAAATACTTTGCACTGTTCTTATGTCAATGACTTTAAGGAACGAAATCGCGCGGCAATATCTAGCTTGATCTGTTCTCGGCTGTACTTACCCAACAGAAGCGTGGCCACACGAAACACGATACTATGACTTGACCATTTACATGAGACACGTGGGTCACATAATATTTGTACAGAACAGAGATCTTTGTTAAGTGGTCATAGTTATAAGTAGTTTGTTTGGCTTTTGGCAATTCTGAACTAAATAATAATTTCAAAACTGTGGAAATAAATATCCGAGTAGAAGCTGGTTCACATCGCAGTGCCTAATATGCAAAAGTCTCAGGTTTGATTTCCGGCCAGGAAAATTATATAAATGAATGATAGATATCAGTTTTCTTGGCTTGTTTTGGTGATAATTTGTCTATGTGGTCTAAGATCTATGTTATCTCGAAGGAAATCTTTGTGAGAGCGGGATAAGAGTTGATGCGTATTTTTCATCAACTTGGTTTAGTTATAAGACCTGATTTTAAAAATATCATCACCTTAGACATAGTGGGAAGAGTGCGAAGTAGGTTATCTTCATACAAACGCGTGCGGCGCACTGAGAAACGGGTCGAGATTTTGTTTGAGTGTGCGTGCGACGACGCATGGATACTATGGCGCACACATACAAGCCGCGCGCAGTGCGTTGTATGAAGATAACGTACTTTGCACTCTTTCTACTATGCCTTAAATTTGAGTTTAATTATTAAAATAAATATTTCATCGTATAATATAAAGGTTCTTCAGAAGCTCTTAAGCTAGACACGACTTGGTAGTAAATAAAATTGATATGAAGTAAGATTTTCGTTACAGCGCCCAAGTTCTTAGCAAGGATTTTTCTATATTTATTCTTGGAACTACATATATATTTGTAAGCTTATTTATCTCGATTCTTCTAGTCAGACATTGAATAAGTGAATCATATACACAACAAAACACTAAATCAGTACTAAAATGCGAAAGTTTGGATGTTTGTTGCCGAATCACGCTTGAACCGCTGAACGGATCGGGATGGAACTTAGCACACATATAGGTTAGGTCCTGGAATATGACATAGGCTACTTTTTACCGCGGAAAAACACTTTATTCCTACGGGAAAACTCATTAAACGCGGGTGAAACCGCGGGCGAAACCGCGGGCGGAAAGCTAGTATCAATATAATAGCAGAATCAAGTCGGCTAAGAATGAATGGATTGGAGTCCGGATATACATAATGCTCGTACTCGCACAGTCGCTAATATGGCAGACTTGCACGTGCGTACATTTTTATCGTAACTCCTTTAATGGTGTCGATTCGGCATACGCCCAACTAAACTAAACAAAACTAAAAATTAGTCCTGTCACTTTCTATCATTTTTAATTGAAAAGGGACCGAAGATCAACGGTTTTGTTTTTGTCTTTGACTTCAAGACTAACTGTCAAATTTAGTCTTGTTTTAGTGCCTACCTAAACACAATCAAGAATAAAAAGCCACTGAAATAAGACTCAATTTGACAGTTAGTCTTGAAGTAAAAGACAAAAACAAAACCGATGATCTTCGGTCCTACAAACTATATTGTAGTTTGGCAGAGGATGAAATCTTAGCAGAGTAAGTTTTGAAAATAAAGTGTTTTTTTTTTTTATCTTCGGTCCCTTTTCAATTAAAAATGATAGAAAGTGACAGGACTAATGTTAGTTTAGTTTAGTTGGGCGTATGCCGAATCGACACCAATATCAGTCTCTATTTTGTACTTCCAATTCCTCATGACCTACTTTTTAGGTGACTGAGCGATCCTTTGTCAATCTGACTTGGGCTTATTGAAAAGAGCATAGGTATAGGGAGTGTAATTGACCTACTGAAAATGTTAAGTATACTTTGATAAGTGACCAGTATAATCATATCAAGATTTGTAAAGAATAATAAATTAAATAATAATGGTATTAAATTCGTTTCAAACGGCAACACCACAATATTCCAGCGATTGGTTGTATAAAGACAGGGGAAGGTTGTGATTGGCTGAAAACTTGACAATATTACTTGACTATATAAACTAAGCTCCAAGCTCAGCACTCTTTTCGGTCACTCTGAAGAAATCGAGGTAGAAACTATTATGTTATGTTGTATGTAGTGAAGACATGGAGGATTTGACCTAAAGGACTTGCCTTATCGGTAGCCTATTATTAGTGGCGGCTCTATAATATGTACACAAGGGTTTGTAAAGTCGGTTGTCGATCGTACAACCCGAAGAAGAAAGACTTGAAATGTTAAATACAGCTAAGCTAAAACTCTACAAAGATTGTGATGTTTTAATGGAATCTTGATTCCCCACCGAGAAATTGAAAATAAGCTACCTTAGTACTATTTATCTGATAGTCTCTAAGAATAAGAGTCTGATAGTACCCTAATTTCAAACTTGTTTTCATCGAGTGAACCTGTCCGATCGAGTTTCGAAGTCGAAGATTCTCGCCAAAGATACGAAAGTGGACTGTCATCGTTCTCGCCTCGGGGAAGTTTGAATAGCTATCCTAACAAGATATTCTGAGAAATCCTAGGCAAATATATACTGAGGATATATTAATGATAATTATTTTAACACAAAATAGACCCAGGAAGAAAATAGATAAGGAGTTCGGGAAGCTATTAATAAACTTAACAATTTGCATGTTTATCATTTCTTTGTCGTTGTATCAAGTTTTGTCATACTTATATAAGTCTATTTATCTACTTGAAAGGCCCCTATGAAGGCATTCCAAATAGTCATGTACGATATACATACATAGTTTGTTTTAGTACACTGACTAAAGATAATGTAACAATTCCTGAGGTGTGATTTCGTCGGACGAAGAAAACGCAGTTTAACGAATGTCTTTTAAATTTCGGTTGACAATGATTCTTTTCACAAAACCGACCGCAGATCTACAAAAACTGTTCTCGTAGAAGTGAAGTCTGAGACCTTGGCCAGTTTTCACATCTGGCGCGCCGGTCGACTGCGCAAGTAGGACGCCCTGTCCATTGTCAATCACAGCGACGCGGGCGCAACCATCATCGTGGGCACCGTCTTCTAGTTGCGATATGGCCGGTAGAAATCTCTTACGAAAATATAATTTAATACTTCAGGATAAGTGCCTGCGATGTACAATTAATATACCTATAGTTGGAATGTTGCAGTTTGTTGCAGTTGCAGTTGAGCCCCATATTTTAAAAGGCAAAGATTCTTGGACTTCCTGCGGAATTTTTTGTTCGAGTTAAAAAAAATGATAAACTCAAGAGTCAACGTAAAAAATCATCTTTAGCAGGCGCTAATTTTATTCTAAGTTATTAACAGTGATACTAAAAATACAGATTTATTAAGATTAGCTTTAAGGAAGTCTAAATAAGCGACAAGGCAATTAATTTTAGGCGTATAGTAGTCAATTATAGAATTAGACCATGACGAGATAATTTTTGAACTAATTCTAATAATAATAATAATTTCATCTTGCCATTCGCCGATGTCGTTAAAATTACCCTTTAAGGTGAACTAAAGAAGTTTCCCCTTTATTAATTAATTAATTAATATTTTTATCTATACCACGATCTATTCTCATACTAAAATAATAAATTAGTGCAAAATATTTTTAGTTGATTGGAACAAAGAAAAAGTAAAAACGATGACGTGTTGTTGTGATGTTTACAAATTAATATTAAATATTCCATAAATTATTTTCAAAGGACAACATCGCATTAGCAGCTTGCGATTTTAAACAAAATGTTTCTTATTTTTAAAATAAAGCTTTATACAATTAAATTGTATATACTGCAACACAAAGTTATAATACAAATTGAAATTAAAAAGTTCAAAAATAAAAACTGTTTTCCATACTTTTCGTTCTCTCAACAAGATCAAAGCTTACAAAGAGGTTAAGAACCTCATAAAATTCGTATTTTTTTACAAATATTTTACCTTCTATCTTCACCGTAACATCTTAAACCTCAAACTGTAGCGAACTACATAATTTTAACGATTCGTAGATATAGTATGAATCATGTTCCAGTTTCCTCAATGGTTGGATCAGTTTTTTGTCGGTCAACGGCCGGGGCATTGTGTTTGGCCCATTGACATCGATATTTAGGGATAGACTTCAATAGAGGGTTAGGAATTAGACTGGTTATAATAGCGAGCACGTGCGTGTGTAAAGGGTGACTGTAAAGTGATCTTTAGGAGCCTATTTTTTAAATTAAATATTAATTTTGAAGTCATATCGATGCTGAAAAAGACCTCGCGGTGTTTTAAGTTGCAAACTGTCGTCGTAAAGAAATGCAAAACTGAAACAACTGTATTAAATTAATTAAAGCTACCTCTATTATCGTTCATTATCTATTTTCAGATCGTCAGAGGCCAAGAAATATCAATATTCAACTGAAAAATGGATAGAAAGTCAGTTTTTTAGACTCTACCTTTATCAACAGTCGGATACCAATCATTATAGAATAGTTCAAACCATATTCCATTACTTAGTAAATATTTGTCTTGTAATGTGGTTCGAGCTACTGCACTGAATAGTTCCTGCCTTGTTTATTTATATTTAGTTACGAAAACATTGTTCTCCTTACGCACCATTGTTTTTAGGGTCAATAAAATAAGGGTCGGGCCACACTTATCGACGGCGATCGACGGTTTGCCTATACAAAACGCGCGCAAAGTATGGAAATCCTACGCGGCGAATGATGCGAAAGGATTTCCATACTTCGCGCCCGTTTTGTATAGGCAAACCGTCGATCGCCGTCGATAAGTGTGGCCCGACCCTAAAAGTGTACAACGAAACACAAATAAGTGTTTTCTTCATTAAATATTATGATGGTAGAGTTTTATCGCTTTTGTAAGTATAATATAGTCTCTTATTTATTTTTAATTACGTTATTAGAAGTATTAAATTTAGCTATTGAACTCACTGAAAAAAATGAGTAATTGCACTCAAAATATTGAGTTTACATCTACTTCAAAATCTCAGTCGGTTGAAAAACGAGTTCAGCAAAGTACATTTGATTTTGAGAATCACACTGTACCCTATTCTAAACTTGAGATTCTATTCTAATAGGTACCTACCTACACACACCAAATAACATCTGCCGCGTGTCCTCGCACAAGTCCCATTGACACCAATTTTAGGGTTAGTGTAAACCTGTTCAATATGCTAAAACTTTAAAAGGCTGTACGTACAGTCAACTCATTGACATAATACCTAATTGTATTCTAAGCATTGAAATGTGACTTATTTGGTGTTAAGCTTGTAAGTGTGTGCAGGAAGGGTGAATTCAGAATTGTTTGTTTTTTTCTTGGGTAAATAAAAAAGGAAGGTTTTATTAAAATTAGGGAACTAAGAGTGAATGTTTTCTTTGCTTCTCGGAGCAAAATATTGGGTTTTCCAATTTTAACAACGTGGATTTTCTTGGAAGCTACGGAGAGTAGATAGACTGCATAGTTACTTGATCAAAAATCATGAATTTAATCTTTACAACAATGTATTTGCGAATTAGCCGTCAGACATGCTAGAGATGATACTTAGATTATGACAGGAGGCCACTAGGGTAATATATTCCTATAACAAGCAGTCTACCTGTAAGTAGTCAGAGAGCGTCAGTGGTCTAGTGGTTAGAGCCCCCGTCCGGGAGACGCGAGTTCGATCCCCACCACGTACCAATGTGTTTTCGAATTTCGAATTCATATGTTCGTTTATACGACGCTTTTACGGTGAAGGAAAACATCGTGATGAAACCTGCACACTTCTGCGAAGAAATTCAAAGGATGTGTGTGAAGTCGACTAACTCGCACTGGGCCAGGGTGGTCGACTCAGGCCTAATCGCCCTAATTCAGGGTAGGCTCGAGCCCCTCGGTGGGGACGTATATGAGCTGTTGATAATAAGCAGTCTACTTTTATAAATCTAAGTTCAGAGTTCTACAATTACTGCACTATCATTGTTTACTATAATTTTGTCGTTCTTTGCGGGCTAACTAATTTTGCGTACAAAGATCACGACGACGGTTGGCATATGGTTGAAGAATGGCAGAGATCACAGTGATCACAGTGATACCTATACTATAAAACTGAGATCGAGTAATCCCACGACTGGCATCCAGAATTTTCTTGAAGTTCTCAAAGTCAAAGTCAAAATTATTTATTTCCATAAGATGTTATTACATCACTTAGATCCGTCATTACATTTTTTTGGGTGAGTTCACTAACACAATGGCGGAATCTGTGGAGAAGAGCTCACCGAAGAAACTCCACAGTCGATCTTTTGCGTTTCTTTTTTTAAATAAAAAAATAAAATATTACAAAATTAATGTTAATTAAATATCGAAAAGGCCTGCCACTCAAGCAATCTATTCCCATGGGCATCTGTCCTCTAAGTATATCCTATAGTAACATTTTTTATACATTTTCTGTCTCTACAGGCATAACCATATTTTTTTCTATGGGCATTACTTTTAAATAACATAGCTTACAGTGAAAGAGCTATCCCATCCCATCTCAGATGAATCATTCATAGTGAGATTGGCGCCCAGAATTTTCTCTAAATTATCTACCTCTTGCATTAACCTGCTAAATTGCGATAGAGACCGGTGATATCATAAATAACACATTACTTTGTGACTCTGACTAATTTACAAGATATCAGTACATTATTAATTGGCACATTTACAACGAGTACACAGACGTATTGCTTTGATAAACGTGGTACCGCAACGCGAATTATATGCAGGACTCAAAAACGTTCCGCCAAAGATCTAGCCGGAACAGCAAATTAATAGAACGTAGTATACTTGTAAAAGCGAGCAAAATTTACAGCCCACGCTTCGGCTACAAGATTATATATTTTTTTTACATACAGGGTCTTTTTGGTAGATTTTAGAGGATAAGTTTTAGAGGATTTTTTTTAGAGGATTAGGTTTGGGAGTTTTTAGAGGATAGGTTTTAAGGTACCTGCCGTACCTCATTATAATATTACTTTATAATTATTATTTTGTAAATATTTAATATAAAAATGTACTACCTTAGTAATATTACTTGCAGTGCCCTTGCAGGGCTCATGTTTGAGACTTCTTACATTTAAGACCATTGTACATATACAACATGAAAGCAATAAACATTTGAATTTGAATTTGGTAATTTTTTATGGTGATCTCTTGTCAGGATCAAGGATGATTCATGAAAATTTGGTTTTGTTCATTGTGATGAAATTAATCCTCATTTTGATAATTCAAATTTAAAAGACCCTTTATAGGTCCGGAGTTCCGCAAGATCTGATAAATGCCGGCCGATCGACAAAAAATAAGACTTCGAATGAGATCTTTAACCTCTCCCTAAAGCGCAACAGATAATTTGATACTACTGGAGGGTTTACTGGGAATTACGGTTCTTTTTATATTGAGAAAGTAAAGGAAAAGGTGTAAGACACCAGTAGTGTAATGAAGCGGGCTAGTATTGCAGAGATAAGTGACAGTTGGCATCCATTTTGTTTACGCTCACGCTTTTTAAAAGGTTACAAAAACATAAACTATAATATATTCGCTTTTTCCTTTGGAAGCGACTCAGTGCTACATTTTGTCTAAACAGTTTTTATATAATAAATACCCAATTACAAAATCTTGACAGAATGTTCTAAAGGCCGTTATAAAACCAAAACTACCAGTTTGTGATGTACGACATTAACATTGTTAAAAAGTTATTAAAACTTAGCGAAATATTAACAAGATTTTAAGATAAAAAATGTTACAACTTCTTGTTTTTGCTGTAACTTGAAGATGAAAAATATAGTTAAACAAGTCGCGAGGCGGTTTATTTTCTAATAAGAAAAAGAAGATAAGAATTTAACAATTTCAGGAATTTTCTCGCCTTGCCATTTATTGACCGAAAAGCGTCTCCGTGCTTTTTATGTCCATCTGTCTATCTGTCCATCTGTCTGCCTGTTTATTTTCCTCTACAGGTTGCGTTTCTCAACCGATTCTCATGCAATTTTCCGAGCTGGTTCGATAAATAAATATATAGATTTTTCTGTCGAGACAGTTTTTGGAAATTTAAAAAAATTACGGAGTTATGAGGTTTGAATACGTAAAAAAACATAAATTAGCCATTTTGAAAAAACATATACTCGCGAGGTTTACAGCTCACAGAGCCACTAGTTTATTCATGCATACCTATTGGATCTAGATTATTATACATAAATGTCTAGTTAGGTGAAGATCTAGATGTTGTGTTTACGTTCACTGAAGAGTAAAATGGTGATTGATGTTGGATTAACGACCTATTTATAATAACTTTAAATTGTATTAGATATGTTTTTTTTATAACGGCCGTCAACCCAAAAGTTTCGTAACAGTCCAATGACTTTGGCTCGATTGCAAGATGGTTGACGTTGACAGTTGATTCAACTCGGCATTGTTTTTGGACCTTTGAGAACAATAGCGAGGTCGCTACCAAAATTTTTAACATCCTATCGATATAAAGGGTCTTGGATCAGGTTTAAATGAAAATTACGAAGTGGAAAAATATTTCTTATATTGAACAAAATAAGAATGAATGGATACGTTACGAGACAAACGTAAGAGTACCATTTTGATTAGGCTAAATATAAAATGGACATCAATAACTACTCCTAAGATTTTGTAAATCAATAAAATAAAATAAGTAGAAGGAAAAGGAGTAGTCTTAGAAGTCGTATAATCTAAATACTAAGCATGTATTTGTTTATTAGCATTTGCTAAATCTAGGACCTCATACACACGAGCACGAGGCAATGTTTGGTCTAGGCATTCGATTAAAACAGGCGTATGTTGACCGGGCGATTCACCTTGGGGCCGCGCCTCGTATAACCCACACAGGCGGAGTAGCCACTGACCAGTCAAGAATGCTACTCGAACGACTGGCTCTTGAATATGGCTGGGTGCTCAGCCAGAGGACCGGTCCGGCGTGGCTGTGGGTGAGCGAGTCGAGGAATGCACGAGGACTGAGACAGCGTGATTTGAAAGTGCTCGAATGCGTCGGTTATCGACTTAGGAATATTTTTAAACTTGTTCTTTTATCGATACTTATATCGACTGCCTTAACATCTTAAATGTTATGTTACTTACAGGCCTTACAGCAGCGTGGGTTTTTTTTGCGAGATAAATTTTGGACATCACTGTTTGGTAATTTAAAATTATGTTTTAACCTGCAATCATTGTTCGTATATTTTTATCTAACCAACCTATTATGGCTCAGTGTGGTATCATTACGCTTGGCGAGTAATCAAATTATAATATTTAATGCATTAACAGACTCGCGCGTTCAGAGCTCGAGCAAAACTTGTATTTTTAATTATATAACAAAAAAATAATGAATAATTTCTTGTAATTTGTTAGTTGTCAACCAAATGAATATACCGCCTTGTTAACAAGAAATACAATAAGTATTTTAATTTATTCTTTAGGAATAGTAAGTTGTATCAATTAGACTTAAGAATTTGAGTTTTGCTTGCTACATCTAACTGTTCTTACATTTTTAATATATCGAAATTCGAGCATTATAATTAGTAGTTAACGTTTCCTCAATTTATCTTTAAAAATTATAAAATACAACCCATAATTAACCACCCATACCCATTATCATAATTTTCAACTTAGCAATTAACAATTTTTATTTTTTATAATTTTAACTATTAGTTAAAATTATACATAAATAGACCTATGATAAACCATGAATCATCTGAGATATACGAATCGAAAATTCACTTGGTAATATATTCGCACACCCATCCAATAATTTTAGAACCTTGACATTTGCGAAGGAACCCTTTCAAACGGGTTCTGTAACTATAGTAGAGAAAGGTAAAAGAGATCTTATAAAACTAGTTGCCGGTAGTTCGAACGTACAACCAGTTTAAGTGGCCTCAAATTGTGAAAACGTTCGCTACTGGAAAAGGAAAGGGTTTGAAGAAATAAATTAAAATGTACATTAAAATATATTCGTGAACTATTTAAGTCTAAAACAGCTAGAGCTTTAAAAAACATTACACATTTTATAAAAGAATGGAAGCGACAATTAGACAAAGTAGTTAATAAAGGTTTAACTAAAATGGTTGTAAATAACTAAAGTCACAGGCTTGGTAAACAGATCCGGCCCAGTTAAAAAATGGCTGTCAGCGAAATAGGTATAACAAAATGATGATTACAAATGTGCTACCTTTGCAAAGTGGAATGTTTTCTTGAAGGCACTTTACAATTGTCTTACTACAGTTTTCATTTAACACCCTCTATCCATGAGAACTAGCTTTTGCTGCGCGTTAACAAAATTAACTTGAATATCCATTTTCACAAAATGGATTTGTTGAATTCTATTGCCTGTCAGTAACATAATCAATTAAAACCCACGCGTGTTCAAACTATTCAAGTTATTTAAATGATTAGCTTTCAAATTATCCCTGAAATTAAGAGGATAGATTGACTTTTTACAGGAGAAAAAAGGAGGAAAGGGTATCTATCGTTAGAAACCTTGCCACTTGATGATTAGTTAGTTATTATTATATAATAATAATTATATACATTTTCGTTCAAATCTGTTACTTCTATGTTTCTTTTTCTACTATGTTCTACTTTATTCTTATGTCTCTTAGTTTGTTCTGGTTTTTTAACCATGTAAAGATCTCAATAAAAACTATTACCTATTAAAAAAGATGTACCATTCACATAGATTAATATCCTGTAAATTGTGTGTGACAATTTCAGAGTCCTCCTTATTTTCAGTGAAGACAACTAGCTCTACGTATTACAACTGGGCGGTTTAATTGCGGAACACTTGATTTAGTGAACCATTAATTTCGCCCTCTACACTGAAACCCCGATGTTGATCGGCCGTCCTAATTCAGACCCAAAATAACACTGTCCTACTTTCGCCCCTCTTTTTTCTCCAACGCCTACGTCTGATATGACATTATAATATGTATCAACAACGTCAACTGAGCTTAATGGATGATGGTTAGTTACATTGTTATAATTAGTAACAGTTATAAGTTCTGTTCCTATAATTTGATATGGAATGAAAGTAAACAGAAAAAGAAACGAAGCTTAGCAGGTCACTTGACAAGAAAGAAATTCTCGGGTATCTATTTACACTGGCAATGCTTTCACTACATTTCCCGCGTTCACTGACACAGAAAATAGCTAAGACCAGATAAAAATAGGTCAATAGTAAACTGCTGTTCGGGATCGAGTCAACATACGATAAAAATTTAGTAAGAAACTGGTTTTGAACACGTGTCGCCAGTCGCCGTGGCATTTGCTTCTCTGACTCATCGCATTGGTAAGAAAAAGTATAATAAGAAAATGGACACGGTCTATGCCTTCCATGACATTGAAACAAAGTAAATGCATAAAGTGCATTCTATATTTGAGTGACATATTTTTAGTCAGGAGCCAATTACAACTTTGGTTGTTGGTGGATCTCTGGGAACAAGCCGTCTTAACGATGGTTCCTTAAATCCACTGCAAATATTATTTGCAGAATTTACCTCAAACAGAACAATCACTAGGTAGATTGTAAATGGTTTACGTTAACAAAATAATTTATTTTAAATCTACTGATAAATTGTTAGACAAATTAACATGTTGCTAAATTCAGAGTTTAATCAGTTTTAGGAACAAATTCACAACTACCTTTTAAGGATACGCTCGTTCGTCTCACAACCAATTAGCAAAGGATGACGTGCGGATGACGATCATCAATAATAAATTATTAGCTATTGTGAAAATATTTGATAAAACCATGGCAACAAGACCCAAACCTAAAGTAATTTATCGTTGGGAATATATTTGTTCATCAGATATGACAAGATCGTCAGCAAGGACGCGACTTTTTATAGAACAGGCACCTCCCAAACATTCGGCCGCGCCACGTGTACCCGTCTGCCGCCGGCCCGTTATCGTGTCTATAATATAACCACAGCTACCATTTTGTCTACGCTAGTGGTAGTGTATCCAAATATCGGAGAGGGCGTCGACCTCAGCACCTGCAATCGCGACGAATGTTGACACAGGCAGCGACGTGACATCCTAAGTGATAATGAGTGTTATGGCAATGCAGTATTCTCGAGAATTTGCAATGCGTGTTGTGGACCTAAATTACTTTGTATGTTCTAGGCAACATTGTAGTGCAGACAAACACTTTGGACAAGTTTAGATTTGAACAGACTGTGGTTAGGTAAACTTTGCGGCAAATGGAAAAATATTTAGCGTAGTTTTGATTTTGATGGTGAGTTTTAGAGAGCTAGCTAGATTTGTATAATTGAAATAGGAGTTTTAGATTCCTTCTCCTCCTGTAATCTCCTAGTAATCATGTCTTCAACAATCTTTAAATGCAACTGTTTCATTTTCAAATTTGCGTCATTCAGATTATACATTGTTTGAGCCCAGAAAATTTTAAGTCAACCCGTCGTCGCTTCGCCGCCGGTTTGTCCGACATCAAGACCATTCATTTTTCAATTTTCGCGCTCTCCCAAATCTTCTCGGGTTGCAGAATTTGCGGGTTTATTGCGTATACTGGAATCGGGGGCACAACCTTGTCCCACTTTAGCAGATTGGCACATTTTTATCTACTCAAATTGAACAGCAGCCAACACCCAGGTTTGATTGATGGTTCCTTGAAGGTTTGCTGACCGCTAAAGATGTTGGTTCAAGTTATATCCCACTAGATTATGTAACGCAAAATTTGTTGAGCTTAGAACAAAGAAATGACTGAGCTGACGCTTATTATTCGGGATGAATTATCATTATAGCACTTTTAATAGTTCTGTTTTCTTGACGATTGATCCTCTCACATTTACTTTTTTTAATAGGAGTAACAACTGTTGTGGTTAATTTTTATCAGCTAAACAATTACAACACCTGCCTCGTTATTGTCTCATTTATTTATCCTGCATTATTAATAGGAATAGAGACATTTTCCTTAATATATTCAAGTTGAATCTTGGGCGCTTGTGATTAAATTGATCGTCTAACTTTTGAGATGTCTGAACTAGCTACTTTTTCTAAAGACGAAACAAGTTTATGAACTTTTTTGCTTTTATTTCATAGGTACCTATGATAGCCAATGTCATACATGAGTTTCTTAGTGTGGTAACCAGAAATTTGCGTTCATTATTAGTTTTGTGATTAACATTATTAATAAATCGAATACATAGTTCTGCAAATTATTTATAGATAGAGTCATAAGGTTATTTGTTTGATGGATATTCAGTGCACCACAAGTTTGATAATTTTTATATTCTAACTAACCATCCAAGTTACCAGTGTTGCATTGCATGTGTAGTCCGTTGGTTGCATGCAAGTATATTATCCAATGAAGGTATTAGTATAATGCCCTATTGCACCCAGCTCCACAACTAATTCAATTTGCAGTTTACTAAGCTGTTTACGTTGCAAGTTGTTGACTTCTATAATCTTGGGATCATCGGTTACGTTTACATAACTTGGTGAGAACAATAATAATTGTTATAAGGAATTTGTTTTTTTAATGGATTTCACATAAGTAAGTAAATTTTCTATATTAGCGAAAAATTAACAATATAAGATGAATCATGAAAGAGAAAGCAAATGGAAACAAGGTTAGGAAAGCAAATGTTGATGCAATCCACAAAGACAAAATTGAGTAAATAATTATGAGAATGCATTCCAGCAACGCGTTGCACATAACTCGCTCCGATTTCCACACACATAATAAACTAAATCGGACTGAGTGCATCTTCGTAATGACTGAATCACGTCCAACCAAAATACCAACAAATGAATGACCGCATTTCTCTCAACCGAGACGGGAGATATGCCTTCGTGACACAACAAATCAGCTGAGCGCGGCCGAAGCCATGCGGCAGCGGGCGTCGCTTCTCGCTCGCGACTCACGGCGACAGGCGACACTTTCCAACTTGCACGCTATAAATATTCAATGACCGCTCTGCCAGCAGCCGCTCTCACCGGCCGAACCACACCACCAGCGATACCCACCTAGATACAGTTTGGGCTCAATTTTGACGGCCCGCTCGCACACTCGGCCAGAAATACCGACGACTTGGCCCGCGCGGTAACTCGCGCCTCGGTCTACTCATCCATCACTGCACATCCGCAAGTTAGACTCACGATTTCACTGTCACAGCACGCGGCGGCAACCGGCCAGCCGGAGTCACTACCACTCACAGTATCGCGGATATCGTCACTGCAGTTAAGGGAAATTTGGAAACTATGAAACCACGGAGGACTGAAACTGCGGCGCGCGGGGACGCGACCTCCGCGCTCGAGAGCGTGAGAGCCGTCGAAGCCTGAACAGTTGCAGTTGTGCGTGGCGCAACGAGAGTGCGGAGAGAGCTGGACGAGACGACGCGCGTGACTCGCCGCCGCCGACTGACGGGGCGCGCCGCGACGAGCCTGCCGCACCACCACACGCGCACGGCGCGCACACTCGCGCCGCTCCCACCGCCGCCGCCGCCGCTGCCCGCCGCCGCCGCCGCCGCCACGCTGGACGCCGCCGATCTTCAATATTTCAAAGTCTCATTCCAAATTTGACTTTAAAATCCTTGTAGCTGATCCAACCCGTCGAACGACTGGAATATTTACCAAAACACCAATATAAACGCTCTCTTTGGACATGTAAGTTACGCAGTGAATGGACAGCGCGTGTAAAATCCGCGAGAGCGCATGCGCCACGCACACTCCAACTAGGCCCCTGTGTTGGACTAGGTTTATGAACGAGTGTGCCTGCAGACATCTCTGTACTTGGTTAGCGCATCTAAAATGAGCCTCGAATTGAAAAACAAGTCTTTAAAAGTAAAGACAGTGTTGATCTTGCGTTAAATATTTCGTAAACATGCGTTGGATTCATAAATCACTCTGAAGAAGAACATTTCATCGTTGAAGAAATAAGTTCTTCAAATGACTGCAGTAATAGTGCATCAGAAGCAAACTTGGCAAATGAAACACAAATCATTGACAAATCGAAGCGTGCAGTCCACGCGGCGGCGGCGTAAGGTCATCGGAATGCTAGCGCGATGCTACGAATTGCGCAAATAGATGTTCCAATGAACTCGTTTAATAATAGCTAGTGAGGGCGTCACAGTAGTATACTAGTATGCTAGTATAATAGTGTGTGGATACTAGCGATACCGCAGCCGCTGCGCCGCCTCAAGGTTGTAACACGTACGGCTCCGTCACGCGGCTTGCTTTCGAAAAATCCCGCTTGGAATCTTGAATGAGATATTATCTTGAAGGAATTATTCTTAAGATGAAATAGAGATATAAAAACCTTTAAAAGAATAATTAAAACACCTTAATTTAAAAGTAAATACGTAACAAATTCCTTTATAGGGCCTACCTGAAATGCTAACAATACACCAACAGATATAAGTGATTCAAATATTGAACTGTACAAATAGAACGAACCCATACAATTTTATTGTGTTTTTAATATTGAATATGAGAATGGCCTTAATGTTGAAACATAACTAATTGAAAAAAATAACAAATTATTGAAAAATATTCTGGTTCATACTAAGAAAATAATAATTAAAAATGACATTGAAAAAAACGAATGATAAATTGAGAAAGATGAGCTGGTCATCAGCGCCAACCGTCACGGGCTGTCAGTTTCTGGCGACAACAAAATTATTCGTGCATTCGACGACGTCGGCGCTAATTATAAAAATAATTATAATATTGTACTCTAAGAAACACACGATTAATACCTACCCAATAAAAAGGGATGTAAACCATCAAGAACTTATAGTGCGTAAATTAGCTCTACTCAATAAACAGGAGAGCTAAACCCTATTAATTATTTTATTACCATCATCAATACCTCATTTTAATATATTTCAAGTAAATTGCAGTTTGCTTCTGTAAAGGCGGCTACCGTTACAATTGTTCTTTTGTATATTCCTGAACTTCTATTTGCAATAAAACATAATATTTATGAACCTTTACTAATAACTTTTTCATTTTCAAAGCTATCATGCAAATTTAATTACTGTTCTAACTTTGCTCTATTATTGAACCTACACAATTGAAATGGAATTTATGAAGGAAGATTAATTTACTTTATATTAATTGTTATTTATGTCAACAGGACAACGTAGAAAATATTGTTTATTTAGGACAAAACTTTGCAGAGCAGAAAGAGGTCATTTTAAAAAGATGACAAAACTAAACGTAATGCGAATAGGGTAAGTAATGTCTTATAGTATTAAAGATAATAAAAGATTTGGAACTTAACTTAACGTAAATACAAAACTAAATCTAGATTTACCAATTGGAAAGTTTTAACAAAATTATTTTTATCGTTCAAGAACGCCTACACTACAGTTACTATAATTTTACATAAAATAATACCTCAGCTGTGAAATAGCTATATAGTTTTCATTTTACTTCGTAACCGGTACAACAGGTATAATAAAATAAATATACGAGACTTTAACTATAATAGATGATAATACGATACCGCATAATAATTTAACCCACACGTTGTCATAGTGATATTATGACAAAGATGAAAATAGAAATTCAAGGATATCACTTTAGTACGAGTATAAAATGTAGGTTTCCAGTTCAATAAAAACATGAATGGAGATGTTTATCGATTTGATATTGTTTGATTAACGAATTCGGGTCAAAAGTTGCAAATAGTATGAACCTAAATTCTGGTTTAAAGATGATTCTAAAATTTGAAACAACTAGTAATTTGTCTAATCTTTAGTTTCAAAACGAAGAATGTCAATTTTATTACCTACAAATACAACAGGCAAGAAGATTTGCAAAGTTAACAATATCACTTATCCTGGTTTTAAACATTTAAGTAGCAGTCCATTTGTCTCTATTTCCCCTTTTCGTTAAGAATTCATAGTGTGGTCTATCTTGTACAATATGCAAATGTAAAAATTAGGAAAAAGTAGTTTAATTTATAAATGACGAGAACACTGTTCAAAGGAAATGTTTCCATATCTACCACCATCTTTGGATTTAACAACTTCCTTTGCTCCGTCATCAGCAGTTTCGTCGTGATGAGATGACGTCAAACGTTCGTCCTAACAAGGCCGGTCTGTTCCGAGGTGGTCGCCCGGTCGTTCCCGGGATAGCCAGCTTAGCCAGAGGCAGTAACCATCCCTGCTTCCGCCGGCGCCGCCCGCAGGAACACTCAGCTGAGAGACCGTAAAACGACTTATGAAGATGGGCAAATGGAAGATAATTTAAGCAAAGGCGGTCTGTTGAATAATGTTTTGCGTGGCACACAAAAAGTTTGTTCAACTAAACAGGTGAAAAATATAAAAAAAGCTTTTTTTCATGTGGTAGTTACTGTATTTATTCTAATAATTTAAAGGTTCACTGCCTTGAATTTGTTTTGTGTGTAATTACTAAAATTAATATTCGGGAGCACAATAATTTAAAACTAAAACAGAAATTTAGATTGAAACATCACTCGCCAAAGCATCTTATATTTTTTTTTAATTCCGGGGCAAATGTTTCACAAAAATGGCATCGAATGAAGAAAATAACGTGTCAGAATGGACGTAACACTTTCAGTGAAGACTCACAAGAGCGTGAAATTCCAACTTGGCTGATTGGCAGAGCAGCGACAGTTTGGCAAGCGTGAAAAATTGATGTAGGTATATTTTTTTAATGTCAAGAAACTTTTTGTATATGTCTAAAGTGCATATTAGCGAGATTAGTGGTACACGCTTGTTTACCCAACTTTTTTAAAGGATTGGTATAATGACCTTTGTGACTACAGGTAGCATGTCATAAAAATGAAAAAGAGTAGATAGGTACGTATTTTTATTTATTTTATTCGATATTCCAGACAGACATTTATGATATTTTGGAAACTTACAATCACTCAAAACTTGAAGTTTGTTATGCTGAAGTATATTTCAGAATACTTACTAGTTGGGAATAATGGAATACAGGCATTACCCATTTGGCATTACCATGAGATAAATAGCCATTTCATAAAATAGTTACGCGTATGCTGCGAATGTCAGTCTACCATAAAAGGACAGGCGCTTCCCTCGAATCGTCTTCCACTGAATGGATACCGCTCCGATGGCCCATAGACCCCCACTCTTTACAAACCTTGCCGACTTCACAAAGGCTTTTGATTAACTTAACCACCAACAACAATGCAACATAAACGTTGATGTTTTCCAGTTTCTGTGAAAATGTTTCAAGTGCAAATGTCGTACATTATTTTGTTAACTTGGAAGGTTTTCTCATAGAAATCGTTCTTTAAAAACATGTTCATCGTTATTTTAAGCAATATATGATATGCCTGCAAAATGAACATAAACGGCCCGTTACAGTCCACTGCTGGACTATGAGCCTCCTCCACTTAAGCAAAATGAACAGAAGTACTAAAATATTGGCCCACCTAACAGTTTGTCTCAAAGCTTCCAAATCAACCTCAACGAAGACGCATTAGACTCCACGATGTAGCACATTAAGGTGCAAGGGCAACGACCGAATGAGGACATTGGGTAATTTGGTACTTGCAGTTCGAATACTTCCAAAAACACGGTCATTAGACCCCCTTTTGGGACTGACTCATAATTTATACATAATTTTCAAATGAAATCTGCACTTATTATAGGATCGTCAAAAGTCATAGTCTATAAAAAAGTACAACGAGAGAAGTAGATGGGTTATGATGATGATTGCATATAACAGTATTTTAATATAAATATTTCATCATCATCAACGGCCCGAAATGTTTAAAGTGTTTAAAATCTTGCAAAAATATAAACAACCTAATTTCATACATACAAAGAAAACATCATAAAAAAATCTAGTTCAGTCAGTTTATCCATGAGTATCCGAGTTTTTTGAACTAGCTTAATAAAATTTCTGAGTAGGTGGTTTAATTTTAATTGTCACGGTGATTTATGGCGCTTATAATTTTATAGGGTAATAATTTAATTTTATATATATCACAATTAAAATAAAACAAGCAAAACTGTGCAAGTGTGCAAGATGAGGTAAATTTAAACTAGCCACCTGTTCTGAATTGGATATCTTTTTCGTAAAACATACCCCTGTGACTAACCCACTATTAAATTAACTATAGGTACAATAATATTCAACAACTATTCATACTTACTCACTTTACAGTTAATGATAAGATACTTCTTTTACCTTTAAATTTAGCATATAATTATTATTTTATTCTGTGAGTGCCGAATCGATGTTTTTTGAATAGAAACATAGTTTGATTTATTATTTGTCTAATATTACTTTTCGGTAATAGTATCGCAGCATTCTGATCGTAAAAACTATAAGTTTGAAAGCTATCAAAAGTAATCTGTCTTCATAAGTAGTTCATCCATGGAAAAAAGTCCGTAAGCTCATCAGTGTTAAGTTCTGCATGTATAGGTATATCTGGTTAAAATCCAAATATATACTACAGTAAATTAGTAGCACCAAACTTACGTAGTAAATTTTAGGATTGGCACGAGTGATTGAGTGACGAAAATCATATTCTAAATACGTGTTTTAGCTGCAGCTATCATGATAACAGCAATTAATATACCGGTTTGTTGCGTATCAATTTTACCAAAACAACTACTATAATTAATTAACGTAATGTCACCTTTGCTAAAAAACAAATATTCTGCAATGAAAATAATGACAGCTAAGCTCACTCACCTTTCCAATAATGGTAATACGAACGAAGATAATACTCATTAATAATATGACGAGTCTCATAAACGACAAACTAAGCAAAATGAAAAACATTTTGAATCACTAAAAGCACCAATAACGGATCTCAAGACGATAACATAAAGATTTAGATATAAGTAGCTTTTGAAAGGAGGGCTTTTAAATACTATCAAGATTATTATTAAAGTACCAAACACCTAAATGAGCTTACCTAAAAAGGGAAAGCTTCAAAGTGACACATTGAAACAAGGAACAAAGGTATGCAGTGAGTAATAAAAAACAAAGTTTATTGTTTGAAATAATTAGTTTACAGATTTATGACATATTTATAAGGTTAATAGAAACAAATAAATAACTTTATTGGGATAAAGCAGTATTTTAGACCTTAATTTACCTGTTTGTTTTATAAAATCGGTTTTAGAGGATTTTTAATTCATTTCAAAATTTGAGAAGATGTGATTGATTATTATCTAAAGTCAGTCTAGATAACATTAATAATAAAAATATTACAAATGATCTACAATTTCGACCACTTTTTCATCAGTCTTCATCTCGTCTTTGGTTTCTTCTTGAGCCAAGGCATCCAACATCATAGCTCGTTCTCTCAGTTCCTCGTCTGCAGCTTCTCTCAACTTTCTATCAAATTCCTCGGAGTAAGGCTTACCAGCATCTGCTGGATCAACCTGAACGCGCCACGCTCCTGGGCAATTGTAGAGCCTGGCTAACCTCCAGACATCCCAACCAGTGATGTGAGTGAGTTGACCCATTTGGCCATTTGTATTCTGAAAAAGGAAACCCTATTAATTTATGTAAGAACGAATGAATATACTTTATTGCACACACAATCACACAAAATGGTAGAATGATAATTGACCCACTAAAAAGCGTGATTAACAACTTAACCGATTAAGACAAGCTAGAGCCCAAGAACCAAAATTAGAGCGTCGGTGGTCTAGTGGCTAGAGCCACTGACTCCCGTCTGGGAGACGTTGGTTCGATCCCCACCACGTACCAATGTGTTTTTGAATTTCGAATTCATATGTACGTTTCTCCGACGCTCTTACGGTGAAAGAAAACAGCGTGATGAAACCTGCACACTCCTGCGAAGAAATTTTAAAGTTGTGTGCGTGGTCGACTAAGGCTTGATCGCCCTTGATACAGGGTAGGCTCGAGCCCCTCGGTGGGGACGTATATGAGATGTTGATGATGATGATGAATAACTTCAGTCTTGGGCTCTCATCATCATCATCTCCCAAAACTGATGTTATTCAGTGCGGTTTGGTCGACTTCACATACAACCTTTGAATTTCTTCGCAGGAGTGAGCAGGTTGATGTTTGATGATAGATTTTTCTTGATTAGAAACTTACGAATCGTGCTCCGATAGTAGGCTGTCCATTCGTACTGAAAGCCCACTCTCCGTAATGCTGGTTACTGGCGTATTCATAGGGAAGACCCAACATTGTGACTACTTGGTTACTAAATACATTGAAGTTGTGCTGCATGCCTGAAAATCATACCATACCAAATTAGATATTTCTCATCCAGGATACAAAAATCCACTTCATTCGTAGGAAACGAAATGATACGATTTATTTAATGTTTGCAATTTGCTTGATGTTTGGTAGAATCTCGTAAAAACACTACTGCATAGAATGGCTGAATATGGAAAGTATAAATACTAGTGGCTCTGTGAGCTGTAGACCTCGCGAGTCTGTATATCTTTTCATATTTATTTTTATTTTTTCTCCACAAACATTCTTGATGTTTTATTTTTTTTATTTTTAAACTTTATTTTATTAGTTAAGAAATGTGACCTGTAGATGAAAACAGCCTCAGCGGTAGACCTTGTAAGCTGGCAAACCCCATACCTCCGTCATTTTTTAAAATTTCCAAAAACTGACTCGACAAAAAAAAACGATTAATTTAACGAACCTGCTCACAAAATTTCACGAGAATCGGTTGAGAAACGCGAACTATAGAGTGAAACAAACAAACAGATGGACATACAAAAGCAAATTTGGTCAAGCTGAAACAGAGACGCTTCGCTCGCTCGGTCAATTATAATAATTATACTGTATTCTAAGACTATTAATCACTGTGTGGCTTTCTCAGGAAAATTACATGAAAGCACTTTAGGGCCATTATCATGTATCTGCTAAAACCATGAAACTAATAATTCCAAAACAGGCTAAAAGCCAAGAAGAACTTTCTACACAGGAAACTTAAACTCCTTTCAACCTGATTGAACGTTCTGCCAATTGATCCAGATCCAATCGTATCTGTTGTAAGTCTGGTGCATGTGATGGAACCCAGCGCTGTGAAGCATCTCATGGAAAATGATTAAGACGTTGAAGCATCCGCTGGCTAAGTTAAGGGTATGTGCTCCTTGATTTTGCCAGTACCCAACAGTAGCATAACATCCGGTCTGGCGACCCTGTAACAGTAGATTTGTTTACTGAGGGGTGTAAGTGATCAATCGAAGTATTTTGGCGCACAAGCGTAGAGAGGGCGGTTATTGTGTAAGGGTGGAATTGATCAGTTTACCACGAGGTGAAAACAGTTTGTAAGAAATAAATATATGGGCTACATACCATACGCGCCATATTAGTGCAACGCACCCTATTTGACACACAAACTGGGAGATATTTTCATTTGGTTTCAATAAAATCACTGCATATTGATTTTTAAAATTCACGCACAAGCAAGGCGTCATTTTAGCCTAAATTCAAAAGAATGATTATTTATTTTGATTGTTTTTAATATTTTTATTGTTATTTCTAAGTAAATACGTAAATTTCATCTTCACTTACTATTATTGAAGTAAATTCAAGTTTTTTTTTTGTTCTAATAAAATTTGCAAATAGTAAAAAGAAAGGTTCGAATTTCAAAGTTGCTTACATCCCTCGGGATGTAAGTTGGACTTACATACTTTCTTTGGGGTCATTATTGGACTACTTCCAGATCATGAGAGATGAAAACATAATGAAGTCCAGTGAAATAAGTAATATTGGATTAATAGCCAGCCATAGCTGTGATTTAAAGTACCTAAACTAAATTGTTGATAAAAACTTAAATGACAATCGGTAAGACACGTGGTCAGAATTAGGTGAGCAAATAGCCAAAGCGAAGAAAAATATCAAAGTCAAGATCAAACAAACAGCAGACGCTCTCTACGTACCTAACTAACTTACATACTTATACATAAAATGTTAGAAACTATGATAATTAAAATACGAAGATCAATGAAATTATTACTTACAGTGATCAGCACGTAATCTCTTTGGTTAGTACGGCGAACCCAACGAACGCACGTATGTTGGTGAAAAAAGTTGGCTGATGTTTGAATCATATTGATCTGGGCTTGGGCTAACAGAAAAAATATAAATTTTTAAGTAACTAATTGAGGATATTATAGACGTAAGCTAAGCTCATCTGGATTAGAGAGGCAACTCTTATTAATGCATATTATATTAGGTAGGTACAAAGTAAACATAACAACTGAAAATTTTTTAGCACTCACAGAAAGTATTCGGGGCAATATCATAGTACACTACAGCACCAGGCCATCTGTGGCGTGTGTTGACCAGACCAGTCCTACTGTCGCTAGAGTTGCCAGCGTATTCAGCCACCATCTCCTCAATCTCCTCATCTTGAAGAACGATGTCTCCCTCAAATTTACCACTGTTTTCCCAAGGGTTAGCATTTGGGTTTCGCTCCATGGCTTCTTCAAGGGTCATTTCACGGTCTGTAAAATAATAATATTAAAAATGTTGCTGCTCTATTTAATGTTTAAAAATAATGTATGTGCCATAAATTAAGACATACCTTTTTTCGTGTCTAATAGGAAGTCTTTCAACTCTTCAACATCTTGTTGGCTCCCTTCCCCAAAAGGCGAAGGGTAGGCCAGGAGGGTTCCTACAAGAGACAGCAACACCAAACACTTCATCATGGTTAATACCTCGTATTGAATGATAGAAGTTTACGTTATCATGCTTATTTATATCAAAAACAGCTATGTTATATGGTACGTGTTCACCATCAGATGTTGTTTGGACAGTAAATAACTGTTATTGTATCAATGTAAGTTTACTTGTAAAGGAATGTTGTATTGTAATTGACTGTCAAATTTTAATTTATTCCAGTTTCATTCTTAATCCATCAAAGTCTGTACATTTTACTTGCATTGCATAGTTTTACTTTTTTTGTAGACAAACAGTCAGAACATGACACTTTTCTGTTATATATTTAGCATGATTGATTTTTATTTTAATGTCTGTGTCCTATCTTAAGATAAGATTACTGGTCAGCTATTTTTTAGATCAAGCAATGCATGTTGAAGAATTTAAATATTAATTTGTTTTTTTAATTAATTATTATTTAATTGGACGTATTAAGTAGGTAATGGATCAAGCTTCTTTGATAATAAAGATAACCGTTTCGAGGACTCGATATGTACAGTTTTATATTGTTTTATTGATTTGAATACTTTATAATATAATATTATAGTAAATTTCATTACGTTTTTCACTGGATATGTTCAAAAAAGAATTATGATTTATTGGTTATTCAAGAAATATGATTTATTATATTAGATATGGGATGCTATTATTAATAGCTTGTAATAATATTACCTTAGGTAGTAAGATTTTCCCGTGGGAATACGACTTTTTCCGGTAAAAAGTATCCTTTGTATTAATCTAGAGTACAAACTATCTTTATTCCAAATTTTATCCAAATACGTGCTGTAGTTTAGGCGTGAAAGTGGAACAAACATCCAAACATTGAAATATATTTTCACATTTATAATATTAGTGTGGTTTTATTTATCACTACGACTAGACGAAGTTCTAATCTATGTACCTATGTTACTACATACTACTACCGAGGAAGACTTTAACATTCTAAATATCACTTCAATATCGCTGCTGTTGTTTGTATAGATTTTAGCAGCTTTTGCAGGATCTCGAATGAAACAAAGATTTTTATCTTGATAATCAGAACAGCATTAGGTAAAAAGTAGTCACCTGTATCTTTACCGATCTATTCGTCAGTAATCCTAACAATCTCATTTCAGTGTGATCTACAGGTTAATTAACACTTGCAGGATAATAAGGACCGAAGGCGCCTGCGCACCCACATGGTCGCCCACACTCAAAGTCAGTGTAGCGATGGTCAACGATATATTATTAACAACCACACAAGTCACGATGGTATTGGCGGAGTTGTTGTGGTTTGATTTATGCTAGAGCTCCAATGGATAAGTTATTATTTTTATTACTCTCGAAATTGTCGAAATAACATTGCAATATTAAGCTATTTTTGATAAAGTCGTGTGTGCATAGTCGTCAATCAAATACTTAATTTTACTTTTTTCTTTTTGATAAATTATTTTATTGTATATTTGCAATGGCATCACATCATCAATAACAGACTTATCTTACAATTTTCATTGATTATATCTAAGTACTAACTTCAATATTTTCAGTGCGATATCTAACTTGATTTGGATTAAAGACACTTGCAGGCTTACAGGATAATTATCCAAGATAATTCTCTCTCTTCAGAGATTCTCTTAGAAAACAGTACTTAAGTTCTCTTGTATATTGCGAGAGTGGGACGCCCCCCTGCCAGGTGGTCGCTGGTGGTGGCTGGATGAGGAAAGCGGGTGATCGTGCGCTTTGGCGTGCCCTTGGGGAGGCCTACGTCCAGCAGTGGACTGCAATAGGCTGATTGATTGTATATTGCGAGTCATCAAATCTGGTTCAGTTTCACCATCACCATGGACAAAATAATTTTGTCCATGCCATCACCTTAGCCATGGACAAAATTTTGTCCATGCCTTAGACGAAAGTCGTCCACTGCTGTACAACGGCTTTCCCAAAGATCTCAACTACGACCGGCTCAGAGCCAGCGTTAAATGATCTTCTTTATTCATCGTCTTGTCGTACCAAAATAAACACTGAACAAAAAAAAGTGGGCAAGTGTGCATTGAAAACAATAAATGCTACTGCACCTTCACAGTATAAAAAACACACTGCGCTCATATTCAAATTTTAGAATCATGATCACAGCAGGCACTGTAATTAAATAATAAATCCTTCATATTTCAATGTTTTTATTGAAACATCGCTTGGTCCGTTTTCGGATATGATTGATCGTTATACCTTCCATTCAAATCGATATTTCATTTATTAAATAAAAATCGTTTGGCATTAAAATGAGTTATGTGTTGACACTTTAAAATCGAGAACAGGGACGAGATAATCATACCTTTTGATAATATTAAATGACTTCTTTTGTTTTTAGTTTGTTCGTTCATTTTTATTACACGCCAATAAAAATGTTAACATGGCTCTGCTTCAATTTAATATAAAACATATGTGTATGTATAAAACATATGTGTATGTGTGAGAGAGAAGATAATAAGAATCAGGATAAAAATAGTTTTAATAGGGGATCGGACTGTTCCCAAAATTACCATATTTTATTAATTATTTTAATAATATAGATTAGTAGCAGACGATTCGCGAAGAAACACTAATTTACAGTGATTTTTTAAAGTTTCAATATATGTCTCTTTCAAAAACGATTTTTTGTATGGAGATTATATGGCGTTACTAACAAATGACGTCACAAGTGGGTATGTGTCTCTTTGTCTAATCTTGAATTTTAAACCTTTATAACTCGGTCAATTTTAAAGATAGAGCAAAAATTCTTTTAGTGTTCGATAGCAGAAACTAAGAAGTTTGGATTTATAAAATAAAAAAAGTAGTCCGATCCCCTATTGTTATGCATGTATGTATCTTGGTACCTCAGTCCTCGAATCAAGCGTTTTGTTAGATCATAAGCAGCGATATAGTGAGTGACTGACTCGCAATTATATTTTAGTAAAGATGATGTATATCGTGATTCCTCTTAAATGCCGGCAGCAGGCATTTTGCTGTTACTACGCGAATATCTCGCGTTGTGTAAGATTTTCCCGTGGGAATAAGACTTTTTTTTGGACCCGTAAAAAGTATCCTATCCTCCTAACCTATACCTATCCTGATTAACATCCAGGTTACAACATTCAAATCTGTTGAGTACTTAAAGCGTGAAGGCGGAACAAACATCCAAACATATTTTCACATTTATAATAGTGTGATGTGATGTGATTACAATTTTGAGTTAAATATTATAAAACGAGTCGTAAAGTCGTAGCCACTATGTCCCACGTGCCAGACGACGCGATCGAGTATAGTGTTCGCGACTGGTGCGCGCGCGCAAGTAGGATTTCCTTTTTAGTCTACTCGTCCATCAATGGGTCAGTATGCGAGCAAGCTTCCTATAACTTTCCATGCGCACTGTAACTAGAGAAATGTTGGCGTTAGATAAATATTTCTGTTGGAAATATATAAAAACATTTTGAAAGTTATCTAATTTTGTATTCAACCCAAACTTTTCGCTCTTATATTATTACCTAATCTTAAGAATATGTCTAGACTATTCATTCTCCTGCCCTGTTCCCTTTATTTGGGGACAAGAATTTGTCTAGACTATTATTAGGTATAATTTTATTAAACTTTTTTAAAATGTGACATATATGAAAAATACATGAAAAATACGTGGATTTCTATGTTACTCTTGTAGGCTTTATATTTAAAACCAGTTATATCCTGAAGGAAGGTACCCCATTTATTTATTTCTTTCGAGTATGTATCAGAATGATAATATCAACTATACAAATATGCCAACTATATTGCCTTGCCATTGTATTGCCGTTATTTTTTGATCTGTCACTGCGCATCTCGAGCAGCAACTAGAACGACAAAGTGTTTCGTGAGTCCATTCCTGATGTACAACAACTATGTCACATCACATGTCTTTAAAATGAATATATCTTAACTTCTTATACGCTTCACCAACATCAACGGCCCGTTACAGTCCACTGCTGGACTATGAGCCTCCTCCACTTAAGTGGAGGGTTTTGCCATAATCTCCACGCTTGGCAGGCGGGTTGGAGATCGCAGATTAAAAGGTTACTGTATCAGAGAGCGCTGCTGCCCGTTCCCTGTTCAATGTGTAGGGGTTGGTGACAAATGTATTCTACTCTGCCGTCAACACACGGCAAACACGTATGTGTAGTTAGTAAATAATTAAATGAGGTACATATTTGTTCTATTTTTAATGTATTAGCATCTTATTATTTTAGGAGAGCATTTCTTCTGCTGAACATAATAGACGATTAGTCTGATAATAATGACACCCAGGTTGCCTATAATATTTTTTCCTGTTACTGTCATGTAGAGATAGATGGATGTGGATGAAACGAAAGAAAATGTCTAGATCGTTACAAGTGGATGGACGTGGTCTCTGCCTACCCCTCTGGGAAAGAGGCGTGACTTTACGTATATATGTATATATCATTCATTTGTTTACAATTAAGTATAGGTATATACCTATATGTACGTAATATAAATTTCGGTAGGTATATAAGCTATTGGAAAATAAATAAATAATTACATGACCGAATATTCAAACGTAATCAGGTCTACGTTACGAAAGTAACAACAAATATGTTCGATCGGATTCAAATTATTTTCGCTAATAAGTTAACAAACAAAAGAAAAAAAAAAACACCAAAAAAATCCGCTTCTCAAAGCTCGTTGGACCCTTTCCATAACCAATCTTACCCGTTCAACGGGATCTAAAAAACGTGGTAACCAGCCGTGACTCTTTGTAACCGTGACATCGCCCTACTTGTCGGTTTTGTTATGCTATAGCCAAAAGATGGTTCGTTGAACTGGAGGATGCGGTTTTTAAAATATTCAGACTACAGGGGTCAAGGTTGCACTGTGAAACTGGTGTGTAAACGGTAGTAACATGCGTGTTCTAGGTTCAAATACATCATTTTTACGAGGTAACAAAAAAAACAGCAGCTGAGATGGCGCAGTCGAGAAGAGGCCTATGCCCAGCAGTGGGTGGATGGGGGCTGCGATTAATGAAGATAATAAAAAAAAAAACTAAATTCAAATCTGGAAAATTAATTAGGTACTGTTGAACGCTGGTACATCAAGTAATAAGTAAACCACTTTTTTGACAAGATCACTTACACATGCGGACTTCTACCAAGAAAAGCTCGCCGAAGAAACTCCACGGACATGTAATAAGATAGGATGAAACAGATTTCCCAAAACTTTTGAGGCGAAAACTTCTCATGCAAAATGATTAATCAGTAAAAGCATTTAAAAACATTTATTTTACGTTTTTGGGGATAGAGCTTATCTTTTTAATTTTAATTTAAGTCACTAACAACGAAATAATTTTACCCTATAGGACGTCGATCGTAACATTCGTAACTGGTTACAAAACTCAGTTTCGATGGCGGCCGAAGGGGTTTTGAGTACCTTACTTATATAATTCTTATATTCACACGCAATCGTTTAGCTAGCAATACAAATCTAAACATTGTAATCCAATTAACATTATGCCTAATAGCGTGGCTGTTCGCCAAAAACAAATATAAAGGTGTCAATCGAGCACCGGTACTGGTCACGACTCAAATACTTGACCTACCAGCACCACAGCTGAAGCCTATTTCGATCAAGATCCGGATGCTAGCATCAACAGCTCTCATACTGCCCCACCGAGGGAGCTTTACACTTTGTCAAAAAAGAGTGCTAAATACAAGTCATTGCTGTTGCAGTACTACTTTATCGTCCCAAGTGCGACCCAAACACAGCAATGTATACCGAATTAGACTATGCGTGTAGCCAAGTCTAAGGGCGATTGCAGTGGGCCACGCTGCTGGCCCAATTTAAGTGAACTTTGAATTTACACGCAGATTTTTTCTTCACCATACGAACGTAGGTTATGAAAGTACTGACACTAATATTAAAAATGTGAAAATATATTCGGATGTTTAAATGTTTGGATATTTAGATGTTTGTTCCGACGAATTTGGATGAAATTTGGAATGGAGATAGTTTGTAACCTGGATTAGCACATAGGATACTTTTTACGGAAAATATTCTAATTCCCACGGGAAAATCTTACACAACGAGCGTAGCCGGACCGCTAGTAGGTTATGAATAATTCGAAATTCTATAACACATTAGTTTATAACAGGGTATGAACCCGCGTCTCTTGGATGGAAGGCAGCGGCTTTTGCCACTACACCACCATCCCCCACCGAGTGGCCCAAGCCTAGTCAAGACTCAATTATAGTAATTTTATTTGACTTGTCATCATCAGAACGTTGAGGCTATCCAGCTCCTTGACACCACGAACATAGTGAGAAGACTGAAAAGGACAAAACCCTTTGAGTTAGTTTAATAAACATTAGTGTAATGTAGTGCAGTCAGTGCTTCCCGTAAAGAACACACGAACAAAGTGTCTTCCCTAAGGGGAATATAGAGACAATAAGAAAAGTATTGATGGACACATTCTTAGTTAACACCTACTTAGCAATTTAAGTTAAAATTTAATTACTCATTAGTCTTTAGGCTAGATTGTAATATTTTATTGGATGTCTTAAAGGCAAACTAAATTCTTACCTAACATCTACTTAGCAATTTAAGTTAAAGTAAGTAAGTAAGTAAGTAATACTTTATTGCATAACACATATGGGACATATAAAGAAAACATTATTATAGAATGTGCGCAAAGGCGGCCTTATCGCTAATAGCGATCTCTTCCAGACCAAAAAAAAATTAATAAATAAAATAAAAAATTAAATTATTAAAAATTATTAATTATTTATAAATTTTCTATAGTGATACTTTTTGTGGTATTGTATTACAATTAATCAAATAAGTCCTTGCGATACAGGGAATCCTAGTGCGAGGATTAAACAAGATAAATTGTTTGTAAATTGAACATAATAAATTATTCTTATTCTTATAATTTAATTACTCATTAGTCTTTAGGCTAGATTATAATATTTAATTGGATGTCTTAAAGGCAAACCAAATAAAAAAAAAAACATCAGAATTCGACCCCAAACTTTAGGATCGAGATTAGGACGAACGTTCTGAACTACGGAGCCCACAGCCGCTTTTACCTACCCTACTTTTGTGAAATAAACCTACCTCGCATCCTGTATATCTGTTTTAATATCATATTCTTGGTTCAACCAACAACGAGACCTCAGGGTGTTGTAGACTTAGATAGCCCACAGTTAAGTGTACTCCAGTTCAAACATAAAATTTAAAATGTGATGGGAAATGAAATATAGCTAACGAACTCATACTCATCTTGCTAGTGATGATATCATCTCACTTATTAGCTGTAAAGCTGGAAATGAAATGAAATGAATACTTTATGAACTTTTGGATGTTACATCTTAACATTTTTTTGGGTGAGTTCGCTACACGATGTGCGGACTCTGTGGAGAAGAACTACCAAAGAAACTCCACATGCGTCGCATCATTTGTGTTTCTTTTTTTGTCAATAATAATGTAATTTACAAAATTCATGCATGTTGAAATAACCTGTCATTCAAGAATTCTATTCCCATGGATTCTGATATTCTATAATAAACTTTTTTATACAATTTTTGATAGCTTTGAACTCTTATCTAAAGGTATTTTTTTTTAATCGGTAGGGATCTTGTTGTAAATCTTCTTCTTTGCGTTTCAATGACAAATTAAATCACTCCGGCCCAGAACTTAGCCACTTCGACTGCACTATTTGTGGCGTCCATTAAGTCCTGCTGCGAACAGGTAACAGGGCAGGCAGGACAGGAAACTAGATGAGTCATGGACTGCACCGCTGCTCCACACACACAGTTTAAATTTGGGTTTTCCGTGAGTCCCCTCCTGAACATATTCTCCTTGCTCCGGCCGACCTGAGTCCGAAGTCGATTTAAAGACTTCCAGATCGGCCATGGTAATCTATGTCCAGCCGGTAGACTCTCAGAAAGCGGGACAAAGGGATCAGGAAGCGGTGTTTGAGCACGCCACATGTCGCATCTCGCTTGAGAGGGCTCAGTTGTGAAGGGGTCAGCAAGTTTTAGAAAGCTTTTCCGACTTTTTAGTCTTTGCGGCGGTAGCTCGTGCCCGTGTAGGGGGTGCCGCATGTCCTCATCCAACTTAGCCCTCTCTCGCGAGCTTGCAATGGTTCTGCGAACAACTGGCGGCGCTATGCCAGCCAGTGGATACAGCAACTTCACCAGTAATAATCCGGCAGGTTTCGTTTAAGGCTGTATCCACAAGCTTGGCATGAGTATTGTAAATGCATTGTTAATACAGTCGGCTAAAATGAGCAGCCAACTTATCCTTATTTCTAGTATTAAAATTGTGTTTATCACGTTCTTTTGAAAATTCTGGAACTGAATGGAATACGTAAAGTATACGTACACATCGAATACGTAAAGGGGCGCAATTCGATACGAGTAAATCGTCAAAATTCATTCGAAGCAGACGTTTTGTTTCATCAACAGCTCATATACGTCCCCACCTAGGAGCTCGAGCCTACCCTGAATTAGGGTGATTAGGCCTTAATCGACCGCGCTGGCCCAGTGTGGGTTGGTCGACTTTACACACTACCTTAAACATTCTTCGCAGGAGTGTGCAGGATTTATCACGATATTTTCCTTTACCGTAAGAGCGTTGAATAAACGTACATAATGATTTCTAAAATCGAAATCACATTGGTACGTGGTGGGGATCGAAACCGCGTCTCCTGGACGGAAGACAACGGTCCTAGCCACTGCACCACCGACGGTCTCTTTTGTTTAATTAATGAATATTACAATCTGGTTACCTACAGGTTCAAGTGACAGGTTTTTACAAAATGATAGGGATCATTCATTCCATGATTCCGAATCGAGTTGCATTGGATTTTTTTATCTTTTTTTCAGAAATGTTAAGTTTACTAATGTAATTGAGTTTGTATTATCTACGCGAGTAACAAAAAAAGTCCGCATTTTCATGACGTAAGCTAATAAGTTGTACATTAAGTGTATATTTAGTCCCACTTTTTCATGATGTAAGCCAACAAGTTGTATATTAAGTGTATATTTAGTCCCACTTTTTCATGATGTAAGCCAACAAGTTGTATATTAAGTGTATATTTAGTCCCACTTTTTCATGATGTAAGCCAACAAGTTGTATATTAAGTCCCACTTTTTCATGATGTAAAGCCAACAAGTTGTATATTAAGTGTATATTTAGTCCCACTTTTTCATGATGTAAGCCAACAAGTTGTATATTAAGTCCCACTTTTTCATGATGTAAAGCCAACAAGTTGTATATTAAGTGTATATTTAGTCCCACTTTTTCATGATGTAAGCCAACAAGTTGTATATTAAGTCCCACTTTTTCATGATGTAAAGCCAACAAGTTGTATATTAAGTGTATATTTAGTCCCACTTTTTCATGATGTAAGCCAACAAGTTGTATATTAAGTCCCACTTTTTCATGATGTAAAGCCAACAAGTTGTATATTAAGTGTATATTTAGTCCCACTTTTTCATGATGTAAGCCAACAAGTTGTATATTAAGTCCCACTTTTTCATGATGTAAAGCCAACAAGTTGTATATTAAGTGTATATTTAGTCCTACTTTTTCACGACGTAAACTAACAAGTTGTATATTAAGTGTATATTTAGTCCCACTTTTTCACGACGTAAGCTAACAAGTTGTATATTAAGTGTATATTTAGTTCCACTTTTTCATGATGTAAACAATAAAACTACGGAAGAGAATAACACAAACAAGATCTCAAAAAGGATAGTCTTTTATAGCTAAAACAGACTATTCAGGTCCGTATCAATAGGACAATCCAACAGAACGAGCAACAAAAACACTAATGGACGTGGCACTCCCTTATTAGAAGCACCGTCGCACGCGCAGAATTCACCGCGCATAAATTATTCGCGGCTTCCTTTGCTGGCCCATAAACTTAGCAATGGCAACGCTTTAAATAGAATATAATAAAATAGCTTGTCTGGCGTTTGTTTAAGTATCAGAGGGTCTATTGGGAAGGTTTCTATGTTGAATGTAGAGTTCTGAAAAATGTTATTGGTCTGGACAATATTCAGTTGAAATCTATAGGTACATTAGCAATATGCTAAAGTTGGAAAAATTTACCTTAAAATTGTCCAAAATTAAAAATAGAAATTACCTGGAAAACAAAACACAAATAAAATAAAATAGTAGTTACCTGTGTCATTAAATAATTATGATTTATCAACGATTCTTTTTTGTGTACAAACCATCTTACTCGTACATGCTAAAGTAAAATGCGCTTAGCTTTATTTTGAAGTACTAATTTTGTTACTTTAGAAATAACTTAATTTTGTAACAAGGAAATTCATTTAGCTTTAGTTCGTACTATATTTGATTTTATTACTGGTTATCATAATTCGCAAGTCACTCTTTGTGTAGGCTGTGTCTATCGACTATATACTTAGCTATTCAAAAACAACTAAACATAATATATATCTCGATAAATAGAAGAAATCAAATTAAATAATTAAAAGTTTTGTAAACTAAAAAGGAAATCAGAACCACAGGCATTTAAACTGTATAAAAATACACTCGTGAATTTGTATACAACACTTTTGTTAAATTATTGAACGACTCATTATGTCACGTGGGCAGAAACAAAAAAGAAAATTTTGAAGCAAGTACCTATTATTTATTCCAATTAAAATTGTTCCAGAAACTCCTAAAGATCCTTTGATATACGAAATCAAAGCAAATGCGGACATTGACAAGAAAACATTTACAGAAGTTATAATAATACTCAACACTGTAATAAATAGTACATTATTATTTTAACATCTACCAATATTGGTTTTGGCTGAGAATAAAACAAAGATTTTGTAAGGGGTTCTAGTTAAGTAGGAACATTTTTGGTGGTGTATAGTTAGAATGAGGATATTACTGTCGTCTGAAGCTGTTTGATCACCATCGAACACTATGTTTCGTTTTTGGCATAAAGTATCAATGTTACTGTTACCGGAAAGGTTAGAACATCATCAGGGATCTAAAATACCAATCATTGAAGTCTTTTAAAGTTTATGTCTCTACCAATTAACACTGGGCCAGTAATGACTAACATGGTCGACTAAGACCTGAGCCTGATTGCGAGGTCGAGTCTCACGGTGAGAATGTAATGAACTGATAATTATACTAACCTAGCAGCTAAAATATCGCATTAATTTTTTAAGAAACTAATTTAACCAGTTATATATAATGTTAGTGAATGAGTAGCATGTTCCCATCTCGAACATTTCTTGAATTTCATAAATATCTCCACAGATAAATGAACAAAAATTCTTCACAAAATGTGCGAGTATATCATTCAGCATTTTCATACCAAGCGCCAATAGCATGAATTCCTTTCATGTCCAATCTCACGGACGCCAATAAAATCTTCGCGGCCGGTTATTTTATATAGTATGTTCTAGTCTAGAACATTCTAAGTATTTCCGAGAACTCTTGCTTTCGAAGGAAAAGATTTACTTCAGTCCATAAAACTAACATAAACTTATTTGCGGAATGAACTCGAGATTTCTGCCGCGCGCAGCTTTGCTTGTAGCTTTTGTTTTACAACAGCATTTATTTAAAACTATTTAATTTTATGTTTTTAGTCATTAGTTTTGAAAACCACTTGGCTCTCGTAGACATGTGCTAAATTAGGTATTTGTATTTGGTACTAAATCGTGGAATTATCAGGTGTAAAGGAAACAGCGTTGAGTTTCATTGCATTTCGGGCTATGATTTAAAAAGTTAAATTAGCAGAGAATTTTTAAATAATGTTAATAGTTTCTTGTGAATAATTAAGTAAATAATTTATCTAGATTAACATCTAATAATAATAAATAACAATAATAAGACATTTATTAATAAATTATTTTATTTGCGTTTGTTGATTTTATAGTTTAGCGTAGCGTATTTATTTTGAATATTATTGTAAAACGAAAGACAATAATGTGTAGAGCATTGACGTCAATGGCATGGGTTCTTTAGTAATGATTTATAACGTCATCAATCATCATTATTATCATTAAATTTTATTACACGACTGCCCTAAAAAGAAGAGTTATGTGTTCAGGTTAGATCCACGAATGTTATCAAGAAGGTTCATTTTCTCCTAATTCCTTCGTCAGATATTAACGATTATCGTAATACATAAAACGATTCCACGTTGAGTTTCTACCAGTCACACATCGAAAGTGCAAGCAGTCTAGAACTAGAAATGCAAGCGACTAGCGAGTGGGCCACTGTTATAATACCTAACCACTAAAAGTTGTATAATACCCCTTCATCTTAAAGCAAATATCGTCTTTCAGTTCTTAACAATAAGATGTAGTTTCAGATGGTTTCAACAAAGTAAATAAACCCTTCCATGTCATAGTTTGAAGGAGATATTAATAGAAGCATGATCCTGTATTTAAAGTGCGACTACGAAATGCAATATTTTCTAGCGAGTTTTATTTCCGTTGAGAGAGAAAAATAAGGTTTTCAACAATTTCCGTTTATGTAGCTGGACACTACACGAAGAGTGTTATAGAGGGTTATGTGGCAATAACAGTCCAAAAAAGGTATTTATATATTATATTATTTATTATATAACTGTCATAGAAAACGTTAGAAAACAATAGATAAGCTGTTTACTATCGGAGATCAGGATATGAAGTGAAGAAAGTGGCAGAAAAAAGACAAAATCGAAACGTAAGAAATCTAAATTTGAAAATGAATTTAAAATTAAAGATAAAACTGCCAGCAAGAAAAGTGGCCAGTCATAAAACAAGAAGGAGGACGAATGCCTCGTTACAGTAGTATGAGATAGTTTGAGAGAAAAACACCACATTGATTCAAAAATAAATAAGTAAATTAATTAAGGGGAACATATTTAAGTTTATTTGTATAGATGATAGTTGTACTTACTGAAGAGTCATTGAATCACTACTGTCGATTTGCATTTAATGATGCACTAGATGTAGTGCAATTCTTTTCATAATTGATATTCTAAACCATTATTTTATTAGTCTTTTGAACAGTTATCTTTTACCTCCGCAGAATGACCATTATCACAAATTCGAGAAATATTAAAGACTTTACACTTTCTAAATGTGTGTCGGTTTCTGTTTCATAACAAAATGACTAAGAACACTTTATTATTAAAAAAAAACACAATTCATTAAAAATCCGGCATTGTCATGAATAAAGCGTGCGATGAACGTGGACCTAGATCCGATTCGGGGAATCGAACACGAGTTTACATAATGACAGCTGCTCAAGGTGAAGTCATCGACCTACTGAGCCAACAAAGTATACCTAAACCTTGCAACCTGTATCTTACTTTGATCGTTTGTCTGTATTGTTAACCGAAATTTATTGATATTGCTACATCACTAGTGGTTGTGTCCATAGAGCGCATGCGCACAACACTAGTGGGGAGACTGACAGATGGTCTCGGTGCTCTCGCGCCAATTTGGTAGCTCTGGTGAAAATATAATAATTACGTGTGTAAGATGGCTTTCTACTTATAATCTATTTAATAGTATGTAGTGTTCAATCGGTCCATGCCTTAGGTAAAAGATTCTATACGACTTTTGTTTTAAGTGCGATGATGGCGAGATCATTTTTCAGGCCCTAAAGATATCTAAGTAATTGAAATAAAAATGCAAAATGCTTCGATCTTTTTCGAAAATTATGAAAAATCGCTGAAAATTAATCTTTAAAAAATGGCATATAATGCAAAGTTCATTAAAAAAAATACAAGACAGTTCCAGAACTAGAATTTTATATCTGGCCAGAATATGGCTTCAGTATAGTTTTCTGTTTGATACCTGGAGCTCTGCTTACCCTTCTAGAATATGTGCATGACAACATGTACTGCCATTTTCATATTTGCATAATAAAAAGGCCACGTTTGCTCTATCTTCAACAAAAGAGACTTCTTTCTACATAACGGCCTCGATTCGGGATGTCTTGCTCTAATTCTAATTTTAAAATCCAGCTATTCTTTTCGTTTTTATGACCAATGAAAGAGAGGTGATGAACGAACGCAGTTAAAGAGATTTTTAAGTCACATGTTTTAATCGACATGGCCATAAGGTTCAAATTCGATGTTTGACAGCTCTAATATTAGGATGGCCATCTCCTGTCCCTTTCAATCTTTAAAAGGTAAAAAGGACGGACTAACTTAAATTAAGGATTAGAGCGTGACATCCCGAATCGAGGCCAATACCTCTAGTTCATTAACGCTCATGCAAGACTGTATATTTTTTGACTAGTATACACCGTGGACTGTAACGGGCCGTTGATGATGATGATGATGATGATGATGATGACGATGATGATGATGATACATACCGTGAAATTTAACTGGTTGTTTTTCGTTAAAATGGAGTGTTCAATCCATTAAACTGAACCACTTTCCCCAAGGAACATGGGCTGGCAATTGAAAAAGAATATTGCTTCCCCTAGTAAATCGATCAGCTGGCCGCGCGGTTTTGTATGAACGGGCCATTTTTTTTGTCATTTTACAGTCCTTGTTCCTTGAAGAAAGTTGTTCAGTTTAATGGACTGAACATTCCATTTAACGAAAAACAACCAGTTAAATTTCGCAGTATATACATACCATACTATATAATTGGTGACGGCAGAGTAGAATACAGTCACCAACCCCTACTCTTCCCGTGGGTGTCGTAAGAGGCGACTTAGGGACTACACATTGAACAGGGAACGGGGCAGCAGCGCTCTCTGATACAGTAACCTTTTAATCTGCGACCTCCAACCCGCCTGCCAAGCGTGGAGATTATGGCAAAACCCTCCACTTAAGTGGAGGAGGCTCATAGTCCAGCAGTGGACTGTAACGGGCCGTTGATGTTGATGATACTATATATATTATTTTCAGCGCCTGAACGCCAAGCCTCGACTAACATAACAATACGACGAGCTCGAACGCCTCTGCAAGGTCACTGTATAATGCCATCGACCACAACGTTAAGCCTGGTAAGTGTGGGTAGGTCTGTTTAAGAAGGGTTCCGCGCATTAATACTTGTGAGAACCCAGATTAACCCCGGATTAAAGACTTTGGAAAATAGGTCAATGTAATGTCACAAGAAAGAAATTAAATTTTTATTTATTTATTAGTGCTGCCTAATTTCAACAGACTTCCAACAAAGCAGCTTGATTGATCGACGAACGAGAAGTTAATTATATACCGATCTATTTATGTATTTGTGCAGGTATACGTCAGCTGTCTGACATCCATAGTACTTGTCTAGTTTGGAGTCGGATGGCCGTGTGCGGGATGGTCTCATATTTATTAAATGGCTATCAAGACACTTTCAATAGTTTTATTGAGGAACCCTGAGGAATTAGTTCAAATTTTAATTTCACGGTGAGGTTATACGCTACGATGTGTGGACATTTGTATTACTTGCCTTTTTTTCCGCCATTAATAAAGTTGATGGAGCTACGGTGATAAAATCAAATTAATTACTTGTATACATTTGAAAAAGTTATTTGTGGAACTAGTTTGACACTATATTTTGAAAAATCGTCTAGCTTCTTTTACTTTATAGGTATATAAATAATTAGCGCGTTATTCCGTTTAAATGGAGCCGAATATATAGGTGATAATAATAAAATGAATGCAACAATTAAATATACACATGCATTTTTCCCAGAGTAATTTTAGAATTAATCATTACTAATTTACTTCAAGTACAATGCTAAACGTTCATTGTACTCTATTGAATATGTATTGAAATACCTGTGATTGTCTTCAAGAAACTAACCGATGTTTTTATAATTTTGTAGAGTAACCGTTTGATCCGTTCCATTATAAGTTCATTAGATATTGCGGAAATCGATTGAGAGTCTTTCAAAATATAAAAAAAAACATGTAAATAATATGCATAGTTTGGCAGTTTCGTAACAAAAGATTCCAGAAATAAAACTTCGTCATCTCGCCTGCATATGAAATAGTACGAGCTATGTTAGTATTTTATACATATATTATATACTTTGTGGCTCTGTCCTAGCGGTCATAGCACAAGAGCGAAGTACGCCCGATGAGGTCATAGCTGCAGTTACAATGTTACTGGCCACAATTGCCTTTTTTGCTGGGTGCAGCCATTTTAATAGCAAGCGACAACTGGATGACGATTTTCATTTGTAATTTGCGCGACGTATTGTCTTTGCGTTTTTATTCGATGGAAAGGTATCATGTCTATAAAAACAATTACTTGTTTGATTGAGATTCAATAGCTTCTTCTGTGACTTGCCGTATCTTGAAGAAAAAAACATTCAGTCGTTAGATTGTTAAAAAAGAGAGAGTGGTTGAAATATAACGTTGAATTTGTATGGTACCTGGTTTTCAATAAATGCTCGGAATACTTGTCTTGCGCCTGTTTACAAAGAGAGAGGAATACTGGCTCTCTGTACTGTATGGTAAAACCAATGATAGGTTAAACAAAAGTTACTTGAAACAAGTTTAACCATGAAACCACAGAATACATAAAATACACTTCACGGGGCGTAGCAGAGCGGTTAGGGTTTTTAACGCCCTGATATATAATTTTTAAACCGACAACAAAAAAAGGAGGTTTCTCAATTCGACCGTATATAATAGTTTTTTCCAAGAAAAGTTTCTGCTTTGAAGCGTTATAAGATTAGACATCTCGCTCTTAAGAACATTCACTCCATTTTACGAAATTTCTCCGAATCGCCGTCTAGTTGTGCATGAAGTGCGCGCACGCAATTGTCGCGACAGACGGCGCGTCGGATGTTGCAATTGCGACACAGAGCGGCGCGAGAGCACCCACCCAAACAACCATTACCTAGCTACCAGGTTGAAGGTTGAAAGGTGGATCCAGTTCATATCTGGCCAAAGCGGTTGCTAAGGCGAAGCCGCGAAGGAGTTTGATTTGAAGTTGACAGCTATTTGAAAATAGCAAAAAATAATCTGGCTATACTCAAACAAATACAACAGCTACACCGATCGTAATTACATTAAATTTATTTTCATCAAATTTTTTGAAGCGTCTAGCAGCAAAGATGAATTAAAATATTTCAATACAAAACGCAATTATTCTTTTAAAAAGCTAATAATACTAACAAATTAGAGTATTATGTATACATACATATATAGGTATGCTGAGTATCTACGCTGGTACGTTATGTAATAGAATAGAATAGTGGATTACGCAGGGCGTAAAATGTTTTAAACTAAAAAATGGCCGTACTTCTCTTTTGTTAAAAACTAAATGCTCTCTGTTTTAGATCATAAATAATTATTCTCCTATCAAAATATGCACATGACATATCTTCCACCGAAATTCACCTGTAATTCCACTAATTCCAATCGTGCGCATAGCGTGACTGTCCGCTGTAATTTTACTGGCAATTAACTGAAATTCAGCTGACAAGGCCGGTCATTGACCCCACCCAGTGCCCCCCCCACCATCAAATCATTAGCCTCGGCCCATTCGCGTGAATTATGAATGTAGATGTTAGCTTTGCTTGCGTTGTTGATGGTGGGCATGGGACGTATTTAGGAAAAATTTTGGCCTTATTGGGGACTTTTTCTTCGATCAGATAAACTAAAGGAAGAAAAGATAAAGACTAAAATTTAATCGTCACAATGATCAGATAGAATAGAGTCAGTCAGTCAAGGCCACCACCGATCCTAAAAGAAAAAAAACTACTAAAAAACTAACATTGCATTGCATTTTATGAAGTGTATTGCTGAAAGTAATTAGAAATTTAATGTGACGGGTTTAAAAATATTACTTTTGAAATAAATTAATACATAATTTAAAATTCACGACACGACAGGAAATTGAGCATTTTGGTCCACATTTTCAAGTTCATTTATGGAATTGTCCTATTATAATTCGGTAGATTTTGCGCCAACATATTTTTAACTCACTAACAGAGTGGAGAGTGTTACTTGGACATGATCTATACAAACAATCCCTAATATGTTTCACTTTTTGTAAAGCCCAGTTTGAATTTCAGCAACGTGTGCCCCTTTTCGCCAGTCCCGAACTCCCTCCCTGTCCACCCACGAGTGACATTGAAAGATTACCTCATAGGTACTTGTACGTAGCTTGGCTTATCGGTCATCGGGTACGTGTGTTTATTATTAAATTTGTGCTGTTTGCTATGCCCACAAAAGATGGAAAATCTTTTTGATACCAACATGAGTACTAAATTGGTTCGATTTTGTGTTTTAGGCATATTAAGTTTGTAACGAGGCATTCGCCCTCTTTCCTGTTTTACGTCTGGCAATCTTTCTCGCTGGCAGTTTTATCTTTCATTTTAAATTCATTTTCAAATTTAGATTTCTTACGTTTCGATTTTGTCTTTTTTCTGCCAAATTCTTCACTTCATGTCCTGATCTCCAACAGTAAACTTACCCATGTTACTATTTCCTACGTTAGTTATATAATATTTAATAAATAATATATAAATACATAAATACCTTCGGACTGTGCCCTGGTTATTTGCCCCACTTTATTTTATTAACCTCTACAACATTCTCCGTGGCGGCTGCTCCAAGTTTACAGTTGAATATGGCAGGAATAAGGCGTGAATACGGAATAAACTGAATGTTTCGGTCTAAAAATAAAACTGACTTTCCCATGAATAAAGTATTGTGAATTTATCAACGTCTTGAAATAACGTGCATTATTATGTTTACGAGGACTATTGCCGTGTGGTAGAGTAGAATACATTTGTCACCAACCCCTACTCTTCCCGTGGGTGTCGTAAGAGGCGACTTAGAGACTACACATTGAACAGGGAACGGGCAGCAGCGCTCTCTGATACAGTAACCTTCTGCAATCTCCAACCCGCCTGCCAAGCGTGGAGATTATGGCAAAATCTCCACTTAAGTGGAGGAGGCTCATAGTCCAGCAGTGGACTGTAACGGGCCGTTGATGATGATCTTGTTGATGATTTCTGTGTTTGTACCTGAACCGAACCGATAACACCTCTAACTATTTAATATTTACCGAAAACTGTAGATAATAAATTTTGGATTCATAATGCTTTTTATTATAAGGTAATTTGTGTGTTGTAATGTGTTTATGAAATAAATTAAGATGTATGTTCCAACTGAATAAATGATTTCAGTACTGAAACATGAAAAGTCCGCACTCGGGTAAAAAAAAGGTATAACATTACCTACGTTAACGTTACGTTACGTTCATAACATAAGATAAAATGCGTTGTACATTCAGTTAGAAGAAAATCTTTTCAGACGTGAAAATTTCCGATTCACTGGCTCTTGGAAAATGACAGGAAATAGTGGAACTAGCAGACCGTTAAATTAGTCGTTCGCTCAGTTAAGATGGCCTATTATAATAAAAAAATATCATATTTTTATTTATAATTTTCAGTTTACCTATAGGTATAAATTTGTACTGTATTGTCGTGTATATTTTAGACTAGCGGCCCACCTGCGGCTACGCCCGCATTATGTAAGATTTTCCCGTGGGAATACGACTTTTCCCGATAAAAAGTATACTATGTATTATTTCAAGGTACAAACTATATTCCAAATTTCATTAAAGTCCGTCGAGTAGTCTAGGCGTGAAAGCGGAACAAACATCTAAGCATCCAAATATATTTTCACATTTATAATATTAGAGTGATTATTTTTTTTGAGGCGTTTTATTTGTGTTTGAAAATTAGACGAGGTTGAATAAATGTAGGCTGTTAAGGTCGATGGCCGACCTCACAAACCCTGTTTTTTTATTGAACGGGTCCAATCGCTATTTCTACCAAAGTGGTAATTTAGCGGGCGCGGATTTGACAATTCCTCATGTCAAAGTTATAGGACCGGAACAAAGATTTTTGACGCGGCGTCGCGTCGCCTCGCGAAGCGATCGTCTTCTAAATCTTCTGAGGGCCGCAAGGCTTTTACATAGCTCATGTAATCTTTCACTGAAGAAGAAATTACGTGTGGAACATAATAAATGGCTGCAGAAAACATAAATAAAGTAAACGCCAAAGACTCTCTATGTTCGATTTATGTCACACTTAAAGTCATTCTGAATATTTATCGCTTTTCAATACCACACACAGGCTGGAGACACGTGGTGGTTTTTTTAACACGTCACCATAGACATAGAACATTGACTCGATTAAAATGAATTAAAATGCCGCTCACATACAATCTGCAAATGCTTACTTGTATTTGGTGTGGTAACAAAATTGATAATTTCAAAAGGTCAAATGGAAATTTTTATAGAGCGTCGTCGGTGGTCTAGTGGCAAGGGCCGCTACCTCCCGTCCGGGAGACGCGGTTCGATCCCCACCACGTTCGTGTTTTCGAATTTCAAATTCATATGTAGGTATATACGACGCTCTTACGGTGAAGGAAAACATCGTGATGAAACCTGCACACTCCTGCGAAGAAATTCAAAGGATGTATGTGAAGTCGACCAACCCGCACTAGGCCAACGTGGTCGACTAAGGCCTAATCGCTCTAATTCAGGGTAGGCTCGAGCCCCTCGGTGGGGACGTATATGAGCTGTTGATGAAATGGAAACTTTAGAGGTGTTTTCGGATGAGATACTCAAGAGCTTACCTATCAATGGATAGTAGAAATGACATATTATTATACTGATGTCAATTTCTATCAATAATAATGGGACGTGGCCAAAAAAGTTCTATGATAGAATCTAGGCTATTCTAGACTGAAATAAGAGTATGAACAGACAATGCTTAATACAACATAATGATATAATAATGATGAATTATACGATACAATACAAATATTTCTTATTAACTCTCACAAAAAATAACACAAAACCCCTTTGCATCGAACAAAAATATGAGTCAGCAAGCAGGCGACCTTATTGCTAAGATAGCAATATTAGAAATTTAGGGTGCAACAAGCGCAATAAAGAGAAAAAAAAAATGCGGTTAACTAATCATGCAGACTCAAATATAAAATACTGACAATTTTTTTTCTAAAAACAGAGAAGGCCTTTGGAGAAGGCATTTAAATTCTTATTTTATTTAAAAAAGAATCTTCGAACCCGCCTTGACTTGAGATCGTATCAGTCGTATCGTACGCTATAAAAGACCTCACAAACGACAAAACAATAAAATGTAAGCAAAAAACAGATTGTCATACTATAACTGATGGGGTCGGGCACAATGATGATGACAAATCGGCCATCAGCATTCGCATCAGCTCCTGTCGGATTAAGCGGCTACCGGTTGGACGTGCTCAGCGTGCGAAGTAGATTTGTATGAGACAGACAGACTTTGTGAATAGTTTGATTTGATGTCATGTAGACTTTTGATTATAGAAAAGCTGAAATTAGTTTATAATTATTAAATTATCATTCATTAAAAAGAATAATATTATTCGTTCATCTACTCTTTTTAATCACAAAAACGAAAAAGTAAGACGGCGTTTAAAATAAGGATTAGATTATGACTTCCTGACACGAGGCCAATAATATACTCATAAATAACCACTAAAATCGCGACTTTAGAATCGATTTAAAATTCTCGCAGATAGGTTTTAAAAAAACTTTTTTTTTATAATATCAAGCTATCATTTTTGGGCTTTAATAACTGATTGAAAACTCCTTTCAATTAAATATCTTCCGTTCAGATCAGGCTCTTGAAAATAAAATGTGTATTTGACTATTATTTCTTAGGAATCCTTTTAGGATATTTTCTTTAAGGCTTTAACATCATGATTTCATTAAATTTACATCAAGGAAAAGGTTGATATAATATTCCTAATAATTATGTAATAAAATACACAAAACATGAAATAAAACAGAAGTTGCGACATAGCTTTAATAGACAAAAATTCCTAGAATATCGCAAAATATGACATTGTTTAATTATTTATACGTGGACAGAACGAACGTGGACATTATGACCGAAACCGATTTAAATTATTTATTTCAATTCCTGTAGTCCAGGCTGTCCACTTAGTGGACATCGGGAAGGAATTTAAATTACATTCTCAAAAGACTAAAACTAAAAAAAACGAATGTGCAGCTTCTAAGAATCCTCTTGTATGAAAAGTATATGACCTAGGCTATCTAGATCTAGAGATCTAGTGCAGCGAGATGCAGCTAAACAACTTTCCTATAACCAGTTTGACTGGATGCTGACTCTCATACATACGGACTGTAATTAACGTACGCGTAATCTGTAGTTATAAGTACTTTTCTGTCTAATAAGTGTAGTTTATGTTAATGGTTTCTTAGTAAAACGCTAGTAAGAGAGAAATGTGATTGCTTTTAGTTAATTTTATAAGCCGTGTGGTGACGGCACATTAGTCACCAACCCCTACTCTTCCCGTGGGTGTCGTAAGAGGCGACTTAGGGACTACACATTGAACAGGGAACGGGCAGCAGCAGCGCTCTCTGATACAGTAACCTTTTAATCTGCGATCTCCAACCCGCCTGCCAAGCGTGGAGATTATAGGCTCATAGTCCAGTAGTGGACTGTAACGGGCCGTTGATGAATTTTATAAGTTAAATCACATTTTAACCCGACCTTATACTTATGGGTTTTTACACCTAATACATTGGGGATATTGAACCACCGAATGCATCTGACATTGCTTCCGTATATGATAGCCGTGATCAATAGCTTAACGTGTTTTCCGATGCTCGGAATCATGATACTTTTTAGGAAATCAAATGATTGAGTCTCAATGTCCCAACCAAACAATGGAATCTCCAATTGAATGAATGAATGAATGAATGAATGAATGAAAATACTTAGAAACGCACTTACTTTTTATATTTGTTTGACTGCAGTGTCCCCACCGAGATTCACACCCAGTATGCGGCCTATTTATATTTCCAACTTATTATTTCACAATTACTGCGGAAAATATCTTTTTACGTGGAAAAATCTGTAAATCGCGCGCGAATCATAAATGTCTGACGACAATATCCGGTTGAAGCTTCACAGAATTTAGTCTTTTCTATTCCAGTCCTTCAGAGAACCAATTTCCTGTGTCCGGAGCTATCGACTGCTATTCTGGCAGACAGTGTACAACTAAGGCAAGGTAATAAAAGTTTAAGACATGATTATAATACATTTATACACACATTGACATGTCGACATACTGAAAAATTTCATTTCATAGACACCAATATTTGTATTGGAAAATATTTTTATTTGACTAAGGATAGGTATTACCTATCTAGATTTTATACAAAACAGATAGCAGAGTTGCTATCTTATTTTATTTTGAACTCAGTCAATTTTTTGACTAATGAAACGCCTGCTTTTATTGAGCAGAGTAATAATAATGACATATACTCCTTGGAATCTGTTCCAAGTTCTTTAAATTAACCCATAGGACAACAGAGAGTAACTCTGGCAGTAGCCCTAATATTTGTATAAATATACCTTCATCTTGCCCATTAAATCAAGTTACTAGTAATAAATGTAAAAGCAAGAATATTTTAAACGTGGTTCATCAAAATATACAGGGCATATTAAGCAAGGAATTAGAAGTTGAGTTGTTCATGAACTGTAATAATATTGATATTTTATGTATTACAGAGCACTTTTTAAAAAGTTATCAGTTCATGTTCAGCTTTAATAACCACCACGTAGCTAGTTCGTTCAACAGAAAAAAAGCAGAATGCGGTGGCTCCTTAATACTTGTTAATAATAGTTTTAAATATAAGGAACGAGTTGACATAGTGAGCCTGTCAGTTGAGCGTACTATTGAAATAGCCTGTATTGAACTTGAACAACTTATTGTAATGAGCGTATACAGACCACCAGATTCATCTTTTGATTTATTCGAAAAGATAATGGATGAAGCGTTGACTAAAATCAGCGATAAAAACAAAATTTTTATAATTTGTGGTGATTTTAATGTTAATCTGTTAGAGGATAATAATACTTGTACTAGATTTAAATCTTTATTTTTATGTCACAACATGAACTATCTTTTTTTGGAGCCTACTAGAATTACTGCAACATCTGCTACTTGCATTGATAATATATTTTCTAACATTACACCTACTTACAAATCGGTCATCAATAAATTAACCTCTGATCACTCTGGTCAGATAGGTATATTCAATATTAAAATAAAAAAGGACCAAAAAGAGGATATTACATGTGTCCCCATTAGTGACACTCGGCTAGAACACTATAGGAATAATATTTTAGATAAATTATCGGAAATACCATACAGTGACGATCCAAATTTATTGTATAACTCAGTATTTAACTTTGTCAAAAATGAATATGATACGGTATTTAAATCAAAAACTATAAAAGTTAATAACAAAGCTTTGTTTAGTGATTGGGCGACAGCGGGAATTCATAGGAGCAGACGAAAATTATATGAACTCTATGAAGAGAAATCATATAACAAAAGTACGGCCTTTCTAGATTATGTTCGTAGTTATTCATAAACGCGTTTGTGCCGTAGCTAAATCCAATTTCATTAAAAACAAAATTGAATCTAGTAGCAATGTAATGAAAACGACATGGAAAATTATAAATAGCGAGACTGGAAAGGCCAAAGCTACACATAATAACTTCAAGCTTAAAATAGATAATCAATTGTTAAGTACAGACTTAGAAGTAGCAAAAGCCTTTGAAAATTTCTTTACGGACATTCCAGTTTCAACAACCAAGTCTTTAAATTCATCTCCCGCTGCTGCTGAATCTATACTTAAGCAGAACTTTGAGGAATGTAAAACAGATTTTAAATTTAGGCACGTAAATAATGAGGACATTGTAAAAGCGTTTAAATCCCTGGAAATGAAAAAGACGGCTGACGTCCATGGTCTATCTGTAAAAATTATAAGTTCCATTATAGATTGTATCGCACCTCACCTTTGTTGCATATTTAATCAATGTATAGATAATGGTGTGTTTCCTGACTTGATGAAACTAAGTAAAGTGATACCTTTATTCAAAGCCGGTAGTACATCAGACCCCACAAATTTTAGACCTATATCGATACTACCAACTCTTAGCAAAATATTTGAAAAACTCATACTTAATCAATTGCAGAGTCATTTTTATGTCAATAATTTAATTCATGTTGCTCAGTTTGGTTTCACAAGGGGTCGTTCAACAGCCGACGCTGGTGTTGAGCTAATTGACAATGTTTTTGGTGCCAAGGAAGACGCAATGGATGCAATAGGTGTATTCTGCGATCTATCCAAGGCTTTTGATTGCGTCCATCATGACATTCTTGTCAGGAAGCTACGCCATTATGGTGTAAAAGATCAGGCTCTTGGCCTTCTGGAGTCATATCTAACAGATAGGGTTCAGATGGTCGATGTTAATGGGAAAAGATCACCCGGATCTTCAATAAGTATGGGCGTCCCGCAGGGTTCAATTCTTGGACCTTTCTTGTTTTTAGTATATATTAATGATTTACCTTATCTTGTTAAAGCAAAACATGGGTTAGTATTGTTTGCCGATGATACTTCTTTGATATTTAAAGTTAAAAGACAACAATCAAACTATGACGACGTAAACAATGCTATCTCTAGTATAGTGAATTGGTTTACTGTTAATAATCTATTACTTAATGAAAAGAAAACTAAATGTATTAAATTCGTATTACCCAATGTAAAACCGGTAACTACAGATATATTTATAAAAGGACAGAAATTGGACCTTGTAGATTCGACTGTCTTTTTGGGCATTACTTTAGATGCCAAACTACAATGGGATTCTCATATAAATAAATTGTCGAACCGACTGAGTTCAGCAGCGTTCGCAGTTAAAAAAATTAGAGCCCTTACCGACGTAGACACCGCTAGACTAGTCTACTTCAGTTACTTTCATAGTCTAATGACCTATGGTATTTTATTGTGGGGTCACGCTGCGAATGCTAATAGTATATTTATTTTGCAGAAACGGGCTGTTCGTGCAATTTATAGATTAGGGCCTAGAGTGTCACTGAGGGAAAAATTTAAAGAAATCAATATTCTGACATTTGTGTCTCAATATATCTATGACAATCTTGTGTATATAAAACGAAATATAAGTAATTTTCAGAAGCACAGTGATATACACAATTTTAATACTAGAAATAAAGACAAGTTGGTTGCTTATGTCAGCCGACTACATAAAATTAGTAATTCTTTTAAAGGCAATTGTATACGCTATTACAATAAGGTCCCTACTGATATTAAAAACTTGCCTTTAGACAAGTTTAAAATAATTATAAAACAGAAATTGTATAAAAAAGGTTACTATAGGATATCTGATTACTTAGAAGATAGGTGTCCATCGGAATAGATTGTTTGAGTAGCAGGCTTTTTCGATATGTAATAAGCATTAATTTTGTAATTGACAATATTTTATTTAAAAAAGGAAACGCAAAAGATGCGACGACTGTGGAGTTTCTTCGGTGAGCTCTTCTCCACAGATTCCGCCATTGTGTTAGTGAACTCACCCAAAAAAATGTAATGACGGATCTAAGTGATGTAATAACATCCTATGGAAATAAATTATTTTGACTTTGACTTTTGACTTTGTCTTTTCTGTGTATGATTGATAAAAAGTGATGAAGCGAATGAAGTATGTTATGTCTGTATCGTAACAAGTGAAAAGACGTGGTCTCTGCTTACCCCTCTGGGAAAAAGGTGTGTCTCTCTCGTTAATTTGTTTGATGGGTTCTGCAATAAGAAGTAGGCAAAAAATGAGGACAGAAAACTCATAGGAGTTAACTGACACTATTAAAACTATTATTTGAGCCAATCACTGCTCCTTCCTAAAGTTTCACGAGAAGTTTTGCCTTTTAACAGTCACATTTTTTACTTATAAAAAATAAAATCTTGTTTCAAACAACTGTTTTTCATATAATTCAAATGAATTTGCTGGAATCGTACGCTAATATAGATCATATAACAGGACATTTTGCAGAATTATTATTCCAATTACGATAAAAAAGATGAAATTTTATCCATAAATCAATTTAAAGAACTGAAGTGCGGTTAACCTTATTTTTCGTAATTCGCTCAGCTAATATTGCTATTCCTATAAAGTCTCCACGGATGTTCTTTTCTCCAGAAAAGTATACATAATTTTGCCATTATACCATGGACGAACTTTCGTCCATGTAATACAACTAGCTATTTGCTACATCGAAACTTCCAGTAAAAAAAAAAACAAATGTAGTTGATAATCTCAGCTGTCATTTGGGCGAGACAGTTTCTTTTTGCGGTAGAAATACAATATTGGAATAAATAGCTCCTGAAAACTTAATTAAAAGTTTGTTCGACTTTACTCCCTTTAACACCTTGACTGCTTAAACACATTATTTTCTATTTTATGTCTAGATGTGTTAGTCACTCTACAATGAAGCGCCATCTTGAACAAGCTTTATATAGCACACTGAGAACGATAGCGACACTATAAAAAAAAAAAAATTTCGGGTATGCGCACTTGAATTTCAAATACTTTTATTTTGCTATGAATTAATTATTATGGACAAAGGCTAAAGAATATTGGTAGTATAAATTGTACAGGACCGTTCAGGGTTGGGCGGGAATCGATAATAGGGGACTGGACTGTTCACCATATTTTATGAATTTACCATATTTTATGAATTATTTTTAAAATATAGATTAGTAGCAGATGATTCGCGAAGAAAAAACAGAATCGATTGAAAAACGAATTTACAGTGATTTTTTAAAGTTTCAGTATGTCTGTCTCTTTCAAAAACGATTTTTTGTATGGAGATTATATGGGGTTACTAACAAATGACGTCACAAGTGGGTATGTGCCCCTCTGTCTTATCTTGAATTTCAAACCTTTATAACTTGGTCAATTTTAAAGATAGAGCAAAAATATTTTTAGTGTTCGATAGCAGAAACTAAGAAGTTTGGACTTATAAAATAAAAAAAAGTAGTGTGATCCCCTATTTGAGTTTTTATTGCACTTTGTCACATAAACACCATCTGCAGCCATCGCTGATGCTTGGCCGCCTCAGACTGCTCTTCTAGTTTTACTGCCTCCATAGAATCTTGTCAGTAGTACTAAAAATCACAAAGTAGGTAAAGACAGAGAGTCCACTCGGAACAAACTGCCATTTCTGGCACGCACACATTGCAGTATCGTTTATGGTGTTGTCACGCAGTTCTCAAACAGTGTTCCAAAATGTTTGCCCTAAGAGATTTATGTGATCGCAAACTCAAATTAAAAACTCCTTCGCAAGTTTTTTCATCAGCGAGTGCTGCGCGGGCGTTGCACGTAGTATTGTCAAAACAATATTATTTTGGTCCAATATTTACAAATTGAATTGAAAAATTTACTTAGATTTATTATTACTATTGTCAAAGTGTAAGTAACAATACCACAGTAACTGTTTCAGTGTATTTGGTTGTTTGAATACTAGGTACTAAACACTGTGCCTACACGGTCTTCACCTTACTAAAAACAAGTAAAAAGAGAAGGATATTAAAAATTCCTAATTAACATTTTACTAGCACTCAAGTTCCTCTTTCTTGACGCAGTGTGGTCCATGAATCTTCATCGAGTGTGGAGTCGCGATCTTTTATGAATATTTGAAGCTCTGTGAACCCTGTAAGAAATGTAAGCATGATAACATGAATGTATGAATAAATGAATCGATAATGTTTTGTTTGTAATGACTATTCTACGTACTTTTTGTCAAAACTAAGAATCAATACAGGAGCAACCAACCCTAGTGAGTCTGGAAAGATGACGTCATTATTTTTGAAGAGTGGGAGTAATCCTTTTGTAACCCTTTTTTTGTACTACGTAGTAAAGTACACCTTATCGATGTTGCTTTTAGTTTACGTGTCTACTTAACTCGCTACTGTATTTAAGGAATTGTAAATATCACCTAATTGTAGCAAGTTATTACTATATAATATATGTATCAGCTCTATTGTCCAAGGGCTAGGTGATGTGACAAAGGACAGCAGTAAAAGTGTTCATATTTTTACAAGTTATTGTAATTTAATATAAGTATGATAAACAGTTAATTAATACAGTTCTTTGTTATAAAATCTTTGTTCTTATTCATTAGTTGTTTTATTATGAAAACGTAAGGGTCAACGTTTTTACCTTTTGTATACAAAGAAATTATTCTGAAATGTAAATTCATAATGTAAATTTCTTATTAATACCTACAGCATTATAGAAATAGTCTATTTATAATTAAGAGTGTGAAGACGTTTAATTGAAACATAATTTGTTTAACGAAGACCAATTTGTAAATTTTGATTTAGTAGAAGAACGTAGGTATGAAAATTGAGCAGTGTACATCAAAAAAATATATTCGACTATCAATGATATTGCTGATTTCGCATTTGTAAAGAACACGTTCTAGCACTCCGTTTAGTAAAGAGTGCTAACTACAGGGGCTACACGAAGCTACAAGTTACAAATTACAAGTACAATTCGATGTACATTTCGTAAACCATGAGATAAAACTATAAGGGCTTACAGTTTAGGCGAATTGGCTACGCAATGAATATCAAATTGTAACTTGTTACTTGTAATTTGTAAATTGTTGCTTCGTGAAACGGGACCCAGGTCATTGTGGTTGTAGTACTAATTTAACGCCCCAAGTGTGGCCTAAACATAGCGATGTGAGTGTACTGAATTTAGACTGCATTTAGCAGAGTCTTTAAACGCTTTTAGTCTTGTAACTCTCCGGCCGCAGCAATATGCACATTTCGAAATATTTCAAGTTCCAGATGAACACAAAAATATTTCTTCAAATATCTTGCTCAGAAACAAAGTTATAAGGCTTCAAAGTTGATGGTTAGACAGAGAAGTCCGACGTGACATGTGACGTCATAGAAAATTTTGTTTTCGTACAGATATTTTTGTTAATGTTGTATCTAGTTTATTGTTCTGTTGTAACCGTCAGTATTCTATTTTTGTGTACTTTCAGATGTAGGTACTATGAAAAAACCTAATATTTTTTTATGCATATTCATATAGACATAGTGCTATAGAAAATGCCGAAAATTCCTGAATTATGTTTCTTGGGATAGGTTTGCAAACTTATTCTATTCTCTACTATTTGCATCCAAAATTCCGCGAAGCATTCTGCATATAAGTGAAACTACAAATAAAAAAATATGAGTACAGTTAGTACTTATATAGAATAATATTAAAAAAATAGCAAAAGAACATAGTACATATATAAATTCCAACGGTTATGATCGCCAATATTGACTACTGTATTAAGTAAACATGGTACTGCGGTAACTACATTACTCGTATTAGTGCCCAAAACTACCTGTTTGGCGGACCAATATCACACCGACTGAGCAACATCTCCCCAGGCTCACATAAACTCGAAAAGTGTCAACAAATTGTAGACCGGGAGCTAGACGTCTACATTATTTACTTACATACATGTTGTAATGTAATTAGTATATAGAATAGAATAGAATATACTTTATTGCACACAAGAGATACCTACACAGAAAAAAAGCAGTTCAAATAATAGTGTACAGATAGGCGGCCTTATTGCTAAGGCAGCAATTTCTTCCAGGCAACCTTCGGGTACAGGAAAAACAACGCAAGAAATACTTCGGGATAGTGTGGTATATAAATTACGTATAAAAATATAAATATAAATAGACTTGTACACTAATTAACTTTTTTCATTTCATTTTACTCGGTTCTTTCTTGTTCCAATACCTACCAGCAGATAATTTTGTGCCTATCTTATACATTTAAGTACATACACGTGATGATGATCTTTCCGACCGTTTTCCACATACTCGTATCTCATTTTCCAACCATTTGCTTACCTACAAAAAATTTACTAGTTTAAATATTTATGGAATTTACCATTGATCATTGGGTTAGTCATAAAGCCTGAACATTTCGACACTTTAAAAATGTAACTGTCAGATAATAACAATATTTAACATAAATCACTTTCCCCCACCAGCTCTGCTTATCGGCCATCAATTCGGGGGGGGGGGGGGTCATTGCGCGCGGTATGACGTCACGGGTGACCTTGACGCCCCCCGTCGGCCCTCGCAACCCGCCCCCTAGCAGTGCAGTGCACGCGTGAAAAATGGCGTGGCTAAATTGTAGCGTCGTCAGCGGCTATGGTTTGCGAACATTCAGCCTCTACATCGATTAGCACTAATCGATTCTTCGTTAAAATGGGGATAACTTTATTTTTAGTATTCAAAATGTTACTAGCTGATAACATTTTTGATACACTTTATTGAAATAAAAACTATTTCAAATTTCTTTGTTAGAAACAATCGAATGACCCTGGCTGACAAATATTCTGTGCTTCTGAAAGAAATTGATGAAATAGAAGGTTTACTGCCATTGTAAGTTCGATTTTTGAGCAAATGAAAAAGAAAAACATTCAACCTGGTAGCAGAATAATCCCAGATTATAAATTTAGCGTGAATATTTTTACAACTAGCCATTTTCTTTTTCTAACGTCAGCAGAAATTTCTACAAGTGGACAAGTTTTTAAGAACACATCACACTACTTTATGAATATTATTGTGCCCTGGTAACCTCATACTACGCTAATAATATCAGGTTATTCCTTAGAGCATTACTGGTCTAACTAATCAACTATTGTAGTATTTATAAACCGTAGCACCGCTACCTAAAAAGGGCACTGCAAAGTCATGACAATATATTTTCAGTACCAGACCAGACTAGAACTAAGGACAAATGTTAATATAATTAGTGAATTAGTTCCCAATCAGTCGGGGTGAACATTCGGCTGACATTAGGTGCCCTTGCGCGGGAGTCGTTCGCTACAGTTCGTCATATACGGGCTAATTCAGGAAGCCACGCTCTATTCCTCAATTTAAGTTCACCCGTGCTTTTCGCCTTTTAAAGATTAATAAAAACGGGGCAGCAGATGGACGGTTTACTCATACTAGTGGCTCTGTGAGCTGTAGACCTCGCGACGTCGGGAGTCTGTATATCTATTCATATTCATTTTTATTTTTTATCCACAAACATCCCTGACGACCCCTTGTTTTCTTTTTGTTTTATTTATTGTTAATTTTTTTTTATATTATTTCATTGTTTTTTTTATTGGTTGAGAAATGTGACATGTAGAGGAAAACAGCCTCAGCGGTAGACCTTGTAAGCTAACAACCCCTATAACTCTGTCATTTCTAAAATTTCCAAAAACTGACTCTCCAAAAAAAATCGATTAAATTATCGAAACTGCTCACAAAATTTCATGAGAAACAGTTAAGAAACGTGACCTGTAGAGTGAAACAAACAAACAGATGGACAGACAGATAGACAGACATACAAAAGTAAATTTGGCCAGCTAAAACAGAGACGCTTCGCTCGCTCGGTCAATAGAGTTGACAAACATCGGACTTGAACCAATAGACGCGTCAATTAAAACATGAAATTACCCAGTGTTTCGTCGACTGTATCTGGTACAAATGATTTTTATTCCTACGAAATCGGCAATTATAACTGAATTGTAAATCAGGTGCCTCCACCACGGGGGCGTCGCGTTTCGGGGGCCTAGCCCACGAACCCGACGTAAATACCTATCAGGCTTAAATAATCTTAATTTGACAGCTACATTACTTTTGATTATCATTCATACAAAATAATATTGTTCATCTGAATTAATTTCCTCTCTTTCACTGGTCATGAAAACGAAATGGATAGCTGGGTTTTAAAATTACGATTTGAGCGCGACATCGAGAATTAGCCCCGTTGACAGCTTCTCGTGTTACGAGCTCCGCTTCGCCATCAAGGCATCATACTTTTTTTGTAACGTCAATAACATGTTATTTTTTTCAATATGATACCTGTACCGAACGGTAGCGTTATGGTATCATATTCCTTTTTATGGATGTTTCGAGTGGACTTTGTTTCAATATCAATTTCGGTAATAGTTTAGTGAGCAATAAAAGGGTAATTGGTTGTATTTTAACAAATAATTTTCGACGTGCCTGAGCCATTCGTGAAAACATAAAAAATAAAGTGAAATTTAAACTACGTCACTATTACCTACTTTAGCTGAAACAAGAACTGAAATGTGCACTGAAAGGAAACAGAAACAGAAAATACATTCAGTTAGAGAATTAATAATCAAATAGCTATAAACACGATTCGCACTCAATCGATCACCATGACGAGGAGTAATAGCCTACTGCGATACAGTGCAAACTAGTGCAGGGGTCTATTGTAAATCGTCCTAGTGACCTAGGAGTACCTACCTAATGTGTAATTATCTCCTGATGTATTAGGTCTTCACTTACTATGAAATAAATAAATAAATAAAAAAAGGTGAATAGTAAATATTTGGTCCGCTCACAAGTAAAAAACTTTCAAACTTACTAACGCGTACCCATTTAACATTAAAATAGTAACCATCAGTAAAATAAACAAGTCGTTTTGCAAATTATTAACTCACCGTTTATCAAGGCGAACCCGTCAGAGGCGTTGGTCGATATCGTCAGAATAACACTGTACCTGAAAACAATAGGAGCAGGTTATAAATAAAAAAATCTATAGTCTTAAAACAAAATTTTATTATGTCAAAGAATTTGCAATAATTTCCCATAATACAGTACAAGGTAAGTAAGTAGAAAGAACGAGATTGAAGCATTCCGAAATAAAAGTATTGCCTATACTGTGATTAAGTGAAGTACTTTAAGAACAAAAAGTAAGAGCCCATTTCAGCAACAATTTATTGGTTTAACCTCGTAATAAAATAAACTTCTATATTTTTAGTCCATTTCTCAATGACATAATAATAAATATTGTAAAATTGTGAATGGAAATCAATGAATTGTGCGGTTCATCAAAGGGTCCGTCTACACGTGCGGAGTTCAAAAGAGTCAGTGAAGGGTGATCAGAGTAATAAACATTATATGTTTTTTGAACTATATAATTACGAAATAAATAAACAAATGAAAACTAAACTATACCTAAGTAACACAAGATGCAAAAAGTGACCAAAGACGCGCGGATCTTTTAAATTCGGTCATTATATCAACATCAACGGCCCGTTACAGTCTATATAACATGCAAGGATACATAACAATATTTGTGCTAAGTTTATTCAATTCAAAATGAGACTTGATAAAAACGATGAGTCATTTATTTTAAGGTTTCCAATAATGACTTTTTGAATGTTACGCCTTTATCGCAGAATATATCTAGTTGTCTATTTGCCAAGCTCATTATAAAGGCGGCACATTCGAGCTAGTGGGTTATAAAATGAGGTTTTGTTTTTGTAAACTCGAAGAACAAATGGCAGTGTTATTTTATGATCCGAAAAAGTTGAAGTTCCTTTCCCATAGGAAAAAATATTCACTAAGAAAATAGCAGCGAAAGTTACGAGTATTATTCATTATGTTGATAAACTGCTCTACGGTGGCTGTTTTCTTCTCCAAATTTTCACATTAGCAAATTGAATAACTTAGCAATTACAATTTACGAGCTAAGTTTCAAGGACAATGCTCTTTTCACCTCCTTCATAAATATTAAACTAAGGTATGATTTCTCGTAATTTTAGGATTGTAGATATAAATGCCTCAATGGTTTTCTGAAATAACTTCAAATAATTATCAAAAACGTAGATAGAGGTCTTTGAGCGTGTTTAAATTTCTGAAAATAGGAACAGTTGAATTTTTTAAACTGTTTTTCCTGTATGTTCCTTGGGTGCAATAAAGTATATTCTATTATATTCTATAGTTGTACTTTATACATAAACATCGTTTGTATTGTCTAAATATCGAATTTGCTCTCTTTATTGGCTTAAAAAATATTACCTTCTTTAGCATGTCTTTTAGTATCATTAATTTCGTAGTAGTTAACATTCAGACTTATGTTTTTGCAACTTTCATCACCTTGAATAAACATGAACAGAATTCTCAAAGCACAGCCAAGTTCACTGCATATTGCGCCGGATGTGCGCGTACGCAGAGCGCAACGATGCGCGGGCGCGTTTTATTTCGAAACGCGATACAAGCGAGCCTTTGATGTGTACGCTGCGCTTGCGTCTCAATGTTTGCTTACTTAAAGTTTCTTGACTTTGTTGTGTATTGCTGGTTGGAACCTGTTTTGCATCAATCCTCCAATGCTTGGTTAAGAAAACGCAAAAAATGGTATAAATAAATAACTATCGATATAAAAATCGAAAATCGAAGTGAAATAAATAACTTCTTAATGTGAAGATAATTTTGAGTTTTTTTTTTACTATGATATTGCACTATACCTATAGTTTTGTAAAGTAGAGTAGGTTGTTAAGTTTCCATTCCTAATTCCTCATTCAACAGAAAAATTCTGGGCAGCAAGTTTTGCCTGACTGTTGAACTAAGCACGCCTAATGAAGAGTTCTTTACAAAATTGTTTTGTTTGATAAAAAGGATGTATTCAGATTTATCTTAGACTGCAATGAATATCAAATAAAAAATCTGTTCGCCTTTAGCCTTGGTTCGTATGGAAATAATCGACTACTTAAATGAGACTTTTGTTCGGAGCAAATTGTTCGACAGTTCCGAGTTAAATATTTGTCAGGCAATTTAGATTAATAACAATTTAGATTGGTTGGAGTGATTACAAATTGATTTGGCAAAAGTGCTGTGAATCTGAATTAACGTATCCACAAACATAATAATATTTTGTTGTATGCGTTTTGGATTTAAGACCCACATTCAATTGATAACCTCAAGCTTATTATCTATCTACATAGGTATATATAAAAATCAATTGCTGTTCGCTTGTCTCGCTAAAACTCGAGAATGGCTAGACCGATTTGGCTAATTTTGATCTTGAAATATTTGTGGAAGTTTAGGGAAGGCTAAAACGGTGAGAAACATAAATAATAAGTAACAGAAAAAAAAACTAGAATTTAGTTTTCCAATACAAAATGGTCAAGGGTAGGTGTAGGGTAGATGTAGGGAAAAATGGCGGGAAAACGTCTCCGGGTCAGCAAGTAGTGAATAAAAACACAGATAAAAATAAAAACACAATACAAAAAAGAAACTAATAAAATTCAGACAAGTAAATAGTTTACTAAGTAATAAGTCTAATTAATTAAACTGAATTACGTACAACAACTATGTCACATCACATGTCTTTAAAATGAATATATCTTAACTTCTTATACGCTTCATCAACATCAACGGCCCGTTACAGTCCACTGCTGGACTATGGAGGGTTTTGCCATAATCTCCACGCTTGGCAGGCGGGTTGGAGATCGCAGATTAAAAGGTTACTGTATCAGAGAGCGCTGCTGCCCGTTCCCTGTTCAATGTGTAGTCCCTAAGTCGCCTCTTACGACACCCACGGGAAGAGTAGGGGTTGGTGACAAATGTATTCTACTCTGCCGTCACCACACGGCGTGCGGTCTTATACGCTTATATTATTCTAATCTCAGTGTCCTTAACGTCTCTCCCCAAATTATAACCTTGTTGTCTACTTCTACTTTCGCTACACAATAAAATAATAATGAAGCCATTGTAATAAATAAGGCTAATCTAGCATTACCAAAGTTTCCCCATAATTCATATAACTACGAACGGGAATTCACCATTTTATTAGGAAAACGTACAAGACGTCAAGGACTTGTAATTCGGGCACAAAGTAATTTAACATTGAATATTGATTTAGAGTTTGTTAGGATTCCTATTTTATAGTTTAAACTATAATTGTCGATGAATGGAAAACGTGATGAAACCTTTCCAATGTCGAATTATATAAAGGTTCCTTATTTTCAAATGAAATAAGCACGTTAATAATTCAGAGCTATAATAATATGGTGGTACTAGGAGTTGGTGACGTAATAGTTAGAGCAAGATACCTTTTGGAGGTGCTAAAATAATTTTAATCTCCTATCTTTCATTACGAGTATAAGGAAACATTGTGAGGAAATCTTAAAATTATACTTAAAGAAACGTGAAAGCCACTTTTCGTATAATCTTTTTTAAATTATTTTAACTTAATAGAATGGAGAGTGCGATAGCTAATTAGAACGCTGTTAACTCAATAGTAACCAACCAATAATGTATCAAAAAAATGTACCTACCTACTCATAGGGATTTTGTATTCATGTAATTGTGTTGATGATTTTGTGTTTAAAAAAATGGAATCCCAAACGCAAATTCCACAAGACAGTGATCTGTTTCTATTTCCTATTACCGGAGAATGATTTGCCTAAAAAAAGGATAATTACCAGAACAACAAAACACGGACTCCTCTAGTTTCTCCCTAAAGACATAGTTCGGGATAATCTAAGAATTCCTTGATTTCCCTGGCGACTGCCGCCTAAAGACGCGTCGTGACGTCCGTTGACACGAAACATTGATTTGGCGGATGATTCCAGAAGGTTAAACTTACCCTGGGGACCATTACCAGGGTAAACGCCGGGAACAAAATGGCATATAAACCATTTTGCTTTGTGTGTGAGCGCTTGAATTAATGTTAAAATCACATTGACACGTTCATAAAACTATTACACGGGCTTACCACGGTAAATTATTATTAAGATACTGATAAAAGACCAATTAATTACCTACTCTTGATTGTCATTGTTATCCCTCTTTTCGTTCATGATAAGAACCGACCATCAACTATTTACCTTTTCTCTTCAAAGACTTTTAGAAGCCAATTAAATATAACAGTAACTAAACCTTTTTCATTTGTAACTCGAAAACCTCTGTTACTAGGTACTGCAGTGACACCCCAGTATTATCAAAGAAAATCGTTGGAGCTACAAACCGGCCATTACAATAAAGTCGATCCAAATATCCTTTGTTCACGAACCGTTGTTCCCTTTGGCGATCCGGCTGTAGCTTCGCACACAAGAGAGGAAAATGTAAGGAATGTTATAGAAAATATGAGATTTTCTATTCTTAGTTTTGCACCTTGAGATAAAATTTAGTCAGTCAACCCCTTAAGCCTCCTCAAAAAGAATTGCTTCATTTTCTTAGATAGCGTTGCAATCATTTGGTGTTTTTTTTAGCAATCCGTTGCGCTACCTTGTATAGGTTTAGTGGAAAGCCTGCCTTCACAGACGTTTTTAAAGCAACATATTTTTATTTAAATATTATTATCCGTTTTGCCATCACTGCAGTCTACAAAGAAAAAGCTGCATTTTATTTAAGCATTTTATTCGAAGGCCTATAAAAATCAAATAGGACTAGCAAAGTCAGTCATTGAGTTTAATTTAATTATCCATTTAAGATTTTTGTTTCTTCTATACCGCCAACAAGTGTAACAACTTCTTTATATAATCGTTATCATAAAGGACAGGATACTCTGCACCGCTCCAGGCGTTCGTCCTTCTGGAGAAACCGCATTTCAGCAGAACTATAAGGATAGATATACTCGACTCAGTTTTGATGAAGCTAATCAGCAGAAGTGGTCGTCAAATCCTTGCACTGGATGTTACTTAGTTCCTTGAAGAAGATTAGATCAGAGAAAGCGTTTATATGGAAAATGGGTGTAGTTTTAAAAAGGTTAAGTTGTTAATATCTTGAACAGTGTAAGTATGTGATGTGGTCAGGTTTAGTAATTAAAGAGATTACGATCTGGGAGATCAGCATTCGAATCCTGGTATCGGCACGGTCAAAACCACTCACCAACCCAAGAAAATGAATTGACAAATCTCAAAGATGTAGCAACATCCCGCAAGCAATAAAATGTTTACTCTTGACTTTCTATTTAATCTTTGATATGATGATTTTGTGCTTTGTACGTTGCGGGGCAAATTGGGTTTCGTTGTATGACTTTATAAGATGGTGACAAGTCGGGATAGTGACCAGTCGCGCATCGCTGGTACCGGCTTAGCTATTACGATATATTAGTCAAATCGTTATGTTTATTGTAACAAACTGGTAGATTCAGAAGAAACGTTTAATACTGAACCCATGTAACGGACATGGGCACAAAGAAGAAGACAAAATAAATCAATATTATGAATGAAACTTTATTGCACAATCAAGACAAATACATACAATTGTTTCACAGAGAAAAATAAAGTGTTCAGTTAGGCAGCCTTACTTATGTACGTAGCAATTTCTTCCAGGCAACCTTAATGAAATGAAAGCCTCCAAAATAAGAAATCATCGGCATAGTGTTATTCAAAGATTGATAGCTTAAAACTCTACGAATAGAAAGGCTCGTATGAGTAATTCATTAAATTTTATGGTTCATTGCATGGTCTCGAGGAATTTAATATTTTGCGCTTAGTTAACACTTTAGATGCCGGGATATAGCAATACATTATGTTTACATTGCATACGCCTAACAATGTATGAGTTTTAGTGGGTAGACTTTGGTTTTCGGTATAGTCAAAAGTTAGTTGTTTTAGTTTAACTGAGTTAGTGAAACTGAGTTTATTGGCAAAATAGGTAAGGTTCAACACCATGAGTATTGACAGCTTTTGAGACTGAGTGGTCGAGATTTCGCCGCTCATTACGAAGATTCCGGAGAGCCGTTGGAGACATAGTCGTGCAAAAATTTTTTTGTGAGACTTCCCAGTTTGGTTAGGGCATTGCAGGCTGAATCACCCGATTGTCCAAAAAGAAAGATTATTCTGTGCTTCGGAAGACACGTTATGTTGGTCGCAGCAACTATCTAGTCGTTACTCGAGCCATATCAGTGTTTTTTTTCCCTAACAGACCTAATCACTATTTCTACCAAAGTGGTAATATAGTGGGTGCGGACTTGACCGACCCTGTCAGTGGCATGAACTTTTCGAAGCGATGGTCGCAGCAGATGATGACACGGGACGACTAGACTTTAATTTCGAGCCCCTAAATCTTGAACTCTGCGGACACTAAAGGATCATTGCGACGTAGTCAACGTGTTAAGCACTGGCATGTACTTCTCTTTGAAGCCATGTAATGGTCGCAGCAGACGACACGACTGGACTTTAATTTTCTTTTGCCAACAGAAATGCTTTTGGAGATATATTTAATTAAATTCTCCGCTTCTCTTTTTAACTCTGGCTCGTGTAACTTACCTATTTCTTTATGGTATAAGTAATTTTATATTACTTCACGTTGCTCAAAAGCTTTAAATTACATTGTAAGGAATTTTAGTTTATATGAAAGTTGAAGTTTACAACTAGGGAAACGACACATTACCTACCCCAAATAGTAATGACACGCAATATTAAAGGTTTCTAAGACCGATATCATCAAAATTTCTGGTGCTTTTCTTCATGATATTTGGAAAGAACACGCTCTCGTGATCTCTTAAAGCTGAGCCTTAGAGATCGCAATCCACCGCAGCAGTTTTTATGGAAGAGTGAAAATCGCCAAAAATGTTCATTAATTATCATCTCATCATTATCTTGCCACCGCTGAAAATATGGCTCAAATAAATAGATATATAGATAAAGCATTTATTTGCATTATTTTAAACTCTATGAAGACCATAACTTGACACGCCAGAAATACTCCAACCTCCTTGGTTATAAAATAACTAGCTAATACTCACAAAGACAGAACACATTGCTGTGGACCCAGCAAGTATAACCTTGGTCTCCACTACCGCGATTAGTCTAATACAACTTTGTGAGCTTCCACAGACTACGACATCACTTAGACCTCAATGTGCTTTATATTTTCTACGAAACGTTTTTTCTATTGAAGTTCATTTTATCGAATAATAAAATTTTTACATTTTGTTATTAGTTCGTAAATTTTTATTTATCAAATGCTAAGTTTGTAGCGAGTGTATCAATAGTGTTTTCTAAGCTCTACGATACTCGTAAAGGATAGCGAGGGGAACATGGGAAGTTTGTCAAACTCTCCAAATATAGCCATAAGAAGTAGTCCAACAGTGTTTAAGCTGACCTACCCAGCAATATACATTTAGTATAAGGTGCAGGTGAGAGAGAGGCTATGATAGTGACGGTACTTTTCGTATATTATAAGGAAACTTTAAAATTCATTTATTTGTTAAGGGCTCGTAGAACTCGATGAGCCAAATAAAAAAAGGACATTTGACTCGTAATTTATAATATACAGCATAGTTCTTATTAAGAAACTTTTTACCACTATTTCTTTTGTATTTATTAAAATTCGATCAAACGTTTTTCGAGAAACCACGAGGAGGGTTTTTCAAACGTTGCGGGGATTATTTCCTCGAATAACCCTTGTCTTTGTTCAAGCGCTATTTGAAAAAGAAATGGAACTTTCACAATTTTCATTCGTAATTGAATTGCAGGAATGAACGTTTTATATTGTGTAATTCAAATTCTTTATTACGGCCCGCTCTTAGACTATTAGTAATGGATGAAAGCTTAGGATTTAAATGACGCTTAATTACAAATAAAAAGTAATAACCGGCCAATCACGTGTCGGGCCACGCAAAATGTAGGGCTCCGTAGTTGTCCAATACTACTTAGGTACCTGTTTAAGACAGTTAACATTCATTAAAATATTTTTCTATGAGTACGTACATTTTATAAGTTAGTCTATTATTCGATAACCTGTAAAGCCTACATAGGACAAATTACTAAGTTTATTGGAGATCCTTGTGGGCTTTGTCTAGTTAGTGGACGTCTTTTGGTTGAAATTATAATAACTAAGTTTGATCTTTTTCATCTTAAATCCTAACTGAAATATATTGGAACTAAGTACGTATTTTGTTTTCCTATGAAGACTCTTACTCCCCTAGACCTTGTATTTTTAAAACGATATTTGATTCTTGTCAAAGTCACAAGTGGTTCCCCCTCTTTATGTACTTCATAATAATAATAATAATCATTTATTCCCCTGATTATCAAAATTCCCCTTAAAGGTGAACTGAAGAAGTTTCCCCATCATTTATTTGCACGGATTCATAGTATATACATACATGGATGGTAGTTATGTTTTAAAACTAATCATATGATCCGCCAAGTATTCTGGCATGCAAAACTTATACAAATTGCAAATAAAATTAGTTCACTGAATAATTAAAATGTCTAAATAAAGTCATGTCTTTAAAAACTAATACAATGTCACAGCAAAATATAAAAACACTATGCAATGATCAAAATTTACAGTAAAAAAATCGTTTGAATTTATAAAAACACTTTCAACCACTCACGCAACTTCATTCTAAAATTATTTTTCATATTTCCAGGAATATGATCATAAATTGTTATAGCCATAATATGACAGTTTTTTTGATGAAAGCTTGTTTTTGTCCTCGGCATTGCAATTTTTGAAAGTATCCGGTCAGCTTCGATACAATAAAGTTCTTTGATCGAAGCCGGTCAGTCTTTGAGTAGAAACTGAAAGTTTTGATTACAAGTTTAAACACAACCGTCTCAGTTTTATAAAATCAGCTTGCAAGATGCTAACTTCTCACTTAAACAAAATATGCGCAGCGCGGATGTACAAGTTCCCATTATCCTTTGCAATCTTCCTCTGTTTCTCGGGACATGCTGTAAATATTGCACTTTTATATCTAGAGTTATTAAAATTTGTGCTGCATTTTATAAACTAAGACAAGAATAATCTACAAGGTCAAAAGGAAAGAGATGTAAATTTTATGAAAAAGAAAAAGAAAATTGTTCTTCAATCTCGCGAAAGAAAAAACATAAAGAGCTTTCAAACTTTTGAAACTTCAATAACTGATGAAATTACGAATACGGTCACCTAAGGCCACTTCCCATGAATGGCTACTTACTATAAACGGCCATTTCTCTGAACAGCCACTTCCCATGAAAGGCTAATTCCCTGAATGGCCACTTTGACTTGTGATATTCAGATCTCTTTCCGACATAAACCTTAGGCTCTTCATCTTCATCCATAGCTCTTTTTATCGTGTGGGTTGTTTGGGTTAGAGAACCCTGGCCACCAAAGGACACCCTGACACGCCGCCCACTGCCTCGTAAAGCAACGACTTCTACGGAAGTCTGCTTTAGCAACCGGGACCTGCCTTTCAAACACGGAAACCAAATTGGGGAAAAATCTGACAAAGAGCTTTGGTATGATAGTGTCCCCACCGGGAATCGAACGCTCGCCCATTCAGCCACGTAGGCTGTTGATTGCTCTTAGTACTAGAAGAAACTATTTTGGAAATACCTATCACGCCATATCGCCAGGGAAATCAATTGGGTATTCGGATTACCTAACTCATTTGTAGGGCCAGTTCAACGACTGAGGACAAGCGGATCCCAGAGGTTTAAGCAATCTATAGATGGTATTAATCATCTTGTATAGGCAATAGATTACTAAATTTTCGTGTTTTTGCTAGAGAAAAGCACTTAGCGGTCTGCCCGCGGTTACAATCGCGCTGCGTAAGATTTTCCCGTGGTTATAAGATTTTTTCGATGTGTTAATCCAGGTTACAAAATATCTCTATTCCAAATTTTATCCAAATCCGTCGAGTACTAGCGTGAAGGCGGAACAACATCCAAATATACCTCTCCATAATATTTACCGTTCATAATATTAGTGTGATGGATGATTTGGCTCTAGTGCCATTTTTTGCTATTGCGATAAGAATCAAATCTATGTATTTTTTAAGCTTATGGCACACTTCGGCAAATTTCGTTCATATTTCATGTATAAAATATGTATTCCTTATTTCTATAAATATATTTTTTTTTCTATTCGAAACAAAAATACAATGTCAGAAAAAAAAGTAAAACAATAACACAAACAATAAAAAACCTTAGTCAAATAAGCCACCCCGAACAGCCCCTCGGCCAACCGTACCCAAGATGCTTGCAGCATTGCCGCGCTGAACAGCCAGGGAGATCTGCTGCATCAGGAAGAAGCCGGAACGAGGATCCTTACATAAATAAATAGAAAAATATTCTTTATTATCTTATAGGTTGTTTTTGAGTTGTAGATATTTAACCATACACAATAAACATCGTTTTACTTTTATGCCTAAAGGTACGTATAGAAAAACAACCCAACTGATTGCATTTAAAGAAATGTCCAAGACCCAAGTACCTAAAATTAACTGTTATAAGAATAAAGCGTCTTTTTAGGGTTCTGTAGTCATAAAGGAAACCTTATATTTTAAGCTAATTCGCTGAATCAGAAAAAAAACAGAAACATCTATCCCGTACTTTGTCTTATCTAAGCTTTTATGCAAAGGTTCTAAAGAAACTTATTTATACAGCTGTTTCGGTTTAGTGCTAAAGTTTTAACTAGAACCACTGTCTATCAGGAGCCAGGAACTGAAACTCTTAAATGTAGTTGGTTTAATAGACCCGTCTGGATCTAGACAAAGTTCTTATAATTATTGTAATTAAAAGACCAAGATTTCAAAATTTAACAGATCCTTTTGGAAGTATTTTATTAAAGCGAAAGATTAGAAATTTCTTTGCTCTTAAACAAAATTTTAACATTATGCGTAGTATGAGTTCCAAAGTTCCCAGCCGAGAAGATATATGAAATTAATCTGTATATGTTTCAGAGAACGTTTTTTTGACATACCCAAGACAGATATGGGTATATTATATGAATATCTATAGGTATTATGAAAATCGGTTTCCTTTTTATACCTACCTCTTTTTTTTTATTAAGTCGAGACTGCAAAAAAGAGGGAGGCCTTTGCCCAGGTAGTGGGACAGTCTAGGCTAAATAAGATAAGATACAAGAGACTGCAAAACACAGCATAGCATGCTATGTTAGCATTTTCTTTGTTTACTTACATACTTTTATTTATTTGAACTTATTAGTATGTAGAGAAACCTTGGGTGCAACTCAGCGATCTAAAATCAGGATAACCTGCTCAAGAATGAACTCCGGAACTGCGCTATAGTTAATTGAATATACTTTATTTTGTTTTTAAATACTTATATTCATATAAGATTCATCTGTAATAGGGGATCGGTCAAATTTTCAGAAAGTGTTTTAAATTAATCTTTATGGATACTTATTCCCATAAAAAATAAAATTTTATTTATTTATAGCCTTCTATGTACTCAAAATCATGTTTTAATATCGTTAGTTTAAAAAAATCCTGCCAAAACGCCACGTTATGTCATCTGAGGGCGCGTGACGTAATTTGTGGTCATACAGTGGTGTACCCGTTATAGCCCGTAGTACCCGTGCAGTCAGTGATTGCCCACAAATGGCGTCACGCACTGCGATTGATGTTTCAGTACACATTACAAATATTGTAAATAACAACATTTCATTTCTTTAATGAATTATATTAAATTATTATTAGATAAATAATCGTAAAACAGGATATTTATTTTATCTAAGTACATTTTAGATTTTAATCTGATTACTGTCCGATCCCCTATTAAAACATTAAGCACGGCGTTCTCTGATACTATAGAATATTTGTTTTGAATACACACAGTAAACCTAATGTTATAACTGATCTGAAGGAGCTCATTGCTGTGTGATCCTTGTTGCCAAGAAGCGTTGGAATTACAGTTAATTCACTTAATGTATTCAAACTCACGCGTATCTTTAATCTCAAATTGAGTTATCGACTGATGTTGCTACTCGCAACTTGGAAGGAACTTCATGAAATACACCTAAAATAGAGCAGCCTACATAGATGTTTTCTTAAGTTTGAAATAATTTTAGTATATTATTATTATGTTTATTAACTAACAGATTTGTATTTTTTTTTGTCTTCTGGAAAAGCCCGAGTGCGTGTGCGCGTGAGTGCGCGATGAATACACCAAACCAGTCACTTGCTGGGTCCCTGACTTTATACAAATTGTAGGCTTCGAGAGGTCTTTCTATGATACATAATACGAGTATCACCATATTAAGCCACAGCCTCCGTGGCCGAGTGGTCGAGATTTCGACGCCCATTACGGAGGCTCTGGGTTCTATTCCCGGTGGGGACACTGTCAAGCGAAAATCTCTTTGTGAGACTTTTCCCAGTTTGGTTAGGACATTGCAGGCTGAATCACCTGATTGTCCGAAAAGAAAGATGATTCCGTGCTTCGGAAGGCACGTTAAGCCGTTGGTACCGGCTACTATCTAGTCGTTACACGAGCTATGTCAGTGGCCTTTGGCGGCTATATAACACTGACACCAGGGTTTGTGAGGTCGGTTGTCGACCTTACAACCCACACGATTATGATGATGATGATTATATTATAAGTAATATTAAGCCATGTCTTTTTCCTAACTGACCTAATCGCTATTTCTACCAGTGGCAATGTAGCGGGCGCGGTATGATAATAGCCACGTCAAAACCACTGTAAACTTAAATCACGTGTAGTCATTTCTCAACATCACAAGTTCACAGCTCTGCTATCGTGTCGAAAATACTCAACTCTCGCGTGAGCTTGCGCAGCCCTTGCAGCCGTGACTCAACGTCTATTTCTTATTTTCTAAGAATAAATACTGAACTGCATTATGAGTAAGACTAGCAATAATTGCAGGGCGTTGACCTCAAGACATGATCTCGTTCTTGAGATGTTTTATTTGATTCGCAGAATACTAGGCAGGGGTGTTTAGAAGTTATCTAAGTTTCGATCCTAATAGGCCTAGGCCTAATACCTTTAGGAAATTGTTCGGCTAATTATTTGTAGGAATGTTCTAACTCTACTCTAAATGCCAGGACATGAACTTGGTGAAGAATTTATGAGAACCCAGGATATTTTGACAGCCCCGCAGCCAGTTGGTAGTAAGTATACCCTGAGAAGCACAGCGTTGTGGATTTGAAAGGGTTTGGCTTTTGTCTTAATGTTATTTAATCTATTTATATATGTATTTATCTATTTAAGTAATGTATGATACCCATAGTACAAGCTTAGCTTAGTTTCGGATCAGATGGCCGTGTGTGAGATGTCCCCACATATTTATTAATTTATTTTCGAATGGCGACCACGGGCCGGAAGGCGTTGTATTGGACGGCCTCCCGGCATGGTAGTGGGTAGATGATTTGGTGAAGGTTGCTGAGCGCCGGAGGATGCAAGTAGCACAGGACCGCTCACGGTGGGGCTTATGTTCAGCAGTGGACGTCTTCCGGCTGAGATGATGATGATGATTATAATTTATTTATTACACAAATAATCGATATAGATCAAGTAAAAACAGGTATAATAAAGATATAAATAAACACAAGAATATGTATTTGAAAGAAACACAAATTATATAAAACACAAAACTTACACAAAACAAACTTGAGGCAGAAGCCGTTGAATAAGCGTTGTAAATCTCTGAAACAACAACTTTGGTATAACTTTGAGAATACTGAATCCTTATTTAAGAAGCGTTGGTATCGTATGTCATGTTTAAAAGCGTATTTATTTCAAAGGCACTTTTGTACACAATATTAATTTGGCACTGAAATTAAGAGCTGTGACGAGTGAAGTGATATCCAACGGATATCAATCTCTTGTTGTTCACCTAATGGAAATGTATTGTTGAAAATTGGTGTTGACATGCGACAAGATAAACACTTAATTTTGTTTTATTATACGGAATGACTTTACTGTAGGTATTTAACTAAAGGTAAAGGAACAATCTTGATAGGTTTTTATCTTCATCATCATCACCATCATTTCAGTCAGAGAGTGTCAGTCATATTTGATGATGATGTAATCCTGTAATCCTTCATTAGGGACATAGGGCTCGAAGAAGAGATTTCCACTTTGAGCGCCTCCAGGTGATACGGGGGCGGCCCGGCCTTCTTTTCCTATGCGCTTGCCACGTTAACCCTTGTTTGGATAGATGATTATCTGGTCTTCTCAACGCATGTCCAATCCAACGCGATTTCCTCATTAGGATCTCTTTGTTGATGGATTTTTGGTCAGTCATGATATTTAGCTTATCGTAACTCCAATTTTTTTCGATACGCCAACTACTAGCTTCCAAGTGTCGTGAATATTCTGATTCTGCACCAATTTAGAATACTTTTCATTAATAGCTTTAAATCTTGACATTTCATTCAGATTTGGAGATATGAGAGTTTCTGTATTATTGTAAAGAAAATCAATAACCTAACCTTACGCCAATTCTGCTACTGTCTTGATGATAGGTGTGCTACACGCCCCGCTAGCACGATTTCACGAACAAGGCTGCCTGTGGCGCGAGCGCAGACTCCAAGTTCAAGATGAACATGAAACAGAGAACGCATTCTAGCACTTCCTTCCGATACATTGCTGCATTCCTCTCGAAAGATTCATCACGTAAAAGAACCCAGCAATGAGTGTATACGGAATTCGAGATACAGTAAATTTGGTGTTCGAGCAATCTGAAAGGAGCATGTTCTTATTTGCGGTAGCACTTCATGCGTTTCGATATCGGCATATATCGGTTATTGACCCTGCGCACGAGCAGCGAAAATTTGAATAATGTTCCCGATTGAGTTATAAGCTCGTTTATGAGTCGGTTTTGAGATTATGTAAGGTGTATTTATTGAGTACGTAATATTTACCACTTAGAGGCCAGATTATAAGCACTATGGAGATTCTATATTATGTAAAACTAAATATAACACAAACTGGGCTGTCACCACACTCTCAATGTAAGGCCAATAAAATCAATTACTTGACTCAAGACGTTATTAAGCAATTATCGACATAATTGTTAATTACAGTTAGTTAAGAGTTGTATCGGTCGACTGTATCTAACAAGAAAAAAAAAATTTGTGTTAGTTGAAGAGTTAGACGAAGAAAGAAAATTAAAACAAAAAAAAAGATTGGTCAGATCTTGACTGTACCTACCAAGCAGTTAAAATAGCTTTATTGATGTTGATATTTTTTGAATTGTAATGAGCAATTTAAGGTCTTTTCGAAACTGCAGGAGTCTCCTCAAACATTATATAATAAATGATTACCACTAACAGTAGCTACTTTTAAGCACATGAGTATGTGCTTTTTAAACCAGAGTAACTCCGATTTAAAAACCAAACTACTAATATTTCAGCATTACATGCACCTAAAATCTCACTACAATCATCGACGAGAAATCAAATATTTCCATACCTCTTTCCTTTTCCATCGCTCAGTTACATCGCATGCCAGAAAGAGAGAGCTTCCACGAGTTGGAAGGGTCTATCATACAAGTACTAACAAGAGCTGAACCCATGAAATTAACGAATTTGAAACGAGTCAACCAAAATGGACACATGAAGCCATGGCTTTGGAACAAATATAATTGCGATTATCGGAAGTTTCTGTGTCGACAAGCTGGAAAATTACATTTCAAACGTTCATCGTGTAGTCAAGTTGTAGGTGTTCGGCCTAGCACACATGATGCCTAGAAACGCGGCGGTCAATGCCAATTCTAAAATTGCACTGAAAAAAAAAAACTTTTTTACTGATTACACACAAAGTACTAAAACTTTTTAACTGACCGATACGTGTTCATTATTTTTTATGTATGCTCAACGATCAGTCTGTACACTATGCGTTGTTTTATTTTAATCAACGATGATAAACCTATTTGTTTATTTTTTTTTTCGATATTGAGATTAGTCGGTAGCGATTTGAGATACCGTGTGGTGACGGCAGAGTAGAATACATTTGTCACCAACCCCTACTCTTCCCGTAGGTGTCGTAAGAGGTGACTTAGGGACTACACATTGAACAGGGAACGGGCAGCAGCGCTCTCTGATACAGTAACCTTTTAATCTGCGATCTCCAACCCGCTTGCCAAGCGTGGAGATTATGGCAAAACCCTCCACTTAAGTAGAGGAGGCTCATAGTCCAGCAGTGGACTGTAACGGGCCGTTAATTTGATTGATTTAATTTGAGATAAAATTACTACATTTGCTACTCGTAGCATAGTGATTGAACGTTAATGTCGTATGAACTATACAATTTTACCATTAAAAGTTTACTATCTTTCATTAATTGTTTTATGAGATGCAATGTTATTCATAGTTTGTCACATAGACTATGCCTTTGAACACGTTACGCATGACACGCGACAAATCAGAAAAATAAGAAAAGATATAAATTAAAATAAATAATATTATTGAGTTTACCAACAGTATATTTATATTATTATTATTATTCTTTTTTCTTAAATTTTAAGACTCTCCGTAGAGGTAATATCGGCACGGGCCGGAGCCAAGTGCTAGCGTAGATCTAATGTCAAAAATTTCCTCATGATCCTGCAAGTATTTAAAATAACTGCCTTTTGTAAAAGGACGAGAGTAGATGTTTGCATTTTCAGAGTATTTAGGCTGTGGTGGAGTGTTCTTGGGATTACACCTGTCGTAGATAAAATTATGGGTACTGTTTTGGTACTGTTGACTCCCCATTGTTTTTTTATTTCAATAGACAGATTATTACTATTATTATATTATTATTTTAGAACAATGAAAAACCGCTGCGAGTTTTCTCATTGTTTAAAATCTCTTAATCATACTTTTCGTGACGAAAGATAACCGTAAACATTATGCCAATATTTTCCACCATAATATGTGAGGATAATTAAGATCTGTAGAGTACTTTGATGTTGGTTTTACGGATTATCCTAACTGGGATTATCTCAATTAGAAAATTAAGTGTTTCAGGTTTCATAAACTCACGTTTTCACGCCAGTTATTAAAATTAAAGGATTATTCTCACAGGTTATATTCTTGAGGGATAATTGGATACCTACGGCTAATAGACGCATTTAATTATTTGACATCTACTTTATATTAAAAGAGTAGAATACAAAACAGGGGTTTTAATTATTATGTTAATTTATGACAGGGATATTTATTAAGCCTTCTAAAGCAGATACAACTATCCAAATATTTATATTTAAACATAATTCAATTTTTACTATTTTCATCTGTGTGCCTGTTGGCAAAGGCCTCCCCCAGTTGCCTCCATTCTATTTCGTTCGCAGCTGCCATTGTCCACGTTCGACCAGCCACTGCACATGACAGAGATTGCACTATATCAAATATATTACGGCGTAAGTTATCACTTGGATTCAATATTTTTGGACTTGTAAAACATTCCGCTGTTATCCCGGTACAGATTTAATGATATTAACTATATTAAAGTTAGAAAGTTTTGAACTTACGCACCTCTATCGTACGCTAAAAGCCAAAAGCTATATTTTCGCTCAGAAAGTGTTGTGCCTAGTTGATCAAACCCTCAAGACCTATTTTCTGCCAACTAATACTTCTGACGCCGTGCGGTGACGGCAGAGTAGAATACATTTGTCACCAACCCCTACTCTTCCCGTGGGTGTCGTAAGAGGCGACTTAGGGACTACACATTGAACAGGGAACGGGCAGCAGCGCTCTCTGATACAGTAACCTTTTAACCTGCGATCTCCAACCCGCCTGCCAAGCGTGGAGATTATGGCAAAACCAAACACTTGAGTGGAGGAGGCTCATAGTCCAGCAGTGGACTATAACGGGACGTTGATGTTGATGATGAATACTTCTGACTCCTAGAAAAAAAGGTACATTTTTACAATCTTAAATTTAAAATAAAAAAACGTTAGCAAGGATTATTGGCGGAAACGTCTTTGCCATTTATATTGCTTAACTCAAAAATCAGCATTTAGCATCAATCATCATCATTTTAGAATAGGGGATCGGACTGTTTACCACATTTTATGAATTATTATTAAAATATAGATTAGTAGTAGACGATTCGCGAAAAAATAAACAGAATCGGTTGAAAAACGAATTTACAGTGATTTTTTAAAGTCTCAATATGTCTGTCTCTTTCAAAAACGATTTTTTGTATGGAGATTATATTATGGCGTTACTAACAAATGACGTCACAAGTGGGTATGTGCCTCTCTTTCTCTGTCTAATCTTGAATTTCAAACTACTTTATAACTTGGTCAATTTTAAAGATAAAGCAAAAATTATTTTAGTGTTCGATAGCAGAAACTAACAAGTTTGGATTTATAAAATAAAAAAAAAGTAGTCCGATCCCCTATTTGTAGAATACACTCAAAATGAAGTGGATCTCTCAAGTCTGCCCTTCCATAGCCTACTTACCGTAGTACTGACACGTTAACCCCCATAAGAAGCACTCGATTATACAGGCCTTTAACTTTAACCCCATGTATTTACAGCTTCTAATCTACCAGCGAAGACCTGACGAACCAGGTCACCGGAGGTCATGACCGAAGGAAGGATGAGTGAGGTGACCCAGTTATCATGACCGGGTCGTAGAAATGCCAGGTATGCGGAACTCCCTGAAATGCTGGAAGTATCCTGTCTTCAGGGGAGTTTTGGTCGTATTAAACTGTTATGAAGTTTTTATAGGAGAAAATGTACGTCTTACATACGGGTATACTAGGGCACTAGGTGCTATGGAAACCAAACTTTTTCTAAGTGTCAATTATCCAAACTTTTTTTTTTTACTTAGTACTTTGCCGCAGCCAAAAATAAACGACATCCAAACACAAGGCTTACACAAGTGCACATCACACTAGGACGGGATTTGAACTTGCGACCCTGAGCTACGCAGGCACGCGCTGCTGTTGGTAAACTAAGCTACGGAGCCGAAGATATAGATTATGTTATTTTTTCAGCTTAAAATTACTTAATTTCAGTACATACAAAGAAAATTATAAATAATCATACTGCCCGCCTATTTTTTATAAAATGAAAATATTATTAAAATTCTACGATTTAATTATCTTCATTATAGTAAAAAATAACGTGATTGATGTAAAGGGGGAATGGAAAATCGTACAAAAAACTGGCAACACAGCGGATCTGTTGCAAACACCTGCAATTAATATGAACTATGCGTGGTTGGGGGCTGTTTGCCGTATGTTCTAGCTATTATAACTTTAGGTAAATTTAATTTTATGAAGTTAAATAGTACATGAAGAAAAACACCTCTTCCTCATGCTTATAACGGTCAATTGTTGTTTGTTTTAGAAATTTCCTCGATCTTCATCACATAGCTTTTACGACGCCGTAGCAACCGTAGCAAAACGCTACGACCAAGTAAAAAAACTTTTTGAAATTATTTAATAAATTATGGTGGAGGGAGCTGCCTTTTACTATGTAAATAGGGAGACTGCTTGATATCGTCCTAACAGAGTGAGCAGAGCGCTTAGGTGCATAGAAGAAAAGGTATAAAAAATAAGAAAATAACCTTCCACAGAGGCCAAAACCGTTCAGGAGTGGAAGTTTATTAGCAGATGATTATCACTCTATGGTCGTTTATAGCGATAATTGGACTGCGTTGATAATTATCATGGTAAGTCCCACTAGCCTTATATCAACATCAACAGCCCGTTACAGTCCACTGCTGGACTATGAGCCTCCTCCACTTAAGTGGAGGGTTTTGCCATAATCTCCACGCTTGGCAGGCCGGTTGCAGATCGCAGATTAAAAGGTTACTGTATCAGAGAGCGCTGCTGCCCGTTCCCTGTTCAATGTGTAGTCCCTAAGTCGCCTCTTACGACACCCACGGGAAGAGTAGGGGTTGGTGACAAATGTATTCTACTCTGCCGTCACCACACGGCCACTAGCCCTATAGCATTAAATAAAATCCAAGCCGTCAAATGACCTTAAAATATATCTCAAGGCCTCTAGTTGTTTATCCTGCTGCAATCCCAAAGGTGTCCAGTACTTGTGACCTGACCATGGCCTCTCACTGACCGCTGTCACACCTCCACTATGACATTATTCAACGAAGGGTGTTGTCGCTTTAAAATTCATGGAATGACCGAGATATGTTTTAACGTTAGTTAAAACTAAAAAGAATAGAGTTTTGGCTGACAAAGAACAGAACATTAGAAGACAAAGTTTCCATTTTTACGTGAGTGTTTCCGTTTTTAAATAAATAATACGAGTTTTGGCTATTAACACTAAATGTAATTTTTTGATTGCGCTTTGTAAAACTAGTATGACTGTAAATAAATAGTTTGTGAATTGTGTATTTCATGTCAGCGTTTTGAGGATTTATTTTAGAACTATTATATAACAATAATAGAAAAAATAACTGGCCAAGCACGTGTCGGACCACGCAAAGTGTAGGGTTCCGTAGTTGCCTAACAAAAGAATAGCTAAAGAGAAACTTAAAAAGAAACGTACCTATAACCTATTATATAGGTAGTACCTATATTTAATTTTATCTACAATATTATGTAAGTACTACGAATGAAAATTGATCCGCTGAGAACTAAGTTTTTGGAAATAAAAGTAGGCTAGACTAAATTTCTAAATAAAATTATAATAGTTTATGGAATATCTAACTGGAATTGAAAAAGAAATAGTATTGTAATTTCAAGTCTTTCATATGTTAGTATACTTAATTCTAACAAAAATAATCAAAAAATTTGAATATTTAAAGTGCTAATAATTGCAATCTAATAGGTAGGATTTCGAGGCACATCCGAACAGCATCCAGTCGCTCGCGCTAATGAGTGCGCGCGGCTGCCGCTCTATTTGTTACATCGACTCCCCGCGCGCAAGCCCCGCAGGGCCATAAGTTCCGCGGCGCGGCGCGCTTTATTCGAAATTCAAAATAGTTTTATTCGAATGTTTCGAATCTATATTACCACTCTGATATAAATAGTGATTAGGTCCGTCAAAAAAAAAAAAAGTTCCATTGGCAACTCGCGATTGTTACACATTTAAAACTGACTGGTAAATAAGGTAAATAGGTTATAAAATTATTTTAGTAAATGATGTTATGATTTTCTTTTTTCGCAATCTTTTTACTATTCTAATACCTACTTAAACTTGACTCTAACAAAAATAAGCACTTAAAATATTTCTGAAACGTAAACTAGCATCGAAAAATGGTTTTAGCAAGCCCCATTATTTTTTTAAACCCTATCCAACGATACCTCACACCATAAGGTAATCGTGAATTTAAAAAATAACCCCCACTTCACGTGTACCAGAGGAACTCTAAAAATTTTTTTTTATATATTTTATTCTTCTGCTTTGTCGGCATGATTTATATGTATGTCCATGCCAAATTACAGCCTTCTAACATTCATCAAAATATTTTTCTATGATATTTGTAGTACCAAATTTCTTACTTGTACTAGTACTTTTTATAAGTTGGTCTATTATTCGATAACCTGTAAAGCCTACTTGATTTTTTTTTTTTTTTTTTTGACAAGGACCTAATGCTTGTGTCGCAAAATCGACGTATCAAGCGTAACCGGACTTTTGGGGGAGCGGAAGGCTCTTACCCCTAGTATTATAGCAACAGCCTAAGGGCGCCCACTTGGGGGCACGGACCTCGGCCTAGGACGTTGCCATGGCGAGAAGCGCGTGGGAGAGGAATGACCCTGACGGGGTCTTCCAGGATTATGCAGAACTTGATTGGGTCTACCGCGTCCCCGCCGGCGGGTGCGGTTGCTACCAGAAGGGCATTCTGTGGAGTGTACTCTATTGGCAATGGCTCTCTCAACAAAAGACTGGATGGGATCAACAGGATCGGACAGAACATGCTTAGGCCGACGTTTTGTACGCGTAGCGGGGAAAGGGAAATAACCGGCGGTTTTCACGACCAGAGGATTCGGGTGGTGAGGCGCGGCATCGAAATAGCGACGTGAAGCGTCTATCATAAAACCTTTAATGGACGGTAGCTCGAGATCTACATGAAGGTCGACGTTACGAACAAACCACGGGCAACCGGTTGCCCGACGTAGGAAGCGATTTTGAATGAGTTGAAGCTTACGAATGTGAGTGACACCGGTGTGAGCGAAAACTACACTAGCATACGTCATGATAGGACGAATACAAGCGGTGTAAAGCCTCACCTTATTCCTAAGAGAGACTTTACTCCGCTTGCCTATCATGGGGTGAAGACGGCCTAAAACGAACGCGGCGTGATTGCGAACTTTCTGGATGTGCTTACCGAACGTGAGCCTAGCATCGAGAGTGACACCTAGATATTTCACCTCACGCACCCAGGGTACCGGGTGATCGAGAAGTTTGATCTGGGGGAGCGTGGGCTCAGGGCCACGAGTGAAAATAATGGCGGAACTTTTGTCGGGGTTCACTTCTATTCTCCATTTGCGGAACCATTGCCCGAGGGCATCTGCCGCAGTCTGGAGATTCGAAACTATCTGAGAGAGACGGGGGTGATTGGAATAAACGGCAGTGTCGTCCGCATAGAGGGCGAGTTGCACGTTCCTAGGTCTAGGCATGTCGCTAGTGTAAAGAGAGAAAAGGATGGGAGAGAGCACGGAGCCCTGAGGGACTCCGGCGCGAATCGGTCTGCGAGTCGAGAGCACGCCTTCGTATCTGCAGCGAAAAGAGCGATCGGTTAAAAAGTCTCGTATGATGTGTACGAGACGGTCAGGCACCTCGAGTTTGTAAAGCTTGAAAAGCAAGCCTTCGTGCCAGACTTTGTCGAACGCTTTCGCTACATCTAAGAAGACGGCTCCTGTAGGTCTGGGCTTGTTCTTGAGGAGAACAGAGTAGACGTCCTCCACTATGCGGTGGACTTGTTGGACGCACGAGTGTTTGGGACGAAAACCAAACTGCTCGTTGGGGACAAGGTTGTGGGAGAAAGCAAAGTCAGAGAGTCGAGATCGGATTACCCCCTCATACATTTTACCCATGTTAATGAGTAAACTGATCGAGCGGTAAGAAGTAGGGTCGTCGGCGGGTTTGCCAGGTTTGTGAATGCCGATGACGACAGCTTCCTTCCAAGCTTGTGGAAAGATGCATGCCTTCATGGCCGAGTCAAAGATCTTGGTCAGAACTGAGATGAGGTGGTCGGGAAGAAGTTTCAGGACACGGTTGGTGATGCCGTCCATGCCTGGGGATTTACGGGGAGCTAATGCCTTTATGAGGTCTTTCACCTCCTGTTCTGTGACGCAGCGCAGGGGTGGGTCAGTCGGCGGGAGAGAGGCTCTGCGGTTGAGTTCCGTAGAGACCTCTATGAGAAAGTCAGGGTCTGCAGGGACTGTGCTGGGAGTGCACTGTGCTGCGAGGCTGTCTGCCAGACATTCCGCTTTTTCGTCGTCGTCAAAAGCGGGGGGCTGGTTGGGACGTTTGAGAGGGGGCATGGGAGCGACTGCGTCCGCTTTGAGCGAACGAGATAGGCGCCAGAAGGCCAAGTGAGAAGGGACAAGTTTACCGAGAAACTTCTCCCACCTACCGTCCCGTAAAAGAGCTACCTGTGCTTGCACCTCCCTGTGCAAGGCACGCATAACCCTTCGGTTCTGTTCGGTGGGAGCAGCATCGTAAGCGCGAATAGCGGCGTTTCGCTCAGTCCTCAGAGCACGTATTTCGGGCGGCAAGTCAAAGCGACCGTCAGGTCGTACTGTAACTTGCCGAGAGCAGCTGCTCACAACGCCCTGTATGTGCTTGGTGAGGCAGTCAATGGCGAGGTTAATGTCGTCTGGGGAGGAGAGAACGGGGGGGATGCTATCCAGGTGAACAGACCGGAAAGAGGCCAGCGAAGACTGGACTCTGTCCCAATCCACCACCGTTTTAGTCGGTCCGTGACTGTCAGGGCCGGGTACAGGGGTACGCGAGTCGAGACCCAAAAGAACTGGGCGGTGGTCGGATTTGAGTTCATGTCGCACTTCTAACTCACTTAAGCGTAGAAAGCCTACTTGATGTTGATAGTTTTCCTTTTAAATTCATCATATACACTACTACCATGATTTTTTTCACGTTTCCATATACAACGGTTTTGCTGGTAGAGGGGGGGGAAACTTGACTCTAACAAAAATAAGCACTTTAAAACGGAATATTTCTAAAACTTACACTAGCATCTAAAAATGATCTTAGCAAACCCCCATTGTTTTTAAAAGACCTATCCAACGATACCTCACTCTATAAGGTAATCGTGAAAAAACAAAATAACCCCCTCTTGACGTGTACCAGAAGAAACATAATTTTTTTTTTTTAAGATTTTATTCTTCATCTTTGTCGGCATAATTCATATGTATATTCATACCAAATTACAGCCTTCTGGTACTAAGAGTCTCTGAGCTAAGCCGCGGACGGACAAACAGACAGACGGACAGACCAAAACTATAAGGGTTCCTTTTTTACTACGGAACCCTAAAAACGGATGCTCAGCTACGAATGGTCACGCTCAATGCCTCTTACAGGGTGAGCAGGAGCACGCAGAGGCTAAGCTAGTTACTGTTAGTGATGTGTCGTCACATGCCTTTATCTAATTCATATGGATTTTTATATTATAATGTATTAATTTTGACTAATGTGATCTGATGTTACCAGACTCTTGCAATTCAGATTCTAAAAGAGTAACTATAGAGTAAGTTAAGGTTGCCTGGAAGAAATTGCTACCTTAGCATTAAGCCACCTATCTGTACACCCCTTCATCTATCTTTTGTACTTTCAAGCTATATCCATGTGTGCAATAAAGTATATTCTATTCTTTTCTAAATCCACATAAAAGACTTCTAAGAGCGTCACTGGTCTAGTGGTTAGGGCCGCTGTCTTCCGTCCGGGAGACGCGGGTTTGATCCCCACCAAATACCTATGTGTTTTCGAATTTCAAATTCATTATATACGTTTATTCGACGCTCTGTAGGAACACGGTGTAGGAAAACATCGTGATGAAACCCACACACTCCTGCGAAAAAATTCAATGGTTGTGTGTGAAGTCGACAAACCGGCACTGGGCCAGCGAGGTCGACTAAGGCCGAATCGCCCTAATTCAGGGTAGGCTCGAGCCCCTTTATGAGCTGTTGATGAAAAGACTTATTAGCACTTATTCAATGTCGGTTAGGCCATCGCTAATTAATTTGGCCATAAAGATGTCATCAAGACGTCGGACCACGTTACAGCGTCTTGACCTGTGCTCGGTCGTTTCTCTTGATTAGCTGATCGATCTTGAACCCCAGCTGTAATATAATATGGAACAACTCTACCAGTTTTAGTATACATTGCTGCTCCTCAGTAGTCCAAATGAAAGAAATAATTTACCTAACACACCGGCTGCCTAGCAAACACTCTGAAAACATTGTGGGATCGACACATAAATTGTTTAAATGTCAGTTGCAAATTATAGAACAAAAAATATTATTTTTCGTTTGCTATATGTCAGATACCGAGTATAAACCTTATTGAATGAAAAATGGTAAACCACTTCCTTGGCCGACCTAACAATAATTATAATAATACTGAAATTGCTTCAAATCTGTCAAATCTGGCTAACAGCTGACGTAGTTTGATACTATAAATTATTTCTTCCAGATGGACGAAATAGAAATTAGCAGTGAGCGTATGCATATCATTCGCTCTTCGTATATACCCTAGGGGTTTCTAGAAGGGTGTCTTAGTTTATACTTATAATAACGATTGGTGATGTGAATAAATAAATAATTAAAAAAAAAGGTAACATGTTTCAAATACAGAGCTGCTTTGATCTAAGTTCTCTAACCACTGATAGTCAAATGAAAAATAACACTGAGAAAAATTTTATGAGCCGTACACCTTACATTATAGCAAAGCTCTAGAAAATACGTAGAAAAACGGGATAGACGGACGTAATGAGCTAGACGCATGACGCGTATGAGTCTTGGACTCATTATAAGTAGAATTGCTACTTAATTTAGAGTAATTCGTCGACTCATTATAAAGAGTGACTTACCCCAGTGCACTTTTTTCTCAGTGTATCGTAAAAATCTCTATCATCCACCAACTTTTTGAAATTTGTTCTATATTATGTTCTTATTTTACATAAATAGGATAGTATAGACAGAGAGCTTTCTTTCAATTCAATTACTACGACGACATAAACAATATGTTTGTGCTTTTCTTCGGTCAACCGTGACCTGCCTTTTTAGAACATTTTCCTGCCTGCCTTTTCCTTTTTAAAAGGACAGCAATGCAATCTTCATCAACAGCTCACATACGTCTCCACCGAGGGGCTCAAGCCTACCCTGAATTAGGGCGATTAGGTCTTAGTCGACCACGCTGGCTTAATGCGGGTTGGTTGACATTGAATTCTTTTGTCTGCTGTAATGCAATCAATATAGCAGAAAAAAGAATGCAATGCAAGCAATGTGTTGTTGGTGCAGCAATGTATTCTGAAAGCGACATATACTAGGTAGGCCTACTGTAGTAAGGGACTGGTCAATTTCAAGACTGAATCCTGGGCAATAGCCGGAAAGAGCTCTATCTATATCACTTTAATTGTTTCTAAGGAAGATATAGTAAGGTATATTTTTATTGCTATAAATTTTGCAAGTCTGATGTTGCTGGGCATCTGGCTTTTAAAATGCCCGAAAGAATAACAACCTTTGTAGCTGAGCGGTAGATCGTTTCTCATTCCGGAAGTTCCGGGTTCGGATCCAGGGGGGACAATGGTCTCGATCCGGGAGATCATCTTCTAATTCTAATTTTAAAATCCGGCTATCCTTTTCGTTTTCATGACCAATGAAAGAGAAGTGATGAATTCAGACGAACGAATGATATTATTTTGAATGAATGATAACCTAAAATAAGGGTATAGCTGTCAGATTAAGAGGTTGTTTTACGTGTTCTCTAAAATTTTGCAGTCAACGCGTCTATAGGGTTCAAATTCGATATTTGACAGCTCAAATATTAGGATGACCATCTCCTCTCCCTTTTTATTAATCTTTAAAAGATGAAAAGGACTGACGAACTTAAATTAAGGATTAGAGCGTGACTATGTGAATCGTGACCAATATGTAGTCAAACAAACATCACCTTGTGAGAATATCCTATCTGTTTGGTTAGTTAGGACATTGCAGGCTGAGTCACTAGATATTATCTGAAAAGTAACAAGTAAAAATTGTAAGATGAGCCATGTCAGAGCCTATCGGCAGCTTTAGAACTCTGACACCAGGGATTTTGTGGTCTTTTACCTTGCCCGAGTTTTAAAACGGGTTAATAATTACTTTTAGATCGAAATTAAAGCCATAATGCTGCAAGCTATGATGTTATTATACATTTTAGATATAATACGATTGATTATCATTTGAACTAAAAAAAATATATATAGATTAGCTACAATTTTTATCAACAATTTGTTTTTGAACGGACCTAGACGTTAGTTCTACCAAAGTAAAGTAGAATTGAAGCTACTAATTATTTACTAACAATCAAAAGATAACCCGACGACACCAAAACTATCCCCTGCACTGAACTTAAAATACCCGCTCGGGTGTCTCCGGCTATCTTCGTTCGCGTTCGCTATTCAATCTACCAGTTCTGCTGCAAACAAAAAGGTCAGATGGCGTCGGCCTAGTTTCACCGACAATCGGCAAAGGTCGGCAGACAACGGGAAGAGTGATAACACGCACGCCAATGTAAACGTGTTATGTAATAACAGTTTGTTTTCTTTTATGTGCTCGTGACATGCGATTTGGAGGATTTCCGTAAACACGAGCTGAAGGGTATAGTTGCTGTCACGAGAGAAGAAAGAGGGTGTTCGATGAGTCGTCAAAAACAAAGTGTAACAAGGTTTAACGTCTTTCGTAGTGACGTAGTGTACCCGTTTCGAGCCATAGAAAAACTGATAAGTTTAGGTTTATATTGAAATCTAAACAAACGCAGGTGATCTGTAGAACTTTAAATCTCAAAATTGTATGGTTCTGCAAAAATAAGCATTGTGTACTTTATGACAATGACAAATTAACCCGATGATGATACAAAACGAGCTTTTATAATACTTTTGTTTGTCTCCTAGAACTTTTAATCGCTCGCGATGTTTGCTTGGCCAATATACTTAGATTTGTATCTCTTTTTGCTTTGTCTTTCACATAGATTAATGAAAATGACAGAAATAGCTTTAGTAAATTGTGTCGTATGCTTCTTGTAAAAACTTTTGAGCTCCGCAAAACCGAGAATCCAAAGATTTCAGACGCGCGTCGTCGTCGTCGCCTCGAAGCGATCGTCTTTTGTTCCTCTGAGCGAGAATCACGCCCTGACTTTTACGGAGATACGCAAGATAAGGTCCAAAAAGGATGTTTGCGAGTGACCTACTTGGAAAAATCAACGACAAATATATCCAAGTACGCTTCCGGTGATAGCGGTTAAAATTACGAGTACACTGATTGTCTTTTACGACTGCCCCCAATAGCGTGATTTATGGCAAATGCGGAGATGGGGAGATGAACGAGTGATGTACTGAAAATTGAGCCAAGGTTTTGTTTTGGTTGGATGTAACAGAGGCACGGGGAGCTGAAATGGACATAAAATTGTCCTATTAGCGCTTCAAACATAACAGCCTTCGTGGCCGAGTGGTCGAGATTTCGCCGCTCGTTACGGAGGTTCCGGGTTCGATTCCCGGTGGGTACAATGTCAAGCAAAAATCTCTGTGTGAGACTTTTCCCAGTTTGGTTAGGACTTTGCTTTGCAGGCTGAATCATCGATTGTCCGAAAAGAAAGATGATTCCGTGTTTCGGAAGGCACATTAAGCCGTTGTTGGTCCCAGCTACTATATAGGCTTTTGACGGCTCTATAACACTGGCACTAGGGTTTGTGAGGTTGGTTGTCGACCTTACAACCTACACGACGAAGAAAAAGAAGAAGCGCTTTAATAGCAATCATAGTCTTTATCGTCTTGGATATATTTGTCGTTGGCCCAGAAAGTCGTTACATAGACGGCGATGAAAAGTGTGTATCAGATGTTGCTGTTAGCAGAAGTACCATGAATGTGTTTGCTTGCTGGATGTATAGGTATGTAAGCGTTAGCAATTGATTATGTATCCTTGAAAACGGGAAAATACCCAGAAAACCATCGGAATTTATGAAGCAAATATTTTCTTCACAGAAGAGTTTAAAATATGACCAGAGACCTGACCTGCCAAGCGCACACCCCTAAGAACATTGATTGGCATTTACGAGTGCTCTCAATGAGTTGATTTATAGCATCAACCATCTGCAAATTCCAGCCGCTGAGAGAGAAGAATTGATTAATGGAACAGATGTTAGTTTCCTCATTCTGTTACATTTTGTATTCATAGATTTTCTGTTAATTCGGCTGAAACATCAAAAGTTTTTTTTTCTCCTGGTAATTTATTATACTAAAGCGCATAGAGAAAATCCTTCCTCCACTATTAGATATGCACGATTATGTCAAATGGTGAGTAAACCTACACACTTCTGCGAAAAAATCAAAGGTGAAGTATTACAATGCGTTTGAAGTCGACCAACTTGCACTGGGCCTGGTGAACTAAGGTCTGATCGTCCTAATTTAACTCTTTTGATGGGGACGTATTGTTCATGATAATGATTATTATATCGAGGATTTAACCCTTCGGTCTCCATGCAGCCTCTAAAGGCTATACCTGCAAGGTTACCCAAGAGACAATCCTTAATTTCAATTGGGGGATAATTAATTATATGAATTATGGGGGATATTGCGTGGTATTGCTACGAAAACTCTTCTAAATGGATGTTTTTAATTACTTAAATAGACGGTCAAGTGAAACTGCGTTTTTTTTTAAATTAAATCTTTATTTAAAGAGCTTAGTCACACTAAGCGACTATGTCGCTCTATACAGCCACTAGACCTTAAAAAATTACTTATCAAGTTTGAGACCAAGAAACAGCCACAATTAGCTGCTTCTTGCCCTTAAACCCGACCGAACTAATTTATACAATGCCTTGGCTTCCGTGGATAAAGGAACTGCCAAAACACTGTTACAACCTCCCACTTGTTTGAAATATTTACACCTCATTTGTACATCAAATCTGATAGATTCGTTCCGAATACATTCCATCAAAATATGATAAACATCCTCCACAATATTACATTCAGAACAAACCGGTGAATCTGTCTTACGCATCATAAATGCAAACTTATTTAATCAACCCTATTTAAGCAGCTATTAATCCAAGGAGAATTCATGCTGATTGATAAGTTTCCGAAACGACAAAGAAAAACTTTAAAAATCTATTTAAAATAAATTTATTTCTCAACGTAGTTTCCTTCTACCTCGATGCATTTAGTCCAGCGCTTCTCCAATGCCGTTACACCAGTTTGATAAAAAATTTTCTCCAACCCCTCAAAATACTCGTCCACGGCAACAATGACTTCTTCATTTGATGAAAATCTCTGGCCACCTAACCATTTCTTCAGGTTTGGGAATAAGTGGAAGTCACACGGGGCCAGATCCGGGGAATAGGGTGGATGCGGTAGCAGTTCGAACCGCAATTCATGGAGTTTGGCGACTGCAACCATTGACGTGTGTGCAGGTGCGTTGTCATGGTGGATCAAAACTTTTTTCTTGGCCAAATGTGGTCGTTTTTTCTGGATTTCTTCACTTAATTTTTGCAGCAAGCTTGCGTAGTACTCTCCATTTATTGTTTTTCCTTTTTGCAGATAATCCACTAAAATAATCCCTCGAGCATCCCAAAAAACAGTCGCCATCACTTTGCCGGCCGACAAAACCGTTTTTGCTTTCTTCGGCGCAGGTCTTCCGCTCTCAGTCCACTGCTTAGATTGTTCTTTTGTCTCGGGAGTATAATGATGTATCCAGGTTTCATCGACTGTTACATAACGCCGCGAAAACTCGTTAGGATCTCGGTTAAACAGCGCCAAACACTCCGATGAATCGTCCACTCGACGTTGCTTTTGGTCAACAGTGAGCAAACGCGGCACCCATCGCGCGCAAAGCTTTTTCATTCCCAAATGTTTGTGCAAAATATTTAAAACGCGTTCAGATGAAATGCTCACCATCTCTGCTATCTCTCGCAACTTCAAGCGCCGATCATTCAATACAATTTTGTGAATTTTTTTGACATGTCCGGATTCGTGACTTCATTTGGACGGCTAGACCTGTGGGCGTCTTCGCAGCTCTGTCTTCCACGTTTAAAATCAGATACCCAGGTGTGAATTGTACTCAATGCAGGAGCAGAATTACCTAAAACACTGTCTAGCTTGGTTTTAATCTGGGTTGCTGTTTTCTGTTTTAAAACGTAAAACTTTATCACCGCACGAATTTCGTTTCTTTCCATTGTTAAGAAAATTTACGACAGAGAAAGTTCTACGTCCTATCAAACAAATTCCACCAGTTCGATTAAATTCAAATTTGGCGTTCTATTTTCAAAAAGATGCCAAAATATAATGTAATATATTTTTTTTGCGTATCATTTTTTTAAGTTCGTCGTTTCGGCCAGTTATCAATCAGCCCAGGTAGGTTCCGGTTGAATCGTTTTGTACCAAATACCACACAATTTTGACCTTTCATCAAAATATTCCTTCCACAATGAAAAACACCGTTTCCTAACTACTTTTAAACATTCAGAAAAAGAAGGAAAACATGAACTATGAATGCCATCTGTGGAAGCTTGTTTCGCCAAACTGTCTACTTTTTCATTATCCACTATGCCGCAATGAGAAGGTATCCACTGCATAAAGACGTTTTTTGACAATAAATGAAATTCGAAAACCATACTAAGTATTGTATAGACTATCGGTGGACCTCGAAAATTCGAGACACATCGAGCCAAATGAAAAAGTGCACTTTTAGAACTGCGTTCAAGTTGTACCTTTGCGAGGTTTTCACCTAAAAGAATTACCATCCCGAACAAAATATCCTAGATTGTTGAGGTTCTTAAGTTGCGGTATGTAATATTCTGTACGGCTACAATTTCAGCAAACATTATTTAATTTCTGCCAAAACATTATTTAACTGTTTCACTACGACGACATTAGCAAAAATATTATGCAAAGCCATCTGAACTATTAAGTGTAAATGTGCGTCAATATAGGCTATTGCCATACTATTAACTTGTAACTATAGCGAAGTTAAACTGTTTGTCTGGGTGTGACCTCGACATGGTTCTCTTGTTTTTATGCTCGGTTTGAGGCCACAAGTACGCTTTTATCTGTTCGTTAAAAACAATGTTTAGTGCCGCGCGAAATAAAACCATCAAATGTTGATGCCTTGGATGTGTAGATTTTTGAACAGCATTTGATACGATCGAGCATAAATCTAATATTGAGGGATAAGAAAGATTTCGAAGATTTCTCTTTATCATTTTTTGAGTATTATCAACAGCTCGTATACGTCTCCACCGAGGGGCTCGAGCCTACACTGAGTATGTAGAAATATTTTTGCTTTTAATAATGGATTCTATATTTCCAACTGTTATTCAATAGTTTTTGAGTAATTATTGAATAATCTAAAAACATTACCTACATTTTATTGGCGATTCTTCAATTTGGTCTCTTATTGATTTTTGAAGAGTAAAAAAAGTTTGCTCCTATTCTATTTTTGCGTGGAGAAAATGGAAGCTTTTAGATCCAAATAAGAACCTATCCTGTTATGCATTTTTATGTGCCAGATTCTATTACGGGGAATCCCCAAAATATTTCAGATCTTAGAACCTAAATACATCGTCTCTACTATCTCAAATATAATAATTGTAGTAGGACATGCTAATGAGAGAAAATTTAATACCAAAAATGGTTCATTTATTAGAGCATTTAAAGCATGGTGAGTCTTGCAAATTCTAGCGTTAAAAAACTATCCAAAATATTGCATTCTAATACTCTTATGTGGTGGCTATGGATCGGTCGCGCTGGAGTGCGATTGGAGAGGCCTATGTTCAGCAGTGGACTTTAACAGGCTGAAATGATGATGATGATGACTCGAAAGTTTATATTTTTGAAGATCTGTCCAGCTAACATTCCACAAAATATCTTTAATTTTTTTTTTGTGCTTTTTAGTAAATAATTTTGTTCTCTATAATACAGAACGACAAGTAAACAATGCAATTCAATTGCTTCATTAGGTTCATGTCGTTGCTCGCTGAATCATCAATTTTAATAATCGATAGTGAATCGGTGAGTCTTCAGCTGATATTCGATTTTATAAGCGCAGGAGTTTAGCACTCGCACAGTATTAAAATAATACGTCACAATGAATAGAGGTGATGCTTGGGTTAATAATTTTTTTTAGGATATCTTAGTGAGAGCCTTCACCGCTGCCATCACAATAAGTAAGGATTTTTCACAATGCTCGAGCTTCCAGAGATTAAACGCAACTCATTTAATTTTATGCATGAAGCACCAACCAAATTAATATTTGACTCATTCTTTTTTGGCGACTCACTCAATACCGGATTATGACTTGCAGGATTACAACTCGAATGTTGGCTGGAATTGCATCGCCATACATTTGCCTTTGCCATTGTTGTATGACATTGTGTGACAAGTTGAATGGAATATCCGACAGTTGCGTTCGGTTCATAAATAATTTAGCAGCATTGTGATTTTGTTGTTTGATTAGTGAGTTGATTTTGTTTCGTGTGCATTCTCGTGGATTGTTATTGCAATTAATTTTAGAATCAGTTAGTAGAATGTCAAGCTTATAAATAATTATTTAAATGTATACATTTCAAACAATTCCAATACCTATACGAATATTGTCAATTTTCATATTTGTAGCCAGCTATGTAACATTTTTTTCAAAGGGTTTGATTTTCAGATGAAAAATAGCAAGGTCTAAATTGTTCTTATTTAAAAAATGAATAAATATTTTCTCAAAGAAAACTCAGTACCTAATTAGTGAGGACCTCATCCTTCTGCATTGTAGGGTAATATAGTCTGATATAGTAGTTAACGCTGTGTGGTGACGGCATAGTAGAATACATTTGTCACCAACCCCTACTCTTCCCGTGGGTGTCGTAAGAGGCGACTTAGGGACTACACATTGAACAGGGAACGGGCAGCAGCGCTCTCTGATACAGTAAACTTTTAACCTGCGATCTCCAACCCGCCTGCCAAGCGTGGAGACTATGGCAAAACCCTCCACTTAAGTTGAGGAGGCTCATAGTCCAGCAGTGGACTGTAACGGGCCGTTGATGATGATGTTGATTATAGTAGTTAATATTAGAGATGATTAGAGCGTCATCAGTGGTCAAGTGGCTAGGATTTGATCCCCACCACATACTAATGTGTTTTCGAATTTTGAATTCATAATTGTACATTATTTCGACGCTCTTACGCTGAAGGGAAACATCGTGATGAAACCTGGACACTCCTGCGAAGAAATTCAAAGGTTATGTTTGAAGTCGACCAACCTGAACTCGGTCAGCGTGGTCGACTAAGGTCTAATTGCCCTTATTCAGGGTAGGCTGGAGCCCCTCGGTGGGGACGTATATGAGCTGTTGATGAGATAAATCTAATATATTGTGACCACGATTTGCATTACACTGTGGAACAAAGGTGGAGGTGGTCTATTTAACTTAAAGATTGATATTTCGAGAGATGTTTTTTTTATTTTCTATTTCAAAGATCTTTTCACACGCGCAGTCTAACCTAGAATATCCTCTCTTTTTTCCAAGTTAAAACTTATATTCCAAATTCAAATAAATCCAAATGTTTACGGCCAGCAACAGTCAAAGAGGCAAAGAGGTATAGGTATGTACACATACCTAACACACTGTAAAATCATTAAAAAAATAACATTTATTCACGACTATAGCTTTCCACCCGCGGCTACGCTCACGTTATGTAAGATTTTCCTGTGGGAATAAGACTTTTTCCCGTTATAATGCTATCCTATGTGTTAGTTCAGGGTACAAACTAACTCCATCCAAATCCGTTCAGTAGTTAAGGCGTGAAAGCGGAACAAATATCCTTTTTTTTTTTGACGGACCTAAACACTATTTATACCAGAGTGGTAATATAGTGGGCGCGGACTTGCGGGGGAGCAGAAGGCTCGTACCCCTTAACGAACTAATATCCAAACATCTAAACATTCAAATATTTTTTCACATTTATAATATTAGTATGATTATTGTAATATTAAAGGAATGACGATACGAAAACGAAAAAGTAATAAAATAAAAAGCCATGGAGTAGGCGGACAAGCCCTGTCGATTAAAATGATTGATTCGAGTATTTTCACACCATTATTGAAAATGACTCAATTCTTTCCTTATAATGGTTATACAAAGAAGATTAGAATTGGTAAATGTATAAATGTTACAAAGTAAACCAGTGTAATAGTAAGTAACTCACATTTAGATGTTTTTCCTTATAAAATGGTGCAGGTCTCGGGATACGAGGGACAGGTTCACAAGTTGGCCATTGTTGATGAGACATTGGTCCTTCAGCGGATAACTTGATTTTGTACTGGTTTAAAGATTTCCAAAATTCTTAGATGGCAGATTTTCAACAAAAAGTCTAGACTATCCAACATTTCAGTAATATCACAAAAAAAAACAAACAAAAAAAATACAAAACAAAAGTATATCACAAAACTTTACGCTCCGGTCCCACCATACCCCTGCCTGGCCATACCCCTGGGGTACGTGGGATGAAACTAACCACCATAGTGACTTACTAACTGCCACGTTTTTATTAAAGTGTTTCTTCATACATAACTAGTTCGGTCAATTATTTGATTAGTCACAATTAAGATTTTTATGTATCTTTCTTGCGACATGTAAGTAAACCTCACTAAAAACTCCTTGCACAAGTTTTATAAAACTCAAACTTCTACATTGGAGTGGTGGTGGTGGAGTGGTGGTGTGGTGGTGTGGGAGTGAGGGGTGCTTCTAATTCGGATGCTAACTACAAGTCATTGCCGTTACAAGTGCAAACCAAAGACAGCAATGTAATCTAAAGTAGTCTAGGGAGATGCTAGGGCTACATCTAGGGAGATGTCTGTTTGTCTGTCTGATGATCTGTTTATTATAAAATTGCACTTACCTATCGGTGACCGGGGTTAACCCAGTGCTCTTTTTGGCAGTTACGTTCTCCACTTTGAACACTTCACTAAAACTATTAAAATGAAACACTACACCTACACCTACACCTACAATATTATTGCGATTGGCAGCGTTACATTTGACCTATGGAGGCATATTTAAAGCTAATTATTACTTTGAGCTAAAGTTACTGCTAATTATATTTATATCTTCGATTCGATATTCGCTGGTGACTTTAGACCTGAAACAAACAAAAAATATTAAAATATAAACAAATATGTGAGGATATCTCATAATTATTATTATTGTATTTTAAAATAATTCTTTAGTTAATAAGATAAAAATAAACAATCAAAACAATAAACAAACTTTTAGGTTATGTTTTTTTAGGGTGCGTTCTAAAATTGTATGAAAACCTATCCCTGCGTTTCGAGACGCGCTGAAATCGATTTTAGCACACGTAAAGGCAGGCAAAACCCATACAATCTTTTGGTTTTCTGATCGCTGACGGCGCTGACAGTTTGATTCGGAACACACCCAATAAAAAAAAAAATGGCACCTGTAAAATTATTTTACGCGCGGATATACGAAAACTTTTTTCCTGTGTAAGATAATGTTCGAAATTCAAACTAATTTTTCTCTCTAGACATGAGAATGGTTTGCATGTTAGGAAATGAATAAGCGATTTTCGGCCCTGTTTTCGGGCATTAAAAGCCAACTTACCGAGGTGGAGAGGTGAAAATGATATTTAATAAAAGTATCTACTATACCATACCAACCAATCAACGATGACGCCATAAAATACGCTATAGAATCTAAACCTGCTTCGACTTTATTACTTTTGGCGCCAATAAATATTACCTATTGTTATTTGCCCTACTCTGTACAAATTTAGCTCATGGAAACCAATCACACTAGTCGGAGCTAAAATATTTTCTAAAAGCCATAAATGCCTAAAAGAAAATGCAAGACCGCAGAAAACAAAGCGTTCGATTTACAAAACGGCTAAAGCCGCGTTTCCATTATGCAAGTAGCCTGCATGCAGCTTGAGTAATGGAAACGTAAACATGCATGCACACTGAAAATTGCATGCGGGTAGTTTTGAACTTGTAAACATAATGCGCTGACGCTTGTCTGTGCAAGTGATATGTAAGTTGCGCACGCAAGTGCCAGTTTAGAAACATAAACGAGTGACATAGGTCGCAAAATTGTATCGCTCATCTACTATCTGGTTCTCGGCAAGCAGCAGTTACCACAGCACGTCTTCTGGGGCCTGGGGTCCATGATGAACACACTTATTGATACAAGGCCTGGCTCAAACACTTGCACGCCAGTAAAACCTTGCATGCGAGGTGCTAGCTCTATAAATGAAATTTCCCATTCAAGTAACTTGTAAGCTAGTGTGACGTCATACTTGCATGCAAGCACTTGCACAATGGAAACACGCCTTAAAACATCAAAGAAATTCATTGAACAGGCTAGCCAGCCAGTAATTTGTACCCTCGCCCTTGGGTACAGACGATTCGAGCTCGTAAAACTGAAAATGCTCGCGCCAGGCAAAATCATTCCACTCCCAACGAACTTTTAACTCTACCATTCAGCTCATAAAGTCTAAATTGAGTAAATAGTTCTCACCAAGTGCAATGTTAGGCGGCTCGCATTTTGAATGTCAAACCAATGATCGCTGAGTGCACTGACTGTGCAATAAAGATATAATTTATTCACGTCTGTGTAAATAAGATGATTGCCGAATTGGATATTTGGGTGTTTAGCAACAGGACACGCCGCCGTGGGGAGACAGGCCGGCAGACAGACAGACTATTATTATGTGTGGGCGCTGTCCTTTTGCTGGTTAAAAAACGATTGACCCTGCACCTAGTAACTGATATGTCTGGAGGAATATGAATAAGGAGGACATAAACAGAACATATTTAATGGAGTATGAATCATCTTGTTTGTGCCATACTGATTTTGCCGGAACTTCAACCTCCTTTCACACAATAACACTGTAACGAAGCATTCGTCCTCTTGAAGGTTAGGGTAGGTCCTCTTAGATTCACACACTGGGCCACAACACTAAAAGTTCTTTGAAAATGCCTGGAAACAAATAACCACAATTGGTTATTTGTTGCCAAGACATAATTGACGACATAATTAGTATTTAGTATTGATATTTAGTATTTTGAACTCCAAACTATAGGAGGGGTCCTCCTATAGTTTGGAAATACTAGTTCAAAATATTGGAAATACTAATTAAGTCTAAGTATAATGTTTGATTGATCATCAACAACTACTGCTTACTTTTATTGTGAAAAAGTGTTTACATACATACATACTGATATACTTGCCCACCGAGGGGCTTGAGCCTACCCTGAATTAGGGCGATGAATCAGGCCTTCCTCAACCATACATGCTCAGTGCGGGTTGGTCAATTTCACAAACAACCTTTGAATTTCTTCGCAGGAGTGTGCAGGTTTCCTCACGATGTTTTCCTTCATCGTAAGAGCGTCGAAAAATCGTATTAAGAATTCTAAACTTTTGACTAGTCAAAAAATCCAGGGAATTTAGATCACGATTCCAGACCCAATAGCTTACAGCACTGCATTGGAAGCTGAGACGCCGTGTGTCACGGAACTATCATCAATCATAGAATTCGAGACGCCTGCGAATATGATCATAGCAATGATAGATGACGAATACGGAGATGGCGTCGGGTATGACGATCGTGTTTGATTTCTAGCGTCGTTATGGGTGAAAAATGTAGTTTGCTTAGGTGATACCTAGGTATGAAAGGCGACAGCACGGAGACAAATACAACAAAAATTTGTATTTGTCTCCGTGGGCGACAGTATTTTTTTTTCCTAAACGACGAGAAACCTCTCAAGATTATCGATTTACCTCAATGCATTAAAAAAGAGTTTATTTTCCAATACTGATTCTTCATGAGTAGCTGTCAAAATGCACAAGGCAAAGTATAGTTTAAGCGTAATACACACCAAAGCCGCCGACCCACCGGCATAGCCCGCCGACACAACCCGGCGGCCTATAATATAAAAAGAATCATGTTGCCAACATACCCGCTCGTGTTGCCCGCCGACATTTTGGACGCATGTCGGCGGCTTCCACGCAAGCAGCGCTCAGTTGCCCAGCGACACTCAAGCATGATGACGTGCTAGCTAGTATTTACGACTTGGAGTGGCCTCATGTCGAGCCGCCGACATGCCGCCGACAAAGGTTTCCGACTTGCAATGAGTGAAGCCGCCAACTAGCCCGTCGACAAAAAGTCGCCGACATAGACAATAATATTTTTGCCGAGATGTAAAAGCACATAAAAGTCCAAAGTAAGCGGATAGGTATAGTGAAAACATTCGTACAGAACAGATTTCCTTTCTTTCGAAAATGGAATAAAGGTTTAAAGGATCAGGGAAATTACGTTTGGATTGATAAAGATAACAGACGTCAATGCTTACGTTACAATACATTTACATTCAACTGCAGAATGTCTCGGCCTACCCTCGCCAACAAAGCTAACGATGGGCCTGCAACAGATAAACGCAATGCAGTAACCACAGGCAGTAACCTAGTTCTACTCTAGAATTACACTTCACATTCTGACATCTGTTCACTGTCCCAAATCTTTTTATTTAATAAAAATAAATAAAAAATGTAAAAACCCCCGAAGCAAAAAAATCAAAACATTAAAAAGTCAAAAATAATACCTATTGTTGAGCCATCAAATTCAATAAAGTAACACCTATCTATATATATTTTAATTTTATTAGAGAAATTGATGGATGGCACGATTTGGTTTGCTCGTTGAAATGACGCTATAATGTCGCGTCGGTCAGACGCTTCATTTGATTGACTATCTATTAATTTGTTAGCATATCCGACTAACTTGCTTTGATACGATATATTTTTTAAAACTTAGTGGTACCCCGACGTGACATTATAGAGTCATTTCAACGAGCAAACCAAATCGTGCCATCCATCAATTTTTCTAATAAAATTAAAATATATAGGTGTTACTTTATTGAATTTGATGGCTCAACACAACAATAGGTATTATTTTTGACTTTTTAATGTTTTGATTTTTTTGCTTCGGGGGTTTTTAAATTTTTAATTTATTTTTATTACATAATTTTTAAACTTTATTACAAATAAATTATGATATATGAGTACAGTTATATCTAAAAGGATCACTAACAAATTGGAGAGTATTTAATAGAGAGTACTAATGTGCTGGATATCCTGGCTACAGCATCTGCTCATCGTGTAGCCACCATTGCATTGTATGTAGAATCAAGTACTGATCAAAATGAATCCAAACACGACATATCTGCTATTGTTTTTTCAAGAGTGTACTAGAGTGCTGGATATTATGGCTGCAGCATCAGCTTATCGTGTTGCCATAATTGCATTGTATCTAGAATCAAATACTGATCAAAACGATCCAAACACGATAAATCGGCTATTATTTTTTCAAGAGTATACTAGAGTGCTGGATATCCTGGCTGCAGCATCAGCTCATCGTGTTGCCACCATTGCAATGTATGTAGAATCAAATACTGAGCAAAACGAATCCAAACACGACATATCTGCTATTATTTTGTCAAGAGTGCTGGATATCCTGGCTGCAGCATCAGACCAATAATTCCATCATCATGCAAAGTTATATAGCATAAATGAGTTTTTCAAATTTTAGGTCACACGTACGTTTAAAAGTGAAAGTAAATACACATTATGCGTCTAAGAACCCTACCGCAGTTAACAAAAGAGCTGATGACCTTGAAACAGCTGAACCGATTTTGATGAAACATGTCTAAGAACCATCGCTAGAAAACCTGCTTTCAAATAAAAAAAACCGCATCCAAATCGGTTGACCCGTTTAAGAGCTACGGTGGCGCAGACAGACACACAGACACACAGAGCGGTCAAACTTATAACACCCCTCTTTTTTGCGTCGGGGGTTAAAAAAGGTCAGCTTCTTGTCTGCATTTATTATATCCCTGAAAGCTACCAATCTAGACTTCAACTATATTACGTTTTTCCCTCTTGATTGATTCGGACGAGTAAAGGATTTTGTACCCATAGTGGTCTATTTTCTAAAATCTTCTTTTGCAAAGCACTCGTTAGGTAGAGACCCATACCTAAAATTTCAGTTTTTTAGCCTTACATGGTATTACTTAATTAGCAAACTCAGCGCTCGCCTGTTTAACATAACAATTCCATTTAATTAATACTACTGTGTTACTCTATCGAAGGTCATACGATGGCGTAGCATATCCATGTCCCCATCAATACTCGCTCCATTACTCGTTCTCCACTGTATCCCAAAATAAGTGTGCATACTAATGCAGTAACGTGCACAGTGTAGCTATTAGCTATCTCGCTTGAAGGTCACGGGATGGAGAGGCATTGACCTATGCGTCGCAGCCGGAAGAGGGGCCGATGACTGATGAGCTGCTGCGAGGGTCCAGGGTTGGCAACAAGAGCTGGTGACAATTTTTTTCATCTCATGGTCTGAACTCTGAATATAGTCCATTCATCATCATCAACTGCTTCTAAATTCATGCGTAAACTTAAAAAAGAACCCCTTGGGGGTTCAAGCCTACGCCCTACACGGAATAACAGCGATTGGGCCTTAGTCGACCACGCTGGCCCAGTGCAGGTTGGCCAACATCACATACAACCTTTGAATTTCTTCTCAAAAGTGTGCAAGTTTCCTCACGATGCTTTCCTTCATCGTAAGAGCGTCGAAGTAAAACAAACATACAAAAAACGTACATATGAGTTCGAAATTCAAAAACAAATTGGTACGTGGTGGGGATCAAACCAGCGTCTCAGACCCTAGCTATATACTACCAACGCTTTCTCTAAACTAGTCCATTTCTAAATAGTCCATGTCCATTTTTAATTATCAAATCCTCTAAATAACCTTTGACTTCACTTACGGTAAGTACAGGTAAGCAACAAATATTACAACAAATATTTGCGATCGTTGTTGGAACCAACGGCTTTTTTCGAATTATTCTCTCTATTCTAAGTCGGCTTTACGTTGATTCCCATTACGATGCGTCTTCTTTCAATGAGTGGTTACTACGATGATTTTCGTTACGGTATGTGCGTACAGTTCAAAATTCAATCAGTTTTACTTTTTATGTAAAATAAAAATTGTGTCACATTCTAAGAAGATTATTAGATATTCAATTTTCGGCATGCCAACCCTAAGGGCGAGAAATATTTTCATAAGCATGTTACGTAGGTATTCCGTTTCGCGCGTCTCAGCTGCTATGTAATTTTCATGTTTGTGATACTTCACGTGTAATGGAAGGTTTTTCATGCATTCATGGAGAATATTTTTCTTTTTCTTGGTTCTTCAATTAGCAACTTCGAGTCTATTATGTAACTGCTATGCTTTACGCTACAGAAATAATGTATGCGATTTGTGTGATCGCAAACAAAGACGTTTAAGGGATTGGGCCCTTTTAAACTCGGTTCTTACCGTCACGACACGACAAAATAGGGAGCATAAATGTATGGGAATGTATGAACCGTCTTCCCACTGCGCCGTTTTCTTACCGTCTACAACTTGTCTATGCCCCGACTGTCAAAGGGGGCATGAATGAATAAAAATAAAATAAGTAAAATGATACTTGCTCTCTTTTTTGCCTTAAGTCAGGGTAGGCTCGAGCCCCTCGACGGGGACGTATATGAGCTGTTGATGATGATGACGATAACACTCAGGATAATGGACATTCATCCATGTTAGCAAAATATAAAATTTGCTGAACCTCGCTACCAGACGAAAAAATGTTTTACGAGTACTATTTTACGACTCATAAATCCAACTTTTATAATAACTCCTTCAAAATGAGCTCATGGTCTACTTTTGAACATTCTATTTGTGAGTATTTATTGCAAAATGTTATAAAGAAAATAAGGGCAGAGCGGGAAAAGTTTAGCAAACCTTTTTCGGCCATTTGAGCGTGTCAATTTTAAAGTGTTTTAGTGAAGAGTATCTATCTGTAGACTTGGGTCGAAAGGGTTTTAAATGTTTTATTCCATAGTATAGGACCACTGTGCAGTGCTGCTATAATTATTTCTATGACAATGCTGTGTATCTGTCGCAGTAAGATAGTTGTAGCCGTAATATGATCATATACCGGATGATAGTCATACGAAAGCTCCTATGTACTATCTTACTAGGGATATGATCATGTCACTAAACTAATCTAGTGAAATAGTTATTATCGATCAAATTTATCCAAATTGCATGCTTGCAAGCAGGCATGGGTGGTCACAAGATAACCTGACCCCGAAGGATATGGCATCCCCTTCTAACCTAATGTCGGGGTGCCCCGAACTCCCGTGCTCGCTACGCTCGCACCCGTCTGATTGTACATGTACTGTGCTTAATCATTTTTTTAATAATAATGGAATGCTTCGTACAATCATTTGATCGATAACAGATTCTTATAACATTAGTCCATTATGTTATTATGGGGTACCTTTTCTATAAACTAATGTCGATTTTTCTAATATAGTTACTTGTAATAACTATTTCATTATATCGATCCTGACAAAAACCCCTTTTTAAACTGGTAAAGCTGCAGCTGTTACTAGACAACAGTCCGTTTCACTTGCACTCCGAGTGATTTTCGCTCGTTTTGGAACGCCAAAAAAATTGTATTATGGTTTTAAATGAATCAGCCATACAGTCAAAACTTAAATATGGTATGGAACTACAATCTTATTTAATTATCCAGACGTCCTGTGAGAGAGATGAGATTTTCATCAACCGCCCGTTACAGTCCACTGCTGGACTATGAGCCTCCTCCACTTAAATGGAGGGTTTTGCCATAATCTCCACGCTGGCAGGCGGGTTGGAGATCGCAGATTAAAAGGTTACTGTATCAGAGAGCGCTGCTGCCCGTTCCCTGTTCAATGTGTAGTCCCTAAGTCGCCTCTTACGACACCCACGGGAAGAGTAGGGGTTGGTGACATATGTATTCCACTCTTCCGTCACCACGCGGCTTGATGAGATGTTTATAAAAGTGATCAATGATACTTCAGAGCAGACAGTTTTGAAAATAGTCGTTGGCAAATCAAGACCTCTGATGTGCAAAGATGCAAGTTTTGTAAAATCTGGTGTAAAAAAGTAATTTTCGTCCAGAGCGTCACATAGGAGGTCTGGATTTGGCAACGAGGAAATTAAAGGTTTTCAACTGGCCTGGATTAATATTTTATCTGTGTCACAACGTTAGCAAGATAAGTTACAAGTATAATATTACCTTCATCCTCCCTCACCCAAAATAAATCAGAAATCAGAAACATTTATTTGTAGGACATCACATAAAGAATAGTACATAAATAAAAAACAACATACAAAAATACCCCTATGTTGGGACACCCAGACAAAAAGGGCCTCACTCAGCAAAAGCCACAGCCTAGCAAGGTAGGCTACGGCGCTGATCTTCCGTGAGCCCTGTAGAACGCGGCACGGACGAACATCATTTATATATAACATCATATATCTATATCATATATAAATAACAATTTTTTATTCAATATTTATACTGTGTCAGCAAGATGAATAAATATTATCACAAGAATCGTGATCGAAAGTGTCAAGTAGATTATAGGTTTTACCCTTTTCGGAAGAGTTTTTGGACACAGCCAATTCACATGTCGAAGTAAATTAAGGGCCTTGGAAAGTTGAGATATTCTTGTATTCGGGCAAAAACCTTTTCGAGCATTGACCGAGGGCGTATAAAGACGTCCTTGATGGTAAAGATTTTGACACCTATACCTACTACGAATTAGATTTGAAGCTCTTATACGACTAAAGGTACGTTTTTTGAGAACATAAGTCTACTTCACATGCCGTAGATTTATGGATGTCTGAAAATACTCTGGAAGTGCCGTGTTGTGACGGCAGAGTAGAATACATTTGTCACCAACCCCTACTCTTCCCGTGGGTGTCGTAAGAGGCGACTTAGGGACTACACATTGAACAGGGAACGGGCAGCAGCGCTCTCTGATACAGTAACCTTTTAATCGATCTCCAACCCGCCTGCCAAGCGTGGAGATTATGGAAAAACCCTCCACTTAATTGGAGGAGGCTCATAGTCCAGCAGTGGACTGTAACGGGCCGTTGATGATTGATGATATTTATTATCATTTCGTCTAAATATTGTAAAACTAGTGAATAACCTGCCAAAGCCTTGTTGGCAGACTTTATATGAGTTGATTTGATTCTTCATAAACACTCGGTTAATTAAAACCACTGGTTTCTAGTCTCATAATTTTATTAAGTACCATTAGAGGATACATTCTATAGGTATTTTGCGTCGTGTCGTGCGTATCATAGTCATTTAAAATAGTCTCATAAAGGAAGTTTAGGTAGGTTATAAGGTTTGCAAAATAATTCTTCTTATCTTTCGTGTGGGTTGTAGATCGACAACTGACCTCAAAAACTTTGGTGTCACTGTTGTAAAGTCACCAAACACATAAGGTTCATGCGATGACTAGGTACCTACTTACTGAAAAATAATATGGCTTGATATTGACCAAAGATTTCAGACGCGCGTCGCCTCGGCGATCGTCTTTTGTTCCTCTGAGATATTGACACCAAGTTGACAGACAAATAAGGTTTAGGCCCGGTTTCCACCAAAGCGGAGAGGAGAGGAGATGTGTTTGAATAACCAATCAGATTTCGTTATTTCCACATCTCCTCTCCGCTTAGCTTCAGTGGAAATGGATCAAGCGGAGAGGAGATGTCTAATTTTTGTATAGCAAGCGAGGCGCGGCCGAGCGAAGATGTGTGTAGCCGGGCGGCGAGCGGCGCGCGAGGCCTCGCGACGGCACCCGCGCTCCCACTCCCCGCCCCGCTAATGCCCGCGCTTCGCCGCTACGCACGCACAGCTCACATCTCTTCGCTACGCACAGCTCACATCTCCTCTCCGCTTTGGTGGAAATAGCCTGCCAGCTTCGCAGCATATCTCAACACATCTCCTCTCCTCTCCGCTTTGGTGGCAACCGGGCCTAATAAAAGCTTCGATCACAGAAAGGGACATAAAAGTCTATGACGAAAATAACTGTTGTCCACCAACAAAGATATAAAAATAGAACCCCGAATGCTAACGCACTTAGAACTACTTAAAATAATATTTTAGCTAGAATCTAGACATCTAGACAGACGAAATAGAATGATAAGTGAAGCAAATCATATCTGCTAATAGCAACTTCCTTCTAACAATAAAGTTATTAAGTATATTATTTATCCAACTTAGAACGCCAGTAAAATCTAAATTGACCTACATAGCATACCTCTCTAAAAAATATATTTAAAAAATATCTGAGGATACAGTATTAAAACAATTACATACTAAATTGAAGTAAAAAAATAACTCGGACAAAACCAGGCAATTACCCATTTTTTTTTCTTGACGGACAAATATAAGTCAAGTCTACAATTACAAAGGAAAATCACGTCTCTGCCTCAAGTTGCGCTGACGCAAGATCTAAAATAAGGGTAGTGTTCACTGAAGAGAATATATGTAATCCAATTATACAATATACATTAGCCGCACAGAAAAAACTAAATTGAACGGGAAAATTCTAATACTACGCATGTTATTGAATGAGATGCAATTATTCAACTTCAAAAAAGACTTTTTGAATAAGACTTAATATTGCATCTGCCATCGCATTTAAGGTAGAAACTGAAACATTAACGTAATTGGTTATTTATAACTAACTTGGAATTCTTGGAACAAATAAGTAGACCATTCTAGATTCTCTATTTGATATTTCACAAAGTGCTACCAGGGGGCCGTTTCACGACGCTACAAGTTACAAATTACAAGTACAATTCGATGTACATTGCGTAGACAGTGAGATTAAAATGATAAAGCCTCACAGTTTAGGCGAATTAACTACGCAATGAATATCAAATTGTAACTTGTTACTAGTAAATTGTTGCTTCGTGAAACGGGGCCCAGAAGCTAACACGGGGTGATGGGGTTTGTTTGTGGGGTTAGGTAAGCAGAAGCTTAATTGTATTTGTAATAATATCAAGCTTCTCGCGAGAAATATTCTCGTATGTACATGCAACTTTAGTTTCAATCACATTAAAAAAATGACCTTAGTTAAGTTCATTTGAAGGACAGATAACCATAAAGTATTTTTTAATTTTCTTTTTAAAATCCAATCGAAACAATTCAACGAATCACACGAGTCACTGTGATTTGTTGAAGAGCTGAAACTTTATGCTGTGTCACGGGCTTCATCTGACTTCTCTCGTGTAGATGCATCTTTACTGAGACGTGAGGCAGTATGGAAGTATCAATAACACTCAAAATGTGACCTTGGTGCTGCGCAGAGGACAAACCTCGATCTTTTTGCCTGGGTTTTTGTATCGACAGATATTGTCTCTCTGGTTGAAAGGAATACATTAGTGGCGGTCGATGCCTTCTACACACAATATGTGATAAATTACTACGGTTTTAGTGCAGTGAAACTTAGTATTTTAGGCGCTTTAGTTTCCAAGAAGACCTTAAGTTCAGTTAGGAACAAATGAAGCTTGGTTATAATGTACTAATTTACTTTGTGAATCGTCGGTGGTCTAGTGGTTAGAGCCGCTGCCTCCCGTCCGGGAGACGCGGGTTCGATCCCCACCACGTACCAATGTGTTTTCGAATTTTTCGAATTCATATAAATGTACGTGTAGTCGACGCTCTTACGGTGACGTGATGAAACCTGCACACTCCTGTGAAGAAATTCAGAGGTTGTGTATGAAATCGACCAACCCGCACTGGGCCAGCGTGGACGACTAAAGCCTAATCACCCTAATTCAGGGTAGTCTCAAGCCCTTCGGTGGGGACGTATAATATCCGTCCCTTATAAGCTGTTGATGATGGTGATTTTAAATTAAAAATACGCTAGCTAATATTTTGTTTTTTGTCTGACCTGTGGTGAGTCGTGTCTTGTTAACGCCATCTTCCTAACTTTTCGGATTTATTTATTTTAGTCAGAAAAGTCTTATTTAAAGTAAATCTCTATTCATAAAAAGTGTTTCTTTTTATAAATAGAGCTATGTGGCTCATAAATTCGTCCACTTCCTCCTGATTAAGTTCAGAGATGGACGCCTTCAATATTAGTTGCTATCCATCTTAAGGAATTTATTGGGTCTGTCAGGGTCAAGGGTGTGGAGGAGGTGGTAGCTGGTGAGGGTAATAAAGTAGAAATGGCCGTTACCAACCCATTTATCTGTATAATCATCATCATCATAAGTACTATATAAGTAGATTGTTGTTTATCTATATAAGTATGTATTTATATATTTATGTAATGTATATCAGCTGTCTGGTATAGTACAAGCTCTTCTTAGTTTGGGATCAGATGGCCGTCTGTGAAGATGTCCCCCCACATATAATTATATTATTATTTATCATTGAACTCGTCCACGTAACGTGGACAACGGGAATTTAATTAAATAATATAAATATTCTCGATGTCCACGTTGGACTATCCCAATCGACTAGCCCAACTTGTTGATTCAACAGACTTTGTTGTCTAGGGTTCATATAAAAATCCATAGAAAGAAGTAGGTACCTACTTTTACTTTTTCCATAACATTCAAATTTTCCGGGCTACTCAAATTCTCTGTAAATTCTACTCAGCTCAATCAGCCAAAAGACGTTCAGTGCTGGACGAAGGGCTCCCCCAAGGATCTCCTTAACGGATAATTTTGATAGTGCATTATCCAGTGAATGACTCGGAACAATAAACTTTAATAGGACAACTGAAACGCTTGCATTTTGCCGTCATTTATTGATGACTTGCAGCGGCCACGTGGTGGCTTCAGTAATGCTGCTATCATATTACTGGAGTCCTTCACCGTACACAGCACCCTAGTCTTAGGATTAGGGCTGTCTGGTGTATCTCATGCTACTTACTTAGCAAAACCACTTGATACTGGCAAAATACTACAAGTGAAACGCCATAGATAAAAGATTGAATTGAATAAGTATTAAATAAGACAGTTCAGTTATATTAAATAAATTTATTGTTAAAAATTACACTCCTGTGCAGAAATTCAAAGGTTGTGTGTTATCGACCAACCCGAATTGGGCCAGCGTGTTCGACTAAGGCCTAGTTACCTTAATTTAGGGTAGGCTCGAGCTGCTTGGTGGGGACGTACATGAGCTGTTGATGTTGATTGTTATGCCATTAATTGCTCTCTTATTAAAAAGTAAAAATGCTCTTTTTATTCTCAAGCGCAGCGATTCTATGTGGTTTTTTAAAAATATTTCAATATTTCCGTTGGCCTAAAAACGCATAAGTCAGTGAAAAAAATATCTTGCTTAAACTTGAAATAACACAATTAAACATAGCTGCATCCAAAACCCGTTTACAATAAAGTTACTTTTCCCAGAACATTTTCTCTGCAACTAGTCATGACCAGTTTTGCTACCCTAGAGATCTTGACATTGAAATGTAATTCTTTGGTATCTATTTTAAAGACAGCTTTCTTTGAAACTAGTTTAAATTGAATGTGTACTGTTAGCAAAACAGATATTTTTCTCACACTCAGTAAGTAAATACGGTCAACTCACACGTCTTTTTTCGGAAGGCCCGTCTTCAATTAATGTGTAAACTTGATTATTTGTTTTTATTTCATGGTTAGAACGCGTTTAGCATGGACAGACATGGCTAGAAGGCTGATAAAGATAGCTAGGATTTTTTCTTAACAAGTTTTTTGAAATGCGAAAACATTATGTGATACGCTCTATTAAAAATTATAACCTAACAGGTCTACTAAAACAGTTGAATTGCGTTTACAAAGTCCTTCTTCTGCCGACTGTACATCGGCCGGTTTTTGTCAGAACTAGTAATAAGACCCCTAGACAATCAGTGAATAGTAAATACTGTTGCGAGTACATGAAATCGGTAGCAATTTATGGTTCACTTCACTATAACTGGTTTGAAGACAACCCTCTGATTTGGCTTTATTATAATCAAACTATAAAGGGGAACAGACGAATAATCGTAAATTTTTTTGACGTTCAATTTGTGGACTTCATTTGTTTTTATATAGAGTTTAATTGATGTTTTTTATTCTCTCTTCAACCAGATAATAAAAATATGATAGTTAAAAATATATCCTTTGAGGATTTAATAAATATTCCTTATTAAAAAAATTACGAAAAGTTTGTGTGAAGACCACAGCCAATAATAATATACCAACAATAGTCAAAGTCAATTTTTTTTATTCGAATTAAGAGTTTTACAAATCATTTTTCGACGTCAAAGCTATCATGGATGGCACGTTCAATATACCAATATTCAATATACCAATAATAATATATTGACGCTGAGACCCGAGAGCCCGACATTTTGGTTGGTATTCATATTATATTCTAATCAGATAATATCGACATCGTATCAGTAAATTTATTGAATAGAAAAAAAATGCACAGGCAGACCTACAAATCTGTAAAATCATAACTTTATCCCATAATAGAGCACGAGATTTATGTTATCTTGTGTCTTCATCAGGACTTTATACAAAATATAAACCAAACATTATTATTTATTTTGAATGATCGTAATATATAACAAATACAAATAACTGCAAAGCGATTCTGTTGCATTTTTTCTTGTTATATTATACTTGTTTTAATTCTAGAGCTAATAAATCGAGGTGGTAATTATTTGTCCTTTGCCTGGGTTATACTTTTCTTTTTTTATTCTAAACTATTTTTTAAAGGAAAGTCGACGACTAAGCTCACAAACTCTAGTGTTGATAATGATGTTGAATTTTATAGATCCTGTCATGTGTAGCCAGCCTAAAACAGCATGTTCCGAATTCAATTTCATTTACTGGCCATGAACTTGCCCCAAATTCTCACGCATTGAATGCAAGCGCAGGCGCACGCAAGGGCAAGTCGTATACAAAAAGCGCATTATCAAGCCCTACTATGCAAAATTCTGCAATTAAGCCGTAATAAATATATATAATCGAGGCTAATGAATTGACTAGTTTTTTCTGTTGAGTATATAATATGTTTTCATAAGAATACCTATGTAGGTACAGTACAATTTTATTATGGTAGATTGCTTCTCAAAAGTATTTTGCAATCCAAAAGCGTCAAAAAATTATATTTTTTGGAATAACACTACTATTTTTTTTCATCAACATCAATAGCTCATATTATACGTCCCCACCGAGGGGCTCGGGCTCGAGCCCACCCTGTATTAGGGCGATTAGGCCTTGGTCGACCACGCTGGCCCAGTGCGGGTTGGCCGACTTCACACGCAACCTTTGAATTTCTTCACAGGAGTGTGCAGGTTTCATCACGTGTTTTCCATCACCGTAAGAGCGTCGAATTAATCGTATATTTGAATTCAAAATTCGAAAACACATTGGTACGTGGTGGGGTTCGAACCCACGTCTCCCGGACGGAAGGCAGCGGCCCTAACCACTAGACCACCCACGCCCTTTTTTAACCGACTTCAAAAAGGAGGAGGTTCTCAATTCGTCTGTTTTTTTTTTATGTATGTTATTAGATATCTCCGCCAATTGTTAACCGATTTTAATAATTCTTTTTTCATTCGATAGGATTTACTCTCGAGGTGGTCCCATATTAATTTCGTCAAGATCTGATGGTGGAACATGAGGCAAAACTTGGAAATTCCTCAACGGAATGTAGCATTCGCGTCGTTATTCGTCTATTCTTTTAGTCATATCTCAGTCAGTTTTCAATCGATTTTGATGATTCTTTTTTCATTCGATAGAACGTACTTTAGGGATAGATCCATAGCAATTTTGTTAAAATCTGATGATGGAATAAGAGATAAAAGCGGAAACTTCTCAACCAGTGATAGCAACATGCATCGCGCGCGATACCGTTTGTGGTGGAATGTTGCTAGGCAACGAAACAAATTTGTTTTGTCAGTTTGCTGAAAATCTACGTTTCATATAAAATAATATTATTCGATTTTATCACATTTTTTGGCGACCGTGACAGGACAAGAACCTGCAATCTTCGGATATTGTATTGGATATCACAAATAATTTAGCTTCTATGGCCGAGTGGTCGAGTGTTTTACTCTCTTTACGGAGGTTTCGGGTTCGAATCCCGGTGAAGACACTCTTAAACGAAAATGTCCATGTGAGACTTTTTTTAGTTTAGTTGGGACATTGCTGCCTGAATCACCTGATTGTCTGAAAAGAAAGATGATTCCGTGATTCGGAAGGCACGTTAAGCCATGTGTCTCGGCTCTAATATCTACAGAAGGCGTCGTTACTCATGCTAAGTCAGTGGGTTTTGACAAGGGCCCGGTACTATATTAACTGTGTGACCAGGGTATGTGAGGTTGGTTGTCGACCTTACAATCCACAAAATGAAGAAAAAGAAGAAGCCAGCCTACGTTCACTATCTGTATGTAATCAGCTAACGACAGACTTTCAAGATACCATCTCAAACCTGAAACTCCTTACGAATAGCCCAAGTATCGGGGTAAACTATAAGCTTATTAAGAGGGGAGAATAGTACGTGCTCGTCCATACAAAAATAGAAAACGTTTTTCCATTTCTAAATATTTTCCATTCTCCATGATTTTTTTTTTTTAGTATGTTATTGACACAGTGAATGACTAGGTTTATAGCTTTTTCTTTTTAAAAAATTCGCTATAGATTCAAACTTATATAGTTATCTCAAGTAACGTAATTTTTATGATTAAAACTGTGTCGAATTAAGCCGTTTGTTGAACAAAAACAATGGATTTTTTTTTAAAACCAAACCTATGAACCTAGAATATATTGTGCTGAAACGATTGACATCAAAATAAAAGTGATTTGTTGAAATTTAGTTATTGGAAATCGTATTCTCCCGAAATGGGAATTTCTTTAAGAAAAGTACCTATTGTCAGTTGCGAGCTGCAACGCTCTCGCTCTCTCTCTCCCGGGGGCATGAGCGCACGAGCGATAGCAAATGTTTTCCTAAATACCTATTTCGTTAGGATCGCGAAGGTAGTATTCTTTCCTTTTAGCATTGTCAGTTTAGTGGCCAGCTGGACTACTAAATGACCTCTTACTTCGTAGCCTCTTACCCAGTTTAATTTATGTTATTTTCGAAACAATCATTATAATAAAAAACTAAACGCACTTGCAAAGCACGAAAGACGCAGTCTAAACTAAGCAAATACCAAAAATATAATATCTTTATACTGAAACTGTTAAATAACAAAACCTAGCTTTAGATAATGAAGAAAAATAATAGGAAATGTGTCGAGGTTAGGATTCATTACTTACATAAAATATATTGAATGAAACACTGAAAATCATAAAATAAAAATAATTTTAACAAAAAAATAGAAACCTCCTTCAAATTACCTTATATGGTTATCTCCACTAAAAAGTAACAAATAAAATAACATTCCAGATGGAACATGAAAAAAAATATTGCCAATATCCTCAATTAAGTAGATAGGTAGTGTATTAAGTAAATATTTAGAATTTTGTACTTCCTTTTGGAGTCGGTGCCAGCCAAAAAATCGACAATTAGTCGTGGGCAACTGTTTTAAGTCGTCGTCGTCGTTAAGTCAGTACATATTTCTATATGACTATCAATAAAATTCTTTGATAGTCTATGATATAATGTTTTGTTGTGCTGCGCCTGCGCGGGATGCAATGCCGCACCCGACTAAACGCAGGGAAAACGACAGGAGCGGCTACCAAGAAAGTCCGGGTAGGTTTCATTCGATAAATTAATACTCGTAGTTTCGTCGTCTACAATTTTTGGCTGGCACCGACTCCAAAAAGAAGTACAAAATTCTAAATATTTACTTAATACACTACCTATCTACTTAATTGAGGATATTGGCAATATTTTTTTTCATGTTCCATCTGGAATGTTATTTTATTTGTTACTTTTTAGTGGAGATAACCATATAAGGTAATTTGAAGGAGGTTTCTATTTTTTTGTTAAAATTATTTTTTTCTTAAAATTTTATATTTTCATATTCCATGACAAATCAACTAAGACGATTTGCTCTGACTTGTGTACGTTGTTTTATCTTGATATTGAAAGTAAAAGCTCATTTGCACAATATAAAACTTAAAGTTCGATGCAGTTCAGTATAAGCTCAACTTTAAATTGCCTTCACGAGGTTGTTTATTTTTTCTATAATGCTATGTAAATATTGAATTATTGTTATAGTGTGTATAGCATTTGAAAATGGGTACTTGTGTGGTAGGTTAAATTTACAAAAAATACGATAATGCGATAATTAAATCACTAATGGGTGACTAGGTACATTAAGGAATTTTCTCCGACACGCTCGAAAATGTGATCATTACTGCCAAGAAACAGTACGCGAAATAACTCATTTTGGGACGAAACATTTCCCCATACAAAACAGCAGCCACCAATGTGCCCTCAAATGGTCTAGGCCAGTGCCGGATTTACCAGTAGGCTGAGTAGGCTGGAGCCTATAGCGGCAGATTTTAGGGTCGGCAAATTTAGGCCCAGATTTTTTTTATGTCTCACAGTAATTAAAGAGGTTCACATTTATTTAGTTATCTAAAATGTTATTAGGTCTACAGAAACAATTCAACGTGTGGTAATTAAGGTTTCACTGCTAAGATATTATATTTTTTTAACTTTTGACTAAAATGAGTGAAATGAATCACCAATCTTTACGGAAAAAACTATTTTTTTGGAAGAAATGTATCCTAATTATTTAGAGACTGACTAAACACTACTGCCCTACCTTACCCTTTTGCTATCTTTTTCTGATATTTTGTTTCTGGCAATTCAGTGGTGGCATCATCATCATCATTCATTGTCAATTTATTTTCAATTTTCAAATATATCCGTTTCGGTTTTGTCATTTTCATAAAATTTCAATAATGAAACCCGTTTGTGCATTACCCATTTTTTGTGTACGTTTATTCTGGACTGGACCCTGTTTCCCTGCCACGCTACCATATTTCTATTCTACATCGTGCGGCCAGCAGCGTGTGGCAGCTTCTGGGCTACAATAAAATGAACTAGTGGCTATGTGAGCTGTAGATCTCGCGAGTCTTTACATTTCTTGTGAGTTGATGTGACCGTTCTATAGAGAAAAACAGCCTCAGCGGTAGACCTTGTAACCTGATAACCTACATACCATAGTATTGTCATTTTTTAAAATTACTACAATCTGACTTGACAAAAATATATATGTGGAAACTTCTTCAGTTCACCTTCAAATTTTATATCATTATTATTATTATATTCATTCATTCATTCAATTATATTAATCGAACCTGCTCACAAAATTTCACGAGAATCGGTTGAGAAACGCGACCTGCAGAGGAGAATAAACAGACAGAACGACATACGAAAGCAATTTTAACCAAGCTGAAACGGAAACGCTTCGCTCGCGCTTCGCACTCGCTCGATCAATAAATAAAAAAATACTTAATTAAGTATGTTTACCGAATGTTTACTCTGTGAGCTGTAGACCTCGTGAGCCTAGCTCCGTATTTTTTTCATTTCCCAAAACTGAGTAGACAAAACAAATCTATATATTTATCAAACCCGCTCGCAAAATTTCACGAGAATTGGTTGAGAAACGTGACCTGTAGATGGATACAAACAGAACAACATACGAAAGCAGTTTTGGCCAAACTGAAAAGGAGACGTTTCGCTCGCGCTTTGCGCTCGCTGGGTCAATTATTTTATAAGTAATACTAACAACCACCCAAGAACGATTTTTGTGTTATTTTGACTAAGTAAATCGTAGGGCTGTAAAAACTATCTAAAATGTAGGAACTGACACATCGACCGATTCCTTAGTTCATAATACTAAATTACGGGAAAACGGTGTAGGACGATTTGTAGTGCACAAATCACAAAGTTAATTTCACTGTATTTTTTATTATTAATGATTGTAAATAAAATAGGGTATCGAATTGTAATGTCTGTAGGGGCGGCAAAATTTGGTTAGCCTACTGGCGGCAAATGTGTAAATCCGGCACTGGGCTAGGCCAGCAAAGTAACTTTCGTCTAGAAATTTCAATGTACCGATTTGAGTCTTTTTACAGCATACTCTTATGTTCTAAATTCAAATTTTATATGAATCGTACACGAATCGTAGGGATTGGAGTTGGCTGTATGCTCTGTATGACACTGGCATAGAATAAAAAAATAGAAAAGCATGCAATATGGCGGTTTGTAATTTTTGTCTCTTTTATTTTTATCGTACCGTATCTTACTTATTTATCACGATGAAGTTAACTAATCATTGAATTAGGGAAATATTATAACAATGAATGATTCAAGAAGTTAAAATAAAGGTTAAAGTGATAACGATTAGAACTTATAAGTTTAGTACGATACAAGAAGACATCTAAATCCAAGGTACCTACCACAATATTTTTAGTATTTCATAATTTCCTCGCATATTTCAGAGAAAAGCACTATACAAGCCTCGGCCGCAATAACTCTTGCTGAACTCGTACTCAATATAAGTCCGAGCCGCAGGCGGATTTAAACGTGCCCTCGTCCATCAATAACTAATTTTGCGGCCGCGGCAGTAATGTACTATTATTTACCATATTTTGATCTTCATTTGGAGCGACTTTCTGATCCAATCGATAAGCTTTTGGTATCAGATATCATCGCAGATTGAGCCATTATCATCAAAAGCTTAAGACCCGGTTTCCACCAAAGCGGAGAGAGAGGAGATGTGCTTGAATAACCAATCAGATTTCGTTATTTCCACATCTCGTCTCCGCTTAGCTTCAATAACGAAATCTGATTGGTTACTCAAACACATCTCCTCTTCTATCCGCTTTGGTGGGAACCGGGCCTTATTCAAGGTTGAGCCCCTTGGGCGACGTGAGTTGACAACAATAACTACAAGACTACAGTTGAGCTACACATTTAACAAAGCCTAGACACACTCATCTATTATCTAGATTTATCTACTCATTGATTCGATCTAACTATGCACTTTGTGCAACCATACCATCTTTTCGATTGCATCGCGGCCATGACCTTCGTGGATGGAGGGCGCAGGGGCGAGTATGCAAAAAAGTGCATTATCCTGCCTTGCGCCAGTACCATACATACATGTCAACTAATATACAGGTGCATTGTGCAGTACTTAGGGAATGCAATTTGCAACTGCATATGGTGTAGGGGACGAATGGGTCGTTGTTTGTGTGTGTTATGTATCTTTTATAACTTAAATCACGTAGAGATTTGGTTAATTATTATTTAGAAACTGAAGTCAGAAAACCAATTAAAGTATGAGTTAATAAATATAATTAAAAACAATAAATAGTAATTAAAAAAAAGTCAGGAATGGCTTTCTAAAACTGAAACCCATATTATTAAACCCATTTATATAAAAAAACTTTCTAATTTTCAAATAGTCGTTAATTACCGACCGAGACAAATATGTAAGTTTTTTTTGGCGAATTTACATTGTTCATAAAAGAAAAGTTGTTCAGTTTCATGGGCTGTGTTGCCCCATGAGAGATTATTTTTTTATACCAGGTGTTACAAAACTACAAATAAAGCCGAAAGGGTGTGAATCTGCTCTTAAAACTGAACAACTTTCCCCAAAGAACATAGGTCGAAAAACGATTTAAAAAAATCGCATTCCCATACAAAATATATCTACATTTTGTATGGGAACCATACCATACAAAATGTACTTTTGTATTGTGACCATCTGGTCTCCATACAAAATTTACGGGTTTTTTTGTAACACCGTGTATACTTAGGTACTTAACTAATGACTACCTAATATAGACAGTACTAAGTAAGTATAGTATTTGCCAAAACGCCAGCCACCGAGATTACGTTGGCTCAAAGTAAGCCTAACAATAAAGGGATTTCTAGGTCACAAAGATACCTAGACACAATTGGGAGGAAATCAATACTTTAGCTTCCTCTATAAGAACACTTGGGTATAATGATATAATTATTATGTCTGTTTAACAAATCTGTAATGTGATGTGAATAATACACACAAACTAAATGAAATAAAATATGGTAAGTTTGTGTGTCTGTGAGATACAGGGTATAAAACGTGTTCATCTACATACTTATGAGTGAGAGTAAGTAGTAATAATAACTCTAGAGAAAGCTAGCTGCATCGCATTGTCATACTTTGCAGTTACACATGGAACTACTTACTAGCTATAGTAAACACTGGTTATTTTCATACCTCAAACGTTATGGCTTAGTCTTATAACAATTAGAACAACACTCACCGGTCAATATAGTTGTCACTGCACACCACTGCATATATTACGTTACTATTGATAAACAAAACACTGGGAGGAGGAATTATTGACGTAATAATCTGCACATTTAGGTTAAGATTGTTTTCGCGCGCGGAATATTCGTCCGAATCCGTAAGACGTCACTGATTGGCAAGAACAGCAGTTTTTATTGGAGAAATTAATGTTTTGGAGAATATTGTTCGGATTTAGAATACTACATTGCAGTAAGGAGATCACGGAGCGTGCGCAGTGGAGGTCCGGTTAGTACTGAAGTTTAGCGGTTGGCGGCGCTGCGAGCGGTGTATTGATAGACGCAGGGCTATGTTAGGCGCAAGGAGGGTAAGGTGCAATCTTGTATAGTGTATAGAAAGTATAGACATACACCTATGATGATAGATGGACACCTTAGTATTTTTGAAAGACCTCTCTCCTTTTTGAAGGAGTTTCATTGTATATTTATATTTTTTAAATGCTTTTCATTGGATATCGTTGGATTTAAGTAGGTAAGTACCTATGGATTGATCATAAGAACTGTCTCGTAAGGTGTTTCCGGAATCAAGTGTACAATAAACCGTATATGTTGCAAAATCCTTATCCTCTGCAAAAACACTTGAAAAACTTTTTGTAAGTACAGTCCAACTTTTTAAGTACTATCCAGCTTAGACTGACACCCGAACGCATTGATTATATTAGAGCAGCGAGGTTGGTCGAGCATTGGTTAAGTACATCTTCTTGACTTCGACGACAGTAGTACGTGGTACCTAGAGATTGCAAACCGGGCCCGGTGCCCTTTTAGATACCCACCGGGCCCGATCACCGGACCCGGTGGGTATGAAAATTAAACTTTTACTTAAACTTATAAAAATTAATAATTACTAATACTAATGTTACTATTCCGTCCATAACATAAGTAAAAGTAATCAATTCTGTTTTAAACCAGTGATTTTGAGACTTTGAGTGAGTCTGGTCGACTGTTGTTCCAAATCAGCGGAGTAGATTGTAATTATGACTTATGTATGATTCAAAAGATACGATTTCTGTGGAGTTTCTTCTGGCCATTCTTCTCCACAGCGAGCGTACACTGGTGGTGAATATGCCATCCATGATAGCTTTGACGTCAAAAATGATTTGTAAAAATCTTAATTCGAATAAAATATTTTTTTTTTACTAATTATTGTTGATTTGCTAGTTTGAAATAAATATTAATTCGTAACCTTGAATCATTGTCTTTTTCCATTGGTATATAGCAAATTTTCATACCACTTACCACCACTGTGGCTTGTCCGCTCGTTTGCCTGCTTAAAAAATATATAAAAAAAAAGGTTTTATATTTTATATTTTTTTAAATTTTCATAACTCCGTATTTTTTTTTAAATTCGCGCTCTCTCTCGGTCAGTAATACCAAAATGGCAGATATGATCACAATTTTCATACACCTACATAGCTTTGACTTTACATTCCTATGATAGAAAGATCCAGTTTGCATTGCCACTATCCGAGTTTTAGGTAATAGAACGACGGACTAAAATATTGCCCTTGGTACTACTGGCTAAACTAAGCGGTGGAACCACGAAGGATAATGTACCTACTCTTGTCTATAAGCGAATGGTTATCTTATTTTACCATTATCTTATTAATTGTCTAAAACTGCTACGACAGGAAGAGCTAACTTTTGCTACGGCGTAGCACTCGTAGCAATGTCGTATTTTAATACGATACGCGCGCGATACGATATAAATCATTGACTCTTGATTACAATATAATACAAATTCTTTATTCAAATAATTTAGAATTGATTGCACAGCGATAAGATTAACAAGAAACAGTAGAAACAGTGCAAATAACAGTAGAAATTGCTACCTTAGCAATAAGGCCAACAATTGTACATAACTCTAAATATATTTCATTAATTCAACCTTCATTTCGATTGGGTCCTAAGAACAAATTTTTGCGCCGTAGCACTCGTAGCAAAGTGGTATTTTTGCCTTTAACGCAACGGAGGCAGCGGCCTTAGGTCTTATTTCTTTAAATTTTCATAAGCTCAAACGCCTACACGTCTTTATCTGATAATATAATCATGTTATTATGATTCTGCTAACATAAAATTAATTAAAAACGTTAATTAAGTCTGTGTAAAATTTTGATGAAAATTTTGTGTATTTAGGATATAATAAAAAGGTTAGGGACTAGTGTTTGTCTGTATTTACAATTAAAAGTAATATATAATTATGAAAAATAATTATGTAAAATAATTAATAATTATGAAAAATCTATAAAAAAAAAGTATATTCATTCATTCATTCATTCAATCTACACCGATTTATCTGACTGACACTACGAATAAGGATATTTGTAGCGATTCACACTGTCACGCTCTAATCCTTAATTTAAGTTCGTCCGTCCTTTACACCTTTTAAAGATTAAAAAGAGACAAGGAGACGGCCAATCCTAATATTAGTGCTGTCAAACATCGAATTTGAACGGACGCGTCGATTGCACAATTTTAGAGAGCACGTAAAACATCTGACTTAAGAATCTCATCTGACAGCTATGCCCTAGGAACAAGGCTTTTCCTTGAGGAACAAGGCTTTTCCTTGTTCCTAGGCTATGCCCTTATTTTAGGTTATCATTCATTCAAAATAATATCATTCGTTCATCTGAATTCATCACCTCTCTTTCATTGGTCATAAACACGAAAAGGATAGCTGGATTTTAAAATTAGAAAATTGAGGGCTATTCCTTTCTTCGTAGCACTAACCAATTAAAATTATAAAGTGTCAAGTAAACACTATAACGTAAAGGTTTGTCTCGAAGCGGTTTATAAATATTAGGTAGAATTCATACAGACGGACTCGATGGTATCGGAACTCGATTTAAACTGAAAAATAATTATGACAATAATTCCTCATCAAGAACATCTTTGTTCTGTCATACTTGTTATTCTTTGAGTTTTTAAAATTAATATTATTTCTGATGTCCGTACAGATACGAAGACTGATAGGGAAATATTAAAAACCTCTAGGACAAAATCACGAGCGGAAAGCTAATTATTAACTGTTTGTTTAAATTTGGTTGACGTTTGATTCACATTCATTTCTGCTTGAGTTCACGTGACGAATTTTGTTATAGCTATATAAATTTCAATGTATACCAAAGTACTATATTTTAAAGAAAGTCGGCCTTGTGAAAATATTTCCGAATAATTTTCGCAAGTATTCCTTCATTAGTATTCAAATCACGTTGATGACGAAAATCACTGTTTGTTTCGTATGAATTATTCAATTAAAGTCATTGACATCGTTTACTGAAACCTGAAAATCCCTTTATACTGAATTTGTAGTCTTGTCCAAAAACACAGCATGTGGGAGTTTGGACTAATGCCAAATTTCTAAGCAGTATTCATAATTATCAAGGTAATTAGACTTCTTACTAACCGACAATGATTTAATTTATATCCAAGTAAATCATTCCCTTTACTTGCTACAATTTTTATTTTAGAATTCGGTATAAAGTTATAAATATTATAAAAAGGGGAGAGTTTAATCCATGGAACAGAATAACTTTCCCCAAAGAATATGGTTGTTAGATGAAAAAATATATCGAATATTGAATCGAATCAATAGCTGACCATACGGTTTTGTATGAAAGGACGGGCACTTCAATGTTCCTTGGGTAAAGTTAGTTGTTAAATTTCCAGTTACGGGTATTTTTATATGCGTATGTATATGCTACTTACGAAAGGGAAATGTCAACAAAGCGATAAATGCTATCAAGTTTCCCTTTACATAGCAGTAGATACATTCATACCTATGTAAATACTTATGTAGACCCTCGTATAAACCCAGTCGTACTTGTTCAACAAGGTACTAGGCTACCTAGGCTTATCTTACCGATATCTCGAAACTCGATGTCATTTGCATAGATGCCCACCTTGTATTACGATAGGTCCAGACTCGAATTTCCAAAGCTCTTTCGAGGAATTTATTTTGAAACTTTAATATTGGTAATAGCGTTGATTTTACTTTGCAGGTCTGAAGGTATATTTAGCAATATTTATGAATAACTACGTGATAGAAATGTATGAAAAGTAAACCTGGCACTTTAGCTTTGAAATGTAGTTAAATTAAGTTACTTTAAAAGTGGCGTATCGATTTTATACCACTACTTGAAGATAAATATTGTGATATTGACGCTTTTCTCTTTTCTTCAAAAACAATAATAAACTACTCATCAATAATGACTCTCTTCATGCTTGGTTCCACAGATGTTTTGAAAGGTTCTTCTTTAGAAATAAGCAGTATATTGGCTGTATACTTTCTTTGCTTCGATGCTTTTATTTTCTTGTGTACAATTTATTAATGGAGCAAAATAAAAAAAGTAAGTACAGATTCTAAATCAGCATTTTCATCGTTATCCAACCTGCGCAACCAGCTTATATCTTCATTTAATTGAGTAACAAAAAAATGTCGCGCAAAAATATCATAGATTTATCCAAGCAAAAAAGGACGCCCGATACCTATAGGCCATTGAAAAGCTCATCCCAACTTTTCTACCAGGACCGTCCTAAGTTAACAACGCGTCGAGACGTCGACCTTGGGACTGCACTTGCCCCCCTCCCCACCCAATACTCCCAAAGGGGAGGAGTGGGAGTTAATGTCCATCCCCCCCCCCCCTCGACGGTTTTCTGCCTCCCCCGCAGATCGAGGACTCTCAGTGACCTAGCTCACGCTTTGTCTGCGTGTTTTGTATTCTGGTGCTGCAGTAAACAGGGTATGTTACTGATTTTAGAGGTTTGTTACATATTTCCGAAATTATCTGGAACTATAATTTATTAAGTACTTATTCTGTAATATAATTGAATGTCTTTACATGAAAAAAAAACAAAAATATTGAGACGCAACGGGGAGACAAGGTATCAAAGAAACAAAAAAAGCTCCTTCAAACAAAACATTACAACAAAACATCATACCTACGGTATCCTTAATGACTGCAAGACAACACTCGACATCTAAATTAATAGTAGGTGCTTAATGCTTATACCAAATTAATATTCAAGTCCTAAATGCCCAAAAAACTACCCTGACAAATAGACGGCATCAGCAGATATCCTGTCCCCATATTTATCAAACTGACGAGGGTACGAGGGACTTAGTTCGGATGCTATAGCAAATCATTACGAAGACCTGATCGTTTTTTGGATATCTGAGATGATTAATTATTATGAAAATTAAGCCCTACCCACATATTAGAGGCAGTAGATAGTGCAGCTAATACATTCAAAAGTATACAACGTGCCAATGAAATAACATGAAAATGGATCAAATTTTCTTCTCAGGCAGCTGATTAATTTATACGAAAAGTAAGTAAATATTTTTTCTTAGATGAATCAGTTTTAGAACAAAAAAACTTGGATTTTGTAACGCGTTGTGCACTTACTTTACTTACGTACCTAAAAATATTTTACTATTGGACTATATGTATAATATATTATTAAAATATACTCAGTATACAATAGATTTAAGATATTGAACAGGTGTCATATTATGTATTAGTTTAATTATTTTTATACTGGTGCAGAACATAAATGATATAACGGAGTTAAATCAAACCAAAGTTTACCAAAGTTCTTGACACAATTGCCAGTTGCCGCATTAACATGAAAATTCTAATATCCCTGACATCACAAATAACAATCACAGTTAAGCTGAGTCCATCACTATCTTCAAAATTTAAGTTGATAAGAGTATTTATAAGCCTCGCGGTGAATCTGAACTGAACCATTTATTGTTGCAAGAGTCATACCGTCAGGTTCTTAATATCATTAACATGTGCTACGAAGCGAAATAAGTTACTTAAAATGCCCTTGGAAAAGAAGCTGAGCAACTTCGCAGACTCAAACAAGTTTTAATTTGATTAACTTTTGTTTGAATATTAATATTCATTAAAGTTGCAGGAACTTTTGTGGCTTGGTGACAAGATAGGGCTCTTAAAAGTTTTAAACTTATTTTTTTTTAATGCGCAAGCATTTTTCATTTATTTTGCGCCAGTATTATTGCTACGTAAGGTAAAAATTGTATTCTGCAAACTCGACTTTTTTTTTAAACGAAGCTGTTTAAGAAAATCTTTAAGCGGACAACATTTTAATTATAAATACTGGGTGTTTCCTGCGAAAACTTAGCGAAATAAAATAAAATTTGAAGGTCCGAAGGGACTGTGGAATTCCACACAATTTGTCAGCCTGACTCTGATAGTCGTCGTTTTGAGTTTTGTATTTTTAGGTTGATAAATATTAGAACCTTCTGGCGAGCGACTGTTATTATTTCGTCAAATAAAGTTGTTTGTTGAGTATTCTTAATGATTTGTTTTCATATATGTCGTCCATCCTTTTTGTAGATTTTATCACATTTTCATCTTTCAAAAATAAGTAAGATCGTTTCTTCGAAAGTGCAATAACTTCACTTTCAACTCCAAAAGTAACAAAGAGACAATAAAACTGCATTATGTATATCAAGGAAAAGTTATAATCACTTCATCGCGCTCGAAATAACAATGAAATGCCAATCTTCAACAGCTAATTTAAAGATAGCAAGCTTCCCCGAACAATTAACAGTTTTATAAAACACTGCCGGTGATTAAAATGATTTAAAGGCAATCTCTGTAAATGCATCAAAATGGCATGAAAAAACAACAATAAACGTGAACTGAAATGATGGACACTTTGAAATATGGAGAAGTTCCAAGACCGACCAGGTTGCGAATTGCTTCAACCAATTCTGAAGACCTCCACGTCCCCTTGCGGCTTTTCTCTACGAGGAACCTTCACAGGTGGACCGTTGGAAGCGCGGAGGTCTAGAAAATCTGGTCAATTTTTGTATGCAAGGGTATGCACAGTATATTGCAGTTAATGACCGTTGATTGATATTTATGAGTTTGGAAACGAGCGGTATCGCATGTCATGCGCGGGAGTCGGCATTATGCCTCAATCAACACATGCGAGCGTGATGGGATAAGTTTGGCAGTAAGTACCTTTTTGTTAATGGGCAGATGAAAAACATGATCACTTTTCTTTTGGCTGTGCCTTTTGAGACAAAACTTTGCAATAATATTGACATTTTGTGTAGTTGATAACATTTTTCTTTATTTTTACCTAACTGACCAAGGTACTAAAGTGGAAATATGCGACAAATATATTTACCAATTATGAACTTCTGTCAAGATTGTGCATAAATAGGAACCCGAAGTCAACGTAATCCCATTTGAGTTGTGGTTATATTTGTTTTATTGGAAATTAAAAAAAAAAAATTGATTATGGGCAAATAATATTTGCATCATATTATGATCTTTTTATTCAGTTTGTCTACGATTCGTATTAAAAAAAACAACAAAGCGGAAGCGGACAGAATTCAGGATTGAAAGGGCATATCTACCAAATGTCCACTCTTTGAATACCGGATTTTACTTCACTCCATTTTTTGCATAGTGTGATCCACTTCGCGAGATTGTCATTCGTTTATCATTGCGTCCGCGCAGCGCAGGCTTGCTTGACCAATTGCAAAGAGCTAATTGATATCGCTATTCCCAGACGATGATTAATAACATTGAGGTTAGTTATAGCTATTTGTGGCCGTATATTATAGAGGGCAGGAGGTGTAGGTCTTTTTGTAAGCTGGGTGGTCCGACCAAAGTTAAAAATTGGTTGTAAAAAGCTTGGTTACGACGCGGCGGCGGCGGCGGTGACGTAGCGAGCGTAGGGATCGTAGCATTTTTTTTTTTTTATTATAAATTTTGGTACTAAATAAAACCGACAGGATTTTGTTTAACACAGTTTAATGTGCGAGATTTAACTCTTGCAAGTCCGACTTGGAATGATGATTCATCATCAACAGCTCATATACGTCCCCACCGAGGGGCTCGAGCCTTGGAATGATGATTACTCCTTCCTCATTAGTAATGTCTTAACTGATTAGATGTTGTCTTTATCTTACAACAAAATACAATTTTGTGAGTACAAAGCCGAATTCAATTTAAAAATTTAATACTATAAAGAGATTTTTTGTTACTCCTTTGGCTGTCTTGTTTATTTGTTTTTTTTAGCTAATTTTGTTAATGTTTTTATTATTTTAGGTATTTTTTTTTTCTCTAAATTGTGTAAAGTCGAAGGGTGGGAGCCTGGTTTCCCACGACACAGGGTATCCTAGTGTGGGGACCAGAGATATTTGTAAATTGTTCTTTTGCCTAATAAACATTATTATCTAGAAAACTATTAAAGCCCTTTTTTTCGATTCATGCTTTTGTGAACAAAATTAAAAAAAAATAGTTAAAAATAGTTCAAACACGTGTCGCGATAATAATAATGAGGAGGGCTCAAACTATAAATTGACCTGCATCGGCTAGCGGAAGCCAGCGGCTGCTCACTAGTGCCCTCCAAACAAGAACCCTTGAATATCTTGCGAAAATGGCTCGTTAATTTATAATAGTACCTACCTAATACTCTCGAATATACAGTAGGTATATTAATTGATTAATTTAATCTGTCGTAGTTATTAGTTATGTAGATGTCTACAGGAGAAAATCAACAAAAATGGTGCGTTATCCTGCAATATTTTTCTTAGATATGATGCAACAAAAACGAAAATACAAAAGAACAAAAATTGATTATTTTCAAGGCAATAAAGGGGTGTTGCGTTGTACGGTCTCGACACCGTACATATTTTTATGCAGACGCGGCAGCCTACTTTCGGCCACGCGCTGCAGTGTTCTTTAAATACTAAAATCATTACAATAACTTTTGAGTGCATTACCATCTCGCGAACTAGCAACATCTCAAGGAAAGAATCGCCAAATTATAATAGTTTTGTATATTAACTATACATTATACAACTTTTACAACGTTAGTGTGATCTTTCTCTTCGCGGCGCTCCACAACAACTAGCAGCCTTACAACCTGCTGGATCTACACACAACTCAAATGTGCGGGTCTCACTTGACTCGTACATTTTTTGGTCCTTCGAGCCGGATTCAGGTACTTCCTTTTTTGCGATAGCGATTCGGTTTGCCGGCCTCCCACAAGCGGGTCTCACCGGTGTAATTGAGACGTCGCACATATCGCAATAAAAGTGCAAGTGCACTGAATATCTGCAACCGGCGACCACTTCAAGCCTGCGGATTGTGAAGCAACAACCACTGACAGTTTCATCATCTGGAGATTGGAGTGCGTCACAGAAAACTACGCTCTACTCTACGGGCTACTCAACTAACTGCAGGCCGACTTCCCACACTACGGGCGGATCTGCAGACAACTAACTAACTAAGGCTACGGGCTGTCATCGTAAACTACGAGCAGATAACCGGGCTACATCGAGCCACATCAAACATATGAAACAGCCACCCTATAAGAATGGCAACTCCTTCTCGACGATTTATCTCGCCATCATCAAAACTTAAGATTGGCATAGCGGATAAAACTTTAACCTCTTTTTTCTTCGCGCAGTCGAGTAAGAAAGGCTGCATACAGAAAAAGAAATTATTGTGGAACGTAAGAGTTCGACTACTCAGCGAAACATGCGAAGCGAGCAATGTGCAACATGGCACATTCCTACAGTCCAACGTCCAACTTAATTGAACATAATATTACGAAAAACTGTATCAGCAAACTGCGTTCAACAACCCAACGTTACCTTGAGTCCACTAATACGTCACTTTTGACTACGTCTGTCTTGTGTCGAATTACATGCGACAACTACAAATAGCTAAGGATTTGATGCCGTGGACTTAACCTACCCCAACATTACTCCAGCAAACGCTATGACAAGCATACTTCGGCTGCAAATGGCAGCATTTAGCTGATTTACTTCAGCTACATTAACAAACCCTTCTAGCTGCAAGTGAAGACATCGCCTGAACAGCGACGAGCAGGAAGTCCACTACGAGCGCGCCACGACCGACCACCGCGCACCGTCCACAACTCACGGCACAGCGGCACGGCGACTTACGTACCTACTTACGCGTTCTGATCTCACGTTTCTTTCTTTCTCTTGTTGTAACTATTAGCTTTTTACTTTTCTTTTCTTTTGGGGTTCCCAGCATGTACGGTCTCGACACCGTACATATTTTTATGCAGACGTGGCAGCCTACTTTCGGCCACGCGCTGCAGTGTTCTTTAAATACTAAAATCATTACAATAACTTTTGAGTGCATAACCATCTCGCGAACTAGCAACATCTCAAGGAAAGAATCGCCAAATTATAATAGTTTTGTATATTAACTTTACATTATGCAACTTTTACTACGTTTGTGTGATCTTTCTCTTCGCGGCGCTCCACAGCCTTACAACCTGCTGGATCTACACACAACTCAAATGTGCGGGTCTCACTTGCGGGCAATTAGAATCAGATAGAACAGAAACTGACACCACCACCATTAGCTACAAAAAAACAGAATCATCATCATCGTCAACTACTGCTAAATAAATAGTGAAAATTAACATTTATACTTATTACAATTTAACACGACCCAACCAACCAACAAACGGTAAAGTTCAGAATTATTAGCACAGTTATTTATCCTTATATTCAAAATTTTGGAACACCTACTGTTAAGAAAGTAATTGATCTTTTTAAAGATGCTTGAATTTTGCTGTTCGCAGTAACTGAGTAATTTAACGTCAGCGAACGAGAAAAAGAACTTTGAGCCTGGTTTTCATTACTTATAAAAAATCTTTACTTGTTTATGTCTATTTTTATATGTACTTTAATTTATACTAGCTTTCCGCCCGCGGTTTCACCCGCGTTTAATGAGTTTTCCCGTAGGAATGAAATGTTTTCCCGCGGTAAAAAGTAGCCTATGTCCTATTCCAGGGCCTAACCTCAATGTGTGCCAAGTTTCATCCCGATCCGTCCAGTGTTTCAAGCGTGATTCGGCAACAAACATCCAAACATCCAAACTTTCGCATTTATAATATTAGTAGGATAGGTATTTAAAACTACCTAGGTAATTTAATATTTATGAATTAGGTATTAAATATTCGACCGAACGAAACTAAAAAATTGTAGGAAACCCCTAGAGGAAACAAGGAAGAATACCTAAATACATGACGTCATGAAATTAATGGAAAATATTGTCAACAATCTGCGTAACGAAGAAGCACGCTCGTGTTGTCGAGCCAAGTACATTTTTTTTGTAACACAAGACGCGTAGGCCTATTTCTCACCCCTCCGTGCCAGCCCCTGTGGCCTAATGGATAAGGCATCGGCCTCCTAAGCCGGGGACTGTGGGTTCGAGTCCCACCAGGGGTAAAATCTAGTAATTATTATTTTATTTCATTTTGTATGTATTAGTTTAATAATATTAAATTGTGCTATTATTTTTTAATGAACCTAAGTAGAAATTGAAAAGACTGGCACTTTGCATGTTTTTTTGTCCCGTGCTGACATGAAAAAAATTTTATACAACGCACAAATTAGGTTACAATAATATTGTGATCAGATTTCATAGTTGTTATATCCAGATGTGTTATTTGAATTTTCTTATGTTTTGAAAATAAAGGCTTTTATTATTATGGAGAAACTTCTTCAGTTCTTATTATTATTATTATATTTATCATTTAGATGTGCGATTTACGGCATTAATATTCATAATTCTTGTACGTGTAAAGCATTAATGGCTATCCTTATCATCATATATTTAAATCCAAATACTCTGCAAAAATCGTCTAAAAAAAAAAAATTAATAAAAAAAAAAAACAAAAACAAAAAAAAATACTTTTATTACTTAAGTTTACATTAACAAGTTATAATTGGGGCCTCCCAGTAAGTAATTGTAGAATACTTGTAGTGGGAGTGCTCCGCTCTTCCACATGGATGTAACAGGATTATAAACTTTAATTAACAGCAGTAGGTAAAAATCTATTTTGATCTTAAATCTAAGAAGTACACAAAATTGTGTGAGTGAATAGCTTAAAGTATACTTCGTAGGCCTGAGCCTACCCTGAATTAAACTCATGAAATAATTATAATAGGCCGACGAATCTACATAGAAGATATAAGATAAAAATATATATCAGGGGTCTATAAGAGCAATAGACGCAAAATCTTTTTTTTTGTGTCCCACTGCTAGGCAAAGGCCTCCCCTCGCTTTCGCCAGCTGTCTCGATCTTGAGCCTCCCGATTATATTTAGATTATTTGTTTGTTTGTCTGTCTGTCTATCTGTCTGTCTAATGTATGTACGCGCATCACGCGAAAACTCCTGCACGAAATTGCAGTCCACTGCTGGACGTAGGCCTCTCCAAGCGCACGCCAATGCGCACGATCACCCGCTTTCCTCATCATCACGTCATCAGTCCACCTGGCAGGGGGGCGTCCCACACTACGTTTCCCGAGACGTGGTCTCCATTCGAGAACCCGTCTGCTCCAACGCTCGTCGGTTCTGTGACAGACGTGGCCAGCCCACTGCCACTTCAGCTTGCTACACTTCTGGACGATATCAACCACCTTGGTTCTCTGCCGGATGATTTCGTTTCGGATTTTGTCCCGTAGCGAAATACCAAGCATAGATCTTTCCATAGCTCGCTGAGTGACATGTAGCCGGTGGGCCAGCTTCACCGTAATGTTTCACGTCTCGGCTCCGTATGTCAAAACGGGTAGGACACACCCTATTCTTCAGGCATTACGGTAGTGGCGACGAGAAGATATGACGCAGTTTCCCAAATGCTGCCCAACCCAACTGTACTTTTCTTGCGATTTCACGCTCGAAGTTGTCTCTACCCAACTGCAACGTCTCAACGTTGAAGTTTATCTCGAGGATAATAATATGATAAACGTACACTAAGTTGCGGGCAGACTGCTAGTTACAAAATTATGAACATAGCAACGCGTATGAGACAGGAATGTTAAAGAGCGCATAAAGGTCGTAGAAGGTAACTTTAACTTACAAACATACGATTTGGGAATATTTTAAAAGTTTATTTGCGCGCTGGCAGCACCTGCCTGCGCAGAGGGCACCTTTCAGCAACATTGTGAAGGTTATGTTGTGGTTCACAAGACAACTAATTCTGAATAGGTAATTAAGGCCTACAATAGGGCATCGGACTTTTCACCATATTTTATGAATTTACCACATTTTATGAATTATTTTTAAAATATAGATTAGTAGCAGACGATTCGCGAAGAAAAAAACAGGATCGGTTGAAAAACGAATTTACAGTGATTTTTTAAAGGTGTCTGTCTCTTTCAAAAACGATTTTTTGTATGGAGATTATATGGCGTTACTAACAAATGACGTCACAAGTGGGTATGTGTCTCTCTGTCTAATTTTGAATTTCAAATCTTTATAACTCGGTCAATTGTAAAGATAGAGCAAAAATTATTCTAGTGTTGGATAGCAGAAACTAAGAAGTTTGGATTTATAAAATAAAATAAAAATGTAGTCCGATCCCCTATTGTGACGTCACTGTTAAAAGAGCTGGGGAAGGGAAGAAGAAGAAGAAAACTTTACAGTCGCAGCAAAATAATATCTGTCATTTTTCTGCCCATTTTTTTAAATTTAGCTTTGTGTTAGATTATGTATAGGTATAGTATTTTTTTTAAGCTCTGCGCTCGATTTTATTATTTAAGTTTGTTGTTTTGGTTTCTGGTACAATTTGTACTTATCAATTAGCCACGATACTCAACGGATGAGTATATGACGGTTTTTACGCGTAGGATGCGATAGCGTCTACCAGATGTATCATAATTTTTATCACATAATATGCAACGCCGCCGACGACGCCGTGTGGTGACGGCAGAGTAGAATACATTTGTCACCAACCCCTACTCTTCCCGTGGGTGTCATAAGAGGCGACTTAGGGACTACCTACACATTGAACAGGGAACGGGCAGCAGCGCTCTCTGATACAGTAACCTTTTAATCTGCGATCTCCAACCCGCCTGCCAAGCGTGGAGATTATGGCAAAACCCTCCACTTGAGTGGAGGAGGCTCATAGTCCAGCAGTGGACTGTAACGGGCCGTTGATGATGCAAAAGAGGAAACTATTTTAATGTTAAAAATAATGTATAGGTAGATAACATGCTGCATATATAAAGCTGATACAAAAGACAACAGATAGTAAGACAATAACATGCAAATCAGAATTACCAAACACATTTATAAAGCTTAAAGAAACCGCCAAGCAGAACCTCCCTTGTTAAATATTCCCAGATCTTTATATAAGCGACGTATATAATAACAAAGTTTAACGTCCGATGCACGTACCATAGTGACACAAGATGCGTTAGTGCGTGTTTTGTGCACGTGTGCGTGAGTCTGCGACCTTGCGAGGTCGACTGTAATGTCTGCTGAAATCTGCCTGAATCGTTGCCTAGGATGGGGGGGGGGGAAGGGGGGGCAGGTCGATACTGAGAACAATGCAACAAGTTCAGTGGAGATAAATTTCGGAACTGCCTGCCACTCGGTTTGGGGATGGGAACGTCTCTCGTAGCTGTTCATACTCATATAGAATTTGATATCTTTATCTGCAAAAGGTTTTCTTTTTATTGTTTAATGTTTGTTACTTACGGCAATATTCCTGAACAATTTATGAAAAAGCAGGAGACCTGCGCAATATGGGTTTTTTTACAGAAATTAGGTAGGTATTAGTAAGAAATTCATTCATTCATTCATTTCGTTGACCCCAATCACTTTTCAGAAAAAAATTACAAGTGAGCAAACTCCTGAAACGTGCAGGATTTCAGCAACCGCTAAGTTAGAAAAGTTAGCAAAGGGTTCGTTAGACTTAACAGTTTGGCGATGACTTTTGTACTAGCCGATAAGTACTTATCATTTGTTGAATAAAAAAAAAAAAACATAGTTCCTCTTCATCTACATATAGGTACTGTACGTAAATAAGTACATGCATAGCGCATCTCGTATATCTGCTGCTTCGTTAAAAACTGTTTAGTGCGTGGATCATTTTATTGTTTAATTAAAAATAGTAAGTATGTGTTATTGGAATCTTTCATCTGTCTGCTTTTCTGTGGCATTATTGCAGCTTCTGAATGATACGTCTATTACAAAACGATTTCTTTTTTACTTGATATCTGGATCGATCGTGGAAGGAGAACCATTTGAATCATCTAATCTGTCCAAAATTTGTGTGTATAGGTTTAATGCGCTGTGGAAATTTGTAAGTTGCAATGATAGAAATTGGTGGTTATCAATAAACACAAAAAAAGGAGACATCTCTAATTTATGTTTTATCATCTTCAGTTATATTGCTTGGTGGATAAAAACCGGCTTTATAGTAGATGTTCACCGTATTTCTTTAGACTCGTGTTTATGTAAATATGCAGTCACTTTCGTTAGGCTCTCATCTATGAAGCCATTTAGATGCTAAGCGGAGATGATCCCCGCCTTATCTAGAGATAGATAGACTAACATTGTTTATTGTAAACATGGCGACATTTATATACAGCTGATTTCTGACTTGAGTCTTCTTCTATCCAAAAAATGATTTATCTGTTCTTTCATGTTAAAGCATTCAAAGCAAGAATAAACAGGCATATTCTGCTGGGGTAAACGTGTTCATCGCTTTCTTTCAATACTGTGGACAAACACAAACTCGTAAAAATCGCATGACGTTATAAAAATTAAAAAGCTACCTGCTTATAATATCATGCAGATGAACACAGAACAAAACAAAAGAATTTAATGATTTTCTCATGGATCCTATCGTCAGATTCTAGTCTTTGGGATCCCCGGTACCCTGAAAATACCCTCTTATCCTAACTAAAAAAGTATTCAACTAAAGGAATAGTGAATATGCACAATTTTGTTAAATTTATGAATCGAAATATTTCAAGTTTCAGATAAACACAAAAAATATTTTTTCAAATATCTTTCTCAGAAACAAAGTTAATAAGGCTTCAAAGTTGATATGGTTAGACAGAGAGGTCCGACGTGACATGTGACGTCATATGTCACGCGGGCAATATATCCGCCATAGAAAATTTTGTTTTCGTAAGAGGGACAGATATATTTGTTGTTGTATCTAGTTTGTTTTTCGATCAATTTTGATTCTGTTTTGACTGTCAGTATTCTATTTTTGTATACTTTCAGATGAACTGTGAAAAAAACTAATATTTTTTATGCTTATTCCCAATTCTCACTAAAGCGTAAGGCGTTTACTTCAGGAATTGGAGAACACGCTTATATTGTCTAAAACTAAAATTAGACTAGAATTGAGCATCTCCTATCCCCTTTCTTACCGAACTCTTAAACTCCTACTGAACAGAGTAATAATTACAGTACTTGTTTAATCTTATGTTGATATCGTATTTTGCAAAATCGGGACCTTTATTGCGACAGCTCTTGTGTTCCAAGTATCGTCCTTAATGTGAACTGGAGTCATTAAAATGTAATTTAGGACAACTGACTATTTAGGCGCTATTATGTGAATAGCCATGACTAAAGTTAGGACTAATAAGGCCAAAAGATACGCGATTTATTTCAAAACTAGCGGTCCGCCCGCGGCTACGCTCACGTTGTGTAAGATTTTTCCGTGGGAATACGACGTTTTCCCGTAAAAAGTATTCTATGTGTTAATCCAGGTTACAACCTATCTCCATTCCAAATTTCATCCAAATCCGTTAAGTACTTTTAGCGTGAAGGCGGAACAAACATCCAAACATTGTTTTTAAATTATTTGCTGGAATGGTCTGATTTGGAAGGAGAAGTGGCAAAAAACCGAGGTCTTCTTTTTTTATTTCTTTAACATTAATATACTAACTGATTACGATGACTAAATTAACAATTAAATAGATTTTTAATGTACTTTGTTCTTCTTGAACGAGATAAATGAGTGTTATCAATTGATTTCACGGAACTTGTATGTGATAAACTATTATACTCGTATAAAAAAACTAGTATTGTCTTGAAGATTTTTACGAAGTATCTATTAATAAAAAATACTTTTCTTCTCTAAACAAAAACATAAATAAAAAACAATTCACTATCCTATTCTATGTCCAACTTCAAGTACCGTTTAAGTATATAAATATAACTGAAAAACCGACTTAGCCTCTTCGACCTTTGCGGCCAACGTACGCTTATGACATTGAGGTGCCCGTAGGCTCAGTCTTGCACCCCCACCCCGACTTGGGGGGTCTAACCCCCCAGGCTAAGGTGGCAGGGGGTGCGTAGTACGTTTCTGATGCGGTGGTAATGGATTGAGGGAGTTGTTTTTATGCTTTATAAAAATATTTGGGAAATATGTGGTGGATTTGTGAAACGCATAAATCGAGGAATAATGTGAGTAAGAATTTTGAGTGTTTATGATAGATGCTGGGAAAGTGGGACTGTTTTTTCTGAATGGCTAACAATAGTAGGTTGAGGTAGGTCCGTGATAGATAGACTCCTAATAGCGTAGTCTGGAACTTTGAGACAAGGTGATATTTTTATGGTATGTTTGGCAATATAATCGTATAGGAAGTTCTTTCTTTTTTTCGTTGTCTTTTTCCAAATGTGAGTAGACTTGAAAAAATACGAAAATGCCAACACGCTGGTGTTGCAAAAATTATACGTTATCACGGAATAAAAACGAAATATTATTAAGAACAACAAACTTGTAGCTGAATGAAGCAAAATAAATTATTTCCAAAGCTGTACAAAATTTCAATAACTGCCATCTATCGAATTTGCACAAAACTTCGACTAAAGCGCACTCTCTACGAGTCTAGTGAGATTTCTTACGAGAGACATACTCGATGCAGAACGAACATTAGTTCAATTGCATTAAACTAGATGGCGCTTGAAACATAGAGAGATTTGATTAGTCGTTTCCTATTCTACAAAATATCGAATGCCAACAACAACAACTTATTATTTTTATCCCTAACTGACTACACCAGTTAAGGTATATAATATAAGATCCGTGTCATGCCCGTGGATGAGATGCTAACTACCAGTCATTGCTGTTTCGGTATTAATTAACCATTGCGAGTGCAACCGAATAACAGCAATGGAATTCCAGTTAATCACTAGAATTGAGCTTTAAAAAAAATCGTTAAGTAAAGAACGATAAATAAAAGTGATTGCGAACTACAAGGATGTTATTGACTTTTCATATTGCTTCAATAGGACCGTGAAATTAGAAGGTTTTAAATAATTGAAATAAAATAACTTATTATTTTGTTATGGTCATGATCACTCGGTGAGGTCATTATAGTGACAGTTAAATACAACTCATTTTGTAAGGTCTATGACATAGACTCTATGTTATTGTTTTGTTGACTCCAAACATTGATTTACAGCCTGTGGTAAATCAATGACCCCAAACGACAAAAAAGATGAATATTTACTAAAAGCAGTAAGTTAATTTTACAAAACAATAAATATTTTATTAAAGCGTTGAAATAGAATTTGAAAGTCGAGATAAAATAAGTTGTCTTACGATTCCGACAACTTACCCAAACTATGTAGTAGGGAAACTATGTGAGTAGTTTTTTTTTACTGTGTAAGTAAACACCATAAAAAATAAATAGGCACACCTAGCAAAATCTTTCTAGGTATTCAGGTAACAAGCTATGTTCCAAGAATTTAATTCACGCATCGCCATACAAAAAACCACAACATATTAAATAGAGATTACACATTTGGGTAAACTGGCTCTTCCTGCCGGGTTGTGTGTTTTACAAACATGTTTCAAAGATACAATCTTCATTGACGTCATTAGAAATAAACATAAAACACTATGTAAAATATTTTCTTTTCTAGCAACACCTTGTACCCGCTATTCCAAACAGGTTGTTAGCTGGTCAATATGGTTTATATTACCTAAAGGGCCCCGTAGACGGTCAAACGGTTTGATTCAAACACGTAAAGTTTGGTTTGACTCAAACCATTTTGATCAATTACAAAGGTGGTTTGAACGGTTTGTCAAACATTTACGTGTTTGAAGTATGTTTGATGCAATTTCATATTTGGCGTCATCGTATTGGGAGCAATCCTGTAATAATGAAGTCTTTTGTAATTAATAAATAAATAAATTTTGTTGTGTTTGACGCGTCAGAAGTGTAATTACGACAGCGTACAGAATCAGACTGCGCAGAGCCGTTTGACAAACCGTTCAAACCGACCTCAAACGGTTTGATCAAACACGTAAGGTTTGAGTCAAACCGTTTGACCGTCTCCGGGGCCCTTAAAAATTTTCTTTTAGTCACGTTAAGCGTCACAAACATTGTGAGAAAAGTGAGTAAGGTTCTTGAACGTTAATTTCTCACCTTCTATACCATTTTAAGACACTGCAAAATCGTCTAATAATAAGAAGACTTTGTATCCAGCTTGACACATTGTATTTTTTAACTTTATTATTATATTTTGCCTGGGACCGGACTACCCGTTGAAAAACCCCTTCAGTCGTTAGGGTTTTAAGTATTTACAGAATGATAATTAAAATAAATATAATGTTTATCAGATTCCTTGATAGGGTTACCCTGTTGGATTTGCAAACGTTATAATTATAGCATAATAAGAGTACCTACCTACGATATATCGTTGATCAAAATCGTAAGGGTTCCAGTCCCTGGTTTTGAGAGTACCTCAGTGACTCTCAGACTTTTGAAACAACGTGGTTCACTGGTGAAACTACTCTTTAAATAGGGGATCGGACTGTTCACCATATTTTATGAATTTACCATATTTTATTAATTATTTTTAAAATAGGTATAGATAGTAGCAGACGATTCGCGAAGAAAAAAACAGAATCGGTTGAAAAACGAATTTACAGTGATTTTTTAAAGATTCAATATGTCTGTCTCTTTCAAAAACAATTTTTTGTACGGAGATTATACACCGTGAAATTTACATCGTTTCGTTCCCGCCGTGTAGTGATAGTACCCGTCAAACTGAACAACTTTTCACGAAAAAAAAATTTCCTGTGACAAAAAAATTTTTGGTCTCTCCATACAAAGTGAGACCCCGACCGACCCATTTTGTATGGAGAGACCAAAAATTTTTTTGTCACAGGAAATTTTTTTTTCGTGAAAAGTTGTTCAGTTTGACGGGTACTATCACTACACGGCGGGAACAAAACGATGTAAATTTCATGCTGTATGGCGTTACTAACTAATGACGTCACAAATGGGTATGTGATGTGCCTCTCTGTCTAATCTTGAATTTTAAACCTTTATAACTCGGTCGTTTCAAATCTTTATAAGATGGAGCAAAAATTATTTTAGTGTTCGATAGCAGAAACTAAGAAGTTTGGATTTATAAAATAAAAGAAATACTTCGAAAACATAATTTACTATACTACACACACACAAAAATTGCTAATATAGTTAATTCGATTTGCAATACTTCTAGCCCCATAGCCTCCTTTTTTTTACAGACCATTGCATTGGCCACAGATTCATATTATTTATTTACTTCCAAGTAAACATTTAATTTAGAGTGAAGCTCGAGCCCCTCGGTGGGGACGTATATGAGCTGTTGATGATGATGAAATATTTAATTGAGTTTTTTTTACGCACACATATTTTTTTTTTATAAAAATTGACTTTTTTAAAGTTGAGTAAACTTGTAGATAATAACCATTTACGCTGCAAAACAAGGTTGAGTTGCAGTTCAATTAATTGCAATCATTACCATTTACATAAGAGCAATATGTAACTCAATTTATATGCGTTTTGATAGAATTTATAGGACATTTAGATTATACAACAATTATTTAATTTATTCGCATTTGACCTGTTAAATAACACGTCGTAGATACCTGCTGTCTACATATAAATAGCCAGTTTAACTATCATTTAGTTATAGGCTGTTATGGGTAGGTTAAATATTTGTCTAACGGTTAAATTAAACTTTAACCTATAGGTAAATTAACACACTTAACTATAAAGTCAAGTCCATCATAACTTCAGATCACTGATTGATTTTCGATTTAATGTTGCAACGATTTCTGATCATGATGATGGTCAGAAAAGAAGACCGATTTCGGGCACAGTGACCTCACTGTGCCCGAAATCGGTCTTCTTTTCTACCGGTACTGGTCACCTGACCACGTAAGGAAAACCAGTACCGGCCATATCAATAGTGCAAACATCCATTCATCATCACTTGCATCAGTCCGCTGCTGGAACGGACATAGCCGACTCTTTTAGAAAGAAAGGAAGAAAGAAAGAAAGAAATAAAATTATTTATTTTGAATAAATCACATTACACACTTACTTAATTATTAGTAATTATACAATTTTTTCTTTTGATACTCGTAGTTTTGAAACGTCTGTCTCGAAACCTCGGGTGGTATGGTAGCTTTAACCTATGAGACTGAAAACTTTATTTTTAATCTGAAAAGCTTTTATAAAAAAGTAAGTAAGTATCTCTTTATTGCATAATACATATGGGAAATACATACACAGAAAAGTTTATTTTGTGAAATTTTAGGCGAAGTTCTGGAATAAGAGTTATACTTTTTCACGAACTACCGAAAGGTTTGGAATTATTTTACATAGGTAATACTCAATTTTAATGCTTTGAAGATTGCAAAACTGTGTCTGAGAATCGGCTTTAAGCGCACTGGATATTCAGGAAGAGAGAATACGGGTTAGGCGGCCGATGCCACGCTGCATTATGGGTACAGGTCCTTGGCAACACACGGGCGGTTGTAGAGTGTGGTCCCGCAGAGTTAGGCTCGGTTTCCACCAAAGCGGAGAGGAGAGGAGATGTGTTTGAATAACCAATCAGATTTTGTTATTGAAGCTAAGGGGAGAGGAGATGTGAAAATAACGAAATCTGATTGGTTATTCAAACACATCTCCTCTCCTCTCCGCTTTGATGGAAACCGGGCCTTGCGATATTAGACGGTTCATCCAAAGTTATTCATTTTAGGTACCTGTTTATTTCTATGTAGCGTAAAGATTGAAGATAGGGATATTGCCGCAACTTGCTGGAAGGTGGCGTGAAGGCGAGGGTTTATAACACACGAGTTTGTTATAAAACCTACGATCCGTGTGTTGTACGACGTTTTTCAATACACTTGTGAGAAAACTGATAGTATAAATTGAAATGGAAAGTACATAGTAGGTACCCTACAAAAGCTATGATACTACTGGTAAAATTGATCATGTAAAAGTTGTAAAAACGTTTCATACAATTTGTTGAAATAAAAAAACATAAAATACTTTTGTTTTTGTATGAATCTATTTAAATATTTCTTATTGTCAAAATGATCCTGGCTGAATAATAAATTTGTAGACCGTAGGAAAAAAAATTGTAATAAAATCGCACTAGTGCGGTAAAACGCGTTTACCGCACAGTTTACTGCCTTCGTTAGTTCAATTTTCGAGCAATATTGTATTGTATTGAAAAATAATTTACCGTCTAACCTTACATAGAATATATTAAAACCGCTACCTATTTTATATTAAAATATTTTTGTTTAATAGATTTTATTAGCCATTTCTACTTTGTAAAAAGTTAAATAAATAAATATTATCACATTAATTAAATTAAAATTAAAATGGTTAGTTATAAAAAGTGATGTATTTGCGACAAATTAAACCTATTCAAACCAAGCCTAACGATTTTTTAAAGAAAAATAAGTTAAAATCAAATTCATCGTTCTACGTCACACCTATTAAAAATTCAAACGTGGACGCAACTCAAGAGTATTCTGTGACATAATATTCTTCTTCGTTTACTTAAGAAATGTATTTCTCAACTCCTTTGAATAGGTCTATACAAATGTATAGAACAGCAGAGCTGAGGTCCGAATGACGATGAAGGAAATGAATGCTGCGGGTCAAAAGGCAAGTGTTTCGACCTTCGACCTCCTGCATTGCATAGTGACATAATATAAATTCTTTCTTCGTAGAGCGTCGGTGGTCTAGTGGCTAGGGCCGCTGCCTCCCGTCCGGGAGACGCGGGTTCGATCCCCACCACGTACCAATGTGTTTTCAAATTTTGAATTAATTATGTTTATTCCACGCTCTTACGGTGAAGGAAAACATCGTGACGAAACCCACACTCCTGCGCAGAAATTCAAAGGTTGTGTGTGAAGTCGACCAACCCGCACTGGGCTAGCGTGGTCGATTAAGGCCTAATCGCCCTACTTCAGGGTAGGCTCAAGCCCCTCCGTGGGGACGTATATGGTAATGATAAATTCTTCCCGTGGATAGTTTATTTATAAAGTCACGGAAAATTTGTATGGCAAAGTCTCCTTTACTTAAATAGAACGCTGTCGAAGTAGTGGGGATGTACTAAAATGGGTTGCAGATGATCAAGTGCAATATTCATGCACATTTATTGCATTACTACTATCCTATAATAGTCCATTCTGGACATTCCTCGGAGTGGATTGCCGTAATCCCCACGCTTGGCAGGCGGGATGGGGATCGCATTTGTTTATGATTACACAAATGAACGTGCCCGTTTACTGGGTATGTTCCTTTATTATAGGTATGTACATGTGTATATTAGAAGTCTGTCTTATTATATTTCCATTATGTAGCTTCATCTTCCTTAAACTTAAATTATCGACGGCTGCATCAAAAATTCTTCCCCGTGTGTCGCCAAAATCTGCAGTGACGTAAGGGTCGTCTTGTTTCGCAAAGGTGCACGCGCGCAGCTCGGCCCGCGTCTCTTGACGTAACGCTTTCTTCCAACCAGAATCATTAGTTTCCATATCTGGATAACGATCGTCTTGTGGTTCTCCAAAACTGACTATGACGTGAGGGAGTTTTGTGATACTTAACGATTATGACTTCTATAATTTACAACCTAGTTGTAAACCTACCTCCATCATCAGACCAGCTCCATGGTACCATAATATTGCATTGTCATCGCGGTTACATAAGTGTACCAAATTTCAGCAAAATCCAATGGCAGCAAGTGCTTCAAAATTGAGTTGTAAGATTTCGCCCGAACATACCCAACATATTATACATCAACAGCCCGTTACAGTCCACTGCTGGACTATGAGCCTCCTCTACTTAAGTGTTTGGTTTCGCCATAATCTCCACGCTTGGCAGGCGGGTTGGAGATCGCAGATAAAATGTTACTGTATCAGAGAGCGCTGCTGACCGTTCCCTGATCAATGTGTAGTCCCTAAGTCGCCTCTTACGACACCCACGGGAAGATTAGGGGTTGGTGACAAATGTATTCTACTCTGCCGTCACCACACGGCTAACATACAGTGCAAGTTATATAAAAGCTTGTAAAAAGAATATATGACGCAGTTAAAGTTACTTTTTCGCACTTGACCAAGAGAGCGGGCACTGATAACCGGACATACAAGGAGGTTTTTGGTATAACATAAACAGAAGCTAGATAAAGATTATAGTCGTGAAAGATTTGTCCTAATATCTCTCTGTGTGCGCGGGCGTGACAATCTAATTTATCTTATGCAACACGATACTTTCTACCAATAGATTAAAAAAAGATTATCCTTTGTATCAAGACGACTGGTTCTCTAACTTTTCTAAATTGTTTGTATGGCTGATTCCCGCGCTTAGTTATACAACATTAGGTATACGTAAATACGTACGTAGACGTAGGCAGTCCCTATACAATACAGTGTTAGAAAGAACTCCCTTTTTTTTTTCTTTTTTTTTTTTTTTGACGGACCTAATCACTATTTATACCAGAGTGGTAATATAGTGGGCGCGGACTTGCGGGGGAGCAGAAAGCTCGTACCCCTTAGGAATAGTGTTAGAACTCCCATTTGTCACTCGTTTTGTGTATTCTGTCTGCTGAAAGTTTTATAATCTTTCCACATTTTTTTTTTTAATATGAGATTTTTATAGAAATATTTTCTATTTTTATCCACGTAGATATATAATATATTGAGATAACTTTTACGTAAATAAATTTAAAAGAATAAATTTATCACAATTTCATGTTTTGGATTCTTTGTTTCCTTAACGAATACCAATTAAGACTAGCTTGAGCGTTTAAATGGTTGTAATAATTTAACATTATTAAAGGACAAAAACCAAAATGTTTGACCTCTGGGCTTCAATATGAACATAAAAATATTATTATATTATTGACTGTTTTGAGTTGTCTGTAATAAGGATATCACACAAATGTTAATATCACACAGATAGCATAGATAAAGCATTGGAATTTTAGTATCAAAGTTCTTATTACTTTCGTCAGAATGTATTTGGCAACACTAGTTTTGGCGTTATCAATCGATTGAAAGTCTTAAGGGCCCCGGAGACGGTCAAACGGTTTGATTCAAACACATAAAGTTTGGTTTGACTCAAACCATTTTGATCGTTTACAAAGGTGGTTTGAACGGTTTGTCAAACATTTACGTGTTTGAAGCATGTTTGATGCAATTTCATATTTTTGTTGTGTTTGACGCGTCAGAAGTGTAATTACGACAGCGTACAGAATCAGACTGCGCAGAGCCGTTTGGCAAACCGTTCAAACCGACCTCAAACGGTTTGATCAAACACGTAAGGTTTGAGTCAAACCGTTAGACCGTCTCCGGGGCCCTTTACAAAACATTATTTTTTTACATTTATTTAGATAATCCCATATAGGCGGCTAAATTCATTATATATTATTTCAAAATGTTAATAAATGTAAAGGCTAAGCCCACATTAGTTGCTCCCCTTTATGTTACAGATAATGTTTTCCTTAATACCTATTACTTTCTAATCTCACCGCCTTGGGGACTACCAAATTATTTTTATGGATTCGTTAACTAATACCAAATAATTTGTATTAATTTATTTAAAAAATATAATACTAATTTTACTTAGCAAGCACAGGAAAATTATTTTATTTTATTTTTATTTTCAGGAAAACCAGCAGCTATCAAAACCATATTATAAAACATTAATGTAAGATATACAGCCAATTACAGGTCTTCACTAATATAAGTTAAAAGAAAATCTTATAAAACAAAAGTATAAAATTATAAAAATAAATAAAATAATCACATAAGCACTAACATTTATTTAAATAAAGCTCTACATAAATAAAAATAAGACATGATATCCCGAGGCCCCTTTTAAGTTTATGCTAAGTAAAATTTTCTTACTATGATTTACTGAAGTAATAGCATAATATATGACGAGAGTGTAAATGTGACACTCTTGTTAACTTCTACGGCGTTAAATTGACAAGTAGTTCAAGTTAAGTATCCATTACATAAATAAACTTGTGGCAGTAGAACCTACAGTAATAAGAGTTCCGTACAAATGATCATAAGTTACGCTTAAGATTAGATAAATCATCTGTATTAATAACATACTATTGTTGTATGAAATTAGGTACTTACCAAGAGTAGAAATTGCAAAATTAAAAACTAATATAATAATTCCCTAGAATAGGGGATCGGACTGTTCCAAAATTTACCATATTTCATGAATGATTTTTAAAATATAGATTAGTAGCAGACGATTCGCGAAGAAAAAAACAGAATCGATTGAAAAACAAATTTACAGTGATTTTTTAAAGTTTCAATATGTCTGTCTCTTTCAAAAACGATTTTTTGTATGGAGGGAGATTATATGGCGTTACTAACAAGTAACGTCACAAGTGGGTATGTATGTGCCTCTCTGCCTAATCTTGAATTTCGAACCTTTATAACTCGGCCAATTTTAAAGATAAAGCAAAAATTATTTTAGTTTTCGATAGCAGAAACTAAGAAGTTTGGATTTATAAAATAAAAAAAAGTAGTCCGATACCCTATTAAGCAGGTGTAGGTATATAAAAAGTACAAAGTATTTATTTGGTAGAGAAATCATTTTCAGTATTGGTACTTTAGATTGTACCCAGAAAGTTGGTTGACCTTTTCTACGCTCGCGTTATGTAAGATTTTCCCGTAAAAAGTATCCTATGTGTTATATGTGTATCCAGGGTACAAACTATGATCCTAATCCGTTCAGTAGTTAAGGCGTGAAAGCGGAACATACATACAAACATACAAATATATTTTCACAGTGATGCGATTCATTCAAAAAATGCTCAAATAAATATACCTACCTAATCTTTTACTATTTTATTTAACCTTTTTTTATGTACTAAAAATAAAAGCTTCTTTTATCTCGAGTTTTTCAAATACTTCTATACGGAGTCGTAATCTAGCAAGTGATATAATATGATGTAATGTAATGTAACCCAATCAGATTATGCTCGTTACTGACAAGACAAAGACAATAGAACATTATCGTTACGTCACACTGATAAACAAACAGACATAACTTTTTATTGAGTTTAGTTTTACGTGTGTCGTAGTAGTTCCTGCTTTTTATTTAAGTTTCGGAAAGATTCTTTGATGGATATCATCATATCATCAACAGCTCATATACGTCCCCACCGAGAGGCTCGAGCCTACCCTGCATTAGGGCGATTAGGCATTAGTCGATCACGGTGGCCCAGTGCGGATTGGTCGATTAAATAAATAAAAAATAAATAAATAAAATATTTCTTTATTATATAAAAAACACTTATTTTGGAAAAGTGGGGCAAGTGTCTCCCAAAAGGCTTATCGCCTGTGTCGGGAGGCACCGCTCTTCATAGAAACTAACATAATTTAAGTTAATGTTATGACAAGTTCATACAGATGGAAACAGAGGTAAGTATAATTAAGATAAGTTTAGTTTAGGTCTAAAATAGTTTTAAACTCACATTATTAGATTATAGGTTCAACTTACATTCATTCCTACAATCTAAGTCCAAGTTTAAGTAGGTACATATTAACTAGAAATAGATTAATTCAGTTCAGTTAGACATGCCGAGTTATTCTAAGTCTAAGCGGTATACTCATGGTTTATCATACTTTCCTACTTTCACACACAACCTTTGAATTTCTTCTCAGGAGTGTGCAGGTTTTATCACGATGTTTTCCTTCCCCATAAGAGCGTCGAATAAACGTACCTACATATAAATTCGAAATCCGAAAAAAATAAAACATGGTCGGGATAACCCACGTCTCCCGAACGGAAGACAGCGGCCCTAGCCACTAGACCACCGATGCTCTCATCATATAATAATTAAACTAAAATGCATCTATTATACCTGTAGTCACCACAGTTAATTGTGGTATCTGTCTCAACAGTTAATTGTCCGTTAATGTGGACAAGCTCAAGTGGACAGCGGGAAACTAAAGAACGGCTTGTAAATCGCGGGAAAATTGGTTTATTCCCGTTGTCCATGTTATTTTGTCCCCGTTAACGGGAAGTTACTAACACTGTCTGCTACCATATTATCAGTCGGTATTGAAGTTTGGGGTCTAATCAACAAATTATAAAAAAATCAGTATCCTAGCTAACTAATCACATCACATTAACATTATAAACATGTGTCTCAGGCTGGCTGGACAATTCTTCCAAATGAGCCGCGTTTAAATAGGTCAATACACAATTTTAGGTGACGGCTTATCACGCTTATTTCAGTTTATGTGGCGCTAGAGAACCCGAGATAATCGAACGCAAACGTGTCCAGCCAGCTTGAAAACCGCTTTTCGCATGTTCACTCAATCTCCGAACAGAAGGGATTCTTACTATTTCTTGCTTATTAATACTGCGTCACCTAAAATTGTGACAGGCATCCAGTTTGAATTTTTGAGATACGTATAGCCATTTAGCTAAAAAAACGACGAAAAGCGTGGCCAGCCAGCCTGAACTTACGTATTAAACTTCTGGCTGGCACCTCTGAATCTCGACAACGAAAGCGTTTTCGAACAAGGTTCTTTTACTAGCATTTAGTGACGGAATTTGTGACAGTCATAGCGTTTGTTTCATGGCGTCACATAAAGGCGTTAACATAGGATACTTTTTACGGGAAAAAGTCTTATTCCCACGGGAAATCTTTCACAACGCGAGCGTAGCCGCGGGCGGTCTATATTTCTTCTGCAGCAGACCATCTTAATACTAGTTAATAGCTAAGTACTCAAGTCAAACGAATATACCTAAAGTTTTTACAATACCCAGCTATTTAACTATTTCATTGAAATTACAATGTAACATTGAATGGATTTACGACCGCTGGTGCAGTTTATTTTCTTTTAAGCAAAAAGTAATTGAATTGGTTAGGTACCTTTTGTGTTACGAAAATAAATTTAAAAGTCACTTAATAAATTGTATTACGAGGTACTTGTATCTAACATAAGTTACGTATACTATTCCCAATCAATTGGAGTGATTCAGCTTTCAATATTCTTGAATAAATATTATATTACACTTTCCCCACCAGGTACCAGAACCTCTGGATCGAGAGCCAAACGCTCCAACTGCTAGACCATGCCAATAATCTCCCTTTTCAACGTGCTCCCCAAACGAAAAAACAACTGCGACGATATTTTTAGATGAGATCATGCGGTGCCTTTCATTTTGCATAACTTCTGCGGATTGTGCATAACAGGTGAATGTTATATCCGTCTATAATTCTAATTTGCTGACTTTGTTTTCTTATTGCTATCTTTTCCTATCTCGTTTAGGTGAATGGTCCATGGTTTAAGCGCGTGCGCAGTGTGGCGGGGTATATTTTTTACATCATTTTTATTGGAATGACAGTAAAGTTATGGTAAAAGCTGTGAATCCATATCATCAGCGGATCCGGCAGGTGGAAGGCCGAAGCCAACCCAAACCATTTAAAAATCCGTTATTTTTGCCAAGTTTCGTAGGGTAGTACATAAGAATGAGTAAAGTTGTATAACCGACTTACTCGTATAGTTAAGACCTTTGAGAAAATCAGGAAATTGATCCTCAAGCACCTAAAAATTAATTCTGGAACCGCCACTGTTCCATACTGTTACTTCTTTAATAATTTATTTAACTGGTATTCTAAATGTCAAATGTGCCGCTAGTCGATGTCAATGTGGACATCGGGTTTTTTTTATTTTTATTTAATTCAATTCCCGTTGACTAGGTTAACGTGAACGAGCTCAACGTGGGCAGCGGAAACAGGCGGATATTTAATATACACCTTGAAATTTACAACGTTTTGTTCCCACCATGTAGTTACTAGTGATAGTACCCGTCCAACTGAACAACTTTTCACGAAAAAAAAAATCCTGCGACTAAAAAATTTTTGATCTCTCCATACAAAGTAGACTCCCGACCGACCCATTTTGTATGAAGAGCACAAAAATATTTTTGTCGCAGGTTTTTTTTTTCGTGAAATGTTGTTCAGTTTGACGGGTACTATCACTACACGGCGGGAACAAAACGATGCAAATTTCAAGGTGTATAGGTATATTGCACCACCGCGGACACTGTTTAAATAATAGCCGTACCACGGAACAGAAAATTAGTAAATAATCAATATTCAAAAATGTGTATTCTATCCATTCTATTGATTAGCTACGGTAAATCTATAGCCATTCTCTCCATCCAACTAAAGATATAATATTTTACAAAAGTATTTTGACGAATTATTCACACTTTAACTTGGATACAATACAAAATTGTGATAAATAGGTAAGTGTAAGAAAAACGTATTGTTCCGCATTGCTAAAATTTGTCCAAGGTCGTCTTTACATTCACAGATCATAAATATAATACCATATCTATTTTAATATCCAATTATCATTCTGATTAATATATCATACGTGGCACGAGAAATATGAAAAAGCAAGGCCATTTACCTAATGGTTTGTGTAAGTATGATTGAATTAAGAAACCGTGCGTGGAAGAGAGCGGCAGCGGCTAAAACAATTAAGATTTAAAGAAAAAATCAATTTTTTTAGACCATTTTTATTCTAATCGTCAAAGCCATCAGAACATTTACGGCGCGACCAGGCTGGCCCAAAATAAATAAATATTAATAAGTTTAATTAAAAATTATTTAAAAAATTTAAAGCCGTGGAGTGGAGTATCCTTGTTAAGACAAATCCAACGCGCCCAAACACGACTAGGTTGTGGTGTGTATTTAAGGCGTTCCTATGGACACCTTCCGGCTCCATCATGAGACCCTGGACATCACGTATGACTAAAGATATTGTTAAGACAAATCCAACGAGCCCAAACACGACTAGGTTGTGGTGTGTATTTAAGGAGTTCCTATGGCCACCTTCCGGCTCCATCATGAGACCCTGGACATCATGTATGACTAAAGATCTTGATAACAACATCATCTGTTTATTTCTGTTCTGTTTGTCTTGTGTCAAAAATCTTAAGTAACCAATCAACCTATTTACTTCTGATAGGTCTTGAGTCAAGACTCTTGTCTGACCTTGCTGGTGTAATGCACTATTTGCGTCACAGATTCAAATTATACTGGTGAGTAAGAGACCAAACTCCTCGAAGCACCAGTTGACGGAAACCCGTCGGAAGTGTGTCAGTGGGTCTGCGTCCGCGCAACAATGCTGTTAGATAACAGCTGGCTGGCTGACCTTTGCAATGTTTGATTTGCATCTTCCATGCTTGGTCGGACCACGGGTAGAGTACGGCGTGTCGGAATAGTTGGTAGCTGGTGGTTCATTCAATATTTTAACATCAATGGTGGAAGTCATTTTTGTGGTCGTATTTTCCATTTCTAGTTTTTGAAAATGTCGCAAATGCCCTGTATTGGTTATTTCTGTAGACATATTTCTTAAATCTGAAGTTCTACAATACCCCATTAAATGACCACTTTTTCTTAATTGTCTCTTATAAGTCGGATCAATATTGTTAGATTTACACCTTTTTTTTTCTGCATCGTATGGTAATTATAATTATAGTCTGAAGTTGATTTGCCAATTACTTAGCTCGTTATAGTCTTCACAACTTTGTTTTGTTTTCGTAATGCTGGCCAGCTTTATCTTTATACACCATTTATTTTTTTAATTAGTACGTAATGATTAGACCCAGTAACAACAATAAGTAAGTCACCATGAATTTTAAAACAAAACTGCTCATAAAGGTGAAACATTCTTATTTGCATTGTTGCTCACTGACCTGCAAAACACGGTCTACTTAGTTTTAAGTACTTATTTATACTAATTCACTCATCACTTTTGACATGGTTTGTTTAAAAAAGATCTAAAAACAAAGTAAGACTGTATGTGAGTCATGTTTTTCTTCTGAGGAGGGACAGACCTATACAGCAGACCACTAATTCAAAAGAAATTCATCAAGAAAAACAACAGGTGCTGGAATGAATAGGGGATCGGACTATTTTATTTTTGTTTTTTAAATCTAAACTTTTTAGTTTCTGAAATTTACCGAGTTATCAAGGTTTTAAATTCAAGATTAGACAGAGAGGCACATACCCACTTGTGACGTCATTTGTTAGTAACCCCATATAACCTCCATACAAAAAATCGTTTTTGAAAGAGACAGAAATATTGAAACTCTAAAAAAACACTGTAAATTCGTTTTTCAACCGATTCTGTTGTTTCTTCGCGAATCGTCTGCTACTAATCTATATTATAAAAATAATTCATAAAATATGGCAAATTCATAAAATATGGTGAACAGTCTGATCCCCTATTGTTAATTGACTAATGGTTTTATTTAAAGTGTGAGGTAGGTACTATTTAGCAATATGTTGTTGCTTAAGTTTTTAGCATTCGTAGCATCACTCGCACCTGTCGTAAATCTAATTGTCAACCACTGCAAAATATTTCGTCAACTGACAGAGCTGAGATTAGTTTTGATACAATCTCTATTTACAAGCCTGGGTATTTAATTGTATGTTTTTTACCATCGTCATTTTAACAGCAAATACATTGTTGACAATTCTTTAAAAAGCTTCGGGATAGTCTCGTAGCCATGTAGTTAGAAGTGTAGTTTCTTCAAGAAAGTCAAAGTCAAAGTCAAAGTATTTTTTTTTTATTCGAATTGAGATTTTTACAAATCATTTTTCGACGTCAAAGCTATCATGGATGGCACGTTCACTACCAGTGTACGCCCTCTGTGGAGAAGAACGCCAATGACTTGTAGTAGGTATTGACTCTTTAACTCTACCCACAGATAAATGATAATTATAGTTACATACTAGATACTTTTGAGTAAATAATATAGTAAAATAGTAAAATATATATTGTGAACAAATCTGCAAATGCAACATTTATAAAAGAAATAGTCCATTTTTACACAAACAACAGTATACTCATAATAATCAAGGCATGTCACTCGACGAAATAAAAACACCATCACACTAGAATCCTAAGCCTAAATCGCTTTATAACTGCTAAACATTTCATCAACATCTGCGGCCTCATTAGCGGCGACGACGCTTGCGCCGCCGCCGGCGGCGATGACGTCGGGGATGTTGCGAAATTGCCGCCAGGCCGCTGTCACATCCCGACAGTCGCATGCGCAGATGTACTGGCTGGTTGTAGTTGTAGTTGAGGTCCTAAATGTTTGTCAGTTTTTTAAGGACTCGATTCGATAAAAAGAAGAAGGAATATTTCAAGAAGTCCTATCGTTTCATATCTGCTGCAATAAGTTGCAAAAAATTATCAAATTTTATTCATCGAAAACTTGCGTTATTTCTAAGTAATGTAGACATCTGTCTGTGAATTACTGTGTCAAGTCCTACCTGTGATGTGACTGGGAGGAATAGAGATCACATCATCATCGTCATGATCAGCCGAAAGATGTTTACTGCTGGACAAAGAAAAGAGAGAAGAGACATTCCTTATTTTGAGCCTCCCAAGGATCTTCATCACCCGCATCCAACGGTTATATTTATATTTTAATTATAATATATTTATATATATTTATAAATAATAATTAATAATTATATTATATTTTAATTTTCTGTCACTTTACGTCAATGATCTAGATTAACGACCTAAGTAGACATAAGGTTGAAATGAAATGAAATGAAATTATTTATTTGCGGTAAACACGGTACATAGAGAGTAGGTTGAATATTTTAATATAGCTCAAGCGTGCTTAACTGATTTCATCAGTATGCAAAATATTATCAAGAATAAAATTAACATGCAGGTCAAGATATTATCAGTAAAATGAAAAAATTAATGAATGTATTATGAGTAAAATTTGAATTTAGTCACATAGTTGTCAATTACACCATTGTAGTACTATATTATATAGCGTACTGAGTACTGACCGACAATTTTTGTGTGTCGCTCAGTACTTCCACGCTTATCTGCAACCTTTGTCCTCTGCGCTGGCGCAAGAATATCAGCTTTTAGGTCGTTAAGGACACTGTGACGAATAGGACATTATCTTGTTAGTCAGTTACATGCTTGCTATGTTTTATTCATCTATATTTGAATACTCGAACGTACGCATTTGCTAAACGTGCATAGTAATAATGCTTAGATTATTGGACACTTTTTGAAAAACACCTCGATTACTTTTTCGAATTTTAAAAATATAAATGTTTGCTTTTGTATGTTATTCTAGCTTCCAGGTATTAATTTTGTAGTACTTTTTATTTTTTAGCATAAAAATATTCACTAAAATTAGGTTATATCATAGTAGAATGCTTGTATTATCGCATACCCGCACTTTGTACGGTCAAACACCCGTAAATTGCATTTTTAATGACAAATAAAATTTATCTAGAAAATTACCTAAAATTATTTTACGATAAAATTATGGCATTGTTACCTAACAGGGAGTTAGTTACGAGCGATACATCACCATTACTGGTCATCTACTGCTTATTTTTCAAAATTGTTTTAGTGAAATGTGATGTAACCTAGGATGTAGGGGTAACATGGGCTGCATGAGCTCATTCCGCCATCACCTTTTTACTATCGGGAGTCCAGACGAACTGCAGCATACCAGCCGCGCACTTGGTCGACATACCCCTTTGCCGCACGAAGCGCTTTCAATCATCTTTTATTATGCGCACGGCCAAGGAGTGGAATTCTTTGCCTGCTTCTGTTTTTCCGAGTGCTTATAACCCAAGCATTTTCAAAGTTAGAGTGAACAGGCACCTTCTGGGCGAACTCGTTCCATCATCGACCGCATCTTGTCTCTCGCGGACCTGATTGTGGTCAAGAGTAAGCCCATCAACGAATAAAAAAAAAACACCATTACAATAATAGGAAAAACATTTTTTTTTTTTAATTTTACCAAGACGTTCGTAGACGTCGTTGTTATTGTCGCTGTGACATGTTTGATTTTTTATACACTCCTTACATTGTTCCCTAAAAGCCTTTTTAGAGCTTGACTTATTGAACGACCTTCATGTACCTTACTGTCCAAATTTTTTCCTAAAATTTCCGTTGGTCTATCATTCAGTTTCGGCTGTGCGTTGATTCGTCAGTCAGTAAATTTTAATTCTCATTCTCATTTTCATAATCATTGTTTCCTTGGGGAAACCGGGGAAAGATATTAGGTCAATCAAATCAATTAATCAGCCTATTGCAGTCCACTGGACGTAAGCCTCCCCAAGGGTATGCCAAAGCGCACGATCACCCGCTTTCCTCATCCAGCCACCACCAGCGTCCTCAGGTCATCAGTCCACCTGGCAGGGGGTCCACACTACGTTTCCCGAGACGTGGTCTCCATTCGAGAACCCGTCTGCCCCAACGCTCATCGGTTTCTGATTTTATCCCGTAGCGAAATACCAAGCATAGATCTTTCCATAGCTCGCTGAGTGACATGTATTTATTGATAGTAATGTTGGGTAATTGTAAGTTTAGGTATACGAGGAGGGATCAAAAAGTAGTGAGAATGAAATAGAATATAATGACTATTGATAACTTAATAATTTATTTTTCTACATAGTCTCTGAGTCTCTCTACACACCGAGTCCAGCGCTTTTCCAAGGCTTCAATCCCTTTAAAAAAAAGTTTTGTCTTGGCCCTGCAAAAAGCTCTCCACGGCATCCATCATCTCGTTATCGTCTTCGTACCTGTTTCCCCTTAAGTATTCTTTCAATTTGGGGAACAGATAAAAATCGCTAGGCGCCAGATCTGGTGAATAAGGGGGGTGGTCAACCAATTCGAAGCCAGCTTGCTGAATGGCAGCCATCGCAACTGCCGACCTGTGCGCGGGTGCGTTGTCGTGATGAAACAGCACGCCCCTTCGAAGTTTCCCTCTCCTTTTCTCTTTGATGGCATTCCTCAACTTGGGAGTTAAAGCTGCATAATATTGGCCTGTAATAGTGGTTCCACGCTCCAGGTAATCAATCAACAATATCCCTTCTGAGTCCCAAAATATTGAGGCCATAACCTTGCCAGCCGATGCCACGGCACGAAACTTCTTCGGGGTCGGTGATGATGGCCGTTTCCATTGCGAAGATTGTCTCAAGATCAAAATGATGGACCCATGTTTCGTCCATTGTTACGAAACGAGACAAAAAGTTCTCAGAATCTTCTTGAAACTTGTCCAACAATATCTTCGAAATGTCAAGTCGATTTTGTTTCTGACTGTCGGTTAACATTCTCAGCACCCATCTTGCGGAAACTTTTCTCATATTCAAAGATTGTTTCAATATGGATTGAATACTTCCATATGAAATGCCCGTTTCTTGAATTAAGTATCGGATGGTAACTCTTCGATCGCTCAATACAATTTTCTCGACTTTCGCAACATTTTCTTGGGTGACTGACGTCGATGGACGGCCGCAACGATGTTCGTCTTCCGTGCTCGTTCTCCCTACTCGAAATTGAGAAGCCCACCTTGCGACAGTAGAATACGGCGGAGCAGACTCTCCTAATGTTGATTCCAAATCGCAATGAATCTCTTGATTCGTTAACTTTTTTAAACAGAGGTATTTAATAACGGCACGCACTTCGTTTTTCTCCATTTTCGAGAACACATTCCGACACGAAGCAAACAAATGACTACATTCAGAAAAAAACAAAAGAGAATCGAAGATTTTTTTCTTTATTAATATTACAAATATGTATCTGAGCTATGCCTGCCAGTATTTTTTTTTCTTACCAAGGAGTATGTCGTTCTCACTACTTTTTGATCCCTCCTCGTATTGGGTAACTAACCACTTAGTGGTATAATGAAACTTAAATGCCAATGAAGTTATTCCTTTCGCTATTATGAGCTATGTATAAAACTATAAAAACTGGTGGAAAAGATACAAATTCCTTGTCTTAACATATCCATCATAAATGTTGCTTAAGAGTATGTCCAGCCCTAATGATACGCTATGTTGTTTGCTAAAGCCTAGCTTCAGGTGTTGAGCAACAGTTGACCAATGTGGCAATATTTTCAAGGCCAACTTGAAGTGATTACTACTTAAAACTCTTTGGTTCTGGAAAATTTGAGGTTGTGACTTTTTTCACCTAATATAGAACATAACACAATACACCGTGAAAATTCTCGTGAAATTTTGTGAGCAGGTTCGATAAATATGTAGATTTTTTTTATCGAGTCAGTTTTGAGATATAAAAAAAAATACTTAGTTAAAAGGGTTGAAAACAAGTACAAGAGAATAATTATCGGGAAAAAAAAATAGAAGCCGGAAAAAAATAAAAAAAAACACGTCTTAAAATAAAAAACAACTCCGAACTCGAGATCATAGCCTTATAAGTCTGGAGTCAGTGTTATAGAGCTGCCACCAAAGGTCACTGAACCCACCCGGAACGCAGCCGGAACCCAACGTCTTAAAATGCCTTCCATCCGAAGCACGGAATCATCATTCCTTTCGGACAATCATGTGATTCAACCTGCAATGTAACCAAACTGGGGTCGCACAAAGACATTTCTGTGTGACAGTGTCCCCATCGGGATTCGAACCCGAACCCCCAAAATGACAGTCAAACGCCCACCACGCCAATGACCACTCGGTCACAGACGCTGTCGACCTTATAACCCCCATGACCGTAACGATGAGCTAAACTGCAGTCTAAGCGTCAGCGCACACCAAGAGCAGGGCAGAGCAGAACAATTTCTGAGAGTACTAAAAAAATTATTTATTACAATTCCATACATTGCAAAATTTAATACACGTCCAAATACTGCTCGACCATACGCGAGCATTTTGCAGTTCTGTGTGCGCGCCGCTGACCCTTTGAAATTGTAATAAGATACATTTTTCAGTACTCTCAGAAAATGCTCTCCTCTTGGTGTGCGCTGACCCTAAAATCTGCGAATATTTTCCTTCTTATTTCTATGACGGATAACCCTATAATGAGATAATAAGCAAAAAAGTAACTTCATTGACCGACTGCAGAAAATTATTCCCATAACAATACAAACACTTATTTTTATCTCTGTAATGAATAGCTTGCAACTTGTCATAAGTCAGTGACTAATAACGTAATAAGTTAAATAACTTACTTACTGGTGACAATGACCGGGTAACTTCTCGGTAAAAACCTCTAAGGGCTAAGTGGTTACATAATTACCCTTTTGAAAGACAGTGGGACGACAGGTCTATTATCTAAATGAATGTCGTTATGTATAGAAAGGTTTAGATTGCTTTTAGTCGAGCGCTGTTGCAATGGTGCTTAAAATAAGGTTTCGTTTAGAAGAAATTCTATTTGATTTGTTTTAAAAAGGGCTAAAACCGTTAAAAAATAAACTAAGGAAAAATAACCATAATCACATCCTCATAAATAACAACAAAATGTTTGTCGATCGTTTTGTTGTTTGTTGTTTCGTTGCCAACTGCGTTATCGCGTATTAGAGCGTCGGTGGTCTAGGTGGCTAGGGCCGGCTGCCTCCCGTTGTTCGAGAGACGCGGGTTCGATCCCCACCACGTACCAATGTATTCTTGAATTTCAACCTCTTACGGTGAAGGAAAACATCGTGATGAAACCTGCACACTCCTGCGAAGTTGTGTGTGAAGCCAACCAACCTGCACTGGCCTAGCGTGGTCGACTAAGGCCTGATCGCCCTAATTCAGGGCATTTTAAAGTCAGTCAGTAGAGCATCCGTGGTTTAGGTATGATTCCGAGACTATAGCAGCAGCTCAACGTCGACGCATGTCATATATTTTTGGTAGGAATATTAAATTTCAGAGTCAAATTGCATGGCAAGCGTCGATGTAAGTGCATGTCTCGGAATCATACCTTTTTTAATCCTCCGGTTCCCATTAACCGAGGCTCGTTTTAACTTGAGTGCATTATCATCGCTACACACAAAATTAGATTATAGTTCATTTGTCAGTCCGGTGCAGCGGGGCGGCGCGTGCTCGGATCCGGCTACACCCGAATAATGACGGACTCCGTGACATTTTCGCCAATCTCATTATGTAAAGGTGTTAGAGTTTCCTCTGTCATTATAATTACCGATAGAATATAGTCAAATGGTTAGGTACTTTTGAAAGAATGCTCCTAAAAGACTGTCACATGTGTGATCGAATCTAAAAAAATCGGTTCCAGATATTCTAGCGTGAATAGTTAGCAAAATACACGAGACAAGCTACATTAGATGTGCCATTGTTTGATCACTTACTCAGTCCATGTGTATAATCTATGATCAGTATGAAGACCTAGCCCAGTGTTATGTGTTTATCGATTCAATAAGAAGAAGATAAAGATGTGCAGTTCAAGGGCTTCACCGTATTATGATCCTCCTATTATCTCTGAACTTTGCCATCCTGTCTTTGACGGTACAATTTTATTGCAAACACGCTGTTTTAGTTTTGCGAGTGCGCAAATCCGGCTTCACCCGAATAATGTCGGACTCCGCGAAGTTATCGCCAATCTTGTTACGTAAAGGTGTTAGTGTTTCCTCTGTCATTATCATTACCTTTACGACTAAGACGTGCACATTACAATGTAATATGTGTCCACTTGACAGAGGTGTTACAAAATAATGGGCCCACTACATTGACAAGACAATAATCATAAGTGATGTAGAGAATAGTACACTCCCTTTAAATTATGCGCGTTCAAACACTGAAAAGATTCGATTGTTAACTATGGAACAGTAATAAAAGTATGCATAAAAACAATTGAACGCTATGATGCTCTATGCAACTAAAATAATAAGCTTACTAAATAAATTAGCACACTTTTTCTCTCATATTGCATTTTATTTGCAACTCATCAAAGTAAAGTATACTTGTCCAACTGCGTCTTCACCATCACCAACATCAGCATCATCATCTCAGCCGAAAGACGTCCACTGCTGAACAAAATCTTCCTCCAAGGATCTCCACAATGACCGGTCTGTATAACAATAAAAAATAACCCACTCTCAAATACAAGACACGCCAACGGTAAATATACTTTTTATTTACCAAAACGACCTCGTTTTCGGTATTATTGTGATATACCTACTGACCTGCGCCTGGGCACAGTTACTCGCACATTATTGTGGAAGTGCTAAAATTTACAAATTGCCGGCAAATATACTGTTATTGCTGTTTATCTTGTTTTCAGTAGGGTTAATAGTTTTTGACATGTCAGTGGCACAACTGAAGAGTGAATAATTTTTTTTAGCTATGTATGTTATGTACGATGGATGAGACAGTTTTTGCGATTTGGGCCCCGTTTCACGAAGCAACAATTTACAAGTAACAAGTTACAATTTGATATTCATTGCGTAGCCAATTCGCCTAAACTGTAAGCCCTTATCGTTTTATCTCATTGTCTACGCAATGTACATCGAATTGTACTTGTAATTTGTAACTTGCAGCTTCGTGAAACGGCCCCTTGGTTAAATAATTCACAAAACCTCTTGCCAATCTATCAGCATTTTTTTATATAGGTAATACCGGAATTTTACTAGAACTTTGCATTGTGATTGTGAGAATGCTAAAAATGAGTCAATTTGCTTATTTGACTTTTTGCTGTGCCAACGTGCTAATATTCTCGTCAGATAACGCCAAAAAGCCGAAATTTTGAGTAATGACAATGAAAACATTGACACGAAGATTTCTAAAATGTTGATTAAAAAAACAAACCCAAATAGGTATTCAGAGGGTAACGAAACATTACAATTATTTATCTCATCATCAGTCATACATAGTGACGGTTAAGCATATTTCAGCCTAGCTAGACTATACTTATAGAATTGAGAACTATTATGATAAAGAAAACTAGAGAAGTAAAAGGCAGGAGATAATGTGTAATGTGTAAAAAAAAACCCAAGAAGTTATTAATCAAAATGCTCCTTTAGTACAGACTACTTGGCCAACAATTGGAATATGACAAGGAACATTCGCGAGAGTAATTCCCGTAGTATCGTACTACAGTGAGTACACGTGCGTCGGCGCAGGGGGACGCAATTGGGAATGTCCGCTCTTACTAGCCCTAATCAAATCACAGCGTCGCAGAAGAGGGTCCATACTCACTGCAAACTTAAACTGCTAGTTTTGACTCTTTAGAAAAAACAAGGGATTAGTAAGTCGTCCGATTCGCAAACTGTCATGTTGTAAAACATACTTCCGCAAGCGCAAGTTCTATTTTAACTTTACGTACATTTTAAAATTACTGAGACGAGTAGCGAATATACGAATTGCGAATAGGACAGTCTGCAAATGGGACAGGTTGGCGGTTACTAGTCGTGACAAGTGACTTGTCACCGACAATGCCTGTCACATTTTTGGCTCTTCTTGGGGTAGTGAGTAGTGACACACGCCAGACCTTTCTTCTCTAACGGATTTCTAACGAACTGTCTTTGAAAAGGGCGTTATTTTTGAAAAGCCAATAAAATCGTCTCCACAAATAAGGAACGAAACACAAATATGTGTCAGGATTTGATGCTAATTCTTTAAACTTCTAGGTGTACCTTAATATGGGAGTTCAATGCAATGCAGTTTTGTCTAGTTTAGATTACTTAAGTGTCCATAGATGTGGTCTGATGTGCCTTATATCGCAGAAATGTGTTATATCGTATTCGCATTTGTAATGCAACGGTAAGAAATACCGAGCATATTTTGTTACTTGCTAATAAAAAGAAAAACCATCCATGTTTTAGAGATAGTCACGGTTATATTTATATGTTTAAGCATTTAGCTAGTAAACATGCAACAGAGTATCAATAAGTAATTTATCGTTATGAAAATATTTACAGATTCTTCAAACGATAAATCATTCAATACTGCTGTTTAAAATCAAACAAGAGATAACATCATTTTTAGCTTTACAATTTCTCACATATTAAGATTTTTCTCACATTTTTCATTATTATCTTACATTGGCCTCGATTCGGGAAGTCATCTTCTAATTCTCATTTTAAAATCCAGCTATCCTTTTCGTTTTTCTGACCAATGAAAGAGAGGTGATGAATTCAAACGAACGAATGATAACCTAAAATAAGGGCGTTGCTGTCAGATTTTTAAGTCGGTTGTTTTACGTCTAGTTTTACGTGATCTCTAAAAATTGTGCAATCAAAGCGTCTATAAGGTTCAAATTTGATATTTGACGGCTCTAATATTAGGATGGCCATCTCCTGTCCTTTTTTAATATTTAAAAGATGAAAAGGACTGACGAACTAAAATTAAGGATTAGAGCGTGACTGTGTGAATCGTGACCATTATCACGTCATACTTATGATAAAATTTCATAAACATATTCTTGGCAAGTCAAATTTATAGATCGTTAAGTTCTGGGATCGAGTCCTGGTTTGGACGCTGTCAAACAAAATCATTTTTTAAACAGTTCTAAGTTTGAAAAGGGCATTCCAGACTAAATAACTTGATTGCCTTGATAAGTTTGGATTCTGTGCTTCGGAAGGCATGTTAAGCCGTCAAGCATCAAAGTACCCAAGCCTGCTTAGCATAGACTTGCCAGACTAAATACCTAACCTCACACACGTGAACGAACTCGAATTCGGACTAACTACTTTTATTGGTTCAAATAATAGCTAAAAATAGACGCCTGCGCCGCTTGCGAGGGTCTGGAGCCCTTTATTACAAAAGTGTTCAGTTCACATTACATCGCGAAATGTGATTAGTATGTTCGTGTTAAAAATTGCAGGTGAAGTTTAAATAACATATTTTATACTTTTATATACTTCCGGAATGCGCAAATAATACATCCATCTACTTCACTTTGGGTGCACGCAAATCTTTAGATACGAGTAGAATGAATCTTCCTTAACATTTCACAAAAAGCTTGGTAAGGAAGGCTTTCCTGTAAATATTTTGAATGCACATTACGTGATTTTTACGAATCGAACTCTTAAACTATGAATTATGTTTAGCATTTTTTAGCCGATCACACGGTACGAACTCTAGTTGCATCATCTCAAGAACTCTGAGAAATCAAGATTATTGAGATCAAAATATTCCAAAAGAAGTACCAAATTACTAACGTAGTTTTTTTATCTATCTGACCTATGTGTACCAAAATGGTTAGCGGTTGCGGACTCGCGGAGAAGCAGGAGGCTCAAGTTACATCATAATATCTGTGATCGAAGCATAATAATCATAATTATTTATTCCTTAAACAAATAACATTGTATTGGAAAATAATAATATAAATACAAAACCCTATTGGAAGACTGTGAGCTGACCTTCTTCACATCCGCCAGGTTCCAGAGTGGAGATCGCGAATTGGCAAGAGTAGTTTAGGGCAGTATAGGTGCAGCAACGTCAAACACAGGGGGCCGGCAGCTACTTGGGGGGTTAGGGGGACTGGGCTCTATCTATGGCATGCCGTGGAGCAGTCGGTACATGGACAGCTCATCACCTTCATCACCATCACTATTAGAATTAAAGAAGGCTTATGTTTTGCCAGTAGAACGTCGCAAGCTGATGATTATGATAATCCATATGAGGTGTTTCTATTTAATTTAGTTGCCTCGAAACTGAAAGATCACGTGTCAGAGCAACGTGTAAATAACCACATCCTGTTTTTTTGTAACTTTAGGCTGTTACAGAAATGATGATAAGACTTGTTATGAGGATAAAGGTCCACAATATTGGAGGAGCGAAAATAGCAAAACAACGCGCGATTAACCACATCCTGTTTTTGTGGGGAATACGGTTCCAATTTTATTCTTAATTAGTCAAAACGCACTATTTTCGTGAAATAATTGGTTTCGTGAATTCCTATAAAAGGGACGCCTTTATCTGAAAAAGCATAATCGGTAACCTGTTTTCGGCTTGACCAGTTCCCTTCGGCCGCGTTTTCATCCAGTACTCCAGTATCACCACGATGATGGCTCTAAAGTGTACAGTTTTATTGTTCCTAATATCCGCATCTGGTTTCATTGGTAAGTTAATTCATACATGAAGTTTTTTTTATGCAACGAGGTAACTAAACTTAATAACGCAAACCCTCTCTCTTGTTTTTATTTTTCGAGGAAGTTTTGTGCTGTTTTACGGACTCAACCACCCGAGAGGTTAAAACGTTGCACGCATGCGCGTTATTGTTGATGTGTTTGAGCATTGTTTTTTTTTACCCGGCCAAAATGGCCTGTCCCCCGAAATGTCTATTTCATATTGGAAACATACGGCCCTACATATCCGTAAACATTTTATGTTATTATTGAAATACTGGGTGTCCAAAAAGGGTGTTGGCAGTTTATATACGAAAATCATAAATGAAAAATATATCATTTCATAATTTTATTACTATTTGCAAAAAGTACATACAATGGAAAGTATACGACGAAAAAATTATGTTGTCCAAATGACGTCCATTACGATTTTGACACTCTTCAAGTCGTGGCCGTAAATTGCCTAAGACACGTTCACATAAAACGTTAGTGATTTTTGTTATTTCACTTGCAATATTGTTTTTCAATTGGCTAAGAGTTGACGGCTTATTTATGTAAACCTTACTCTTTAGGTAACCCCATAAAAAATAATCAAGTGGACTTAAGTCCGGGCTCCTAGGGGGCCATTTAAGGTTCCCGTTTATTAAGATAACTCTTTCTGGGAATAACTCATTCAATGCTTCAATAGACCTTCTACTCGTGTGACATTTGGCACCGTCCTGCTGAAAAAATGTTGCCGAATTGTAAACTCTAAATTCCTGTAAAGATGGTGCAAAAAAACTTTCAATCATGTTACAATATCTGTCCGCGTTAACTGCAAGTGCATGTCCCCTACCGTCCTCAAAGAAATAGGGGCCGATTATGCCCTTGGCGGACATTGCTGCCCACACTACCACCTTACCACTACCACCCTACCACTGTGAAGTGGACGCATATGCTTATAACGAGGATTTTTATCACACCAATAGCGACAGTTTTGTTTATTGACATGGCTATTTAAACGCAAATTTGCTTCATCGCTAAACAAGACATTGTTGAAGTTGGTAAAGCGCGCAAACATCTCCTGAACAAAATTTTGCCGCTTTTTTTTTGTTCATAATCTGTGGGTTTTAATTCTTGCACTAATTGAATCTTGTAAGCACGTAAATGCAAATCCTTCTTTAAAATCAGGTGCAATGTTGATTTTGCAATGTTTACGGACTGACTTCGCTTTCGCAGTGATACTTGCCTTACCGACTCGTGAACTTCTTGAATAACTGCAGGTAGCCTTATTTCTCTCGGACGTCCGCAATCAAAGTTTTTTAAAGTTGACCCTGTAGCATCAAATGTCTTAATCCATTTTCTAATGATATTCGCACTGGGAGATAAAGAAATGTCCCGTATATTGAATTGCGCGCGATATAAGCGGCGAGCTGTTATTATCGAATTATTGTTTTGATAATAAACTCGTAAACAAAATGCACGCTGAGCTCCGATATACGAATCCATTGCAACTAAATTTCCAATAAATTCCACGTATGAAATTATATTTTTTTTGTTATCTACCCTCATTAAGACGATTTATTGATATTTAAAAGTGCAAATACCCTTTTTGGACACCTGTATTAAGCTTTAGTTCGCCTTTTTATGGCATTTTTCATAAAAAAATATTGCTTGGAACTATGTTGGGTTTTTTTAATATTTAAATAACTTTTGTTTAGATTTGCAATATTTCAATCTTCATAAATCTATAATATTGGACATTGAAAACAATAAAATATAAACTAAAATCTAATTTAAAACTTGTCCCTTAGTTTTTATGATTCCCGGACATTCCGGTTGTGTTACAGCGTTTTCTCAGTGAAAAGCCTTATACCATATTAGTATTTTTTTTTTATTGAAACATTATAACGAGTTCTCCTTTTGATTATCAAATCAACGGCCCGTTACAGTCTACTGCTGGACTATGAGCCTCCTCCACTAAAGTGGAGGGTTTTGCCATAATCTCCACGCTTGGCAGGCGAGTTGGAGATCGCAGATTAAAAGGTTACTGTATCAGAGAGCGCTGCTGCCCGTTCCCTGTTCAATGTGTAGTCCCTAAGTTGCCTCTTACGACACCCACGGGAAGAGTAGGGGTTGGTGACAAATGTATTCTACTCTGCCGTCACTACACGGCGGCTTTTGATTATGGCCGTATCGATTGCACAATTTTATAAAGGATTTAAAACATCTCTAAAATCTTTCAAAAATCTCTTAATCTGACAGCTACGCCTTTATTTTAGGTTATCATTTATTCAAAATACATAATATCATTCGTTCATCTGAATTCATCTCCTCTTTTTCATTGGTCATAAAAACGAAAGGGATAGCTGGATTTTAAAATCAGGATTAGAGCATGCTGCATGACTGTGCGTAAGGTATCTATCTGTCTCATGTTTGTTAACGTGTGTGAAAGAGAAAGATAATAAAAACACTTTTAAGATGGCGTTTCGAGTATTATTCACATCTTACATGGCGCTCCGGTAAAATAATTTGTAAAAAAGTTTTTAAGTCGTATTTAAGTGAAATTTATGAAGTTTTAACAGTCATAGTACAAGTTTTAAAGTTCGTTTAGATAAATTTATAGAAATACACATGGATTATTGTGAAACTAACGGATTGAAATTGAGGTACGTGTCACCTCTAACGTTCACGTTTTGAGCAAAGTCGTCATTTCAATTTTGTAAGTTTTGTGAGTTTTGTAATAGATGTCGCTTTTTAAAGTTTTATGGTTCAAACTGGTTCTCAGATTTTGTTTGTAAATTATTATTTTTTTTATATATAGAGGGCGTTAGTGTTCCTATAATTAGATGAAAATACGTTCTAGGTAGGTAACTAGGTAAATTCATTATTTTTAAATAAAACAAACCAATAGAATTGTTTTCATTAATAAAATAATAAGAGTAGATAACAAAAAGAACATGTAAGGTATCTATCTGTGTAGTAAATTTTTAAAAATATAATGTAATTATATATTTTAGAAAATTTAAAGGGCATGTAAGGTATCTATCTGTCTCATGTTTGTTAACGTGTGTGAAAGAGAAAGATAATAAAGACACTTTTAAGATGGCGTTTGGAGTATTATTCACATCTTACATGTGTGGATCGAGGCCAATTTGTTGATGAGTTGTACTTAACTAACCACTTCGTGTTTCAGCCGCCTTCCCAGAAGGTTATACCTACATAAACTCTACGCGTAGTGCATACAAGTACCACATGGAGATGCCAATTCGGCTGTTGCTGTGTCCACGTGCAAGGAGGGCGCACGGCTCTTCCACCCAGACTCTGCAGACGAACTCGAACTAGTGTGGAAGAAGCTGGCTGTTGGATATGCTGGTGGAACTGGTTGGATACATTCGGGGATATCAAATTTAGATAATATAGCATTAGTGAATAATTAAATAAATATTTCAAATTGCATGCTTACTGTTGATTAGATTACTTTACTTTTTTTTCATACCAATATAAAACTTTTATTTTGATGTTATTTTTTTCTTTTTTTTAACCATTTGTTTTGACACACACACACATAGTTACAAATCGAGTAAAAAAAATTTTTAGTCAATTAAAAATCAAGTTTTTTAAATTAATAGTTTAGGTAGGTACACGATAGTTAAGTTTATGTATACTTAGGTAAGCTGTAGGCAAGTAGAGCTGGTCCTCTGTTCACATGTTGAAAAAAATATATGGGTGTACCATGATGCCACTTCAGTATAAAATAAACATCAAATAAGTAGCAGAATAACATAGATTAACGGTTCATTCATCACACGTTTTCATATGTTTCCTTTAATACCAAATTAGGTAGGTATTAAATAAATAATTACAGAATAGCCAGCAGACATAACAACTTATTAAAATGAGACGAGTAGGAAATACTTATAGTGGACCGTATCACACCTCACAAATATAACAAATAATATATAATAAAAAAAAAACATTTACACCCTGACCAAGGCAAGCGGCATCTCTTTGTTTTTGCAAAGTTAAAAATATAGGTAGTACATAATATTTTAACACGCTTTTATTAGCTTCATTCACCTGTATGTTTGTATGTAACCGACTCCAATGGACTTGATTTTGACCCATTTTAAACGGACAGATTTAATTTAAACGTTGTACACTTATGAAGAACCGGTGACAATACAATAATTTGAAAAATATATAAAAAAAAATACACTCTTTCACAGTACCTGTAGGTACTGTGAAACTTAAAAGTGAAAAATAAAATATAATTAAAAAAAACACGCTTTTAAAGCACATCAAACTAAAATGTGAAAAATAATTCTTAATATCAGCTGAAAACAATAATGAACGAAAAATACTGAAAAAAAAATGCCGTGGGGTGCTTCATGGCGAATTGGGAAAACTGGTAACCATAAGTCAGCCCTGCAAACTTACCACGGTTATGTCGCATCAGTCCTTAGGTACGGTATCGTCATTTGGGGTAATTCCGTGCATCTTAATTAATAGAGCATTCATAGCACAAAAGTAATGCGTTCGGGCCATTTGCAATGTAAAGCCTAGAGTCAGCTGCAAACCACTCATTAGGAAATTAAAACTATTAACCTTGCCTTCTTTATATATTTATGAGGCTTGCAATTTTGTCAAATCAAATTCATTTCTTTTTGAGAGAAATGACGCGCACCCTGGGTATAACAGAAGGTACCCTAGTAAACTTAAAATTCCTTCGGCACATACTAAATTGTTTAGCAAGAACTGCCATGCCATGTGTGTAAGAATATTCAATAAACCAGGGACCAAAAACCTTGCCGTGTGGTGACGGCAGAGTAGAATACATTTGTCACCAACCCCTACTCTTCCCGTGGGTGTCGTGAGAGGCGACTTAGGGACTACACATTGAACAGGGAACGGGCAGCAGCGCTCTCTGATACAGTAACCTTTTAATCTGCGATCTCCAACCCGCCTGCCAAGCGTGGAGATTATGGCAAAACCCTGCCTAAGTGGAGGAGGCTCATAGTCCAGCAGTGGACTGTAACGGACCGTTGATGTTGATGACTACTCTGTCAAGGAGTTTATTGACATGAAAGACATAATAATAGAATAATATGAATAGATACTTTGACATTAAAATCATATGTTTGTAATTATTTAATTGTAATGTGTCAACATCTCGTTAATGCATAGTTATTATTATTTAAGTTAATTATTTAATATATTTTAATTGTTCTTTAAGGTATATTTAATATTTAATGTTATGACTTTTAAAATTAAATATTGTTTGTTCTCAGTCAGGCGAAATATGTGATACGCCCTCTTAATATGTGATACCACCTTTTATGTTACCATGTTTCAAACGAATAAAGAATGTATTTATTTATTTATTTATTTATTTATTCATATGTTTCGTACCTATATCGAGCAACCAACGCTTTTTTTTCATAATAATACGAGTACTAGTATTTTTCGTTCATTATTGTTATCAGTTTATATTAAGAATTAATTAGCACAAAAGACGTAATCAGCATAGTTTAGGCTGCGTTTACACTCGACGGCCTATTTGCTTACCGACCGGTAACGACCCGACACGACGACGTTGACACGAAACAAGCGACTGACGATGAGGCTGATTCAGAAAGGTACGCTCTAATCCCTAACTTAAGATGTCCTTTTTGCCTTTTAAAGATAAGAAATGGACATGTTAATTTGTCAAACATGGAATTCCGACCTTATGGACGCGTCGCGTGTCGGTTGCACAATTTCAGAGTGGACGTCTTGTGATGTCCTCACACCAGACTTAAAACTTTCTTAAATCAACAGACATCCTCATTTCTTGGAAGAAAATGCTATAAGCAATAAGGCTGCCTAGCTGTACTCTTTTGTTTGTTGTTTTCAATATATTGTATACTTATTTTTTGTGTGCAATAAAGTTATCTATAATATTCTATAATATTTCTTTAGGTTATCCTTCATCTTCTTCCATACTCCCCTCTTTCATCCATCACTCATAGAAATGAAAAGGATAGCTGTACTTTAAAATTTGGTTTAGTCTTTAGAGCATGACTTCTCGAATCGGGGCCGATCAGACGCCTTGACTTGGAATTCAAGTCTGGCTTTGTTGAAATAATATTCAGATTGAAGGAAGTAAATAATCTATAGTGAAAAACACTTTAATTTTAACCTTGTTTAACTTATTTTGTTATACAGGGTGGCTCCTTTATATGGGTCAATTCAGTATGTGTAACTCTGAAACTGTAAGACACGGAAAGATTTGTTCTAAGGAACCATGTGACGGCTCCGTAGCCCAGGTGGTAGTGTATCTGCCTCCGACGCACAGGGTCGCGGGTTCGAATCCCGCCCAGGGCAAACATTTGTGTGATGAGCGCTTGTGTTTGCCTTGTGTCTGGTTGTTGTTTATCTATATAAGTATGTATTTATGTATTGATGTAATGTATATCAGGTGTCTGGTACTTATAGTACAAGCTCTGCTTAGTTTGGGATATTTATTTATTTATGTTATCGATTTTAGGGAAAAGAAAAACTGCATTTACTATTTCTAGACTTGATAGAACATGAAAAGAAATCTAACTTCTGTTTTCTTTCTTTTCATTGTTACTTTTCTGTATCTAATATAATACGATGCCCTGGAAGAAATTGTTACCTGAGCAATAAGCCCATCTCTACACTGCTATTTATTACGAGTTTGTTTTTTCTGTTTTGTATTTTTTGTGTGCTTAAAAGGCTTTTCGTTTCAATAAATAAATAAATAAATATGTTGGGACATCTTACACACGGCCATCCGACCCCAAACTAGGCAGAGTCATAATATAGTAAGGTTGCATTTTTTTGCTAGCAAAAAGGAATTAGGTATTTAAAATTCATCACAATGCTCTTTTTAAATAATTCAACCACTCTGTACAAATAACCCAATTTCAGACACTCGAAGACGAATTAACTATTTCAAAATCGTTGCGAAAACAAACAAGCAAAGAATAAAAGACTTGACATTTCTAACAAATAGCTCCTGCAATAGTGCTGAATTGAATTGGCTGCGCGGACGCACATGCGCAATGTATGTTTGTAGTCGAACTAAAGAGCGTTATTATCAGCTTTTTTGATGAAATTTGCATAAAATGTGCTTGTGTTTTGATGATTTCATGGTGTACAGATAATCCGCCATCGCAAAAAACCATTGTAAACATGGTAATACTTACTGGGGGCCATTTCACGAAGCTACAAGTTACAAATTACAAGTACAATTCGATGTACATTGCGTAAACAAAAAGATAAAATGATAAAAATATACAGTTTAGGCGAATTAGCTACGCAATGAACATAAAATTGTAACTTGTTACTAGTAACTTGTTGCTTCGTGAAACGGGACCCAGGTTATTAGCATCTCAAATAGGGTATGCCCTAATTCAGTAGGTGTTTTGGTGGGGACTCGAGCCTACATTAGTCGACCACGGCAGCCGAGTGCGCGTCGATCGACTTCTCACAACCTTTGAATTTCTTAACAGGCAGGTTTTATGATAATAATGTTTCCTTCACCGTAAAGAGTTTCGAAGAAACGAATTCGAAATTCGAAGAGACGGTACAAAATAAGTTTAAAAACTAAAACCCGACTACGGAAAAAACGAGCTCTAAAAGGCATGAAACAAGAAAATGTCGTCAAATTCTTACGTATCTATTAATTAATTATTCAGTTATTTATTTAATATCTAATAAGTAAACAACTTATATATGTTTCAATTTAACGCATAGATATTCATGATGTTCAGAGGATAGCCGTGGTCGCATGCTACCTTATACATTTTAGGGTAGGTGGCATGCAGAATGTGCAGATTAAGCCTTTTCATTTGATATCCCACACGATACATAAATATTTTTTTTTATTTTTATTGTTGTACTTAATGTCCTCTAGAAGGCGCTATATTGAATTTAGTATGACGTCACATAACCTATAACCAGCGTATTGATTGTACGCTGGTTATTAACGATACCTCATTTGTTTGTTCAATTATGATAGATAGTTTAGGAGATATGTGGGAACAGACAAACATATATACATACATACATACAAACATAAATAGCGGCTAAAATCATAACCTTCCTTTTTGCTTCGCCGTAGTCGGGTAAAAAGGTTCAAGCGTCCACCACCGCCGCAGACGCTACATTTTCGATGCTCTATTTTTGATCTAAGGCTCTACTACACTACATTAATACAGTACTAGAAAATATATAAAGTTGCGACTTTAGCTACATACAAGTATAGTAATAAACCTCTCGGTAGGTCAGCCCATGAAACTGAGAAAATTTTGTTCCACAATTTTTTTTGAATTTCGCAAAAAAAACACTCTAACTTTCATGAACTCATCACCTGAGCGAGTCAATTTATATGAAAGTTCAAAAATTTGATTTGCGATTTTTTAAAAGTTGTAGAACATATGTTGTTTAGTGTCACGGGCTGACCTACCACCCGAAAGGTTTTAACACATTGTATAGGTTAGGTTGCACAGCACCGCGTGATGCGTTTGCGCCGAATACGATCGTGATTCGCGCGCGCATCCAAGCATGCGATTTACTTGCATTCGTCTACACTTTAATGTACTGAAATGCAGACTATGTTTTATAACGCCAAATCATCATCTGGATTCTAGATTTCTAAAAGGTAGTCCGAGCTGTGTAGCTGCGGTTTTGTCCTGTTAGTGTTGTTGTTATATGTAATGTGGACTTTTTAACTTTTGAAAAAGAGATAGTTTTTCTTGAGGAAATCTTATTAGGAGCATGTTCATAAGGTACCTTTTTTTATATAATTATGTATGGAATGACTCAGTGAAATCGCTAAAGAAAATTGCGAATCGATTACCTTAGAAACTATTTTAAACAAGTAGATTTTTCTTTACAATAAAAAAAGTTATAACAGTAGTTTCGTGTAGGATCGAGACAAGCTGGCTAATGCGCGCGCGCACTCAACCGTACGGTCATGAAAATCACGAACGTGTCTAGCAATTATTGAATATAATAACCGGTTCATTCTGTTTACTGAGGCCTAGGTATTTATGCAGTACCTATTGTTCGTGTTATTATTACCTATACCTATATACTCATCGGTCCTACCACCATGTTTTATTATTACGGGTACCATTGATACAATAAGCTTGTCGGCTTTTCAGATGACATTTCTGTATCATGAATAACGTGCTATGCAAAATATATATAAAAAACTGGCCAAGCACGTGTCGAGCCTAACAAAGTGTAGGGTTCCTTAATTGTCCAATACTAATTAGGTACCTGTTTACTTTTAACATTCATCAAAATATTTTTCTATGATATTTGTAGTACGAAATTCTTACTTGTACAAGTACATTTTATAAGTTGGTCTATTTGATGTTGATAATTTTCCTTTTAAATTCACCATATACACTACACCGTGCATTTTTTCCCATTTCCAAATACAATGATTTCGCTGGTAGAGGGGGCAGGGAAAAATAAGCACTTTAAAACGAAATTTTTCTGAAACGTACACCAGCATCGAAAAATTATTTTAGCAAACCCCTATTATTTTTAAAAAACCTATCCAACTATGCCTCACACTATACGGAACCCTAAAAAGTCAACGTCAAAGTCAAAATTTTTTATTCGAATTAAGATTTTTACAAATCATTTTTCGACGTCAAAGCTATCATGGATGGCACGTTCACTACCAGTGTACGCCCTCTGTGGAGAAGAACGGCCAGAAGAAACTCCACAGGAATTGTATCTTTTGTACTTTTCTTTTAAATATATAAAGAATCATACATGAGTCATAATTACAATCTACTCCGCTGATTTGGAACAACAGTTGACCAGACGTTTTTATCATCTAAGTAATCATTTATCGTATAATAGGCCTTAGAACATAAAATAGTTTCAATTTTAGCTTTAAATTGGCTATCGGACAGATTTCCAATATCATCTGGTATTTTATTATAGAAGCGAATACAGTTCCCCATGAATGAATTATTAACTGTACACAGTCTAAACTTTGGGTGCGCTATTTTATTTTTATTTCTAGTATTTATATTATGTATATCAGAAAAGTTGTTATTAACACATTTTTAAAGCAAAAACACAAAAAAGCACAATAAAACATATTTCTTGCACTCAAAATAAAAATAAAACCTAGGGTGTATGCAATAGATTAGTTATCAGGAGGGCAGGGCGTAGATATGTATAGGAAACTCAAATAATAACACGTTAACTATAAACTTGACAGAATTAACGTCGAGAATTTCCGTCGATCACACTTTCACTGCGCGCGCGCAAGTGTGCGTAAACGTGTAGGATATTGCAACAGATCGAGTCCACTCCCTTCGATCGAGGCGACTCTGCTCCAAGGAAAACCCAGACTGTCTGTAGTACATATATACTTACTTTCTACCCGAATGCGAGAAAGTAAAGAAAAGTTTTCACGTTTCGTTATCTTATTAGATTACAGTTTAAGGTCATATTATATAACTAACCGTCTTCCCGCGACTTCGCTTGTGGGATCGAAGCTTTATCTCCGAGATGAACGTTTTTAGCTGAAAAATGAAAACGAAGATAAGTCGGCTTCTAATCGGCATATCAAAATTAAACCAAAAACCATACCAAAAAATCCAAACAAAAATAGTACCAAAAAGTGCCAGATACAGAAGAAATTGTTATGCAATGTGTAAAGCTACGTACAACAAAATCCCAGATGTTTTCAAAAATAATACTCTAAGGGCCGGTTTTTCAATCCTCAGATAAATTATCTAATAACTATCTAACGAACAAAGTTATATGACTGTTTATCGGACGAATAATTGTTCTCCAATTTTTCAATTGTTCTTTATTCCATTGATAACTATCTGGCACAATCTTCAGAGAGGTGAAACAAATATATTGCTTAGACTAACGTTAGAGCAAGACAGACTTTTCTGTCCATTTTCTGTCAACAGTGTCATGTCCATTCTATTATTTACTCCTTCTTTTTTTTGTTATGGCACTAGTTGAACTTTGTGCCAGTTTCAAGATTTTTTTGAAAATTGTTTGTCATAAACGTCATGATGCCTCAAACTATCAGTCGAATAGTACAGTTATCTGGCAAATGAAGCGGCAGATAGATTTATTCTTCAGATATTGGAGTTATTCGTTAAATAAGTCTTATCCAACTGTTGAAAAATTCAATATCTTGCTATCTGTCGAATAAACACTATTTGTTAGTTTATCTAGCGATTGAAAAACCGGGCCTAAATCATTTTAAAAAGATATTGAAAGAATGGCTGCATGAACATATTTTTTTTATCATTTAAGGAATTTTTGGAGCATCAGAGACGTGTAAAAAATATTAGACAAAGATTTGTATTATTATTGTTGTTTGCATGCTTAGTTTTTAGGCTAGATATTATGTGAAACTGCTATGTAATCATATTATATTGTAACACCCATACCTAAAGCAAATAAAGATTATCATTATTACTTGTATCATTACATGAATAAGTTTTTAGGGTTAGACCGTCAGCAATGCAATAGGGGAGCGGACTAATTTTTTTTTTTAATTTATAAATCCAATCTTCTTAGTTTCTGCTATCAAACACTAAAAGAACTTTTGCTCTATCTTTAAAATTGACCGAGTTATAAAGGTTTGAAATTCAAGTTTAGACAGAGAGGCACATACCCACTTGTGACGTCATTTGTTAGTAACGCCATATAAGCTCCGTACAAAAAATTGTTTTTGAAAGAGACACACATATTGAAACTTTAAAAAATCACTGTAAATTCGTTTTTCAACCGATTCTGTTTTTTTCTTCGCGAATCGTCTGCTACTAATCTATATTTTAAAAATAATTCATACAATATGGTAAATTTTGGAACAGTCCGATCACCTATTTGTAAAAACATCCAATTTCGGTAGTAGGTAGTTTCTGTTTTTTTCATAATACCTGTTTAAACGTATACGATAGGCAGACAAACAAAATTAAAAAAAAAAAACAATATTTTGGCTTCTATTGCTCTTCTATTTGATTTTAAAAGTTTTACTGTTGAAATTAATTGCATGAGGTTATTTACTGTAACTGAGTTACATATTTAGCCGTTGTTGTGCTAGATAAAAATTACTAGGACACCTTGACATACAGCTTGAAGGATCGGAAAACCCGTAGTGCAATTCGATCGATGCTTTTGTAGATAATTTTTTACTGGATTTATCCTCAGAAGTTTTAACCCCTATTTCTTTGTTTAGTTCAGAAGACTGAGTGCCACTTAAAACGTTCATTACCTTGCATTTCTTTGACCGAATTCGTGTTGTCTTTGGGCTGTTTGGTCTTTCCATTGAGCACATAGTGTGGATTACAGGATGGATTAAGCGAACCATACTAGCACCCGCTGCATGACCACCGTAGACAAAATAACAAAAGCGACATATAAAGTGACCGCCAATAGTATTCAAGCTTATGACGCATGAAGAAAAGAACTGCGTTACTATCAGTGGTTACGTTTTACGTCGCGCGGTTTATTTTATCTGTTCTGGTCTTACGGTGGTCATGTAGCGGGTTAGTTAGTTAGTTAGTTGGTGGGCCCCCGTTTCCGCAATTAGACTCTAGATTGGTCCGTTTTACGTTCGGTTTTGGCTGGTTACTCCAACCAGCCCAGCTCCTTCCAGAAGCTCAGAAGCCTCCTGGGACTGTCACAGGCTTCGCGGAGCGACCCCACATTCTGGAGGATTTTTGCCCGTTGGTCAGTCAACCCTACGCATTCCAGGACTACGTAGGTGACCGTTTCTTCTGCTTCCAGACATCCTCTGCATAGAGGGCTGTCCGTCGCGCCGATGGTGAATAGGTGTTTATTGAGAGGTATGTGACCTGTTAAACTGCCTACAACTATTCGGAGGTTTTTACGGATTAGGCTGAGAAGTCTGTGTGTTAGTCTCGGCGATAGTGTTGGGATCACCGCCTTCGACTGTCTGCAGCTTGTTAGACTAGCCCATTGGGCGTTGTGTTCGTCCCGGGTAATGTTGCGCAGCCACGTTCTCAGTTGGCTGAACGATATCGGCAGGAGAGGCTCAGGGCCCAACACCGGAGCCTCCGATCCCCTTCTTGCCAGTTCATCAGCCGCATCATTACCCAGTGATCCGCTGTGTCTTTTTATCCATTGAAGGATGACCTTATTCTTTGCACATGCACGTTCTAAGGCTAAGTGACATTCGAAGATAAGCACTGAGCTGCAGGTGTTGCCTCGAAGTGCTTGGAGCACAGCCATGCTATCGGAAAGTATTCTGATGGTGAAATCTTCAACCTCCCTTCTTAGGATGGCGGTGGCTGCCTCGGTAATTGCTACACTTTCACATTGGAAAATAGAGCTATAATCGCCTAAGGCCAGTGATATTCTGATGTTTAAGTCTAGTGAAAATACCCCTGCTCCGGTTCCAGACTCCATTTTAGACCCATCAGTGTATATTCTTAGTTCATCCGTGCCTGAATGATCTTTACTAGCTTCAGATAGTTGGATTTCGTAGTTCTTGGTGAATATGTAGGTTTTGGGGATCCTATCGCATGGAGCTTGGCACATTGACTGTGATACTATAGCATCTTTCCAGAGTGCCGCGACATGGCCGTCCTGGTACATCCTTTCGCCCGAAAGTTTTAAGCGAAGGGCCGACATCCTCGCCTCATGTTGGATCCATAGGTCTAATGGCCTAAGTCCTAAAATAATTTCCAAGGCGGTTGTCGGGGTGGTGCGCATACTGCCCGTGACTGCTGTGCAGGCAAGTCTTTGAAAGCGCTGTAGCTTGGATTTGACGGTAATTAGCTTGGTCCTGGGCCACCAAGCAATGGAACCGTATGTGATTATAGGCCGTATAACAGAAGTATATAGCCTTAAGGTGATCTTCGGCGATAGACCCCAGGATTTCCCGACGAGTCTTTTACATTGCCAAAAGGTGATGCAAGCTTTTTGTAGCTTGTGGTCAATATGCTTATTCCAGAGCAACTTACTGTCAAGTGTCACTTCCAGGTACTTGACTTCATTGGTCAGGTATAGCTCGGTATTGAATAACTTTGGCAGTCTAAGCTGACCTAGGCTGCGTTTGTTTGTGAACATTATTAGCTCTGTTTTAGACGGGTTGACAGTCAGGTTGTGCTTGCTACACCATCGTTCCACAACCTTGAATGCTGATCTGGTGAGATCGCATAGCACATTCTCAAAAGGTCCTCTAGTGAGAATGGCCAGGTCGTCCGCATAACCGACTGTATAGTACCCGTTGCCATTAAGATTCTCGATCAGCTCATTGACCACAATATTCCACAGGAGAGGGGAGAGGACTCCCCCTTGCGGGCAGCCTCTAGCAACCACTCCTCTGGTTGTGGTATTCACAGTAAATTGAATGGCTCTATACCTTAACATGTTGTTAATCCATCCGGCAGTTGTGGATTCCACTCCATGTCTCGTGAGCGCTTGGCTGATACTGGTAAAATTGGTCTTATCAAAAGCTTCTTCAATGTCAATGAAGGTGCCAAGTGTTGATTGTTCCTTCTCTATGTACGAGATTACGCTGTAGAGAGCGGATTCGGTGGATTTGCCTGAGCTGTAGGCGTGTTGATTAGCGTGAAGTGGATGTCGCAGCAAGGCGATCGAATTCGTGTTGTCTTTGGGCTGTTTGGTCTTTCTATTGAGCACATAGTGTGAATCAGTCCCTTTTCTCGTTCTTGGAAATAGGGTAATGAAAACGTTATCAGCTATCAAAGAATTACAACGTGAAAATTGTGGAATCAACATTTTGCTCAATAGGGGATCGGACTTCTTTTTTTTATTTTATAAATCCAAACTTCTTAGTTTCTGCTATCGAACACTAAAATAATTATTGCTCTAACTTTAAAATTGACCGAGTTATAAAGGTTTGAAATTCAAGATTAGACAGAGAGGCACATACCCACTTGTGACGTCATTTGTTAGTAACACCATATTATAATCTCCATACAAAAAATCGTTTTTGAAAGAGACAGACATATTGAAACTTTAAAAAAATACTGTAAATTCGTTTTTCAACCGATTCTGTTTTTTTCTTCACGAATCGTCTGCTACTAATCTATACTTTAAAAATAATTCATAAAATATGGTAAATTTAGGAACAGTCCGATCCCCTATTGCAACGGTTCGTAGCTTGTTTAGACAGGAAAACCCCGGTATATTTTTAGAAGATAATATTACACAATTTTAAAATATCAAAATGTTCGTATTTACATCTAAAACAATTGACAAGTCTTTGAAAACACCCTAAATATTTTTTATAATCGTTTCACAGTCTAGTTCAAATAGGCTAGGCGTTGCATTACATGAGGTCATCGGAATACTTAAGCTACTGCACATTGGAGGTTGCACCGTGCGTGCGTGCGGCTGCGCAGCGGTCTTAAACAGCTCGTTCTTGTAATTGAGTTGGCCATTCTAGGAGCAATTTTGACTCAACCAATCTGAAAAACTATTATCACGAAATCCGCCAATTACTTACGAATACTTAACATCTATTCGATACTAATGAAGTTTAAGCAATGACCTTTTTGGTTTATTTTATGACTGGTCGGTAATATTCATAATTTATGTAGATAATCTGACACATAGCCCTGAAGTAATGACTACCTCTTGCAGTTGCTTGTAAACTAGCTATAGGTATTTGCATTCAAAGTGAATGAAATAGAAAATCACTGAAAATGCTTACTCCGGAAATTAAAAGTATTGGCTACAGAGTAAACAAAGGTAATATTAGCAAAATAGTTTCAGATAACTAGGTAGTAAACATTTGGTTTTCACGTTTCGTTTCAATATATAGGTAGGTAGTTAAGGAAATCAAATAATCATAGGGGTATTACAGAATTGAGATAAAATCTAGAAAACTCGACGAACTCAATGAAGTGAAGATGTCACAGCAAGAAATATCGTGCTAATGATTATGTTGCATTTACTTTCTCGTATTCGCTTTATTGAGAATTTTCTGACGTCAGTTGTACGCGATATGTTTTGCGTTCAAAGAAAATTTAGGTATCTACATGGTTTTTCTTTGGTTTTTCGATGTTCTGACGGCAAATTATGTAATCTTGTTAAAAGCCTTATTGAGGCTAGGGTTACCATCCGTCCGAATTTATCAGAACATGTCCGGATTTTTAGGCCTTTTCCGACGCGTTTTTCACCCTGGCAACGTTCTGGGCCGAGGTCCTTGCCCGTCTGAGGGCGCCCCCAGATACGTTGTCATAAATGTCTAAGGGGTAAGAAGCTTCCCCTCCCCCTAAAGTCCAGTTATGTTTGATACGTCGATTTTGCGCAACAAGTAGGTCCATATAAACAAAAAAAAGTGAATTGAGCCTTGCCTACAAGACAACCTTCTACGAAATGTTGGAACGTTGCGTAAACTTCCGTCCGGCGCTGTCCACTAGCACAACTACTTTGTAAATGAGCCATTAATTTTATTGCGAATCTAATGGAACTTGACCTTCCTAATCTTCATTGCTTAGAGACAAGAATTGACAGTGCGACTGCGACTTTTTCCGTGCGATTAAAAAATAACTCTTTATAATTAGAAGTCGTCGATCCCGGGCCATCTAATCTCTAAATAATAGATTTTGTCAATCCGTTGCGACGTAAAAAAAAGACCAAAAACTCTATAATTCATTTATTGTTGTATTTTATAAATTCCGAAGTAGCGAGTCAGAATAAAGCGACGCATTTTAATACTTCTGCTTACAAGAGTAGATTTTAATTCCCCTGAAAGGTTTAGGACCCCTGATCTTGACAAACCACGGAAAGATAAACTAACTAAAGGATAATGGGACATTAGAGATTGCGACAAATGACATAATTCGAGCGGGACCAGGGTCGCCCCTCCATCAATTTGATTTAAGGTTAGGATGTATACAGAGGGACCATGTTGCTATGCCAAATTATAGAAGCTAACTGAATCTAAAAATGAAAATTGAAAATTTGGCGACCAAAGACAACGCAGACACGACTGAAATCCAGAAACACTAGGTACATTTTGAAATCAATTTTAATTTTGTAATGGTTATTTAAAATGTAATACATTAGAATAAAATTTCACGCTCTAATCGATTGTACACTTTACGAACTGTACTGATGATATAAGTTCGTATTTGGTGCATCATATTGCTGTTTGTTTTTTTCTTCATTTGCAAAAAAATGGTGATGTGTACAGTAAAACAAATTTTACTGAGTTATATATTATTATATCCTGCGTATCTGACCGCATCACTAAATAAAAAAAAAACAATTCAAAAACATGCAGTTTCAGCAGTGTTTTCTACTAAATTGCTGAAAAAAAAGCATGATATATTAATTGATGTTATTGTTGGGTATAATGAAGCTATAGAAACGCACATGTACTGAAAACAATGTTAATACCTCTTTAAACTTCATGTCCATGAAGCAAATCGCTTATTCGAAGATTTATAGACGAAACAAATACCGATCAATATTATACAGGACAAACGGAGCGCGACGAAACACGTTGCCATTTTTCAAATACCGAATGCTGTGTTCTTGAAAAGTTTCGAAACAAACTGATTTTCATTGACGGCCAGTAATAATCAAATAATACAATAATATAGGCAATGCAATTATATTTGATTCCAAAGTATTTGTTAGATTTTCATTTTCTTCATTTTATGAGACATCTTCGAACAGTTTCGCACTGGCCATTTTCTACAACTGTGGCAGAAAGACAATTTATCATTTCGAATAAATTTTATATATTACATACTATTTTTAACAGATTACATATATGTTTACCGATATCTAATGCAAATTCAAATCCTGACCATGATCGATGATTTTTATTTTGTTACATTCAAAGTACCTACCTACTTACATAAATGTTTCTATAAATAAAAGTATTATTGTTTATTTTGCAGCAAAGAGCACGCAGCAATGGTTTAAGTACCAACCGTTCAACATTACTGTTCGTCGAGTACAAGCAATACTAATGAAATTTTCATAGCTTGTTCTGCGGTGTTTCTGCTGCCGTTACAGCGAGCAAAAACTCGATAAGTATTATTACCGATCGGAACCGATCCGCTATTTCTAATTGCTGCTCATTTGCAATATTCAATCTGTGGCATATTAATCTTGCGCATGAACACTTTATTTTTTTAATAAAAAAAATAAAATTTACATTACTTTTTAATAACTTAAAAGTACAGATTGTCGTTTTGTTATTTTTCGAACGACTTTCATCATCAACTGATTTTCTAAGAGCTCTTCAAAAATCTACAGAATTAGTGACTTTCAATTTCATAGGCTATCTATCGTTATCATTGAGTCCGTTGTGCAAATTTTACTGAATACTTTTCTAAACATGACTTTTTTTTCGGATACTGGCCTCGATTCGGAATGTCATGCTCTAATTCTAATTTTAAAATCCAGCTATCCTTTTCGTTTTTATGACCAATGAAAGAGAGGTGATGAATGAATGATATTAATTTGAACGAATGATGACCTAAAATAAGGGCATAGCTGTCAGTTTAAGAGATTTTTAAGTCGCATGTTTTAAGTGCTCTCTAAAATGGTGCAATCGACACGACCATAAGGTTCAAATTCGATGTTTGACAGCTCTAATATTAGGATGGCCATCTCCTGTCCCTTTTCAATCTTTCTCATCTCAGTTTCGTTCGATTCCTTAATCAATTACTATTTAAAAAAGAAAACTATTTTATATACTATAACTTAAAAAGAAAAATGTTGACTATTTTCAAAATGCCCTCGTGCCTCAAGCCACTTCTTTGGGAGGTTAAGGTCCCTTAATCACATGTAGAGTTCAAGCAAGTATCCAACTACTTACCATGAATACAAAACTTTTAAACTGTGGTTTTTATACTATATCAGTGGCCAGTAAAATTGTCATTACCCTTGAACTCAGAGAAACTGGCTTTAGTTCAGTAGAGGAAGAGGAATACAATGGCCTCGATTCGGGATGTCATGCTCTAATTCTAATTTTAAAATTCAGCTATCCTTTTCGTTTTTATGACCAATGAAAGAGAGATGATGAACGATTGATATTAATTTGAACGAATGATAACATAAAATAAGGGCATAGCTGTCAGTTTAAGAGAATTCGATGTTTGACAGCTCTAATATTAGAATGGCCATCTCCTGTCCCTTTTCAACTAACTTAAATTAAGGCTTAGAGCGTGACAGTGTAAATCGGGGCCAATGTAACAGTATTTCACTTACTATTAAAAAGCATTTCACTTAAAAACCTTGTACAAAATTTCTTTAAATTACCACACACGTCGCGATTTTAAGCGCATATACCTCTTGAACAAACTCGTATTTTTAGGGTTCCGAAGTCAACAAGGAATCCTTATAGTTTCGCCATGTCCGTCTGTCTGTCTGTCTGTACGCGGCATAGCTCAGAGACTCTTAGTACTAGCAGGCTGTAATTTGGCATGAATATACATATTAATCATGCCGACCAAGCTGTAAAAAAAAATCATAAAAGTCTTCAAAAAATGGTTCCTCTGGTACACGTGAAGTGGGGCTTATTTTTTTATTTTTGACTACCTTATAATGTGAGGTATAGTTGGATAGGTTTTTTAAAAATAATGGGAGTTTGCTAAAACAATTTTTCAATGCTAGTATACGTGTCAGAAATATTTCGTTTTAAAGTGCTTTTGATAGAGTCAAGTGTCCCCCCCATACCAGAGAAACCGTTGTATTTGAAAATGTGAAAAAATCACGGTAGTAGTGCATATTATGAATTGAAAAGGAAAAATTATCAACATTAAGTAGGCTTTACAGGTTAACGAATAACGGACCAACTTTTAAAATATACTTGTACATTAATAAGAAATTCGGTACAAATTCCATAGAAAATTATTTTGATGAACGTTAACAGGCACCTAAGTAGTATTGAACACGGAACCCCACACTTTGCGTGGCCCGATACGTGCTTGGCCATTTATTTTATGCATGATTCCTCAAATTATCTACTTTTAGTTATTTCATAAAAAGTCCTATTCTACTGAAGCCGGATTTTGAGGATTCTGATATTTAATGAAATTAAAAATAAATTTTTGTAAATCAAAAAATCTTTTGAAATTCGAAAACTCACTGCCGTGTTCTTGGAATCTCCAAACAAACTTTTGTTGCAAAAATGGAACGACAAGCAGAATGGTCAGTTTTAGGTTATTTCAGTTCAGCAACGTTCTAACCTAACCTAACCTTACAATTTAGATTACTAGGTTTTCTTTGAAAACGAAATCAAGATTCTTTATCACATTCAAAGCTGTACTCGAAATTCCTGGGCGGTTAAATCGTGGTTATTTACTTATCCTTGATGGTCGTCTTCCGTCCGGCGGTGTCTGCGCTTCTGCGCATGCGTCTTTTTGACTCACTCAATCACTCGCAAGACTTATTCATAATCACCCACGTAAATGTATCATCAACGTAAATGTACTGTGACAAAGATTGTACTTTTAATTTTAACTAGCTTTTTCCCGCGGCTTCGCTCGCGTTAAATACTTTCGTTTGTTACAAAGAGTCTGTATACCAATTTTCAGCTTTCTAACTTTAAAACTGAAGAAATTCCCATACAAACTTTCTACTTCATAATATTATTATGAGGTATTTCTACCTTATAATGTGGGTTGTATAGGTTTTTTAAACATAATGGGGGTTTGCTAAAACCATGTTTCGATGCTAGTGTACGATTCAGAAATATTTCGTTTTAAAGTGCTTATTTTTTGTTAGAGTCATGTTTACCTCACCCTACCAGCGAAACCGTTGTATTTGGAAATGTGAAAAAGGTCACGGTAGTAGTGTATATGATGAATTTAAAAGGAAAACTATCAACATCAAGTAAGCTTAACAGGTTACCGAATAAAAGACCAAGTTATAAAATGTAGTTGAGCAAGTAAGAAATTTGGTACACAAATATCATAGAAAAATATTTTGATGAATGTTAACTGTCTTGAACGGGTACCTAAGTAGTATTGGACAATTGTGGAACTCTACACTTTGCGTGACCTGATACGTGCTTGGCCGGTTAATCTCTTATCAAACCGAACTTGCAAACCCTGGGAGCCGCCGAATGCCTCACCTAGGGACATGAATGGAATATTAAAATACTTATTAATCGTCTCCTATGTTACCAACAGCAAAATCAGTCATACATAAGTATTTTCATCTTTCGGTTACTCAAAAACTTGAAATTTAAATTAAGTTACAAACATAGAATCATAGAATGCAGTGAAATGAAGTTTGTACTACGTCAAGCTAAGCCACATAATTCACCGGTTCACCGGATACTTTAAGAACATAAAATAAATTTTCATTTGAGTGTTCTTAGCTGAAACTTAGCAAAAAAACTTTTAACTTTCATACAAACTGACCAGCTGATCGATTCAATTTGTATAGAAGTTTTTTTTTTCTAATTGATAGATAGTAAAGTTGTGCAACAAAAGTTGTTCAGTTTCATGGGCTGACCTCCCACCCAAGAGGTTTTGCGTTATTTTGTTAACAAGTTGTATATGGTCCGTGAGCCCGTTCCAAAAATGCCTACGTCATATGACATCACGATCAAATGCATGCAAGATGTCACATGACGTAGGTAAACGTGTCCAATGACCAGTGTTACCATTATTTAAAAACAAAGAGGCTTGGTGTTCGGATGGTCCAGCTCGGCACAGGAAACATTAACAATGTATATTGACTATTGTAAACCATATTTTATTACAAAAGATTCGAGTCCTGTGAAGTTTCTTCTGGCCGTTCTTCTCCACAGAAGGCGTACACTTGTAGTGAACAGGCTTGCTTTGACGTCGAAAAATTATTTTGTTAAATCTTACTTCGAATAAAGTCACTTTCATTATTTTAAAATCTTTATCTTTGACACCGTCTGCCAAGTAATTGTTGCCATTTTAGATCTGACAGACTTAGTATAATACTCTCTCTACGATGAAAGATGATCTCTAAATGATGCCACTTGTCATATGTATGACGTAAAATATACCCTTAAAATTATGACCGGAAGTGAAGGATTCTCTCAAACCTCTGGTGCTTTATTCTTCTGATTCTTGCTCAACACAACGTTTCCGACCGTGTGCCAAGCATTTGATCGTGATGTCATATGACGTAGGCATTTTTAGAACGGGCTCACGACAAAAAAATCAATCAAGACGTACTTCCCTAAAAGGAATTTCTGATGGGGCGTCCATGCCTTCAACACAGTTCGATTTCTTTTACCGTGTCCGTGCCAGTCTACTGGCTTACCTTGTCAACTAGAATGTGGATCACTGGCGAAGCGATCCAGTGCGGGTCAACTAGAAACTATTTCACTCGTACTTAGTCGTTTGAATGCCAGCTACGTAATAAATTATATAAGCGGGTAAACAAATCTCACCATTTGCTTAGCAAAAACCGAGTTTAGTTTTGTAGGAAAAAAGTTTTTGAAGCAGTTAGTTGATAGTCAAAACTACAATGTTGCATAAACAGGTTTACCTACCCTGCAATATTGTGAATGTGTATGTGGGTGATGTGAGAGTATGAGGTGTGATATTATTATACTAATATGTAGTGGCGCGGCGAGGCGCATGGCTGGCGGTCCGATCTGTCCCTTTTTTGTTGTTATTGTTTTGTTTTTTTATGTACCCACTTCGCTTCCTTCATCTGTTACTTCTGTATTGTTTTTGTGTACTGCAAATAAATTTCTTTCTTTCTTTCTTTAATATTGATTAATTATTTATTTTTTCATTTTAAATATTTTTGGATCGACTAATAAACTTTACACTTCCTTTTTAATTTAATTTATCTAATGTTAAAGTTATTTGCTTATTTATTATTTATATTTGTTATGTAATGGATTAGATTTTATAAAATTAACAAAATGTTTTTCTGTAATTTTTAACATTTTTTTTTATTAATTGAAAAGAATTGAACATATTAGTTGATAATATGCCTTTCTAATTCTGATTGAAATACCTTTCTTTATACATGCTTACAAGATGATAGGGACATTATGACTCCTCATAATGTCCCTATCATCTTGTAAGCAACATTTACCTCAACTACTTATACCTAATGCTAAAATGAGTAGCGTTTATAACAACATACCAAACTTTATAGTTCTTCCGTAGCCTCTTAAGGGTGCAATGTTCGATTTTCCTTGTGTCTTGGAAATTAGATAGAAATTAGGCAGCGGTAAGCTCATTTAACAGCTACTAAAATCGTGGTAATAACCCGGTAGATATACTCGATGTGTTATTAATATTAGACATTTTGTTAATATAAATACTTTAGTGCATTTAAAAAAGGAAAAGTGTCTTCCTAAGATTAAACGAAATTCCCAAATTGCTGGGAAACTACGAGAGCGAGCTTTGAAGTTAACATTTTTTATCTTGGTTTGGCAACTTTGCTGAATTCTTCTCAGCCGTGTCTTGATGAAACATTATATATGCTGAAACGCATAAATGGAAATCTTATCGGGTAATGATATCAAGTAACTTGGAAATTATAACGGTTTCTCACAAAAAAGACCAAGCCAGCAAAAACGTGATCAAGTGCTTAACTAACAGTAATCGGATACCGCCTGTTGTTTCAAATTTCCTCTAGAACACGTGTATGCTAACGTAAAATGTCCTATAACATTCAAGTTTTAATGAATCATCCACTATAAACATTAAACAGGTCGTAAACAAAGGTGTTAAAATCATTTGTTCCCAAGTTATTAAAAACTATGCGCGGTAATTATTACTTAGGTAATGTATGGTTGAATATTAGGTAAATATCTCAAAAATTATATACGGGTATAATTTATTCAAAAGTACTATTTTTTTTGGAATTTTAAGAAATGGTTATAGTGTAAATAAAAGAAGTTCAAATTCATGTATTACTCACATAATACCTATACCTAATTACCTAGGTATAAGTATATATTATATATGATTTGCTTTTTTATCGTATTTATAACTAAACATACTTATGTAATGGAAGCAGTCAAAAATAGGTAAAGTTTTTACTTAGTACTCTTTGACCTAAAGATAGTGGCTTGTGAAGAGCTTTGATCTTTTATTGGTTGTACACGTACTCTTATAATAAAATTTAATTACTTATCTTCTTCACTAACTTTCTTCTTCTTCATCGTGTGGCTTTTAGGGTCGACAACCGACCTCACAAACTTGGTGTCAGTGTTATAGAGCCGCCAAATAGCTCGTGTAACGACTAGATAGTAGCCGCGCGGGACCAAAACTGCCGTGCCTTCCGAAGCACGGAATCGTCTTTCTTTTCGAACAATCAGGTGATTCAGCCTGCAATGTCCAAACTAGGGAAAGTCTTGAGATTTTTGCTTGACGGTGTCCCCATCAGGAATCGAACCCGGAACCTCGCCATAATAGGCGTCGAAATCTCGACCACACGGCCACGGAGGCTGTTATTACACTGATACCGATGAACCAAATTGTTTCTAACAAAATGTTTTTATAAACATACCCAGATATGTAGGTTTATAAATAATTTTTTCTTCTCTACTTTTGAAATAGAGGCTCGATGCGCTAGCGCAGCATCCCAGACAATGACGCGACAAAAAACTGGGTTCATACACTCCAAAGGATTGGCCCAGGGGCCGCGCCGCAGCGGGAAGTGAACCTGCCGGTGGTCCTTATCTGGGGACACCATTATTTTAGGGATCAAAATGGGATAGTTTTACCCTGGTATATGTATCATCAAGAGCTCATATACGTCCCCACCGAGGGGCTCAAGCCTACCCTGAATGAGGGCGATTAGACCTTAGTCAACCTGGCCAAGTGCGGGTTGGTCGACTTCACACACAACCTTTGTTTTTTTTTCGAAGGAGTGTGCAGGTTTCATCACGATGTTTTCCTTCACCGTAAGAGCGTCGAATAAACGTAGTACATAATATGAATTCGAAATTTGAAAACACTATTGGTACGTGGTGGGGATCGAACCGATGATGATGAAATAGATAGATGATGTACTGCATACCGTTGCCAATCCCGTAGTAAGAAGTCTTGAGAGAGTTACTATGACACAGGTCAAAAAACATTTCTTTCGTACCTTCATTTTTCTAGCGAAGAAAAAATTTTTTTTTTCATTTTTTTTTTACTTTTTTGCTAAATCCTATTATACATAATACAAGATCAGATAACATGAAATTTATTTGGTTCGACGAAGGCCTCAATAAAATATCGATGGAAGTAATTTGAACAGTTTTACTTGATTAATATTGTAATACTGCCATTTTCGATGTCTAAATAGGGTCGTTTGCCCTGAGATACTTAATTAACCGACAGCGATTAGTTTTATGAGAACGGTTCGCAACGTTTTAGTCAAGGGTACTCTAGAATTGACCTCTTTCTAGCAAATCTATTAAAATCGTGTACGAAGTTATAGGTCAATTATTTTTTTTATTTCAAATAAATATCACTTCCTTATTTAGTTTGGATAGAATGTCCTAGAGCTGCGGATAGATGCAAAATCTATATATTTTTTTTTTATATTTTAGCAAGGTTAGGAACTTAGTACTTCAGTGAAAGTATCAGTCAATGATGTTTTATTTTCATAGACTCTAAATAATTTTTAAAATATTATATTTATATTTTTAATTAAAAGTACCAGAAAAGTATAAAATTATTAAAACTATTGATTCATTCGCAGTATAGTTGAATGTTGCGGGTAAAGTCACAGTATTTATCAACAAAATTGTTGTGAAGCGTACTTCATCCGATTTGATTCACCTGTCCGCGAGATAGGATCACGTGTGGTATACCTACTCTGCCTTATCTGAGATGGTCCAACCATTTAGTTGAGCTTGTATACCCACCGTGCTTCGTTCCACTCACGCGCCGGAGAGGGGTGCCACAACGCGATCTACCGCGACCGTCGCCGCCCGCGCATAGCCCGCGCCTTTCGAAACAAGAACGAACACTCGAATTCAAAATTTAAAAATGTATTCGAAAAAAGTGCTGAGGTGAAAACTGTTTTGTGATTAACGTGCCAATTTAAAGTGAATACAAAGTTTTTGAACGCATTTGGAATTGAAAATTGTGTGGTTTTTCTTTGGTGATTTTTGGAAAGGAGAAAAACTATCTGTCAAGGTACGTTTTAAATAATATGTATTTTTAAATTGATTTTCCGGTAATTTCTATGGACTTTCTAAGAGTTTAAGGTTGTATTGCAGTAACTCGGTCGCAGCAAGGTGCAGGTTAGTAAAGTTGCGGGCACCTAATTGCAACACACGTCTGTAGAATGTCCGACTGGACCGACTTTCACGGATTTATTGCAGATATTCAAATTACGTAAAATGAAATACATTATGAATAAACATTGTAACATTTTAAAACTTATGTTGATTGGAAAGTTAAAAAAGTTACTTACTATATAATGCGTCAATAAAAATGGCGTGAAGTCAAAGACATAAACAAAACCGATGATCTTCGGTCCCTTTTCAATTAAAAATTATAGAAAGTGACAGGACCAATTTTAGTTTAGTTTAGTTGGGCGTATGCCGAATCGACACCAATGCTGGCTCAAAACGTAATAGTCGACTTCACACACAACCTTCGAATTTCCTCACTGTGGCGCGTGCACTTGCAGGCTTTGTAAAGATTTCCTCACGTTTTCCTTTACTGTAATCAAGAGTGTCATACTCGTACAATTGAGTTTTGGATGGTATCAATCATATTTACATAATATAAAACTGAATGTTTGTCATTTTATAACTAGAGAACGGCTGCACCGATTTCGATGGGGTTTGTACCAATCGATAGAAGAGATTGCTAACTACGTTATAGGCTACTATATTTGTGAAATAAATAAAAAATAATATTTCATTTAAAATCTTTTTTGCGATCTATTAATTTTAATTAGAAAAGCTAGTATTTACATAATTCCCTAATACTAGGCGTAGAGTTAGCTGTATATTATTTATGCTACTTAGTTAGCAAGAATACTTATCATTGGCAAAATTATAATTAGAAGGAGAAGACTTGGATAAAATTAGTATGTGGTACCAGTAAGTGTTCTTCTAAATGGATCAGTCCGGTCAGAGTATTAGAATCCCCGAGAGCACCGTCGTCGTCCTGGACCCTTCTAAATAAAGCCTAGTTATGTTAAAAAAATACTACATAATAAAAAATAACTTAAAGAATTAAAATACTATGTTGCTAGCATTGTTTTTCTTAATCTGTCAAACAGTTTTGTTAACTAGTGGCACCTAAAGATAAACTTGAAGTACCGTATCTAATACCACTAAATGACAATAGGCAATAGGCATTTGCTAGTTCATTGTCTTATTGACAATCGGGTTCCAAGTACGTGAATAGTGTAACTGTGTATAATAGTGATTATTTCTTGCCTCATTTTAAATTATCAATTTGTTCTTTAATATCTATCTTCTCGTGGTGCCTTAATTATTAAGTTTCGACCTTAGCTTTGAAAATTATTGGCATATTTGTATTTATCCGAATTCGAAATGCATTATATTTGTATTGTGTCAGTTTAAGTAGGCTTCTAAACACGTATGTCAAAGTAGGTACTATTTATGTCTGTATTATCTATTCGTTTCTCAAAAACTAGAAATAGGATTAAATTTAAGATGAGCATCACGGAAAAAAAAGTAGAATGCTGAACTTTTCGTGAAAAAAGGAGCCTTTTTGGTATTAGTTTGCATGATCTAAACTAAATGACACATAGTACCATTGCGTTCTCGAATTCACACTACTCGTATGCACGTTTCAACACTCTTGGGGTAAAGAAAAAGATTGTTATGAAACTTGCAAAAAAAATTATAATTAGGTGCAAAAAAGATTATAATTAGGTGTGAGGTTCACTATTCTGCACTAGGCTTGCGCGGTGAACTGAGGCTTGCGTCCTTTCAAGGTAGGTTCTAAACCCTCAGTGGGGACTTATTTGAGCTAATAATGGTAGCGATTCACACAGTCACGCTCTAATCCTTACTTTAAGTATGTCCGTCCTTTTTATCTTTTAAAGATTAAAAAGGGACAGGAGATGGCCATCTTCATATTAGAGCTGTTAAACATCAAATTTGAACCTTTTGGACGTATCGATTGCACAATTTTAGAGAGCGTCAAACTTCAGACTTAAAAATATCTTAATCTGACAGCTACCCTTATTTTAGGTTATCATTCATTAAAAATAATATAATTCGTTCATCTGAATTCATCACCTCTCGTTCATAAAATCGAAAAGGATAGCTGGATTTTAAAATTAGAATTAGAGCATGACTTAAGCTACATAAGGTTGATTGAATGAACTATATCCGAAAATAGTTTCTGCCAATTGTTTGTAGGTACTTGTAGCTTACAGATTATATTTTAAGTAGAATAAATAAATGGCCCAAAGATTTTCACTACCCTGTTCTCAATTTGTGCCTCACGCACAGGCCTCACCTTATCCGCCCAAGTTTCTTCAGAATTTTATTTGTGGTTTTATTTTATTACGTCGACACGAATTTAATATTTTTCGACAGCATTCTGTCTTCTTCCTCGTGGGGTTGTAAGGTCAACAATATACTGTAATCAGGTTAGGTAGGTAGGTAGGTTGTGGTTAGTAATTGAGATATTATACAGTTTTTTTTTAATACATAAATAAATAAATATGTTGGGACATCTTCACACACGGCCTCTGATCCCAAACTAAGCAGAGCTTGTACTATGGGTACCAAACAGCCGATATACAATACATAAATAGATAAATACATACTTATATAGATAAACAACAACCAGACACAAGACAAACACAAGTGCTCATCACACAAATGTTTGCCCTGGGCGGGATTCGAACCCGCGACCCTGTGCGTCGGAAGCAGATACACTACCACCTGGGCTACGGAGCCGTCAAACATCAAAATTTACCTTTTTGCTGTTGGGTGAAAATACTACAAAACAGGATATAACATTCTTTTCTCTCTGTACTATAATAGATCATTGTAAAAAACAACTTGAATCACTTGTTCTATAAAGATAACATTACTAACCAGATATCATTACATCCGTGAGAACCGAAAGCCACAGTGGGAGAATTTGCATCTCACCCTACAACTAGGTAGTTCTGTTTATTGGGTCGTCTCAAAGAAAGTGCGTCCGCGCAAGGTGTGGGAACTAAGTGACCTCTTTATACGATGATTTTATCAAAACATACTATTTTCTTGACTCATTTTAACCGAGGCTAACGAGTGTGTTAGTGCGCACAATTAGAAATAGTTGATAAATTAAACAAAATTGTATCTTTTCCTTAGATTACGTTTATATTTCCATCTAGCTCTGAACTACTTAATACGAGTAAATTTCATTTAAACGATCGATTATGAAAAAAGAAAAATGTATTTTATTTAAGTATACGTAATTATTATAAAACATAAGAAAGGTAAATAAATAACTTTATTAACTATATTTTATTTCTTCTACAATGATTAATAAGACAGCATCGAAATGATTGATGTGCCTTTTTTATTTTTATTTGATTTGTACCCTCTGTGTGTACCCTCTGTTTTGTGTACCGTGAATAAATGTCTTATTATTATTATTATTAATTTGTCATATTTTCATTATCAAAAGTACTAACGACGGATAATTATTGCCTTTATTATAACGTAAATTAAGTGATCAGTTGCATAAATTTACTAATTATTGTAGGTATGATTGTACTTACTTAAATTAGTACATACTTTCATAACTCATACCTTTTGCCTTGACCGTAATTTGTAATAGTCGTAATAAAATTAAGATATTTTCTGTCAAATAATCTGCAAAGCGAATAATCAAAGGCCTATTTTTATAAAAGTTTTTATATTATAAAAGTCGTGCTCTTTTTAAAGTCTAGCTAACAAGTTTCGATTTTATGGTAAGTAAGAAAGATGAACGAATGATATTTATAATGTAATGATCAATTTAAGAGAATTTCAAGGCTGATGTCTTATCTCCACTCTAAAATTGTGCAATCTATGTGTCCATCAGTTCAAAATTCGGTGTTTCATTTTTGTTGTTTTAGCTCTACAACAAAAATGTGCATCTCCTATTATTTTTTTATCTAAAAGTGAAAAAGATGGACTTATATTAAGGATCCTAAATTACCGAAAATCTAATTCATATTTTTTAAATCCAGCTATCCTTTTCGTATTTATGACCAATAAAACAGAGGTGATGAATAACGAATGATATTATTTTGAGTGAATGATAACCTAAAATAAGGGCATATAAGAGATTTTTAAGTGCTCTCTAAAATTGTGGAATCGACGCGTTCATAAGGTTCAAATTCGATGTTTGACAGCTCTAATATTAGGATGGCCATTTGGCACTTTTTTATCTTTAAAAGACTAATGTACTTAAATTAAGGATTCTAATCCTTACGCCCACGCTCACGTCACGCTCTAGCGTGACTGTGTGAATCGATACCAGTACCATACATACAGCGAGGAGGTCAACCAATCATACATGAGGAAGAGAAATGGTCTGATCGAATAAAAAAACCTAGCTTAAAATTTTATGAGCGTTTGGCGAAGTGGAGGCGGGTATTTGCTTTGCGTACGCGCTTACGCAGTGTGAGAGAAAGAGGGATGACGCTTGGGTAAAGAAAACGAAATTATTTTTCCGCCTTCTCTCTTGAACTGACATCGCTTCTAAAGAATGCTCCGCGCGGACGCGATGCGTTTTTGTTTTAGATTTTCTTGTGGGATCTTTTCGGCATTTTTCTTGTGTTAAGACGCATTTTCTCTATTGAATTGTACTGGCTAACTGTAACTGCTTAGCCTGTAGTCTACCAGAACTAGCCATAGAGCTTCCCTGGGAACACTATCGAAAGCTTTCTCAAGGTCAACAAAACAGAGGTACAGAGGCTGACCTTGTTCTCGACTCTTCTCCTGAAGCTGGCGTATGGAGAAAATAGCTTCGCAGGTTCCTCTATCAGGTCGAAAGCCAAACTGGGTTTCTGGTAGTATTGATTCTGAAGCAATAAGAGGCGGTTGAGTAGCATCCTAGCGAACACTTTTCCAGGTGTTGAAAGAAGTGAAATGCCCCGATACGAGTTACAGTCGGCGCGATCTCCTTTATTTTTGTACAGCGCACAAATTAGAGATATACTTACAGTTACCAAAGTTGACTACTGCACGAGCGCGAGAATTAGCCTAGTTCGCGTAAACAATGCAGTCGCTGTAGTCGAAATCGGCCAGGATATGATAAAAAAAAAAAAACTTGATGATGATGATGATTTTTGAATATTAAAACTACTTAAAAATAATACATTTACACTAAATGCTAGTCGGACTCAGTGCTATAAGCCTATAACACATATTTTTTATTTTATTATTAGTTAAACCGCATTAAAGTGGGGGCTAATTTCAGCTAAAATCTGCTCAAGCGAGACGGTTTTTTCAACTCAACATTATTATTATCTCCGTAATCAAAAAAGAAAAAATACGTGTTCAATACATTTTAATAATCTACCTGATAGACAAAGAGAGACATCACACTTAGCAGGTAGTCGCTCGAAAAATATTAAAAGATCTATTGATAGATAAATCTATAATAGTAGCGATTGGTCTGTGTTACAGATGTTCTTACTTGTTGTTATGTAGAATAGCGTAACTCCTTATTTTTAACAAATGAGATCATTTTTAATAAAATGTTACTTACTAATAATATGGTAAACTGCTGCATTTAGGACAAAATCAATATGAACAGAACAACATTACCTAGCTCAGTAAATCAGGACTATACAGTACAACTACTCGTAATAATATATACTAAATGTAACACGACTATCAAAATAACAGTCCCCGCCTATTACAGTACCGAGTCGCAGGCGCAGCAATAAATTGACTATTTGTGACTCCACAATGCAATGGCGTCGTTGACTGGCATCGTCTCCTGCGCAGATACAACGTAGTAAAGTAAGCAAGCATGAGAACAAGGTATCCTATATACCTGAGTAGGAATCGGAAAATTTTAAATCCGATATTGGTAATATTTATTTACAAATTATTTTTAGATCTTTTGGGCACAGTCTTAATTTTAAAAAGATTTTTTTTCTGTTTCCTTGATAATTAGTAATAATTATTTACTTAAGCTTAAATATACATTTTTTTCTCCTTTACTTTCCATGTAAGGCGACTTCAGCTTTGCTAACTGCAACTGCTAACTGTAAAAAAATATATAAAGTACTTTCGCTTCAAAATCTTTTAATAATAACTATAGATATTTTATAAAAGATAATAATAAAATATAAGCTTTTTATTTTTGACGCAATTACCATTTAACCAGAAAAAAAATTATAATAAAAATACAAAAGACGTCATCGAAACCAATTAGTAGTAAGTAACCAAAACCAACCTATTATTCCATCGCAGATTAAACTTGTCCTTAAGAATATTCTTGTCAAATTACCAACAACGAGTTTAATAAAATGTCAATTCGTGCGTCAGCAAATACCTTCCACGTGTTATTTTCCCAACAGTATAAAAAAAATAGAGCTCTTTGCTGCTTAAAAAGTCGACTGTATCAGTTATTTTCAAATAATGATTCTCTTGAGGACTTGAGGAAACCTACACGATTGCGAATAAATACAAAGGCTGTGTTGGAATTGTGAAGTCGACCAACCCGTTATGGTACGTTATGAGTAAGGCCTTAGAGCGGTTACGCACTACGTCCGATCCGAATCCGATCCGAGTCCGTGAAAATAAGGTTCCGGCGTGGCCGTAGAAGTATTTGTATCGTATAGCTTACGCACTCGACGGATGGAAAGACCTTATTTCACGGACTCGGTTCGGATTCGGATCGGACTTAGTGCGTAACCGCTTTTAGCACCCTCGTCTATGATGTACCTCATAATAATATTTCTCTACCTTCATATCATAGGACCATAGTTGTTAGGAGGGATGTTAGGTATAGCAATACCTACACTCCTTAATCTGTTATTTAAAAATGCTGGCATGTGATAAATGCACACTGGCAGCTTTATTTTGTTCTAGAATCGTATTTTCAAACGATTTCGAGACATGCCGGTTTTGAAGGGTGTTTTGACTAAGTCTAATTTGAGAAGCCCTTCGACATGTTTGACTAGTACTGTATTCCCTATTAATTATATTTTATTTGTCTTCACACGCCCACCATCACAAGAAAAGTGTAATCTGAACGCTCAAATGGGAGGCCCAAAGCATATTTTAGCATATTATTATTTACTATCGCTCTCGTTTTGAGTTTTTTGAAAGCAAAATTTGTTAACTATTTACGACTGATGAAAAAGCTCTATTTTGTCTCTTTATAAACTTTCATTGCCGAAGAACTTGTTTTTTTTTTAATTTATTAAACAGTAAAGATCGATGGATACAAATATGTTTAATCTTAATTCCTGTACCACGCAAACCAACAAGGTTTATCTGGGTGCAGGAGAGTCGCTATATACCGTTTTACAGTACAATAATAATGTTACTGTTACTTCTACAAACTAAATAAATATTTTTAGAGATGTTGCTGAATAGTTTCGATTACGGTCCCCTAAAAAATCCTTTTGAACCTTGCCCAACAACTTTCTTACCTGCTCTTTTTTGTTTTGTAGTAGCACGTGGTCTCTACCTGGGGGCCGTTTCACGAAGCTACAAGTTACAAATTACAAGTACAATTCATTGCGTAGACGGTGAGATTAAAACGATAAAGCCTTACAGTTTAGGCGAATTAACTACGTAATGAATATTAAATTGTAACTTGTTACTAGTAAATTGTTGCTTTGTGAAACGGGGCCCTGTAAGTTAGAATAGTGTACGGTCTACAACGCACCAGGTACACGTAAAAAAGCATCTTTATTGCAAAGGTATAAAAAAATGTTGCTATATGTCTGTTTATTGTTTCGTACTAAGTTATAAAGTAATCTTTGTTCGGAGTTATTTATCGATATCTGCGTTTTATTCACTTGTATAGTATTGTTAAAGTGCTAAGTAGAAGATTTACTATTCTACGCCAAGCGACTATAAAAGAACACTTTGTCTGCTTCTCATTTCTTTATTCTTGGAAATCGTTTAAATTTAGTTTTTTTACGCGTTTGTATTCGTGACTTGGTGGTATATTTTTCACTATATTCATCCAGATCGGCACACGCTTTTTCGTGCTTATGAGAGAAACTAAATCTCAAACCTCAGTCTTTAGGACAGCCTCCAAAGTCAAGCGGGGCGGTACAGCGTTCAAGGTTCTGTGTTCGACAATAAATATTTCATGAGACTGTCCCCCACGGTCTAAGTATTACCTGATTATTCGAAAAATAAGATGCTTCCGCGCTTAGGAAGGCACGTTTTCGTTGGTCCCGTGTCTACGTAATCAAAAGCCATTTGCTTACAAGGGTTGCATACGCAAAGCTATATGTAGATCACCGTGCTAGGCAGTAAAAACTTGCTCTGCACCCTGAGTCGTAAAACATAAAAGAAAAAACCGCCAAAGTATAATAATAGCGTGAGAAAGGCAGTAAGATTCCCGATTCCAAGGGTTCTGACACCAGGGTCTGTTGGGGTCGGTCGTCAACCTTTCTTTTACGAAGGCATCTCGAAACAGCTAAATTTTAATAATAGAATGACCCATATCGCATACAACACCCGAATATTTCCGTCTGATCAGAACGTGATTAGCACGTTAAACTCATGAAATATTACTTTGGTTCCATTGCTTCACTAATAAGGAACAATATGGCACATGGTAAGTTCCTAATAAAAAAGGCAGTTTTTATTGCATACATTACGGCGTATACTTACTCAATTATAAAGAATTGATCAAATAATGTTTTAGGGGACCGCTCTACCTATACAGCATGAAATTTACATCGTTTTGTTCCCGCCGTGTAGTGATAGTTAGTAACCGTCAAACTGAACAACTATTCACGAAAAAAAAAATTCCTGCGACAAAAATATTTTTGTGCTCTCCATACAAAATGGGTCGGTCGGGAGTCTCACTTTGTATGGAGAGACCAAAAATGTTTTCACTCACTACACGGCGGGAACAAAACGATGTACATATTATTTCACGGTGTATATCGTCACTTCAAAAAGAAAGTCATCGTCACTTCACTACAATGTAATGTTCTTCCAGCAAAACAACTATATCTCTCGGTCCATTGGAAAACTATGACTATAACGAGGCATTCGTCCTCTTTCCTGTTTTATGACTGGCAACCTTTCTTGCTGGCAGTTTTATCTTTCATTTTAAATTCATTTTCAAATTTAGATTTCTTGCGTTTCGATTTTGTCTTTTTTCTGCTAAATTCTACACTTCATGTCCTGATCTCCAACAGTAAACTCCTTAAGCTGATCCATGTTAGAATTTTTCTATGTTAGTTATATTAATATATAAATACCTTTTCTTCGGACTGTGCCCTGGATATTGCCAATCCTTTACAACACTCTTCGTGTGGTGCAGCCGCCACAAGCTGTATATATCATATGGTCATATGGCCTAATAGTGCCACCTGAAAGTTTGCTCACTCCGTAAAAGATACAAGCGTAACCAAACAAAAATATAATATGATTTTATAGTTACAAAAAATTATTGAATTTGTTGTTGTTATCGTTGTTAGCAGTGCTCGCAGTTGTTACCAATACGGGCTTGAGCCCTATCTGTATTTCAAATGTTTTATTGTTATTATGACCCTGAGCGTCATCGAAATTTGTGTATTCCACTTGCAAGTGCATAACTTCCCTCTGCGTTGCACACAAAGTACTTGATCCCATCATACACGGTTATAACTGCGTTAGCGCACGAATTTAGCTGAGGAAACATGATCTGATCACGGATCTATGTGTACAAAAGGCTGGACAGTTTGACCTTTATCCTGTGGCAGTAAGGGTGGTTTTTGTAATGCGAGTGTCGTCCAGCGTCATATGCTGGCTACATTCCAAATCAGGACTAGCTGTCATAGTATCTTCTGTCCACTGACAACGCTGCAATTCTGATTCAGAACATATACTTTCTGCCTTTTAAATGTATAAGAACATTCATAATATACCACCTATCCTTGTACAGTACCCAGCACATGCTGCTGGACGGACAGTGGTCTTGAGAACGCCTTTATCTCATAGCAGTAGGTGCTGTAAAAACAACAAGTTAAAAACCTTCGCAAAACACGCACAACTGCGTTGCTGCTGTAGTAAAAGGCAAAATGACCTTTCCAGGCAATATAGCAACATTTTCAGGAGCAGTTATTGGCCTTGTTTTGTAATTTCAGTGGTTTAATTAGATGTAAACACGTAAATGTGTGTTTGTGTATTAGTTTATTTTGATAATCCAGAAATAAGTCGTTTAGTTAAGATGGTATGGGTTGGTTTAGCACGTTGGCCCTATTCATACCTGGAACATTAGTGGCACTGTTCCACTGTCCAGATACAGCAATGTATGATGCATACGACAGTAACAGAACAGTAACTATAATATCATTGGTTCGCACCTCACGTACTTTTGCATAAGAGACGCGAGCTCCAACGAGCAGTTCGATATATTTCGTAAACGAAGGTCATAGAGCGGCTGCGAACTACTTTTACAAAGCTTTTTTTTTATTATTATTGTATGCACTAAGATTTGAACAAATTTTTTGTATGAATATAACATTATTGTAAATACAGCGTGTTGGTTAAAACCATAGATAAAAATATCCGTTTTTTGTTTTTAAACTAGACGTTTTAAGAAATGGCAGGCTCAAATCCCGCCTGAAAGGATTGTTTATTGTTTTCTAGGAATCGGTATCAGTATCTTGGAAAATATAAGTTTCTTTCACGTTTAATGAAAAATAAGCTGATAAATATATTTTACACAACTACTACAAGAGCGTCGGTGGTCTTGTGTCTAGGGCCACTGCCTCCCGTCCGGGAGTCGCGGGTTCAATCCCCACCACGTACCAATGTGTTTTCGAATTCATATGTTACGTTTATTCGACGCTCTTACGGTGAAGGAAAACATCGTGATGAAACCTGCACATGCACACTCCTGCGAAGAATTTCAAAGGCTGTGTGTGAAGTCGACCAACCCGCACTGGGCCGGCGTGGTCGACTGAGGCCTTTTCGCCCTAATTCAGGGTAGGCTCGACCTCTCGGTGGGGACGTATTTGAGCTGTTGATGACACAACTACTACACTCGGGTAGATCAGCAGGTCGGGGGAAATCTGTGGAAAACAGAGCTGGTCAATGTCATGGGCTGACCACCTGACATCAGGGTTTGTGAGATCGGTTGTCGACCTTACAACCCACACGATGATGATGATGATTACCACCTGAGATATTTAGCGTTATTTAGCTAATTGTAGAGTCTGTATACACAGAGGCCCCGATTCACACTGTCACGCTCTAATCCTTAATTTAAGTTACAGGAGATGGCCATTCTAATATCAGATTAGAGCTGTCAAACATCGAATTTGAACCTTATGGCCGTGTCGATTGCACAATTTTAGAGAGCACTTAAAACATGCGACTTAAAATTCTCTTAAACTGACAGCTATGCCCTTATTTTAGGTTATCATTCGTTCAAATTAATATCATTCGTTCATCACTTCTCTTTCGTTGGTCATAAAAAGGAAAAGGATAGCTGGATTTTAAAATTAGAATTAGAGCATAACATCCCGAATCGAGGCCAGAACCACAGATAAATCGATAGGCAAAATATCTACAACTGCATTTATTATAAATTTTCTGTTTATTTGATAAACAAGATAATGATTGTGCGCAAATAGTACATATTACACCCTTTGTAAGCTCCTTTAGCCAAACGAGTAGGAAGGCTGGTAATACCGAGTGCGGAAGTCAAATAATAAAATTATTTAAATTACCAAATCAACAAACGCTCCACATAAATCAAACAAAACATGACAGCTGAATGACTGAAAGTTACAAGTTATTTTATTACTAGTTTTTACCAGTTTCAATTATAATTATTTATAAATAGATAGAGTTTCTTTTTTTCTAAGTTTATGGTAAGCACACATACTCGGAATATAAAAACATAGTAATTTGATAAAATAACTTTAATTGATAAACACTTAGTTTATTCAGTACACAAAAAGTTTTTTTGGTATTGTGTAGGTAAAAAGCTCGTCTGAAATATTTGGATGCTACAATTTAATAAACTACAAGTCAACTTTAATTTTGCCCAAAAGGCCTTTCTGTACTGTCGACCCCTCCTTGAATTTTAATCACTACCTGTCATTATTCTACCAATTTGGACAGTGACGAATAACGATATAAATAAAACTGTAGCTCTTTTCGCCACCGTTTATTCCGCCACCGAAATTTAACCACCGAAATCATTTATTCATGAGAATGCAATTTATTTCCGTCTCCATCGAGTTTTTGTGCCTAGTAATTTAAACAAGTTTGTATAATGTTTTTTTTGGGTGGGCTCAAGGAAAATTGATAAACTGATGATTTACCAAACTGCTGCGCTTAATTTTAGTGGCTTGACATCTTGATGAAAGGCGTATTTTGTTTTCATTGCTGTGTATGCGTATGAGTAAGACCGATATTAGCAAAATCGTTTACCAGACTTAAACGATATATAGGTACGAGCATTTTTGTCGATTTTCACTCCTCCATAAAAACTGCTGCGGCGGATTGTGACCTCTATGATTCAGCTTTATGAGAGAGCCTGTTTTCCCAAATATCATGAAGAAAAGCATCAGAAATGTTGATGATTCATGATACCTATAGGAAAATAAAAAAAATAAGTCAGCTACGAGAAATTTCTATTGGAGGAAATCAAATTCCTCGGGAAGGCATCCTTATCTAATTATTATTGTCGTAGTGATATAAAAAAAAAGGTAAAATAACAGCGTATTTGTCCTGTGAAATAGACAAGGGTAGATGATTGTGTTAAAAAATATGTACCGCGCCCAAGAAAATACAAATCAATAGTAAAAATATCCGTTATTTTAATTTTACGTATATATAAATACGTAAAATAAAAAAGAAAATAAAAAGGAATATTAGGTGTAAAATTTGCAAAAGAAACGAAAAATATACTAAAAAAATTGTAGCGTAAGTTGTGACGTGACGTCATAGAAGTAGGTAAGTATTATGTTGCTTTCTCGGAAATTATTTATTAAGGTAAGTATAGCTTTGTTTGTGATTAAGTAAAATAAGTCACTAATTTGTTTACTATAGATGTTAACTAATTAAAAGCTGTACTCATCAATGCAATGATAAATAAGTCGAACTACTTACTTCCGTTCATCGAAGCTCTTTATAAAACAGACGCATTTAATACATTCCTTCCTGAAGGCGAACCAGGATACCACCACGTCTGCAAAGTATTACCGTAGACATTTTCTATGCGGAAGCGGTGATGTAGGAAGTAATTAATGCATGTACCTGTTGTATGGATTCTGCGTTTTATTGTTGGTTTCGTGAAGGCGAACGACTTTCGGAACGGCCGAATTAGTGGAAAGGGTTCTTTGTGAAGCGATAATGAATGACCACGGTTAGTAGACTTGATGTCTCTTGATTGCTCGGGTTGGTCACAGGTTGGTCAGCGGTGTGGGGAGCGGAGCGGCGAGCAGGGCGGTGAGCGGCGAGAAATGTGTCAAATTCCATACATTTTCATAGGGATGGCCACGATGGCAGCGGCGCGGTGAGCGGGCGCAAACTGTGAATGTAGGAACGAGCCCTTATTGTGTGCTTAAACTCAAATTACCTGCAAACTGCAAATTGGCAAACACGCACATCCAAGACTAAAACAAATACTTTTAAAGCTGATAAATGCGTATAGCTATTATAGAGAGTTCTGGATTAAAATATATTGATATCGTCAGTAGCCAGCACAATATGCAGCTAGATACAAGCATTTTAAAAATCGCTCCTACTGCTACGGCGCAGCATAAAGACGCTCTCAAGATAAAACCGCAAGTGCAACAGTAGCAAGTAGTAACACATAGCTAGCATACGAGAGGTAGTGATCAACTCGTGTCCTGCAATTACTGCAATTTCAAACCAACCAGCCAGTTTCATACACTACAGAATAATATAAACATCAGTCCCAATGAGGAAATACAGAAAAAAAACATCCATGAAATGAATACTCACACAATACTATGCACAATACTCATATTACGTATCTCAATTTTACGGTCGGTTACTTTCACTTGTACATTATAGGCTGTGATTGGCGTGCGATAAGCCTGCGATCCGCTCGCGATCCGCGCGATTCGTCCGTGACAGTGCCAGATCTCATTTAGATAAAAAAACTTTTTTTTGTTATATATCATATATTATTTTGTTCATTTTTTCATACACGCGACGATTGAAAAACAAAAACAAGTACTTACTGGCTGAATAGAACTTTAAATTGCATTATCATAGTGGGTGTGTGACGTCGTGTTCCGCGTTCGAAATATAAAAATTGACGTGTACGTACATAACGACCAGCTATGATCTTTTATTGCGGAAATAAGAGTTAAAATTATACGTCATAAGTACGCATCGGTAATTTATACAAATTTAATGCCTTTTTAAAGTTTTAGTGTTTATTTTTTTATACATTTTTACCTCTTAAAAAATGATAATGAAAAATAAGTTATGTCACAGAAGAAATAATAGTAGCGTTTTGTTTTACCGAAATATCACTGTTGACTACTCGTAAGAGTACTAACTTTCAAAAAAAATTATCCCCGATTGACCAAAATCATTCTGTTGACATACTAAACAAAAAAATTGAAAATCGCTAATACCACCAATATTTGTGATACCTTAAAAATATTTTAAAGCTAATGCGTGAGAAAATATTTCACAGTAAAGTTGTCTAGGGTTTTCCAGTATTTTCCGTCTATTAAAGATAAAATATCTAGCATGTCTTTTTAGCTCGAGGCAATCTTGTCTATTTGAAAACTAGTAGCCACGTTCTCTGATCAATCATTCAGGCTAAATTATAAGACATAGGTTAAGCCTAAAATATATTTAAATTTTAACCCAGTATGAGTAAGGTCGACGGTGAACGGCTGGAACAAAATGAAAAATTCCGCGATTATTAATGTTCTGGTATAAAGTCCGTGGCCAATATTGCCCACCTTTCAGAGTGCATGCGGGCGACACGTCCCGCCCAATCCCACTTCAGCTTCGCTGTTTTTAAGCCAACGTCGCCTGTTTTTGAGCGTAGGGTCGGTCGTGTTCCTTCTCTCAATTTCTTATTCGGTCAATTCTTTTCACACATAGCATGCTACGCTCCATGGCCCGTTGGCAAATCTTGAATTTGGACTTCTGCGATTCTGTCAATGACCATGTCTGTGTATCATAGATAGATCAAGATGGGCAGGATACACATGTCGACGAGCTTTCGCTTGAGTGACATTGGAAGGTTGCCCTTCATTAACTCCTTCATGGACAAGTAGCTCTTCCAGGCGTTTTGGATACGACTGTCGATCTCTTTGTCTTGTCTGTTTTCCAAGGATGCAATCTGGCCCTAGTAAGGAATTTTATTCTATACATTTATTTTATAAAAGAAATTTAGGAATTATTGTCTATTAATTACCTACACGAGTATTATTTCTTCCTTTCTTAAAATGAATTAAACTTATGTAAGCAAAGTATTCGTTTTCACTCGGATAAAGAAATCAATGAGGAAATACTTTTTTGGTAGCTAAATAATTTTTTCTTTTTCATTTCAAGACTTGTAGAATGTACAAAACAGTTCTTTTTACGACCGTCGCGTCCCAAAAATTTATGTTATTTAAAAATTCTACTCTTCATTCTTTTTTTAAAATCAGTTTTTCTTTTTTTTATGAAACATTTAAGTAATGTTACTCAATATGGTTGATCTAATGATTTCCAATATAATGACTGATATCATAAATATTATGGAATTTCATTTCTACCAGCTCGTTTTTTTTATGAAACATGTCAGTAGATTCCTTTCAATTTTACTCAAAGCCCGAAGCAGCACGTTACCACCTTAGGAAAGATGTTTTAGCATGATTTATTTACACCATTATTTAACAAATCGTAGTCTTATAAAAAAGGAATAACAGAGTGGGTGTTTGGAATATTTCACTTGATTACTAGCTGCGTTAATTATCTTCGTGACAGAAAGTGGATTTACTGCACTGCTAGGTGCACAAGCTCCAATTAGTTGGTTAAAGCTACATAACTGCACACTACAGCCCGGGCAATAGACACTTAATTTAAGTTATTGAAAAATATGCTACAAAAAAAATATTGTGACGTTTCAGTGGTCACTAGGAGGGAAGGTAGAATTAAATAAAAGGAAAATTACTTATTACAATTTTAACTTAATAACAAGAAAAAGTTACAATATTCAATTATTGTAAGGCGAGGTTTAAATTAAGAAATTTAGGTCTTGAAGAGACACAAGAAATTAAGCTAGTTTAGAATAAATTAAAATGATTTTTAAGGTTAGGTTAGAATTAATTTAGTAGTTTAGAGCAAGTGGGTATGGGATCGTATTTAAACACAGTAGCTAGCAACCTAACACCGTTCACTACGTATAAATACCGCACTGTCCCTAGTTCACTGCACGTAGTAGCACTCGATGAGTCTTCAGTCCGGTAGATAAAAAGTGGAAGGCGGTGTGAAACAGGTCCACAAACAGCAACCTCTTCAGAATTACTCGGCGAATAATTGATTTGGTGAAATCCGGTGGAAGTAAAACCTCAATTTGGGGTTGAAATTATCACTTTTAAAACACCAGTAGTTAGATATTTGATATTTAGAAAATAATAATAGTCGATGCGACACGGCAGTCACGGTCAAGTGATCATGTCAGAAGTGAGTGAGCGAGGAATGAATAAAAAGATCCGATCGGAGTGAGTGCAGAGTAGCCGTCATTCAATAATCACGGCCGGGTTATTGCAAAAATTAGCAACTCAACGCGGTTTAGTTGAAAATTCAACCGACGCATTACTGAAATAACGTTCAAATTAGCGTGCGATGCTTCACGGTGGTTACGTCCGACACTGCGCAGGAATCGTGCGAAAAACTCCTTTTTCTTGAACTCTTTTGCTTATTTACAGAAAATGGCAGAGTTAATGAAAAATGTGATCGATTTAAAATCTAAGTCAGTAATTGGCAAGTTATATTTACGAAAAAAAAAACTATGGTTACGCTTTAATTTTTTCGCTTTAAGTTACGAGATCTAGGACGTCAAAAAAATTTTTTGCTGCTTTTTTTTAAAACTTGTGCTTTTTATTTCTAAATTATTATAATGTATTTAAAAATTCTACTCTACTACTACTTAATTAAGGATATATTCTGTTGGCATATATTTTTTTACATTTATAGAATCAATAGAAGTGCTGGTATTTTATCGTCAAAGTAGCGACTATGGGCGCTATTTCCACATAACCCCGCCTTAAGTGTTGGCGTAAGATTGTTAGCTAAAAATTTAAATTCTATATAACTTATTTTAAGTTACTTATTTTATTTTACTTAAACTAGTACGTAGTATAACGCAAGCGTTACAATATATTTTATACTGAATCAATAACTTTAAATAGAATGGTGATGTAAATAGAAATATACCTATAAGTTTAGGTACGTTTCTTTCTGCGCGTAAATATGATTGCGTTTAGTATGAATTTGTTCTTATTGTTTTGTTTTTTGGTTGTGGAGTGAAGTTGGCACTCAACCTTCGAAAAGAAAACGATACTATTCAATAATATAGTTATTGAATAGTACCGTTACCGTACTAATAGTACAGTAAAAGCGGGGGGCAGTAGCCCATCTGCCCATCCGCCCATCTGGGCGCTAAGCTAATCTGAAGAAAATGCGAATGATATACGTTAATAAATATATTTTATATTTTTTCACTCTCTAGAACAAAATATCGTCAACTCGGTAACACGATGACGTCCCGAGTCAAAACAACAAAAAATAACCATTCGTATTTCAAAATATTTAAATTCAATCGAACTAAACGAACAGCCAGTCCGCTCAAAGGAGGCCGCTCCTTACATGCCGCCTTACCCGGCGCCTCCACCAAGTAAAAGCGGGGGGCAGTAGCCAGATGGGCGCTTAGCTAATCTGAAGAAAATGCGAATGATATACGTTAATAAAAATATTTTATATTTTTTCACTCTATAGAACAAAATATCGTCAACTCGGTAACACGATGACGTCCCGAGTCAAAACAACAAAATATAACCATTCGTATTTCAAAATATTTAAATTCAATCGAACTAAACGAACAGCCAGTCCGCTCAAAGGAAAGGAGGCCGCTCCTTACAGTACCGTATCGCCTATTCATCCTTTTGTTTTTCTTTTTCGCCCAATGGTTGCCTAGAAGAAATCGCTTAAAGCGATAAGGCCGCCAATTGCCTTCTCCTGTATCGTCTGTGCTTGTATGAGTATTTTTTTAATTTGCAATAAAGAATATTTGATTTGATAGTTCTAAATAGTTTTGTCAACTCTACCTAACAAAATCTGTAATAATCACATTACTGACACTCTACTTTTCTTCTTCATCGTGTGGGTTGAGGTCGACAAGAATATGTAGCACACAGCAGTGACAACTGGTATAGTGGTTGGTGGTTGTAGTGGTTGTAGTATTGTAATACGTATCTTTGTTCTGAATAAGTGCTTGTCTATATCTGTTTGGTGTTTTAAACGTGGCGCTAGTCTACAACTCAACCCCTAGATACGTAAACAGAACGGCGGCGTGGGCGCAGCGATTAGCGATTGGCGCGTTACGTCACTGCAACCTGCAACGCCGACGAAGCAGAACACGTTGCGACAATGCCACGCCACGACACGACGCGTTGCTTTCTTGCAAGCTAAAACAAAGGCTAATACAATTTGTAAAAGAAAATAAACTACCCATTCCTTTTTTAAAAATTATACCTTTAAGCTCTCGGTTAACTTATATTACCTAAGTACTTGTAGTAAGTATCACCATGAACCAGGGTAACTCCTTTGCTCTGGGGTAAGTTACCCTAAACACGAACTTTGAATCAGAAGAAAGGATTACTTTGAAGCTGGGAAGTTAGAAAAGAACATAAGGAAAGCAATTTATTTCGATTCTGGAAAATATCTCATTTCCTTTGGAAAATCCGAAGATCACGCTAACGAAGTCAACCTATTTACTTAATTTCATGAAACTGAACGAAAACTGTTCATTTCTCTGTCCATCTGTCTGTTTGTTCCACTCTACAGGTGAAGCAGGTTCGATAGATTAATCAATTTATTTTTGTCGAGTAATTTTTTGGAAATAAAATGACGGAGTTATAAGGTTTGTTAACGTAAAAAAATCATAAATCACCCATTTCAAAAAAAAAAAATTATACTCGCGATGTCTACAGCTCACAGAGTCACTAGTAATAAAACGATACACCAAGGAAAATAAAACAGAAGAAAAAGAGAAAGAAAAGAATAATAGTAATGAAATGGAATTAGTTTTTCCTACATTATTAACTTATTTGTGTAACGAATACGCATACTCGTAAATAAACCGTAGACGAGCGGTTAGTTAGAATAGGTGTATTATTTACCGCTAATACTGGTACTCTACCGTTGAATAATACTGTTAGCTACCGTAACAGAACAAATTATATATCATTTATGTACATATTTCTTTATTAAGCACATCACGCAAACGCAATCAAATTGCATATCGATACAGCTACTGATCATCCTTTATAAGTCATCGACATCAGCCCCGTACTCACGGACACTATTCGCAACGATTCAAATTCAGAACGCTGTTTGCATCTCGTACTACGCGGTTCAAAAAATAGAGATGGATGTAGACTTGTAGAGATACCGTGTTCGCTATCGTGTCAAGCGGTTGTCGATATGGGGACATATCGGAATCGGAAACGCATGTCAAACCGGTCTTTCTATTCTCGTACTACCGGCTACCGGCACAGCTTCCTGGTCACTTGCCTGTACTTATGACTGAAGTGTAATGATCTTACGATCAATATCGACCGCGTACGGCCCTTGAAATTGCGCGTGCGTGCGCGCAGAAACAGTTATGTATGATGTAAGATAATGGTGGAAATATGAAATCGTAACGCGAAACTGACAATTAATTGTATGTTGCGAGAGTATTAGATTGATTTTAGCTGCGCCGTGATTTCAGCTACGACTTGGTAGTAAAACAAAGAAAAATTATAATTCCTAGCTTTTTTTTGCATAGCGATGAATTTTACTTATTTTATCAATTGTAATTGGTCAAAAAATCTAAAAAAAACACCGTTTTTATTTTGAATATATAAAAGATTTAAAACTGTTTAATGCTTCTTACTTTTATATTCTACAATACTACAATCTCATTAACAACCTTTGAGAGAAATGGCAACTTTTCTTAGTACAATGTAAACAATTTACTGTGCATTTCGCGCACCGTCTATGCTTTCAATTCTTTCTGAGTTCTAAGCAAGCTTTGTCAAAGCAATATTGTAATTCTTGCTACGAAACTCACATTCCGTTCTAGAAAACTGCGAATCACACGCGATTCTCATTCTAGAGAATCGTTCGAACGATAAAAACGACAATTGCGTCACGTGTGTCATAATTTGTGTTACGATCGAGTGAGATAATACTCTCATACGAGTTACAATAGTAACGCAACCAGTATAGCTTGAGTCTTGGCCGAATTTCATGATCCTAAAAGAACGGGAGATAAACAATAGACAAAATACTGCGCTGACTGAAGTAAATTATCTTGAAACTTGAAAGTACCTTAACTGGACTGCATTTAAAATGCACCGTTGCACCTTTGTCTGTATGTAAGCATTATATCATGTAGACTCTAAAACCTAAGGTAATGTACTTGTTGCTATGTTTGTTGTTTTAAGACAATAAAGCCACGTGGGGTCAAGTAGAGTTGGCTACCGAACTCCGATACCGAGATCAGACGAGTGCGCGCGCGCAGTGAAAGCGGCTCGGTCTTGACCTACGGCGCACGCGACCTGCTAAAGGTGGGATATCGGATCGGTGCAAGGTTTGTTCATTGTTCCATTTTCAAAGTTAAGACGATTTATTTTATTTTTTGAGGAAATTAAGTTTTTTTCTATTTTAATCTTAATAAAAGCTGGGTGACTAAGAGCAGATAACAATAAAGGCTTGAAACTGAATGATAATGGCCTCAATTCGGGATGTCATGCTCTAATTCCAATTTTAAAATCCAGCTATCCTTTTAGTTTTTATGACCAATGAAAGAGAGGTGATGAACGAATGATATTAATTTGAACAAATGATAACCTAAAATAAGGACATAGCTGTCAGTTTAAGAGATTTTAAAGTCGCATGTTTTAAGTGTTCTCTAAAATTGTGCCATCGACACGGCCATAAGGTTCAAATTCGATGTTTGACAGCTCTAATATTAGAATGGCCATCTCCTGTCCTGTCCCTTTTCAACTAACTTAAATTAAAGATTAGAGCGTGACAGTGTGTGAATCGGGGCCAGTATCAACTTAATTATAAGTACGAGTAATAAACCGCTGTGATGCAATTATTAATTTTATGTTTAGAAAAAATGAAAATCTCGATTTTACCATACGACTCGTCGTATGACTGAAAACTATAAGACAACTTTGATAATTTACCTTATTTACTGAGTTAACTGATCGTTTTCGTAATAAATACCATAATAACAGCCTCTTACCGCCACTATAAAAGATCTATGAGTATCTCTCATCACAGCATAGTTGCATGGACTCGCTCTGTTTGTCGATCTCGCAAGGATCAAGACAGAACATAACAAGTGGCAGTTTACACATAAGGTATTTCCAGCGACCAGTTCCATTCCATAAACATAAACACGTAACGGTTGCTGCAAGCTAGGAATCGCCCCAAAGCGAGTGTTCTCGATTATGTGCGCGCTTGCGACAGGCTCTTGCGATAGGCGTGTGCGTCCGCGCACCCAGCACAACACTCGATGGGTTATTCCAAAATGCTCCACAGTGTCACCGTCGTCGTCATCGGTCGGAAAAAGTGCAGATAATAATTAGCTTTGGAAGACTGACCACAAAAGTCTCCCTCAAAAATTTTTATACCATGATCTGGCAATTACTACAATTCGTGTTTCAAAACGATCATAAAGCCGTTTTCTGTCCAAAAGCCCTTCATCTTGAGATCTCTATTACAATTGCTTCAATAAATTTTACCCTAGGTAATGCATTTTTTTTTTCAGATTATAACCTTCTTTTTTGAAGTGTTAGATTCTTTACAATCTATCTTTTCTTGGCTAAAAATACAAAAAATATCTAAAAATGCTAATATTACGAATTTTACCTAATCCTATATCGAAGGTTTTGGATAATAACTAATATACTAGAAAATTTAAATAAGGAATGGCTTTAACTTAGAGTTTAGCCGAAATCTTTATTTTGAAATCTTATTCAAGAATGCTATCTTAAATACTCACCGGCACATCTAACTGCCCACCCTTATATTTCGGGTTAATTTTAAACTACGCTTACTGTTATACATTGATTTATTGATAATTTTACGATAAATTAAACACACACGTTAATTTTTTTTTTTCGTTAAACGTTAAATTAACTACTTTTTAACTAACATCAGCTGTAACTAATAGAATTATAAAGAATCACGATTATACCCTGATATGAAGGGTTGGTGGTTAGTTGGGCCGGTGAGTATTGTATTATTATAATCCTATAGCCTATGTAAAGTATCATCAAATCAAGAAAACAACCGTAGAGTTGAGAACAACCCAGCCACTACATTACACCACTAGCGTTTTCCGTCCAGCCGACAATTCTATAATTTGTCATAGCGACTTCTTCTCTGTCGTCATGGTGTTATTATGCGCCGGAGTTTAGGAAGTTGCAGAGATTTCTCGTAATAGATTTGTAGATTTTATTGTACTGCGAAAGAGTTTCTAAGATTGCTATCTTTAGAAGTTCGTTTAATTTGAAAAGTTTTATAGCATTTAGTGTTAAAACTCTGCAAGTGCTACGCTGTTTTTTTCTTTTATAGTTTTGTTTTTCTTTTCAAGGACTGAATCTTATTACAATTGTGTTACAGGCAATGTATTTATCTTTACTTATATCATTAAATTTGTGAGTATATAGGTACTGCATATTTTAAATCAACATTATAATCTACCTATATAACTATGTATTTTAGATTTACGTTTTAACTATAACTAGGTACAATCTGTAGTCAAGTTTCCCTTGAATTTGAAACATTAATTAGTTAAGTCGATTACATGGTACCAATTTAAATGCATCGAAGTGGAGTGTACCTACCAAGATTAGTAGTTATTAGTTTCGATTCATAAATATTTTGTTTTGATTTTCAGCATTTTTTATCGCAATACGAGTAAGTTAATTACATATACAACTTGTTAGGTATAGCAATACCTACACTCCTTACTCTGTTATTTAAAAATGCTGGCATGTGATAAATGCACACTGGCAGCTTTATTTTGTTCTAGAATTGTATTTTCAAATGGTTTCGAAACATGTCGGTTTCGAATGTCGTTTTGACTCAGTCTAATTTGAGAAGCCCTTCGACATGTTAGTCTAGTACATTAACATTCTCTTTAAAATAAATCATTGTTCTCCCCATAAATTATACCTTTTCTTTTGTACACAACTATAATGATAATGATTTATTTGCTAAGAAAATCATACATGTTTGCAGGTGTACAGCATAATAAATAGTGAGCATATTTTTAGTCACATCAAAGTAATATGCAAATTATAAATGACATAATAACTTAAAAAAAAAATACATTTAAAAAATGTCCAAAAATCATATCATAAAAATAAATCTTGGGTATTATTATTTATTGTGTATTAACACTATCTGTAACAATAGTATGTTTTTAAATAGAACTTAGATATACTGCTTTCTTTTTTCGTCCTGAGTTCAGAGGTCTAGAACGACAAAGTCATACATAAAAGCAGCAACTTCCTAGGTTCTTTATATATTGCTTTTTTTGTCTATTTTTTCTGTATCTCGCTTTATTATTGTTATAGCCCCAATTAATGCGATAACAGTATTTTACGCGAAAAGGAGTCGAACAACGATATCTGCTCATAAGCGTCCTTGTCCAATGCAATGTTTAACATCCTCTTCTTAAATCATCCATGTCCTTTTTGTATCCTCTACTGAAAAAGACATACGAAAGCTATTAGATCTGAAACAAATCGCCGAAAGATTCCCGCCGTCCGTCACCGTAGATTGCATGTCGGCGCGTGATATGCTGCGTCTGCGCAGGGTGGTAGAAAGCGACGACGTCGGCGCACGCCACGAAGACTATTTATTAATCAGGGTTGTTCCCTTGACTACATCGTGTTAACTAATAAATAACACAAAACCTCATGAAACTTGACAACTTTTGTTCCAAGAAATCTTAACTCTTTTCTTAATTGCATATTATTTGACTTGGTTAGCTGATCAGTTTATATGCATTTATATGAACTTTGTAAAAAATGTATTTATGATGGCCTATTTCGTTTCCATTATTTAGAAATATCTACGAGTCTCACCCGTTTCTTTTCAAAAGTTTTACTGGCAATTGGCAGCCCTATAAATGCACTTGCACCGATGCACGTTTCATATTCACAATTAAAACTAATTGCATGCCTATCACCGCACGTTGTTGCCGCTAATAAAGCTCATTTCAATAAAACAATACCGCTGAGAACGAAACAAAAAAAAGTTTTAGATTTTCACTTAAATTGTGAAAACCAGTAAATAATTACGGTTAAGTGCGAGTGGAGAGGGTTCGCCTTAATTTAATATTAATAAAAAAAATGGCTTTTCCTAAAAACTTATTGTGAGTGTCGCCTTTGACATGTATGAATCTTGTATGCTTCGATCACAGAAGGATCGAAGCTTGTATGAATAAAATTTACAACGCGTTGCGTATCGCATACGTCGTCGTCGGCAGAGGGTAACCGCTTTTGATCTAATGTTTTTACTTCTTTTGCACGTGAAAGAATTCAAAGGATGTCCAACCCAAAAAAGAAAGATTAGAAAAACTCTTCAACATCAACATCAATGGCCCGTTACAGTCCACTGCCGGACTCTCCAGCTTGGCAGGCGGGTTGGAGATCGCAGATTAAAAGGTTACTGTATCAGAGAGCGCTGCTGCCCGTTCCCTGTTCAATGTGTAGTCCGTAAGTCGCCTCTTACGACACCCACGGGAAGAGTACCCCTACTCTTGGTGACAAATGTCACCACACGGAAAAAATCTTAGTCCAAGGAAAAAATATATTCATTTACATGTTCATGAAGTTCCTGGAACTGTTATTATTATTATTATTAATTGATGGGCTTACTCTTGGCCATAATCAGGTCCGCGAGTGATAAGATGTGGTCGATGATGGAACCAGTTCGCCCAGAAGGTACCTGTTTACTCTTACTTAGAAAATACTTGGGTTATAAACACTCGGAAAAACAGAAGCAGACAAAGAACTCCACTCCTTGGCCGTGCGCATAATAAAAGATAATTTATAGCGCTTCGTGCGGCAAAGGGGTATGTCGACCAAGCCTACAAGAGTAAGCTAAGCTAGATACTGGGCAAATAAACTATTTCTATTTCTACACTGAAAACTTGAACCTCACATTTTGGAAGCATGAAAAAATTGCATTGTGATAAATATTAAAAAAAAGCATTATCAAAAAAAATATACCATATGTATATCTCTATATTACTATGTTGACAATCTAAACATTCCAAACTTCCTTCCAATGTAAAACCCAAGAGGCCGTCTCCAAGGTACCAGCGCATTTTAAGGCAAATGACAGTATCACGTACTCTGAGGACCTTCACCGAGGTCCTAGGAGGTTGGTAAGACTTGGACTTTCCTCGTACGGCGCTTCCGTCCATGCGTAATGACAGTTGTTGTATTCTGTGGACGACCTGGCCTCAATGGGCGACTGTGGATTAGTTTTAATTGTTTTTGTGACAGTATAGCGATGAGGCAAGCGTTATGAAGGTGACAGGTGAATCAGCGAGATAACGTAACACTACTGGCCAGTGTTGCCAAACTACGTAAAAAACTTGGTGAGATGTAAAACTGACTCAAAAACGTAATCCTAAATTCGTTCAACAACTTTGTACCTAAATAAAATGTTTAATATCTTTCCGTTTTTGAAATTATAGGTAACCAGCTTTCCGGTCGCGGTTTCACCCGCGTTGAATGAGTTTTCCCATGGGAATGAAGTGTTTCCCACGGTAAAAAGTAGCCTATATCCTATTCTAGCACCTAACCTATATGTGTGCCAAGTTTCATCTCGATCCGTCTAATGGTTGAAGTGATTGAGTAAAAAACAACATTCGCATTTATATTATTAGTGGGATGGGATGTGTCTATTCAAAGTCAAAGTCAAAATCATTTATTTCCATAGGATGTTATTACATCACTTAGATCCGTCATTACATTTTTTTGGGTGAGTTCACTAACACAATGGCGGAATCTGTGGAGAAGAGCTCAAGATGTAAGTTACATTTTATTTGTTACTTTACGTCATATTAAAAAATCTAGGATTTTATTTTAGCAAAGTAATTAACACTTTTTTAGGTCAATCTAAATTCATCTAATTAATACTCATTCAACCAACTAATATTGTCTTATATTTTATGTAAAATTCTAGGTAACTCGATTTTTATTTAGGTACTTCGTAAGTAGAGATACTTGACTTGTCGAAAGTTCTAGAAACTCTACATTTAACCATAAACATTGGTTGGTTTCGAGTTTCAAATACGTAGAGGTAAAGTTTATGACCGCAAATTATTATGATCTATTAGACTCATTACCTTATTATAGTAATTTTAAATCGTGGTTTATGGTTAAAGTAATGTTTAGTTAAAGGTTTAGTGTTAGTAATGTAAAGGATGTTCAAAAATACAATTTCTTTTTATTGCGTATTTACGCAATCTTGTGCTACGAGCAGGGAGACAAATTTTCAACTGAAATGTGTGTGGAATAAAACAGTTAGTGTGATAACTGTATTTCTTGTTTCTTAGTATGTGGTAAAGTATATTCATACATTCATTCATCCATTGTTTTCCAGTCAGAAATCTGAGTTTACTGAAGTTTCTATAAGTAATGCAGGTTTAAATATAGTCCGTCTGGAAACCTCTCTAAATATTACGAAGAAGATGATTTATAATCACGCTGTATAGTAAGTAATCAGCATAGTGTGGTATAGTGGTAAGGTTCTGTTCTCGGTTACATAACTTAAGTAGCTGTTGGTAAACATAGTAAACCATAAGTAGCTACGCGAAGTAAAGTTAACGCAAGAGCTATTAAATGCTCTTCATATCTATTACAAAATGGTTTAAGCACTAAGATAAATGCTAATTAATTTTACATAACCTAAGTTACACTTTAAGTTGGTAAGTACCTATACCTTAGGATGTCAACATTCATAATAACAGTATTTTTTCATAAAAACTCCGTAATTTTTTTTTATATATATATTTTCAATTTTCCAGCCAACTTTTCCTTCCCTTTTTTCTCTGAAAACTTCACTTGTAATAAGAATATTTAAAACTAGCTTAACGATCCTAAGAACAGAAATTTGTTATTTATCTAATCATAGTCATTAAAAAAATTTATTGTTTGTTTATATATATTTTTGCCTCTTTTTCCTGTCACTATTAAGTAGGTTTGAAATACAGTCACACACAAGACCAGATCCAAATCTCTCAATGTCCGTGTCCTCCTGGCTAGCCAGCAATATTATTTGCCCTTGTTGATTATTTAATAAGCCATCAACATTCATTATAACTTTGTTCCCAATATATTAACATCGATGATTACTTTGGATGACCGTCGTCAGTGACATAATAATCTACATAATTTATCCGGTCAAATATTTCTCAATGGCCTTCGCAAAAGGTGACTTTTGCTACAGCTAGCTATATGTAATAAAAAATACATATCAGAAACAGCAATGTCGCTGTTTAAAATTAATAGTATACCTACAAGGAAACGAACTACACACCAACCAGTGTTAAAAATCAATGACTTCAGAGATTGGTCATTTTTGTTTGTGTCATACATATGCTGTTTTATATGCGGTTGAATAGCTTAAGCCGTTGTGATAGCGATTGAAGTTCGCTACGACAACGTAGCCAGCACACCGTAGCACGGCTACGATTTTTTTTACACACACAATAATATTTTCGATGCCTCTTCTTAATACAATTAACTGAAACGGTGCGACGTCATTTTATTCAAACGAAACTGAACTATTGTTTTTTTCTGTGATAAGGGGAATAGTGTGCGATCTTAACTGAAAATGTATATTTTATTACAATACTTACCGTTATTGTATAGTTGACAACGTCGAGCGAATCTGGCATCAAGACAAACCTACAATGGTTTAATGATGGTTTTATTTAAATTGTATATTTACTTCTTGTATCATAATAAATAAATAAATAAATAAAAAAAAAACTGAATTTTAACTAAGTATTGCATGTTATTCTTATGTTAACAAAAATAACAACCCAAAATTAGATTTCCAAACTCCAATACGAATCCTGAAGAATATTGCGCACGCAAGAACTTTTTTAAAACTAAAGTGTCGCAAACGTAATGATAATAGAAACATGCGAAAGAAGAGCTTCAAGGCCGTTACGTGTGAATGTCTCACCAAATGCAAAGAAGAGTTTTAGTGAGGTACCTAACTTAATTTGATCTTGTGACTCGCAAACTCCTCTTAAACTTTAAAAACTAATGTGCTATTTTTAAAGCTACAGTCTTTTTCCTAACAAAATTGTCTACTAGACATGCTAACCCTGTGTGCTAATCTTTGATTTCATCTGTCCACAAAATCTACCGGAAACTTTATCACACTCAATAAACCCTCGTTCGTTTCAACTCATGTCATTTTTTGGCAGTTCTGTTCATAGTTGATAATCAAAGTCTAACTATCCAAAGAATATTGTCATTGGCAAAATACGTCCAATCTAGACGTGAAGCCATTTAAAAAAAAAAAAAAAAAAAAAGTCTCAACCAATTAACTATAGTACTTTACTGCACAGACTATTAATATTCCAAACACGATCTGTCAATAGCAAATGACATCAATAACACCGACAGCACACATACCTACTTATTACAACTAGGTACGTACTACTAAGTATAAACATACTATACTTATTTCCTAACATTGCGTGTTCTTAATTGTGGAAGACAAATTATTCACATTTAAAAATGCAGCTATTAAAATTATTATAGGGTTTTGAAACTTAGTGGCGTTATCTGATTAGATCTCAAGGAAAATGACACTAGGGTTTGTGAGGTCGGTTGTCGACCTTACAACCTACACGATGAAGAAGAAGGAAAATGAGGTAGATTTTAACTAGTACTTAGATTCCTATTAGGTCTTAAGAATGTTTCTCGAAGGTGTTTATGTAACATGAACATTATAATATTGTATTTCTACATTTTAAGAGCATCATCGGTAGTGTAGTGGCCAAAGACGCTATTTCCCACCTGGGAGGTACCGGCTGTTTGAACCTCAATGCGCCCCAGTTTCTTCGGTGAGCTCTTCTCCACAAATTCCGCCATTGTGTTAGTGAACTCATCCAAAAAAATGTAATGACGGATCTAAGTGATGTAATAACATCTTATGGAAATAAATAATTTTTGACTTTTGACTTTCTACACAATTTTTTTTCAAATCTGCACACGTCTTAAAGGACATTTAAATAATCCTGTCAACCAGCACTGCGCCTGAGTAGTCGATTCATGGAAGACCTGATCACTTTAATACTGGATAGGCTTCAGCCCATATATGACGTATGATATTCATACACACAAAAAGTCATGCATCTATTCCCAAGAGGGTGAACAGAGCCGCATATTGAAGAGTCAAAAGCGTCTACTCCTCCGCCTCACTAAAATTTGACGTTTTCTTATCATCATCATCATTGTCTTTGAGAATATAATAATAACTGGAATTGTTTTTTTTACAGGTAATGCCTAGCAATTAATCTTCACGTCGTGATCTAACTTAAGATCAGGTATGTTTAGATGTTTGTTCCTCTTTCACGCCTAAATTACTGGACGGATTTGGATGAAATTTGCAATGGAGATAGTTTGTACCCTGGATTAACATAATATAACATAGGATTTACGGAAAAAAATCTTATTCCCACGAGAAAATCTTACATAACGCGACCGTAGCCGCAGGTGAAAATCTAGTATAATATAGAACTTAGCATGGCCTAGACCTCTAGCAAAGTATCATATAAATATTCAAAACCAGACATGATATTTTGGTCTGCGACCGTTTAAGGTCATGATGTAATACTTTGTTGGGGTAATTACGTCACCAATGAGGTCAAATGCAAGGTCGATCGTACCGTTAAGAAACCCAATACGTAAGTGACCCTTTTGCCCAGTTTTAAAAAGTAAGTAGGTAAATAAATAACTTCGTAATAACCCCGGTCGGTAGACAGCGGCTCTAGCCTCTAGACCATCGGCGCTCTACCGGCCGGCGGCGGCGGTCGTGCAATTATCCTTTTTTGGCGACTTTACTAACACAATGTGAGATCCCCGTGAAGAAGAACTTTGATATGCCGAGATCAGTTAGAAAAACAAAGTTTATAATGACCTTCTCGTCGTTTGTCTGGTGACTAGCGCCGATGCCTCCCGTCAGAGAAACGCTGGATCGATCTCCACCATGTACCAATGTGTTTTCGAATTCATATGTACTACGTTTATTCGACGCTCTTATGGTGAAAGAAAACATCGTGATTAACCTGCACACTCCTGCGAAGAAATTCAAAGGTTGTGTGTGAAGTCGACCAACCCGCACTGGGCCAGCGTGGTCGACTAAGGCCTAATCAATCGCCCTAAATGAATTGACGTATATGAGCTGTTGATGATGACCTTCTTACTATCCTTGTATCGTATTGAACTATTTTATTACGGATTTTAAACTTTTTACACCGATAAAAATTTGTTAGTAAATAAAATATCAGAAGAAGGCTGCAATTTTTAATATATATTTTTTTAATATACGTTAGCAATATAAAAAAAAAACACTTTATTTTCAAAACTTACTCTGCTGAGATTTCATTCTCTGCCAAACAACAATATAGTTTGTAGGCAGCAAGAATTGAGAAGAATTAAAAATTTGAATTTATAGACACTTCCATACCGATTTTCATTTGTGGGCCCTATACCTGAATATATTTTTCAAATGTACATAACTACATATTTATGTAATGTACCATGTACTACCATAAATATTATGCAAGCATTTCTTAGGTACTAAAACGACATTTATTACGCAACTAATAAGTATCGTAAGTATATAGGTATATAGTAAATAATTGTACTAAATAATCGTTATTGAGTACTTTATGTACACACGTAACAGTAATTTGCAAATTGAAAATTACGTAAGTGATTTAAATATACTTATTAACATGTGCGTATGTTGATAAATTTTATATATTTTCCTCATTTTATACTATTGACAGTTAATCTGTATGAAAGTTGAAACTTTTACTTTGCCTTGCATAAGATGGAAACAAAAGTTGATGAAAAGTTGTTGAGTTTCATGGTCTAAGCTACTATCTGAGAAGTTTTGTCTTATTTAATTTACTCCTTGTATACAGAAGAGCGAGACGGTGGTCTAGTGGCTGGCCACTCCCGTCCGGGAGACGCGGTTTCAATCCCCGCCACTTATCAATGAGTTTTCGAATTTCAAATTCATATGTACGTTTATTCGACGCTCTTTCGGTGAAGGAAAACATCATGATGAATTCCGCACACTCTCCTGCGAAAAAATTCAACGGTTGTGTGCGAAGACGACCAACCCGCACTGGGCCAGCATGGTTGACTAAGGCCTAATCACCCTAATCCAGGGTAGACTCGAGCCCCTTGGTGGGGACGTATATGAGCTGTTGAAGATACCTAAAGCAATTACTGCTTAGCCCTGCTACGGGCTACGGCGTAGCTAAAGCGTAGCAGGCGCGTAGCAATAAGGGAGCGCAAAACGTCTTGGTGATAAATGTGACAATTAGCTGAATAAGTAGATATTTTATTATTTCGAAATGTTAGGGTGTTTTTTATTATTTATCTTTCAGCGTAGTTGGTAGAGTCAACAAAGTATAGCATACTGGTAAATAAAATATACTTTTACTACTATTAGAGTAATAACAAGACTTTATCCAATAAAAACAACATGTTAACATCGATTCTCAAGGAATTATTTGCTCTAAAAGTAACGAGGATGATGCTAACATCCTGATTGTTGTTACACTAAGTTTACTTAACCTAAATGCCGACTGCATTATCTCAGTAACCGGGCGATACAAATGAGTTGACTTAGCTAATGTGTCTGTTATCTACCTGATCTTTAATTGTTCTGAGTTTTTATTTGTTATATTTGGTTTGCCTTTAAGACATCCAAAATAAATATTACAATCTAGCCTAAAGACTAATGAGTAATTAAATTTTAACTTAAATTGCTAAGTAGATTTTTCTGAGTGCTGTGAAGTCAGTCTCGTGTCTCTCTCTCACACAAACAAATTAGGATTTTTTTATAAATTCTTACTTAAAGTACTCAACGGATTTAGGTGAAATTTGGAAAGAAGATAGTTTGTAATCTGAATTAACACATAGGATACTTTTTACGGGAAAAAGTCTTATTCCCACGGGAAAATCTTACACAACGCGAGCGTAGTCGCGGGCGGACCGCTAGTAATCTATAAATCTATAGGTACTAGGTTTGCGTGGTCGACTAAAAGGTGTAACCACCAAAAAAAGCAAAACTTGAAAAGTAACAATAAGATCGTTTTTCCTGCAATTACGTAATTAAGTTTGTTATTGTATTACTTAAAGGTTTTGGTCTTATAATATGAAAATAGCTATAATAAGCACATTATGAACATAATATAAGATGTATTGTTAATCTCTCTAAATCACGCAAGGCCAATTTGTGTAAGAACACCTATGGTTTACCTTTTAAAAAAATAGTAAATTGAACAGGGTATTTTTTAAGATTGTAATAGTTTGTTTTTTTTTTTATTGTAATAGATGTTTCATAAAAGGCGACTTCTTCTTCTTCTTCTTTTAAAGTCGATTCGGCGATTAAATTAGAGAAGACCAATACTTAGCCTCGGATACGGCATTGTCTGTGGCATTATAGAGATCTTTGCGTGTACAGGTTCTGGGGCACGCAGGGCAAGACATAAGGCCGCGTTCCGATCTCTTTCGAATCAAACTGTCAGCGCCGTCAGCGATCAGATTGTATGGGTTTCGCCTGCTGACAGTAATTCGGTACGCGCTTTGAGTGCGCTGAAATCAATTTCAGCGCGTCTCGGAACGCAGGGTAAGTGAGCCATTGTAAAGGCGACTGACATGGAGGGTTGTCTTAGTACCCACATTTTAGGCTACATTTTTTATATTGTTCATGATTTTCAAATAACCTTTAATGGCCGGCCAAGTGTGGTTCTTCCCAATGTCCTAATTGTTTGCTAAATCTACACGTATTTCATGTATGATCATTACTTATGATATGATAGATTTATTGAACAGTAAAGTATTCTATTCTTAAATTTCAACTTTTGGATATTTCTAATACAAAACAAAAAAAAAATGGAAAAAGAAAAAACGCAGTAGGTATGCCTAGAGAAGTTAATAAATAGACGATATATTGATATTAATGTGTAATATAGAAAATATAAAGATATAGGGACAAAACCTAGCGTAGGTTGACCTAACAGTCCCTTACACTAAACAAGCTCAACAAGGAAGCGTCCAATCTTCCTTAAGACAATATAGGACATATCGTCCAGCAGCGCACGCGCAGGGTCAATGACCCCTCGTGTTTACTTTCACAGCTTCGAGTGACAGTACTTAGTGGTTAACAGTAAGGCGATACTTATGTGTCTTGTTAATTCACAGGTACACTACAAGTATAACTAAGCTAAGTTCGTTGACATTGCCCAAGGTTCATTAGTCTACCTATATATTGGAGTTTTGCTTCCGTGTGATATAGGTCGATTCAGACGGCTCCGTAGCCCAGGTGGTAGTGTATCTGCCTCCGACGCACAGGGTCGCGGGTTCGATTCCCGCCCAGGGCAAACATTTGTGTGATGAGCACTTGTGTTTGCCTTGTGTCTGGTTGTTGCTTATCTATATAAGTATGTATTTATCTATTTATGTAATGTATATCAGCTGTCTGGTACCCATAGTACAAGCTCTACTTAGTTTGGGATCAGATGGCCGTGTGTGAAGATGTCCCCACATATTTATTTTGTTTTATTTATTCAGTAGACGAAGAGAAATGGATAGCGTGCTAACCATAGTCATCAGCAAGATTAACCCTGTTATTAAGTTTTAAGCATCAGACTTGAACGAACACTGAATTACGCGACAGAAACTACAGCTCGGCGTGCGTTTCGAAGCACAGAAAATGATCTATAATAATTTTTATTGCCCTTATGTAAGGCAACAAATAAATATAATAATACAGTTTTTTTTTTATCGACTCTCTGTTTTATTTAGTATCTATGTTATACCATTGCGGAGTATTTTAAGTGTATTGCTTACTAGGTTATTACCTAGATTTAACAAGTTTAAGTACTAGAATCTAGATAAGAAGCCAGAAAATATAGCAAACTCACGATGTCTTACATAACTTTTGAATACCCGCAACTAGGGAAGTGGAGTGTACAATAGGGTCACATTCCAACGTTTGAAGTAGTTGTAACTTACCGAAATAGTAAATATGTAGTTTGTTTTTGTTGATATGTTTATTTATTACTTGTGTGTGTATTCCTATAATAAATATGATACAGTAACCTTTTAATCTACGATCTCCAACCCGCCTGCCAAGCGTGAAGATTATGGCAAAACCCTCCACTTAAGTGGAGGAGGCTCATAGTCCATGCAGTGGACTGTAACGGGCCGTTGATTGATTTTTAATAAATATATATTTACTAAAAAAATTAAAAACGTTTATAAGAAGTAAATTATAGATACAATTTTAATTAGAAAGCAGACTCGTATATACTTGTACAATATTCATATGTAATCGTAAGTAAAGTAATAATCGTAGCTCTGCTGGAAGATATTTCTTTAGAAATAGGTAGGCCTGTTGTGTCGTTTTTTTGTGTTATTGTCATTTTCACGTTTAATGTGTACAATAAATGGTTAAATAAATAGATAAGTAAATATTTACCTATGAAATTGTGATCAGAAAATTTAAATTATATATATCTAAATATAATAATAAAATTAAGTAGGTAAGTTATAGTATCCTTATTTTTTTAATATTATTTATCCTTTGAAATTCATTAAACAGATTTCCGCGAGGTTGAATTTATAGTTAGTTATACTTTGAACTTGAAAATGGTTTAAATCTGTGTCAATGTTAAAATTTAAATATGTCGTGTTAAAAGGTAAAACGATAAGTTATCTTTCAGTATCATAAATTCCAGAAACAAAGACACAATGGTTTTATGTTATGAATAAATATGACTTTTTATATAATTGCACTAAAAGTTAAATTAAAACCCTCGTTTTATTTTTTCTAGAATTTTCTTTTAAATAAAAAAAAATACGTTAAATATTGAACTGGCCAGTTTTATTTTAAGTTTAAATTAGGAATATGCAAGTGAAAGGAAACTCGAACGGTCAAGGAGGTCTGCGCATGCACATAAGCCGGTTAGAGTTCTACATGCGATCTGATATGGAATTATCGCTTAATCTACGTTACGTTTTAAGTGTTGAAAATGTAGAATCTTCTGCTATTATACCTATAGTTACATTGTGGTTGTAACTGCAGATTAAAATATATATATATATTATTATTAATATTTTGGGAACCGACGCCGAGGCAGCCCCGAAAAAGATGGCTAGACGAGTTAAACGCCTATCGACTGGACTGGTGGGAGCTTGCCCAGGACCGGGAGGAATGGCGGAACAATGGGGAGGTCTTTGCCCAGCAGTGGGACATTACAGGCTGATTATATATTTTGTAATAATATTGAAAAATCAAATTGGCTAGATAACTGTCTATTGGAATAGTAAAGTACTAAAGTGAAGTAACAAGAAAACTTTAAATAATGATGAGCAAAAACTGAAGGCAAAAGTGATATTGAATATCTTATTTTAACTTGCCCTTGTCTGCTTATATATTTAATTGATTATAGTAAAACCTTGCCTTTATTGAGCTGAAAGCGGTACACCGACGCGACATTATAACGTCATTTCAACGAGCAAACCAAATCGTGCCATCCATCAATTTCTCTAATAAAATTAAAATATATAGGTGTTACTTTATCGAATTTGATGGTTCAACAATAGGTATTATTTTTTACTTTTTAATGTTTTGCTTTTTTGCTTCGGGGGTTTTTAAATTTTTAATTTATTTATACTATCAGTCACCCACTTTGTATTGATAATTTCTAATACCACCTAGCAATTATTGTCAAATTATTGTTATTATTGTTATTGTTAAAAAATAACGTATTTACAATATGATTTGACTGAAACTGTTTATGAAAAGGCGTGGAAAATAAGTAGGTAACATATCTTTAACTCTAGAAAATGCTCTTAACCAGTGTGTTCGTATGTAATTACTGTAGTTCTAAATTATTATCACAGAGTACTATAATTTATTATGGAGCAAAGACGTCTTGACGTCTGTAGTCTTTGCTCCATAATTTAAGAAAAAAAAGTGTCTTGTTAAAGACTATTTGCCTCGATTTGGGAAGTCATGCTCTAATTCTACTTTTAAAATCGAGCTATCTTTTTCGTTTTTACGACCAACGAAAGAGAGGTGATGAATTCAGATGAACGAATGATGTTATTTTGAATGAATGATAATAAAATAAGGGCATAGCTGTCAGAATAAGAGATTTTTTAGTCGGATGTCTTATGCTCTCTACAATTGTGCAATCGACACGTCCATAAGGTTCAAATTCGATGTTATAATTTTTAATAGGTGAAAAGGACTCATGAACTTAAATTTAGGATTGGAGCGTGAGTGTGTAAATCGCTACCATTATAATTACCAATTAAGTTGGTTTAGTTAAATAGTTTAAAAACCACAAAACCCACATTAAAAGTATTGCAAAACACCAAGTAAACGGTCTGTTCTGGCCTCAACAGATTTTTTTAGTCTTTTTACCACAATCTAACGGTCTTGTTGAGATTTTTATTGCTCTGCTGCCTACTTATCCTCTCACTCGGAAAATTATACTCAAACGTGCAATTTAATTGACGTTTTTAATAATTTTATTTTGGATTTCATAAAAAGTAGGTAAACACCTAAGATGATGTTATATATACTATAAAGTGAGGTAGATGTCGCACTAGTGCGCAGAAACTGAGGCGGTTAAATTGAGACAATAAAGTTGTCGTAATATAAAAAAAACAGCCTGCCTGTATTAAAAAAGAATCAAATTTTAATACCGAACAGTATATACGTCATCTTTATTAAAATAACATTGGTAAAATATCTTCGATGTTGAACAAAGTCGTCCTGATTGGTTTATAGTACAATGTGATTAAAGTATAAGAATTGAACGGGCTCTCGGCTAACTTTACGCGAATCTTGTATGAGTTACAGTGTTTTTTTATACCTATATAGGTATATTGGTCTGACAGAATTACATCATAAATTTCAAGTCCGTGTCCGCTACTTTACCTCATCATCAACAGCTTATATACATCCCCACCGAGGGGCTCGAGCCTACCTTATATTAAGGCGATCAGGCTTTAGTTGACCACGCTGGCCCAGTGCGTGTTGACTGACTTCACACACATTCTTTGAATTTCTTCGCAGGAGTGTGCAGGTTTCCTCAAGATGTTTACCTTCACAGTGAGCGTCGAAATTTGAAAACACATTGGTGATGTGGATCGAACCTGCGTTTCCCGAACGGAAGGTAGCGGCTCTAACCAATACACCACTGACGCTCTTCACGTAATATTACGTAGCATTTAAAATGTCTTTTGTGTATTATCTTTTCTTTGAATCATAAATTAATGTAAAATATATTTTATTGAGGTGTGAAATTTGGTGTTCGTGCCATTAAAAACAATGTAGCTCAGCAAACAACAGATAAAACTATACTTTCAGGGACTCTATGGCCTTGTAACAAGGACACTTATATTACAAAAAAATATATACTTTGAGTAGTCGTTGACTGTAGCCATTTAATTATAGTTTTTTGCAAAATCACGTCCTTTGGCAAAGTGGTTGTGTTCTTTATGGCGTGAATTACTGTCAATAAATTTTTATAGTACTAACTATGGTAGCTGCAATAGGCAACGCCCTTTAATTTTTACCCGACTTTATAAAGCAAAAAATGGCTATAGTATCGTTATTTTCTCGCTGCAGACTTCTTCTCTCTTTCCCACTCACGGGCTTTATGGGATTCGTAGGATGACGTAACGCCGCGTGTTACGTCATCCCATAAAGCCCGTGAGTGAGAAAGAGAAGTTTTACAATCGAGTCTGCAGCGAGAAAATAACAATACTATAATAGTGTTTTTCACGCGTATTTTTTATGTAAATACTAAATAAAATATCATATACCATTTTTTTTATAGTAATTAAAAAGGTAGAAAACACAAAAGCACTAAAAAAGGTAGAAAAAACAAGCGACTTTAGATTATTTACTAATTTCTTGTTTAAGTCATACAAAAACAATGGATTGAACTGAACATCAGTGAAAGAAAACAATTAAATTTTAGTAGTACGGACTACTTTTAAAAGATACAGCCAAAATCAATGGGGGATTTACCGACAGCCAATTAAAAAAAAAAAAGTTCATAAATCTTCGATAGATGGCGTTGACGATTCGTGGATCAAAAGAAATCCGGCGAGTCACCCAGGGCCATAAAAGGATTTAAAAATAAGAAGCCACGAAGTACACCTGGCGCCATCTATCGTCTTAATTAGAACTATTATTTTTATTTTTTAAAGAGCTGTCAAAAAATCTCCCATTACTTACAATGCATTTTTACAAGTTTTAACTATTTAACTAAAAGTGTATATGTTAAGTGGAGGAGTCTCATAGTCCAGCAGTGGACTGTAACGGGCCGTTGATGTTGTATTGTATATGTTATGTATGTAGTACATAACAATAATAAAATCATTTATTACGCTTGAGAGAATATTGAGGGTATTTTATTGGTAGTTACTGTTTAAAACATGATTACAATTACAATCAATTTACCGTTTGCACATTCCACTTTACTGAAATAACATTCAAATAAAATACCTATGTTTACAAGCAAAGCAACCCATATGCATCACACTAATATTACAAATGTGAAAATATATTTAGATGTTTGTTCCGTCTTAACGCCTTAACTACTAAACGGATTTGGATGAAATTTGGAATGGAGGTAGTTTGTACCCTGGATTAACACATAGGATACTTTTTATGGGAAAAAGTATTATTCCCACGGGAAAATCTTACATAACGCGAGCGTAGCCCCGGGCGGATAGCTAGTATCGAATTTGAAACAAAGTTACAAACCAAGATCTATTTTATTCATGATTGCTATACTTGATTATTTTATAATATTTGATTAAAAGATAATAATATAAAATATTTAATCGTAGTGTGTAGGTATTATTTTATTTATGTATTCTTGTTTATCTAGCTATTGTTTAAGTATCTATGTAGGTATATATTGCATATGTAAGTATATCTGTATATATATGTATTTATGTGTATATGTATATAATATGTGTATGTATTGTGCTATGTATTGTAAGTATATTGTATTTATATATTTACTATATTTGTCTATATATCATAGTTATAGGTTAAAGTAACTTTACATTTCCTTCACGCACTCACTACTACTCAGTTTCCGTTCAATGTTTCTCTATGAAAAAGAAAGGTTGTCTGGAAGAGTCCCATATGTGTTATACAATAAAGTATTACTTACTAACTTACTTTAATATTTCTTTTACCCACATACTCGCACCTGTACGATTTTCTGCGCTTTCTTGTTCACGTATTTTTTGAGAAAATTTTGCTGGTTTCTCTTTCATAAAATACTGATTTATCTTTTCCGTTTTCAACAAGATGATTAAAAAAACCTTAACATTTAAATTCGTAAACCAAAAAGACCTACGAGACACGTTAAATTAAAAACAATAATTAATAGGTGCCCAAAAACGTGACCAGATTAATCAAGTATCAATCGATTCAAGTTGATTAATGTCAACATTAATCTTGTACAGTTTTTGACCATCTGCTTTATTGAACCAACATTTTTCATTAAGATTAATTGTTGAAAATTTAATAAAGATATAATTTGTGCAACACACATACGGAAAAAGACTTGAAAACTAGTAAACACCTACTAAATAATAAAGTTTTCTATCAGAATCTATGAATACTTGTAATATAATGATGATGTACAATCACGTTTATAGGATACAAACTATCTCCATTCCAAATTTCACCCAAATTTGTACAGTAGTTTTAGCGTGATAGCGGAACAAACATCCAAACATCCAATCCCACATAAATTTTCACATTTATAATACTCATATTAGTGTGATTTAATACTTTTTTCCACGCTTCGAAGGGCAAGTTAAGCCGCTGGTTCCGGTCAATAACGCAAAAAGTGATCGTTAAGCCGATAGGAAGCAATTTAGCAAATAAAAATGAAAAATGGCTAAGGATCGGGCCACACTGATCGACGGCGATCGACGGTTTGCCTATACAAAACGCGCGCAAAGTATGAAAATCCTTTCGTATCCTTTTGCTGCGTTGATGCGAAGGAGTTCCATACTTTGCGCGCGTTTTGTATAGGCAAACCGTCGATCACCGTCGATAAGTGTGGCCCGACCCTAAATTGGATTTACTACTGGACTGTCGAAGCCCACACATAATATGTGTAACACCAAAGGACATAAGCTTATCCATTAGTTCAGTAAAACTGTTTGGCTCACTGAGGAAGAAAAAGTCCAGTCCAGAAGAAACTACAGGAGTCCACAATCCACATAAATCAAATCAAATAAAAAAAAAAATATTTCCATAGGATGTTATTACATCACTTAGATCTGTCATTACATTTTTTGGGTGAGTTCACTAACACAATGATGGCGGAATCTGTGGAGAAGATCTCACCGAAGAAACTCCACAGTCATCGCATCATTTGCGTGACATGAATACCTATATAATATATTCACGTGCCAACTACGGATAAGCTTACGTCCTTGGTATTAGGTCCTTACATATGAAATTGGCGTTTTGTATGGGAGGAACAAAAAGTCGAAAAATTTTTATATAGTATATTTATTTAATCAAAGTATGAGCCATTGTAATCTATGCACTTTTGCCATCTCATAGGTAGTTCATTGATCCCTTTACTAAAAAAACCATTCGGACGGGAATCAATAAAATCTTTGAAGGCGATTTGGACTGCCCCATCTGAGTTGAATTTTTTCCCTTGCAAGAAGTTATCCAAATTTCGAAAAAAATGGTAATCTGTTGGAGCAAGGTCCGGGGAGTACGGTGGATGCCTTAGACATTCCAATTGAAGCTCTTCTAATTTGCTAGCCGTCTGTTGTGCAGTGTGTGGTCTAGCGTTGTCGTGAAGCAGCAGTGGCGTAGAGCGATTGACCAGCCTCGGTTGTTTACCAGCTAGCTTTTCCATCATGGTTTGCAATTGCTGACAATAGTCATCTGCCGTAATCGTCTGGCCAGATTTGAGAAAACTGTAATGAACGACACCGGCGCTAGTCCACCAAACGCTTACAAGTAACTTTTTATTGGTCAATTTTCGCTTGGAGCAGGCTTTGGCTGGCTTGCCAGGGTCCAGCCATTGCGATGAGCGCTTCCGATTATCGTAGAGAATCCACTTTTCATCACAGGTAATGATTCGATTTAAAAACCCTTCGTTATTGTGCCGGTCAAGTAATGTAACGCAGCAGTTGACGCGCGTTTGCCGGTTTGCTTCACTCAATTCGTGAGGAACCCACCTTTCAAGTTTTTTAATCTTCCCAATTTGCTTCAAGTGGATTAAAACAGTTTTATCACTAACACCGAAGCCTGCAGCTAACTCGGACGTGGTTTGCGATGGATCCGCTTCCACAATAGCCTTCAATGCTTCATTATCAACTTGGGTCTCCGGCCGTCCACGGGGCTTGTTTTGCAGGTCGAAATTTTCAGAACGAAAACGTTGGAACCAAAAACGCACTGTGTTTTCTTTTGCGACACAACCGCCATACACATCATTAACCCTTCGAGCCGTTTCCGCAGCACTGGTGCCACGGTGGAACTCGTACTCGTAAATAACGCGATATTTCAAATTTTCCATTTTGTAAATCGAGCGATGCAAACAGAAAAAAGATAAGTAAAAAAACAAATGAATGACGGTTTACGAAACACAACTACATGTGGAAATAGCTGTATAAATTTGAATTTCGAATTCCTAACCAAATAGGAGAAATTTGTGATCAAAGTGGCCAGTACGACAAAACGCCAATTTCATATGTAAGGACCTAATATTAGGAATTAGCTAGCTTTTGACATCGAAAAATGGTGTTGTAAAATCTCACTTTGAATAAAGATTATTTGTTTCTTTCTTTCAAATACAGTATGATACAAAACAATCCGTCAAAAAATATTCAAATACGCCAAAAAAATTATTTTGCCTAAATTCCTTTGGAACATAACAAGAAGAACTTGGAAAAGTAAAGCTTGTTTCAATATTGACGCAGACAATAGTTATCTCTAAATCCAGATTGGTTTCTTAAAAGACGGAGCAAAATCTAAGTTCCAATATTTGTGTGCATGACCTCACGGCGCCCGCACCTACTTGCTAATTAATGAGCTAATATTATAATTCAACAAATGAAGAATTTGACTTCACTATAAGAATTACCATTAAGTACCTGGTTAATAAACAAAACTTGATGAGGATTTATTAATAAATAGTTAAGTTGAAATATTATAATGAGTTCTCTATGTGACTGAAAAAAGTGTACTTTTTACTAGAATTAATGTGCTCTGAGTACATTTGATCTAGTTTTAACTTTAACTAGCGGTCTGTCCGCGGCTACGTTCGCGTTATGTAAGATTTTCCCCGAAAAAATTATCCAAACTATCTCCATTCCAAATTTCATCCAAATCCGTTGAGTATTTTAAGTGTGAAGGCGGAGCAAACATCCAAACATCTAAACAACATTTTCATATATTTAATATTAGTGTGATTTAAATAATTAGACCTCATTTTTTTACATAATTCAATGCATTTTCTGATAATTACGTTAAGTTATATAAAATATCTTATACTTTAATTAACCGTTATTAGATAAGAAAAAATAAACTTTGTACATTACATTTCTACCTTTTAAATATTTATAATTTTAACACATTACAACTTTAATTTTAATTTGCAAATTATAATAAATTTACTAATTTATGTTCAAGTAGTAATATTAATTCATCAAATTCGATCGTCAACTTAAAATCTAATTCAAAACCGGTTTTAGTACTTTATAGGCCTACAAAATATATTAGCGAGGACGACCATTTAAAAAAACTAACCCATTTTGAGTACATAGTAAGCTTCAATGTTGTATATCGTAAACTTTATTACTTAAAAACTAGTTTTTAGGGTTCCGTAGTCAAAAAGGAACCCTTATAGTTTCGCCATGTCCGTCTTCCGTCCGCGGCTTAGCTCAGAGACTCTTAGTACTAAATGACTGTAATTTGGCATGGATATACATTATTAATCATGCCGACAAAGCTGAAGAATAAAATCTTTAAAAAAAATAGGGTTATTTTTTTATTCACGACTACCTTATAGTGTGTACGTTAAAGTGCATATTTCCCCCCCCCCCCAGTTCCCCTCCCCCCTCCCCTACCAGCGAAGCCAAAAATGAGAAAAAATTCAGGAAAAGAGTTCAATTCTTTGGCGATTTACTCCAAAACGACGCGGAAAAGCGTTTGCACAAAGGAATTCAACCACGTGAGATTTTAAACGCAACACGCATAAAATTTACGTCGAAATCGACATCAAGAACGTAAGGAATTTGAGGATTACGACTTTGATAAGATCCGGTATGACCTTGACATTCGCTTAAGCGCACGTGTGCCATATCGTTTGTGGTGAATCGACATGACGTGCGATGAAATGGAAAACCAGTTTTACAAGATTTTCGCTCACGTGGTAATCATAGCTGAATCCAATTTTTAATATCCTGTATATACATAAGTGAATTTATAAAACGAAAACAAAAATCTAAATAGTTAAATCCATCAATCAATAACCACCTGATTATCACCTGTGCCTATTGAGCATACATAATCTTTTTGTAGGTAATAATTGTAGGTTAGCCGTGTGGTGACGGCAGAGTAGAATAAATTTGTCATCAACCCCTACTCTTCCCGTGGGTATCGTAAGAGGCGACTTAGGGACCACACATTGAACAGGGAACGGGCAGCAGCGCTCTCTGATACAGTAACCTTTTAATCTGCGATCTCCAACCCGCCTGCCAAGCGTGGAGATTATGGCAAAACCCTCCACTTAAGTGGAGGAGGCTCATAGTCCAGCAGAGGACTGTAACGGGCCGTTGATGAGGTAATAATATGTAAAACTCAATTACAATGTTTTAACTTTCTTTTTCTCTTTGTTCCAGATGGGTTGCAAGATGACCTTCGTAGACGATGTTCTCAACAGATCCTTCTACAAACTTGGCTTAATAGTCGGGAAGCAGCCAGGCTATTTCATCATCATCCCGGTGCTCCTAACCCTGCTGATGATCACCGGGTACCAAAGAGTGCACTATGAGATGGATCCGGAGTATCTGTTCTCTCCAGTCAGTGGGCAGGGGAAGTATGAGAGGAGGATAGTAGAGGAACACTTCAAGGTCAACTATTCACATCGGTTCAACGTTGGCAGGATTACGAGAGCTGGTGAGTCTACTGTACGGAACTTAGGGAATTCAAATGAAAATGGAGTTTGTATTTTTGGTGAACTAGGAAATTTGAATTACATATAGGACTACTGATTAGAACATAATAATCAGGCATTAGCTTTTTAAATTCTAGTCATAATGGGCTTTCCTAAATAAATTACATTTATCTCTATAATTGCTTTGAATATGCAATTCTTAAGTACATGTAAATATGTATATTTATTAACACATTGATAGACGATTATAATAAATCCGGTAAGAGATAACAAGTAATTATTCCATGACATGTAAAAAAATTACGATGTTGTTAATTAACATAAAATTCCTCTGATTTTAAGCAGAATATGTAAATAAATAGTTACATTTTTATATCCACATTTTAACCCACCTGACTTCCTTAAAATATAAAGTTCTGATATTTTTTTGACTTAGAAACGTGTCAATTATAAGCCATGTAATTTTTGAGAGTTTTACGTGTTCAATATTTTAAAACATGATATTTCTATTTCTCTCCAGGGCGCTTCGGCCGAGTGATAATCGTCGCCAAAGACAACAACACGAACATACTCCGGTCAGAAGTGTGGAAAGAGCTGAGACAGCTGGATGAACTAGTCCAAAACGTCACAGTCCGGCTTCCGTCCGGAGAAACCTTCACGTACAGAGAGGAGTGCGCGAGATGGGAGGGCCAGTGCTTCACCAATGACATCCTCAACTTGGACAAGATTATTGGAGAGGTAGGTTTCATTAACATCAGACCACATTTTCATTTTGTCCTCATTCTTTTTCTTCTTCTTTCAAATTCAAAGTCAAAGTCAAAATAATTTATTTCCATAGGATTTTATTACATCACTTAGATCCGTCATTACATTTTTTTGGGTGAGTTCACTAACACAATGGCGAAATCAGTGGAGAAGTGTTTATAGTGGAAGACCAATACTCTATCACAGAAATGGTATCGTCCTTGGCATTGTAAAAGTCCTCGCATGTGCAGATGCTAGGAGACGCTAGGTAGGACATTAATGAGCCATCGATTGGGGAGAGACCACATAGGCATGAACTATCTAAGCTATATACCCACCTAAAACATTTGAAGCACCGCGAGGTTCTTGTCTATTAGTAGAGTCCCCGAATTTTTCAGAGAAAGACAAAAAGAGGTTTAGTTTAGCCGTTTCTATCGGATTTTGGGATTACGCAATCGTTTGCACTGGTTTCACCAATTTGACCGATAATGAAATAAGCTCTTGTCTTGTTCATGATAATAATCACATTCGTAGATCTCATAAGAGAGAAAAATCTATTAATAACATAAGAATATAAAAGACTTTCCATAAAGACAAATCTTTAACAATGTTGTCAAACGTGTTATAGAAATCGAAAGCCCTTTTCTATCGAAAGCGAACGTCTATAACATTTGTATTCTGATCAAGCGCTTTCTTTTAAAACCACATGCAGTTCCGTAAAACAATGACTAATAAATTGACTGAATTACCTTTTGTGTGACTAACAAGCTTATGATTACTTCTGTGTATGTAAAGTTGTGGTTTGATGCTTTGCGGAATAATAAATATTAATATAATGTACATTATGAGCAACATACATCATTTATACACATTAAAACCGCACTGCCCACAACTATGTTGGCTTAAAGACTTTAAAGGAGCACACAGAAGGGATATGGCCAACTTGTTCTTTCTTTCAGCTTTCGTGGCTTTCCGAGAAGAATAATCAGCAAGGAAATAAATAGGGTTCCAAATGGGAAAGGAATAAAACGCAACATGGAAAACACGTTGGGAAAGGCCTAGTTACTGCCTATTTACATAGGTAATATAATATGTTGAGAAATGGAAAAAATTACTGATAATTTTGACATGTCAACGCCCCTTTTTTCTTTTCTCAATTACGCACCAAAGAGTGCGCGTTTTTATATTGTTAATAATCCAAAGATTTCTAACGCGCGTCGACGCGTCGCCTCGCGCTATCGTCTTTTGTTCCTCTGAGTTATAATCCATCAACTCATTCAATCGTTTTTTTACAAATAATAAAAAAAGGATTAACAAAATATTAGCCCAGTGACATTGAAACCCTCTAATAATTAAGTAGGCTATTTTCCGTGCTCTACATGGTACGTTACACCCACAAAAATCACTCTCCTCTTGTTTGCAAAATAAACTGACGGTGGCACAATGAACTCGAGATTTCTATGTCGAGTATGCCACTGTATATTTTTACATTATTTACAACAATTTGCTTTCGTTTTTCTTGCTTTGTCTGAACTGACGAGACAATGGGTTAGGTAAATAACTTTAAAAGAAAATTACGTTGGTTTGAATTGAAGTGAAAGATAAAGATAAACAAAAAAGTTTAAAAAAAAGCATTTATTCAAAATTAGATCAAAAAAATTATTTTTCGGCGTCAAAGCTAGCCAAGGACAAAAGAAGTTTGTTCTTTGTTCACTACATGTGTACTTACGTTTATTGTAAAGAAGAACGACCAGCTAAAACTCCACAGGACTCGCATCATTTGTTACTTTCAAATTACATAATATATAAATATGTCGTGGGTCTATCAAGATCTTCTTGGGCAATAAATATATAGTATTATAGAAATGAGAACTTGACTTTGTGTATAGTTATTATATTAGTAAAGTAAATACCTATTCACTTAACGTTTGAACACCACAAAATGCTCCGCTCTCCTGACGATCATTATCGGACGAAAATACGTCAAAAAGCAGTGATTAGCCTAGCCGAATAAACATTACATAATAGAATAATTTGATTATGATTTTAATTTAAACGGAAATACTGGAATGTACTTTATCTTTTTTGAATTCTGGACTAATAATATAGGTGATGAATAAAAATCACGAATCGTTCAATAATAGATCAAAGTCAAAGTCAAAGTCAAAATTTTTTATTCGAATTAAGATTTTTACAAATCATTTTTCGACGTCAAAGCTATCATGGATGGCACGTTCACTACCAGTGTACGCCCTCTGTTAGATTAGTTGATATCGGTAGAAAGTCTTATGTGAAACCACTCATAACTTAAAACAGAGTCATTGAGTTTTCCTTCAATTCTTGTGAATTCCAATTCAGAAGTGAACTAGGTAAGTCGATTATCTGGTCAGAAAGTAATCGTCAAATAGTCATCGATGATTCATAACAGTAACTATATGATCATTACCATAATACTTACTCATTACCACGACAAACTGAACAATAGGTGATTTTACCCATTCAACAACCACACACCTCGAAATAACGATGTAATCTTATGGTCGCTGATACCAAGTGAGTATAAAGTCGTCAATCCGACGAATGATTGTCATATTGGTCGAATATAAAAGAAAATTATTGCAAGCGAAACCGCAGTGTAGTACATTGTTAAGAGATTTACAATTAATAAGCACTAATAATGCCACAAAGTATGTACCTTTTCATTAATCTGTGATAACTATTTATTTACAACCATATTTATTTCTGAGTGTGAAGGTGAGGACCTTATAACATTATTTTTAGACACTCCATTTATCGGTCTAATTAATCATTATTAAGATTTTTAGCAGTTTAAATTGGAATGAAAAGACATCGGACCAAGAAGTTTATTATTAATCGTTCATTGCTCTGCATTCCATTCATCACCTCTCCAGTTTTCTAAAAAAGCAAAAAGCACTTATCGTCGACTTTAGTATTTACTCTATGTAGCTCTCAATATGCATCTACTAAATACCTTCATTTTAGAAATAATTACAACGCCTCCAGTTAATGGAAACAAATGTAAATGGAAAAGGCTTCGTACCAGTCCATTATTTAAATGGGGTCATTAAGATGGTCAATAGTTTCTTAAAGAAGTTAACGACAGGTTAAGGTCTTTAAACACATAAAGAAATCATGCCAGTTGTTAATGCTCACGCATGTTAATGTAATGTAGCTAATGGGAAATCATTTCCATTTCAATGAGAAGAACCGACGGCGTTACGTTCTGATTTGTTAACTTAATTTACGATGGTAAGAACTATGGTACTTTGAAATTTATTTATATATTTATATGAAAATCAATTAAACTTATAACTAAACACAAAGGGTGCAACAAAAACTTAATCAAGTTTGTCTGTACGTACACCCAAATAATTCTGTACATATAATTCTGGCCGTTCTTCTCCACAGAGGGCGCACACTGGTAATGAACGTGCCCCATCCATGATAGCTTTAACGTCGAAGAATGATTTGTAAAAATCTTAATTCGAATAAAATTATTTTGACTTTTGACTTTATAAGCTCGGTATACAAAATAAGGTATAAACGCTGAATAAAATCGTTCTGCTCCCGTGTCTGGATCGAAGCAAGTGGAAGGAAGCAGTCTCTACCTAACCCTTTAGGAAATAGACGTGGCATCCAACAATTTTATACGTTTCAGAAGTCATTTAATCTGTTGGTCCCGAGACCTTTAGTGGCTCAATAACTCTTGACACCTGGGTATGTGAGGTGGTATGATCATCATCAGATGACCTAAAAATAACGCCTCAAATACCGGCCCTCCAACTCTTCGGATTTTTCCACGTGTAAAAAAATAGTTCAAGAAATTAATTGACGAATTCCATAAATTTGAATCCCCTAAGGGACGTAAGCGTCACAAGAGGAAAAAAAACGTCCATCCTCGATATGACTAATTCAACGGCACGACATTTCGTCCAACCACAAACAGAAAGAAACGTCTTGCTCTTACCACTCTTGCAGTCGCCACTGTTGTAGCAATCGGGAATCCCAAACGTTTAGAGCCGCCAGTCGTCAGTTTCATCTTGAGACACGTCTCGAGACGAAAGACCCTTTGTCATGCGAATCGGTGTCATTTACACAACAATACGTTTTTTTAGAGGCACACCTGCCACGTGACGTGTAGAGTTGTGAATCCGAGACAATAGCCAAAGGTGGTGTAGTAGGAGTTGGATAATGTGTAGAGAATATAGACCAATTTGTGAAGCGACAAGGACATCGATTACCGTTACAAAACACTTTTCTTAAAATGTCTTGTCTTGTAGTAGCAGATGATGTTGATGATGATGACTGATCGTTACTATATATATCCTTCCATGGAGCTCACAGGACTATTCCTAGTCGATAACGAACAACAAACTTTTGCTGTGATTGGTGGAGTAAAGCTCATATTAGGTACTAATGTCTTCAACAAAGTTTCCAAAATCTGTTAAGTATGTGTTCTTCTATCTAACTCCAAATGTATTTCTCTTCCAGGTGGAAAGAGGCGAGCTGAACCTGACCTTCCCAATCATGTTCAATCCGGTAACTTGGGAGGCGCACGCGTTCCCTGTATACTTTGGCGGGTCGAAGGTCGTTGATGACATCATACAAACCGTGCCGGCCGTCCAGCTAGTCTGGTTCGTCAGGACTGACAATAAACTGCAGCAAGAAAGGTTGGTCTCTTCTGACCCTAGCAGCAGAGTGTCACGTTTTTCTACAGCTGACAGTACCAAACTTAAGAAACTACCTATATAAATTAGCTGTCATGTCATGACTGTCCTCAATGCATCTTTGGAATAAGATGGCAGACCATAATAGTTGCAATAATTGCACTTTGGCTGCTGAAAAGGAAAACGCAATAATACAGCCATGCGCCCCCTACCCGCAGGTGGTAGGTGGCCGCATACGCGTTTGGTAACAGCGCACCTACAACGCGACGTAGGGGCCGCGCAGTCACATAGGAAATTATTGCACCTACGTCGTAGGTGCATAGCAGGCGTCGAAAGCGCGAGGAAATAAACGTATTTTAGTTGTAGGCTTGTAGGCTATCACGTTTTGGTAACGTCGTCGTCGGTTGGTAAAACACCCAGTTTTAAACTACAACATAACAGTAGTAGAGTTTGATACTCGTAGGATCACTAAATGTGTAAGATATGAATTACGATATTGATAGTAAAAACCAGCCTCTTCTATGATAAAATACATTCTAGATTTTCTTTAGAATCTAAAATCTAAGTTTAGACAAAGTCGCCACTTTTGAATTTTGATGTGTCTAAATAATAAAACTTGATTAGCCTGATGCCTGTCGACACACGACACGTGCGCTCAGTTCTCATCTTCAGTATCTGAGCGATCACATTTTATGGCATGCTTAGAATCCTAATAAGTTTAACTCGTAAACAAGTGTTGGTTTCTAGACTCGCTCTTGACATGATTTGAATCGCCGTGACAAATACTAAGATCTGGGGGCCGTTTCACGAAGCTACAAGTTACAAATTACAAGTACAATTCGATGTTCATTGCGAAGTCAATGAGATAAAACGATAAGGGCTTACAGTTTAGGCGAATTGGCTACGCAATGTATTTCAAATTGTAACTCGTTGCTTCGTGAAACGGGTCCCTGAGGTCTGATAGTTGCAAAAGCGTAAAAATTGTAGGTCAAGATACGATCGCATTTACTTAGTTCCAAAATTGCAATACTTTGTCAAACCATAATCTTTATGAATTTAAAAGTAGATTCATTATAGTAGTTATTAAGAATGCTTTAAACACTCTATAAAATGAGAAATATTTTGAATAAAGATATTACATTTTGTCAAGATACACAGCCAAGACAAAGAGAAAAATATATTTTATACTTAATAACTTTAGATAGCAGTGCTTAGTTAATTTAGTTTGTTTGTTACCACCTACCACAGCCCACAGCTCTCATGCTTTACCTACGTGTAAAATAAAATGCGTTGTTCGAAATCAAATATTTTACATTAGGTACATCTTTTCTTTCGCCCACTGCTTATTGTTTACTTATCCAAAATTAACTTTAATTTCCTGTTTCCAGAGGTGCAGCATGGGAAGACGCGTTCCTAGACGAGGTCGGAGTAGCAGAAGACACAGGCCGCTTCAAACACATCTCCATCGCGCGATTCGCATCCAGGACGCTCGACCATGAACTCGAGAAGAACACCAGGACTGTCATACCTTTCTTCAGCTCCACCTTCATCCTCATGGGCATTTTCTCCGTCGTGACCTGCATGATGGGAGATTGGGTCCGCTCCAAACCCTGGCTGGGGCTCCTTGGAAATATTTCGGCTGTCATGGCCACCGCAGCTGCTTTTGGATGTGCTATCTACTTGGGAATTTCTTTTATTGGAATCAACTTAGCTGCTCCATTTTTGATGATTGGTAAGTTTTCAATTTACATAAGTATAACTGCATTCCGTCGTTAAACCTCGTATAAGTTTAGTCATAATACCATTGTATTCGTAACTATTATTCTCAAAGGTATGACACGTTCAATCAAGTCTAAACATAATGTGTATGAAATTCCTCTATGATTTGATAGATAAACAAAAGAATCGGAGATTAAAGAAACTCGGTATTCTTAATACAAATACACACAGCACAAAACATACCTAACTGTACAAAACATTTAAGTTTTAAGATTATAACATTTATGAGACATTTTACGGGCTTACCGCGACAATATTTTTGTTGAGGAGACCCGGTAGACTATCCGCGACCATGGTGCTTGCAACAGCGCCGAAGTATCGGGTCTCCTCAACAAAAATATTATCGCGGTAAGCCCGTAAAATATCTCATAAATGTTATGATAATGACTGCGAAAGTTTAAAATTATATGTTTTAAGATTACTAAGAAAAATAATATTATTTTTCAGGTATTGGTATTGACGACACCTTCGTGATGCTAGCAGCATGGCGACGTACTTCTCCGAAACTGCCAGTACCGGAACGAATGGCCATCATGTTGTCCGAAGCCGCTGTATCGATCACCATCACGTCAGTCACCGATATGCTCTCATTCTTCATCGGAATCTTCTCTCCGTTCCCTTCAGTGCAGATCTTTTGCATGTATTCAGGTGGGTTCTGGCTTCTTTATCTGCTCAATGTCCTTGGACAGTTTGGACAATGCCTGTTCTAATTAAGGGCGGCCAGGTCAAACTATCTTGCTGGGCTCTAACTTCGTGTTTCTACATAAATAAGTATCAAGAGAAACAGTCCTATTAAATACGCTTAGGTATATCGTTTGCCCATATATATATATATATATATCTCTCTCGGGAACGGCTGCAACGATTTCGGGGGATTCGGGGGCGATAAATTGATCTAGCTAGGTTTCATTTTTAGTAAAACGGGATTTCCCCGTGTTTTCAGCCTTAAAATAATTGGTACGCCGCCGCCATATCATTTAAAGAGACAGGTAATTTCGCCACAGTTTACAACGACACGATAGCTCTGTCGAGGAATCGCGAGACTTTGAAACCGAAGGTCAGAATTTCGAATCCACATAAGTATATTTTTTTATTTTTGTTCATGTTTCTTATTTAATTTATTATTTACGTTTTTATTCTTTCATTTAGATACAAAAATGACAGAATAAAAATGTCTAATATATTTTATTGTTGTCCAAAAGTTTTCCAACTATGGCACGAGCTAAACGCGGTCGCCCAGGTACTGAAGAATTAAAAAGGGAAGGCCAAGGCTTTATAGAAATTACCAGCCAGCCAATTTTAAATCTATAAATACAATAATAATAACTTACATGATACTTCTTCCTCGCATTCCAGGTCTTGCTGTGTGCTTCACGTTCGTCTGGCATCTGACTTTCTTCTCGGGATGCGTAGCGTTATCGGGCTACCGGGAGAAATCCAATCGTCACACCATCACTTGGCTTAAAGTTCTGCCTGAATCCAGGGCGAGGAAGGGTAAGAAATGGCATGCCTTAGTTACATATTATTATGTTGATGACAAGTTTCTTTACGTACAAAAATATTGACTTTTAGTTTCTAGGAAGTAAGAATGAAGAAATATATATCAATTTTAATAAGTATAGGTATAGTTTACACATTTCCGGTAAATAGTTTTGCATAGCTAGCAGCGCCTTACCACTTAATTAAGTGTAAGTAAAGGATATCCTGTTTGAACCGGCTTGTTGGCATGTTTAATATTATAAATTTATAATAATATAGAGCGGCCAAGCGCGAGTCCGGCTCGTTAGGGTTACCCCTACTCGTAAGGGTTACCCCTTAGTATCATCAATCAGCAAAAATATCAATTTTGCTGATTTTTTATTTAATTTTCTTTGGCTTTCAGATTGATTGTTTTACTAAGTACTTAGTGCTATAAGGGTTTGTTTGCTTCTTGCCAAATTTCATGGTTCTATGTAACGGGAAGTCGGGAAGTAGGTACTCTATAGGTTGGATCCGGTCACCCACTCAAAATCCTTGTTCGACCACTTGCCAGTTCGGCCACTTTCTTGAAGGGCCACTTCCCAGTTCGACCATTTCCTTGAACGGCCACCACCCAATTTCCTTGTTCGGCCACTTCCCAGTTAGGCAACTTAGAAGTTCATGTAGTAATATTAGGTTTTGTGCCATTTTTAAAATTTTATGAAATCGTGACTTAAAATGGTTATACCTTTTGAATGCGTTGACTGAGAAGTTTGAAATTTTTAAAGCTCCATGGGGCTACGGACTTAGTATACATTATTAATTTCAAATAGATGCCTCTACGCATTCCTAAGAAAAAGGGTCTTGACAGACAGACAGACAGACTGACAACTAAGCGATCCTATAAGGGATTTTTTTTTCCTTTTGAAGTACAAAATCCTAAAAATACTTAAAGTAAATTAAAACCTTTATCGAATAGTTTCGTTGATTCTTATAAAGATTCATGGTTGTATTGCAGAAGAGAGATCTTGGCTGTACCGGATCTTCTGCAGCGGTGGAATCGACCAGGCAGACCCTGACAACCCTGTAGATAATCGCGAACACTGCATCATGGGATTCTTCAAGCACACCATGGCTGACATACTCAACAACAGCGCGTTCAAGGTCTTTGTCATCGTGGTCTTCCTGGCTTACCTTGCTGGAGCTGGATATGGCGTCACCAACTTAAAGGAGGGTCTGGAGAGGAGGAAGCTGTCAAAGGTGGATTCATACTCTGTAGAGTTCTTCGATCGAGAAGACCTCTATTACAGAGAATTTCCGTATAGAATACAGGTAAGTTCCTCACAAAATTATAAGAAAGGACGATGCATATTAAAAGAATCCAAAAATGGAAGTTGCACAGAGTTGAACATTGTTAACAATAATTACCAACCGTTACATTTCAACCAATCCATTCCTACAATCTGAGGTTAAACTTTTAATCACTCTGTTTAGTGCTTAGTGTTTCTCGTAGTTTCGCAGGTTTTGCAGGCAATTGTAGGTAACGAATTTGATTCCATCATTTAAGTCATTTCTTTTATATGTCTAAAGATAAATTATGTACTATATATTTTATTCTAAACAAGAAGAGAAGTACTATGAAAATATACATTCTTCAAACCAAATTTTAATTTTCCAGGTGGTGATAACTGGCGAATACAACTACTCGGATCCTAAAGTCCAAGACGAAGTGGAATTACTGACACAAAGACTAGAAAACACGTCGTATATATCAAACTCCCTGTACACAGAATCTTGGCTGCGGACGTTTGTCAATTATGTGCAAAGGAATAACGATTATTTAAACGTTTCGATCGATAACGAGAAAGATTTCATCGCGAATTTGAAAGAGGTAAGCTCAGATTAAAATTTATAGTTGAATAGATTTAAAAATACTTAGTTAAAACTTATCTTACGAAATCTACAAATTTAACTTGTCAAGTTGTTATAGGGTATCGAACTACTTTTTTTTTATTTTATAGATCCAAACATCTTAGTTTCTGCTATCGAACACTGAAAGAATTTTTGCTCTATCTTTAAAATTGACAGAGTTATAAAGGTTTGAAATTCAAGATTAGACAGAGACGCACATACCAACGTCACAAACGTCATTTGTTAGTATAACGCCATATAATCTCCATACAAAAAATCGTTTTTGAAAGAGACAGACATTGAAACTTAAAAAAAATACTGTAAATTCGTTTTCCAACTGTGTTTTTTTCTTCGCTAATCGTCTGCTACTAATCTATATTTTGAAAATAATTCATAAAAAATTTAGGAACAGTCCGATCCTCTATTGTATTGTGTCCGCAAAATCGGTAGTAATTTTTTTTTATCCAGATATTCAGTTATATACCTACCTACTTATCGAAGTATAACTTTATCTTTCAAATTTATTTTAAATTTAAGCAATATTTTCTAATACTACAATCCTTTTCCCCTTTTTAGCTGTGGTTGTTCCCGGCCAACCCTTTCTCTCTGGACGTGAAGTTCGACGAGTCAGGCGACCGCATAATGGCGTCTCGCTTCCTCATCCAGGCCATCAACATCAGTGGAACCAACCACGAGAAAGAGATGGTCAAAGCGCTGAGAAAAGTTGTCGCGGAATCACCCCTAAACGCTTCAGTCTTCCATCCGTACTTCGTTTTCTTTGATCAGGTACGCTTTGTTTCTCTTTTACAGTTTTGTTTCTGAAAACAAATTCTATAAGATTTTTAACACAAACCGTAGTGAATATTCTTCTGCTTAGTTTGGGATCAGATGGCCATATGTGAAGATGTCCCCACATATTTATATTTATTTATATTGTAAAAGGTTTGCCGTAACATCTTGCTTTTTTTTTAATTATGATAGGTGACTTTTTAATTATTTCTTAGCTTTTGTTTGGGACTTATTCTGTGATTTTGACTTCAATAAAAATATTTTATTTCTATTTTTCAGTTCGAGCTCGTCAAACCCACATCAATTCAGAACTTGTGCTACGGTGCTCTCATGATGATGATCACATCGTTCATCTTCATCCCCAACATCCTCTGCTCGCTGTGGGTCGCCTTCAGCATCATCTCCATTGAAATCGGCGTGGTCGGCTACATGGCCCTTTGGGACATCAATCTGGACTCCATCTCCATGATCAACCTCATCATGTGCATCGGTTTCTCTGTAGATTTCACTGCTCACATCTGTTACGCCTATATGGCGTCAAAAGCGAAGACTCCAAACCAAAGAGTCAGTGAATGTCTTTACTCTTTAGGACTACCGATTGTTCAAGGATCTTTCAGTACTATCCTTGGAGTCATTGCGTTGCTGCTTGCAGACAGTTACATCTTCTCAGTCTTCTTTAAGATGGTGTTCATGGTGATATTCTTCGGAGCGATGCACGGTCTTTTCCTCTTGCCTGTACTTTTATCTCTATTCGGGCCAGGATCATGCTCCAAACAAGAAGAAGACTTTAAAATGTCGAGCGTAGAGAAGTGCTTCCCGCATCCATACTGCATACCGCACCCACAGCTAGTGCTGAACGATCAGATATTCAACGGTAAAAACATTAATCCTAATGGCGTTTACAAAATCTATGGAGAAGATAAAGACTTGGGCATCGGCACATCTGGCGAAGACACGAGCGAGAGCAGTTCGAACCAATCACAGCGCAGACAAACAGACGATGAAGGCAGAAAGAAGTACGAGGATGGATGGAAGAGATCAAGCTACGCGCAGAGCTCCAGCCAGTTTCAACCATCTGGAGAGTTGGATCTGTACGGACACGAGCTCGAGCGAGCCTGGCAACGACAACGCTATGATGACAACCGACGCAACTTCGAGAACTACAGGAAAGGGCCAGCGCCGCGGGAGGACGACTGGGCTCGCAAAAACAGCGACGAGTCGAGTCCTCGTCGCGAGGGCACGTACCGAGTGATGCGAGCCCACTCCCACCACAACTTGCACCGGCCCCGCGCGCCCCGCCGGTCCAACTCACACCACAACTTAGAACACTTAGACTACGTCGCGGAAATGCGTTTTCCTTGACAATGACTCCCTGAAATAGTAAAACCATGTGCTCAAATGGACCAAAGTATGATTGTAATAAGCAAGTCCGATGTGTTAGCGGTAACACGCTGTGGATTAGACACACGTTTTGATAAGTTAGTAATTTCTATTTAATAAACAAATTGTAGCTAAATGAAGAGTTAGGCTAGATGAAATCGGTCTTCTGCCGGATGCAGGAAAATGCACAAGACTGGTTTCATGAACAGAAACACGTAATGGGACCAAACATTTTCATAATTTTATCATGTTAGGTCCGATAAATTGCTCATGAGTAATTTAGGTTTTTATATAAGAAATAATCAAGCCAAAAACAGCCTCTCATAAGGCTCAATAAAATTTCTACCGGTCAGATGATCATAAAATAATAATATAGGTATTCAACAAGTAAAAAGAATGTAATTTTTTTAAATGCATAATTTATTAAACGAGCTAGTTCCTAATTCTTATTCTCTATGATAATTCAGTCAATTGTTTTGCTCATAAACGCATCGCTTCAAGTGGCAGATTATTGATAAATAATAAACTGGCAAGTTTACACAGAGTGTGCTTAGAATATTGCATTTTTAAAAGCAACGACATAACCTTTTGTCCTTCGTAAATATCCCCAGTATATTGTTATACACGGTGTTACAAAAAAACCCGTAAATTTTGTATGGAGACCATCTACATTTTGTATGGGAATGCGATCTTTTTGTTCAGTTTTACGAGCAGATTCACACCCTTTCGGCTTTATTTGTAGTTTTGTAACACCTGGTATAGACGCGAAGATTAAAGCTTTATTCTATTGATCATCTATTTATCACACTCTTTGCTAACTTGCCATTAATCTTTTTCTTTCGTTTCTTTTTCTAGTGTGATATGATTAAACTGGGGGCTGGTGTGTGTATTACTATAAGTTCGTGTACATAAGTGTGTATTTAATATTAGTTTCCACTATTTTTATGAATGAGCTTTAACATTACCTGTGTCTAGATAAACATTGTAAATATTAGATTAATACTTGATGCCATCTTATCATCCTTATCTGTACTTTCTATTGTACACTAAAACTACTTCTACGACCGTAATTCTACGATTGTTTTTACAGAAATAATTATTATTATAAAGTAAAGATGCATTTTGTTGTTTGAACAGCAATATTGAATGTTATGTTTTAAAACAATACTCTCTTTTGCATGCTCGCAATTGGGTAAAAGAACACATGACAAACTTTTGTGATCCACAAGGACACTAATTATGACTGAATATTGTAAATATTTGACTTGTTTGTAATAAAATAAATTAGTTTTGATAAATCGACTCGAGCTTTTTTTCTGCGTAATTGGATACCAACTTATAAAATTCTTGTTATTTACGGCACAATAAATCAAAACTAAAAAACAATACAAGATCTCAAAATATAATTATTACATTTAAGAACACTTCTTGAAATCAACATTCAAATCACATAAAAATAAATTTACACAAAGTAAAATTAGTCAACTAATGAAGCTTAACTATTATAAACTTTGTTAAGTAATTCACTACAGAATAATATTAAACTTTTTGAATCAAACCGTTTACAGAGATGCTCTTGTAAAATATTAAGATCCATACCTTTTGATTCTTTTGAGTAGTTAGTGGTTCGTGATAAGACCTGGTTCAGTACTTCAGTAGAGTTTGAAGCAGTCATTTTATCCATTAACAAGGACAAGTTAGCGTTGAAAGGCATCTTTTCGGAGATGTGTCTAATGGAAGATTGCTGAAGCTGCATTGTGAGCTGATCTACGAAGTCCGGTCTCTGCAAATAAATATTTGTTTAAATAAATTGACAAACTGTAATAAATTAGGCCTGATTCAGGGTATACTCGAGCCCTTCGGTGGTGTGGTGACGTATGTGAGTAGAAAACAACAACCAACAAAACCAATAACGGCCCGTTACAGTCCACTGCTGGACTATGAGCCTCCTCCACTCCGCGTGTTTGGTTTTGCCATAATCTCCACGCTTGGCAGGCGGGTTGGAGATCGCAGATTAAAAGGTTACTGTATCAGAGAGCGCTGCTGCCCGTTCCCTGTTCAATGTGTAGTCCCTAAGTCGCCTCTTACGGCGCAAAAAAAAAAACAACAATACATTTTAATTATTATAGGCATCAACTAAGGTAGTCAAGATTATAGGTAAATATTACGACATTAATTTCTGGCAATGGATATACTTTATTAATAAACTAAGTTGGCCAGACTGTATACTTAAATCTAAAAATAATACTCACTTCATTTAAACATGTAGATATAATATCTTTCGTTGATTTTGCTCCAGATTCCGTTGTTTGCGAGCTGCAATGCGCCGTAGGTACTGCATCAGTCTGTGTGTGAGCCAATGTATTTGTTACTTCCGTTGTTTGCATTTCACTATTCTTTGTCAATACTTCATTTGTTTGAGCCTCTTTATCCACTTTTTCAATTTCAGGTACAGTCATAGGCATTTCAATTGGAATAATACTTGCTAATTGTGTAATTTCTTGTGATTTAGCTCTTTCTGACGCGTATTTACTCAACACTTTCTTTGCAATTTTAACCTTAGGAGCTTTGATACAGAGTCGATTCACTTCGAGCTCAGTCATCTTTGCTAGATCGGCGACTGTTTCTACTTTTCCAACCAACTCTTTTATAAGCAGAGCTTTAGTGGAAGGCGAGGATAGTTCACCGGCTATGTTCCCAATAGGGTCTGTACAGTCTAATAATTCCGGACATATCGGGTCCGTATCGTTCAGTTCACTGGTTTTAACTACTTCAGCTGCTGGCGTTTCGTCTAAGCTCATTTCTGTGTCGTTACTGACAGTGTTATCATCGGAGAAACTTTCGACTGCTTTTGTTAGGACAGTTTCAAGTCTGAATACGTTTTCTAGGCGTTTGGGTGACTTGGCGTTAGTGAGAGCTCGGAATTGTCTTTCCTGTCGTTTGATGGCTGAGTTTGAAGGAGACCGCACGCCGCAAGGCTCGATGTACTTCTGTACTGCAACTGTTGTAGACACGGGTGGGTCGTGGAAGCTCACACGCTTTCTCTGAAAATTTATGTAAATTAGAATATGGCAAGAAATTGCCGACGTCATAATCCAATCTACTAATTGAGTTAACAAAAATATTTCAAATCATTGTTGATACTGTTACTGTTGGTTGGGTCAAACCGACCACAAAGGAGTTTTTTCTTTCAATAAATATTTAAGTCAAAATTAATTGTTGTTTACTAGATAGATTGTGGCAGATAAATAGGATAACACAAAAGCAATCTCCTTAGACTTATAAGAAAAAGTGTAGCTGACCTTGCTCGCAGGTGAAACAGTAACCTCATCAACAATTTCAGCCAACTTCCTCTTCAAAATGGGGTTGCAAGGGCTCGATTCAGCAGATGGTAAAGGCCTCGTGAACTTTAAGAAACTTTCACTCTCTTCGCTATCATTGTCATTCGTGTGATTCTCGTTATTCTCTCCACCAGCATTATAAAACCTCTTCAAGTTTCTCTTAGCTGGAGTACTCACTGGGCTACTCTTTCCGCCTTCGTCATTATCAGATCTGTCAATATTTAGTATTTCCATTTTCTCTGGAACACACAAACCTAACATTTGTGCCGCACGACCGTTAAATCTCATCTGTGGTCTGTTCTTCTTCAATGATAACGAAGAACTCGGACTATTATTGGTTGCAATCACCTGCTTTCTAGGCGGGGATAGGTCTCTTTTGTCAGGTGATACTTTATCATCTGTGAACACTTCCGGCGAATCGCACTTTTCGTTGTAAGGCTCTCCGTTACTCTGCACGGGAGAAGTTAATTTGATCACGACGTAATCGCCACTCGTTTCGGGCGATGGTGACTTCTTCTCCCTTACAGGACTTAATGTTTTTATAGGGGATATCTCAATAGTGTCGTTCAAGAAATCTTTCTTCCTCTGAACTTCATCTTTTAAAGGAGACCCAGTGTTACTTGATTCTACGATAAGATCCGTAATCACTTCGGCTGTTTTAGAAAGTATTGGAGTTATATCTTCTTGTGAAGGAACGTGAGTTGTGTCATTGTCGTTTTGAGGCTCTTTAGCTTCTAGAGTAACTTTACTTACGGTATCGTTAGCACCTTTTTCTAATGTATGTGGTATAGATTGGCTCTCAACTTCCATCGGCAAAGTATCAGCTTCGGCCAATTCTTGAGTCTCTTTACCAACGACAGTGTCTTCAGTGTTTATGACTATAGGTGTTGCTACATCATCGTTTATAACTATAACCTCTCCTGAGCTGTCCATTGGCTCAGTGTCCATATTCTCAGTCAAGTCTGCTTCCACATTTTCTTCAGGCATCGACTTGTTTTTGGGTAATTCAATGTCCTCTTTCTCTTCTTGATCACAAGTATCACTTAGTGCAATAACTTCATTCTGAATATCGTCGATCAGTTTTTGTGTTTCAGTAACCTTATTGTCTTTGTAAAGAAGGTTTTCTTTGCCCATACATATAATGGGTACCTTTTTCTTAGTCGCAGATTTTACAGATATGGTTGTAAGTGTTGAGTCTTGAGAACTTTCAATAACATCCTCGGACATAGGCACATCATCTTGTGAATCAGACGATTGTTCTTGAGAATTTATTAAATCAACAGTTTGTGAATTAGATTTTAGATCAGTTGATGACAATGTTTGTGTTTTACGTGACCGTGCGTTTGGAGACTGCGATTTTGGACTTGGCGATTTTGAACTTGGCTTAGTTTTCTCCTTCGATTGCTCATCACCTGTCATAGCATTTACTAACTCAGCTTTTATTTTATTAGACTTTTCGATCAAACTCTTTCTTCTTTTACTAACTGTATCGTTTGCATCAACTGTCAAGTTCTTTCTTGTTATACGCTTCTCAGATTGTGATTGCTGTAGAACTGGATGACCCTCGACCATATCAATTAATAACTGTTTTTCTATTCTTGACCTTTTCTTTTTAATTGTCGACGGGTCTCCGTCCTTTTTCTTTGTTTTCTCTGGTCTTGGTGTTGATATTTCTTCAATAACCTGTGAACTGTTATCATTGTCTGCTTTTATTGTATTTTCTTGTGATATAGCATTCGGACTCTTTTCTGTTTCCATTTTTTCATTATCTGTTTTGAGGTCAAATTGAATGATTTCGTTTACATTGATTTGAGATACTTTAGCACTCACTGCTTGTGAAGTCTTTCTATTAGTGTCTGTCAATAAAACAGTTTCTACTTCAGAAGGCTGAAGTTGTTCATCATTCTGAGATTCGTTCTGGTTTTCTGTTGTTTCTTTGTTTGTATTATTTTGTTGTTCATTTCTACTATCTTCTTTTGTTATTGTTACAGAATTCATTTGTGCTTCTTTGCCATTTTCTGATGTTTTATCATCAGAGTGAGACCGCCGTTTTTTAATTAGGGCAAAAACTTCTGAATCTTCGAACTTTTTTGGTTTCTTTATAGACCGTATCGGTCTTTCGGACGAAATTTTAGGTGGAGCGGAATTTACCAAATTGGGGACAGTTTTTGCCTTTATAACAGGAGTTTTAAGAGCATTTACATTAACAGTTTGATTCATGTCCTCCACGACTTGGTTAGGCACAATGCCGTCACTCTGAGTGCCTGATTTTTCAATAAGAGATCTGACATTCCTGAATACTCTGTCCTTTAAAGCCAAACGAGGAGTTTTAGGCCCTTTGATCGTAGGCGTCTTTTGAAGTTCATTGTTATTGTCTTTGTCGAGATTTTCAATAGGTTTTTCACCATTCTTGTTGGCATTGTCGTGAAAAATGTTTTCGATAATATTAGGTACGACCTCGGTACTAGGTAATTGTTGAAAGATGGCAGCGAAATCGTCATTGGATTTGCTATTAGATTCCGATTTACTTGTCGTTGCGTCCTGAGAGCCTGTTTTCCACGATTTTAATTTGAACTCATCTTGTGATTGCGATAAATCTTGATATAACGCTGGGATGTCCTCCCTCTTTCGTTTCAGTTTCTCTTTCTGGTTTTCTGTTAGCTTTTTCGGATTGAACTTCCAATGTGATTTGACCACGACATACTCTTCTCCGTTTTCTACTACAGTGTTGACAATATCCAACTCTTTTTTGTTTGATTTTGTCTTTTTAGCACTTTTTGGTTCAGGTGTGGTAAATTCTCTTGTATCTGAAGCTTCTGTTTTTTCAACACTCATTTTATTGGGATTAGAATCTGATTTATTATTTGCTTTAGAAGTGTTAAATTTGCTGGCCACAGTTTGATCTACTTCTGCTTTCAGTTTGTACGTATTTGCTATTTCAAGTTTTAATGGTGCAAACACATCAATTTTACTAATTTTATCAAGGAATTTCCTGGAACTATCTTGCAGACTGTCAATGAAAATTGGTTTCTGAGCCTGGAAGATAACAAAAAAAATTAAGGTTTGTACATAATGTATCTTTTAAAATACAGACGGTAAAAAATCTCTCGTGTACAGTACGACACAAAAGAGTAGACAAAAAATGAGGGCGCTGTATGGAGTAAATTGGCAACACTGATGATTTTGGCTGAAAAACTTGAACTCATTGAACTTCCTGTTTTTGGCTACCAATCACTGTCAGTTAATGTATTGTTATTATAAATGTATAGTAATAAATGTTGCTTTTGGTAAAGAATTTAGTTCCATCTTTATTAAATTTTTACTTTTTTGTGTCGCACTGTATGTCTGAATAAGAAACAAAAATGACAACCTCTTAACCTATTCATTACCGTCCTAGCATAAATACAAGGTGTGTGAGAGGTCTCCGCAAACTGATGCAATACATTCTTATATCATGATAAGATAGATAAAAACATTTTTGTAAAACCACCAATAATCAAAGATATTGAAGCGAGTATTACTTTTTTAACACAAATCATTACTGTATTTTACATGAACAACTTTAGGCTATTTTATTTCCAAAAAAGTGGAGCTGTATACAGAAAATGTAATTTCATCTAGAAATAATATAATAATAAGTATATAAAATCGAAAAATCGATTAAAAAAACAGACGCATATACCTAACAAATCCGGAATCATGAGCTGGACGTACCCTCTCAGTTTATGGAGACCTGTCTCAGCAGCGACTGCACACCGCGGCGTGACAGGTTTGTTTAACACAACCGTCATATTATTATGTAAAAAGTAACACCATTTTTTATTATTTTTTCTATCAATCTGAAGTGCAGTCACTGCACCATTCACTGGTCGGTCAGAGTCACCGTCGACTGCAGACTGCCAACTGCACGTGCAGCTACATCATTTCATACAAATACATACGAACCAGTCATGACACCGCGGCCGACTGCCGGTCACTTACATTTATATTATAGTCCCTATAGTGCAGTTTGCATGTAAACCATTCATTAATTTATTTTGAATGTATAGTCAAATTTAAAAAATGCATACCAATATGATTAAATGTGTTACACTAAACACAAATGTAAGAACTCTTTGAATGAATGAATGAATGAACGAATGAATATACTTTATTGCACACACAGAAATAATAAATGGCAGAGTGGAAGTAAGAACGGCCTTATTGCTTCATAGCAATTTCTTCCAGGCAACCTTTGGATACAGGAGACTATAAAGTAACACGGAATAGTGCAAGTATACCGTATAAACTACAAAATGTAGTTGTATACTAAATAACCTACATGAAATATATACCTACAATAACATACATATTAATAAACTTACATAATAAAAAGTACTTACAATATAACTACATAAAAACGATATAAATATATATATATAGATTTATGACGGACTCAAAGCTCGTACCTGCATAGGGAAACACTAAAATAGAGTAGGCACCTACCTACACTAGGAGACAGAAAGGAAGTGGGCTTTCAGACGGTTTCTCTCACTCTCTCACCACATTTATTGCAAATAGAAAATGCCATTTCATTTCAGACGGCAGTTGGCAGTTGCAGCCGTCTTTCATACCTTTACATCCTGTATGTTAAAAATGTACTTACATCATTACTTTTTTTCAATGATTTATTGACATGCTTGAAGATGATCTGCGTCGTTTTTAAAGCAATCCTATTCAGGTCGCCGTTGATGATTCGGGCCGCTTTGTTGAGGAAAAGACCCAAAATATCCGTCAGGATTGGAAAGTATTTATCCAAATCGACGTCATTTGCTGCTGCCAATGCAATAAGTAGTAATTGTGCGTTGGACTCGCGTACTGCAAAAAATAACGTTCGTTAGGGGTATTAATTTTAGTTGTTTGCCGTTTAGATAATCTGCTGTTTTTTTATTATATTATCAAGCAAAACTAAGTCCATTCTACGAACAGTACGTATAATGAAATAGTAACTGGCTGACGCTAGAGCGCTAGTCTTTTTAACCCCCGACGCAAAAGAGGGGTGTTATAAGTTTAACGTGTCTGTGTATCTGTCTCTGGTATCGTAGCTACCGATTTTCGTTTAGTTTTTTTTGTAACATAGATAATTTTACCCCGAGTGTTCTTAGCCATGTTTCATGAAAATCTCTTCAGCCGTTTGAAGATCATCAGCTCTTTTCTAGTTGATGAGGGGATCTGACGAACTTCCTTATCTCCGATCGATTCGAAATTTGGTACCTTGTTACTTCAATCATATTGAAAGTAAATGGTAAGATAACCATGACCTGGAAGATCATCAGCTCTTTAATAGTTGATGAGGGGATCTCACTAACTTCCCTATGTCCGATCGATTCGAAATTTGGTACCGTGTTACTTCAATGATATTGAAAGTATATGGTAAGATAACCATGACCTGATCAGCCGTTTGAAGATCATCAGCTTTTTAATAGTTGATGAGGGGATCTGACTACATTCCATGTCCTATCGATTCGACATTTAGTACCGTGTTACTTTAATTAAATTGAAAGTATATTGGTAAGGTAACCATGACCTGATCAGCCGTTTGAAGATCATCAGCTCTTTAATAGTTGATGAGGGGATCTGACTACCTTTCATTATGTCCTATCGATTCGAAATTTGGTACCGTATTACTTCAATGATATTTAAAGAACATAGTAAGGTAACCATGACTTTAAATATGACATGTTAGGGTAAGGTTTAGATTTCAAAGTTGGGTAATTAAATGGGATCAATTAGGCTCAATGGGATCACTGCGGCAGAGTCGAAGCGGCGGCGCGCGTCCACAGTGAGTCGAGTGTCGAAGAGATATCGATCGATAAATATGTGGAAATGATGCGTCGCGTTGCATCGACTCTGCCGCAGTGGGAATTGTCTTATCAATTCTAGCAGAATCGAAAAGGTCTAATCGCCCTAGGGTAGGCTATATATGAGCTGTTAATGTTGTTGCCATGAAACCCTTGTTAAAAAAGAAAAATAGCCTGTCATTCAAGAAATTAATTCCCGGATATCTGTCCTCTCAGTAGTCAGATATTATTCTATAATAATAATCAGATATTATTCAAAAAACAGTACACGAAGAAACTCATTTTTGGACGAAATTTGTCCCCATACAAAACAGCGGCCAGCAATGTGCCCTCAAATGGCCTAGGCCAGCAAAGTAACTTTCGTCTAGAAATTTCAATGTATTTCGAGTCTTTTTACTCATACTCTTATGTTCTAAATTCAAATTTTATATGAATCGTACACGAATCGTAGGGATTGGAGTTGGCTGTATGCTCTGTATGACACTGGCATAGAACAAAAAAAAGAAAAGCATGCAATATTGCGGTTTGTAATTTTCGTCTCTTTTATTTTTACCGTACTATTTTCTCATATTTATCATGATGAAGTTAACCAATCATTGAATTAGGAAAATATTATAACAATGAACAGTTCAAGAAGTTAATGTAAAGGTTAAAGTAATAACGATTAGAACTTATAAGTTTAGTACGATACAAGAAGGCATCTAAATCCAAGGTACCACAATATTTTTAGTATTTTATAATTTCCTCGCATATTTCAGAGAAAAGCACTATACAAGCCTCGGCCGCAATAACTCTTGCTGGACTCGTACACAATAAAAGTTAAACGTGCCCTCCTCCACCAATAACTAATTTTGCGGCCCCGGCAATAATGTACTATTATAATATTTTTCTAACGGGAAGCACACTCCCCTTAGTCGCCCCCTACGACACCCATGGGAAGACGGGCTGGTCCTATTTGAATGCCGGGAACCAAACGGTAGTAGTAGATTTTAACAAAACTTACACTTACTTTGTTGGTCACTCAAAAGACATTGTTTCAGTATCGCCATGGAGGCACACAGTCTGAAGTAGGGATTTATCAATTTGCAATCTTCAGCATTCAGAGCATTTTGAATCTCTTTTATATATTTGGAGTCTAAAAATGTATGTACATGATCATACAACTTGTACCATCTGTACCATATCTCTCCAGAAATTTCCTGTAAAAATAAGAGGATACATAGTTACTATCAGCACAAACAAATTCATTTTATTTAAAAGTCGTAATGATAGATATTAATGGTGGCGGTTGCAAGTAGTCTACAATAGCAATAGAGAGACAGCGGCCCCGATTCGGGAAGTCATGCCCTAATTCTAATTTTAAAATCCAGCTATCCTTTTCGTTTTTAAGACTAATGAAAGAGAGGTGAAGAATTAAGATGAACGAATGAAATTAATTTGAATGAATGATAACCTTTAATAAGGGCGTAGCTGTCAGATTAAGAGATTTTTAAGTCGGGATGTTTTACGTGCTCTCTAAAATTGTGCAATCAAAATCAAGAATGGCCATCTCCTGTCCCTTTTTAATCTTGAAAACGTGAAAAGGACATACGAACTTAAATTTAGGATTAGAGCGTGACTGCATAAATTGCCACCAGTTGGTATTATTATGACGCGATGACTCAGTCAACTAACACCATGCAAAAATATTCATATTCATTCCTGAAAAATCTTAAGAGGAAACGCGGGCATTAAGACATGAAAAATAGATATAACAATGATAATAATCTATGATAATAAACCGAGCGAGCGAAGCGTCTCTGTTTCAGCTTGGCCAAAATTGCTTTTGTATGTCTATCTGTCTGTCCATCTGTCTGTTTGTTCCACTCTACAGGTTGCGTTTCTGAACCGCCGTTTTTCGTTTCTGTGAGCAGGTTCGATAAATTAATAAAAATTTTTCGTCGAGTCAGTTTTTGGAAATTTAAAAAAATTACGGAGTTATGGGGGTTGCCAGCTTACAAGGTCTACCGCTGACGCTGTTTTCCTCTACAGGTCACATTGCTCAATCAATTAAAATAAAATAAAATAAATTTCAAGGGGTTGGGGATCTATGTGGAGAAAAAATAAATTTATTATTTTTTACCTAAATTGATGGATGTCTGAAAAAGGTTGTAAACTGAACAATTTTAGAGATCTCGTACAAAATGAAACAGGGACATGGCAGAGTATAGATAGATATAGTAATAAAAAATTTACTCTTCAGTCAGTACAGTACCCGGGGAGAAAACAGGGGAATATGTTGGTAAGGACAAAACGATGCCCAATTTCCTCTTAAAACAACTGTATTCAATAGGGTACTTTCGGCAGTGAAAAATAAATTATGAAATTTGATAAAAATTAAAATTTATGTAGAAATATTACTTAAATATTCTGATTTTGAGTCATAAAAACACATTTTTGCTTTATTATATTGAAATTAAAAGTCGTAACTTTTAAACTGTAATCACGTGACCTAAAACGCGAGCCGCCATGGTGTGACGTCATATAGGCAAAAACTGGCCGGCTGGCTGGCAGTGCCGGTCATACCTCAGAGGAACAAAAGACGATTGCTTCGCTCCCTAGGCGACGCGCGTCTGAAATCTTTGGGTCGTACATACACGAATGTTGTTTTTACCAATATTACGTCACCAAAATGGCTGACAGCGTTTTCGCGGGAATAAAAAATGTTTAAAATTTAATTTTATGGCAAGAAAGCGTGTTTATTTTGCCGAAATATATTTTTTTGTGGCTTTTTATTAGGAAAATCAACATTTTGAAGTACTTTTTCAAATAAAGTAGAAGACCCAAAAAAAATACCTTATTCAAAGTTAAACTTTTCTACATACCTTAGATATCATCAGATAATTAGCTTTCATTGTTGGCCATATAATAAGATTAACAATTAATTTTGATGGTTTAATACTTTGAAATTCGAAGACAACTTCGAGCAAGGCTGCCCAAAGTAGCAGACGATTCTCAGACTTTCCACAGTATTGCACCAGATCGTCACAGTCTACCAACGAACTGTCCATTAAGATTGCAGCTATAGGTTTCAACTGGTCGATTCTTTTTTCCAGGTTTTCAATCCTAAAGAAAAAAAAACTACTACTTAGTGATACATATGTCGTAGCCATATCGTAGAATTGACCACATTCATGAAATGGTCACATTTCATGATGTGGGCAACTAACTTTGACCAGATCATTAAATCGTGAACGTTTAACGATTTTGGCGTCCACGATTGGCCATATCGTGAAAATAGGGCGTCCATTAAATATTTAATAAGAATTTAAATTATGTTTGGTACTTATTGTTCTCTAAGTCTGACAGACACTTTCAGAGTACTTTTTCATCATAGTCTTTTTTCTTCCTCATTTTAATAACGAATTATTCACTTTTTCACTGCGAGAAATAACGCGGCCGCCATGTTGGTACATAAATAAAGCGCTTCCAGCGCCTCTATCGGCAATTAATGTAATAATTTTACGATATGATCAAATAATCTTGACCATTTCATGAAGTAGCTGCGTTTTTAGTTGAACATATCGACAAACGATTTCTTATCATTGATCTGGCCCAGGCACATCATGATGTGGCTAATGGACAGTGGAAATTTCATGAAATGTGACCATTTCATGAAATGATCGAAAATTTCATGATGTGATCAATTCTACGATATGGCCACGACACATACATGTAGAGTTAGTAGAGTGGGGACTGGTGATCTGCTCTATAATCAGGGTTACTTCGGAGACAGTGCGCAAATTTTACGTACAGAAAGGTTTTAAAAAATTAAAAGACACGTGTTTTTTCGTTTTAACATGTTTCGAATAAAAATATAAAAAAAACATGGTATGAAAATATCCACACCAAAACCAGTATCATGGTCACTCTACGTTGTTACGACAGCGAGAGAAGAGCGTACGCCCGCGCGCCGCGCCCTCACCCCCTTGCACACCCGCGCCACAGCTCGTGCGTAGAGTGACCATGATACATATTTGTTTTTTGCGGGAGACAAACTAATAGTTCGCGAAAAAAAAAAAACATATTATTCTTTTTCGTGAAATGTGTTCTATTAACGATACTGATAGCATAGAAAAAAATATGCACACTGTCTCCGAGGTAACCCATAAGAACTATGATACCTTCTAATTCTAACTTCACCCTTATGATACATACATAGAGCGGGTTCGATTCCCACCACGTACTAATGTGTTTTCGAATTTCGAATTCATATGTACGTTTATTCGACGCTCTTACGGAGAAGGAAAACATCGTGATGAAACTTACACACTCCTGCGAATAAATTCAAAGGTTGTGTGTGACGTTGACCAATCCACACCGGGCTAGCATGGTCGACTAAAGCCTTATCGCCCTAATTCAGGGTAGGCTCGAAATGAAAATGTTTACTCTCTTAACTATCTTACTCTCTCACCCACTCAGTAATTATGCAAACGAGGCGATTCTCCCCCACTACTTGCGCCGTGCGCTCAATAATCGTTGCATTATATTATGTTGATTTATTTTACTTTACCTGGCATAGCACTTGCCCATGGCAGGGTGCTGAATTATCCGAAGGATTATATGCATCGGTCCTGTTCCATTTTTACTTTTCAATAGCGGCCTGAATTTTCGGTCGGTTGTCAGGGAAATTATCAAGACATAAAATATTAAGTCAGCCATCTTTTCGTTAGTTTTGCATGCCTGAAAAAAGTTTATTTTGTTTATCATTATTATTATCATCATCATCGTCTGGTGTCAGTGCTATAGAGCCGCCAAAGGCCACTGACTTGGCTCATGTAACGACTAGATAGTAGCCGGGACCAACGGCTTAACGTGCCTTCCGAACACCGGATTCATCTTTCTCTTTCGGACAATCAGGTGATACAGCCTGCAATGTCCTAACCAACCTGGGGAAAGTCTCACAGAGAGATTGTTGCATGACAGTGTCCCCACCGGGAATCAAACCCGGAACCTCCGTAATGGGCGTCTAAATCTCGACCACTCGGCCACGGAGGCTGTTAAATTATCATTATTTCAATCGAATGACATTCACTAGAAATTTTCACAATGACTGGTCACTGCTGTTTATATGTCACCAAAAATATGCTATATTTTATGTTACTGGCAAGTTTGTGGCCACCGACTAGGCAACGTTTCGAACTTCCAAAAGGCCTTTTTTTGATCCAATTTGACGACATTTAAGAAATCGCAAAGCAAAAAATTAGAAACTTTTGGCTTATCATATGAAGCAGAAAGTCGTGAGGAAAGATACACGCGACAGCGCAGAAATTCCAATCTGATGTGTGAAGTTAACCAACCCACGGCAGGCCAGCATGGTCTGATTGAACCAATTTCCCTAATTTACTGTAGGCTTCGAGTCCTGCGGTGTAGACATGTAAGAGATAATGGCCACAAAATGTTTTCGGTACTTACATCAAGCAAAGATTCAACACACTTCAGCAACTCTATAAAAAGATCAGCTCTAATCTGGTTTTCTGGTAATTCCCCAATGATCATGACGAACCCTTTCCACAAGCACATGATCTTCTTCACCACCGACTCCTCGTATTTCGTAGCAGCTGTGCTGATGGCCGTGTGCAGGCAATGCACCCACAGATTCCAATGCTCCACCAGTAGCTTCGTACTGATCAACCTTCCTCCAGCACTTGGCAATGTACAACAAGCACAACTATCGACATGACCGACGATCTCTACTAACACCTCAATACACTTCGATGCTAGAAAATCACTTATTTGTCCGGGTGTCACATGTTTCCCTCCACTAACTTTAGGCACGTCTGGTTTTCCAAAACAGAAATGTAAGAAAGGTATTAGCACAATATCAGTGTACTTGTCCATTTTACTGTAAAATCGCCGTATCAGATACCACCAAGTGTTCAATTTAGCCAACACTGTTTCTTCTACTTTCGCATTGTTTAGTTTTAGCGGAATCATTAAGAGTTTCAATCTTTTATTGACCATAGCCTCGTTGAGCTCTGTAGAGAAATTGTCGATTACAGCATCCCAGCACTCAAAGGCTTGACATCTGCACTTTGGGGCTAACTTGAAAGCTAGTTCAACAACCGGGAGCATAGCATTTATAGGGCTGATGCCAGATTTGTTTACTTTTGTGATCTGGTCTTTGAGAAGGGTTATGAAGATCTTCCATAGTGTATGCCAACTGTTATAGCCACGCTCTAGTAAGTTTTTCAGAATTAGTGGATATCTGAAATAATAAGAAATAATAAACTAGGTGGCCCATTTAGATGGGTCAGTATCAGTATGGGTAACTTTGAAACTAGAAGACATAGAAAGATCTGTTCTAAGGAACCATGTTGAAGGTTGCCTGGAAGAAATTGCTACCTTAGCAATAAGGCCGCCTATCTATACACTATTATTTAAACTGCTTGTTTCTGTAAATCTCTTGTGTACAATAAAGTATATTATATTCTATTCATCAATTTTAGTGACAAGAAAAACTGCATTCATTGATTTGTAAAAAAAAACTCATAATCAATTCGGGAATCGAACCCCTATCCCATCTAAATTGGCCATCCTGTATACTTTAGGTATCCAAAAGAATTTTATTTTATTTTTTTATTGAAGAAATTAAAAAGAAAAAGAATTGAATTACAAAGCATTTGTATCATTTTAGGTATCATAATTCATAGTAAATGCAAGTATGACCTAAATTTACTGTATAATATAACCAACACAAAAGATAATGAAATAAAAATTATTATGCTTTTTTTCTTCAATACAACTGGGTTCTAAAAAAATAAACAATTTTGATTTCATTATCTAACTTCTATTCCTGAACTAAATGAGTCTTTTTTTATCTCTCACTAAAATAGATGACATAGTTCCTTAGAACTGATCTTTCTTTGTCTTATTGTTTCAGAGTTACCTATACTGACTCATCGAAATAGGCCACCCTGTATATTTGTATATTTTATATAACACACTGAAGATACTCAAATCCAATCTTATATAAAAAAAAAGGTTGAAATTTCATCATGCAATTTTGCTGAGCTATCATTGATTGCTTATATGGGTGTGCAAGTAATATATTTCTTGCAGAAATGTGTCATGACTTTTCAGTTGGCATTGGCACTTGGCAACATTGCTTGTCTTGATAGTCAATAATTTATATTATATTAAATAAAAAAAAAAACAAACAATGTTAACTGAACAAAATATTAAAGAGGTTTATACATTTTTAAAACTCACCCATTCGCATCACAAATTGTTTCCAAGAGAACTTGCCACTTAGCATTATTAGTATAATCTATATGTTTCAAATTAACTGTAAGCAACTCAAGAGTAAGGACACTTTCTTTGAGTTCAGAGTCATCAGAAATGTATACTTCGGAGTTATCAAAAATGCATGCCATCATGACATCTGGTATGAGCTTGCCGAACCACAAGTCCAGCCCTTTACGGACAAACGTCAAGTTTTTCTCTGGAGGCAGGATTAGAAGGAGTTTGTTTATGAAGCGGCATACCTGGAATTAGTTTGATGGTTAGTCAATATTTTAATATCCCCTGATGAACATTAAATGATTTGTTCACTTCAAGGGCCATGCATTTTATTCATGAATCTGAAAGTGTGTTTGCATGGAGATTGTTTGACAAATATTGTGCATTAGCTTAGGTTTATGGAGACCTGTCCCTTACATCTTATATAAAAGCTTTATGACAACAATGAAATAAAACAGATAGTATCTACAATATCGGAAACAGTTCAGTTAAATCAAAAGCAAATACTCACTTGCGCTAAAATACTGAGGGGCAGACATGATACTGAATCGTCACACATCAATTCCATAATATTATCACTGTGCGAGGATACCAGCGCAATAAGAGTTTCATCTGGGAATGAAAGCAAGGCATCAAAGCAAAGTTGCCTCAGCAAAGGTTTGCGCATTAATTTTTTTGCGGTGTTTAGAAGTGCGGATGCGGATTGAATTAAGATGGCTGCAGAACATTCGCTTTTTCCTTCCTGCAAAAGATAAGTTATTCTTAACACAGCACAGGTTTGAAAGGAGTCAGCTGTAAGACTAGATCTGCATGCACAGCACGTCAACAAAACCAGAGATTTAATGATGACTAATTTATAAATTAATATGTGTAAACCATACCTTACAGAGGTCTTTCAAATAGCAAAAAGCATTTGTATTGATAGGTGGAAGCATTATGTTATTGAGTGTTCTACTACGAAGGGCATGTGGTATCAAACCATAAATAGTAGGCCAAACTTATTGCCTTGGTTTGACGATGCCAGTCTCTCTAGAGCCAGTTTAGTTGCTGCAATGAGGTTACGTTCCGGTCATGTTCCACTCAACAAGTTTTACCACATGATTGGAAGGAGAGAGTCTCCTCTGTGCGCTCATTGTGGCGTTACAGAGGACATACTTCACTTGTTGGTGGAATGTGAACGGAATTGTGACCTCAGAGACAGAATGTTTCCTAAGGGTTTGCATGGGGGGCAAATAAATGTAATATTGGCATCGCTTTTATCCAAAGACGCGGCATTACTGTATAAATTGTACAACTCATCTATAAAGGGTCGATGATAAATTATATGGATAAATAACTTGTCTAAAACTATGAGGCTGGCATAGTCGCCAAGAGCGATTAAAGCCTCGTCAAAAATTAGATATAAAGAAATTAAAAATATGTGAGGACAACTTCACACACGGCCATCCTAAACTAAGCAGAGCTTGTACTATGGGTACCAAACAGCTGATATACATTACATAAATAGATAAATACGTACTTATATAGATAAACAACAACCAGACACATGGCAAACACAAGTGCTCATCACACGAATGTTTGCCCTGGGCGGGATTCGAACCCTCGACCCTGTGCGTCTGAGGCATATATACTACCACCTGAGCTACGGAGCCGTCAATTTTCTAGTCACTATAGTCAAAATCTAACACAAAAATATTACCTTGATCATCTTTAGGATATTTGTGATTATGATGATAGCACTAGAAGAATACTGTGGATTTTCAATTGAATCTTTTATACAAATTGCTAAGAGTTTCTCTGCATATTCTTTATCCAAGACCACTGTACTACTGAGTGAGTTTATTATCAGTGGGTAATTTTTTAACCTCATTATATGGGGGTTCAGGTTTTTGTCTTCCATCTGTTCCAGCAATTGTTTTAAAAAAGAAAAATCCGATATTTCCGTCATGTCTGAAAAGATATAGAAAAAAGTGATCTTCAGTTATTATTAAACTATGAAAGTGTTAAGTTAAATATAGGGTGTCCAAAAAGGGTGTAGGCAATTTATATCAAAAAATTATATATGAAAAATTGAAAATTTCACAATTTTATTACTATTTGCAAAAAGTACATACAATGGAAAGTTTACGACAAAAAAATTATGTTGTCCAAATGACGTCCATTACGTCTTAATCCATTTTCGAATGATATTCGCACTGGGAGACAAAGAAATGTCCCGTACATTGAACTGCGCGCGATGTAAGCGACGAGCTGTCGTACACATAATGCAAGCTGATCTCTGGTATACGAATCCATTTAAACTAAATTTCCAATAAATTCCACTTATGACATTATATTTGTTTTTGCTATCAACCCTCATTAAGATGATTTAATGATTTTTAAAAGTGCAAATACCCTTTTTGGACATCCAATATAAGACTCTTAGTGCACCATCATTGCCAACAGCCCATATACATCCCCACCGAGGGGCTCCGGTCCATACTTGATTACAGACTATTACTTTAACAGATTTTTTTTTTAAGTATTTGGGTCGATCAACTATTTTTTGTTCAAGCCTGGTCCCATACAGTTGTAAAAAAATATCTAAGCAGTTTAGGCGTTTATATCTGTAAATAAATGTTTTCCGAATATTTAAGACTGTATTTAATCAATACGAAACCTTTCAGAAAAGAAAAACATCATATTTCACTTGAATTTAGGTAGTTGTCCGATGGACGCAAACTAGTAGTTCAAAGTACAAGTATATGTCCCCAAGCAATACCAGTCTTAGATAATTAGCATAATGAAAAATCTATAACATTTATATAAAAAATAAAAACACAGCAATATTAAACCTTAATATTTTAATCCTAAGAGCTTTAAAGAAAATTTTTATTCGCCCCTATCAGCTAATTTCGGAAATTATCTTACTGTCCCTCAATCTCCCTACAATAGGGAGGTCTTTCGGACAACCATTAAAAAGTTCTAGGTGTTCATCATAAATAGCGTTTAAAAGTCTATCGTCAATAGACTAAACAATTAGAAAGCGCAGGAAGTAATCAGCTATTTTGTTTTTTGGAGAAATTTGAAGACAGTCGGCCAAACTCAGTTCATAGTGTAGTGTATGTTTATTGTGTGTCCACTGGACGTCTGCAGTAAAATCGTAAGTACACTGATATTTTATTGTAGGTTTCTTGCGATAGTTTAGTCGTATTCTTAGTGTCATGTGATTGTTGAGAATAAAGATATTATTTCGATAATTTAGGAATAAAAGTCACTAAAGTCTAAAATGTCCACTGGACAACCGGTCACTTGGACAACCAAAATGGTTGTCTAAGGGACATTATTGGTTGTCCAGTGGACCGAACAATTAAATTTGCCATTTTTAAGAGAGACTAGGTAAAAATCAATACAGCATTTTAATAATAATAAGTCCACTTAGACTTGAATGTTAGAGTTTATGTTTTATTTTAATTTTAGTACCTAAAAAGGTCTGGGTAGGAGTGCGAGAAGGCGACGACTCGCGCATCGGGCCGCGCAATGGGGTCAGAAACCATAGAGAGCAAATGTTGGTAAACTTCCTAGACATGCAAGGATTGTTCTGCATGAACACCTTCTTTGAGAAGAAGCCCCATAGGACTGGACAAAGCCCCGATGGTAAGACGAAGAGCGGGATTGACTTCATCTTGACGGACAAGAAACGCATATTTAGGGATGTCTCTGTGGTTAATAGGTTCAATACCGGTAGCGACCACCGACTGGTAAGAGGCACTCTAAATATCGGCTTCAGAGTTGAGAGAAGTCGTATGGTGAAATCCGCTCTTCGTCCAACACTGACCCAATCCGTGCACGGTTCTGAAGCGTTCCGGTTGAAACTGCGCGATCGTTTTGCCGAACTGGAATCCACAGTAGATGTGAGCAAGGACCTTGAAAGTGTGTCAAAAGTAATTCGCGAAGTGGGAACCAGGCACTTCAAGGGGAAGCGGGGTAGCCAAAGGCTATTGAGCAAAATCGGGGGTCAAAAGTTTTTGCTAAAAGACTGGGTAGGAGCCACCTGACGAAGCTCAAAAACTCGGAATGCAGAATCGTCACATCAGTTCCGGAAATCCTCGCCGAGGTTGAAGACTTTTATGGCCGTATATATGCCTCACATGCCTCAAAGCCTCCGCCTGACGTGAATGACCCAAGAGCCACACTGACACGCTACTTTATTGAAGATCTCCCAGTCGTAGACGAAGACGAAATTGAAAGGGCTCTCAAACAGCTTAAAAATTGGAAGGCTCCTGGCGAAGATGGAATCACTTCCGAGCTGTTCAGAAGAGGAGGTACTCCAGTACTGAGAAAATTAAAGGAGCTATTTAATTCCGTCATAGCCAATGGAACTACCCCGAAGGCGTGGAGTGAGAGCGTGGTGGCGCTGTTTTTCAAGAAAGGAGATAAAACTCTCCTTAAAAAGTTCAGACCAATCGCGCCCTTAAGCCACGTCTATAAGCTGTTTTCGAGAGTCTTCACAAACCGTCTCGCCGCAAGATTTGACACCTTCCAGCCTCTGGAACAATCTGGGTTGGCGGCAATTGGCGGTACGTGGAGGTACTGAGACTGAGAAGCCTGTACAGTATGGCGTCGATGTCCGTCTCAAGTACAGAATCATAATACAAAACCCATCCAGTTGCTCAGAGGAGTTCTCCAATGCACTAGAGGATGTCTTCAAAACCCTAGACTGGAACGGATTGGGCATCAACATTGATGGCGAATATCTCAGTCACCTCCGCTTTGCCGACGACATAGTGATAATAGCTGAATCGTTGCAGGATCTGCAAAAAATGCTGCAGTCTTAAGGCTGCCTCATTGTCAGTCGGTCTCCAGATAAACTTGGACAAGGCTAAGGTCAGGTTCAACGAACTAACCATTCTGGAACCAATCTCGATCAATGGCGAAGTGCTCGAAGTTGTCCAAGAATATGTCTACCTCGGGCAGACGTTGCAGTTGGGTAGAGACAACTTCGAGCGTGAAATCGCAAGAAGAGTACAGTTGGGCTGGGCAGCATTTGGAAAACTGCGTCATATCTTCTCGTCACCACTACCGCAATGCCTGAAAGGCAGGGTGTATAACCAGTGTGTCCTACCCGTTTTGACATACGGAGTCGAGAACGTGGAACATGACAGTGAAGCTGGCCCACCGGCTAAATGTCACTGAGCAAGCTATGGAAAGATCTATGCTTGGTATTTCGCTACGGGACAAAATCCGTGACGAAATCATCCGGCAAAACCGATGAGCGTTGGAGCAGACGGGTTCTCGAATAGAGACTGCGTCTCAGGAAACGTAGTGTGGGACGCCCCCCTGCCTGGTGAACTGATAACCTGAGGAAGGCCGCTGGTGGTGGCTGGATGAGGAAAGCGGGTGATCGTACGCTTTGGCGTGCCCTTGGGGAGGCCTACGTCCAGCAGTGGACTGCAATAGTCTGATTGATTGACCTAAAATTGGGGATGACATCAAAAGAAAAAGCCGTGAAAGATTAGAAGAAAACCCAGAAAAAATGGCTGAAAAGAAAAAGAAAAAAAACATGAGAAGAAAAGAAAAAACGTTTAGAAGAGTTTTTGTTTTAGCTGTTATTTAACTCAGGAGCTGAGTTTTTGTTTTTTGTTGAACTAGTGCCATATTAAAATTTTAAGTATCTTCTAGAAAAAAGTTTTTAAAAATGTTATGCAAAAAGTAAATACATACTTTTAATTGCAACAAATTCTTTTTATTATCCCTTTTCTTGTCAGTAGAGTACTTCAAATAATATGTCAAACAACAGGTCATTTATGTCCCTTGGACAACTAAAAAAGTCTCTTGGACAACTTTTGTCCCCAGATTTCGAACTCACAAAATTGACATGTTTCTGTCAAAAATATAGAAATAACCTGATTGAAATAAACGATTTTGTTTTATAAGCAATAAACAAATCTATTGAATTGTGGTCTTGAACATTTCCACTACATGTAGGCTTTTAATATTATGTTTTCAACAATTAAATGTCAACGGTTGTCCAAGAGACATTGTAATTGGAAATAAGTCGAAAACAATTACTACGAACTTTGGTATAGCTATTATAAATAAATATATACTCATATTATTATACAACAAACCAGTTTGCTTTTACTTTCTCTTATGTTTTCATCATCAAAATAATATTAGTTTTGGTTGTCCAAGGGACAGATTTTTCTCTCATCGTCCTGAATTTTTGGTGAAATATCTAGTAACAGTTATAAAAAGTGCACTGCTCGTTGTTATATTTTAAACTCTGATAAATTATCTATCGTCTTATTTCAATGAATGCCCAAAAATAATCACTCACTATTTTTTCTAAAATATTCCTGGCTGGACAAAAAATAGTTGATCGACCCATTTATCTAGACCTTGGAATCCATAATATTTATTTAAAAACAAACCTGTTTTGATTCTTTAGATTCTTTTATACTTATAGTTCAATATTATTTTTATATCTAGGCTAGATCCAATTTGGAGCCCAGCTCAATGTCACATAGTACAAACCTTCCCTACTTAAAAATAGAAGGGTGGCAGCATAAACTGAGACATTCCCTTCTATCCGCCTTTAGTTAATTTATATAATTAAATACCTATTAAATTAAATAAATCCTTCCTTTAAAATCAACCTAATGACTAACATACTAAAATATATATTGGAAAAAGCACCGGCTAATATAGGCACATTATTATAAGAGGTTACTTTGACAAAACTAAAAACAATGTGTTAATATCTTTTACTTACATAACAACAAAATTAAGTACAGTGGATTTCATTTATTACGACCTTGGTTGTAGTGACTATTTGTCTATAACGACTTTAAATCCTAAGTTCCTTGAATTCAAAGCATACTTTAGTACAGAATATATCGCTATAGCGACTTCGGATGTAACGTCGATTTCAGGTGTAGCAACTGTTTTTAATTAATAATTTGTAACAAATTCATAGAAATCCCATGCAGATATTGTGACCGGAGTCGGAGTCGGCCGCCAAAGACACAAAGAGCTTTCTTCTCTTTTGTTTACATTCACACAGATGGTCAGCAACTGTGGTGACCTTTTTTACTTTTTGCTCATAGATATTAGCTATAGGCAGGTAGGTGTAAGACTAACAAAAGTTAGGAAAAGAACAAAAGTAATGAAGATCACTACAACTATACGAAAATGGAAATGGACAGGTCACATGATTAGAGAAAACAAGGATAAATGGACAGAGAGAATAACACCATGGTACCCAAGAGAAGGAAAGAGGAAAAGAGGGAGACAAATAAGGAGATGGGAAGATGAGATAAAAGAGGAGGCAGGGAAGACGTGGACAAGAAGGGCAAGTGACAGAGATAGTTGGAAAGCCTTGGAGGAGGCTTATGTCGGAAAGGACAATCCAGGGAAGGTGTGATTCTTTTTTTACAAAAATAAATGTATTTTTTAAACCTGGAAATAAGCTATAAATAAAAATAAAAAAAAATAGGCAGGTGTACATGCATGTACATTTTAGAGTTAAATTTATGGTTCAGTTACAAATTTATATTCTGAGTTTAGTAAACTTTTGAATAAGTATGGCTTTTAGACGCATCTCTTTACCTTTGCCTGTAACGACTTCTGGATATAACAACGAAATTACAGTGGTCCCTTCATCGTCATTATAACCGAAATCCACTGTATGTGGAAATTCTCAATTCAATTCAATTTTTTTAAATAAATGGCATTCCCTAATATTTTGTCAGTATCAAGTATGTGTTTTATTTAGTTCAACAAAGGGCTTCATGGAAATACTCAGAGGGAAAAACTGTTTGAAAGAACTAAACATGACAGTTGAAGATCTGTTGACAATATTAATAAAAGTATAACAGTTGACAATCAGTACCTACCTAGGTAGGTAGGTACCTACCTAGGTAGGTAGGTACTGATTAGCCCCTGTGTACCTAGGTAGGTACACAGGGGCTAAATTTAATTTATTGATATATTAATAGTTAAAAAGTCAATAGACAGTAGAAGATAAATCAACCTTTAATAATTACTATAATCACTGGGCGTTGGAAAATATCAACAAACCTGCCTGTAGCCTGAAGTTAACGGTATAGAGCACAGAAGATACTTAACACCTGTCGTACATACCGGTCTAAGTCAAAAGAAAATGTGAGAAAATAGACTATGTCAGTATACACCTTTAGGAAGAGAGGTAGGTATCGAAATCAAGGATTTAAAAATAAAAACACAAAAGAATGTAGCATCGGATTCAAGCTGACCTATGTATGTATGTAACAATCTATGCTTATAGAGTTGTATCAGACTATCTGTTTGAGTAGCTTGATACACGGATTAAAGACATAGTACCTATTTAAAGAGTGATTAGGAATACATACCGCCGTCTTATTTTTGTGTATTACACTTTAAAATCACATTAAAATACGATTGAACACGAATTTTTCACTTGCACGCTATAAAATAACAATATTTTTGACATTTCTCGCGCTATTCTGGCGCGAAGCAGGGCTGCCAGATTGGTAAGACCATTTTACTTTACCTGTAAAAAGCGCCACAAAAGAATAGAAATTAAAATGATATGGCAGCACCAGATAGACCATTACGGATTGGTAACCCACGGCAATTTATGAGTGACTGTAAAAAAGCGTAGCTCATTAATAAAATTCTACACTGCGACTATTTGAAAGACTATTAGATGAGATGATAGACCTGTAAACGTATAATCGGAGCGATCAAATGAGCAGGATATTTTAAGGTGCGTAAATAAACTTCGAGATCAAAGAATCAGAATCGTCGTCGTTTTGGAATTATCACTGATTACTTACCATCACTGGTTACCTATACATAATATGAAGTGTATAGAACTTTACCTATTTTACAAAGATAATAATAAAGTTATGATGGTAAAAATATATTTCAAAGTATAAAAACACGTCCACCACAGCACTTTTGAACACGACAGTATACCTAATAAACAGTCATGTTCAATCTCATAAAATATTACACACATTTCTTTATATAATTTAAGAACCTATTTTAATAAGAATTTGAAACATGAATACCATTTGTTTTTAGTTCTACAAAGAACTACTATGTGGCGTTGGGTTCCACATTCGCTAAACCTGAACAATAACCTTCTTGTAAAAAAAAAACACATTGATTTTTTTTTATATTTGTGTCAGCATTTGTTTATTTTATTATTAGGTTTAAGTAAGTAAATTATGTAAATGAACAATAATATAATTAAAAACGTAAATTTAAAAAAAACGTAATGGTGCGAAAACAGCACGTGCAGTAGTAATAATAATATAATGTGGTAGTGCACGTGCTGTTTACGCCTTCCCCACTCCAGGCGCTTGTTTTCGCCACTGTATAAATACGGCGCCCTCTAGTTGGCGCGTCATTCTTATTCCGATAGTCGAGTGCTGGCAGTCTGGATGTGCAGACCTCATAAAGCAGGTGATATTATTCTGTTTACTTTATATTATTATTTTTAATGTAATTGAAATACTATTTATATCATATATTAAAGTTGCTTTATTTAACTATTGCTGTAAATATTTGTTTGGAATATTAATAATAATCTCCTAAATATAATATTACTCTCATTTATAAGATATTTCTCTTTATCTTCCTGCTCGTTTAATCGCGAGCTAACATTTGTGTTTCATAATTTTACATCAATAATAAAATGTACATAGTAAACGTAATCAAAAAAAAATTTTATTTTTGTTAACTTAATGTTAATAAGAAAACCAACAGGGTTTACTTTTGAACGACAATTTCGTGTCGTGGTAACACTGCCGCCGTCATGCTGGCTATATCCAGAGCCGTAAAATAAAACAGAATAATTAAATATTGCTGCGCTACCGAAGAACTTCAATTTGACAGCTGAATTAAAACGCATTATGGCCATGTAAAACAGCCATCTAGTGGAAAAGTGAGAACAAGATAAAATAAAAAATAAAATCACCCATTTCTACGTGGCGGTGGCGGCGCAGCGCCGCCGGTGCTGATTCTCTTCTCTGCTGATGTAAATTAACATAAGACCCATTTCTATTAAAAATCTGCATCCTGTGTTAAAAATCTACACGTTTGGCAACTTTGACGCGAAATTTGACAGTTATTATGGGTGACTATTATGACCAGTGTGAAAAATAATTAAATCAGAGTGTTGCAAATTGTAACATTCTGCTAAACTCTCCTCACTCCTCACCATCATCATTGGCAATGGTTTGGTCCAATGGTTTGGTCGTTTTGTCAAGGCTTGGCTTGAGATTTTTTTTTGTTGTGTATTATGTTACATACGAGCGAGGCTATTATTCTATGGTATTCTATGGTATGAGAGCACCTTAAATTATTTCATTTATTTATTTTTATTAGAGCACCTCTGTGCAAGGAAATCTCCCCACAACTTGTCTGAACGCTCATAATAACCATAATATAACATAACCGTTATTAGAGGCCGAATCAGACTTTCAGAAAAGCAAAAAACATGATCGTCGTATGTGCCTAGCTCCTTCTGGCTTGTAAGCTATAAATTCCGTCAGTGACGGATAAACAATTTTTTATTTTGGTATTCAGACCAAATGTGATTCGACAATTATACCATGAACTGTCATGTCACATATCAAACGTGATGCTGCTAGACTAATTCGTTTGGGTCAATTATAACTCTTAAAATCCGTTCGCATAACAACCAACATATCAAAAGAAAAATCAAAAACAAAATTTCGACCCGTCATACTGTGTGGCCCATGATTAAAACTGTCACGTTACGAGAATTTCGCCTTAGCGCCTTACGAATGTTGTAAAGCCATTAATAATAAAAAGAATTTCCATCACTGAGGATCTAGCTTTATCTGGAATCAATCAATGCAATACTTACGATACAATTCATGATACAATTCGTATAAGATAGGGTGACTTCAATAAGTTAACTTCAACAAGTTAAATGAGACTGTAGCGAAAATTGTACTTTATGGTAAGTAAATAAGCAATTTTATCTTGTCGTCTCATTACAGTATGGGCCAATAACATGCTGGCCAATTTTCTTTAAAAATGAATCACTTTGGATAAACCGTCTAATACTGCCGCCATCTAATAAACCGGGGATAAAGTAGTTCAGTCACTCACAAAGTATTGCCCACTGGGATTCGAACCCAATACTTCCGTAACGAGTTACGATTTATGTACGGTATCCAACCAGCTATCAATTGGTAAACATGATGAATTCTAATAGTATTGAAATAAATTAATTACTTATTATTCGAACAGCGTTGTTATTCACGTGTGATTTTTTGCTTAATTACCAACTCGCTTTCATAGCTCGCGTGAGAGGCAGCCCCACTGTGCGAACATTTCTCTGCGGCTTCTCGACTGCTCTGCGGATCGCGTGTTCTTTATTTGAACATTCAAACGATGGTTCTACGACGTGCGCCTGCGCCACTCATAATCCCGCCACACCGCGCTTGACGAATGAACACGCGCTCCGTGCCGAGAATAACAAACAGTATTTCCAATAGTTATTGCTAAGACCTTAAGTGGATAGGACGTGCATGCCTGCAATGGTCGAGTGTCCAAATTCAGTGTTAGTGTGGTAAGAATCATACGCAGTGACAGTTGAGTGCTAGTGATGCCGGGACAAGCTGGAAGCCCTTATTGGGCTGCCGTGGATTTCGATAGCGAAGGTGACGAAGAGCAGCCTTCTGCCAACCAACGGGTGTACCTGGACCCTTGGGATAACGAAGCTTACGGGCTTATCCAAGAACCCGAATCAAATTTGGAGAATTTCAACTCCTACGTCGGCGAACCCGTCAGTGCTAGTTTTTACTATGTTCCGACGAAAAACTATGATTCTGGAGAGGATCCGCCTACGAGAAGAACTAGTCGCATAGAGGATGTGGCGCCAGACTACGCAGTGTACGGGAGGAAGGTGTCCAGAGGGATGGTACCTGAATTTCCTCCAGAAATGGCGGTATATGCGGAAAGACCGATGCGTGAGTTATGTTTTTTTCTTAATTATTTATAAAAAAACACAGGATTAAAATTTTATGTAAAAAAACTGTCTTCTAAAACAAAATACACTAATATCTCGGGTGATAGTACCATCACTGTGGATGTGAAAAAGCCTCCCATATGCTGGGTGCCCCAAAGGTTGGCAGACAATCTATTAACAAACACAAAGGCGTCGTACCTTTTTCTACTTTTGGATCGGTGCATACTTAAAATATACAGGGTGGTCCCTTTAAATGGGATGGGATTCCCTAATTGAGTATGAGTTTTCTTTGATGACATGGTTTGTTAGAAAAAATCTATCTACTTATGTCATTTTCAGAGTTACCCATACTGACTGACACATCTAAATGGGCCATGCACCCTGATAGGTACCGATTGAATCATAACCCAACTTTCGATAAAAATAATTGTTTACGATACAAGGATCGTAGGTGGCAAAATTACAAACGAGGTGACTTTTGTAAGCCCGAGCCGTAGGCGAGGTTATACGACGTGTGTATCCGTGTGCAAAGAGGGTATAATACTGGCGTTCCGTGTGCTGTACCCGTTGTACGACGTTTTTCAATACACTTGTGAGAAAACATGAAAAACCACGGAGACAAATACCATGTGAAAAACAATGCAAATTCTAGAAAATTAGCGCCAATCGTCGTAAAAATCGTAAAAAAAATACATATGCTTTTTTCTTTGTATCGATTAAATTTTTTTTTGTTCCTGGCTGGAAATATTTCTGTTGTAGAAATTAAGAAAAAATTGTAATGAAAATCCAAAGATTTCTGGCGCGCGTCGCCTCGCGCTAGCGATCGTCTTTTATTTCCTCTGAGTGAAAATCACACTTTTTCGGTAGGTAAATTAAATCGCATTAGCCGTACAGTTTACTTACTACCGTCGCGTCGTCGTAAGTTCAATTTTCAAGCAAGGTGCATAAAAAAGAAACGTGATTCTTGTGCGTGTTATCATCATCAATCACCTAGGAGTGTACAGTGTACTAAAGCTCTACTCACCCGTTTAGGGATGTGAGCGTGAAAATATAAAATTGTTTTTGCTTAGAACACACACGTGTTGTATTTCGTGATAGCAATAGCACAGGAATGTTGATAATTCTGAGACTAACGTGTTTTGTCCTAAGTTGGTAAACAAACTATGGAAAATCATACCTTTATCATAAATGTTATGATAAAGTTTGATTGTAGTAGCAATAAAGCATTGTGATGTGACCTATCATCTAGGTATTTATATTCTACCTGTGGATACGTAAACCAGTACTTATATTCTATCATAAAGAGGTAAACATTCATGCGTTAAATCCCTCCATAGTTCTTGATATCTAGTTATATTATAGCGAATTTAAGTATTCAGGATTTTTTGTTATCATATAAAATTTTACCATTTATAGGCCTAAGCGTCACACACATTGAAAATACTATTAATATACTTCTACATTGTTCACCTTTTGTTGCCTGCAAGCCAATACAGATAGGACAAGCGAAAACAAAAAAAAATATTACGGCATTTATGCATAGTCGCCATTTTGGTTGGCCACCGTCTGCATACAAATTGTACGTGACGAGAGATCACCAGCTCCGTACGATATACAAGAGTTTCTTTGATGGTAGCTTTGATGTTTGACAACCTTCAGAAGTTCAGACTAAAAGCATTATTTCCCTCAGGAGACCGCCGACGCTCAGTCTACATCGAGGAGCCAGTCTACGCACCCCACCCGCTCCTGTACGAGCCTTTGTATGGACACGTGCCTCCCCCAGGCTACTTGCTCCCACCTCCGCGGTCCAGGATGTCCCTCCCCCACCATCCGGAGTACGTCATGGCTGCACTAGGATACGGGAAGGCTAGTAGACATTCCAGGTAACAATTTTATTTTTTGTGGAAAAATTGTGCTTACCCTTCTTCCATCTCTAAGTTATCTAAAATATGTGTATGCGCTAGCTAAAAAGTTGTGGTTTTGTAAGGAAATAAATCGAAACAATTTGGCATAAAAATTTAAAGGTATGTCCTAAACCTAATTTAATTTTATCAGCAATTTTCGTATGGAAAAGAACGTCAACATTAGAAGTGGATCATGTTTTCCGCTAGCAGTCTACATACAGTCTATTGCTACTTTTATATACTCAATAGTATGTAGATATTGAGACCTACAATAGGTTAATTAATCCTTAATTTATTCGAAAGAACATCAAAACGTCCAAATATGTAAGTGTGTAAGTACATGTCATTACAGTACTACATTCTTTGCGACCAAAATAATCGTTTCCGGATGATATCATAGAAAAACTGGTTATGGTGAACAGAATTACGTCTGCAACTAGTCAAATCCAGGTCAATGCACCAACTTCCTCTAATGGAGATTCTTGATGACGAAAACGGAATATTTACATAGAAAGTTACGTAACAAAGTTGACTTACGCTTCTGTTTGTACATTATTCATAAGCGCCGGTAATTAATACTTGTGTTTCGTAATACAATCTGGAAAGTTTAAAACAAAAACTGGAATGGACATCGGGGATAATTACTTATACATCACACTTCGGTTGTAAACTACGTTCCGTAACTCCAAATGTGGAGCTAAATACGTAAAAAATAACGTTACGCGTTGTAGTCACGATAATGTTCAGGAATCGCTGACCATGCGCCGGTGACGGCGCAAGAAGATGGTTCTTACGTCTAGAGAATGTGAAATATCAAAATTAACGAATCGTCGAATTTCATTCGATTAATAGATTAAAGCGAGAGCGTCGGTGGTCTCGTGGTTAGGGCCGCTGCCACCCGTCCGGGAGACGCGGGTTCGATCCCTACCACGTACCAATGTGTTTTCGAATTTCGAATTCATATCGCTTATTCGACGCTTTTACGGTGAAGGAAAACATCGTGACGAAACCTGCATAGTTGCACACTCCTGCGAAGAAATTCAAAGGTTGTGGAAGTCCACCAACCCGCACTGGGCCAGCGTGGTCGACTAAGGCCTAATCGCTCTAATTCAGGGTAGGCTCGAGCCCCTCGGTGGGGGGCGTAATATACGAGCTGTTGATGATTGAATAGATTAAAAAACATTTTTTTCAAACCCTTATTGTATTTCTGCCTGTCTACCTGCAGCCTAAGGAAGGACCCTTAATATACAGACACAGTTTTCCTTGTGTCCTAAGGTCAACAGAGAATTTGTAGTTACTAAGAATTTTACAACTAAAACAATATCAACGAAATTGAACAGTAAGAGCGTCGGTGGTGGTGATAGCATCTCAAACATATCTATCAATGCAAATTCAAATTCAAATTTTAACAGCTCGGCGAATGAAAACGAAAACAGAACGAAAACATCGGCTGTATTCCGAATCAGATTTCGCGGCTCTAAGTACTGACAGCGATTACTCGCGTACCGATTCAGAAATCGCGATAATACGGCTCATGAGCGAAATCAAAACGGAACGGCGTTTGAGCGCGCTGAAACTGCTTATAACTCAGTCTTGCCAGATGTTGATTACCGTACAAAAACTGGCAAAATTCTAAATTATTATACGTATTAAAAAAGTATCGTACAGCTGTGAAAACAGCACTTTTCGCATGGCTAGTACCCAAAATAAGAAAAGGTATGCGAATTTTTAAAAATGGAGATGTAAATAAACACATGAAATTAAAAAAATACAAAAAAGAATGTTTGATATTTATATTTATATTTTATCAGATTGCCTATGATATTATCTTATGTATGTATGTGCCTGAGTCAAAACTATCGTAATATATACATAACCCACTCGATACTTTTACTATCGAACATCTGGCAACCCTAACTAAACTGATTGATTGTCTGATTGTCTGCGTTGAGTTAGCAGCCTCATCATCGATTTTGATGGTTTTAACCATGTCAAAAAATTGTTAGGAATAGGTTTAAATTTGTTTATAAGTCTCAGAAAAAGTTTGATTGTATTTCAGAAGATATTTGAGTATCTTACTGAGGCTTCTAGATCGACGTCAACCTAGCAGCCTCACCAAGATAGACTGGCCCTATCATTATGATTTATATGTCAAAAAATTGTTAGTAAATGGTTTATCTCGTATACAAAGTTTCAACGAAATCGGTTCAGTAGGAGCCGAGATATTACACCCCCTTGGTGAGGCTTCCAGCTTGACGCTTGACGTGAAGACGATTCCCGTCAAACGGAAGTATGTCCAAGCAAAGTAAATATACCAAAAAATTGTTAGGAATAGGTTTATCTTATTCCAGCAAAAAAACTTTCAATTCATTGAGACGTTTACTCAGAAAATGATTCTAAACTTCTACATACATTCGGTTTTTGGTACAGTCGAGAACAAAAATAGTAAATTAATCGTATTCAGAACTAAGCTTAGTGGCTAGATGAATGTATAAAAAATGCTGTACCAGTGTTGCCAACTTTATTTTTTTGCGAATCGTACCACATCATCGAAAAAATCGTATTTTCTTAAGAAATCTAGAAAAAAAAATAGTACGCGGTGAAATAAAAAAAAAAACAGGAATGTTTCAATATATGTACGTGAAAATATTTGTAACTAAAAATCAGAATTCTACAGAATATTTTTTTAAAGTGCGAGTAAGATGGACAAAGTTTGATAGAAAGATTTTTTTTTCTGTTTTGTGCCCATTGAGAATAGGCAAAGACCTGTGGCAAAGACATACAGAAGTCGTACATAATAAAAAAATACTCGAGATACAAACCTACCACAGAATCTGTGAAATGGCAAACTATGGCGAAGTTAACGAATAGGTAGGTACTATGAAAATGTCAACTTTCAGCAGAGTCGCGATCGGGCGAATGAAATGCAATTTTGTATTACTACTAGCGCCATCATTAATTTCACAGATAAGTTGGTAGGACTGTATCTCGAGTATTCTTATATTGTTTCTTTTAGTTCTACAAAAGCCTGTCCATAAATAAAACTAATTTAACTTAAGTATTTTATCTTTAATTGTTTCTATGAAAATATTGTGTTTTGAAAAAGTCGTATATTTTCATACGATTTCGACTGCGCGATCGTACAAAGTATCCGGGCCAAAAAGGTGCTGGCAACACTGCGCTGCAGAACGCCGCCGCCGCCACGCGCTGGTTGGCAAGTCGTTGCAAGACTGTGTGTGTATGGGGGGTCTTCTTACATGAGTGGGATAGAAATAATGTGAGGTGCACGTGAGTGAGTAGATAAGATGCTGCAGTAAGATGGTGCAGATAATGTCTTCCCAACCAAAAAAAGCATATATGCAAGTTTGGAGACCATGCTACTAACCATTGAGGAGTTCCCTTGTGAGTAGGCAGTCTTGGCAGCAGCATCAGTCTATGATAAACAATTTGTCTAGTTATCCAAGTTATGCATATAATGCAAAGTTTCTTGTCCGTGCTATTAACTGTCCAGGAGTTCTCTCGTGAGGAAACAATTCTGGCTGCAGCATCAGTTCATGATTGAGAACATGTCTAGCTTGACAAGTAAAGCGTTTTCGCAAAATTTCATGACCATGCTCTTAGCCGTTGAAGAGTTCCCTCGTGAGAAGACAATATTAGCTGCGGAATTAGCTTATGACGAAGGTCATGTAAGCAATCCAATAGGTAGCAGCGTCTAAGTAAATTATCATGTCTATGCGATAAACCGGTAAGGAGTTCCAAGTGATAGGTTATTATTATCACTTTTGTGTATCTGTATCGTCATCAGAATTGAACAAATTTTGACTCATAATGATTTTTTTTAGCTGTTACCGGCTTTCATAGCGATTTGTTTAATCGTATCACTTAATCGTAAAATTATACTTCTGTACCTAAGTGTACCTGTCAAAGGCTAAACCACCAATTTCAACCCTATTTCTACTCTCAGAAAGTTTAAAATTGATTGACGGTCGGAAAATTAATTAGTATGTAGAAGTTTAGAATCATTTTCTGAGTAAACGTCTCAACGAATTGAAAGTTTTTTGCTGGAATAAGATAAACCTATTCCTAACAATTTTTTGGTATATTTACTTTGCTTGGACATACCTCCGTTTGACGGGAATCGTCTTCACGTCAAGCGTCAAGCTGGAAGCCTCACCAAGGGGGTGTAATATCTCGGCTCCTACTGAACCGATTTCGTTGAAACTTTGTATACGAGATAAACCATTTACTAACAATTTTTTGACATATAAATCATAATGATAGAGCCAGTCTATCTTGGTGAGGCTGCTAGGTTGACGTCGATCTAGAAGCCTCAGTAAGATACTCAAATATCTTCTGAAATACAATCAAACTTTTTCTGAGACTTATAAACAAATTTAAACCTATTCCTAACAATTTTTTGACGTGGTTAAAACCATCAAAATCGATGGTGAGGCTGCTAACTCAACGCAGACGATTGATTTAAAATATTTCAGTAATTTATCTCCATTTCATAATTGAATAACGTGTTTTTAATTTTGTTCAACCAAATAAATATAAGACACGTTAGTTTTACATTTAAACATTAAACATTTAACTTTTAAAAATAAATACACAATATGTCAAAGTCGAATTTGACATTACGCTTACGTGAATTTCGCTCTGGAGCATGGGCGCCGTTAGCGAAAGATGGCGGCGGTCATGACGCAATCCGTGACGTCACAATGGCTACCGTAATCCCAATGACAGTGATTCGGTACGCGGTTTTGGGTACTCAAAGTGCTGTCAGCGCGATTCGGAACGCAGGGATCGTGAATCCTAGGGCGCATTCCGAATCAGACTTTCAGCGCTGTCAGCGATCAGAAAAGCAAAAAAAATTATTCGGAACGCGATTACGGGTGCTTTAATCGATTTTAGCGCGTCTTGGAACGCAGGGCTACTCTCCTGACGCGCGCGAGCGTCCATAACCGCGTACCGAATCACTGTCAGCGGACGAAACTCATTATTTTTTGTTGTATTTCTGATCGCTGACGGCGCTGAAAGTCTGATTCGGAATGCGCCTAAAGTCGTCCAACCAGAGTTGCAGGGTAGATTCGAGGTATCGATCAATTGCGATTCGACGTTAGTCAATCGAAATAACAACAAAGGAACAACAAAAACATGCAGTTTTCTAATGCAGCGCGTATAATAGCTTCAACCATGCGCGAGAAGCTATCAGACGTTTCTTGCCGTTATAGCAATAATCATAGTGATGCTATAATAATCATATCCTTCGCTACAACCAGCAATCAAGAATGCGCTTACACTCTCTTGATAGTGAAACTTGGGAAAAACCAAGCTTGTTATTTTAAAGTACACAGGTAGAGATTGTAAGGTAAGGTATAATAAGAAATGATTATTATTATTAAATCTTAATGATTTTTCATAGCCGTGAATGATTAAGATCGTAACGATCATTTATTATTATTACTTACATTAATTTGTTTATGAGCGATTGATGATTTTTAGATAAGTATGTAACATTCTAGAATTTTTCTTTTTTATCAATTTGTTAATGGACCTGATAGACAACATGAAATCTAATCAAAATTGGTTTTCGAAATTGCCGTCGAAGTTATTGCAAGTTATCACTAATGGATGAGAAGGTAGTAAGACCTTACACAAATTGATATAAGATTTTTATTTATTACAGTATAGATATTCAATTAGTATATACGTTATTGTATGGTAATTCATTATTTATCTCAAAAGGTGGGTAGAGTTCTCCCACGTTGCATGATGATAATTTGATGGGTTTGTACCCATTCAATGCTGATTTTACCTTATAACTTAAAATAATTTAAAGCTACTAACTAATTGAACGTACAAGAAACTGTAGGTAAAGTCGAACAAAACTCGTTTCGTAAAAAGAAATATTCTTAAAAAAAACACTTCGCGATCTAAATATTTTAAGATATAAATAAAATTGAACCGTTTTCACCCCGTGAAAGGGCAACCTTTTCGTCGTCTGTATGTTTATAGGTAGTTGATATCGTCCAGAAATGTAGCAAGCTGAAGTGGCAATGACAGTGGACTGGCCACGTCTGTCGCAGAACCGACGAGCGTTGGAGCAGACGGGTTCTCGAAAGGAGACCACGTCTCGGGAAACGTAGTGTGGGACGCCCCCCTGCCAGGTGGACTGATGACCTGAGGAAGGTCGCAGGTGGTGGCTGGATGAGAAAAGCGGGTGATCGTGCGCTTTGGCGTGCCCTTGGGGAAACTTATGTCCAGCAGTGGACTGCAATAGGCTGATTGATTGATGTTCCTTGCAAAAAGTTGTTGAGAATCATTTTAGAAATATATTTTATAAAAAAACAAAATGTTAACTCGTAATTTCACTTATGCAATAAATTTTGTTTGTTTAACCGTCTAATTAAATTATGTGCACTGAGCTTATAACGGCTGTCAATTACACCCACAAGTAGGTAAGCTCACAGTAGCATGTAGAAGTAGAGCCGCAGAGCTAAACTAAGTAAGTAAGTAATAGACCGTTTAAGTAATTGTAAAGCTCGGTTCCCACTCCCATCAGCACAAAGCGCTTCCACGGAAAGCATTAGAGGAAAAACCTTCGTGTTGGCCCGACATACAGGGACTGAATTAGAAAAGCAAAAAAATAAGAACAAAAGTTAAATGTGACATCATTGTCAACATCATCAGGCAATATACATCTCCAGAGAGAAGCTCGAGCTTACCCTGAATTAGAGCAATCAGGCCTTAGTCGACTACGCTGGCCCAGTGTAATTTGGTCGACTTCATACACAACGTTTGGATTTCTTCGCAGGTGGGTGCAGGTTTGCTCACGATGTTATCCTTCACAGAGCATTGAATCATATGAATTCTGAATATGAAAACAATGATACGTGATGGGTTTCAAACCCCAGACGGGAGATTGCTCTGGCCACACCACCGGGGGCGCTAAAAATGTGACGTGCAAATATTAATAGTCTATAATTAATAGTCTATATAAAACATTCTGTTCTTAGCAGTCTCGTCGGGAGGGACATACCATTCTACTGGCTTAAATAGTATTCTACTTTCGTTTTATGCTGCAAAAAAACATTGAATCACTTTGAAACAACAAATAAAGATAAACGCATACACGCAGACCACAGGCTGAGAAAAAAACAACGTACTTGATCCTAGTCCTAGCTAGCTAGAACACAGACTCATGAGAACATAACGAATTAAGTCTCCATAAAAATGCCGTCAATGAACTAAAACCGGCCCTGCAGCAACTGTATCAAGTACCTACAATAATACCGGCGAACTAACGTGTGAACAGGCCAGTTTTTGCCCATACACTGCACTTGTCTTGCTATTGCTTGCTACAAATGAAAGTTGCACCTGTGGGAACTTGGCTTAGCAGAGAAACTTGTTCACAACATTGACCTCTGATGACCGTAAGATGCGAGGTTTGTTGGTAAATAAGTGGCTGGTCTTGCAGCTAATGGTTCTGAAGAAGTAAAGACTTATACCGTTGGATACTTTATTCTAGAATAGTATCGGTTTTTCAATCAAAATTACGTGATTATGTTTTTGTAATTTTCTTTTGTGTCTTTAGGAAAATTGTTCAGTTTTGTGTTCCCATTCCTTCGTATTTCACTTCGAGTGAAATGAAGAAAAGTGTTGAAGAGTTCATGAGGGGGTTAATTTAACCACGCGGGCTTGTATGGATTGGAATTTAAACACCCTTGAATTTCGCGGGATTGTGCCAGTTTTCTCGCGATTTTTCCTACAACATTAAATTAGCACACATTTGTGCTCTTACGAGCGTACAGGTTTGAAGAATGTGTCAATTTACCAAAGGCTCTAACATAATAAAAACGATAGTTATTCCACCTACAAGATTGGGTATGTCTAAACGTAACTCATAAAAATGGGGACTCAAAAAACACACATCTCAAAACTCCCGCGCACATTTTTGCCATGTCTTCATCCGTGTCAATAAACGATGATAGAGAGGATTGGTTGGATAATAAATAACTGATGCATTACTTTGCTTGCATCAATTCGCAGTCGTTATGCTATCATACGCTTCGCACATGCTATACTGAAACAATACTTTCTAGCTAAAACGTTGACGTAACTAACTAGAAAGCCAATGTGGAGCAATTGCCTTTATCTTAAGACAAGCGGAATCGTTCCGGTACGTTCCCTTGAAGTTGGACGAGCAAAACGGCAAATTGTTTGCGATTGCTGAAACAAAAAAAATAATTAAGTACTTAAGTATCTGTAATAATAGGCCCGTACTAGAATTATTTGGAGAAGAACAAAGAATAAAAATATGTAATTTAAAATAAGTACTAAACTTACTGTCAATCCGCGTTAGGTTTTTAGTCTTCTTATGTCATCTCATCAGTTATGTTCCAATAAATTTTACTAAGGATTCGTAACAATAACGGAAGCTTGTAATTGGCTCAAGTACTGTATCTTAGCTATAGTTATGATATTACTATCTAAGCTGTAAGTTTCCCTTATATAAATAAAATAAAATATTGGGTAGTTCCAAACGTATGCAGTTTTATATTTCTATTTAGGTATATTGAAATAAGAACAAGGCATGTTTCTAATGAAAAAAGCTTAAAATAAGTGATAGATAATAAATAACAACATGTTACTTAGATGTTATTTTGTTTGTACGTGCTACGAAATATTTATTCGTAGCATACGAAAGACATCAACGCGCGCCAATTTTTTTATTTACTTTACATTACCTGTCCGCCCGCGGCTATGCTCGCATTATGTGTGATTTTTTCCTCTGGGAATAAGAATTATTCCTATATAGATAATCCAGAGTACACACTATCTCGATTTCAAACATCAAACACCGTTCAGTAACTTTAGGCGTGAAAGCGAAACAAACATCCAAATAACCAAACATACTTTCGCATTATAATAATTAGTATGATCTTCACCGGTGATGACGGTACGGAGACTCTAACCTTTAATTTTCTATTGATTTAATAAACTCTAGCTACTGGTATATTGGTAATCTGGAGCGAATGGTTATGTCGTGTTAATAACTGATCGAAATATGCGATTAACCGAGTTTTGTCGTCACTGTCGCAACTCGAGCGCATGTCTAGTAGCAGCTAGTATGTAATTTATGCCATGTAGCAATCTAGCTAATTACTCACGATTCAAACTTTACCAAGTTCCTTCTTTCATCACATCGTCAGAAAATAAATTTGAATGGAATTTAATTTCTTTCGGTCCCGTAGCGAATCGTAGCATTAATTTTATTATAAAGAAAAATTCTTATTCGCTGTTTTTATTTTAAGATTTTATAAATTCATTTATGAATATACGAGTATATGTACTAATTAGTACCTAGTTCTTTGTTTTGGTCTATCGTTTTAAATATAACGACCTTGGTTTAAAGTAAAAGAAATCTTTAAGCCAATCGTTTAGGTACAGTCAACAAAAATACAGCCAGTAGGTATTCTTCTTGCTATAAAGATACATTTTGCATATACGGGTATAACTTGATCTTCGTGACTGTAACATAATCGTTTCACTGTTTAAAAAATTATGTTAATGTTCAGCTTAAACAACGGAAATTGTATAATGATATTATTCCAATTAGGTAATACGTACTTACTTAAATTGAGGTAATGTAAAACGATCATGAGATGCACGGTTGAATGTTTTGTGTTTTGTTTTTAAAACAAAACACAAAAAAAAAGCAATAAAACAATAAAGCTTAAAAATTTGCGGTTTTTAAACCAATGCGGTTTTAATTAGCATTTTTATTCTTTGCCAGTACGTGAACCCCCGCTACTTTTACCGAGCGTACATAAATCATTGCGGTTTTAGAGACAATAGTACTTTACTACTAATTTTCCACACCTGTTGTTTTACCAAATGGACATTTTGAGAATTTGACATTTTGCGAATTGGAAATTTTACTACTGAACGATATAACCAAATGTGGATTTGGTGTGTGCTCCGTGGGAGCTCACTAAAGCTCCGCTCACCCCTTTGGATAGGAACGTAATCTTATGTATAGGTATACGTACCATATTATGAAGAATAGTTTTTTATCTATCTATCTATCATCTTAACTAGGCCTCGGTTTTACTTCCCAATAAAACATGTAGGTCCAGATAAAATGGGACTAAGAAAAAAAAAGAAATAGTGATAATATATTTTCTTTTAAAGGATGACGGATGCCTACGAACACTTCGCCTACGAGAGCCTGTCTCCAGAGTACGAAGACTGGGCGCGCCCGCTCCCCAAGACTGCTCCTGACAATTTCCACCTATCCAGGTGAGTTGCCCTCTACACACTGACGTTTTTCATAACAAGTCCACAGTGGGGCTCGAGAGGGCAACCAGGCCTTAGTTCGCCCAGAGCAGTTTGGCCGAACTAATTTGTAAGAATTGGCCGTTATTCTTGCATACTGGTACTGGATGTACAGTATGACATAAAAGAGTAGACAAAAAATGAGGGCGCTGCTGTACGGCAACACTGATGATTTTTCATCCAATCATTGGAACTTCCTGTATATGGCTACCAATTACTGTCGGATTATCTGGTGTTGATTTTAGTAAAGAATTTAGTTTCTTAGTTATTTAATTTCTACTCTTTTGTGTCGCACTGTAAGTGACATGTCTCCAAAAAAAAGGATTGAAAAATATAAAATATATTCAGTTCCCGTGACACCACCAGGGGGCGTAAAAGCAGAATGTCAAAAGCGCACATAATAGGATGGTGCATCCACATCCCCAGGGGTGTCCTCCGGCAGAGCCTTGGGTCCGGATTTTTCCTTTTACATTCTTGGACATTCAACTTATTTATCGTTCAAGGAAAGTGGCCGTTCAAGGAAAGTGGCCTTTCATGGGAGTGTGGCCGTTCAGGGAAGTGGCCTTAAGTGACTGGATCCTTCTAAATACATTTAAGGCTGAATGTATGTATATATACATTTTCTATCATATTGTGGATATGTCACTAATACTATGTATCCTAGCTAAATTACAGGTATTTAGTAGCTTAGGTAATTCTAATTCTGCGAACCTCAGCTAGCCTTTTATCGATCTTCTTCTTCGGCCATCATTATGTAAATGTAAATAATGTGCAGTCACCTGCTGGTTTTAAATGATGCCACTTATTTAAAAAAACATTTACGGAAATGAAATTCAAGCAACACGCCAGTTTGCAACATTTCTGTCTGAAAGCTACCTTGAAAGAGACTTTTGCGGAAGACAGTTTCCGTATTAACTCACCAGCGCACTTTCTTTCCACTTAACAAGTTCTTAATCCATACCACCTAAAGTTCAATAAATTTAAGATTATAGGTATGTTAATGTAATTGACGTATATTGTTACAGATACGGACATCTCCAGATCGACTACTCCTGCAGCTGGAACTCGCTCGACAGAATTATTAGAAGTAAAATGTGAATTTTGTATGATTAATTATGTGTTCGATTATTACATTACAATCTAGGCGAAGATTTACCGGTGCTATGAATGTTATATTGGCCAAAGATAAATAAACGGTGTTTTAATTAACTATGCTGTTTTTCTTTTTATTAAACCTAGCTTTGATGAAGTGAAGGAGCAATGGGGACTTGCTGGTAAATGTGAAATCTTTTAACAAAGTAGAATAGAACAGAATAGAATAAACATAGTAAGTTAGTGGGTATGAAGTAAAACGTGCAGTTTTAAATAGTGGATAAATAAAAATAAATAATAAACAAACAAAAAGCAAAAGTTTCTCCTGGAACGAGAAAATATCTATCGTGATGACGAATTATGATGTAGATCAGCCACGCAAAGGAGATTAGGTAATAAATAATTATTCGTAATCTATATTTTATCGTCTACAGCGGTTGACTTTCGATATAAAGTAGCATTACCGATCTCAAGAGTTGAATAGCTTCGGAAGCATGACTTTCGCTGCAAAGCTATTTTAAGGCAATCTAACAAATTGCCACATTTCTCCTTGTCATAGTGTTATTGAACTGCAATGAACCTTCCGCAATAATTTCACTACTAGATAGGATAGAACTCTATGATTATGTAATAGTAATAAGAAGTTTTTATGGAAAAACCAACAATTAATTTCAATTACATATGCCATAATCTGTAATTGGTTAATTTGTGTATTACTCTTACGAGGAACATGAGCTATTACTAGCAAATAAATACAATCAATTTCAAGATAACACATACGCAGCTTTTATTTACAGAAGGTTTATTTTCTAACTTATATAAATTCAGTTAGCATAAGCAAAAATTACAATGCCTTTTTGGTTAAAAAAAGAGAACTAAATTAATTTTTGAAATTAGTTGCTAAGACACATGTCTAGCCGTGTGGTGACGGCAGAGTAGAATACATTTGTCACCAACCCCTACTCTTCCCGTGGGTGTCGTAAGAGGCGACTTAGGTACTACACATTGAACAGGGAACGGGCAGCAGCGCTCTCTGATACAGTAACCTTTTAATCTGCGATCTCCAACTCGCCTGCCAAGCGTGGAGATTATGGCAAAACCCTCCACTTAAGTGGAGGAGGCTCATAGTCCAGCAGTGGACTTTAACGGGCCGTTGATGATGATATAATGGTGATGTGTGTCATCTTAAACTGGATAAATTACAATGCCTTTTCAGTTAAAAAAAGAGAACTAAATTATTTTTTAATATTAGTTGCTTTAGATACCCAATTTCATTCAATTGAAAAAGACGATCTCAATTCAGTTATCAACAGCTTATGCTCTACGATACATAAAATTTACAAGTCATTTCATTACAACCAGAGGAACCACCAACGAAGTGTTTGGGTATGACATGTCAATATTGTCAGGTCAGTCATCGTGATTTCGTGTTTGCTTCAAGTGGGTGCCTTAAACAAACTAATGTTACGAATTCACGCTTCAGCTTAACTTCGCGGGCTTAACACGAATCTAGGCCATGATGTAACTTATGAATAGTCATGTAATGTATAGTAATTTTTATAATCGCATACATTCCAGAACGATATTAGATAAGGCAGTGCGATATGAAATTAAGGCAAATTAAAACAAGTCGTACACAACTGGTTAATTGTCTATTTCAACCGAAAATGTTATTATTTTCTTCACTATTTTGAAGTAACGTGGTTGTTAGAGGATTGTATGGTTTTGAGAACGTCATTGGAATTAATGGACGTCATTAGTTAACAAATTGTTAAGAAAATTAAGGTCTTTAAAAGTGAATTAATATGGACATAATGAATGTAGAATAGAAACATAAAAAAACGTGTTATGAAGCACTTTAAGTTGGGAAATGCTTATTAAGACCAGTAAAATGTGAAAGTCAATGAAAAACATAATTAAGCATTTAACGACATGCGTTTATTGCATAACATAAGTTAAAAACAACTATTCTAAATAGTCAGTTTGAAATTATAATAAATTAAATTCTTAACAGACTACGATACGGCGAAGGGAACGCACGTAAGAAAGAGATACGAAAATAACATTTAAAAAATATGTGAAAAATATTCTTAGAAATCTTGGAAGTCCTTCTCGCTATACAGCTTCCTCTTCTTCGTTATATTAAACTGTCCTTTCTTCTCGTTTCTCTGAACGTTCGGAGTTGTCGCCTTGTTGCCGTAATACATTACTTGCAACGTACTCTGCTTCATTGGCTTATTCTGGTGCAAAGGCGTAGACATGGGCTTCGGAACGTCCATCACCGGTTCCGTGTCCATCGAACAAGCAGGAAAGTCCTTTTCCGAATATGGACGGTCCACCTGGCTCTCGTACTGAGAATATGAACCCTGGGCCAAATACTGCTTGAACTGACTTTGTTTGAGTTTCTCCTCCAACTCTTCAAGTCGCTGCAATGGGGTAAATGACAAGAGAAAGTCTTATAGTAATTAACCGCCATGAATAGAACAAGCTCATTCATTTTACGTGGGAACATGATAATGGGCAATTCGTGTGACGGAATTTGTGATGTCAGTGAAACAAAAACATGCTTGTAAACGTGAATGATTAGTAGGAAACATCTACATTGAATGGCATGGAAAACGGTTAAAATAAGTATAATCTTTTAATTAGCCAAGGGTGGAAAAGGTTTCAGTAGAGAAGAAGCTAAAATTGAGTCTTCTTGTGCTGGATCTGTGCATTGAGTGTGACAAAGAGCGGATATTTTGAGCAAATGAACTGATGAATACACTTATAACGGAAGAATATTATGCGTAATATTGATTTTGTTTAAATTATGTAATCGATTTATCAGTAGGAATAGGGGATCGGACTGTTCACCATTTTTTATTAATTTACTATATTTTAAAATATAGATTAGTAGCAGACGATTCGTGAAGAAAAAAAAAACAGAATCGGTTGAAAAACGAATTTACAGTGATTTTTTAAAGTTTCAATATGTCTGTCTCTTTCAAAAACTATTTTTTGTATGGAGATTACATATAATCTAACGCCATAGCGTTACTATCAAATGACGTCACAAGTGGGTATGTGCCTTTCTGTCTAATCCTGAATTTCAAACCTTTATAATTATAAAGACTTTTGTTGACTGAATTAGTCAATTTAAAAAAATAATTAAAATTCATAAAGATAGAGCAAAAATTATTTTAGTGTTCGATAGCAGAAACTAAGAAGTTTAGATTTATAAAATAAAAAAAAAGTAGTCCAATCCCCTATTATAAGGACCACCTGTCGAAAACCGCTATTAACACTAGTGTCAAATGTTCCCTCCAGTTGATATAAAGGCCAGTGCACCAAGTATTCCTACGTTCTATAAATAAAAATGCTGATGGTGATATCATAACATGATTTAACGGATCTTTAGAAGATTCTATGTCTTTATAATTTGTGCAAATTCAGAAATCAATTATTGCAGTACCAGGGTTACATAAATGAAATTTAAATACTATGTACTTAGTACCCTTCGATAAGCGTCGATGTTAGAGTCTGTCCTCGCAGCCTGCCTCTGCAACTGCTCTTGTAGTTGTGCCACTTGGGCAGCACCCCTTTGAATCTTCTCTTCGTATTCCAAAACCACCACATTCATCTATTTGAAATCAAAGATTTACATAAAAACTAACAAGTTTTGGTTGTTAAAATTGGATGTAGGTAAGTAGGTAAGCTCTATAGGCTATGTCTGGTATTTCATAACAGTCTAGAAAACAGGAAGTGTTGGTTTTGCATTTAAATATACTTAGGTTATCAGTAAAAGTAGGTCTACAAAATGGAAATGTTAGTGTTGGAAGAGTCAAGCCATAAAGCAGCTTAAAATTTTTCGACAGCAGTGGCTACGAAGCCTGCTAGGAAAGGAAAGGGCTGCCCACGCATTTCTCACCGATGATGATCCGAACATATCCATAGAGATCGAAGCTGCCATTGCGAAAAAAAAAAGAAAAGAAAGTAAGGAAACCTTGTCTCTATGTTCAGCCTCCAACTCCTTAATCTTGCTACGCTGTTCTTCAATGACGCACGTGAACTGGGCTATCTGAGTGTCTGAGTCGTGCTGCACCTGTTGAACTATAAACAAAGGAAAAGAAACAAAGGATAGTATTATTATGTAAGCAACGGTTTTTATTGAAGCGCGTTCGATTAACCTGCGGCGTTGCAAGAATACCAAATATTAATTTAGAAGACGTGCTTAAAGGTCATCTATAAAGTCTTCAAGACCATTTATTAGTTTTTCTATAGTCAAGTCTAATAATCTTTTACTAATTATCTACTATTTCATTTTTAATCTTTTGGCTACATTTTCAGAGTTTTCATCGTATATTTCAGTACAGTACAAGTCAGTGGCCTTTGGCGGCTCTATAACATTGACACCAGAGTTTGTGAGGTCGGTTGTCGACCTTACAACCCACACGATGATGATGATGATCGTATATACATAAATTGGGATTTAATTGCATAATATTTTTTAGTGTCATCTATGTGTTCTGTTAAATCATACTTTAAATTAAGCAACTTTTTCTGATACATGGCTCAATTTTGTGCCTTAAAAATGAAATAAATTTCTATATAAACTCTAAGATAAACAGTCTTTACTATACTCATCCATCACAGTGGTTTACCGCAAACAAAACAATTTAGATGTAGTGAAGGCTACGGACCTAAACAGACATTACATAGGCCATTCAATTTACTATTCGGCCTTGAATCATTATAATCATAGTCGCAATAAGCATTTTGTTTTATTTGAATGATATGAAGTTAGTAATGTGTGTATGATGATCAGGTGAAGGTCGTGTGAAGCCGCTGGATGCGGGCAGCGCAGGACCGGTCGTTGTGAAGATCTTTGGGGGAGGCCTTTGTCCAGCCAGTGGAGTGGATGAAATTATGATGATGACGAACGTTTACTTGATGCGCTAATGGCAATGTGCCTCGCGTCTGGTTTTCTAACAATCGAGGTCAGCGCTCATCATACTTTGTTGGGCGACTTGTATTGTCGTTTGATGATTGAGAAAATCGGATCACCACAAAAATATTGAGACGTTCGTCAAGAACCGAACTTGAAGGATTTTTCGCGATCCACTGGCAACTATCGGCACTGGCCAATACAATTAAAATTACTTATATTGACAGCGTCTTTTACCGTAGCAGTATGGATTCGTAATGTAAGTGTTTAGCTTTATGTGCTGGCTGCTGTACTAATTTGGGTACTCCAGCAACATGTGTCTATAAAACGGCTTGATTAACTTTGATAAGTATTGGAACCTATTATGGACTGATAAAACTATGTAAGTATTTCACTCACTATTTCTTTTGTTAAGAATAGTCAGCTCCTCAATTTGCTTCTCGTGAGTAGTTCGTAGATTTGCTTCAATATCATTCTGTTTTTGGATCATTGATTCTCTTTCCTGTAGTAAATTAAAAAAACATTAAAAAGGTAGGTAAGTAATATACTTACTTACTATAAAAGGATACTTAAAATCAATATGTATAGAAATAGCCACGCGCGCAATGTGAAAAGTTTCTACCTCAGCCCCCCATGTCGCGCAGTTTATTTTATCGACTTTGGTCATGCAGCGGAGGTTGGTAAAACTTAACTGAAAATTCTAAATTATAACGTTTATTTTCCATAGAAAAGGATGTTTTGCTCAAAGGAAAAGCTCGATCTTGTCGTTCCAAATAAAGGATAAAATATCAAATACCTTTTCCATTGCAGAAATGGTAGAATCTTTTACTGCCATCTCGTCCTTTAACTTTTTCGTGTCTCTTTTGAGATAAACCAGTTGTGATACGGTTTCTTGAAGGTTTCCTATCATTTCTCTCGATGTCTGTAAATGATATCTATGAGATTTTTCCAGCTCTCGAGCCGCCTTTAACTCTACTTCAAGTTTTGAGTTTATTTCACGAATTTTCTTGATTTCTTCTCTTTCATTTATGAAATCCTGTAAAATATAGACAATATAGGTAGAGAAATAAGATTATATTATCAAGTAGGCACCTGAGTTTCTTATCTTTGGGTCTTACTATTTTGCATTTAGATAAACAGTTAAACAGATTTTGAAACCGATCGTTGAGTATATTTGTAATGTCCTCTTGTTTTTCTTCCATTTCACTAATAATAATGGTCAAAAGGGGATAATAATTAACAATTCACTCCACTCTAGTTTCATTTTGTTTTGTTTTGAATTTTCCCGCGCATTTTACATTAACAAAGATAGCTAAGTGCATAACATACATACTGGCTCTTTCTTAAAATATTTTATGATTGGTATGATATATATTTTTATATTGAGCAGGGCTGTTCAATTTTTAGATTCGAACAAAATGATTATAAAAGTATTCGTAAAATATTGTTCCTTCGACACAATTTGGGCCACTGGATTGGACCACCTAGCGAACATTGGCAGTCAACAAACGGCCAACGCCAAAGTGGGTAATAAAAATGACATTTCTTCATTCTTCTCTCTCATTCATTTCGTTCGTTCGTTCCGTTCGGTGTGTGGTATGGTTATTTTTTTCTAACCTAAAAATCAAGGACTTTTGTAATAAAAAGGACATAAAAACGTTTCCATTTTACGCTGTGAAGCTCTAATCTTTTGAGAGGAAAGCTAAACATCAGTGTGAAAATCTAAAAGACGTTAAGGAAAGTATGACGACTGCCTACGGCATTCATTTGGGCAACAGTTCAGCTTGCTTAGCTTCTTTCGCCAACGGAGCTGCGGCTGTGATCGCTAATGATGCTGGCGACCGAGTAACGCCGGCTATCATCGCCCTGAACGGCTCAGAATGGGAGCTTGGTCTGCCTGCAAAATCAGGCAACCAGAACTCTAAATCAATCATAAAACACAATAAGCGCCTCATGAACTGCAATTTTACAGAAGAAGATCTATCCTACGTTGAGGCATCTTCGTCTTGTCGCATACAAAATGAAGAGAAACTGGTGTACGAGTTTGAAACTAGTGAAACTACTCTGTACTCCAATCCTGACAATATCTCTACAAAAGTTTATGCAAAACTATTCACTATTGCTAGCCATTCAGGTAAAAATGAAGATGACTTGAAGTTGGTGTTGGCGGCTCCTCTACATTGGACCAATGAGAGCCGTGAACGCCTTGTCAAATGTGCTGAATTGGCTGGATTTGATGTGCTACAGGTCATAAGTGAGCCAGCTGCTGCATTATTAGCCTACAACATTGAAGAAACACCTGAAGATATCAATGTACTTGTATACAGACTTGGTGGATCTACATGTGATGCCTCTATTGTTAATGTGTCTGGAGGATTCATGGCTGTCCAGAAAAATGTATTTCGAACAGACCTAGGAGGCCAATGTCTTACTAAAGACCTGGCGGATTATATAGCTCAAGAGTTCAAGCAGAAGTGGAAGTTGGATCCCCAAGAAAGTCGCAGAGCTATGGGAAAATTATTGCAACATGCAGACAACTGCAAAAATGTTCTGTCTACTTTAAACTCGGCTCATGTCTTTGTTGAATCGCTGCTTGACGGAGTTGACTGGAGTCAAAATGTATCACGTGCCCGGTTTGAGAACATTATCTCTTCAAAGCTATCTGCGTATATAGAGCCGGCTCAGAAAATCATTGAAGATTTTAATGGCAAGATTCATAAAATAGTGCTTTGTGGAGGAAGTATGAAGATACCGAAACTACAATCAGCTATTGCTGGTTTACTTCCAGAGGCTGAAGTATTATCTGGTATCAATCCTGATGAAGTCATTGCCATGGGTTGTGCAAGGGAAGCAGGAATGTTACTCGAAATACCAGAATTTTCACTGAATGACATGAATACAGATGTTGAGTTCTTGGGAAAAGATATTTATTTGAAATACTTAGACCAGACAGTGCAGATTTTTAAAGAAGGCTCTCCAGCCTTTGCTCAGAACACCTGTAACATTGATGCAGGTAAAGAAAAGGATATCAGTTTTACTCTTCATGATGATCCTAATGGAGAACATTTTGCAACAGAAACCTTTAATGTAGAAAGCCTTAGTAAACCTTTTACATTGAAGGCAACACTTCAACAATCTAAAATTATGTTACAAGTAGAGTCATCTTGAAATAAAAATGTATGAAAAAGTAATCAAGTTTGTTTCTTTTTCTCCGCTACTTAGGTACTGTTCAAAGTATAAATAAATATGTATAGTTTAAAATGTTTAACAATTTTACTATGGTCTGTTAGTTTTTTCTATCTGACAAATTATAATTATGATCTACGCCAACTTCAATCAATGATAGGTATAAAGATTTTGGAAGAAGGAACTGTTCCTAAAAAACGAAGGGGAAAAGTCCTGTATTCCTCACAGCGATATTTTACAAAATAGTGATACGATAATCTAGCTATGTTATAAAACCTAATAATAAAAATAAAAAACGGTCATATTTTCGCGTCTAAATGCAGTCAGTTGATTTAATTTTAATAAATTGTTTTTATTAATAAAATTGTTTAGAAATAACAATGTAAAATCAGAAATTCCCGATACCCCACGTCATGCCTACACCTAACGAATAAAACGAATTATACTAGAAATACTTTGTAGCAATAATAATTTAGTGCCGATGACCACTATTTTACCTATAAAAAAAATTCCCGGTTTAAAATTCCCCCCTTTTATCAACAACCGGCCCTGCCTTCCGAGATGCGCTGAAATCGATTAAATTACCCGTAATCGCGTTCCGAATCACTGTCAAGTGTCAGCCATACATTTTTTTGCTTTTCTGATCGCTGACAGCGCTGAAAGTCTGATTCGGAATGCGCCCCGGAATGGAAACCGAAAATAGACTGGCATACTTGAGTGAGATTTTTGTGTGCTGCCATCTATCTTGTGGTTGCTTACAATGATAAAGTTGCGATAGCCGTATTAAAAAATGTGATGATCACGTTTTCAGACAAAAAAAAATAATAAAAATATAATCTAACTGGAGATAGCAATCTATGATTTAAAACTAAAGCATTATAATTAAATGAATACGTTACTAAAATGATATTATAATAATATGTTATTCTACATACTCTTATTGTACACTGCATAAAGTTAAACGAAAAGCCTGAATGGATGATTTTGTTGTAGTACCTACTTACTTAATAAAACCGAGAGTTTTCCTTCCTTAGATATACCATAATATGGTTATGGTCGCAATCATTTAGAAACTTATTTCATTTAGGTATATATACAAAAGAAAACTCATCTTTTTTATTGCTCTTTAATTTGAGTTTTATTAAAATAAATTATAACCCTGCATTGATTTCTCAAAGATCAACACCTTTGTTTAAAGTACATTTTAGATGGCGCTACTTTAACATCCGGCTTTAGTCTAGTTTTTTCTTTGGTTGGTGTTTCGTCTTCTTCATTCGTTTCAATCAATTCATTCATTCGTTTCCCTTTCTTTCTTCCTTCGCCCCTCCTCCCTACCCCTTGGTTGGTTGGCGGCGGGTGTGATACAAAAACAATAATATATAAAAAAAAATTAGCAGCTTAAAATTTCTGATAAAAATATGCTATTTTAGTTCATAAAAGCTAGTACCTACTATTATTTTCTAGTAAATAATTATGGATACGTATTTACTGGTGTTTTTGTGTTGTTTTTCTGTGGTATGCGCGTCCGTCAAGTCTGATGATGTTCGAAATTATTTAGGAACTCGCACACCGTACAGGTTTAGAGCCAATAAAGTTGACACGAAAATAAAATTTCCAGGTAAGCCACACCTCTCTTGACCATTACCTTTGTTGGATGTTGACATGATTCTTTTCAGCACCAGAAGTCACTCTTGTTGTTGAGCCATGTTAGCGTTTGGTGACTCTATTCTATAGCACTGAGCACAAGCTAATATTCATGAAAATGAGTCTTCTTGACTGAACTGTGCACCTACCTCCACATCATAGTAGTAGTAATAAGTTTTTCTGATAGGTAATGAAACTTTATGTTCTCAGAATGCAAAGACTCGAAAATCTGGATGATTATCCGTCACGGCACAAGACTACCGGGTACAAAGGATATCCTAGGAATGAATAGCACATTAAAAGACTTGAAATATGAAATTTTATTAGCTCATCAGCAAGGCAAAGGTATAGTAACTAAAATCCAGTCAAAGCATTTTAATTGGGAAAGAGTTGCTAGGGACCTTTTACTTTTGATCATTAAACTAACAGACACACTGTAAGTAAAACTAGTACTACTGCTCAAAATTAAGTTCAGGGTAAAGGGCTCATTGAGATTGGAATTGAATGTTAAGTTGTTCATTCATTCCCTTTTATTTTCTATGATATAAAATCCATAAATGTGAGTGAATGGTCACTTCACAATAACATGCATGCACATTCTGATAAGGTTAATTGAGTGAACCATTGTGTTAAAAGAATTGGCCAGTCTAGACTCTGCGTTAGCGGACCTAGCTGTTACCAGGGTGCGCCGCAGGGAGGCTTCTGTCATGCACCATGCAATTCAAATTCTAATTAAAACCTGCTTTTATATCTGACAAGTCTTAAATATAGATATTTACCTTTGTAAGGTACTGTACATAGGACTGCAATGGCTCGCGTTCCATAAACACTCCGCATACTGGCCATGTTATTTGTAGCTGGCTGTATGATTTGTTTTAATTTGAATTTTTTCCTGTTAAAGATCAAATAAACTTCATACAGTCGCTACTGCATACTTTGTCTCATTCTTTATCCAGGAGCAGAAGTGTGCGGCCAGTTAGAATATGGTGTAATATCAAATAGGATTGTTCTTTTTATAAAAGCTATATAGCGTTTGGTCCTAGTTATTTAAGGACGTCTTCCTCTAGTTTCGCTAATAAATATTATTTTACAGATTATCAAGTTCTTTCTATTTGTACTTAAATTAACAGCCCCACATTGGGAGCAAGTACAAAGGTTTTTAAAATTTATTCTTGCTATCATTTATTACAGGAGAACTTAATCCAGAACAGCTAACCAAGTTGAAGGAGTGGTCCACTAATTTGGATGTGGAGCAACAAAAGTTCTTGACTAGGGAAGGCCAGGACGAGATGGTGCAACTTGCTGAGCGAATGCAGAAACGATTTCCTAATGCCATCAAAAACAAATACAACAATGAAACTTTTCTGGTAAAGATTTAATAACATTAAAATTCAGTTCTTCAACAAAGTTCATTTATGTACTTACAAAATTAAGACAAACATACAGAATTGGACAGTTGAAACTTTGAAGGGATTTATCTACTTACCCTCTACTTACACCCCATATATTAAAAAATATAATCACAGAAACCAAACTTAAAATGTACATAGTATTTGAATTTTTAGTAAGTCCTGTTAAAGTCGGGCCACGTTATGAAGCGACTTTTGAAGGATGTCATTGTGACGTAAATAGTGAAGTCCCATAGTGTAATGGTTGACTTTGCCTAGTATCTAGTATTTCAGTCAGACCTTTTCATTTCTTATATTTACTTACAAAGATGCCTATTTGAAATTTATTATTTTCGTAAATAGTTACGAAAAAAAAATGATTTAGTACGTTGCTAAATTTTGTATTACAATCGGTGTTGACAATATTTTGTTATTGGAAATAATCAACATACACATTCCGTGAAGTATCACAGAATAAAATTATTTATTTGATACTATCAATGTACAGATTATAATATTTTATGAAAATATGCAGATGTCATATTAAAATTAACAGATCAATCGTTTAGAATTATAATAATATTTTTTTTTACAAAATATGCTATTAACAGAAAAAAAACATAGATACAGGTATTAAAAAAAAAGCAGCATCAGAGTCCAAAAAAGTGTAGCCACGAAAATGAAAGACTGACTGACTGAACCGAAACTTTAACAAGACTACACAGAATAACTAATTATCTTTTCTCAGAACTTTAAGTATAAAAGACGCCGATGCACCCTACACAATCGCAACCATGATAGATAACCAAATACCTATACTCAAAAGTAACTCTTGTGCGTACTCACGTTATAACTGCTATCAGGCTGGTACTGATAGTGACAACACTGGGAATTAAAAAAAAAAAATTACGACCGATGTAACTTTTACACGTCGCCCTAATATTTTTGTTATAGCTTTTTTTGAATTGTTGCGCTCACATAGCAGCTGTAATTTATCATAAAAGTAGTGTAAAATTTAAAGTTCTTTGATTATATCTAAGAAGTATGCTTTAAAAGTGCTTCTTTTCTTGTTTTTTGTTTTTACGCTGGTACAAGGTTATCGTTCTTTGGTAAGTACATGAAACTTCAAAAGTCGCTTCATAACGTGGCCCGACTTTAGTTGTCTATGTAACACTTATTAAAAAAATATCTACCTATAATATATAAATAATTCTCTTACATAAAGTTGAAAAGTCAAGCTGGTATTATGTATATGTAAAACCTGTGCCTATTTCTATCTTGTGACCAATTATCCTGTTCATGTCTGTGCTTCCTCAAAACTTCAACCACTCAATTATTTAACTTACAGTTTAAATATACAGCAACACAGAGAGCTCAACAGAGCGCTCGATCATTTACTGTAGGATTATTTGATCCTAAAAAATCACAGGATGTCCTATTCCAACCGGCAGCCAAAATTGATCCAGTGTTAAGGGTATGTATGTTAAATCCTATGTCTGCTATCCTTCCTATGCTTATCTTCTTAGTATTATAATAAATCATAGTATTATAAACGCAAAAGTATATTTTGTCTGGCTGTCTGTTATGCTTTCATGGTTACTGCTGTACCGGTTTTGATGAAGTTATATACAAAAATGGTTTGGACCCAAGGATGGACAAAGGCTACTTTTACAGCGGGAAAATGTCTCTTTTATGTTGTTGTATGAAGCGCCATCTGTCGTCCTCGCTCGGAAGTGTATCTCCTTCCGCGTTCATTTTCTGGATGAATGACTTGCATCTTGCATATCCAGGTTACTTTAATGGAGGATTTTATGACAGCTCTTATAAAGTAAAAATATCTAAATAGGACTATAGATGGCAATGACAAGGCATGCTTCAAGATTTGGCAGAATATAGACGCAAAATGCACGGCGAGGTTAAGTGATTAAAAACAATACTTGATTTAGCCTGTTAATTCCTACCTAACCAAACTGAAAATATTGTTACAAAGAGATTTTTGAATGTCCCTACAAATATTTAGTTTTTTTGGCTGACCTATGAGCCGTGTTCTTTTTTTTACAGAATCATATCTAGTCAACACCATCTATCGAACTTTTCTTCTATCTTTTTAATGTCTAAATATAATTTCATCCTTTTCTCTGGCTTATCCTACAATCAGTTGCAATTTTTCAGTTTTACAAACACTGTGACAGGTGGCTAAAGCAAGTTAAGAAAAATGCCAGTACATACGTGGAGAAAAGGGCTTTTGGGACTAGTCTTGCAATGAATAATACTTTGGAGTCTATTTCTAAGAGGTTGGGTCTAGAAAAGATACTCAGCTTAGGTTTGTAAGTTGAATAATAGTAATTTGTTGCGCACAAGTGGCTTGCTTTGCTATTTGCTACATTAAAATATTACTTGTAACTCTAAGGCAAGGTTTATACAGAAGTGGCGTGGCGAGGACGTATGGCGGAGGCGGATAGTCAAAGTAACACAATATAAACCTTAATAGTACGTAGCATAGCGTCGTTTTTGTCGTAAGGAGAATTACGCCTGCGCCTCCAGGCGACGTCCCGCCACTAGGTGATGCGCAACCGCCACTAAATGGCGCGCTGGACTCTATGCTGCATACTATTAAGGTTTGTAATGTGTTACTTCGCCTACCCGCCTCCGTCATACGTCCTCGCCACGCCACTTCTGTATAAACCATGCCGCATGCCTAATATCTCCATAAATGGCTTCAATGTACTGTTCAATGTACTGTTTGACAAGCACATTGAAGCCATTATTTCAAAGGCTACTAAGATGCTGGGATTTTTGATTCGTAACTCGAAGGAGTTTTTGAATGTTTTATATTGTTCGCTTGTCCGCAGTAATCTTGAATATGCATTACAAATATGGAACCCCCGATATGTCACGTATATTAACAGGATTGAAAATGTTCAGAAAAAAATTATGCGCTATCTGAGCTATCGTACGAAGGTTTCATTTAGTTCTGAAGTTTACACGAAGTTCTATATGAACCATCATATTTTGCCCCTGCAGTATAGGCGCTCTGTAGCAGATGTTATTTTTTTAATTAAAATAGTCCTAGGTCTCATAGACTGTCCCGAACTTCTTTCTTTAATCAATTTTAGTGTCCCTGCTCGACCCCTGCGTAATTTCAACTTACTCTCTACTCCATTTTGCAATACCAATTACAGGTCTAACACTTTCATGCTGCGTGCAAGTAAAACTTTCAACTCACTGTCTGCCGATGTTGATTTAGATTGATTTAATGTTAGTATTGAAGCTGCAAGGCGTCAGCTTACGAAGCATTTCATTACTCTCCCTGAGGCGCTAGTTTAAAAACATATTATATTTTGTGTACGTGTTCCCAGTCCTGTTCTTTTCTACCTATATTTTGTTTATGTTAATTTGCTTTTCTGGAATGACAATACATATTAAATTTTATTGTTTATGCTTAGATAGATGTAGCGTCACTTTTTGTTGTGCTGGTTAGTTTCTATCTGTGAGAACCTATTCTTGGTTACAAATTTTTTAATTTGTAATCTGTTCAACTTTAACTTTAAAAAAAAATAAGTTTACAATGGACAATAAATAACACATAAAAACAACAAATTATTTATATTTTGTTTTTAACCTTCCCACTGTTTGTATGCACTATGCATACAATGTATTAGTTAACGCAAAAACCTCTCATTTTCCAAAAGTATCATCGATTTTGTTTATTTTCATAAAAAAAAATTAGTCAGCTGGTTAGTTGTATGGAGTCTTTTTTATATTTAAAAAAAATCTAGTATAAAATTTGTTCAGATTCACAGACTGAACAACCACCGGTTTTGAGTTATTTAACACGTATTATTTATGACGTAAATAATGTAAAAATAATACGCTTAAATTGGGCATTATTTACATTACGAATTCTTAAAAACCATATAATATATTTATTTTTTATGTAGCCGTATTTGTGTCCCACTGCTGGGCAAAGGCCTCCCCTCGCTTTCGCCAACTGTCTCGATCTTGAGCCTCCAGATGCCAAGCCTTGTGGAAACTGTCAATGTCGTCTCGCCATCGTCTCCGAGGTCGGCCTCGACGGCGACGACCATCCTCCGGCACCCATTCCATGGCTATTCTAGCCCACCTATCTGGGTGTATGCGGCAGACATGTCCTGCCCAATCCCACTTCAGCTTTGCGGACTTTTGTCCAACATCTTGGATACCAGTTTTGGAGCGTAGTTCTGTATTTCGAATACGGTCTATTCTTTTTACTCTCAGAATGCTACGCTCCATGGCACGTTGGCAAACCTTGAGTCTGGACTTTTGCGCTTCTGTCAAAGACCATGTTTGTGCACCATAAGTTAAGATGGGCAATATAGACATGTCGACCAATTTCCGCTTTAGTGATAGCGGGTCGCCCTGCTTGACACCTCGGCGTATTTGAAATAATGGTCCTGGATTCTGCATATAATAATATGTAGTTAAATTTTCTACTAATTTTTGTATAGAAGTTATATACCGTGGTAATCTTGTAATTATCCTTTTACAGTGTTTTGATATTACTGGAACAATATGATTTTAATAATAAATAAAAAGCCAAGATAAAAAGTAATCAAATGCTCCGATGAATGGGGGATTTTTGACAGCTCTTTAAAAAATATAAATAATAAGTTCTAATTAAGACGATAGATGGCGCCAGGTGTACTTCGTGGATACTTTTTTTTAAATCCTTTTATGGCCCTGGGTGACTCGCCGGATTTCTTCGGATCCACGAATCTTCAACGTCATCTACCGAAGTTTCGTGAACTATTTTTTTTTATTGGCTGTCGGAAAATCGCCCATTGAATACTACTGTACATACCATTTGCTTTTTTATGACCAGTAGTTAAATTAATAACATTTACCTAGTGTACAACAGATCATTAATCTATAATAATTATTGAATTTCAGAGACAGCGGTTTTAATGTATAAGATTTGTGGCTTCGAGTCTTCGTGGAGCAGACACCAGATGTCGCCCTGGTGTTATGGCTTTGACAAGGACAGTGCTGAGGTATTTTCTATGCTATCTACGTAATTAATACCAAATAAATCTGTTAACATAACAGCTATTGTGCTGAGGCAAGGCACTGGCCTTTTCTTCCCAAATGGGATGCTAATTGTAATAAGCATTGTTTTTAACCATATTTCATTTGTTAATAGCATTTAATTTTTATTTAAACATTTATCGTACACAATAAACAAGAAAATGACAATAACACGGCATGCTTATTTCTAAAGAAATATATAACCCAATTTTTTAATTTAAATTTAATAAGACATGGACAGGCATAGACAGATACGATGTCACATAAACTAAAAAACAAAGTTTTTCTGGACACCGCAGGTCGTCAGTAGATTTCTGGGTGTTTACACTATATAATCTGCACAATATGATGGATAGTAATTTCTTTTACTGCCTAGGTACTACCTTCTTTATAGATTAAATACAAAAAATACTAAATATATTTTATTTGTTTTTATAAAACTCAAAAAACGGACACTGAAGTATGAATGCAGTTTAAAGTTGACGGCTCCGTAGCCTAGGTGGTAGTGTATCTGCCTCCGACGCACAGGGTCGCGGGTTCGAATCGCGCCCAGGGCAAACATTTGTGTGATGAGACTTGTGTCTGGTTGTTGTTTATCTATATATGTATGTATTTATCTATTTAAGTAATGTACATCAGCTGTCTGGTACCCATAGTACAAGCTCTGCTTAGTTTGGGATCACATGGCCGTGTGTGAAGATGTTCCCACATATTTATTTATTTAAATGCTGCTACTGGACACATTAATTAATTATAATAATAAATAATAATAATAATAATTTATTTATTAAATTTTACAGTAATTTTGTCATTAAAACTTATGATCTATATACATTCAGTTCAATTCGTACAGCGCTGACTGAGTACATAAAATCTCTTTCTAATTTTATTAATTCCTATAGCACAATGTACACAAAATTTCGGACAATGATGATGAACATTTGTTTCAGAAACTGGAATATTACCACGACCTGGAGCACTATTGGATGGATGGCTACGGATACGACCTGACGTATCGACAAGCCTGTTTGTCGATCAAGAACATGTTTGAAAGCTTTAGGTATAATAAATGTTGTAATTAAAACATAGGTATTACTTTTCAAAAGTGTAAGGGCCTCAAACCTACCTTGGGTCGGGCCACACTGATCGACGGCGATCGACGGTTTGCCTATACAAATCGCGCGCGATTACGTTGGACTGTTTTTAAATGGAGCTTTTTTGGTGTTTGTTTGGAGGCTGAGCGTCGGATTTGAAAAGAAAGAAAGAAAAACCATTTATTTATGCTTAGTTATTTTAGTAAATCACTATAATTACATATTTTGTTTGACATAACCACGGAGACAAATACAAAGAGGAGCTGCCCTAAGACGTTTTCTATATGATAGCGGGGGTCGCCATTGGGAGGGGGTGCGGGGAGATGAAGTTCTGCTAACCATCTAGCGGTCAATAGCAAAACTAGCTTTGCAGCTAGACACTAATGAACCGAACTTAATTTTGCTATTACACACAAGATGGTTCTGTTCGTTAGTTCGTTACGCTGTATAATATTGCCAGGCAAGTGAAAAAACAGAAAAATCGGACCATTTTTTTTAAATTGATCTCTCTCTTCTTTTTGTATTATGTAGTCGTTTTTATTGTAGGATTACCTTATATGAGCAATTGTGATATACAGGATGGCTCATTTAGATGGGTCAGTATGGGTAACTCTGAAACTATAAGACATAAAAAGATCTGATAAGAAGATCTCTTAATTATCCTGTAAATTTAAGTGTGCAATAAAGAATATACATAAAAAGATCTGTTCAATTTTGACACGGGATTTCACGTAAGTCCTTTATCATCATCACTTACTTACTACCAAGTATAAGGAAACATCCTTGCCCAAAATGTGATATTTTGATGCCATGTATACAATTATAAATATTGAGTAAGTTCATCAATATTATCTGCATTAGTTAATTGTATGCTACAAAAATAAATATTTTATACAAATATATATTTTTAGATTCCATATCTGGCCACCCAGAGCTTACTATACAAAATACATGAATGAATGAGCATGAATGAAACAGGTCATATTATAGGTCATGTCATATTATTAGGTCTTCTACAGTCAAGAAGTTATTCTACTTGACGATAGATGGCTATCGCCGAACTTTCTCGAAGGAATAAATTACGAGCATTAAAAAATACATACGAGTGGAATTATGTCTTTTTTTCGTTAGAAATAGTTGTATTACTCGTACTGTTGCACGATACAACACAGCTCATAATTTTTGCGTCACTAATTTCAATTAAAATGGTTGTAATCAACCCAAGTCATATTCGTGTCGTATCCATAAAATCCAAAGTAACACTGACAGAAGCGACGCCTGGTGGTTAATAGCTAGTAGTAAGAGTACTTAGTCCGCTATGAGACGGGCCTAAGTTGCTTGTGGCACCTCCTCTTTGTATTTGTCTCCGTGGACAGAACCACGGAGACAGTATTTGTCTCCGTGGACATAACACAAATTTTTGAATCTGTGTTCTTTTAACATTGTTTTATCAACTTGTATGGAACCAATCTGATTCTGGGAAGTAAATTTAACCTAATATTAGTTATTACTTTCTCTCGTCTCGTTGATCATTGAGTCAGGAGCAGAATGATGGAATTCTTCAATAGCTACTAGTAAATCCCTATGGTTTTGCCGCCGTGTGGTGACGGCAGAGTAGAATACATTTGTCACCAACCCCTGTTCTTCCCATGGGTGTCGTAAGAGGCGACTTAGGGACTACACATTGAACAGGGAACGGGCAGCAGCGCTCTCTGATACAGTAACCTTTTAATCTGCGATCTCCAACCCGCCTGCCAAGCGTGGAGATTATGGCAAAACCCTCCACTTAAGTGGAGGAGGCTCATAGTCCAGCAGTGGACTCTAATGGGCCGTTGATGTTGATGAAATCCCTATGGTTTTAGCTACTTAGGGTTTTATAGTTTTTTAACCTATAAACCTATTATGTTTTTCAGAAACAAATCAGCTCCCACCGCGTCATTCTTATTCGCGCATTCAGGCACGCTGCTAAAGGTGTACGCGCACCTGCAGCTGTTCAAGCCGGCCGCCCCGCTGCGCGCCGACCTCCTGCAGCGGGACCGCCAGTGGAAGGCTTCACTCATCGACTGCTTCGCTGCCAACCTCGCCTTTGTGTTGTTCAAGTAAGTAACTCTCGCGCTGCTAAAGTTCACTGCTAACCTCGTTACATTTCGCTGCTAAAGTCCACTAATTGCGACGAATGACTGTTTTTTATTTTGTTTCATTTATTCAACCGATATCTGAGGTTAAGTTCCGTGTCGTTAATCAAATTACAATAATTATAAAATGTAATCTAAAATTGGCACTTCCAGATGCAAGCAAGGTGACCACGTGTTGACCCTACATCAAGAGAGAATCATCAAACTGCCCATGTGCGAGAAAGAGTTATGTCCGCTCAACCACTTAGTTAAACATTTCCATGACTCCATTTACAACTGTAATTACTCCGATATGTGCAGTTTGGACAATGATCACGCCGAGATACAATGATATCAACTAACTAATTTGAAAGCGGGTATGCGTAGTAATTTGTGCCGGTACTTTCACTGGCTTCCAAACAGTTTAATCTTAAGGCTGATGTAATTATCTTAGTCTTTAGCAGAGCGTAAGAAAAAATCCTTTTTAGAAACGTGTAAACGGTTGCTTTGAGTGAATTAGTACCACCCGCTTTAGTAAGGTTCTATGTAGTTACTAAAACTCAAATAAAGCACTTTTATAAAGGCTAAGATAACGTAAATCAGCTTTAGATATTAGTACAGACCATTTCACGTAAAAATAAGGAGATGTGTTTCATTGATTTGACAGTCGTGCACCAAAGTTTATTTGACGATTATAAATAGGAAAGTGCTTTCGTATGCCATTGTCTTAAACCACAATAATAGACGTTTCAACACTTCGTCCAGTGTTTTTTAATGTGAAAAAATAAAATAAAATAAATATTGGCAGACATCTCACACACGGCCATCCAATCCCAAACTAAGGAAAGCTTGTCCTATATATCAGAGAGCTGATATATATTACTTATATAGATAAATGCATACAACATCCAGACAAGGCAAAAACAAGTGCTCATCACACGTACGCTTGCCCTGGGCGGGATTCGAACCCGCGACCCTGTGCTTCGTAGGTAGGCGTACTACCAACTAAGCTTCGGGGCCGTCCGTATGTAAAACGAACTGTAGAGTTATTTGGGAGAGTTTATTAATTTAAAACGCCTAGAAGTTATTGGCCTCGATTCGGGATGTCACGCTCTAATCCTTAATTTAAGTTAGCCCGTCCTTTTTACCTTTTAAATATTGAAAAGGGACAGGAGATGGCCATCCTAATATTAGAGCTGTCAAACATCGAATTTGAACCTTATGGCCGTGTCGATTGCACAATTTTAGGGAGCACTTAAAACAAGCGACTTAAAAATCTCTTAAACTGACAGCTGTGCCCTTATTTTAGGTTATCATTCGTTCATCACCTCGCTTTCATTGGTCATAAAAACGAAAAGGGTAGCTGGATTTTAAAATTAGAATTAGAGCATGACATCCCGAATCGAGGCCAATGTGTACTCTCTTAGAGATAACATGAATCGGCCTTAAATTGGCAAGGATAGTATGCTATTCGTTAGCTAAATACAGCAAGATCTTAGCTTAGTCCATAAACTGAACAAACTTTTGAATAAATCCTTTTGAAAAATGCAAATTGACACGGTCAGTCAGTTTTTATGAAGGCTGAAAATTTATTTTTAATTTTAATAAGACGGGGCGGGGCTACTATTTACCTAAGGCGTGTGTACTTGCTGCTTAATTAGATAAACCTATCGTTATGAAAAAAGTAAATAATACACTTTTTAATTAAGTCAATGTTATAGGTGCTCTTTTTCTTGTATCAAAGTGGTCGTCAATTTTCTTGTAACACTTTCAACGATGTAATTTAGTGATGTACTGACTGGATTGACATTCTAAATAAAAAAAATACAATAATTGACATTCGCATCTGTTGTTTCTTGTCGGAATCAACTAAGTTCCAATACAATAGCGTATTCAGTGTAGGCCCATTTAGACCGTTTGGACTGTAGAGTGGACAAGTGCTTGGAAAAGTGGACTGAACGCTTTTCGTTTTTCCGGAACTTTTAAGTGACAGGAGATAATTATTTTAACAAATTATAAACTTAGAAAAACTTTGATAATTTGACGGCACTAAAATAAGCTACGATATTCATCTGCTGTCCCTTATTTTTCTTTAAAAAGTGTAAAGAAATTAACGATCTCAAGTTAAAGTTTAATGTGGATATTTCTATTGCTATCATTTCTCAAGCAAATACTGATTAGAGACTATAATTACAATTCTATATCGCTTGTTCAAGCTACCTAGTACTATAATAACATATAAATTATAAAAAAATGTAAACTTGTATTTTGAGAGAAAAAGTCTGTTGTTTGTTAAATGTGTCACGATGATGATGATGATGATGATGAAGTATTTAATTGCATAAATAATGCATAGAAATATAAGTTTTTACAAACTAAAATGCAGGAAAATTAATAAATGTGATATATTAAAAATAAAGAACTGTTTTATTTATAACTAGCTGTCCGCCCGCGGCTACGCTCGCGTTATGTAAGATTTTCCCGTAATATAATAAGACATTTTCACGTAAAAAGTATCCTATGTGGTAAACCAGGGAACAAACTACCTCCATTGTAAATTTCGTCCTAATCCGTTGAGTACTTAAGGGGCTACCTGCGCACTAGCGCCACTACGAAAAAAAATCACAACTCCGAAAAAACTAAATATATTAAAAAAGTGGACGATCATTTTAAAGTGTATGTAGGTACTTTAGTATTTTTAGAAATACCGAATTTTATAAAATCTTATACGGTGTAGTAAGAGATAGCGAAAGTGCTAAAAACGGCCGTTATTAGCACTTTCGCTATCTGTTACTACAATTAACAATAGATAGCTGAATTTATCAATTCTAAAAATACAACAAGACTAATGAAACAATTTGATCGTTCATATTTTTGATATTTTGTGTTTTCACTAAGTTATGATTTTTTATCCAAGTGGCGCTAGTGTTCACATAGGGTACCTTAAGACGTAAAAGCAGAACAAACATCCAAACATATTTTCACATTTAGTGTGATAAAATAACGGATAAAGCTGGTTTCCCACCACATACCAATGTGTTACATTACAATTCATATTACGTTTATTATATTACACTTCTCATCAAAAAAATCGAAACACCTTGCAAGTTTGTTTTGTAAGGAATAACAGAAAAATGTGTATATTTAGGAATACACACACAATATACATCTTGATCAACGGCCATACTTTTCAACAAAACAATACAAGACATTTTTCTGTTATTCCTTACAAAACATAAACTTGCAAGGTGTTTCGATTTTTTTGATGAGAAGTTTATTCGACGAGGGCAGAACGCTCCGACCGCTACACGTAGTACACGTAGGCTGCATACAATACTACTAAAATACCGTAGCTGAAATCCCAATTTGTCCGAGGGAGAAAAGTCCAGGTAAGTTTGGATTTTTTATGGTACCTAAACCGTAGCAATTAGCTACGCCGTAGAGGATCTGCTACGGTACCTTTTAGCAACCGTGACTTCAGATCATCATCGTATCGTGTCGATTGTTCTTTTCTATTTTCTTCTATAAATTTAACACTCAGCTACGTCATAGAGATGCTGCTACGCTGTTGTAGAGGTTTGCTACGCCGTAGTAATTATGATCATTATTAGTTTTTCCATAGGTCGCTGGTTCATATCCGGCTCGAAGGACCAATATTAAGGGATCAGTGTGTGTGTATGTTGTTGTTTAATTTAAACCACCATTTCACTTAAATGTTTATTTGTCACTAATCGACATATAAAAATAATGTTATAAAATGTTAATTGAATGTACGCCCGCTCCGCGGTGTGTGGAAAAGTGCACTAAAGCTAATTTACGGTGTTCGGTTGCATCGCACCGAACAGTAATGTATTACATATAAAGAACTGTTCTCGGTGGGGACGTATATAGGCTGTTGATGATGATGATGATGATTTTTTTTTCTATTCTAGCCAATCTTACTTCGTCATAACTTTGTAGGTTGTAATGTCAACGACCGACCTTAAATAAATCCTAAACTAATCTTGGTGGAGTAATATTGCATTTTCTACGCAGATTGTTTAGTTTAGTGGCCAAAACCGTAGCAATTAGCTACGCCGCGCCGTAGAGGTGCTGCTACGCCACCGCCGCCGCCGCAGCAGGTTTGCTTCATTACAATCAGGCCATTTTTATCAACCACTGCTGCTTATTTATCAAAATCGTCGTGTCAACGGCCTACCTCAGAAACCTAAGTGACCCGCTCAGGCAGAGTCCTTGAGCCGCCAAAGGCCTACAATGTGGCAAAGGCCACAATGGCTTTTAGCGGCAATGCGGGCAAGAGGGTGAGATATGAGTCATAAAAGTGAGCCATCAATTATTTTAAAGCTTAATTATTTTAGTAAGTATAATTTACCAGTTTTCATACATAACATGTGCCCGTCGATATAATTTTCCCTAATTTCCTTTACGAAACGCTTTGGCGTGCAATCTGACCTATTTCCGAAACTCGTCTGATTTTGATGAGATTATCGTGTGTGCTCAATAAAGGGCCTCGATAATCTTGTTACTCGTATTTTGATTTCTGGGGGCCATTTCACGAAGCTACAAGTTACAAATTACAAGTACAATTCGATGTACATTACGTAGTCAATGAGTTAAACGATAAGGACTTACAGTTTAGGCGAATTGGCTACGCAATGAATATCAAATTGTAACTTGTTACTTGTAAATTGTTGCTTCGTGAAACGGGGCCCTGTAAATCAAGTAAAGTAGGCGTTTAAATACATTGGGGCTGATTCGGGGTTTTACATTCAAATCCTTAATTTAAGTTCCTCCGTCTATTTTACCTCAGAAGATTACAAAAAGGCATAAGAGAGGGGTAAATATCGACACGTAGATTCATTGAGTCATTGTTCAATTTTGGAACGAACGAAAGTTGTGAAAGTAGGTAGTGTAGTTAATTCACGTGAGTTAATTCATCTAGGTGCATGAAAAATTCTAAGACTACAAGACAAATTTGTAACATGATTTATGTGCTAATTTTAGTATTTTTAATCTAATGCCTAACGGACAACTTAACAAAAATACATCTTCGCCATTTTATAGATTCTCATTCATTCAGAATATCACTCGCTCATCTTTTTTTTTATGGTCATAAAAACGTAAAGTCTAACTGGACCTACCTGTAAGTAAATTAGAGCATGACTTCCCGAATCGGAGTCATTCCTTCTAACAGAATATTCTACTATAGAAACCCTTCGTTACTTCATTCTATCAATCCCTAAAACCTCAAACAGATAACAGCAGTTGACCCATATCCTGTGCGGATGACATGAAAAATACAGGCTGTTTTGACACCGCTCGGACCCGACCAGAACCCTTAACGACCACATCCCTGCGACTGACCCTCCATAAAGCATCGTAGGGTCGCTACCAAATGCGGTATTTGTTGGACAAACGTGTGCCGCTTTAGATGGTTTTCTTTATTTCTGTCTCTCTGTATGTGGACCGCATATCCAGCTATATATTTTTGTTTGTAACTAGATGTTAGTTTATTACCAACGCGCAAGATACCCCGGTGTATTAGCTTGATGACGTCCACTCCACTGTACTATCGACCAATTTGTTTGTTTGTATGATCCATATTCGTTTGAAATCGTCTAAACAATAAACAGACGTCAAACTCAAAACTCAAACTCAAAATATTTATTTGCATTTGTCACACAGAGATTTGTCATTATACCTAACAATTACTCTATTGTACAATGACGCCCTGTTAGAGCACAGCAAACATGACATTAATTATAAGAACTATCTTAAACTTACAACATACTTTAGAAATGTACATAGTCTTTCATACTTTTAATGTAACTTAATTATTAGTTTTTATTATTTGGCAAGTCAATGGACCTTTGGAGCATCTTTATTTCCATTTAGGTGACTGACTGAAATGAAATGAATAGTTTATTAACTTTTGTATGTTACATACATCTCTTAGTTTCGTCATTACAGTTTTTGGGTGAGCACTACACGATGTGCGGACTCTGTGGAGAAGAACTCTCCAAAAAAACTCCACATGAGTCACATCTTTTGCGTTTCTTTTTTATAATAATATATAGGTGGTCATTTACAAGACTGCACTTATAACGCGTTTAGATCTGGCTAATTGCAAAGTCTAATTCGAATTACATTGCTGTCTTTGGGCCGTACTTGGGATGGGAATTAATACTAAAACAGCAATGACCGGTAGTTAGCATAATATTATCCGTCATTTTAACAGTGTAAAGCGTGCTATAGTAGTATTGAGCGCAAAAAATGAGTTACTCAGAATATTATTCTTGCAAGAATTATCTTATACTAGCGATCCGCCCGCGGCTACGCTCGCGTTATGTAAGATTTTCCCGTGCATGGAAATAAGACCTTTTCCCGTAAAAAGTACCTTTTGTGTTGATCTAGGGTACAAACTATCTCAATTCCGAATTTCATCCAAATCCGTTCAGTAGTTAATGCGTGAAAGCGGTACAAACATCCAAACATCTAAACATCCAAATATATTTTCACATTTTATAATATTAGTGTGTGATTAGTGTGTGTGTGTAGGTAACGTCATTGTTTTGATTTGTTAAATCCTACGCAAGTTTGTAAAACGAGATTCAAATTCCATTATATTTTCTAAGAATTTGGAAATTATGCGTGGGAATATTTACTTACACATTTAATCACCTGATGGAAAGAATAGTAAAAAAATGGTAGTCCGCGTGCAAGATACGTGGAACCTTTGTTTTAAAGTATTTCTTCATATACGTATCCATAAATTATAATGAAAGGTAGGGTAGGCTCGAGCCCTTCTGTGGGGACGTGAACTGTTGGTGATGATTTTGGCCGCGTTCCGATTTGCGCTGACAGCACTTTGAGTACCCAAAACCGCGTACCGAATCACTGTCATTGGGATTACGGCAGCCATTGTGACGTCACGGATTGCGTCATGACCGCCGCCATCTTTCGCTAACGGCGCCCATGCTCCAGAGCAAAATTCACGTAAGCGTAATGTCAAATTCGACTTTGACATATTGTGTATTTATTTTAAAAGTTAAATGTTTAATGTTTAAATGTAAAACTAACGTGTCTTATATTTATTTGGTTGAACAAAATTAAAAACACGTTATTCAATTATGAAATTACTGAAATATTTTAAATCAATCAGTTTTGTAGGTTTGGGTTGCCAGATGTTCGATAGTAAAAGTATCGAGTAGAGTAGGTTATGTATATATTACGATAGTTTTGACTCAGGCACATACATACATAAGATAATATCATAGGCAATCTGATAAAATATAAATATAAATATCAAACATTCTTTTTTGTATTTTTTTAATTTCATGTGCCTATTTACATCTCCATTTTTAAAAATTCGCATACCTTTTCTTATTTTGGGTACTAGCCATGCGAAAAGTGCTGTTTTCACAGCTGTACGATACTTTTTTTAATACGTATAATAATTTAGAATTTTGCCAGTTTTGGTACGGTAATCAACATCTGGCAAGACTGAGTTATAAGCAGTTTCAGCGCGCTCAAACGCCGTTCCGTTTTGATTTCGCTCATGAGCCGTATTATCGCGATTTCTGAATCGGTACGCGAGTAATCGCTGTCAGTACTTTGAGCCGTGAAATCTGATTCGGAATACAGCCTTTGTCTCCGTGGTGATGATATAGAAAAGTGACCCTCGTATTTAGCATGACAGAAATTAAACCAAGTGTAGGTATTCCGTATTGTTATGGTTTAGTCGAGCGGGTAGCATGTACTGCAATAAAATTGTCAACATCGGTGGTCGTGGCACAACATTGTACGAAGATACATGCTAAAATTTTCTAGATGATGTAGTAACACAAAAACATTAATAATAAATAAATAAAATAAAATAAACATCTTTTATTTCAGACTAATATTGTCAAAAGTAACACTTAATGAATAACACTCGTATTACAACGTTTTAGTCGGTGAGCTCTTCTCCACAGATTCCGCCATTGTGTTAGTGAACTCACCCAAAAAAATGTAATGACGGATCTAAGTGATGTAATAACATCCTATGGAAATAAATTATTTTGACTTTGACTTTGACTTTATAAAAAGGAGGGGGGGGGTCACCTAAAAGTTTTTACAAAAAACACTGTGAAATAGGCGTCGGAGGAGGTGAGGAAGTAAGCGGGCGGGTGAATTCAATGCCACCAACATGACGACTTTGACAGCTCGAAGCGCACAGTTAAAATAATTGAGTTATATTAGGTCCTTACATATGAAATTGGCGTTTTGTCGTACTGGCCACTTTGATCACAAATTTCTCCTATTTGGTTAGGAATTCGAAATTCAAATTTATACAGCTATTTCCACATGTAGTTGTGTTTCGTAAACCGTCATTCATTTGTTTTTTTACTTATCTTTTTTCTGTTTGCATCGCTCGATTTACAAAATGGAAAATTTGAAATATCGCGTTATTTACGAGTACGAGTTCCACCGTGGCACCAGTGCTGCGGAAACGGCTCGAAGGGTTAATGATGTGTATGGCGGTTGTGTCGCAAAAGAAAACACAGTGCGTTTTTGGTTCCAACGTTTTCGTTCTGAAAATTTCGACCTGCAAAACAAGCCCCGTGGACGGCCGGAGACCCAAGTTGATAATGAAGCATTGAAGGCTATTGTGGAAGCGGATCCATCGCAAACCACGTCCGAGTTAGCTGCAGGCTTCGGTGTTAGTGATAAAACTGTTTTAATCCACTTGAAGCAAATTGGGAAGATTAAAAAACTTGAAAGGTGGGTTCCTCACGAATTGAGTGAAGCAAACCGGCAAACGCGCGTCAACTGCTGCGTTACATTACTTGACCGGCACAATAACGAAGGGATTTTAAATCGAATCATTACCTGTGATGAAAAGTGGATTCTCTACGATAATCGGAAGCGCTCATCGCAATGGCTGGACCCTGGCAAGCCAGCCAAAGCCTGCTCCAAGCGAAAATTGACCAATAAAAAGTTACTTGTAAGCGTTTGGTGGACTAGCGCCGGTGTCGTTCATTACAGTTTTCTCAAATCTGGCCAGACGATTACGGCAGATGACTATTGTCAGCAATTGCAAACCATGATGGAAAAGCTAGCTGGTAAACAACCGAGGCTGGTCAATCGCTCTACGCCACTGCTGCTTCACGACAACGCTAGACCACACACTGCACAACAGACGGCTAGCAAATTAGAAGAGCTTCAATTGGAATGTCTAAGGCATCCACCGTACTCCCCGGACCTTGCTCCAACAGATTACCATTTTTTTCGAAATTTGGATAACTTCTTGCAAGGGAAAAAATTCAACTCAGATGGGGCAGTCCAAATCGCCTTCAAAGATTTTATTGATTCCCGTCCGAATGGTTTTTTTAGTAAAGGGATCAATGAACTACCTATGAGATGGCAAAAGTGCATAGATTACAATGGCTCATACTTTGATTAAATAAATATACTATATAAAAATTTTTCGACTTTTTGTTCCTCCCATACAAAACGCCAATTTCATATGTAAGGACCTAATACTTATCTTTTCTTTTCAGCTTTTATAAATCAAGTCTTAGGTAAAACAGACTTTGTATTTTTATTTTTCATCAAAGAGTATAGGTACGCTCGTAATAGTAGGTCTTAAAAATATTATTATCTCTATAAACCTGTGGACATGAAATAAGATAAGTTACGTAAACTATATTGTTCTCTTAGAATCATGCTGCTCCAGTTAAGACTTAAAAATTGTTGTGTTGGTGAGTAAAGTATAAAACAAGAGTACTTTGGTATTTTGTAACAACGCAACCCTTTATTTTATACTAGGGGTTCGCTCGTGGCTACGCTCGCGATGTGTAAGATTTTCCCGTGGGAATAGGTAAGGCTTTTTCCCGTAAAAGTATCCTATGTGTTAATCCAGAGTACAAACTATCTCTATTCCAAATTTCTAATCCGTTCAGTAGTTTTCGCGTGAAAGAGTACATCCATAACATACAAACTTTAATATTAAACTTTAATATATAATAACAATAATATTATGCATTTTTCATGTCTCATCATCACCTTCAGAAATCAGATAGTTTAAATTCAAATCTCCCTCCCGATCAGAAGGTCTAAGCAGCAAAACGTCCAACAACGCGAAACGTCTAATGAGCAGTAAGCCTAATTAGGAAAAGGTCCATGTAGCAAAACGTCCAACTCTCAGAAGGTCTGTATAGCTGAACGTCCATTTCGCAAATCGTCACAATCTCAAAATATCTGGATACTTCAATACTTTTATGATGTCAAAGTTAATAAAGGGCAAGTAAACCTTGTCTATGATTGGTATGTTCGCTATAATATTTTTAATAATCGTTTCCTCGTTTTTATGTAACTTATCATGATCTGTGGCGATGTGCAAATCGCACCATGCCAACGGAAAAAAAAAGTTTACGCTCACTGTGGACTGCGGACAAGAACGGCTGAAGGCTTTCTGTAGATATTTGGTACAAACAAGACCTTCTTTCGGGCGCGGGTAAGAGGGCCTTATCTGTAAGCAAGCAGTAAGTGCTAATATTACACCCTGTACTTTTATTACCCGCCGTTTGCGGCCTGTCGAACTCCAACCGAATATTTTAAAGACGCGGCGGGAACCAATCGGCGTTGTATTTCCATCTCATGAATGTGAAATTACATCTCGAACAAAAGATTTACAGGGGGCCGTTTCACGAATCTACGAGTTACAAATTACAAGTACGATTTGATGTACATTGCGGAAACAGTGAGATAAAACGATAAAATCCTACAGTTTAGGTGAACTGACCACGCAATGAATTTTAAATTGTAATTTGGTGAGCGGGCCCAGGTCGCTAGCTCAGTGAATTTTATTTATAGGGCGGCGTCGTCGTCGTCGCGGAGAAATTCAATATTACATTTTCTCCTAACACCGTGACGCAAAGAGGAATTATACTCAAGTTGTAAAAAAGATTATTAATGCTGCTGCCGATTTTTATGTTTTATTTTTAGTTTCTATATAAAATTATGATGATTATTTAATCACTCAACCACGGCACTCTCACGGCATGAGTGGACAACGGGAAAGGATAATTTTCTAAAATGTCTCCCCGCTGTCCAAGTTAACGCGAACAAAATAACGTGGAAAGTCGGAATAGATCTATAATAGGAGAAGTGTAAAATAAAAGTAAAAATTGCCGTCTAACTCTTCAAAATTGGTCCTACAATAATCTCTTCGATGGTGACAGAATATCAGTGCTTCTAGTAACTAAGTACATACGTCATGACCATGTGGTTACCGGTGGCAATATGCTTAGTAGCTTGCTATCATTTATTACGAAGTATTTGGAATGTAAATTTGTACTGTGTGATTTGGTTTTTCTTTCTTTCTAATATTGTACGAAGTACGACGAAATGGATCAGAGCAAAATCAAAGAAAAGGATCACAGCAAAATCGATTACATACGGAACAATTAAACAAACATTTTTTTCCCCTAACGGACCTATTCTTGAACAATTAAACAAACGTAACATGAAACCGCATGAACACAAATTAGGTACCATAATTTATTACGTCAACTTATTTCACCAGTAGCGCCCCAAAAACGTAACATACGGTTTTGTCCCAGGATCGGGAGTTGGTAATATAAAATGTTCACGTAGGCTCGTAACTCTAAAAGTACCGAACGTCATAATCCCAAAAGAAAAAAAATATAAGTCCAAACAGACACGAACGACTTGGCCCCACGTGTAATAACACCATAACAACAGGACTACTCACGACACACGGATGGTCGTTACAAATAAAAACGTAGTACGTTAAAAAAACCACATCAAATAGGATCTCCACAGCATACGGTTCTTCTTGAATGAAATGAATACTTTATTAACTTTTGGATGTTACAGTTTCGTCATTACATTTTTTTTGGGTGAGTTCACTACACGATGTGCGGACTCTGTTACCCGACCTTCATCGTCGGTCCGTCTTGTTCATCTTATGCTTACCCACGCAACGTCTTCCGGTGCATGGTGGCCATTCGAGAACTTTTCAGTCGAAGCGTCCGTCAGTTCTCCGTGCAATCTGCCCCGCCCAACATGGGCTCATACGAGGAAGTGTAATTAGCTTCTGCGGGGTAGCTAGTCAAATACAAACCTAACAAGCTTCCAGGGAGAGCTCATAATATTCAAGAAAGACCCAGGAAATGAACAGTACGTCTTGTCTGCAAATCATGTTGCCAACTTTAATAACATAATAACACAGGTAATTTAGGTCAGGAACGAATGTAAATCTCTCGTAAATACGGTGTTCAGCGAACGTCATGGTTTACGACACATTAAAATTAATACAGCATACAAAATTGCCTTGTTTCCTTTTAGATGGTGATCCAGGTTCATGGAGATGGATATATGATCGTCCATAATGGAGATGATGGTCGGTTTATTATGGTATTCATGGATCAAGGTAAAAAGGAGTAAAGATAACTGCCATGAGCCACTAGTTCCACATTTGTACTTTTAGTTGTTGTCATCGAGGGTCCCACCACGACTACGATGCGAAAACACGCAACAAATAATTATAATAATAAGATGTCGTGAGGATCTGGAACCAAGAAAAAGTATATGTCGTGCCTGTTGTCCTCGCAACCACGGGTGTGATACCCAATCATCTGCACAAGAGTCTGAAATTAATAGACCTCTTTACATCTCCCTTCAAAAAGCTGCCATTTTAAACACATGCAGGATAGTGAGAAAGTTCATGCAAATCGACGATAATGAAACAACAGCACCTCATAGTCAGAATACTTAATAAATAATTACACACCACACTCTGCACTTACTTGGTTTTGGCCCGTAAGTGTAGTTTTTGCCAGCTTTGAGCTGAGATAAATAAGATTTTGAAAAAAAAAAAAAAAAATTAGAATGTTATTTGTTTCTGTTCATTAGTTGTAGGCTAACCAATCCTTGTCTTGAAATCCGCGTCTCGGGAAACGTAGTGTGGGACGCCCCCCTGCCAGGTGGACTGATGACCTGAAGAAGGTCGCTGGTGGTGGCTGGATTAGGGAAGCGGTGATCGTGCGCTTTGGCGTACCCTTCGGGAGGCCTACGTCCAGCAGTGGACTGCAATAGGCTGATTGATTGATTGAACCAATCCTTGCATATTGAAAGCAACAAAAACATCCATTGGTACTAAAAAAAAATTGACCAAGAACATTAATTCGTATACTCCAAATTCTATTTAGTTTAATTATGTTTTCATTGATTTTCAGGTAACAAAGTTTTTCTCCAAAAATAGTTACAAAACCTTTCTTCTTCATTATGGGATCTACCCGAATAAAAATTGCGATTGAATCTCCGAGTACCGTTCCGAATTCGTAAGTAGTCTGTGGTAAAGTGAGTCAAATCAACGCCCACGCACACAAACATGCTCAAACTGTAGACTAGGATAACCAATAACACGTAAAATTATACCTTCGGATAATAATATTGTCTATATTATTGGCCAATATTGAACTTGCGATAGATGTTTTTTTTTGCACAGCAAGATACAAATTGGCTATGAAATTGTAATGACCGTACTTATTGGACTGCTAAATTGATATCAAATTGTAGGGGGCATTTTTCTTTAGTTTAAAGAATTTCGGCGGATTTTTCTTTAGTTTAGAATGAGATTCGATAAGAAACAGTTTTTTTTTTTAATTAGTTACCCTAATTCAAGGTAGGCTTGGTTTTTTGGAGGCACATTATGAACTGATAACACCTTGTTTTATGTTCCGTGGATAACACTAATAAAACCAACAAGATAAATCAAAACTTCGATGCTAGTATATCAAATACTAATATTATTATTTTATAAAGTTGCCTAGAACCAATTATTAACGCTATTTACCATATTCTATCTATGTATATTATTATGTTACGAAAAATATGGCAAAAAGTTTTACGAAAAATGATTTGCATAACAGTATGAAAAATTGCTCGACTTACCTCACCTCGAAAACCTATGTAACAATAACTAGAAAAGTTAAAAAAGAAAAGTTATTCTTTGCAAATGCGCTCTATTGTGCCTTTGGTAATTCCCGGGCTTTCTTGGCTCTAGACAAAAGTTCATAAGAAACCTTTGTTACGGAGTGCAAGGGGTCAGTTAATAAGCGAGAAAATTGCTTGGCACAGGATTCACTTAACCGACTGGTTAAAGTCTAGAACAGGTACAAAATAAATAATATTGTTATGTTACGTACGTATCAAGTTTTACAATTTTAAGTTTGCTTTATAAACTAACCGACATTTTATTTTCTTTTGTTTTCGTCATTGGCAGGCAACCTCGTTGGCAACATCAATAAAGAAACTGGCCTCGATTCGGGAAGTCATCTTCTAATTCTAAGTTTAAAATCCAGCTATCCTTTTCATTTTCATGACCAATGAAAGAGAGGTGATGAATTCAGACGAACGAATTATATTATTTTGAATGAATGATAACTTAAGACCGTCACTACTGTCAGATTAAGAGATTTTTAAGTCGGTTGTTTTACGTGCTCTCTAAAATTGTGCAATCAACGCGTCTATAAGGTTCAAATTCGATATTTGACAGCTCTAATATTAGGATGGCCATCTCCTGTCCCTTTTTAATCTTTAAAAGATGAAAAGGACTGACAAACTTAAATTAAGGATTAGAGCGTGACTGTGTGAATCGTGACCACTATCTTTGTAAAGATGAAGATGAGAAGAAGTATGAGCTCTCCCTGCCTGCCCTGACAGAAAAAAAATAAAAACAAAATAGCTGATCTCGTAGATGATGTAGTTTTTCAAGCAGTTTCGTAGTCAATGTAATAACGTACGTACTTTATGCATAATGTACTAACTTAATTTTGAAACAACCAAATTATTAATATATAAGTTTTCCAAACATTATACACTCACCGGCACATCTAATCGCCCACCCTTGTATTTCGGGTTAATTTTTAACTACGCTTATTGTTATACATTACAATTGATTTGTTGATAATTGTACGATAAATTAAACACACTTAAATAAACGTTACATTAACAACTTTTTAACTGACATCAGCTGTAGGCCAGTGTCGTAAATTTCAAAAATGGCTTATTTCGTTAGTTTAGTACCTGTATTACCCCAAAAAAATAATATTTCATGATAAAAATTATATTTAAAACACATATTTTAAGTTTTAAGAAAATATTTTTAATCTGGCGTAAAAACACAAGAAAGTGTCATGGCGTCGTGAATGACGTCACATAGTGGCAAACGATTGTGTTCACTTGTGCTGTTGTATGAAAAAGTTAACCAAGCGTCAAAACAACAATGGCGGCATACCACTATGTGACGTAATACGTTCTGATTGACGTTCACAGCGGAGGGGCCAGGGGGGGTATTTATTTGATTTTAATTTGTAAAAATAACAATAATAATTAATTTTTATGTGGAATTGTTTCGGTTTTCCCTGTTTAAATATTACAATTTACGTCTAGAAACATTCATCCATTGATTTCATTGTTAGTTGACACAAGCCTAAGAATCACGAGTATTCCCTGAAATGAAGAGTGGGCGGTTAAATGTGCCGGTGAGTATATTTATTTATATATTCTTATATTTATTCTTAAAACTAGTTACGTGCAAAGATAAGTAATTCTTTTATATCGAAATTAGTTACGAAAGAGTGATGTAGAAAGAAGAAAAAATCCTTCATCGAAACTAGTTATGAAACTATTGTTCCGTAAACCAACGGTTTCGTAAAAAAGATGAAGAATTCTTCCATTGAAACCAGTTACGTAGAAAGAAGAAAAATTCCTTTATCGAAACCAGCTACGAAACTGCGGTTACGTGGACGGCCGAAGTGAATAAACTATAAGTTTTGGGGTTAAAATAATTAAATACGTAATTAGGCATCGCGCAGACATAACTACAGCAGTGGAATCTAATTTATAGGGGTCCATAGCAGCCTGGACCCTAATTAAGACATTCTGAGCAATTTATACGAAACATTGCTCAAATATCTACGAGGGAACAGTCCTGAAATTGAAACAGGAATAACCTCTATTTCTTGGGATAATACCTTTATTATTTAGAATTCCTCTTAAGCTTGATTTTCTCTCTAAGGTAAAGTCGCTCTTATATTTTTGGGTCATTTTGGCTCATCCATTTTTAGGTAGGTTAATTTTCGGTTCTTTAATTTTTATAAGAAAGTAAATTTTACCCATACTACATATTTTAGGCAGAACGGAATGATCTCATACCTATTTAATGTAATATAATACGGTGTAAACACATCTAAATGTGTTGCCTGAAAAAATCTATACATATACTAAGTCAGATTGCAAATTACAGTCCATTTTTAGGTTATTGAAAGAAAAAAACGATTAAATTCCTGCAATATGTTGCCGAAAAAACTAGGTCAGCACTGGCTGGTTCAACTGTAAAATTGCATTAAACTTTTGAATAAAGGCCGAAAGCTATTGAGCATAAGAACTGAAATAGTTAATAGAAAAGTGTACTCGACTGACTCTCTTCGTTCTCAACTGATTCCACTCTTGGTTTTTCCACACCACTGGAAACTACCATTTGTATTCAAATGGTGTTCTTTGTCTGTAAGAAATTGCTGTGTGTGCAATAAAGTAATAATTTTATTTTGAATTACATTCGAATTCTAAACCTTTCTCATCAACGGCCCGTTACAGTCCACTGCTGGACTATGAGACGCTTGGCAGGCGGGTTGGCGATCGCAGATTAAAAGGTTACTTTATCAGAGAGCGCTGCTGCCCGTTCCCTGTTCAATGTGTAGTCCCTAACTCGCCTCTTACGACAATCACGGGAAGAGTGACAAATGTATTCTACTCTGCCGTCACCACACAGCAAACCTCTCTACTCCACCTCTTAATTAGGTGCTTTAAAAATAAAAATAAACTGCAAAAAAATAACACACATACCTACCGCGTTATTACCACGATTTTGGTTTAAAATAAGCTAAAAAAGCTTAAGACGAGGCCCTATGAATTAGCAACTCAACGCGCTTTAGTTCAAAGCTTACTGAAATAACGTTCATATTACCGTGCGATGCTTCACGGAGGTTACGGCCGACACTGCGCAGGAATCGTGCGAAAAACTCATTTTTCTTGAACTGTTTTTTTCTTTTTTGTGAAAAATATAGAACAAGTTAAAGAACTAGCTGGTTTCGCCGATTAGGTATTGATATAGCCACCCAAAAAATAAAAAAAAAATAAGTTATTGTCGCTGAAAAAATTGAGAAAACAGATTTGCAAATTTTGAATGTGGGGTGATTTTCGGTGATTTTAATTATTTATTTTTGCTTTATTCCTTTGGTTATATGTAAAATCTACTTGGTTACGTCGCTAAATGATAAACTCTTCTGTTAGTTGTAATTTTCTTGATTTGGTACATATTCCGAGACGTGAGATACGCGAGTTAAAAAAGGGGCCCAAGAACGATTTTTCAAATAGGGCCTCGCCTTAACCAAAATCGTGGTAATAACCCGGCAAATACTAACAACCGCGAAAATCTATAAGTGTATAAAAATACTTCCTCTGAACTGTGATAATTGTTCTGATTAAAATTGTATCACTAAAAAATTAACTAGTTTTCCATTGAATCTGTGCATTTGTCTTCAAGCCTGTACGTACAGACAAGTTAGTAAATCCTGATCTAGGCCACACGCACAGGTCGTTGACCCGTGGCAGTGTGCCCGACTGGGTTGCCAACTGCCTGCCCTGCACATACGTAACTCCTCTGAAGAGACTGGTGCCAAATCGCCGACTCGGAAACCTTTATTTTACGCACCCTCTTTCCGTTCGGATATTGCTGGCGAAGCCGCATTAAGAAAATTTAGAGCCTTTGAGTAGTTTAGAAGAAATCGTAATAGAGGTCGACAAATATATAGTTTGGTTTTCAACTTCTTCTTCACGGTATATGATGAAGTTGATAGGAAATTTATCAACATCAAGTGCGCAGGTTATCGGATAATAGTCCAATTTATAAAATGTACTTGTACAGAGGACAAAGGATATAATCAGGCCAGGCCGCTTGAAACGGTTTGGATTTTCTCAAGAGACACTTTGCGTGGCCCGATACTTTGCGTGGCCCGACACTTTGCGTGGCCCGACACTTTGCGTGGCCCGACACTTTGCGTGGCCCGACACTTTGCGTGGCCCGACACTTTGCGTGGCCCGATCCTTTGCGTGGCCCGACACTGCGTGGCCCGATACTTTGCGTGGCCCGACACTTTGCGTGGCCCGATACTTTGCGTGGCCCGACACTTTGCGTGGCCCGACACTTTGCGTGGCCCGATACTTTGCGTGGCCCGATACTTTGCGTGGCCCGACACTTTGCGTGGCCCGACACTTTGCGTGGCCCGACACTTTGCGTGGCCCGACACTTGATTGGCTGGTTATTTCTGGTTCACTAGATTAACCGTAAAAGCCACATAATACACATTTCTCATTTTTAATAAGAAGTATATTCATACTTCTAGGTATGAATGTTTTCTGGACTCTGTTGGTTCAGACAATCAAATTTGGTTGTAGCCTATACTGTGGAAATATCTTACAAGTAAACAAAATGTTATCTTTCTATCTATGTGAAGCTGAGACAGTGAAGTTTCGGAAAATGGACCGAATAGAATCTTTTGTGGGAATGTGAATGAGCGGATAACAACAACTTATAACAAGTTATCTTGGGTATAAGTTGGTCTTTTAAGAGATCAATGTATCAGATACGCCGCCGTCCACATCGTATATCGATCGATATATCTTCCATAGGTACTCTCGCAACTGGCGGCCGCTTAATGGCCAGGGGGCGTCTCTCATGATGATTGATTGTTATCAATCATTGCTGAGCTGTTGCTCAGCAATGCTTCTACATATCGATTTAATTCTTCATTTTTTCATCCTCACTCCAACATCCATCGTCTGAAGATCATTTTGTCACTTCCAAAACTCATACTAGATTTTTTACCAACATAAGGCTTCTCTCAAGTGCCAGTAATAACTAAAAAGTATCAATTCAAAAGAAGAAAATAGCGCGAAGTTTGCACACAGAGCATACAAACTCCACAGTACCTATGCATTTTTTTACCGGTGGAATGAAATGAAAAGTGCAATGCGTGCGCGCAGTACAAAATGTATAAAACTGCCAGCTCTTAGTGATTTACTTATGAAATAGCAACGTAAAAAAACCGGTAAATAGGTTAGTAAGGTAAAAGTTGCTTAGAAACAACGTTTATATCGTAACTCTAAAAACTACACCGAAGACAGATAAAAACTTTCAAATCGAAGCTTACCCAACTTTTATAGCTGGTATAGACATTACAAAAGAAATTCTGCTCCTTCGTCGGATATTAGGATAAAAGCAACAAGTTTTTAACTCAACTTAGGGGTTTTATGTTACGATACCAGTTCTAGGAATCCTGTGGGCGGAAAACTTAATATCGTTGAAAAAAAAAATACATTAAGAAAACTTGCCAGTACGAAGTATTATACAAACCTCTCATGTTCCGCTCCAGATAAAACAAAAGATGAAATAAAAAACGTATGAATGAATTAATAGTTTATTAACTTTTGAATGTTACATCTCTTAGTATCGTCATTGCATTTTTTTGGTTAAGTTCACTACACAGTATCGGAATCTGTGGAGATGAAACTCCACATGCTCGTACGTCGCATCTTTTGCGTTTCTTTTTTTGTTAAATAACAGTATAGTCATTTAGCCAAGGGGAACAACAAGGCCAGTGGGCAGACCACCAGCCGATGGTCCGACGACATTGCCAAACTGGCAGGATTAGGCTGGATGCGGATGGCACAGGACCGTGAGGAGTGGCGCAGTCGAGATCGAGTCGCCTATACCCAGCAGTGGGTGGATTTGGGCTAAAAAGGATGATGACGATGATAGTCATTTACAAAAATCATGCGTATTGAAATAGCCTGTTATTCAAGCAATCTACGAGGGCTGATTGATAAGTTTCCGAAACGACAAAGAAAAACTTTAAAAATCTATTTAAAATAAATTTATTTCTCAACGTAGTTTCCTTCTACCTCGATGCATTTAGTCCAGCGCTTCTCCAATGCCGTTACACCAGTTTGATAAAATGTTTTCTCCAACCCCTCAAAATACTCGTCCACGGCAACAATGACTTCTTCATTTGATGATAATCTCTGGCCACCTAACCATTTCTTCAGGTTTGGGAATAAGTGGAAGTCACACGGGGCCAGATCCGGGGAATAGGGTGGATGCGGTACCAATTCGAACCGCAATTCATGCAGTTTGGCGACTGCAACCATTGACGTGTGTGCAGGTGCGTTGTCATGGTGGAACAAAACTATTTTCTTGGCCAAATGTGGTCGTTTTTTCTGGATTTCTTCACTTAATTTTTGCAGCAAGCTTGCGTAGTACTCTCCATTTATTGTTTTTCCTTTTTGCAGATAATCCACTAAAATAATCCCTCGAGCATCCCAAAAAACAGTCGCCATCACTTTGCCGGCCGACAAAACCGTTTTTGCTTTCTTCGGCGCAGGTCTTCCGCTCTCAGTCCACTGCTTAGATTGTTCTTTTGTCTCGGGAGTATAATGATGTATCCAGGTTTCATCGACTGTTACATAACGCCGCGAAAACTCGTTAGGATCTCGGTTAAACAGCGCCAAACACTCCGATGAATCGTCCACTCGACGTTGCTTTTGGTCAACAGTGAGCAAACGCGGCACCTATCGCGCGCAAAGCTTTTTCATTCCCAAATGTTGGTGCAAAATATTAAAAACGCGTTCAGATGAAATGCTCACCATCTCTGCTATCTCTCGCAACTTCAAGCGCCGATCATTCAATACAATTTTGTGATTTTTTTTGATCATGTCCGGATTCGTGACTTCATTTGGACGGCCAGACCTGTGGGCGTCTTCGCAGCTCTGTCTTCCACGTTTAAAATCAGTTACCCAGGTGTGAATTGTACTCAATGCAGGAGCAGAATTACCTAAAACACTGTCTAGCTTGGTTTTAATCTGGGTTGCTGTTTTCTGTTTTAAAACGTAAAACTTTATCACCGCACGAATTTCGTTTCTTTCCATTGTTAAGAAAATTTACGACAGAGAAAGTTCTACGTCCTATCAAACAAATTCCACCAGTTCGATTAAATTCAAATTTGGCGTTCTATTTTCAAAAAGTGGCCAAAATATAATGTAATATTTTTTTTTTGCGTATAATTTTTTTAAGTTCGTCGTTTCGGCCAGTTATCAATCAGCCCAGGTATTACCATGGATATCTGTCCTTTAAGTAGTCTGATATTCTATAACAAGCTTACCTGGGCTCTTTCATCTTAGAAGAATATTGTAATAGAGACTACCACAGTAAACGCCACAAATTATAAATTCCATGAAATCTTCAGAGCTTTAGGAGTGGCTTTAAACTTTCGACATTTAGCGATAATTGGCTCTAATAAAGGTCGCCACAGAGCCGAACCGCGGGTTCACTCACTTATAACACCGGTGTAAGTACAATAAGAATACTATAAGCTTTAAAACCCTCTACAAAGGCTGACCGATTACAGTAGATCCCCTGAATACAATAAAATAGTTTAACTGCCAGGATGTACCATTTGTGTCATTGGACTCATTGGTATACATTTTAGTGTGAGCTTTAAGTGACTCTTTAATCTACGAGTCAATATCAACATCAACGGCCCGTTACAGTCCACTGCTGGACTATGAGCCTCCTCCACTTAAGTGGAGGGCTTTGCCATAATCTTGGCAGGCGGGTTGGAGATCGCAGGTTACTGTATCAGAGAGCGCTGCTGCCCGTTCCCTGTTCAATGTGTAGTCCATATGTCGCCTCTTACGACACCCACGGGAAGAGTAGGGGTTGGTGACAATTGTATTCTACTCTGCCGTCACCACACGGCACACATCTATGAGTACTTACAGCTTATTAAAGTAGGCTGTGTAAGTAAATATATTTTTAGGGAAGCACGAGTAAATATGTATACTCCTGTTTGGTAAAAAAACATAAATCTGTACGCGTAAATCTGTTTTGACAAGTTAATTTTAAAGATATTTTTTAGTTTTAAATCAGTTTGAATCAATTTTTAATATTTAATCAAAGCAATTTAAAATGTATTCGTTTGAACAACAGACGCTTTTTAACAACTTATCTGTTAAATATTTAAAATCTAGTTAGAATGGATTTGATAAGTAATGTTGTAGCATATTATTACTCAGAGAAACAAAAGAATGTGGCACTAGATAGGTAATTAGGCTTTTAAAAGTGACAGCCCGTGCTCTCACGCACATAATATCTTCATTTTGCCTCTAAGGCAAAGGATTAGATAATTACTAGCGGTCCGCCCGCGGCTACGCTCGCGCTGTGTTAAGATTTTCCCTTGGGAATAAGAATTTTTCCCGTAAAAAGTATCCTATCTATTAATCCAGGTTACAAACTATCTCCAATCCAAATTTCATTCAAATCCGTTGAGTACTTTAAGCGTGAAGGCGGAACAAACATCCAAACATCTAAACATCCAAATATTAGTGTGATGTCCGTTTATACAAGAGCCTTTTTGCCCTTACTGACCTATTTTCTAAGTATACCAAAGTGGTATACTAATATAGAAAGCGCAGACTTGCGAGGGAGCAGAAGACTCAGGTCTCAGTTTTATCACTCACTATTCGCCGTCCGAATAAAAAAAGTTAGAAAAAAAACAATTGAACATGTTTTCTACGAGTGCTACGCCGTAGTAATGGCCGTCAGTTACACTGTTAAAAGCTCTACCTGCGACATTCAAGTGTCTCCGAGTGGTAATGGAAAAGTTCCTTAGCAGTGACGTCACGATTTGTGCTCGCGACATTGACTTTAATGACTCGAATCTCATTACAAATAGGGATGGTCTGTTCTCGAGATTTTTTTAGGGAGATTTTAATACTTATCTATTTTAATACTTATTATTATTTTGATCTGTTCATACGTTACATACAAAATTTAGGCAATCAAAAAAACAAAGGAAAAGTACCTACACATCAATAAATACAAAAAACACGATAAAACAGAAGAATAGGCGTGGATACAATATGTCAGGTTAAAGTTTTGCTAACAAACCTTATTAGTATTTTTATTTAAATTAATAAATGCCATGATATAATAATATACTGCGATAATGGATCAACTTACGTTTTTAAAATAGCGTAACATAAGTAAAGTAACCTAATTGTGGACAATAATTTCATCACTGCCTATTTGTTATCTGTATATTGTGTGTGGCCGGCTAAGGGCTCCTAGCTGTATTTCAGGGTGGATCCGAAATTAAACCCCTCAAAGGGGTATATCGGGGGAGGGGAGGAATAATAAAAATACGTTTTGATCTTTTTCTCACGGAAAAACATTTTTAATGCCTTGAACCTATTGTTTATTTTTGTGCCTATTCCTGGCAGACTCTCGAAGAAATCGCAAAGGTATTCTGTTTACAGCTCAGCGTCTGGTAAAGATCGTGTCGATAGTAACTAGTCCGGTGATTACCGCCGCATTTTTTTGTGTAGCGTGAATTTTTAATATCTCCACCTTAATAAAATGCCTATACAGGTTGCTTTTTTGTTTGAAGCACGCATTCTATTTTTGTACGAATCGATGACAATTTTTATTTAAAGGTACTTTTTTGTTTTGTGTTAAAAGTTAGTCTTTATTGGTTTCTAATATATTGGAAAACTCTCTACTGGACACTGGATATAATGATTTTTTATATTTTTTTCCTAAGACCTGTAGAAATTTGTCCCTTGTATACAAAATGCGAGAACCGCTGACACAGTTTTGAGTAAGAAGGTTATCGTTCCTTAGGTTTTTATATACTACCATTCTCACCTGTTATTATTTTTCTACGCCTTGCCTTTAGTGAAGTGTTTTGTTACGTCTACAATACGAGTACCTTATATTATACATTATGAAATCCAATTTTAATACAGCTGTAACAAGGCATTCGTCCTCTTTCCTGTTTTATAACTGGCAACCTTTCTTGCTGGCAGTTTTATCTTTCATTTTAAATTAATTTTCAAATTAAGATTTCTTACGTTTCAATTTTGTCTTTTTTCTGCCAAATTCCTCACTTCATGTCCTGTCCTGATCTCCAACAGTGAACTTACCCATGTTACTATTTTCTACGTTAGTTATTTAATATATAGTAAATAATAATTATATAAATTCATAAATAAATACCTTCGGACTGAGCCCTGGTCATTTGCCACGCTTTATTTTATCATCCTCTACAACACTCTTCGTGTGGTGCTGAGCAGGTCCGTGGCGGCTGCTGGGTCACACAGCATATTTTATTTTACGAGAGATTAATTATCGGTAGATTCATTATATCACACATTCGTTCAGTGTATTCATTATTAATTTATTACTCAGTTAAGGTAGTATCTCTTGACTAATATTTTTTTAGTCTTGTTGTCAAATACAATATTGAAAGTCTTCTTATTTTGTAAGTTATGGTTAGCAACAGAATAATTCTGAAATCCATTGAAGATTTTTTCTATTTGCAAAACAAGAATTAAACGAAATTACGAAAGCAGGATTTCCTCCCAAGACATTTTAAGCGCATTACTTGTACAAATAATCAAACGTTATCCCTCGCTCGTTAACAGAATCGTCCCCCACACAGTTAGCTTCAGTACATTCGACTTGACTGTTGACAGCGATAAGTTTATCTCCATCTCTGTCATTTTGTACTGGGTTGAGCGAGACGCAGATAGCGTACAGAACTGATTCCGTTGATGAATATTATAGTGTAGTACTGAGGCAGGTTTACGCGTCTGTTGATTTGACGACTCGACGTGTCTGCATCCCGTGATCCCTTGTAGTTCACACGCGCTCGCTTAACAATAAGCGCGCACGCGTTCCCTTTGTTTTTTACTGACCGATGTCGAAGTTGAAGTTTTTGGCTATATAAACCAAGTGATCAGAATTAGGGAGAAAAATCCAAGCGCACACGCATATAAAGATCCTTTTGTAAAGTGTTTGAGACATTTATTACAATCTTTTCGGCAGATTTCTGGGAAAAGCTCAAGATAGTCGAGAAGCTCAAGTTCTTATTGTGCGTTAATGAGCAAAAGGTATGTTTTCCTTATATTTTACTTACCTGAATTATTTGCAAAAAAAATAATAGAATCATCAATTAAAAAATAAAATAACTTAAAACAACAACAGTAAACGTACAGCTATTGAATTTTTCAATAAAATTCTGCTGTTTTGTTTTGGGTGAATAAAAAAACTGTCGAAGAGCGTTCTTTTCGTTAAGGCACGTGTTACAGCGAAACTTAACCAAACTTTGCTAAGCCGGTTTAAATGCACGCTTTCCGTATGAGCTAACTAAAACTCTACTAACTCTGAAAACGTATCCATCCATGATAGCTTTGGCGTCGAAAAATGATTTGTAAAAATCTTAATTCGAATAAAAAAATTTGACTTTGACTTTGTATAAAAGTACGTCATCCGTGTTACCAAATTAAATGTATGGTACTGTGAAAAGGGCGAAAGGAAATTTATTTCTCTGTGGTGCCATGGTTCAACTACCTCAGCATACTCGAAGTATGTTTTTACCATCAAATCACAAGTAAATTTGACGGCTCCGTAGCCTAGTTGGTAGTATGCCTGCCTTCGAAGCACAGGGTCGCGGGTTTGAATCCCGCCCAGGGCAAACATTCGTGTGATGAGCACTTGTGTTTGCCTTGTGTCTACATGTCGTTTATTCTATATAAGTATGTATTTCTCTATTTATGTATGTATATCAGCTGTCTGGTACCCATACAAGCTCTACCTAGTTTGGCGCACACGGCCATCTGGGCCGTGTGTCAGATGTCACCACATATTTTTTTTATTTTTTTAATGGTTTACATTACACCAGCTTGAGCACAGAATGAAGTGTCTAACACTATACTCCATTTCATATAACATTGGAAAAAAGAAGCAGTGACAGTAAACATTTTAGCACAAGTTCAAATATTAAGAGTAGTAAGGCTCAGGTAGGACGTAGGTCTTATTAAAGAATTATTAGATTAACTTGTTTTCTGTATTGGTTGCCTTTTGATATAAATCAAACCGGTATTATAACAACTTTAACAAGAAATAACACAAGTAGCTCACAGCAGAACAGACTTCAGCAACGCAAAGCAAACACCACAAAAACCAGAGGGAGGGAAGTGAAGTAGTGACGAAATTGATCAATCACTGACAGTGACTTTGTGACTGCTGTCTTCTTAGGTCTTTTTAGGACACACTTTGCGTGAATATTAAAAATACGTACTACGCGAAGTGTAAATATAAAGTAACCTTTTACTGGTTTACCACTTTTTGTGTGAAGGATCTCAGCTGATCACAGCATTCCCCGATCTTCTTCTTCTTCTCCATATTTTTCGTGTGAGTTATTAGGTTGATAATTATCAATTTGACCTCACTTACTCTGGTTTTAGAATCATTAAGCCGCCAAAGGCTACTGATTCATGTAACAACAAAACTAGGCACAGCCTCTAAATGTAGTTTTTGTGACCACAAAGTTTTAACCGGGATTCGAACCTGGAGAGACGAACGCAGCGGAGACTGCGTTCCTAGCGTTCCCCGATGATTCAGACCTAGCACTAACAGACATTAAAAAAGAACAGGTATTGGTGTATTTTTAGTTAAAGTTTATCATTAACCGCAACAGCTTGCTTCGACTCACCAGTACCACCATGCGTTCAAAACTGAATAACTGTCCGAAAAAAATGCAAGCAAGTAAATTTCTTTTTAGTGAAAATCGAAAGTATACTAAAATCGATATGAAAAATGTTACATTTGAAATTACTGAGAGTGTTGAAGTCGTCAGTCGTGATAAAGATAATAATAGGAGTGATAATAAAAGCAATGTTAATCTTTTTTGTGTGTCAGATACGTTACAGCAGGCGAAGAAAGGCAGACGAAGCTATGTTCAAGCGTTGCGGTAGGGATTCTCACGCTATATACCTACATTTCTATCTCTTCTCCATCTTCTTTTTGCCTTCATCTTATTTTTTACTATTTTTCTTTCGTCTTAGACTGTCGCAGTTATTTTATTTATATTTGGGAAACAGACAGTTACAAATGCATCATATTTACAGAAATAATAAACAAATTAATAATTATAAAGCGACAAATGAAAAAAATAAATTTTTCGCTTTATAATTATTAGATAAATCATTAACAGACGTTATCTGTAACAATAATAATCTATAGTTACAAATTATACTTAAATTATGACAAAACAATAATAACACATAAACTAGTAAAGTTTCCACAACACATAACTCATTTTAGTGAATAGAAAAATTAACGAAAAACAATGTAAGAAACAATTGGCACATTACACTAAAAAAAGACAACACTTTTGATTAATACTAATAATACTTTTTCGATTGCTTTTAAGAACATAGCAAGAGAAACATTAAATAATCTGGGTATAAACGAATTCTTTGCATAATTAGTATTATAAACACGGGTAGAAAAATTAAACCATGCGTGTTTTATACAGAAGTAAGAAACTAATACGAATTAATGGAAGAAATTGGTCTCTGTCTGCCTAAAAGGAAAGAAGCTGATTTTATACATGTTTATTTCTCTTTTTAGCCACGCGATGAATCTGAAACTAAACAATGACGTCAGAGGTTCCACCAATGTGCTCGACACCGATTCTTCGCCCAAAAAGAAGAAGACTCCAAATGCAATCAAGGTTAGTATTATTTACGTCATTAGAATATACCTTACGTGCTTACATCCTCTCTAGCTACTTTTTAATTTGTCGAAGGAAAACGTCACGAAGAAACCTGCACATTCAAATACGAAGAAATTCAAAGGTTGTGTGTGGGATGTCGTGCTGTTTACAGCTATTTATACGTACAACTTATACTATAATCAGCTGCACCTAAAGCGTAATGATTTACCTTGAAAATGACCTACTTAGAAAATGACAAAATTCTACAATGACAAGGGTTCAACCCGCACTGTGGCCTAATCGCCCTAATCGATGTCGGAGGTATATTTGGGCTGCTGATGATTTCTTCCTCTACCGATAATTATGAACAGCTCATCTGCATTACAATGGTGTCAATTCGGCATACGCCCAACTAAACTAAACTAAAAAATAGTCCTGTCACTTTCTATCATTTTTAATTGAAAAGGGACCGAAGATCATCGGTTTTGTTTTTGTCTTTGACTTCACGACTAACTCTCAATTTTAGTGGCTGTTTAGCCGTCATAGTGTTAGGTAGGCACTAAAAGAAGACTAAATTTGACAGTTAGTCGTGAAGTCATAGACTAAAACAAAACCAATGATATAGATACCAATGTTTAACCAAAAATATAGTGTGCAGTAATTATCAACCTCAGTAGCAGTCATAATAAGTCCTCTTACCAATTTACCTTATTTCGGCCTATACTTACGTAATCTTACGATCAAGAATTGTTAGACCAAAGAGATTACATGAGATTCTATTTTGATATAAAAGTATACACCTTGCTAGCAATACTCGTACATATACCAGGTGTTACAAAACTACAAATAAAGCCGAAAGGGTGTGAATCTGCTCGTAAAACTGAACAACTTTCCCCAAAGAACATAGGTCGAAAAACGATTTAAAAAAATCGCATTCCCATACAAAATGTAGATGGTCTCCATACAAAATTTACGGGTTTTTTTGTAACACCGTATATTCTGTAACCTGTAGAGTAATAAAATGATCTATCATAGTAGTGAGATTTTCCCCATAACAACCCATTTATTTTATTTATTTATTTATTTAACCATTTATTGTACACATTAAACAAGAAAATGACAATAACACAAAGAAAAACGACACAACAGGCCTACTTATTTCTAAAGAAATATCTTCCAGCAGACCTACCATTTATGGACCATTTATGGGATTTAGTAGAGAGCTAGTAAGGCGTTTATTTTTTATAGTAATAATATCAATCTTAGTTCTATTTTATCACGTTTCCTTGCTTCTTATTATTAAACTCTCGCGAATACCTAAGATAATCTGGAGAAACAAATGAAAGCGTGAAAATGACTCTGCTGGATTGAAAATATTTAATTTAATTTTAATTTTATTTATTCGGCAAATCATCAGCTAATGAACATAAAGTACTTGAAAAAATATGTAACAGACAGCTAATAATAGATTTGCACAGTTTTTCTATGTGGTTGTAAAAAGCAACCACATAGAAAAACGAGCATAATAATAATACTTAATTACAAACACAAAAAGTAACGAGATAACAGCGCTCAAAATTAATGTATGTATGTATGCATATCATACATACATATATAAATAAACAAAAGATGCAATTATACAATTCACAATTTATGCCTCGTTGAAAAAATTCTCGCTCATAAGCTTTCTCGCCTGTGTAACACTAGTGTTATAATATTGGTCGGGTTCACTTATAAAGCTTATAGAGTATGGAAGTAAAAATACTTACCTATACAGGGTGTAACGAAAAAGGAGTACCAACCCAAAACACAGCGACAGTACTCACGAAACTGAACAACTTTTCCCAAGGGAGATTTGTGTCGAAATATGAAAAAAAAACTTAATCGGCTGAAACTCTTAGTATGGACATTTTAATTTTTTTTTTCAATTTACAACCTATGTTCTTGAAAAAAAAATTCAGTTTCATGAGGACTGTCGCTGTATTTTGGGTTGGTACCCCTGTTTTGTTACACCCTGTATATCTACTTGGTAATGAAGGATTGAATTCCCCGCAACCGCAGCATATTTGCGGTAAATCTGCGGATATACCGACGCAATATCAATTATCAAACCACACTGTATTAAGTAATTAAAAAGTAGATACGAGTAATTCAATCCGCCTTTTGTATAATAAATATTATAAAATTATAATGCAGTTACGCAGGTCTCATCCAGCTTATTAAAAAATCAATCAATCAGCCTATTGCAGTCCAATACTGGACGTAGGCCTCCCCTTGGGCACGCCAAAGCGCACGATCACCCGCTTTCCTCTTCCAGCCACCACCAGCGACCTTCCTCAGGTCATCAGTCCACCTGGCAGGGGGGCATCCCACACTACGTTTTCAGAGATATTGTGGTCTCCATTCGAGAAAAAAATAATAAAAATTAAAGATACATTATTCTGAAAATAGTTTAGAACTTGAAAATCAGCCCGTCCATCTATAAAGCGTCGATGGTAGAGTGGCTGCTCCATCCTGTCCGGGTGCACCGGTTCGATCCCCACCACCTACCGAACGTGTTTATGAATTTTGAATTCAAATAAAAGTTTATTCGACGCTCTTACCTCTGGTTAGGCTCAAATCACACCGAAGTGGCAGCGGCTGGCTGCGACGATTTAATCTCACAAAGAGATTTCCCCCACCGGGAATCGAACCCGGAACCTCCGTAATGGGCTGTTAATTAATTCAAAAGTAATATTGTGTGAAGTTGACCGACTGGAATTCCACTGGATTACCATGATCGAAGCTTGATCGCCCCGCCCTATCAGGGTTGATTCAAACCCCTGCGATACAAGTTGATAACAATAGGTATAACATGTTTACGTACAAGTTTTTGCCAGATCTCTGCAATGTTGTTGATGTTGATTTCTATTTCCTCGTAACGTTTCACGTGTGGAAGACGTCAGTCAACATCATAATTCGTAGACGCTTAACTTCATTCACAAATACTATCAAATACTTCCGGTACATTGTGCGTTTAAAATAAGAATAAGTACGAAGCTGGGCTTACGGCTAACTTCACGCGAATCTTGTATGGACTGCAAAAACATTTCTTTTTTAACAGAATGACGTCATTATTGGAGGCGGCCAGTTCTATTTTCTTGTTAATCGCATTGTATGCATTTTTAAATTTTTGCGATACTAAAACCAGGTTAATATAGTATCTATTGAAAACTGAGATGAAGAAAGAAAAAAGGAAAGAAAATTTATTTGTAGTCATGGGTTTATCATTACATTACATACAGGTGGTAGGTATATAAAGACAAAGAAACTGGCTAGAAACCAAGAAATATTAGAGATTCTATATAGCCGTTTTAGGTCGTATCTTGTAGAGATTAAAATATTAGATACAAATATCAAATAATGCAAGTTATAGCGAAAGAAATTCGACAATATTTTACATACAACTGTTCACAATAAAAAAATCTCTTGTTCACGATTGTTTTCATGTTTATTTTGTGTGCAATAAAATGTTTTTCTCCCAACTGTGCGATAATTTCGTTATTATGAGCCAAAATTGTGAAATTTTGTGTGCAATAAAATGTTTTTCTCCCAACTGTGCGATAATTTCGTTATTATGAGCCAGATTCTAAAATAATATCAATCATGAGTCTATCATGTCGTGGATGCTTCAATCCTGACACTGGCAGAATAATATCATCTATGACAGAAGCCATTTAAAAAAAAAGTTGACGCAAATTAAGTCGCGGTAATTTACATATCTTCGTGAACATTTTATTTTGTTAAAATATGCTTTATTCGGTAGATGAAAGAAAATCAGACTATGGACCTTCAGAAAGTGATTTTCGAATTGCACTCGTGTACATTTTACACTAACACTAACACTCGTGCTCCAAACCATTCCAAACTACCGAGTGTTAGTGTTAGTGTTGCAAATTTTATTGCGTTCACTTTCTGCTCGATGCAACAATAAACTATTAATTACTTGTAGTAACGGCTAAGCAACACCACTTCTTCTTTGTGCATGATACTATATAATCTACATACATAGTATCTTAATTTAATATTCAAAACAAAAGCTAGCTACTTTGAGCAAATAATGAATAAAGCAGTGAACTATGTAGAAACAACATGCTAATATTTAGTTTGTTCTTTACTTTATGTATAATAATTTCTAAACGTGCTTCAATCATAAACATATCGTACATGCAAATATCTGAGTGTATTAAAAAATGAATTTTATATTTCGCAGTTTACACCGAAAAATGCAAACTCATATAAAATTTATAATATTATGACGCTGGTGAATTGACTGAATGAAAAATATTAATGTAATTTTAAAATTTATAATCTTTATCACTCATATTTATTCCATACACATACGTGAGTGATAAATCAAAGCTCTATTATTGGACCAAATGATTTTTTAGGTAAATATTTTGGACTTTTAACATTATTAAGGTTATTTTTAATACAAAAATTTTCATAGTTACACAATGATTGGATTCAAAGGCTAACTGAAAAAAATAATTATATACCTATATACATATTCTTCCTCTGCTTTTATGCCCAAACAGTATGTCAAACCAAGTTTTACCGTAATCGGTCCGTAAACAAAAAAGTTGGCCGCCATCTTGGATTTCTTACAATTTTGCCATTGCATTGTTGTTTTTATGCCAAAACAGCATGTCAAACCAAGTTTCACCGAAATCGTTCCACACAGAAGTTGGCCGCCATCTTGAATTTTTGTTAATTTTAACATTGTATTGTTGTTTCTATGCGAAAACAGTATGTCAAACTAAGTTTCACCGAAATCAGTCCATAAAAAAAAAATGGCCGCCATCTTGGTTTTTTGACAATTTTACCACTGCATTTTTGTTTTTATGAATACTTAACGAATTTGCCTTACTAAAGTAATAAAGCTACATAATATTTTAAAAGTATGTTTATTTAGACTAGTCGTGAGACGAGGGAGTGTGGTTGACGGATGGACGAACAGAACGCATCATTCCCAGTTATCCGCAGTGTGGACGAGCGGGAACGACCCGTTATAATCGTGAACCGTGGAAAAATAGAGGGGAGGCCTTTGCCCAGCTATGCCTTAAAAGTATCCATAATAAGACCAATCCATAAAAAGGGTTCTCTCTCAGAGTTAAATAACTATCGGCCTATAGCTTTCCCACCGACATCAGCTAAAATAATTGAAACAGCTATGGTGAAGCGTCTAAACAATTTCCTGGAAAAATATAGGATATTACATGACAACCAATATGGTTTTAGGAAAAATCGGTCTACTAATATGTCCAACAAGTTTTTGAAAATATAAACGAAAAAAAGTACGCCGTAGGCCTTCTTTTGGACATGAGTAAGGCATATGATAGAGTCTGCCATATGACGTTACTAAATAAGCTATAAATTAACTATAACTGTAACTTGTAACTATAAATTGTAACTTGTAACTATAAATTATGTTAATTTTTTTTTTTTAAGTAATGTGGCAATTAGTTGCCCCTCATGTTTGCTGTGCCCTTGTACTTGACATAACATGTAACAACTATTTAACTACAAGATATTTAACTACAAGAGATATATAAATTACAAGTAAGATTATTGAAACTAATACTACCTACTAATATTAAAAATAAAATTAAATGCGATAATGATTTCTTCTTATATTGCAAAGTCCTTCCTATTTTCGAAAAATTTAAATTAAATATTTTAAAGGAACAATTTTTTCGTAAGGAAATTCTACATCTACGATCACATAGCAAAACGACTAGGCAAATTACAAATCAAATCTTAGATAAACCAAAATTTACAAATTATTACGGTAAAAGAACTTCACAATCTGGGGGCACGGCAGTGCCCCCGCCAAGTCGAGCAAAAAAGCGGCACGGCCGTACCATACTTTTCTCGAAGCAGTTCACCCCTATAACTTCGTTGTGGATAAAACTAGAAGCCTGAGTTTTCAGTAACCAAGCAAGCATTGTATAAATACGGTATATTTCAAATTTCAATCAATTTGAACCAGTAGTTTATGAATTATAACTAGAAGTTTCTTTATTTTGTCACTCACTGACTGACTGACTGACCGATCATCAAAACTCTAAGGCACTTCTAGCAGACATAGAAGCTTCAAATTTAGAATGGAATTAGTGTTTAGTATATAAACCAAGGAAAAATTAAATCATTTTGCAATTTCGGCCCAGTTTTCTAGATACATCATCTGCTAGATAACTTTGTAATCCCATATAAATCTTGGGGCATTATATAGGATTACAAAGTTACATTTGCAGTAAATGAATCAGTGTACCTGTATAATGGAATATAATTGAATAAGAGGTGCTGGGTAGGTGTAGGGTAGGTGTAGGGTAGGTGTAGGGTAGGTGTAGGGCAGGTGTAGGGTAGATTTAGGGTAGATTTAGGGTAGGTGTAGGGTAGGTGTAGGGTAGGTGTAGGGTAGGTCTACACCTACACCTATCCAACACCTACCCTACGGTAGGTGTTGGATAGGTGTTGGATAGGTGTTGGATAGGTGTTGGATAGGTGTTGGATAGGTGTTGGATAGGTGTTGGATAGGTGTTGGATAGGTGTTGGATAGGTGTTGGATAGGTGTAGGGTAGGTGTAGAGTAGGTGTAGGTTAGGTGTAGGGTAGGTGTAGGTAGGTGTAGGGTAGGTGTAGGGTAGGTGTAGGGTAGGTGTAGGGTAGGTGTAGAGTAGGTGTAGGGTAGGTGTAGGGTAGGTGTAGGGTAGGTGTAGGGTAGGTGTAGGGTAGGTGTAGGGTAGGTGTAGGGTAGGTGTAGGGTAGGTGTAGGGTAGGTGTAGGGTAGGTGTAGGGTAGGTGTATGTAGGTGTAGGGTAGGTGTAGGGTAGGTATAGGGTAGGTGTAGGGTAAGTGTAGAGTAGGTGTAGGGTAGGTGTAGGGTAGGTGTAGGGTAGGTGTAGGGTAGGTGTAGGGTAGGTGTAGGGTAGGTGTAGGGTAGGTGTAGGGTAGGTGTAGGGTAGGTGTAGGGTAGGTGTAGGGTAGGTGTAGGGTAGGTGTAGGGTAGGTGTAGGGTAGGTGTAGGGTAGGTGTAGGGTAGGTGTAGGGTAGGTGTAGGGTAGGTGTAGGGTAGGCGTAGGGTAGGTGGAGCGTAGGTGTGCATTTTTACATTGTGTTTTCATGCGATCTACAAAAAGAAATGAGATGCCATCAAAAACATAACTTGTAAAAAAACCAAGTCTCGCACGCAACTTAGTCTACCGTAAAAAGTTGTGAGATCCATGTAATACCAAGTCGGTTAATTTATTCAGTCCCTACTTAAGAGTCCTTCTGTCTTAAGTTATTACGTAATTAGGTCACCTAACAACATCTTATAGTGACCAGATCAATATTAAAAATCTCTTATGTTTTAAATAAATACATAGATTGACTTGGCAATCGCACTAAACAATCAAATTTAATATAATAATGTATTAATTGTGAGATACATTGTGTTTTCATGCGATAAATACATAGATTGACTTGGCAATCGCACTAAACAATCAAATTTAATATAATAATGTATTACTTGTGAGATACATTGTGTTTTCATGCGATTGCCAGGTCAATTTATGTATTTATTTAAAACATAAGAGATTTTTAATATTGATCTGGTCACTATAAGATGTTATTAGGTGACCTAATTACGTAATAACTTAAGACAGAAGGACTCTTAAGTAGGGACTGAATAAATTAACCGACTTGGTATTACATGGATCTCACAGCTTTTTACGGTAGACTAAGTTGCGTGCGAGACTTGGTTTTTTTACAAGTTATGTTTTTGATGGCATATATTCTACCTGACTTAATTAACCAAATTCCAAAAGATATTAAAGAACACATTACGACAAAAAACATTTACACTATAATTTCTCGAGAGCTATTTAATAACCTACAATCTGCCAAACAGTGAGCCACCTGTATGTGAGCCGTGTAACCGGATTTTTTACGTGCACTCAAGTTGGCGCCTGCGACTACGGAGTGCAAAAACAGTGCGACGTCTCTTTTTATCCAAACGAAACCGTACTATGGTGTCTTAGCTATAGTGTCTTTTTCTTTCTGCGACAAGGGGAATAGTGCGCGATCTTAATTTGAAATGTATATTTTATCACATTACTAATTAACGTTATTGTATAGTTTGACAACGACGTCAAGCGAATCTGGCATCAAGACAAACCTACAATGGTTTAATGATGCTTTTATTTAAATGGTATGTATTTTTTGTATCATAAATAAATAAAAAAATAATTAAAAAAAAAACTAGTGACTTTGCAATAAATAATGAATGAATGAATGAATGGGATACATTACAGGCTACATAAAAAAATTGTTATTTAAATACAAAAATGAAAGAAATTATATTTTCGTGGTTCGAAAGTTTTCCAACAGACGATACGAGCGAATACGTCGCTCATGTACTAGATTTAAAAAAAAGGTAGATAGAGGCATGGCAGAGGTAGTGCAGCCTCCTCCGCTTATTAATGAAACGTCGTAGCTTCTCTATTATCTGGCAGCGACCAGCAGCGATTGGAAACCTGAGCACAGCCGCAACCAACTTGCAATATTAATTGGTGTTCGTAGCTAAATTAATCCTCGGCAGTGATGCTGTTGTTTGTATATACGCTGCAAGTAAAAGGATAACTAATAATATTTCATTACTAAGGTAAGAAAATATTACTAGGGTGTCGAAGGATTGTAATTATCACCGCAACACGAACAGCAAAGCATCTGTTATTTAAAGAATTTAATGCTCATATACGTTCCCACCAAGCCTACCCTGGATTAGGGTGGTATTCCACTAGTCAAATATCTTGATCCAATTCTTGATAAATAAATATTTGATAACGGATGTCCATTCCACTAGTCCAAAATCTTTAGGGTGATAATACCTGACGGCACGGGCGTAGCCAGGTTTTAGTATCGTGGGGGGGGGGGGTTTCAAGAAAATAAAACGACTAATTTTCATAAAATAACCCTTATATAAGAAAAATATTAAAGATGTGAAAAATATATACGAAGTGAAGGAATTGGAGCAGTGGGACAGTATAAACTATACTACAAGCTAAATAAAAAAAATAACGTCTCTTAAATAATGTTGGATACGAAAGGACACGAAAATATACGAAGATTACCGAATGCGATCCGATAATATCGATGGTGGCGGAGAAATCTAAACCACCGTAATAGTTAGTAATCAATGAGATATGCCGCACTTATGCCTGCTCTTATTTTAATTCTATGAATGTTAATATCTGAACTTTTCGAGGAGGGTTTGAACCCCGAAAACCCTCCCCCTGGCTACCTGGGTCATCATTAACAGCTCATACATGTCCTCTCCGCCTCCGAGGGACTTGAGCCTAAACAGGATTAAAGCAATCAAGGTTTACTCTACCATGCTGACACACGACGTTTGAATTTCTCTAGATTTCGTGTGCAGGTTTCTGCACGATAATTTGAATTCTAAATTCAAACCAATATATCCATTTTTTTTTCAACAGGAAGAGCGTCGCCGCAACGGTCGATACGTCGCCATTTTAGTGGGAATAATGTTATTTCTTCTCGCTATCTACCACGCATGGATCCGCCGCATACCAATCGTCGCCAGCTTGGTGGTGCCCGCTCTTATCATGTTCATCTACGTTGGTTGGGTGCTGTATACTGCTTCTAGGGATAAACATAGGGTAAGCTTGTCTTTGTTTAACTATGTTTCTATCCTAGCACCACAATCTAAGAAAATATGCAAAGCTGCTTGAGTGGTATTTTTGTTTTTGTTTATACGTACTGTCTTAAAAAATTTGCTTCAATCAATCAATCAATCAGCCTATTGCAGTCCACTGCTGGACGTAGGTCTTCCCAAGGGCACATCAAAGTGCACGATTCCCCGCTTTCCTCATCCACCACCAGCCACCTTCCACAGGTCATCAGTCTACCTGACAAAAATTTGCTTATAAAAGCTAAATTTTTTTTTTTAATATTTGGTAAAATAAGAGTTTAAGTAAAAAAGATTCAACATCAACGGCCCGTTACAGTCCACTGCTGGACTATGAGCCTCCTCCACTTAAGTGGAGGGTTTTGCCATAATCTCCACGCTTGGCAGTCGGGTTGGAGATCGCAGATTAAAAAGTTACTGTATCAAAGAGCGCTACTGCCCGTTCCCTGTTCAATGTGTAGTCCCTAAGTCGCCTTTTACGACACCCACGGGAAGAGTAGGGGTTGGTGACAAATGTATTCTACTCTGCCGTCACCACACTGCAAGTAAATAAGATATAATGAAATTTATCAATTTATATAGAATCATGTATGTATGTATAGCGGTCATCATTCACGCTCTGCTCACCTCAAAAGCGTTGAAGCGTTGAGTTTTCACCAATAAACCACAATTCCGCGGTCAGCTTACTTCCGCATTCAAACTTTCAACTGGTTATCAAAGACCAAAATAAAATTATTAACCGAAAAAGGGTATTCAATGGTTCGTTTTTTTATCAGCCGGTTCAATTATTACTTTTATAAAGTTTCAAGCCATCAGAGACCGCTACTCAAATCAAAGATAGAGCAGCTATGGCTCCGACCAAAGGCTGCATCAGATAGATTAATCTATTTCCGGATCGCAGCAAGGAGTCAATCTTTTTTATGCTCCTCCGTTTCTAAATTAATAAATATATCTTTCTAACATTTCAAAATTACTGTAGGTCTCAGAGAGAGGCAAACATCTTCATATCTATTTGTTCCACTTCGATCAACTTTTATTTGGTAGTATTAATCCATAAATAAAAACCAAGGATGTCCAACCAAGACATAAACTTAACTCCTAGCGTGGATCATGCCTACTGAAGTTTTTGATTTCAATTCAACAGATATACCTATCTTTCCTTTCATCTGAAGCATCTTTTTCGTCACTGAATATTAATTATTACGGAAAGTATAGACGTGATATAATTATGCACTTATGAATTCGACTGTATGGCTCTTGACGTGACGTGTATGGCTCTCTTCCAATGAATAGCACTCTCGTAGCTTACTCCTCACTACGAAAACTGTTTGATTTCAACGCAGTAACGGTTGCGTCACAAACCGAAAACGCACAAATTAATCGCCAACCTGACAATGTTGATGTGTTCTTGATTTTGCGCTCACGTTTTAATCGACTGCTACTTGTTAACACGCTGTCGATCGGTGATTCGGCGCGCGCGCATAAGACGTATTTTTGATTCACTCGTAGTGGATTTGCAATCAGCATTCGAAAACAACTCAGACACGTAATTCATTTCGAATGATGTCGTTTTTTTCGCATTTTTGAAACATTCGAATACTGTGTTGCCATTATAACTTGATTAAAACTAAATCTCCAAACATATTTCATTTCATACATAAAATTTAAAAACAGTAAACTGACAATCCATACAATTTTTTAAAATCGAATATCAATCGCAAAACGTTCCGTCGTCGCATGGAACATAACACAATGACAAGATGGTAGAACGTCGACAGCTGATATATCAAGTTCTTAAAGTTGGTAGGCCTGTAGTAGAAATCGAACAACGAGTGGTTGGTACCACACGCTGCAGAATTCACGGAATCAATTATGAAAAATACGAATTCTAGGAAATCGCATACGTTTCTCGTGAATTCGAATGTGTATTGAAGTACGAGTGAATCAGAAATGCGTCTTCAGCGCAGTTTGTTTACGCCAGTGCGAACGAGCGGTTGATTCATGCCAATAAAATTGTTTATACGAGATCGTTGAACACCCTGTAGGACGGCCAGTGTAATTGGGATCCAGTCAAATTTTTGATACTAATTATGTGGTTTTCGGGTTAAATGTTAGATTAACTTTAGGTGTAGTGGAAGAAGGTTAAAGATAATTTTTGAAGCTGATTTTTAGTTTCCCGTGTCCTCAGTTTTCTTAAAAAATTACTTATGAACTGTTAATTTTAGATGTAGTTCGTGTCGATACTTGCTTAGTTTAATTAATTGATTTATGACTTTCTGTCAAAAATATTTGCCAGTTTTATGAAGTAAAGTAGGTAGCTAAAAAAAATAAAGGTGACTAAAAGTTACCCAGCCAAATTAAAAAAATATTGACTTTCGCTCTTCTTCGAGCTAAGGTTTTTCATAAACCATAATCCTTTTTACACACGTACGTTTGAAAGTATACCAGTTTCACGAAATGAAGCGTCGTCGAAGCGAGTTTCAATTCTTTCGGTTGACCGAAAATCCATTCGACACGCTTCTACCTATATTGGTTCCGGAGTACTTTGAAGTTGGGATTATTAGCGATCGACTGGGAGTTCATACTGGTTATTATTTTAATTGGCTTGCCTTGTTATCAACACGTATTGCGGTCAAAGTCGATGTGAAGACGTCTGAGGGTCTGAGGTTGAAGGACTCGCTTGTCCGCCCACGCTTGAATTTTTTTTTTACCACAAAATAAATTTTTACAAAGTAATCTTATAAGGTATCGTTTATATGCTGACTAGCGGTCCGCCCGCGGCTACGCGCGCGTTATGTAAGATTTTCCCGTGGGAATATGACTTTTCCCGGTAAAAAGTATCCTATGTGTTAATCCAAAATATAAACTATTTAATAACTAAAACTAAACTAATAACAAGTAGCGAATATTTTCTTTCGTTCTTCGTGGCCTTTGAAGGGCGAAATACAATTACATAGTTATACTTATAGTTAGGTCGGTCTGACGAGTGACTGATAGAGCAGTATGTAGTTCTCAAATAACAACCACGGTATGACTTTCACGTAAGACTTCTAAATACATTGTCTAGTTCAGAAATATCTTCTATGACATGTTAAGACATTATCATTAGTAGCTCTGTGAGCTGTAGACCTCGCGAGATATATCTTTTCAAATTTATTTTTATATTTTCTCCACAAACATCCCCGACCACTTGTTTTTTTTTTATTTTTTATTTTTTTTTATATTCTTTTATCTTATTTTATTTTATTGGTTAAGAAATGTGACCTGTAGAGGAAAACAGCCTCAGCGGTAGACCTTGTAAGCTGGCAACCCCCATAACTCCGTCATTTTTTAAAATTTGATATTTAATATTTGAAATTCTTGAAATTTGAAATTTAATATTTGTTTACCTGGAACTTGAAATATTTCGATCAAAGATTTAAAAAAAAATGTGCATCTACCCTATTGTTTAAAAGTCTAAAACAAACAAAAAAACATCTTAAAGAAGAGTTTAAAAAATACAACAGAACGGAACAAAATAAGATAGAATAGAATTATTTAGAATACTTACAATTATTTTAATTATTTTTTGCTTGTGTTTTATACGTCTGTCTATTTTAACTCCACTGAATAAAATAACATGAAGATGTAAAATAAAATTTAATTGATTTGGCAACTTAGCTTACATATTATATAGACAGCAAACTCCTAACGAGTACTTAAGACGACCTATAAGTTTGATCCAGTAATACACGTCCAATTTACATGTAAAACAGATGTACTGTAACTGAGCTAAAACAACCGAAACTCCAAACCCTCTAACTAGAACCTCATGAATACTAACATCTGTAAGTAAATGGAATTATACTTGTTATACATACGAGTACCTACAAATCTACCTTTGTCACACTAGCGCGCAGAAACTGAGGCGGTCAGACGGTTCAAATCAAATCATCAAATCAACGGCCCGTTACAGTCCACTGCTGGACTATGAACCTCTTCCACTTAAGGCGCTACGCCGAAAAAAAATTGTTGCGCAAGAGGTGTGTCTAAGGAAGACGGCGCGGGCAGCGCCCCGCGCCGCCCCGCACAGACCCCGCTCTAAAACATCGAGGCGGGTCTATGACCTCTGCGACAATGATAAAATATTATATTTGTTTAATTTGATGTAATCGCGCAAAGTATATTACTATGTATGATTCGCTCTTTGAGTATATATTTTTTATTTTATTTTAATTGGTCTTTAGTGTAGTGGAGTGTAGGGTAGTAATGATTATAATTTCACCTAAAAATAAAAGATTTAGTATTTCAAGATTCCAGACATTTTGACATTGTAATAGTAAGTATAATTTGAATTACTATAATACGGTCCGCCCGCGGCTACGCTCGCGTTGTGTAAGATTTTCCCGTGGGAATAAGCCTTTTCCCGTAAAAAGTATCCTATGTAAGTGTCCTATGTGTTCCAGGGTATAAACTAACTTTATTCCAAATTTCTTTCATACCAATCCGTTCAGTAGTTGTTGTCTTCCAGTATCTTCACTTCAAAATTATATAGGGGACAAGGGGAAAATAATTCCCGCTGTCACCACTTTAATTTATTTATAAAATACCTACAGATTTTCGAGTATTTTTATTCCATTGTTTCCAAACTGAAGTCAATTTATTAATTGGATGCAAAAAAATAAAAATGTGATGTTTATTTACGATTTACAATACGATCGATACGTATCTACTTATTTCTGATACGATCAATATTGTGAATGTTTCCGGAAATACATAATGTTTTCATCGTGTCTATTTTTTTCTTTGTGTTAGATTAAACAGGATGATCACTATAAATGTCTTTATAATATTTTTATCACACACACGTCACTTCAACACATCAATTATTTTTTTCTTTCACTGTCATTATGATGAGTAATTGGTACCAAAGAAATCTTATATCAAATATTTGGTTCAAATCAAGATCAAAAGTTTCTGTTTTGTCAATATAAATTGGGTATGCAAATTTTAAAAAAAAGTATGCTAAATGCAAAACCATTTCGAGATATAAGGTTGGTTCCTAAATATATTTTGCATTTTTTTTTGCTCAAAATACTACACGGTTGTTTATTTTTTTTATAAAATCATTTAATTTCCAAGTGCCCTCCAAAAAGTAACCTGTAGCCGTGCCATCCATGGTAGCTTTGACGTCGAAAAATGATTCATAAAAATCTTAATTTGAATAAAATATTTTTATTTGATTTGATATACGGCTGATTCTCTGCCTTGACAAACGAGATATATAAAAAAAATACACAAATGTCAAACTTCATCTTTGAATATGGCACAGAATCTTGCGCCACGTGTAAAGCTTGATCTGCTATTTAAATATATTTAATTGTAAAACTTTTACTTTAGTATTATATCAGACTGCCCACGCCGCGAAATTTTATTGATAAAGCATCGACTATTTGTGTTTACCATTGAAATTATTAGGGCGCTTGGTCTGGCATCACTAAAACACATTTGATGACATACGATGACAGCTAACTTCATACCAAAATTTTTTGCTTGTCACTAGGCATGGTGACCCGGCCAACACTGCCTAGTATGGACAGTCCTGTGCATCGCGATTCGCTAGTGATAAAAATATAAGGTGTTCGTTCGTAAAAATTGTAATAATGTGTTAAAACGAGGATCTGATAGGATGTTAACGTGCTAAAAGTGGGTCTTTTTAGATGGGTGTGGAGTTCTTTTTAATAATGTGTTAAAACGAGGATCTGATAGGATGTTTACGTGCTAAAAGTGGGTCTTTTTAGATGGGTGTGGAGTTCTTGAGGAAGCTGCGGCGACTCTTGAGACGGGAAAGAGGAGGGTTGTGTCGTAAAGGAGGTGCCTGCTGTCTTGAGACTGTTTCGCTCTTTCAATATCGCAAGCGACCTCACGTCTCACGCTGGGTGGAACAATTCCTGCCATGGAGTAAAACTTTCTCAGTGGTGTCGGTTTCAGGGTGCCCGTGACTATACGTCATGATTCGTGGAGAGCTGTGTCCACATTTCTCGCATGGGCTAAACAAGCCCAAACTGGACTCGAATATTCGCCTGCTGAGTAAGCGAGAGCAAAACAACTCGTTCGAAGAACGCGTGCGCTGGCTCCCCAGCGGGTAGTGGTAAGGCGTCTCAGGATGTTGTTCCGGGCACCAACTTTACTCTTAAGCTTGCGGCAGTTCTCTCTTTATGTCAGAGATCGATCCCACGTGACACCTAAGTACCGTCAAAAATGTTTTTAAACTTTCATACAAATTAACTCTATCAGCTGATCACCTTGTTTGAAAAAAATACGAGCTTAAAAAAGTTTTGGAACGAAAGTTGTTCAGTTTCATGGGCCGATTATTACCACACGAGAGGTTTTACGTTATTTTGCTAAGACGTTGACACTTTTTAGTTTTGATTTGTCACGGCAAAGCTAACGATATCTCTTTAGAAATTCATTAAGTATTTTAGAATTTCTTAAGTGTGACAATATTTCCTTATATTTATTAGAGTTTCTATTTTGTCATAAAAACTAAGATTCTTGGATTTTTTTTATTTTTAACATTGCCTCTTGTTTCCTTGGCAAAATAGTGCTCTTAACCGAGTTTCATCAAACCCATTAACTCATAGAAAAAAAAAAATGTTGTTTTCTTAATGGAATAGTCCACTAACCCGAGTTTTATCGTAATCAGAGCACTAACAAAATAATAAACTGTCAGTTAAAAAATATATGAGTTCATTTTGTTCAATATTATAATTATTTTTTTATAAATAATTATTACTCATCCAAAATATCATTTGAATAAAAATACTCGTAAATCAGTCATTCATTTTATAATTATAATTTGTAACGTGGGAGAACGGTAATATTTATTCCCACTGTCCCCTGTTTTTTTTTGAGTGAACATACTGGGGGACAGCGGGAAAAATCCTTAGTTGTTCCCCCGTGAGGGATATAATCCTTTGACTGGAAATAAGACTTGGCCCCGCACACACGTGGCTGGTTTTTTGTAAGCTAGGTATAGGCTATAAAATTACGTAACGAGTATGCAAACTTTACTTTTGAATCAATAAATAAATTATATCTTACCTACCTAACACAATAAAAATAATTCTTAAAAACCGCATTTGGTTGAATAATAGAAATACCTAACTATTCCTCTCGCGCCTGCCTGTGTTGTACTATAAAAATAAAATGATCGACATTTGTAACTAGGTAGTATAATAATAACATCTAATTTGAAAAAAAAAATGTATACCTTGATGTGCCGTCCACTGTACATACACATATAGCCTTGGCGTAGTGTACTCGTATTATTAGTGTCGACCTTGAAAGTGATAGTATCACAAACTTGACTAAACCTTACTAAGTATACAAGCAGCAGGTATGGACCCAACCTATATTTATTTAATTAAAAATCGATTTAGAAATATTGTCAATGTAACGGATCGGACGGACGGATGTGACGGACCTACTCATAGTACGTCTTCTCCAAATAAAATTATTTCGTGAGCCGGGCGGCTTGGAGCGCCACCGAGCGCACATCCGTCGTCGGCAAAGATCATGGGCGACTGAGCTCAAGAAAGGAAAGTGATGACTCTAAGCTTCTCCGCACGTGTTTAACAGAGAAAGAAATAATGTTCGCGCGCTTCAAGTAAATGGCGTAAGTGCCAAATTTACTTTCTCAGTTTATATAAAAAGTACTAATTTGATTTGTAAATTTGCTTAGGAAAAACATAAAGCAGTCGGAGACCTATCTTGTAACTAAATTTCGGCGACCAATAAATTACCATTTACCTCTCAGATTCAAATAACGAGAATCGAAGACGCTGCTTTGGATAACATTTGTATCGAGAAGATTTTTACCAAACATGTTTTGGCCTTAGTGTAAGCGTAGATAATAGAGTCCAATAACATATTTTAGAAAATCAATACATTTACTGACGTAGATAATGAGATCTGATTCAACAAAAATCTTGAAAATTCCCGGACTAGCCCCTTAAGTGGAGGGTTTTGCCATAATCTCCACGCTAGGCAGGCGGGTTGGAGATCGCAGTAAAAGGAATAGAATAGAATAGAATATACTTTATTGCACACAAGGATATAGCTTGAAAGTACAGAAGATAGATAAAAGGGTGTACAGATAGGCGGCCTTATTGCTAAGGTAGCAATTTCTTCCAGGCAACCTTAAAAAGGTTACTGTATCTTTTATAAATTCTCACTTCCAAGGTCTGCTGTAAGACATTTCTTTAGAAATAAGCAGTGCCTGTTGTGTCGTTTTTCTATGTGATAATTTTCTGTTAACTTTATTGTGTACAATAAATTATACAATAAAATAAAATTTGTTTGACATCACAGTTTTGTATCTGGCATTAGGCGTATCTGAAATGCATACAAACCGTAAGAACACAAAACCGAAAAGCAACTTTTAAAACTTACTCTTTGAGGTACCGAGCTTGAATCCTGGTGGGTAATAAAAACATCTTTATCACGGTCAAACAATTTTTTTTGTCAAACTCTTCTCATCAAAAAAATCGAATCACCTTGCAAGTTTATGTTTTGTAAGGAATAATAGAAAAATGTATATATTTAGGAATATATATGTCAAATATATTCGATTTTATTAAAAGTTAAAAAAAAAATATTAGCTTCTCAAATCCTATGTGATCATTCATTGTTCACTATTAAACGAAATTAATTTGACATATATTCCTAAATATACACATTTTTTGTTATTCCTTACAAACCATAAACTTGCAAGGTGTTTCGATTTTTTTTATGAGAAGTATATTTCAATTTGAGTAGGACATTACAGGAAGAACCACCTGATTGTCCGAAAGAAAGATGATTCACTACGCCGCGCCGCCGTTAAGCCATATTGGTCTCGGCTACTATCGATGGAAGTAGTCGTTACACGAATGGCGGCCGAAGGGCATTGGCCCCCCAAGTGGGCGTCCTTAGCTGTTGCATTTTTTTTTAATAGAGACACACAACACAATACAATTTTACAAAATAATCTTACAAGGTATGTTTTATATATAAGCCGTGTGGTGACGGCAGAGTAGAATACATTTGTCACCAACCCCTACTCTTCCCGTGGGTGTCGTAAGAGGCGACTTAGGGACTACACATTGAACAGGGAACGGGCAGCAGCGCTCTCTGATACAGTAACCTTTTAATCTGCGATCTCGAACCCGCCTGCCAAGCGTGGAGATTATGGCAAAACCCTCCACTTAAGTGGAGGAGGCTCATAGTCCAGCAGTGGACTGTAACGGGCCGTTGATTTTTGATTTGATGTGTTATATGCTGATTGCATTTCTTAACGCGCGTCTACAGCATGACTTTGTAATAACAAGTAGCTAAATATCAGCTAGTAAAATACATTATCTAAGTACATAATTAAATTCTAAGGCCTCCCCCAGAAGTACGGTTACACTTGATACGTCGATTTTGCGACACAAACAATAGGTCATTATCAAAAAAGAGTTAGTCGGCTCTGGTGGCTCTATATTATAACACTGACAACAGGGTTTGTGAAGTCGGTCGGCGACCTGAAACGATGAAGAAAATATAGGAAACGTTCCGTTGTAAGGAAATTATCAAATAAGCTGTTGATCATGATGATGAAGTCTTCACAAACTTGTCAATAATAAAGACCTTAAAGCTGAATGATCATTTAATCCTGGATTTAATCTAATATTGTGCTACCTTCGAATGCTAATACAATATAAATACTGAGAAAGCTGCTTGAAACCAATTCGATCCAATCTTGCCTCTTAAAGGCTAAATTGAAATGCTCCTTTGAAGTTAATACATTTTAAATTGCATTTTTCAAGTTTGCTTCGAGATTTTTCCATAAAGCGAAGTCGGTTCGAATTGAAAAGAGATTTAGCAAAGACAAGACAAGATTTTATTTCTTGGTTTCTTGCTTACTACACCCATAATAAAGTAATTCTGAGTACAATCTACCTACAACGTGTAGTACACTGAGAAAAAAATGCACTGGGGTAAGTCACTCTTTATAATGAGTCGACGAATTACTCTAAATTAAGTAGCAATAATCTAAATTAAGTAACAATTGTAGGTACTTATAATGAGTCCAAAACTCATACGCGTCATGCGTCTAGCTCATTACGTCATGCGTCTAGCTCATTACGTCCGTCTATCCCGTTTTTCTACGTATTTTCTAGAGCTTTGCAAGGTGTACGGCTCATTAAAATTTTCTCAGTGTAAGACGCAAAACCTCTTAATATGAACACTTTAAGGTTTTCGCGATTGTTAATATTAACAATACACATTATTACCACGAAACGATTTTGGTTTAAAATAAGCTTTTTCGACTATAGTCATGATCACGATTTTTAAACTTAATTACAAATTATGATAAGTACAGTTATCTAAAAGGATCACTATCAGAATGGTCCATACTCGTAAATCATTAATCAAAATATAACAGATCAGAATTGATAAGACTAAGAAGTAATTAATACACAAACTTAAGGCTCAATTACCACTGCGGCAGAGTCGAAGCGACGTGACGCATCATTTCCACATATTACATATTATTTATAGATCGATATCTGTTCGACACTCGACTCACTGTGGACGTCGCGCCGCTTCGACTCTGCCGCAGTGGTAATTGAGCCTAATTGATCCCATTTAATTACCCACCTTCGAAATCTAAACCTTACCCAAACATGTCATATTTAAAGTCATGGTTACCTTACTATGTTCTTTCAATATCATTGAAGTAATATGGTACCAAATTTCAAATCGACAGGACATAATGGAAGGTAGTCAGATCCCCTCATCAACTATTAAAGAGCTGATGATCTTCAAACGGCTGATCAGGTCATGTTAACCTTACCATATACTTTCAATATCATTGAAGTAACACGGTACCAAATTTAGAATTGATAGGACGTATGGAAGGTAGTCAGATCCCCTAATCAACTATTAAAGAGCTGATGATCTTCAAACGGCAGATCAGGTCATGGTAACCTTACCAATATACTTTCAATATAATTAAAGTAACACGGTACCAAATGTCGAATCGATAGGACATGGAATGTAGTCAGATCCCTTCATCAACTATTAAAGAGCTGATGATCTTCAAATGGCTGATCAGGTCATGGTTACCTTACCATATAATTTTAATATCATTGAAGTAACACGGTACCAAATTTCGAATCGATAGGACATATAGAAGGTAGTCAGATCCCCTCATCAACTATTAAAGAGCTGATGATCTTCAAATGGCTGATCAGGTCATGTTAACTTTACCATATACTTTCAGTATCATTGAAGTAACACGGTACCAAATTTAGAATCGATAGGATGTATGGAAGGTAGTCAGATCCCCTAATCAACTATTAAAGAGCTGATGATCTTCAAACGGCTGAACAGATTTTCATAAAACATGGCTAAGAACACTCGGGATAAAATTATCTATGACATAAAAAAAACTAAACGAAAATCGGTTCATCCGTTTGGGAGCTACGATACCACAGACAGATACACAGATATACAGAGACAGACTCGTTAAACTTATAACACCCCTCTTTTTGCGTCGGGGGTTAAAAAGGAACATTCTATAAAGTGAATCGCGTTTTTATCTAATATTGGTCCAGTTTTTAGTAAAAATATAAAAAAAATATCTTCATTCCACGCCACAACCGTGACGCAACGGCACAGTGTGTGTTCCCTAAAATATCGACAGATGGCGTTGCAGGGTTTTTAGAACTCGCTATCGTTGTGTTTTTAACAAAGTATATAAACCCAAAGAACGTTTCGCTCTTTGATTTCCTCACGATGAAATTTTCCTTTATTTTTTATAACTCTTGCATCCTATTAAGGATTCGCGGGGTTCCTAAACCACATCGTAAATTTATATTCTGAGAAATGAGAATATTCGTTTCTTTCTAAGAATGTCAGTTTTTTTATGTGTGGTGTGCTAGCTTTATTTTATATTGATAGGTTGTTGAACTTGGATTGGAATATTCGCACGATAAAGAAAAAAATTATTCTAGGTAATCGAAATAGTTAATTAATAGATTCAGGCAAGGGCAGTGGTTGTTGGTTGTTGGATTCTGTTCATCAGTGTAGTGAAGGAAAACATCGTGAAGAAACCTGCACACTCCTGCGAAGAAATTCAGAGGTTGTGTGTGAAGTCGACCAAACCGCACTGGGCCAGCGTGGTCGAACCGAACCGAACTAAGGCCTAATCGCCCTAATTCAGGGTAGGCCCTCGGTGGGGATGTATATGAGCTGTTGATGATGTCTTTTTCTAACTAAAACATTGGGCAAAATACGAGTATTAAAATGACGTAATATTTAAACAAAGCTTCCGGCACACCGGTTAATAAACTCCACAGTATTAAGAGCACACTCCTTGTTATTTATTTATTTTACTAACCATATGTAGTGGATTGTTTATAATTTTACAATATACGAACAGTGTTCTGACAAGGTTAAGTTAACAAAGTCAAGAACGTAGTTAAATTTTTCACGGATTGATCGTAAATTATGTAAACGCTCTTCCTGATGGTGTTATATTATTGTAAATAATGAAGATTTATTTTTACCTTTTAAACAAAAAAGGTTAGCGTGTTCGACTAAGGTCTGATCGCTCTAGTTCAAGGTAGGGTCGAGCCCCTCGGTGGGGACGTATATGAGCTGTTGGTGATGATAATGAAACAAAAAAAAGAAAAATCATCAACCATTTTTTAAACAAGTTGCTGTATGAAGCTAAGGATATTTTCTGTGTTGAAACAAGTTATATTAGCACCATTGTTGTTGTACAATATTAACAATAAAATAAAAAACGTAACTTTCCTTCTGAAGGTAAATCTTCAGTAAATATAGTCTCAAAACTGAGGGTCTGATATTTGACCAAAACCAGCGCATATTTTACTTTTTTTAAATAAACAAAGAGTACTCTTATATTTCCATTTTCTCTCAACAAAGGCTATTGGCTTCACTCCGTAACTAGTAAGTTTACCCTCCTTCCTCATCAGCACACGGTAGAACTAACCACAATAGTGCATGCAGTTTCCGCCCTCTACGAAACCGATTAGAGCTCATCTTGGAGTCAAGCCAACTTGTGATCCGTGACTTACGAGTACTACTTCCTACCATGAATAGTGGGGCTAGGAGACCAGAGGAATAGAGAATACCAGGACAGCTGAACAATCGAGGACTGACTATGGCGACCAATGATGCCTTAGCAATGGCCGAGTTCTGGGCAGCCATCTTGATAATTTGGATCTTTTATATGAAGAAGAGGAAGAGGATAGCTGAACCGATTTGCGCTCGGCTTGGAGTCAAGCTAACTTGTGATCCGCGACTTACTTTACTTTGACTTAAACTCAAAAAATACCACGAAAATCAATTTTATTATAAACATCAGGGTCACTATAGACTGTTTGGGTATGGTAATTCTATTAAAATGACTATTAAATTAGTAATAGTAGTAGTGCAAGGAAAGGTCAAAGGCATAAGAGCCCGCCTATGCGTTGGAACGACCAAGTCAAAGCTTGAATGTACCAGGAGGGCAGCAGCGAGAGGAATGGCGACGGATTGTGAAGCATGCCATCACTAACCTGGATGTGACGACCACGACCACTCTGCCAGGAGTGTAACGAAGAAGAATTAAATTAAAGATTTAAAGTGACAAAGTAACTTTCGACTGAGGGCAAGCCCGAGCAATAAATGAGGTAATAGCATATTGACCTACAGAATGGTACAGAATGGTGTTTTAAAATGCTACTGATAATGGTATTGGAGATTTAAACCATGGCAGAGGCGTTTACGTGGTTCCACGATATACTTTAGGTAAAAAAAATTAACACTAAAAACATAACAAATAACACTAAAGACAGACAAGCATGGCATAACAAAACAAAACACATATAAAACACAAAAAAACCAACATACAAATAAATCGCGAGAGTTTTTGGCTTTTGGCAGCTCCATAACTCTAACATCAGAGTTTTCGAAGTTGATTAAATTTAGAAACAGAAATTTTCTACTTACACGTTAAAAAAGTTAAAAAAAATCGTAGCAAAATTTTACAATATTTCTTATTAGATTCATTACAATAATATATTTTTTAAATGAGTTCACAATGAGAAGAATGTGTGATCTGAGAAGATTCTCGCCCCCGCTTTTCGCTTACTTTCGAGCCCCAGTTAACAGCCTCATTCGTTACACATTTAAATGATAGTAAACCCACGTTCATTGTTTTCCAACATCAATGGAATTTCAATAGAATTCCTTGTTTTAATGGATTGTAAACAATTTTGCTACTGCTTTACATTTATTACTTCTACTATCCTCAATGTATACCTAGTAATTTTACGAGTTTGACCTACTAACATTTTTATGTTTATCACAATTACAGCTTCCAAAAATCTTTATGCAAAAGTGCAATTATATTTTTCCCAGTTTAATAAAAATGTCTATCCATAAATAGGGGATCGGACTACTTTTTTTTTATTTTGTAAATCCAAACTTCTTAGTTTCTGCTATCGAACACTAAAATATTTTTTACTCTATCTTTAAAATTGACCGAGTTATAAAGGTTTGAAATTCAAGATTCTAATCTTGAAGATTCTAATCTCAGAGAGGCATATACCCACTTGTGACGTCATTTGTTACTAAAGCCATATAATCTCCATACAAAAAATCGTTTTTGAAAGAGACAGACATATTGAAACTTTAAAAAATCACTGTAAATTCGTTTTTCAACCGATTCTGTTTTTTTCTTTGCGAGTCGTCTACTACTAATCTATATTTTAAAAATAATTCATAAAAAAATTATTCAAAAAAAAAAAAAAATACTAATCTATATTTTAAAAATAATTCATAAAATATGGTAAATTCATAAAATATGGTGAACAGTCCGATCCCCTATTAGGGCGATTTCATGATCCTTGTGCGAATATTCTTTATAGATGTGTTTTGGTTTCATCAGAGTTTTCTTTTAAGATAAGAGCATGGAATATACCATATTATGAATAAATATAATATAATTTTGATTTTCGAAAACACGTTGGTGCGTAACAGGTTTCGAACTGCCACCTCCCGTACAAAAGGAGTGTCTGTAGCTGCTACACCACTGTTTGACTACACTACTACGAAAATGAAAGTCAATTAAAAATGAGCTTTTTTCACTCTTTAATAAATATAAGTTTTATGACTTCCTCTTGTTGTTTTATGTTCTACACAATTTCAATTCGTTCTTTCAAATATAATAAATTATTGAGTTACTAGCCAAATAAACCTCTTTGTAATTTTTTTTATATCCGTCGTCCATCCATCTAAACTTAATCAGCCCCACTTGTGTAGGATAAATATTTATATATTAGCCGCAGGACCCTGGGGCATTATCTTTTATACTTTTGTCAGGAAGCCGGAAGATATAAACAAGAGGCTCAACCTACTGAAAAATGTCCTTTCCTGTGTATGTTCGTGGAATGTGAATATTTGGGGGGGGGGGGGTTATGTCGGATGTGGAGGGACTCGAAGAATCTAGCAAGAGTTTTTAAAATACTTCTATAAATAAGCGTTTAGGGTTAAGGAACCCTTATAGTTTCGCCATGTACGGAACCCTAAAAATTATATATTTTCAATCTGAACAAAACAAAACAAAACACAGCCTAACGCTGAAGCAGTGGAAGCAGCACACTACAGAGCATAAACATCTTCCCCGTTTCCATTACCATCTGTTTCACCTCCATTACTTGGAAGCATGTTGGAAGTAAATAAATTATTTTCCCCATAAAGTTCTAGAACTCCCGACTCGTGTCTTGGGTTGCGTATCGTATATCTTACGAAACCAAAACCCCGCATCACTTGCCAACCCATTAATAAATTGTCGCTACCCGACATTATTTCAGCTCATGCTGGCTAACTGGGTTAGCGGGTCACTCCTTGCACCCAAGCCGAGCTGTAGACCTGAAGCCGGAAGGATACTAAAATTGATTAAAAGTCTGCCGAATCCAGCTTCGAATAAAAAAGTAAAACGATCAATCAATCAGCCTATTGCAGTCCACTGCTGGAATAGAATAGAATAAATATAATTTATTGCACACAAGGATATAGCTTGAAAGTACAAAAGATAGATGAAAAGTAAATAGTACAAAAGATGGGTGTACAGATAGGCGGACTTATTGCTAAGGTAGCAATTTATTCCAGGCAACCTTAGGATACAAGAAAGTTGCATTGGAACTGTGGGACGGTGCACACAAGAAAAACAGAATAGGATAAGCGAAAACTATTAATCAAAATGACATGACTTGTTACAGTTTTGCCTCCGAGGGTTTTGTTACACAAGTGACAGCGATGCCGACGTCTAACTAAAATCTCACGTAATTAAATCAAACACCCAGAAACTAAGTATATTATAATCAGGTAGACTTTGACTGTAATACGGCAGTAAACTTTGCGGTAGGCAAGCTAATATCGAGTTTCAAGGCAACAAGCTTTTCTTATTTATGGAGAGAAAAGAAAATTTCTTACAAAAATTAATGGTTATAACATTTCGATATAATATTTTTTTTTTAATTGATGCATTAACTTAAAAAGTCCTATTAAAATTAACTATAGGTACAATACGTCGTATTTTTTTTTTTGTTATTAGTGATTTTTAATTACCAATGCCGAACATTATAACTACATATTTTAAATTGGTTGGTGGTTGTCGGTGCAGGTTGCACAATAAACTCTGTTTAGCTTGTAAGTTAGAATAAGTAATACCCGATTGTACAACCGTTTGATAACCCTAATAAAAAAATATAATATATTTGGCAGACTTTTTAAATTTACTGTTCCTGGCTACAGGTCTAAAGGAGCCTGGGGAAACGCAAATGGCAACGTTGTTTATCTCCACTTTATCTCGATCCCGATGCGGCAGGATATTTTATATCAGCGTCGATTCTCATATACAGGCCAGAATTTTTTTTTCTCATATACAGGCCAGAAATTTCATTATTGACGTATTTTTTAGATTACCTAGAATATAAAAACGTATAGAAAAAGTTTTTAAGTTCAAATATAAAGACACTCAAAAGCAACTTTATAGTCAAAATTACCCCAATGTTTTAAACCATAGACTTATATTAGGGTATAGACAACCTGACAAGTTTTGACTTGTCAATGTGTGCGTTAGCTAGTGTAAAATCTAATGATGAAAAAATAGTTCACCAAAATAAACAAAATTATCAATAACCAGAACTTTATCTACACAAAATATTAAGATACACAAAAGGATTGACATAATTTTATATTATTGACAGAATAAAAGACAAGTTTTAACCAAAAACAAACGCATCATTGTAGTGACGACGACGTCCTAAATATTTACCTGTGAAATGTGCAATTTTCAGGATTAATTCTATAATTATCACCACAGTCACTCACAGAACATGTAACCATTGTTGAATACAATCGTATTTACTAAAAATAAACCACAATTTACGCAAAAAATACAAAATACTGAGGAGCTTCTTCCATGCCCTGTCAACCAAAACCGGTCACAGTTCCGATAGATTCGCTTTCCTTTTCTATCTTGCTATATCTCCGTAAGAGATTTTCTTCTCCCTCGCACGCTTTGTTGGTCTATACGCCAGTATATTATAAGTCAATGTTTTAAACCCTCTCGCTTACCCCAATGTTTCGAAAATTCTTTTTTAGTTTAATATTGTTTCTATAAGTATTTTGTATGATTATTTTATGTTTGTTATGCCTTGTACACTTCTCTCGGCTGATCACTGTTCCCCTAAGATACAGTTTTTACTAGTTTAGGAGAACAGGGGCTCTAATCGTAAGTGTCAAGCATGTTAACCCTAATCTAGTTTTACTTATTTGTTCCCATACTTGTTTGTTTTGTGTAAATAAAGTTTATGATTATTATTATAATTCAAGGCTATAATGTTAATTTTTCTATTTATTTGTTAAATAAAGTAAAAAATTGATTATATTTTATACTTAACTAACAGAACTTTATGAACAAAAACGATGAAGGTACAGGGAATCTTCTAAAAGAAAAAAAAAACATTTCAAGTGTAATCTATAAATAATATGATAATTTATAAATATAAATAAATCATCATCATCATCATCTCAGCCGGAAGACGTCCACTGCTGAACATAGGCCTCCCTCATAGGTTTCCATCGGGAACGGTCCTGCGCTACTTGCATCCACCGGCGCCCAGCAACTTTCACCAATCTGTCCACCTTGTGGGAGGCCGCCCAACACTACGCCTTCCGGCCCATGGTCACCATTCGAGAACCTTTCTTCCCCATTGGTTATGAGTTCGGCGACCTATATGGCCTGCCCATTGCCACTTCAACTTACTTATCTTACACCACCTTGAGAAAAGGACATTTTGAGAAAGGACATTTTGAGAGTAGGATGTTTTGAGAAAAGGACATTTTAAGCTGAGACGGGTCTCTCTATGCATCTCTTCTTTTCTGATTCGATCACATCGCACGCTGAGCGACTTTGAGCTTGTTTATGAGAACAAATCAGTTATGTAATAATAAACATGTGGGGACATCTCACAGGTTAATATTTTGGAGTTGAAGGCAGATTGACCCCTGTGTTTTAATAACATCAAAAAAGATACGTTTTGTATTTGTTAGAATCGGGCTCATTCCCGCTACACTGCCGCCGCTGCGACGATGAAAAATATTCGGGGTTCGCTGTAGTTATTGTTACAGTTATCAATCAAAACACAGCGCTCAAAGCGGAAGCGTGTTTTATACTCTAGTGAACAAATTGTATCTTTTATCGAGGCAGTATTATTTTTTGCATTGCTGATAGAAAACTTTGAACTTGGTTTAGAAGTTATTTAAGTTTAAGTTTTGGTTTTCGATATCGTTATAGTGTAGTCACAGTTTTTTAAAATAATCGTAAAAAATTGTAATTTAGGCTAGCCGCTAGATTAATAATGCATACCTGCGCATGTAGAACCATGCATTTTGTCGCATAGTAGGTTAATAGTTGTCCGCCCGCGGCTACGCTCGCATTGTGTAAGATATTTTCCATAAAAAGTATGATTATAGAATAGAATAGAATAGAATATATAAAGTATGCTTATGTGTAAATCCAAATATTATTTAAATATTCCAGCCATATTTGCGTGATTAATTATAGACATCCAAACATATAGACATACACGTTCACATATATAATAATATAATAATATATAATTTATGGGGTGATCCCACAATCCAAGGTAGTAATAACTACCTTGGATTGTGGGATCACCCCATAAATTAAAGTACCTATAGGCTTACCAATCTTTGCATACAGCCTATTACGCTAACACCTGGTTCCCGTGGTCTACTTAAAGCTCTTTTTTAATTTTCAGTTGCTGGATGCTGAAGCAGCCTTGCAAGCAGAACAGCAAGCGGAGATGGACGCCCTTAATGGCTCCCAGAACAATCTAGAAGTTTCCCTTGTGACCAGCAGAGAAACCTCCAAGATTCCTTCACAGGAACTACAGAAGGAATGTGATGAGACATCATCAACGCATTTTAAAGAAGTCGCTAAAGAAGACAAAACGTTTGTAAAACCAGTTATTTTGATCAATGATAGACCACCTGAGAACTTAGAGCAGAATTGGGACAACGCGGTTGAAACGTTACTAAATTTTGACAAATTAAAAGGCTTTCAAACGAGAAGGAAATATAAGAGAAAGTTTTGTAGAAGTAAACGACATGCGGTTTTTAAAAGGTCGTATTCAATAGCTTAAAATCTTCGTGTAGATAGATAGTACAGTATATATAGGTAGGTATTTAAACTGTTATAGATTAAAAAGCGACAAGTTTGAAGTAAGAAATATTTAAATAAAAATAAAAAAAAATGTTTAGGTACAGTTTTATTTTTTGTTTATTTCCAAAACTCTTTAATACAATAACAATTTTATAACATGTAAACACAATCTAGTGATAAGTCTGAAGTGTAGACAGTATAAGTTCTTGAGTGTCGACCATTTACCGGTAAACATAGCGGGGGCAGGCTTCCCACAAGTTTCTCTTCTTCTTGGTCGTCATCTTCAGTTCTGAATGTCATGTCCCTGCAAGTTTCTCGTGGCTTCATGAACCAGCCCAAAAGTTTTGCCTTGCGGGTACCCGCTGGAAGGTACGGGCAACCCAGGACCGGTCGTTGAAGAGTTCTTTGGGAGGCCTTTCTCCAGCAGTTGACGTTTTAAGAATGAAATGATCAATAAAACAAAAAAGCATTACTACACCTATTCCCCCCGGGGAGTACTCCGTGAAAAACAGGACGTTCTCAATTTATTTTGTTATTTGACTAAAATAAAAAACTTTCTATAGGATGTCGACAAGGACAAAGATAATTCGTGCAGCCGTATAATGATGGCGCCCAATGAACCGCCGCCTGAGCGACCAGTTGACGGGCTGATTTAATCATCGGGTGGCAACATATTAAAATAAAATTATTAATTAGTGTGATTACTTAAAATAAAAGTAAATACTCTTCTTCATAAATGTTTTTTTGCAGACCGAACAGTCTGTGGTTTCAGTCTGAATTAACGTAGCTAGCCTGCGGGTGGGACGCCAACAGAGTTAAGTAGTCATTCGTGACTGTGTTTCGACATTCGACATTCGGCATTTGGCGAACTGTCTTTCTCAGAATACTAATTTAGTTCAATATTACAGTTTGTGCCCAACGTTTTCGACAGGTTGGTGGTGATCACTGATCAGTAATTTGGGAATTGTTTAACATGACTGTTTTGGATGATAAAGATGCTAATTCGAGCTAGATTGTAGCGACATTCGACAGTGCTAAGATGACAAAAAATTGCGTCAGCTCATGGCTCCCCACTAGAACCTGCATCAAGGCTTCAATTAAAATGCGGCCCAAACCCAATACAAGTAAAATTCATCATTATAATATCTGTCTGGCAGAAAATTTGAATCAGGACCATTCGTGGTAGATGCACTAACCAGGTTATGTCGTCAAAATTAAACGCACACTTTAATAAATGGTCGTATTATAATTAATTGTGAAAAAAGTATGACTCCGAGTCGCGTTGTCGAACGAGCGACGAGAGCCACAACGATCGAGCGATCTTTTGTACCTATCAATCAATCAATCAGCCTATTGAAGTCCACTGCTGGACGTAGGCCTTCCCAAGGGCACGCCAAAGCGCACGACTACCCACTTTCCTCATCCATCCACTACCAGCGACCTTCCTCAGGTCATCAGTCCACCTGGCAGGGGGCGTCCCACACTACGTTTCCCGAGACATGGTCATATTCATATTTTCAAATTTATTTATTCGTGAACAATAAAAATTGTGTTCGAAATTATTACAGGTACCTACATTAAAAATATTTTAAATTACATTCAATATAACAAAAACTGTACATGTCATATAAAGAAAAAAAAAATAACCAAACAAAAAAGTAACATTCAACAATGAAAATTATGTCAATATTAATTAAATTGTTAAAATAATAAATAATATAAAATTATATTAAAGTCAAAAATAATTTAATAATTCAAAGATAAATAGATTTTAAAAATTAATGCAATAGCAGAATTATTAAAATTCGTCAATACTATAGCAGCATTTTCCCAAAAGATATGATTTTAGTTTATATTTAAAAATGTTAATATTTGTAATAATTTTAAGTTCCACTGGCAACCTGTTATAAAGTTTAACGGCCTGGTATCTTGCACAATGTTTGACAATATAGTAAGTGTAGGTTTAAAAGTACACTTTAAGTCTTTATGTCTCGTAGATATGCGTGTATTCATTTCTTCGACAGTCTCAAATAAAAATCTATATTTAACTACACTGGTCAAAAGCACTAATATATAAAAGCTCGGTACTGTTAAAATGCCCAAGGTTTTAAAATGAGGTTTACACGATTCCCATGGGGGAATGCGTGCCATAGTTCTGATGGCCCTTTTTTGAGCTATAAAAGTTTTTTAAAGTTATAGCAATAGCTGTTGCCCCACAATTTAATACTGTACCTTATCTTTGATCCGATCAAAGGTCTCTATTCGAGAACCCGTGTGCTCCAACGCTCATCGGTTCTACGACAGACATGGCCAGCCCACTGCCACTTCAGCTGATATACATTACTTTAAATAGATAAATACATACATATACTCGTATAGATCACAGTCACAATAATAAAAACCTATTTTAGTGTGTTCTTTGGGAGCCCACTAAAACTCTGCTCACCCCTTCGGGGATAGGTGCATGATCATATGTATAATAACCGGCCAAGCACGCGTCGGGCCACAAAAATTTTAAGGTTCCGTACCTGCCTGTTTAAGACAGTTAACATTCATCAAAATATTTTTCTATGATATTTGTAGTACGAAATATCTTACTTGTACAAGTACATTTAATAAGTTGGTCTGTTATTGGTATATTTTTTTAAAGATTTTGTTCTTCAGCTTTATCGGCATGATTAATATATACTATATCCATGCCAATTTATAGCCTTCTAGTACTAAGAGTCTCTGAGCTAAGCCGCGGACGGACAGACAGACAGACATGGCGAAACTATAAGGGTTCCTTTTTAACTACGGAACCCTAAAAACCTAGAATGGCTTAACGAAGCTTCATTGTAGGACGAGTCAGAAACCCAATTTTCAGATTTGCCAGAAGCTCCTGTGGGGACATGAACTGATGACGTGTAAGTACCCTAAACTAGATCAAAGTAGATCAAAGTGGGGTGGAAGCGTAAGAACGTGTACATTGGAAGGGCGTGGCAGGGCCTTAGGGCTCCAAACTTGTGCCTTTGACTGAACATTTGCCTCCGTGGGCGGACTAATCCTGAAGTCAAGAAACAATTTGTTAGCTGAGTATTATGACAAGAGAAATAAAAATGAGAATCATGGTTGAAAGTTATAAAATTTTAAATTATGGGACTTCTAATTTTTAATAGAGATTACTCTAAAAGATTACCTACTACCGAATTGTTTTCTTTCTTGTCATGAAAACTAGTTCTTCAAGTAACAGCAGATAAAGAAAGGGGTTTGAAGATTTTTGTATGGAGCCTGGCTTAGTGCTCGCCTTCGCTGTTGTTATTGTTGTTATTTTATCAAAATGGCGGCGCACGATGAATCCTTCATATATCGATTAGGGATACTTATACAAACAAAAAATCATAAGGGTTAATATATCCTAAAGTGTCACGTTACAAAATTATTTGCAAAAAAAGATCGACGATATATTTTGAAAAAACTAACTTATTAAATGCTTTTACGCACAATATTGTGTTCAAATAAACATTTTTTATTACTATGACCCTATTGTATGAAGTATACAGTACTTACTATATGTTTAAAAAGTTTGATTGTAATGCAATATAAAATCGCATAAGTTTTTCCAGTTTTTACAAACAAGATGAAAATACGAATCAATGAAACAAGTATTTTATAGCCAACGATTTATTGATCCAAGAAAGATGATTTAGTAAGGTGGTGATTTTTGTTTTTCAATAGTCAGGCTGTATAATATACTAATATATTATATTTGTATATAAAACATTTTTAGTAGTGGTAGATTTCATCATTTGTCTTCTGCTAACATGTAAAAAATATTTTACTTTTATACAAATTATGCATGTTACCTTTGATCACATACACAACTTTGTATAATTATTATAAATTGATGTCTTCAATAATTGTCTACATACAAACTTTTAGTATGATAAGAGAGATGGATCATAAAGATAAAAAAAACTAATGTATAAGTTTGATCTTATACTTACAAAATATTTTTTTTTATCAATAAATTGTTGGCTGAAAAATACTTGTTTTATTGATTCGTATTTTCATCTTGTTTGTTAAAACTGGAAAAAGCGACTTTATATTGAATTACATGCAAACTTTTTAAACATATTAAGTACTGTATACTTCATACAATAGAGTCAAAGTACCTAATCTTAAAAGTCCACTTGCTAAAAATGAGTATTTGAATACAATATTGTGCGTACAAGCATTTAAATAAGTTAGTTATGTCAAGATAATTCATCGACCTTTTTTTGCAAATAACTCTGTAATGTGACACTTTAGGATATATTGACCCTTATGATTTTTTGTTTGTATAAGTATCCCCAATCGATATATGTAGGGTTTATCGTGCGCCGCCATTTTGATAAAATAACAACAACAACAACAACTTGACTAAGCCAAAATCTTCGAACCCCTTTATGCGACGCATGGAAGTGGAGTTCTTTGTTAAAATATTAGGATTTTTTTCAATTTTTTCTTTACTTTTTCTTAAAAAAAATTTTTGTACAAAAATATACTTTTTATGTGGCAGAAATGAATTTCTAGTGTCCGTTTTATGCGAAAACGATATCTTACATGCTCTAGTATCATTTACTGATCAGCAAAAAAAATAATGTTCGAGAAGCCTCTTTCGACCCCTTTCACCCCCCACCTCCGCCGCCCCCAGTTCGAATCTGACTTCCCTCCACATCAGAAAATTATCGTTTTAGGGCATTCTATTCATGCTGAAAATTTCATAATTCTACCTCGCAGGGAACAATTATACCTCTTATCACTTCTACTATATACTCTGTATGACACTGGCACAGAACAAAAAAAAAGAAAAGCGCGCAATATGGCGGTTTGTAATTTTCGTCTCTTTTAATTTTATCGTACTATTTTGTTACTTATTTTTCATGATGGAGTTAAGTAATCATTGAATTAGGGAAAAATATTACAACAATTAATGGTTCAAATAGTCGATGTTGTGAGGCTAAAGTGATAAAGGTTAGAAGTTATAGGTTACGACTTACGAGTAGACATCTAAATCAGATTTTCTTTTTCGTTATATTGATCTTTCTTATAAGATATCATTTAATAAGCCCTTCGATGAACAGTACAAAACGATAAAGTTCAGAATAAACACAAAGCAACTGCAGCTGCTTCTGTAAATTCAATTTCCAATTCCGTTTCAAAGTAAAACAAACAATATCTACCTACATTTGCTGAACAATAATTAATCACATACCAGTTGGTGCAAAAGACTGCAACTCCATCGTACCGTCGGTCGTCGTCCGACTGAGGAATCGGGATGAGAAATTGCCATAGTAATTAAATTTAAATTAATTTTTACTTCAGACTAACGTTAAATGATGCTTAGCTCGTCTCTCCGTGTCATCGAGGCAACTCTAGTACCTTTTATGGGTAACTTTAAGCAACCCTAAAAAATATATTTTTTAATATTTTATTCTACCACCATGGCCGCGTTTCGAACCAAACTGTCAGCGCCGTCAGCGATCAGAATGTATGGGTTTCGCCTGCTGACAATCGATTTCAGCGCGTCTCGGAACGCGGGGTTTTACGGCATGATAATTTATATCCGTGTCAAATTACAGCTTCCTAGTGATAAAACTCTCTGTACTAAGCCGCGGACAAACAGACATACAGGCGGACATGTTGAACTATAAAGGTTCCTTGTTGACTACGTAACCCTAAAAAGGTACATTTTGGCTAGTTACAACTTGCAAAAAATTATATATTATATTAAAAAAAAGGTAATGTAAATCTAAGCATAAAGTCTATATAAAGATTGAGTCCAGTTTGTTTGCAATTATTATACTACGAATATAGTGCGTTTTATAATCGCCTTTACTTGTTATGTCTAGTCTGCTTTTTTCTGTTAGTCTGAAGTTTTAACTTGCAATGGACGGATCTTCTATTTATTTTATACCATCGGTGTGGGAGGGGTTCAGTTTAACTCACACCTTCCTCATTTGTTTGAAGGTTTCCAGTTAGTACACGGTAATTAAGGCGCTGGCTATAGCCAATGACCTTGAGCGTTTTCGAAAGATGGCGCTATAAGTCATACAAATACTTATCTTCTCTTTTTTAACAAAATATTGAAAAATTAAAGCAGAATACGTATCATTATTATTTATTTATAATCTACATAAATTTTAGAACAAATAATCGCACATACTTCACCAAAGGGGAGACCTCATAATTTCGGGTTTGATTCCAGACATTTTTTTTCATAGACTTATGAAAGTTTTAGAGGTTTATATTAAAAATCATAAATTTTAAGAGGTAAACCACAACTTACGTATTCAACTTAAAAAAGTTCCATTTTGCATATTTTTATGAATAAAAATCACCGTTTATCTATAAAAAATTTGTTATATTAATATTTAATATTTCTCCATCTTCAGAACGATACCAAGTACGTACTCACTCACGTGTGAAATTAGAGAATAGAGAATTATAAAAATTAATTTTGTTTATTACTAGTGTCTTATGTAAATTGTGTAACCTAGAATTTTATATACAAAGTGATTCTTGCGATGACCATTACCTACCAATTCATAGCTGTGCTGTGCAGTTGCTGGCATAATGTCTATAATTGATAGTGGTTGAGTGGGATGAGTTATGAGGAAATATCAAAGTTTACATGTTATTATATACAAAAACTGGGAAGAAGTTACACATGAGACTATGGAGCAAGCCCCTAAAAAAGAAAGAATCGCCAATTGCCTAGAGCAGGTTCATCAAAGATGGTATACTGTCTGGAAAGATCGAGCGATCGAGCAGAAAAATAACAGATACAAGTCCGTTGAAACATACAATCTGATTTATGGCCGTTTAATATCCGATGGTGACGCCAAGACATTAAAAAAAATCTAAAACCACGCTATATCAAGACCAAGGTGTGACTGTAGAAAAAATAGAATGTCGCAATCACTTATTGCAAAACTTCTGCAATAAAATACAAGATTTACAAACTGACACACGTTACTAAATTAGTCACAGGACAATATTGTCAAAGAGCAAAATCATAGATTGTCATTAGGAAAGCAATATTTAAATAGCATAGTACAGGCTCTGCCTAGTTTGGGTTCAGATATTCGTGTGTGAGATGTCCCCACATATTTATTTATTTATTATTATTATTCTATATTCATGACGCTGAAAGTAATGTCTTCGAACGCTATCATAGTGTCATTGCAAAATAATATTAGTGGAATGAGAATAAATTGAGGGAGAATGAATGGATCCAGTTTCGTCAAACGTTATTTATTGACTGAATCAGATTTCGGCCATATGATTAAAAGAAGATTAGTCACCCGTTGTAATAATTTGTAGGAAGATATTTTATATAAAAGTAATCTAGATCATGTAACTTCAATAAAACATGGCCTTTTAAATGTAAAAACGGCGATCTTACAATAAGAAGCCCAAGAAGGAATAAAAATAGAGCCTTGCGGCTTATTTATCGATTCGGATTTACCTTATCTTGGTGCAACTCCTGATGGAGTCTGTGGGGAAGATACTATACGAGTAATTGAATTCAAATGCCTGATCACTGCTAACAGACTAGGATTAAACGAAGCGATGGAATAAAAAAAAGTAATTTTTTGGATAAAAAAGAACCAAATTCAAGGCCAGCTTCATATAACTAAGCTTGCGAAGTATCTGCGGTTTGGTCAAATGAGAACGAAAGACTAAAAACAGAGATAATAAAAAAGCAAACCACCTACGCATACATCAATTTCAGGTATCCCATCTTTGTTGAACCTACCCTCTGCAATCGCCAAATCTCTTTCTTTTTTAGCGGCTTGCTCCATGGTCTCATGTGCAACTTCTTCCCAGTTTTTGGATATAATATCATGTACGCTTTGGTATTTTCTGTTTGACAATGAAGGGAGGTTCAACGCTGCGGATAACTCATCTAAATGTGAATGACCACCACCAATAGACATAATGCCAGCTACCGCACAGCTATTGATTGGTAGGTAATGGTCATCGCAGGAATCACTTTCTATATAAAATTTTATGTTACATAATTTACACAAGAAAGTAAATTTTGATGTCAGTCCATTTTGCTTTTCTCCAACTAAATCCATGTTACTGATGTTACAACCAAGTGGTCCATGATTGGATATTTCTTGTAACTTTTTATAAAAGTGTGTGTCTCGTCGAATTAATAAAAAAACTGGTTTTCTAAAAGAAATGTATTAACACGAACGAGATGGTAGAAGTAATGACATGAATCACAAAAGAGTATAAAACTTAAAAAAAAAGTAAGCTTGTATAAAATCTTCATATTAAAAGGAGTCTCCAACATGCCGGCCCCCTTGAACCCTCAGGGTTCAACTGGCAAAAGGCATAACTGAGATAGAGGCCGCTGAAGACGTCCACTTGCTGTCTGCACGGTAACAACGCGAACGACACCGTCCTTCCCTGGGTGAGTGACCACCACTCGCCCGATGTGCCATTTCAGTGGCGGTTGATCATCTTTAATGGCCACTAATGCTCCAAGCTGGAGGTCAGGGGATGTCTTCACCCATTTGTTCCGTGGTTGAAGATTATTCAAATATTCTCGGCTCCATCGACGCCAGAACTGTTGCCGCAGCTGCTCGACTAGTTGGTACCTCGGCGGATTGGTCATAGTTATGTTGAGTTTGGGCAAAGCGTTGAGAGGCCGACCAATAAGAAAATGACCAGGGGTAAGTGGGTGATAATCATGTGGTGAAGATGATAATGGAGTAAACGGCCGCGAATTGAGGATGGCCTCTATTTGACAAAGTGTCGTTCCCAATTCTTCGTAAGTTAAATGAGCCGAACCCAAAATTCTCCTTAAATGGTACTTGACAGATTTTACACCCGCTTCCCATAGACCGCCAAAGTTTGGTGCATGCGGTAGAATAAAATGAAATTCAATTCCTTCGCTTGAAAATTAATTTTTAATCATTCGTTGAATTTCATTCCATCCACCAACAAAATTAGAGCCATTGTCGCAATAGATTTTAGATGGCTTCCCTCTGCGCGCAATAAATCTTTTTAGTGCTAGTAGAAATGTTTCCGTGGTCATATCTGTAGCAAGTTCGAGGTGCAATGCTTTTGTCGAAAAACAAATGAATAAACAAATATAAGACTTGACTAACCTAGCTCCGCGCCCCCTTTTGGTACTGATTGAAATCGGACCTGCATAATCTAATCCCGCAACTGTAAAAGGTGATGACGGTGAAATTCTAGTCGATGGTAAATCACCCATCAATGGTATAGCTATGCGAGCGGCTAATTTCGTACATAAAACACATTTATGATAGATTGATCGTGCTAAATTGCGACCATCAATTGGCCAATATTTCTGGCGGACATTAGCAAGAAGGAGTTGAGGACCCGCGTGCAATGATTTTTGGTGTTCATCCTCGAAAACCTTCCTGGTTAATGAACTACTCTTTGGTAACAATATTGGATGCTTGGCGTGGTAACCAATATTGGAATTCTCAAGTCTACCACCAACACGTAAAAATCCATCAGGACATATAAATGGCTGCAGTTTATGTAATGAACTTTTTGATGGTAAACATGATGATGACTTTAAAGCTTTGATTTCAGCGTGAAAAGCTTGTGATTGTGTAACCCTGATTAATAACCCTAGCGCAGTATTAATTCATTGAAAGTCAAAGGGCCTAATTCACGCTGACCGTTTTTGCATTTCGAATTGGAAACAAAACGTAGAACATAGGCAACTACTCTCTTGATTTTGGTAAGAGATGAAAATCTTGTAAGTAGGTTTACAACCATGTCATTTGGCTGTATGACTATAGCATGTGAAAGTACCTTTTTCTCTGGTAAATCTACAGCACGAACATAATTATGAATGGGCCAAAAACCTTCGTCCTTAGTAAGGAAAGACGTACCTTGCCACCAAAGAGTATTGTTTCCAATATCATCAGCTTTTACTCCTCGAGAAAGTACATCGGCTGGATTAGCCTCACTTGGAACGTACCTCCATATAAAAGCTGCTGTTGCTTCTTGAATCTGTGCAACTCGGTTTCTAACATAAGTTCTAAGAGAAGCCGGTTCTTGTCCTAGCCAACCCAGAACAATAGATGAGTCACACCAAAACATGAACTTAAGGTTACTGACTCTTAGAGACGCTTCGATTTTTTTATAGAGCTTAATTGCAACTAAAGCACCATTTAACTCCAACCTAGGAATTGTAGTTGTTTTTAATGGAGCTACTTTTGCTTTAGCGCATAGTAATTGAATGTGGACTGTATTCTGGCTGTCAATTGATCGCACATAAGCACAAGCACCATACGCCAATTCTGACGCATCGCAAAACACATGAATTTCTATAGACTGGGGTGTTGTGCAAAATGCATGTCTTGGAATCTTTAACTCATTGAGATGTTGTAACACCTCAATAATCTGGAACCAATGATTTAAGATAACTGGATCTTGGATAATGTCATCCCAATCAACCTTTAGCAGCCACAACTTTTGTAATACCACTTTTGCTTGTATTACAGTTGGCGAAACCAATCCTAAGGGATCAAAAATTTGTGACGCGACTGCTAAAATTTTGCGTTTTGTAACTTCTCCCTGATGAGAAGCTTCGTTGACTGTGTATGACAGTATGTCTTTTTGGCTATTCCACATCAAACCTAATGTTTTTGCTGTAGGGGACTCATTAAAGGTGTGTTCTTCCCTAGCATCCGTGTCACACAGACTTTTGAGCACTTCTGCGCTATTGGACCTCCATTTTCTTAAGTCCATGCAACCTAACTTTAACTGACGTGAAACATCTTGACATAACCGTGCTGTCTTCTCAACATCCTCCCCGCCAGAAAGAAGATCATCAACATAGAAATCTCTTTCGATCACTTCCGCTACTTCTTGATCTTGACACTCAATAGCTAATTGCTTCACACATCGAATCGCCAAAAATGGCGCAGAAGCAGTGCCAAACGTAACGGTATTTAGCTGAAACATTTCTAGAGGCTCAGTACTATTGTTGCGCCATAGAATCGTTTGCAGCGGTCTCTGATTCTCTTTGACATTAATCTGCCTATACATTTTGGCTATGTCAGCAGAGACGACTATAGTATGTTGACGAAATCGTAGCAAAATAGACAAAATGTCATCTTGAATGGTTGGACCGACAAGCGGAATGTCGTTAAAGGATAGACCATTAGATGTTTTTTCTGAAGCATCGTACACTACTCTCAGCTTTGTGGTCACCCTTTCCTCTTTAACCACAGCATGATGTGGCAAGTAGCACCTTGTAATAGTACTATCATCTGGATTTACCACCTTGGTCATGTGTGATGATATTTTGTAATCATCAAGACATTCTTTATATTTTTGAAACAAATGATGATTTTGCTTGAATCTCCGTTCAACCGAAAAAAATATTTTCTTGGTTTGCAGAGAATCACCCAAAGTAGCAGCGTCTTGTTTCAACGGAATTTGAACCACAAACCTTCTATCGGAAATGCGTTCAGTAGTATCCTGAAACAATTTCTCGCACATGAGTTGCTCTTCGGTCCATGGTTTGGTTTCGCACACCTCTTCTAGCTCCCAAAACTTTGATAATTGGTCTTGAACGTCGACAGTTGACGCAAAGTTACAATGGGTTTGTGGCGAAGAACAAACACTGCCTGCTAGAATCCATCCTAGCTTGGTCTCTTGTAAAATTGGTTGATTTTTCTTGAAATAAATTCTGCCTGGCATTAGAAGAAGCCAAAATAATTCAGCTCCTATAAGCAGATCTACTTGAACCCTGTTTGAAGTAAGAAAACTTGGATCAGCTAAATCAACTGTACTTGGAATGTCGAGTTTGCTGTTAAACACTTGATACGCTGGTAAGGGCTCAGTAATTTCTGGTATAACATAGCAATGCAAAGAAGTTTGAAACTTGCTTGTAATAGAATGCAATTGTATGACACACTTGGCTGAAATCATAGTTGGTAAACAATTTATACCAGTAACTTGTACATGCACATCGGATTCATCGAGTTGCAATGTCTTAGCTAATTTCTCGGTAACAAAACACGACGAGCTGCCACTATCTAATAAAGCACGTACAACATGAACTTTACCAGACTGATCGTATAATTTTACCAAAGCAGTTGACAGTAGCGCTTGCTGTGAGACATTAGCTGACAGACTCATTGTCGGCTTTGATACTTGTTCAGCCACAGCTTCATGCAGCAACGTGTTGTGTCGCTTCTTGCATACTCGACAACCAATAAGCTTGCAAAATCTTGTAGTATGTCCCTTTCGTAAACAGTTCAAACAAAGGTTTAGCTTGGCTGCTATTTCAGCCCTCTTTGCTACAGATTCTTTAAGAAAATCTGCACAGTTATAAATGTAATGGTTACCATTACAAACATAGAGCGGCTAAACCACTGCTCAAATGAACCTTGGACTTCAAAGCGGAACTTGTGGATGGTTTAGCATGGTCACGAAACTCAATAGTCTCAAGAAGATCGGCTCTATTTCTTAAGAAATGATTGAGACCATCGTAGTTTATCTCCTTGAGCGAATTTCGATATTGTTCCCATTCTTTGTTGGTATCAGCATCCAACCTCGTTGTGATGATATAAATCAACAATGTATTCCATCCATCGACTGACTCTCCTAAGGATGAAAGAGAATGCAAGTTTTTATTAAAAGCATCGATCAAATCACGTAGACCTTTTGCCGTTGGTTGCGATTGCTTGGTATCGAAAAGCGCTTTTAAATAATTATTAACCAACAATCGTTTGTTGTCAAACCGTTCGATTAAACTTTTCCATGCGATAGCGTAATTTGTAGCGGTCAACTCAAGTGAACTAATTAGGACAGACGCGCTACCTTCCAGACTCGCCCGCAGGTAATGATATTTGCTTACAGTGTGAATATCATCGTTGTCATGAACCAAAGACCGAAAAACATCTCTGAACTCTAACCAGCTATTGTAAGTCCCGTTGAACTTTGGTAGAGTTATGGTTGGTAACTTAATTTTGAACGGTCTATGCTTAGTAGAACCACCCTTGCAACTGCTGAGCTCGTCATCGGACTCCCCTGATTTATACTCGGAATGCTTTGAATTTGCGTAGAAATGATCTGGTTTTGTAACAACTAACGATTGAGCAAGAGCAACGACCTTGTAATATTTGTCCTCGAACTCGCCACGTACCTTGCATTCATTTTCAATATCGTCACTACAAGACTCAATCTGAAGTTGAAGCTCATCAAAATCCTCGTACAACGGCTCCAACTTCTGTAAACGACACTTCACTTGGGCTTGGTCTACACTTGAAAGTGGGGAATCGGTAGTAAAATTGCTGAAGAAAGTATCATGTCTTGTAAGCTTGCTCTTTATAGTACCTCTTTTTTTAATCAAATTGGAAAGTAAGTTATCGTTAGGTTCAGACATATTGAAATATTACTAAAAAGCAAACAAGTTTATGCCAAAAAAAGAATAAAATTTTGATAAAATATAAAATTATAACGTGTAACCGTACCTTGAAAAAATTTGCTAGTATGTACGCTTCTTAACAACAAAAAATTGACGCGCTAATACTGACAATTTCGAATGAAGAACTGAGAAAGAAAAAATGAAAATCGAAGTATGCCAAACTGGATGTCAAATTTGAATTTTGTTAGAATTATTGATTAAATTTTTATATGAACAATGGTATGATATAATGATAACTTGATAAGAAAATGAATGATAATGAAAAGACAGGGCGAAAGTTTAATGAATGATCACTTTCCTACTAGCCTGCCTTCCTCGCTAGCCACCAGCTTTGGCCTCCGTCAATCTAGAGCTGGCTTCTTGATCCACTCGAACAGTGCGACCCCGATCAGTCGCCTGAGCTGTCCTTGTATTGCAGACTTGTTCTAGGTTCGCTGAAAACTTCTATCCGCTCGAAGCTGACCAAAATGTCTCGTCGAATTAATAAAAAAACTGGTTTTCTAAAAGAAATGTATTAACACGAACGAGATGGTAGAAGTAATGACATGAATCACAAAAGAGTATAAAACTTAAAAAAAAAGTAAGCTTGTATAAAATCTTCATATTAAAGGGAGTCTCCAACAGTGTGACACGCTTATTGTTCGTCGCCCAATATAGGTCTCCTTCTCTACATGTTGACTGGATTGAACCTAAAAGATTAAAAAATATTATTTAAGAATTTTATTTTGTATGCATGCGGTAAGTAAAACTAAATTATTTACCTCAAGTTCGGGTAAATCCTCAGGAATTTGAAGTGGCTCATGTAGGTTTTGAACATGTAAAGGAATATCACTTGACCCGTCTTTTGATTTCTGTTCATCCAACCTAAAGCCACAAAATTACAAATACGTCAATGTTTTAATAAGATTTGTGACATATTATGTAATATTTTTGTCTACACGGTGGGTGATTCAAAATTTTCTGTGAGTGCCGCATTTGTTAACCTAAAAAATTGTTATTATTACTTTCATAAAAATAAGTAATTAGAGTATGTGTTTCCAAAGTTTATATTAATTTTATATGAAATAGAACTAGTATTAATAATATAATTATTTAATTGATCTAAAATTTATGAATGTATACCTCTAAAACTTTCGTAAGTCTATGCAAAAATTGTTTTGAAAAAAAAATACACGGAATAATGAAGTTTTTTTTTTATTTAGTTAGTGTGTGCTTATATAAACATCTAAAACTTTCATAATTCTATGCAAAAATTGTCTTGAAAAATAAAACCGAAATAATGAGGTCTCCTTTTTTGGTGCAGTTCGTGCGAGTATCAGGCTCAAGTTACATTTGTTTGAATGAAATTGTCCCGAAATATTACCATTAGATAGGCTATGATGTGAAAAGTGGACTTCAACTAGTATACTAAAAATTAAAAGTGTGAATAGCAGATGGTGGGTAAGAAGGTTGGCATTTACTTATTCTTTTAAAACAGTATCCGACGGATTGAGTACTTCTACGATGTCATTTTCGTTTGCTGAATCGTTCATTAGTTTTTTTTTCTAAAATAGAGATAAAATCAATTAGTTGACTGAGCGAGCGAAGCGTCTGTTTCAGCTTGGCCAAATTTGCTTTAAATAAAAAAAAAAATAAAAAAAAAATAAAGGGGTTGGGAATGTTTGTGGAGAAAAAATATAAATAAATTAATGTGAATAAAAATAAAAACAAAAAAGGTGCAAAGCTGTACCTGCACCTGGGATTGATTTCTAGTACCACGACTTACCCAACTAGACTGGATAGACAACGTGAGCGGGATTGAAATAGCTCACCTTTTTGATCGACCATTATTTTGAATTAGTGAAATACTCCAATGAATAATTTTAAAACAAAACAATATAGTAGATTAGGTTACTTACTTTATACCTTCCATCATTTGTTTCTGTTTTTTTAGATATAATCGCCTCTTCCCCAATCTTCTATTATTTGTTTTATTTTCCATTTTTATTTTTATGCAGAGCGACACAGTTCCGTCTAGCAGCGCGCCTCAGCGATCACTGTCGGTCTCGGTACAAGTAAGAGAGATGCAAATAATGGTGTGAGCGCGCGCCGCTGAATTCAAGTTGTGAAATACAACGAAACGAAATTGTGTAAAAACTAATTACTTAATTAAAAATCGGAAACAACTACCAAATGGAGAAACGCATTATGAATTTATTTTAATACATTTTACTAAAAACACTTCACATATTAGTCGTATCGACTAAAGAATTATGGCCGTTGAGAGCTGAGTTTGGACTCATTTTCTATCGAGAAAAGTTTACGAAATCGTGTTTTGGAAACAACAAACTTGTAGGAAATATGCTCAATAATAATATATTTTAATTCTGGCGTGATCTGTTGTATACTTTTTGCCAGCGGCAACCAAATATGATGCGCATTTAGCTCATTCCAGCGCCTTAAATTCTTCGTGTAAGAGGTATTAGAAGAAATTGAGTAATTTATTTAGGGCAATGAAACAAAATTGGTGCGCATATTTAAATTATAATGTATCTGAAATGTTAGATGATATCGTGCTTTAGAAGGCACCATGCTGTCCGCTATCCGCTGAAATAAATATTCAATAAGCCATGTCAGAGGCCTCAGTTCAATGTTCTCTATCGACTTTACAACCATTTATCAAATAGCAAATGACCTGGTTATTTTAAAAAGTAATAAAACTTATTACTCATTTTGTTGCGAGATATTTTTTTAACTGGTCGAGTGGGAATAGTGTCGCGCTAGTTGAATTTTACTATTTAATGGGTACTTCAAAGCAACTTATGCTGAGCTAGAGCTCCTTTGCACCGCGCAAAACATTTTTTACTAGTATTGTGTACATATTTTTTTTATTTTATTTTATTTTTCTTTTTGCTGGGATTCACATCAGTTGCTGTACTGTTGAATCATTGCCACTACTGGTGTGAACACCGGGACACGCTCGGGTTGCCAGTGTGCTTGCTCCAAGCCCATTGTAGTGGCGTGGCGCATGGTGGTCCGATCTGTTCCTTTTTTTTTGTTATTGTTTTGTTTTTTATGTAATGGCCTCGATTCGGGATGTCACGCTCTAATCCTTAATTTAAGTTAGTCCGTCCTTTTTACCTTTTAAAGATTGAAAAGGGACAGAAGATGGCCATCCTAATATTAGAGCTGTCAAACATCGAATTTGAACCTTATGGCCGTGTCGATTGCACAATTTTAGAGAGCACTTAAAACATGCGACTTAAAAATCTCTTAACTGACAGCTATACCCTTATTTTAGGTTATCATTCGTTCATCACCTCTCTGTCATTGGTCATAAAAACGAAAAGGATAGCTGGATTTTAAAATTAGAATTAGAGCATGACATCCCGAATCGAGGCCAATACCTACCTCACTTTCTTTCTTCTGTAACTTCTGTGTATGTATGTCTTTGTGTACTGCAAATAAATTTCTTATTATTATTATCAACAGCTTGTCTATCACCACCGAGAGGCTGGAGTTCATCCTGTGAAGTTGGTGAACTTTAAAATCAACTTTTGAATTTCTTCACCGGAGTGTGCAGGCTTCCTCACGATGTTTTCCTTCACCGTGAAAGCGTTGAAAAAAAAAAAAGTGCAAATCATTTAAAAAAAATACATTGGTACATGGTACGATTTGAACCCGCGTCACCCGGATGCAAAGCAGTGACTGTAGCCACTATACTACGTCTACGTAGAAGAAAAAGCCCCGAAGATACCCCGAAGAAGAAGCAGCCAGCCCAAAACCAGAAGCCCGTTAGTGTGTCCTATATTAATAAATACAGCTGAAACTGAATCGTTTTATACTTCGATCGTTAACCGTGTGGTGACGGCAGAGTAGAATATATTTGTCACTCTTCCCGTGGGTGTCGTAAGAGGCGACTTAGGGACTACACAGAGAACAGGGAACGGGCAGCAGCGCTCTCTGATACAGTAACCTTTTAATCTGCGATCTCCAACCCGCATGCCAAGCGTGGAGATTATGGCAAAACCCTCCACTTAAGTGGGAGGTGGCTCATAGTCCAGCAGTGGACTGTAACGGGCCGTTGATTTGATATACTTTGAAAATTGTTAAGAAACATCTATTCAAGTTTCAACACGAAATTGACAGTACGCTACATACAAGCAGGATATACGCCTCACATAATACTGTTCTCGGGTGAGGTGGAATTTGTATGTGAGCGACGCTTCGAATCCGCCTGTAGCCCAAAGCTCTACTTCCGCTCTAGTTGCGTTTTGGCTGAGGCGTGTCGGTACGCTGAACGCAAACCGGTTTATTTCGCAACTCTTGTCCAATTACTGTCCATTGGAGTCCTAATGGAAGCAGAACTCCTCTTTCATATATTTTTTTGTGATGTGATAAAAATCTACCTAATCTTGGTTGGTTGATTGGCTAGGTTGGTAACCTAACCAATACGTATTTTTTACTACTTTCTTACTACTAATATATTACTATTATTATTTCAATTTGCCTCAGTTTTCTTAGGACCTAAGCGTTATGTTTCTTGGGGAAAATTTACCAGTATCATGGGTAGGTTGATCCTTTAAAATAGTGTCAGCTAATTTATTTACACCCTGTATTATTACATATAATAATAGTAAAATTGCCTCTATATATTATTAATATTTTTTAATTTCCTCATCCCTAGTCTGCAAGCCGACCCCCGCATTTTGCTCTGTGCCAAGTAACTGATTTTAATCTCCCTTGGAACCAATACTGGAACCATCAGCGGGAGTTTCTATTAGTGACAACTAGCGCCATCTTGTGGAACAGCACTGGCAACTAACTGTGAAAAGCTCTTTAGGGAATTAAACTACAAAGTTTAGATTGGGTAAAATTTACGTATAATTTAATATGATTTATTTGACTTATTTTTGTACGTTTACGTTGTATTAATTCTGAAATTGAAAAGTTTTCGATTTGAGGTGAATGTCATCCTTTATCAACAGCTCATACGTCCCCACCGAGGGGCTCAAACCTACCCTGAATAACTGAATTAGGGTGATCGTGCAGGTCTCCTCACGGTATTTTGATGTTTCACCGTCAAACGTCAAGTAAAAGTACATATAAATTCGAAAATCAAAAACACATTGGCACGTGGTGGGGATCGAACCAGCGTCTCCCAAACAGGAGTTAACAGCCATAGCCACTACACTGCTGACGCTATATTTTCATAATAAGATAAAATAGGCTAATAGACGGTTTTCGACCTTACAAGCTACATACACAATGAAAAATAGTTACGTAAGTAATAAATTTATTACAAACTTTTTATGAAATGTATACCTTTATATTACGCCTGAAAGACCGTATTCAATATAGTACTAAGTCTAAATTATATTAGGTACCTTATCACATCAGTCATCTCTTTGAGTTAATCTCTTGTGTAAACGTTTCATCAACGAGACACATTTATGAAGACATCTAGTTGATACTGGCCCCGATTCACGCAATCATGCTCTAATCTTAATTTAAAACATAATAAAATAATAATAATAATAATAATAATATTTTTAATATTTTCGTCGATGAAAAAGAGGAGCTGAATTCAGATGAACGAATAATATTATTTTGAATGACCTAAAATAATCTACAAAAAAAATTAAAACAGAACTGCCCTGCCAGAAAAATATAGCCAGCGCCACCTAGACTGATATAAGGATTCTAACGGTAACCCATACATTTAAATTGGTTAAGGCATTTAAAAGTTACGGTGGAATAAAACCCTAAACTCTGAACTTCTTTTTTGGGCATTCGTGTAATAAGGACGTAAGTACGTGGCTGTCAAACTAAGAATATCTAAGTTAGATGTACTTACGTCCTCTCTAAAATTGTGCAATCGACGCGTCCATAAGATTCAAATTCAATGTTTGACAGCGCCAATATTAGGATGTCCATCTCCAACTTTAAAAGGTGAAAAAAGGACTTAAATTAAGAATTGGAGCATGACATCTTGAATTAGCCCCATCCTATAATAAATTCCCTACAGTACTCGTAGGCGTGAATTTAACGAACTAATTAAAATTTGCTCGTTTGTATGTGGTATTAAGAGCTTTGTACACATTCGTGAGGCTTATTGAATTTATGGTTAGGAGCAGTTTAACCTAACCTAACCTATAGCCGGGGGTTCCTGGTATATTTTGGTGGACGTGTCATTTAAACTAGACAACTGGACTTTAAATTACCAATAATAAACAACAACTAACACATCCACCATCAACCATCTGAACAATAATAATCTTTAATCTATAAATGGACTTCAGATTAGTGCGAAGTGGGAAAGACTAGAAAAATGTGCGTAAGATGGGTGCGCCTTTGTTTCATCATCATCATCATCCAGGCCGGGAGACGTCCACTGTTGAACATAGGCCTCCCTCATCAGTTTCCAACGTGAACGGTCCTGCGCTACTTGCATCCACCGGCGCCCAGCAACCTTTACCAAGTCATCTGTCCACCTTTCTTTTTTTTTTTATTTTTTTTTATCTGTCCACCTTGTGGGAGGCCGTCCAACACTACCTTTGTTTAGATCTGTACAAATATGAATCACGCAATAATTTTTAAAAACTTCATTTTAATGCTTGTTCCGCATAAGGCAATTAAAGGTCTAATTTTTCCATTAGGGATAAAAATATGAAGTATAAAAAAAAAACATTTTAATAATGTTTTAAAATCATTTTCTGATGTTTGAATATAATAAAAATCAAGTAGAATATAACCAAAATAAAAAAAAAGTTCGCTCGCTTCCCTTTTTTAAGACACAACATAATTACTTCATTTGAAATTAGAAATATATATCATTATTATTTCCCTTTTCGATAATGAAATCAGCTCATTAGGTTCTTTGTGAGCATGCATTAATTCGAGACGGCTTCCAATATGCGAGCTCCATGAATAATGTCGTCTCCCTACGCAAACACGTAGCTATTGTGAATGGCAACATTGGTATCAATTAAAATAAATTAGGCTGTGGTCGGGAAATACAACGTTGAAATTTAAATATCGCAAAATCATCACAAGATTAGTACTTGTGAACTGGCTCAGCCCATAAAACTGCGACTTAAAATCAGAAAATTCGTGCAAAAAAAACTTTCATACTTACAAATTTCATAAAAACGCAAAACTTCTCGGGTACAGGAACTTTTCCGAAATCGCAATACTATCTCATCAGCTAGCCGAGTCAATTGGTATGAAATGTAAAAAATAATAATTGCGATTTCATAAAAGTACCAGAATAAAAGTGGTTCAGTTTCATTTATGGACTAAGTTACCGCCCGAGAGGTTTTGCGTTATTTAATAACTACTTGTATAGTGTATTTAGTGCACACGGTTATCTATGGAGTATTTAGTAACACTACTTGTATTTTTTGTTTTTATTTTATTAATTATGGACCACCCTAACAAAATATAAAACTAGTGGCTCTGTGAGCTGTAGACCTCGCGAGACAGTAGACATACAAAAGCAATTTTGGCCCAGCTGAAACGGAGACGCTTCGCAATCGCTCGGTCAATTATCGCAAAACTCTTCTCGACACAACTCTTCATATAGAAACTCATGGTTTTGGGTTAAAACCGCATCAAAATCCGTTGCTTGGTTTAGAAGTAGTTAGCGAATATACCTACAGGCAAACAGACAGACGCGTATATATAGCTACTTTGTTTTTTACTATGTAGAGATATAGAAATATCAAACTAAAAAGAGCAGTTCTGATGTATAGGTATACGTGACATACATTCAGATCGCGCGTCAAAATGGCGGACAAACCTTTGACCATTTATTTTTTGAATGTCCCTCTTTTGTCATACAGCGCCTTCTGCTGATGGATGGACTTATAGAAATGTATAAAGAAGCTAGTGTCATCCCGCACACTGTACAGGATTTATTAAAAAATCAATGTACATACCATTTACATTATATAAATTCATATAAATTTATTGTAAATACTGTAAATGAAATTTAATAATAAGTATCATAATACATTACGACTTAGTTTTAAAATTGTACTTATAGTAAATAACAAGATAAATTCACACACTTGAATGAGAAAAACTATAATATGTAAACTTATGACGTTTTTTTACCGGCTTTGACATGCAAATTATAAAACTTAAGACGCTACTTTAAAAAACTGGATATGAGAATATAAACTGAAAACGTTTATTTATCAATTTGGACAAGGAACAAAATATTTGACTGAAGACGATTATTTCTTCAACTGGATAATGGGAAAAAAAATACTGAAGACGATGGCTGCATGGCCTTTGCCTGCTCAAAAAGGAGCGAATCGAAAAAAAAAAAGCGTACTTTAGTACGGAACCTATCACGTATCGCGCGTTTAGCACGTGTGACGTCACGCTTTGCTTTTGACGTTTAATAAAAAGCAGCCGATTCGACTAGTAGTCGTTCAACTACCCTACCCAAAGTCTCTACCCTATTGTAATACGATTTTATGCGATATCATAGAACTAGAGAAAAAAAGCGAGGATTGCAGCCTATAAAAAAACCGCATTTTAAATAGTACATGTTTACTCGTACATCAAGAAATCAGTATTTAATTTGAACATGGCCGTAGACTAGTTTCAAGTAAACTTAGTTATCAAGTTCCTAATAGAAAACACACTCGGACCTGACCAAGTTGATTAGTTTCCTCTCACGCTCCGCTCTCAATCTTGTACAATTAAATCCTCTCATCAAAGTTCCAGCTTCTAGATATTAACTTGGATTATTTCCAATCCATTAATCTGGAATTTTGATTAAGGATTCCTTTCTCATATTTATTTATCTAGCATAGCTTGGGCAGACCCCACAAGGTAGACAGATGATCTTATAAAAGTCACGGGAAACGCTGGATGCGGACAGTGTTGAGCCGGTCTTTGTCCAGCAGTGGACGACTTTCTGCTGCTATGATATTGATGATGAGGATATAAACAAAAACTATTAAAAATAAGAATTACAGTACTCACTAAAGAACAGTACTTACTTACTTTACTCTTGCAAGTAAATATAAAAAAATGATAATTTATAAATAACGATTAAATTACAATTTTCATTATATTTACTGCAATATGCAAACAATCGCAATTACCAAATACAAATTCGACTTATTTATTCATAATTGCTATTAATCTTGTGGTGTAGCCAGCCGGTTACTACAGCGTGGCGTAGACATTACTACGGCGGCGTAGCAGGTGACGCAGGCATGGCGTAGGCAATTTTGTGCTCATATTTTGAGCACCAATTTGTAACACGACGCTATCTGTCTGAGGCGTAGAAATGCTTGAAAAATCTTTATTTATAAATAACAACTGAATAATAATAACAGAGAAATGGATACATTCCAGAAACTATACTAATATATAGCAGGAAACAATAAAATTAGCAATAAACTACTATTTTAGAGCGAAACTACAAGATAAAAAAGTATATAAAAAAGCACATTGTGTTTTTATTTAGAGCAATTCTTGTATTTGTTTCGTGGAAACTACCTATAAATATGTTTACCTTCCAAGTTTATCTATAGGTGTCATCTCTGAAAAGTATGATTTCACAAACGGTCGCTTTTTCGGGAAATGGTAATTCAGCTGATTGTAATAAAAATTGTCTTTTTTTGGCTAGATTCCTTGATACTTACTTACTCCGCTGGGTCAGTGATCCAAAGTGGATCTTGGCCTCCGAGTCAACATAGATTCATACATCATTAACATCATAATCTTAGTTAAAAGAAAGACGTTCACTGCTGAACAAAAGGATCCTCATCAGATACTGCCCTGGAGCTATGAAATATTAGAAGTCTCTGAAAGTTCCTTTTAGCTTTATTCCTTTGTAGATGGATATAATGTAGACATCTGTAAGGAGACAAGGTACTTAAGGTAAACGTTTTTCGTAGCTAGTGGGAGGCAACGAGGAGAAGGTAACGATTGAGCATCATTGCGTTTCATGCTTAAGTTACGGCAAAAGAAATATATAACGTTATTTTTCTTATTTTTCTTGTATTTGCACATTTTGCTATTTTACAAGCTTTTATTTCTGATTTAAAATTCTTAATCCATTTTTCGATCAAACTGAGCTGAAATTAAGCATGTTATAAACATGGTACACCATTGAAGTAGTCTGTAAAAGGTGGCAATAGCTTATCCCAATCTACACAACATAACACTATCGAGTTTGGGCTCGTTGAATTTGTCTCTACAGTACTTACAGTTTTAGATGGTATTCAAGGCCTGATTATGGTGGCTTTGGTATCTTCTCATCTACATAATACTTATAACCTCATCGAATTTGGTTTATTAACAAATATGTTTTTTATAGTAAAAGTAGATACACTTTTATACCACCCCATAACTAATGAGTTCGTCTAACCCAGTAGCCTAAAGTCAAATTAAAATTAACCTTACGAAATTGCAACTTAAAAATCAGATACCGTAAAAACTCTTTGATCTCTTCGAGGCTATCAACTTTTCATTTTACGCTCTAGCTTTAAAAGGTGCACTTGTTCTTCGATTATAATCCTGCGCAGAGAAAAAGGGGATTGAACTCTCCTATATAAATGTGAACTCCAACATAAGAGGCACAGTCGAGAGCCATGCGGTACGTATAGGGTAATTAAATCTTGGGTGCAGTGTCATCCACTGCACGATGCACACATGATGAACCCTGTGCCAGGTCAGCGTGACAGATTATAGATCAACCCGTACTGCAAGCTGCAATTAATTTTACATACTAATCTACTGGCGTTCATTGGGAGCAGAATAACGGAGTAATTATGTGCGGCACATAATTTGTTGACATTATAAGTATAGTATAGGTATAATGCGTGCGCGCCAACAATCCTTTTGAGTTTATTGATGAAGTCAATAAAAAATTCTTGGTTTAAAAATACTTTTATTTCTGATTATAATAGCGTCGTCGTCGTAAAGAAATCGCGGGAAGTGTGCGGGACAAAAGACTGAGTTAGAAGAAAAAGGTAGACTGCATTTTCGTCGATCTTTCATAGTATCTTGGTAGCATAAAGATGCGCTGGATTTTCGAGGAGATTTTGTAGGTTCAAATCCTGTCCAAGATAAACAAAATTCATTTTTCGATTGTTTTAAAAAGTTCCACTTAGCCAGTTGGAAAAGAAGCTATAATTCTTTTAGCTCGTATAATTCACTGTATTGATCTATAGTTACGTATGCCACAAAAGGTGAGTTAGCATACAAATTGCTCCACCAGGTGGCGCCTCTCGCCGGGACCAAGATTGAATATTCATCCAATTACCGGATTCGGTTAAATTTTCGTTTGCTTCTGACTTAACGCTTGTCTAGATTATGCGAGTAAAACGTGATTTTTACCATAATTTTGTCTGGCTACTCATCCATCATCATAGAGGGGAAGTAGAAATTATGCAATTTTTTTACTGTTTGCAATCTAAATAGGTAAAATGACGATTTTGGTACATTTATTCGACACTCGAAGAAAATATCGCAAGAAAACTTACAAAGAAATTATTATTCGTGAAATCAACATACCCGCACTGGTCCAGCATGGTTGACCAAGGCCTATTTGCCCTAAATACAGGGTATGTTCGAGCCCTTCAGCGGAGACGTAGGTATATGAGCTGATAACAGCATGCTGAAGGAAGTGAAGCCTACCGTATGTAACAACAAGCAACGAACGAGCGAGTAGGAGCAACGAGTCTCAAATAAACTAATCATCAACAGCTCATATATACGTCCACACCGAAGGGCTCGATCCTACCCTGAGTTAGGGCGATTAGGCCTTACCACGCTGGCCCAGTGCGGGTTGGTCGACAATAAACTAATAATAAATTATTTTAAGGCAGGCTTATTGGTATAGTGAAGAGAAACCTAAAACTATCTATAGGTATATTCTTGTAAATTCTAGTCTCCCATAAACTATTTCTAATTCCTTTACTTAGAACAATTGAACTACAGATGAGTTTAAATTTTGAAGAGCGTCGGTAGTGTATTGACTACGGCCACTGCCTCCCGTCAGTGCGATGCGGGTTCGATCCCCACCACGTACCAGTGTGTTTTCAAATTTCTAATTCTTATGTAAGTACGTTTATTCGACGCTTTTACGGCGAAGGAAAACATTGTGACGAAAACAGCACAATCCTGAGAAGAAATTCAAAGGTTGTGTGTTAAGTCGACCAAGCCGCACTGGACCAGCATGGTCGACTATGGCTTACTCCAGGGAAGGCTCAAGCCTCTCGGTGGGGATATATATGAGCTGTTGATGAGCTTCAATCAATCAATCAGGCTATTGCAGTCCACTGCTGGACGTAGGCCTCCCCAAGGGTACGCCAAAGCGCACGAACACCCGCTTTCCTCATCCAGCCACCACCAGCGACCTTCTTCAAGTCATCAGTCCATCTGGCATTTGGTTGATGAGCTTAATTTATATTAAGCTTTTTGTTCGGGAAACAAATCCTTGATAGAGCGTTACAAAATAATTTGTACCTAACAAGGCTTTGTACCTAGCTCGAACCTACTCTAAAATAGATCTTAATCAGGTCTGGTGCGGATTGGTCCACTTGTTACATACAAATTAGAAGTAAGTAGGCAAAGAAACATACAAGGAAGGTAATATTTAGGTAGGTAATATATACAAGGAAGGTAATATTAGGTATTTTACAAGCTTTTATTTAACTTGCACTGTATGTGGGTGGGTGTGTGGAGGGGTATGTATGTTCGGGTGAAATCTTGCAACTCAATTTTAAGCACTTGCTGCCATTGGATTTTGCTGAAATTTGGTACACTTATGTAACCGCGCTGACAATGCAATATTATGGTACCATGGAGCTGGTTTGATGATGGAGACGGAAGGTGGCCATAGAAACTCCTCTAATACACAGCACAACCTAGTCGTGTTTGGGCTCGTTGGATTTGTCTTAACAAGATCTTTAGTCATACGTGATGTCCAGGGCCTCATGATGGAGCCGGAAGGTGGCCATAGGAACTCCTTAAATACACACCACAACCTAGTCGTGTTTGGGCTCGTTGGATTTGTCTTAACAAGATCTTTAGTCATACGTGATGTCCAGGGCCTCATGATGGAGCCGGAAGGTGTCCATAGGAACTCCTTAAATACACACCACAACCTAGTCGTGTTTGGGCTCGTTGGATTTGTCTTAACAAGGATACTCCACTCTACGGCTTTAAAAGCTTGTATAAAATGGATTTTTAAGATTAATTAAGCTTATTAGTATTTAGGTATTTTAGTATCTCTAGTGTTAGTGAACTCACCCAAAAAATGTAATGACGGATCTAAGTGATGTAATAACATCCTATGGAAATAAATAATTTTGACTTTGAGTTTGACTTTGACTTCTAGTTACCCGTTATAAACACTACAAGTACTCAGACCGAGCTGTCGACCCAACAACATCATTCGGCCTAACTTAATTACTAGCCAAACTGAAGTACACTAATATATTCCCCCTGACCGCTGCCACTAAACATATTAACCCAGATAACATGATATGATATTTTATAACCATGTTATTTTTGCTAAATACAAATTATTTTTCTGATACAGAAAATGAACAAGGTTAGAAAATGAGGAGATAAATTAAAATGTTTGTAAAAAGCATTAACTTTCTAATTTCTCATTAAAAAGGCAAATTGAAAATTAAAAGGATTTTCTATTGGTCCAAATTCAAAGCCTCTTTAACTAGAGCACATGAAAATTGTATATCAACTAACGAAAATTAACAAAAAAGGTCACAAATACAATCTAAAACTAAGTAATGACCAAATAAACCCAATAAACGGAACAATTGAAACCTAATTAACAAATTTTCGAGATCATTTTTTTCATTGAACCATAAAGTCAATCACAGTGCTATTTATGAAGAACGTTATTTGAAATTTAAAAAAGGTATTGGATATAAAACGTAGCTAATCTACGGAGAGAGTGCACTCATTTTGTTCAGTGCCCGCCTGAAATAAAAACTATGCTCTTTAGTATTCCTGCTCCAATCGCTCGCAGCTATAAAAACACTGCAGTATCGTAAAAACAAAAGAGAGCGGACGCTTCATTCTGCTAAATGAGATCTTTATTTAAAAATATAGAGATTAATAAAGTACTCATACGGAGTTCATGTTCTGAAATAGAAACGTTGAGAAAAAATAACAAATAATGTTTTGGGTGGCTGACGTAACGATTTTCAACCGAAAACCGTTATTCTTCATTTCATCGAGCGACTCTTAATTTTCCTGAAGATATAAAAAAATATAATCTTGTCTTATAATTATGTGTTTTCGAATTTCAAATTCATATGAACGCATATTCGAAGCCCTTTCGGTAAAGAAAAACATCGTAAGGAAACCTGCACACTCCAAAGGTTGTGTGTGAAGTCGACTAACCCGCACTTGGCCAGCGTGCGGCCGACTAAGGCCTGATCGAGCTAATACAAGATAGGCTCGAGCCCCTTAGTGGGGACGTATATAAGCTGTTGATGAAGAAAATATTTTCTGCGGTGTAACAAAGTGATGCAGGGCATATTATTTCACTTATAATAAGCAAAGCATATGAACAAGACGCGCGTCAATAATAATAAAAGTAACTGTCTGTTTTATGAGAATAAAATATACGAGGAAAACGGTGATCGGAGTAACTAACTAGGTCAATCTTTATACATTGCTGTTTATGCCAAAGGAAGTGGATCAAATTAATGGCGAAGCAACACAAAAGTCGACAGTGGTTAATATCGCCCCTAGTCGAGCCCGAATAATAGACACGAGATTGGGGAGCCCTTCAGGGGGCGCCAAAACAAAAAGGCCACATGATTGATATCCAAGACGGTTTTGGGGATTATTCCGTGGTTTTGAATGGGAATGTAAACCGAAAGATATATCTTTTAAATATTGTACTTGAGCGACCAGTACCACGGTCGGTGTCTTGATATGATAGCTTAGTATGATAGTATATTTTATTTTGAGTAACTAGTTAGTAGATGTTATAGGGTTAAAGTTAGTGTGATTAAACGTATTTTCTCAGCAATGATTCTTATAAATACACTTAGAAAAAGTAAAATTTTATCTAAATACAGAAACAGCTTTGTATTTAGATAAACTTTATGACACGTGAAGCGTGTGTATAAACGAATAGGTCTTACAAAAATGTATTTCTTAAAAGTTACTAAAACATTATTTCGTTAATTCACAACAAAATTGATGATTGTTAGGTACAAGGTGGACAAATGACTTGGTAAAGGTTGCTGGACGCCACCGGTGGATGCAAGTAGCGCAGGACCGTTCACGTTGGAAACCTATGATGGCGGAGGCCTATGTTTAGTAATGTACGTCTTCCGGTTAAGATGATGATGATAATTTATCTACATATAATAATAACAGCAAAATAATACTGCTGAAAAGGCCGTTCTAAAAATATCCAACCCAGTTAAAAATAAACATTTGTGTCACAGATCATAAATTACAGCTAAGTTACATCTGTCTTAATTAGTTAATCTGTGCTTGGCATGAATCCTTTTGATATATTAGGTACAAAAACGTCAAAAAACGTTATCTATCGTAACACGTGAACGTTCTAATTTTGGCTCTGATTGCGACATTTTAGCCGACAAATTATGGGATAATCGTATTTGTGAAAGCGTCAAAAGGTCCACGTTTATCATAAAAATGGACAACGTTTTTTGTACCTGCATAATTTATTTTAAATTGTATCGCTTTACAAACTTTTTTGTTTGAAAACTCGTTTTACGGGAAGGTAGCAAAAAGGTGAGCGAACTCTGCAAAGGGTACGATGGATGACCTTTTAAAAATATGAACGCTTTAGGTTGTTTTTTTTTCATCTAGAAATATACTTATATGAATGAATGAATGAATGAATGAATATACTTTATTGCACACACAGAAATAATAAATGACAGAGTGGAAGTAAGAACAGGAAGTCATGTACAGTTAGGCGGCCTTATTGCTTCATAGCAATTTCTTCCAGGCAACCTTTGGATACAGGAGACTATAAAGTAACGCGGAATAGTGCAAGTATACCGTATAAACTACAAAATGTAGTTGTATACTAAATAATCTATACTAAATAACCTACATGAAATATATACCTACAATAACATACATAATAAAAAGTACTTACATACTATATAACTACATAAAAACTATATATATATAGATTTATCTACACTCATGTCGTAAATCCTTCATTTACTTATCAGAAACGCTAAGCAAATGATATACCTTTCGATGGAGCCGTGACTAAGGATCCATACAAATTTCATTTCGTTATCGCAAAGTTGTAACAAAATGAAGTTTTTTTTTAATTTTTACGCAGATGCTTGCTATTTGAGCACACTAGCGTGTTTCGGAACGCAACCTTGGCGGCGCGCATGCGCGGTGCGATATTACTGCAAATTTATTTTCGCGCCATTAACGTTTGTATTTTTCCTTTAATAATTGTACCATACAAAATGTCAATAATTATTACAATAAACAATGATTACTTTATTTTGTCTTTAATTTAAATTTGTTGTATGAGTGTAGATAAACTATTGTATGCAACTGTACATAATTAGTATTTAACACTCGTGTATACTTTTATGAAACTCGCTGCGCTCGTTTCATAAACCACACTCGTGTTAAATACCCCTCATTATGCAACAGTTGCATAAATAGCTATTATGACGGACTCTAAGCTTGTACCTGCATAGGGAAACACTAAAATGGAGTAGGCACCTACCTACACTAGGAGACAGAAAGGAAGTGGGCTTTCAGACGGTTATATCTACGTATCTATTAATTATGTTAAATTCTAGTACATGTTTTTATCATCCCACTTTAATGACGTATCTCTCACAACACATTGGTTGGCTGGAAGAGATCTTCAAAAAAATTCAAAATTATTTATTTTCTTTAAACAAATTTGTTAACTGAAGACGATTGGAGTTTCCTTTTAAGCAAAATTTTTGCCTGTACCAGGAAACCCCGCTCTTCTAAACAAGGTAAGAAATAACAACTTAGACATAGGAAATTACAAAAGTTGATATAATAATATAGCCTAAAGTAAGGTCCGGATCGTGTGTTTGTGTGTGGGTGTGTGTGTGTGTGTGTGTGTGTGTATGAGTGTATGTGTGTGTGTGTGTATGTATGTGTTTGTTTGTTTGTTTGTATGTCTTACTTTACATGTTAAGTGCGCGCTTGCATATGCGTGTTTGTTTTTCTGATATTCTTATTGTATTTAGAGATAAACTCGCCTTTGCTACAGCTATTAATAATATCATTTCTGTATAGTGTACTGTAGCAATAGATAAATAATAGAAAAAAAAAAAAGAAAAAAAAAAAAAAAAGAAATAGAAAAAGAAAAAGAAATAGAAAAAAAAAATATATATATAAATAGATATATTATCGAAACAATACTCGTACTTGTTTATTTTAGGTTCTCACAATAATTAAACCTTTGTTAGCTGTCACTTTCATGAAGTTTTGTTAAAAGAAATAGAAAAAAAATATATATATATAAATAGATATATTATCGAAACAATACTCGTACTTGTTTATTTTAGGTTCTCACAATAATTAAACCTTTGTTAGCTGTCACTTTCATGAAGTTTTGTTTGAATGTTTTTAGTTTTTTTTTAAGAGTGGCAGAGCGTTCGGTTTTATTTTGTTACGGAGGTCCTACGTTGGAATCCTTGTGGGGAATAAATCATCATAGCAAAACAAAACAGCTTAACACTACCTGTTAACTAAACTGTTATATCGATCAAAAATGCTATTCAATGTAGTGTCGCTCAAATGACTTGTCGGTGAAACGCATACAATCGCTGAAACATTCGTCGGACCAAAGTAGTGTCGGTCCCGTAGCGAAATACCAAGCATAGATATTTCCATAGCTCGCTGAGTGACATGTAGCCGGTGGGCCAGCTTCACCGTCATGTTCCACGTCTCGGCTCCGTATGTCAAAACCGGTAGGACACACTGGTTATACACCCTGCTCTTCAGGCATTGCGGTAGTGGCGACGAGAAGATATGACGCAGTTTCTCGAATGCTGCCCAGCCCAAGCAAGCAAACAAGCAAGTTAACAGCTTACCGTTATATAAAACTGCGAGATAAAACTCATATATAATATTAAACATTTATAAAGTGTGGAACGAGTCATGATAAAAAACAAGTATACCGGTATAGTGCACCACATCGTAAAACGTTCCGTCGTTAAAACTGAGTTCAAGCCCGATTTACCAGCGCTGAATTCAAAGAGGGTTTTAAAAATGCAGGCAAATTCACCACTATTAAATGCACTTTTACCACCGCACTAGTAAGAATTCCGGAAGGGATTCTGTCAAACAAAAATATCTTTGTGAGTCTTTCCCCAGTTTGGTAAACAATGCAAACTGTATCACTTGATTGTCCGAAAAGAAAGATAATTCCGTGTTTCAGCACCATGGAATATAAAACAATTATATTCCGTGTTCGGCACGGTATGTAACGTCAAGAGCGTCGGTGGTCTAGTGGCTAGGGCCGCTGCCTCCCGTCCGGGAGACGCGGGTTCGATCCCCACCACGTACCAATATGTTTTCAAATTCCTATGTACAGTCAGCTGACGAATTAGCTGATCCCCCGCTCGAAACCGATGAGATTTATAATTTTACATAACATTTTATATACTAGTTTAATACATCAAATTTTCGTGGAACACAACGCATGAACACTTATTAAATTCCCTAAAAAAGGTCGTATCTAAATATATTACTGCAAGGTTTACGTAAAAAATTGTCGTTTATTTCCATACGACCTACGATCTCTTAAAATAACAGAACAGTACCAAAAATAAAAATAGTCTTCAATCCCTAACCATTTCAATACGAAAAAATGAAAACAATTTTTTTTTTAGTTTTGAAGTTATCGATAAAATTCAAACTTAAAATGGCTCTCCTGAAAAGTAACAATATTTTAGATACGACTCTTTTTTACCGCTCTCACTCTCACCAAGACTTGTGAAGTTGACTGACGACCTTAAGGGCCCCGGACACGGTCAAACGGTTTGATTCAAACACGTAAGGTTTGGTTTGACTCAAACCATTTTGATCATTTACAAAGGTGGTTTGAACGGTTTGTCAAACATTTACGTGTTTGAAGCATGTTTGATGCAATTTCATATTTTTGTAGTGTTTGACGCGTCAGAAGTGTAATTACGACAGAACGTACAGAATCAGACTGCGCAGAGCTGTTTGACAAACCATTCAAACCGTTTGACCGTTTCCGGGGCCATTTACAAATTACAACCCACGCGATGAAGAAGATAACTTTGGTTTGGAGACCCTGTTAAGTACAAATATGTTTCCGTTACGGATTTGTCCCGCCATCTTGATGTTGACATAATATGTGATACTTTGTCGCTTTGACCCAAATTCTTTCATCGATTGATAAGATGCAAATACTGCAGTGATAAAAGCAGAGGATACGCATTTTCCGGCACACTTACCTGATAATGCCTTCGCGAAAAAATAAAATATCACGGGATGAAAAAAAAAACTAACAATTTACAATAAAGGTTGTAATTTTTGTTTCGTTTAGTTCGCATACATCCATTTAGGTTTCGTTTTAATTTTTGTGTATTTTTGATGTGCAATTAACCTATTAACAGGTCTATATACGATCTTTTTGCAGCCATGCATAATTTCGTTTTACATTATACTCAAGCTTTGTCCTCAATATTAGCATAGATCACATGTAGTACCACATACAATGTCGCCATATCGCACTGAAGTTGAGGGTAGTATTTGTGTTTACACTCTCATTTTTTTTTTCTTTTTTGTGGGTAGTCCTACCTTTCTCCTTCCCTGGCAGCCAATAGGCCGTCATTTCACATTTCAGTGCTCCGCCACGTCGCAAGATTCGTAAATTCTTTTGTGCCGTGCAGTGATAAGTGCTTTTTTCGATCAAGGTTTTCTACTCAATCTTACTCAAAATGAGTAAACGCGCTAGAAATGAACCCAGTGAGAGATTTAGAAAGGGTGTTCCTGCACGCAAAAAGAAATCACGAAACTAAGAAGCCACCGTTACCGATACCTCCTGGAAGTGGATCGTCGTCGTCGTGTCGCGCTCGCCCGCCGCCTCACCCGCGCACGAGCCCGAGGCTGCGCCCCCTGCTGCGGCGCACGGTTCCAGCTCCGACTCCGGATCGGATTCGAGTTCTTCGTCCCGATCGCGATCACCGTCACCTGATGGTGCTGTCCGGGCCTCATTTTACTCACACTACTCGAAGCAGGACCGTGACAAACAACAAGGTTGGTGTACCTACCTATATCAATATCAGTGTTTGATAAAAACATCAATTCTGCGGGTAAACTATGGGGTTACCACTTAATTGATTACACGATATTAAATAATTTTCACATATGTTTTAGTGTTGCAGGTAGTCTTTGGGGCTATTACTTCACTAAAATGTGATAAGAAATTTTGTGATGCGGGCAATCTGTGGGATTGTCACAAAGCTTTACCTACATTATTTTCTCCGTCACAATGGTTGTGACAAAATATTACCTGTGTGTTTTTTAAATATTTTCTATAAAGCGGTAATGCGGGCAGCTTTAGGGGCTGTCACTTTGCTAGCTTTGAGGATGACACTTACATCTGAATCATATCGATTTCAGACCGGCCTTCAACGAGTAGTAAAGATGCACCAAACCCGTGCCGCGCCTCGCAGGCCGCAGCCGCTCCGGGGCAGATACCACCGCCTCCAGCTGGTGCAGCCGCTGCTGATCAAGGGAAGCCTGAATCGCCCACGCCGCCGCCTACGCCTCCCGCGCCGCCTGCGGCGCCCGCGCCGGCCGCGTCATCCGCGTCACAACCCGTCGCAAATTCCACCGGAGAACAGCCGCCGGTGCTAGCTAGATGATGAGCTTTTAAAAATCTTAGGAGAAAACCCATCAAAAACAAAGGCCTCTGGCAAGGACATACAGTCCGACCTTGCAGTAAGGTTACATAGCCACTTCAGGTTTGACAAAAGACACTCGCAAGGAGCTTTTAGAAAAATATTTACCCCCGGGTAACTGTACTTTGATTGATGCTCCGGATCTTAATCCACAGAGGCTATTTACTAGAGAGACAAAGGTATAAAGACCAGGCAAAAACAAGTGTCTTCGGCTATTGCTTGCGTTGCTGAAGCCATTACTATGCTTCTCTCAGCTGAGAAAAAGGACATGACACTTATCAAGATTTTGATGGATGCCAGTAAGCTATTATGACGTCAGAACCAGGACTTTACTACACGCCGCAACTTTGTGCTATATAATTTGAAAAAAGAATTAAAGGACCAGTTGCAGGCTACTAAAATTGACAAATATTTATTTAGCAAGGATTTGGCAGATACTCTAAAAGCAGCTAAAGCTATTTCAAAATCTGGAGCAGATATGAAACCTGTTTCGACTACACAACAACCAAAAAAGTCCTCATCTAATACTCAGTCGCAGAAAAATTTAAACTGGCGTGCTCCTCCCTCTACTTACAAACAGAGACCGAAGGGGACCCAGAGGAAGGAGTCTGCTCGGAAGAGTCGTCCCGACAACTACTCGAGAGCGTCGTCGCGTCCAGCGCCGCCGCCGCCGCCGCAGCCGCCAGCGCCGGGCCGCAGCCGCCGCTAGACATGGTAAGATACGCCGGCAGGCTATCACACTATTTACCTCAGTGGTCATTAATCACTAATGACCACATCATTATTATCATGGATAGAGGGTGTTAAAATACCGTTGTCACGCCCAGTTTTTCAACAACAGGCACCTATACAACGATCTTACTCTGAGTCAGAACATGTGCAGATTGTAGAATCAATTGATGAACTTATATCTATAGGAGCAATATCAGAGTGCCAACCCTGTAAAGGCCAATTTATATCTTCAATATTTTTAGTACCGAAACCGAATGGCAAATCAAGGTTCATCTTGAACTTGAAAGCATTAAACAAATTTATAGACACGAAACATTTTAAATTAGAAGATTTGCGAACTGCCTTAAAATTAATTTCTAGAAATTGTTTTATGAGCACACTGGATCTAAAAGATGCGTATTTTTTTATCCGTATACACAATGATTTTAAAAAGTATCTCCGATTTGAATTTGGGGATAAATTGTATAATTTTAATGTTTTACCTTTTGGCTTCAATATTGCTCCTTTTTTATTTACAAAGATATTAAAACCAGTAGTGAGCCTGCTCCGTTCCTGTGGTTACACTTCCACAATATATATATTTCGATAATATGTTACTCATATCAAATAGTTTTGACGGATGTTTACAAAATATTGCAGATACGCGAAGACTCCTAGAAGCCTTACGTTTTATAGTGAACATTGAAAAGAGTAACCTTTATCCTACCAACATATGCAAGTTTTTGGGATTTCTCTTAGATTCACATAACTTACAAGTTAGTTTGCCCCAAGATAAAATTGATAAAATAAAAACTGAAGTTAATAAGTTTCTTATTCCAGATCGCTGTAAATTAAGAGAATTTGCCCGTTTATTAGGCTTACTTACCTCTGCTTGCCCAGCCGTCGAATACGGCTGGCTTTACACTAAAGACCTAGAGAAATGTAAATATCTAAATCTATTAGATGACGATAATTATGATAAGTACATCACCTTGTCACCATCAATATTGCCAGATCTCGAATGGTGGTCCCGAGCAATTAATAACCCTATTAATAAGATTAAACAAAATTACTTTTGTTTAACGATTTTTAGTGATGCCTCAACTACGGGGTGGGAAGCTGCGTGTGGTGAGGAAAGGGCGAGCGGATTATGGACAGAGGCTGAAAACATAAACTACTTAGAACTTTTGGCTGCGTTTTCTGCGAACTTTTGGCGTCGGCCTCAAAATATTCGCGAAGCATTATCACAACTGTCAAATACTATTGCGAATAGACAACACCACAGCGATCTCTTACATAAACCGCATGGGTGGTGTGCAGTTCCCTCACCTCACCAGCGTCACAAAAGAATTATGGCAGTGGCGGTTATAGTGTTTGCTTCGTACATAAGTTCCGTCGACAACAGGTACGTTACATCGCAGAGTCCCGTCGTGTACACCCCGACATAGAATGGGAATTATCAGACATAGCGTTTCAAAAGATTGTACGCCAATTTGGCCAACCGCAAATAGACATCTTCGCCAGTAGGTTAAATAGGAAGTGTTTAAGATATATATCATGGCACCGAGACCCTGATGCGTTTGCAGTAGACGCTTTCAATACTTCTTGGAGACAGTTCTATTTCTATGGCTTTCCTCCGTTTGCTATTATTTTAAAATGCATAAGAAAGATTATAGATGACAAAGCTACTGGAATTCTTGTCGTCCCACTCTGGCCCACACAACCGTGGTACCCCCTATTTAGAAGTCTTCTAGTGTCTGAACCTTTGTTTTTCAAACCTAGTAAACATTTAATTATTTCCCATTCTAGCAACCGAGATGTACATCACAAGACTACCCTGGTTGCAGGGATATTATCCGGACGTCGTTACTAAGGAGAAGTTTACCTCCATCTTCTATTAACATCATGTTGAGCTCACTATCTGACAATTCTTTAAAACAATATGACACCTGTCTCAAAAAATGGTTTTTGTTTTGTAAATCAAATGAATCAGATTTGTATACTGCGTCTGTACCAATAGTGATTTACTTTCTAACTCAGTACGAGTCTGGAGCTCAATATGGTACCTTAAACATTAATCCTTGGTCAAAATATAGGAAATGATGACATAATAAAACGATTTTTTAAGGGTGTTTTCAGACTAAGGCCACCACTGCCTAAGTATAACTCCACTTGGGACACCTCTATAGTACTTAATCGTTTAAACGCATGGTATCCAAACGAAAATTTAAACTTAGAAAGGATATTTGAAAAACTAGCTACTCTTTTTGCTTTAACAACTGCACATAGAGTCCAGACATTATCTAAAATCAATTTAGAATTTCTTCCGGATAAAATTTGTATAAAAATCCCTGATTTGGTAAAAACATCCCGTGTTGGTGCACCTCAGCCACAACTGATTCTACCTTGCTTTCGAGATCGTCCCGAAATATGCCCTGTAGAGACATTAAATACATACTTGAAAATTACAGAAAACTTACGCGGTAATCTTACCAGTCTTTTTATCAGTATAAGGAAACCGCATAATCCACTTCCCTCCCAAACTCTTAGCAGGTGGATTAAGAGTACTCTTCAGGAATGCGGTATTGATGTGAATGTATTTACTGCCCACAGCACCAGACATGCTGCCACGTCGAAGGCAAATAGACTTGGAGTTAATTTAGACTTAATTAGAAAAACCGCAGGTTGGAGCGGTAACTCCAAAACCTTTGGTCGATTTTATAATCGAATAATTTTGCAACAAAATGAAAATGATTCTTTTGCAAGAACTATTGTTAACGATTCGATAAATATCTTTTTTTTTTTTTATTTATTTATTTATGCTACATGTACTAGCTTAGGATCTACATAGGTTACATTGCAGTTATGTACATGCGCCTTGTCAAGGCATTGCATATTGGATCAGAGGCATGCAGTGAGAGGATTATTACAACTCTAAAATAAATTAAGAAATAAAATTCACAAAAAATAATAACAATAAAAAATAATAAAATTTATAAAACATTGGGTTATGTATAAAGTTTGAATAGATTAAAATTGTAAACATTCAATATTGTAAAAAGTAAATAAGATTTAAAATTGTAAAATTAAAAGTCATAAATAATAAAACTGTACTATACTAACTATACTAAACTAATATTATTGAGATCTTGAGTAATTTAACTATTATTTAATTGTTAAATAATAATAAAACACATTTTTGATTTATCTAAAATTGTCATTTCATTTTCTTAACATAATTATCACGTTGATATTTTCATGTACCTACCGTACCTATGATCTCAACATCTACATGTGATCTATGCTAATATTGAGGACAAAGCTTGAGTATATTGTACGTGAAGTTCTATCATAATTTTACGAAGAGCTTTGTCCGAAGATATTAGCATCCCACCCACCCTAATCCTTATCCCCAAAATACTTACATTAGTTACATTCCAATATCAACATAACTTGTCTTTTCTCTGAACTAAATGACGGCCTATTGGCTGCCAGGGAAGGAGAAAGGTAGGACTACCCACAAAAAAGAAAAAAAAATGAGAGTGTAAACAAATACTACCTTCAACTTCAGTGCGATATGGCGACATTGTATGTGGTACTACCAGTGACGGATTAAGACTACTTGATGCCCTAAGCAGTCCACACCTGTGGGCCCCCATATCCGTATGTCAACTAGAATCGGTCTTTAAACCTTTACCACCCAAAAACATTAGTTTTTTGTAAAATAAGATGATGAGATGTAACGTACCTTAGGAGTGGAGTAGGTGCGACAACAATAAAAACCAAAGCATAATTTTTTTATTTATTGAAATGCGCCTTGCGGCTTTTCCGGGCATTGAATTCACGCAAGATAGTATTAACTTCTAACGTTTTTAACATATCGGACTCTATGTATAATATCGATAAATTACCGAGCCTTTCTTGTATCATCTTTGTCCTAATTTTGAAAAAGAACTTTCCGCTGAGCAATTCGTAATCATAAGCGATAAAAATATACGCAGGGCTGTTTCCACATTAGGGAAAGCTGATTCAATTTTATCATCATGTATTATTTTATACAATTGTGCGTGAGTTTGATGTAAACTTGTGCGAGCCGAATCACTGGGTTTGGAACTTATTATACTTACGAGTAATGAATTAAACTGTTGAATTTCTGTTATTAATCCGGTGTTAAGGTCTTCTGGATATGTGTTTACTAGATTTGTACTGTGCTGACTGTATTCTGCAGTTTGATCGGGACACATCATTTTATCGGCATCGGGTATTTTATTCAAGAATGAGAATTTGTCTGCTGTTTCTGAGATTTGCGGGGGCACCAGGCGGGGGGCCCGCAGGGAAGGGGTGGTTTGTGATTGGCTGATCGCAATTCCGGTGCATTCGAATTGCCGAATGCACTATCGGGCAGCGAGTGGACAAACGGGAGCGGGGTTATGACTCTAGGTCGGACTCTATGTCAACTTAAAACGTGCGAATTTTCAAATTAGTCCTAGAAACTTTTTTTGGTGTGGTTTTTGGTGACGTGAGAGTGAGACGTGATGCCCTAAGGACGGATTTTTTTTGTGCTTCTTCTGGTGCCCCTCCAGACGTGATACCCTAGGCAATTGCTTAATATGATTAAGGGTTAATCCGCCACTGGGTACTACATGTGATCTATGCTAATATCTTCGGACAAAGCTCTTCGTATAATTATGATAGAACTTCACGTACAGGTAAGTTCGTTTAATCATTAATTATTCACTGTTGTAGCATCCCGGACGACTGTAAATAAACATTGGTACTATATCAAACCCAGTGATCCAGCTTTTGGTTCTCTGTGTCGTAATTTATGTTACTATTACTTGTCTTGTAATATTGAGCCATAAACCAAGTTTCACGATCTTTATGTTACTAAAGTAGATGGCAGTGTAATATACGATGCAGCTAAACTTTTAAACTTGCAAAATGTGATACAACCAATAATAACTTTAAGAATTTAAAACCTCCTCAATAATTATTCATATCTTGAAAACTTTTCAATCGACTTTGATTTAACTTGAAAGATACTTAATCCATAAAAGGAAACTCGTTTTAAACGAGTAAAAATTATGTTGTACTCATTGATTTTAAATTTAAAAGAAAAAAAAAGGTATTTTTAAATCGAAAAATCGGTAAAAACGTTGTAAAAAAAAACTTTTCGATAACCTCGTAATTTACTGGTGTTCAAGATTTCTACAAATTGATCTGGAGCATTGACCAAACGTAGACTTCTGTTCTGTGTAATATTTATTTTGGTTTTCAGTGTGAATAAGTTCTTAACTACAAACACAGAGTACTATTAATACTGCTTTAAATAACGAAAAGTTCCACTTTACAAAATTATACATAAAAACTCGACGTAGTAAACTGAAATATTTCTCACTGCTTTATCGGCAAAACAATAAACTACTTCAGCACCTCAGGACGGCATCGCTTCGTTTGCTGCTAGACAAATCGCTTTAGGAAAGAGATTGCCGTGGCCGGGCACCGAACCCAGGACCATCCATCACCGCTGAGCGTTGATAGCCGTTTCTTATTGCAACTGATAGATCGGCCAATAACTCATACGGCGATTCTATTCCGTGCGGCTATTTGTAAAGACTTCTCAACCGACTGCGCCAAGTAATAAGGAGGGTTTGTTCGTGTTGGAGGGTTTTGTATGTAGATTTACGTTTGCTTGGTAATTTTTTTAATTTCACTTTCTTGTCTGTCTTTTTTTTATTTATTGCGCCGTGTGGTGACGGCAGAGTAGAATACATTTGTCACCAACCCCTACTCTTCCCGTGGGTGTCGTAAGAGGCGACTTAGGGACTACACATTGAACAGGGAACGGGCAGCAGCGCTGTCTGATACGTAACCTTTTAAACTACGATCTCCAACTCGCCTGCCAAGCGTGGAGATTATGGCAAAACACTCCACTTAAGTGGAGAAGGCTCATAGTCCAGCAGTGGACTGTAACGGGCCGTTGATGTTGATGTTGTTTTTTTATTTACGTCTAGAGTTGCTACTGGATATTTGTTAAGGTTATTAACATAAATGAGCTTATTTCGGAATGGCTATTATAAGTTCTATTATAGATTGTATTGCACCTCAGTTATGTTGTATATTTAACCAATGTATAGATAGTGGAGTGTTTTCTGACTTGATGAAACTAAGTAAAGTCATAGTTTTGTTTAAAGCCGGTAGCACATTAGACCCTACTAATTTTAGACCTATATCGATACTACCGACTCTTAGTAAAATATTTGATAGACTAATACTAAATCAGTTACAGGGCCATTTTTATCTTAGTAATTTGATGCATATCGACCAGTTTGGTTTCACAAAGGGTCGTTCGACAGCCGATGCTGGTGTTGAACTTATAAACAATGTTTTTGATGCCTGGGAAGATGCAATGGATGCTATTGGTGTCTTCTGCGATCTATCCAAGGCTTTTGATTGTGTCCATCATGACACTCTTGTCAGGAAGCTACGCCACTACGGTGTAAAAGATCAGCCACTTCACCTTATAGAGTCATATCTAACGGCGTTCAGATGGTCGATGTTAATGGCAAGAGATCACCTGGATCTTTAATAAGTATGGGCGTCCCGCAGGGTTCAATTCTTGGTCCTTTCTTGTTTTTAGTATATATTAATGATTTGCCTTATCTTGTTAAAGAAAAACATGGATTAGTATTGTTTGCTGATGATACTTCTTTGATATTCAAAGTTAAAAGACAACAGTCAAACTATGACGACGTAAACAATGCTATCTCTAATGTAGTCAACTGGTTTACTGTTAATAATTTATTACTTAATGAAAAGAAAACTAAATGTGTAAAATTTGTATTACCTAATTAAAGTGGGCGGCGTAGCGGGCTGTAATGACACGACGAATGTTGGTGATTAACTGAACATTTATTGAATAAAATACATAGGTATTTATAGTAAACTAGAAATGGTCTTTGAACCTTAGAGTTAACCGTGACATTTACTTTATCTAAAATAGATCATATTACAATATTGAATTTAATACTCTTATTACATTGTTATTATAAACAACTTAATTAGGTTACTACATATATGGTGATCGTTTTGTAATTTGATATTCAATGTTTATTTTATTAAAAATACAATATCTTTTTCCTTTGTTATTCTGCAATTACGTCATACACTACATAATGTTAAACCAATAAATACAGATATATTAGTTAAAGGACAGTGAACGATTCAGTACCCTCGACCACGTGTCTGAAAGACATACAGCGTGGTTCGGCCACGAGGGTCCTGCGTTCTGTCCGCGGTGTCGCGGAGCTTATCTTAACCTAAAATATAATCCAATCTGATCACTTACAAGGAATCCTGTTGTGACTCGGCGTGGTGAGCTACAGCGACAAGGATCACGGGGAAGGGGAGAAGGAGGACACACAGGAGATAGGGATGCCGTAGCAGACTCACGATATCACTCAATCGACAATCGCCTCCAAAATACACTGTTGCGTCACTCTACACTTAAACCGAACACAGAAGACTCCCAATAAAAACTCCGTCGGGCTGAACGTAACAATCACCAGCCCACCAGCCAAACCGAACCGAAATCGACTGCCAACACCCCTCCGTCGCACAAGCAAAACCGAATACCGATAGACATTTTGATAGACTGACAGTTCTCAACAACGTCACATCCGACCGATCACAGGGTTGCCATCTTGAAGCAAATAAAACCACCGATTGGTTTCGAACAGTCACCCGCCCGAACAGGTCCCGAACCTGTTCCCTAAATTACAGGCAACCGTGACAGAGTTGCTACCGCCCGCTTGAGAACCCACTCTCCAGATCATTCGCATCTGAGCTGGGCGGACACAGCTGTCGTGAATTAAGAACTGTCTCTATTTACAAATACCGTATCATTCATTGAACATAAGCGCGGTTTAACCTATCACCCGCATTAAGTGCGTCTTACCAATATAACTACTGTCTCAATAAATCCCACCCCAGTGGGGACATCCCGGAGGACTGAAGGTCCAATTGATGCCCCGACGGGAGAGGGCCGTCCCAATATCCACCTGGTTAGTGGTTAAGAAATCTACGACTTCTCGCAAGTAACGTTGTGCACCTACATAGTTGGTCCCGTTGTCGGAACGAATCAATGAGGGCAGACCTCTTCGCGAAACAAACCTATCTAAACACGTGACAAAGGCTTCCGGAGAACATAAATCGCACATTAGCCCGTACGTTTTATCTCCCACGACGGTAATCAACAACGGTACTTTAAGCTCGTCCTTCACTTCATTCAATAAAATGTATTGATCAACGCGCCGAATATAGGCTGGCCACTTGTTAGTTGCCAAATCAAAAGGCTCCAATTTACCGATCGGCATTATAAACCCACGTAACTTAACAATGCACGCGTAGAAGAAAAAAAAAATAGGAAATTATCCCGAGCTCGTTGCCAATGGAGCGTCAATCAAACACGACGTCTGGCGTTAAACTGAATTTATTGTTGTACCCACATTAACTAGTACCTATCCATACACTACAGTGTCTCAATATATCTATGACAATCTTGTGTATATAAAACGAAATATGAGTAATTTTCAGAAGCATAGTGATTGATATACACAATTTTAATACTAGAAATAAAGACAAGTTGGTTGCTTATGTCAGCCGACTACATAAAATTAGTAATTCTTTTAAAGGCAATTGTATACGCTATTACAATAAGGTCCCTACTGATATTAAAAACTTGCCTTTAGACAAGTTTAAAATAATTATAAAACAGAAATTGTATAAAAAAGGTTACTATAGGATATCTGATTACTTAGAGGACAGATGTCCATGGGAATAGATTGCTTGAGTGGCAGGCCTTTTCGATATTTAATTAGCATTAATTTTGTAATATTTTAATTTTTTATTTAAAAAAGGAAACGCAAAAGATGCGACGACTGTGGAGTTTCTTCGGTGAGCTCTTCTCCACAGATTCCGCCATTGTGTTAGTGAACTCGTCCAAAAAAAATGTAATGACGGATCTAAGTGATATAATAACATCCTATGGAAATAAATAATTTTTACTTTGACTTTGACTTTGCTGTAATTTTAAGCTGCAGATATTTATAGTTCTGTCACATACATACAAGTTATTTTTCGGGTTAAGCAGTACTTTAGTTGGTTCACATCTTACTAAAAGCCCAAGCCCCTAGCCGGTGACGTATATAAACTGTTAATGATACTAAAACCATGTTGGCCAAATTCGGTATACTAATTTTTGCATCTAAACAAAGGGCAAGCCGATCTATTGAGAAATAATACATTGTAAAAGTTTGCACAGCTTATTGGTTTGGCTAATGCAAACCACCTTGTTTAATACGACACAAACGTAACCACAACATCGAAGTTAAAAAAAAATCTTTTTGGGTACATAACAAGTTGTCATAAAAATGAAATATTCTCCGACATAATTGCATCTGTCCGCTAGAGATGTGGATGGCAGCGACGTTATTAAATGCTGAGCACTTCATAAGCCGGCAAGTTTCCCCAACAGAGAGGGACGAAGTCATTCCTTAAGGCCGGGTTATTGCAAAAATTAGCAACTCAACGCGGTTTAGTTGAAAGTTCAACCAACGTATTACTAAAATAACGTTCATATTAGCGTGCGATGCTTCACGGTGGTTACGTCCGACACCGCGCAGGAATCGTGTGAAAAACTCGTTTTTCTTGAACTCTTTTGCTTATTAACAGAAAATGGCAGAGTTTATAAAAAATGTAATTGATTTAAAATCTAAGTCAATAATTGGCAAGTTATATTAACGAAAAAAAAACTATGGTTATCGCTTTAAGTTACGAGATCAAGGATGTCAAAAATTTTTTTTGCTGCTTTTGTTTTAAAACTTGTGCTTCTTATATCTAAATTATTGTAATGTATTTAAAAATTCTACTCGATTTAAAATTTAATTAAGGATATATTCTGTTAGCATACATTTTTTTACATTTATAGAATCAGTAGAAGTGCTAGTATTTGATCGTCAAAGTAGCGACTATGGGCGCTATTTCCACATAACCCCGCCTTGTATACTAGTATAGGGGCTCTATGAGGTGTAGACCTCGCAAACCTGTCCTTTTGTGGTTTTTTTACATTGGAAATGTCTTTTCGTACGCTCCAGTGTAGGCTCTGATTTCACGATAAAGTGCGATTCCCTTATATCTCAGAGAAAAAAAACTTAAAAGACGCGTATTCACGAGAGCTGTAAGGTGCAAAAAGACTTATTCGAGAAAGTCAAAAACGAAAAAAGTTATGGCCGAAATAGTGAACAATAGTTATTTGTTGGGTAAGAGAGGAATGTTGATTTTTCCTCAGAGAACTGATATTGAATCCAGAGGATGCGATTCGCTCGTGCTTCTAAAATTAGACTCCTGAAGCTGAGAATAAGATTCCTCTCAACCCCAACACATTATTTTTCACCTGTTCCGGCAAGGAAATCATTAACTATTTACTTGTCTAAATAATTGTTAATAAGATAAAAATAAACAACCAAGCCAATAAACAAACATTTAGGTTATGTTTTTTAGGGTGCGTTCCAAAATTGTATTTAAAATGAAAAAATCTATCCCTGCGTTCCGAGACGTGCTGAAATCGATTTTAGCACACTCAAAGGCAGGCGAAACCCATACAATCCTTTGGTTTTCCGATCACTGACGGCGCTGACAGTCTGATTCGGAACACACCCTATAAAAAAATATATGGCACACGTCAATTATTTTACGCGCGGATATACGATAACTTTTTCCTGTGTAAGATAATGTTCAAAGTTCAAACGAACTTTCCTGTCTAGACATAAAAATGGTTTGCACGTCTGATTCATGATTTTCGGCCCTGTTTTCGGGCATTAAAAGCCAACTTTCCAAGGTGGAGAGGTGAAAAATTTTTTTTTTCCGAATTATTGATTTTGGCGCTCGATATTTTGGAAACGAAGAATGATACCAAAAATTTGAGAAAAATTCCTCTGGACAATAATTTACAGCTGCAATTTGAGCCTAAAACAAAGACGATCGGGTTAAGGGTTTGCCCTGTAGCCTAACCTTTTAGAAAAATGTCAAAAAGTCAGAACGACATTTTAACTTGTAAACGAGAATTTGGGATATGGAAAAGGTATTTTGGAAGCTTTTCCTTATCCCGACTTTCTCGTCACTCAGCGACAATATTTTTTCGAATTCCGTAGATTCTTTTCCGATGTGCTCGATAGTCGTGTGAGGCAAGAAATCTGTGTTTTTTTTTCATATAGGGATATCGAAAAAATGCTGAAACATATCAAGCGATTAAATAATTATGTCAAAGATTAATGATTAATTTTTCTCAGTCCATATCAAATTTTTCAAGTTCCTACCTTTAAAAATAAGAGAATTTCCAAACAATAATTTACTTCATCCCTATTTTCCCTTTAAAATAGGGATTTAAAAAAATACTAAAATACGTGTCAAATGATTTATCAACCTCAGCCTGAATACAAATTTTGAAGGTCCCATCTTTAGAAATGACAGACTCTCCATACAAACATTTAATCCCTACTTTCAATACAAATACAACTTTAAATACAAATTTTCAAGTTCCCACCTTTAGAAATGACAAACTTTCCAAACAAAAATTTTATTCCTGTTACCCCTTTGAAATGGGGATATTGAAAAATTACATTTCTCAAAATTAATCTCAGAATAAATACAAATTTTGAAGACCCCACATTTAGAAATAACAGACTTTCAATACAAATATTTAATTCTCATTTTCCCCTCAAAATAGGGATTATGATGACATGCTAAAGGGCATCACACACGGTTAAGATACGATATTATAGCATGAGGCACTCTCGTCGCCATTCACTTTGTGTGCAAAGCGGGGGTCAAGCAGAATGGCCGGTCACTGATTGATTCGCCATTTTGTTTGATCCCCACTTTGCATAAAATGTGAATGGCGACGAAAAAGCTGGTTGCCTCGTGCTTATCGTATCCTAACCATCTGTGACGCCCCTAAAACACGTGTCAAATGATTTATTAATCTCAGCCTAAATACAAATCTTCAAGTTCCCACCTTTAGAAATGACAGACTTTCTATAACAACATTTAATCCTTACTTCTCCTTTAAAATAGAGATTTCGTAAAAATGCTAAAATACGTGTTAATCGATTTACGAGTATTAATCTCAGCCTAAATACAAATTTTGAAGTTTTTTCCCAAATAGGGATTTTGATAAAATTCTAAAACATGACACGTGTCAAATGATTTATTAATTTCAGTCTAAATACAAATTTTCAACATCTTAACTCTTAAAATGACGGACTTTCATACAAACTTGAATTCCCCTTTTTCCCACTTTAAAGGGAGAATTTTCCAAAATCCCTTCTTATGGCTTGTCTACATTATAAGTGTAAACAACTGTGCAAATTTGGTGTTTCTAGCTTCAGTAGTTTCGGATGTGCGTTGATGAGTCAGTCAGTCAATCAGTATGGACTTCTCTCAATATAATATTAGCATAGTTAGATAATAATAGTTAACTATGGGTTTTTTAAAGTAGCCTATTTCTGGAACCAATGTTTTTATTTTTAAGTACATGTCTGGTTTTGCAGACTGGATCCTGAGTGCGAACCTGCTAAGCAAGCCAGGAGTGAATTACGGGCGCAAGGCTTACTCCAAGTGCAGACAGTTAAAGTATCGTAGCGCAATCTTCCTCAAAGAACTAATTTTCTTCGCCTTAATCATCGTAAATTTAAACCAAATGGAACAAAATTACGATTTCACATTAAGTCTTAAATAATATGGAATCTTCAATACTTACCTTGTGCGCAAATGCAGACATTTGGTTGTCCAATATTTTTCTACTTCTTTCTTATAATTTAGGTTGTAAGGTTAACGACCTATATTACAAGCTTACGACATGAGAAGCATTAGGTCGGATTACATATCCGACCAAAATCATTTTTTAGCAGTCTCGCAAATTAAAAAGTAATATGTAACCCAAAGAGTTCCATTTTCAAATTTCATAATTGTTTTTTCATTATTTTATCCAGAGACTTTCAGTATGCATACCATGCTAAAAAGTTTAATAAATTCAAACCAAATGGAACAAAATTACGATTTCACATTAAGGCTTAAATAATATGAAATCTTCAATACCTACTGCGCAAATGCAGACATTTAAAAAAAATAAAAAGTAATATGTAACCCAAAGAGTTCCATTTTCAAATTCCATAATTGTTTTTCATTATTTTTCATTACTCATACTCTGAAAGTAGGTCTGAAGTTGCCTGCGAGGAGCGGATTGAAGGTAATACTTTTCAGCCCGGAGGGAGAATCGTTTTCAACTGACAGCTGTCAAATTATATAAAAAAACTAGTTCTCATTTCACATTTCTATTGAACTATGTTCCATCTTTCTATACAGCCAATCAATTACAGCGCAATGTTAAAATTGAAATAACATAAAGTTAAGTATTAATTAAAGAATATACATTTTTAATGACTTTCTTATAATTGACTTTCAACTATTTCTTTAAAATAAAATGGATTTGAGCAAAATATTTACCATGTTTCAATGATGGAAATGAAGAATAATGGCTCAAAAGCTGGCTGGCTCGGTCACAGAAAAAAATAAAAATAGGCAGGAAAGCAGAGATTATCATTTGTTTCTCGAGTTGTAGGGTATTGTTTACAATGAGTTTATCTTTTGAAGTCACTCATTTTTCTTTAGCTGATTCGTGTTTTTATTTTTACTCTCCTTGTGTTCGTAATGAAAAGCACAGTGTTTACCACTGGTTAAAGACTTATTTAGTGTCTCGAACTATTAGGGCCCTCGCTACGCTCAGGCCCCAAACCCCGTCCCCGTGCTTTCACCCCTCGTATAACAATGTACTATTATTGTAAGTGGCCAGATCCAGAGACTTTTAGTATGCCTACCATGCTAAAAAGTTACCTAAGACCTAATGCTTCTCATGTCGATGAGCGTGATGTTATTTATGTATGTATATTACAAACCCTGGTGTTACGAATATGGAGGGAGACGAGCGAGCGGAGCGAGCGTGTTGCGGCAGCGGCTGGCGACCACAGGAGATTACTTCTCAAAAAGGCTAATGATTGGAAAATTCGAGTGCGCAAAACGTGGACGAAAATAAAATGGCTGCAGAAAACGGGTCGGTCATAATCTGCTTGCAAGGCAAAGCATTAGTACACAAAAAACTGTATGTACAAAACGGTAACACGAAAAACGGTCTGTACAAAACCGAAACAAGCATGAAAAACCCCACTCCAAAAAACCGTCTCGGTAAATAACGCTCCACTTGCGGGGCGTGAGGTCTTATTTTGATTAGCTCGGATGAAACAAAAGAAAACGAATGGTCGTCGTAGGTAATAGACCTGTTGGGAAAATCGTATCTTTTGGCCTAGGTATCTTTTGGAGTACAAGTAGCCCTAAAAAACTAGGCCGCAGGCCAGTTATCCATTCACAATATTTTGTAAGGGGTGAACCGTGCCGAATCGAGTGAGCCAGTTTCCACAATTAATACTAATATGAGGAAAGTTCGACATTAACGACATTTTTAGTCTAAAATAGTGCATTTTGGCAAGAAAACATAACACAATGTAAAAAATTATAAACACCTTGAATTTAATGATGCTCAGTTTGGATTCAGGCCGAATTTATCTACTGAAATGGCAATCCTCTGTCTCAAGCATACCGTCCAGTACTACACCAAACGAAAGACTCCAGTATATGCGTGCTTCCTCGATCTTTCCAAGGCGTTTGATCTGGTCTCGTATGACAGCCTATGGAGGAAGCTAGAGGGGACGACTTTACCTAAAGAAGTAATTTATTTGCTTAGATATTGGTATAGCAATCAAGATAATTATGTTAAGTGGGCAGGAGCATTTTCGCAGGGGTATAGGTTGGAATGCGGAAAGTTTCGGTGAACTTAGACCCCCTTGCCTTACAAGGCAAGGGGGTCTAAGTTCACCGAAACTTTTCAACCTATATATAAACAGCCTGATCTGTGAACTCAGCAATACCAAAATTGGATGTTCAATTGATGGTCAGTTTGTAAACAACATTAGCTATGCGGACGATATGGTATTGCTGAGTCCATCGATCAGTGCAATGAGGAGGATGCTCCGCATTTGTGAAAACTACGCCCAAGTGCACGGTCTGAAATACAATGCAACTAAAAGCGAGCTACTTGTGTTCAAAGCCGGCTCAAAATGCTACGATGCAGTCCCACAAGTTACCCTAGGAGGCTCGCCGATCGCTAGAGTGGCTCGTTTTAAGTATCTTGGGCATTGGGTGACAGAAAACATGTCAGATGATGATGATATGGAGAGGGAGCGCAGGGCGGTAACGGTAAGATGTAACATGCTGGCTCGTAGGTTCGCGCGCTGTACAGAGGAAGTTAAAATCACACTCTTCAGGGCCTACTGTCAGTCTCTGTACACGTGTGGCTTATGGGTTAGATATACGCAGAAATCGTTCAGCGCCCTGCGCGTCCACTACAATAATGCGTTCAGAGCACTGATGCGGTTGCCGCGGTATTGTAGTGCATCGGGGATGTTTGCGCAGGCCCGTGTCGATGATTTTTACGGGTTGCTGAGAAAGCGAATGGCATCCCTGATGCGGCGTGTGCGCGGCAGCTCCAACAGCCTCATTGCTCTGAATGCAGATAGATTTGATAGTCCAATTATGTGGCATTGGATGACGACTCATCGGTCGTCGTTTAAATATATTAAATAAAATAAAATAATTCATCCTTGTATTCTACTAACATTTTTTAAATTTTAAGCTATTTGTGTGTATTACTAACATTTTATGGGCTTAATGCCTGCAATAAATAGATTGAATTGAATAAAATTTAAAATGACTGACAGTCATTTTTTTAAGGGTCAAATTTGATGAAACTCGGTTTGAAACTATTTTGTCAAGAAAACAATAATGAAATGTTAAATAAGCTTAATTAAAAATCCTTTTTAAACACAAGGTTTTAAAGCCGTGGAGTGGAGTATCCTTGTAAGCAGACTACCTTTCAGAGTGACGTCACTTTATTTTTCGAGTTATTCTCAGCAAGCCCTTTCATTTGATACCCATATTGTAGGAAAGCATGACGATGTTATGTTGTGTATTTGAGGAGTTGCTATGGCCACCTCCTGGCTCCATCATGAGACCCTGGACATAACGTATGACTAAAGATCTTGTCAAGATAAATCCAACTAGCCAAAACACGACGAGGTTATGTTGTGTATTTTAGGAGTACCAATGGCCACCTTTCGACTCTTGAAACTTGTCATAAGGCAATTAGCCCGTTGGAAATAGACAGAAAATCATTCTAAATTCGCAAAGCGTGATGTAGTTTTGCATTTTTGGTATGTTGTACGGGTGTGTTAGGGTAGTTTAAATAAAAAAATGCAACTCCGAAAACCTTGTGGAAAATGAGAAAATCGGGAAAATTTTCGAAATTTGCGGTGTTTTTATGGTATTCGCCCTGCATGGCCAAAACTATGCATTTTTTGCGTACGATGTTGTCTACAAGTATAAACTGTATTCAATAACCTATAATTTGAATCCTATTTTGGCTCTATTGACCCTATAAAATCTGAGCTAGAGCACTTGAAAGATGACCAATTTTTCTCGAAAATCGCTTTTTCTCGATTTTTATGACATATTTCGTAAGATATTCGCAAAACTGCTTGTTTTACAAAAAACAATAACCAAAAATATTTTTAAGTACATATTTAGCTACCTAGCTACCTAAAACGAGGTCTGTGAGATCTCAATCTTAATAAAACGCGAAAAGCTAAATAATTTACAGAGTCAAAATAATCTAAGTATACAGGTTTATTGCAAATTAGACAGAAATTTTATTAATAGCTTGGAAGGTCTTTTACATTCATACCCAAAATTCGGTTACTGCTGACCAGCCAAGTAGGAGTCAGACTCACGCACGAAGGGTTCTATATCATTTTCTTAAAAAAATGGCAAAAAGATACGTTTGTTGAATGGAAGCGTTTAGTATTTTTTTTACAGTGGTAACAGAAGTATATTATGATTGATGGTTTATGAAATACAGCCTGGTAACATACAGACAAACAGTGGAACATCCAGTTTTGGGTACGGAACCGTAAAAAAGGCCATTGACTATGAATTGTTCATAGTCAATCTTCGTTTTTTCCGGGGTTGGGATTCCCGTTCCTCGTGACGATGGGGAAGATCAAAAAGAACGCGTTCATGGTCTTCCTCTTGTTCGTGTTCCTCTTCATTATTTTGAGGAAGAAGTTCTTTTTCGTCTTCCTCTGAGTCATCCCCAATGGATGCTATGTTGTTGCACGACTTCCCTCCACAATTCAAACAAATAGCTGAGCATTTCAGCCCAGCTTTTAAGCAACTGCATGCCCCTCTACATCCCCTTTTGCATTTGCAGGCTATCATTTTTAGAAGCTGGGCTGGAGCTGGCTCTTTGTTTGTTGTGATCGGGATTAGGCCACGGGTGCTGACTTCCCAGCCCCACTCGGTGGGATCCTTTTCTACCCCCAGCCACTTTTGCACTTGGTGGTAGGTGCGAAAGGCATGAAAAGCGGAAGCTTCGGTAGTAGGTGGCAAACGTGCGAGATTCATTTTTTCATTTGCCGCTGTTTTCACAAACAACGTGAATCTCAGGTCATGCAGTGTCTCGTACTCGCCTCCGTATAGAGCTACCAGACACTTTTCACCAGCTTCCGCAATATTTTCCTGCGTTGCATCTGGCTGGAGGAAAATGGTAGCCAAGTCTACAAGGTCCTGCCTTTTCTGAAATTGACCCCACAATTTCTGTTAACCTTGCCAGAAAAGAGCAGACGTGGTATCACATCCCGTGAAAGCGTGGATAAACAGTTCCATTTTATTGGACATTTCAACTTCTCCTCGGTTAACGCGTTAGTGGTATATTGAACGCACCCGGCCTCGTTTCTATTGCGCCCAGTATGGGTGTTAACAAACGACAGAAACATTAATTCTAATTTTTGCCTCTAAAACCCATTTTACCTATTTCATTGTTTTGAGATTGTGAGTGACGTGTTAGTCTTACAGACTTCATTTTGGGCTCTTATAAATGCTTAATAAGTACTTAAAAATATTTTTGGTTATTGTTTTTTGTAAAACAAGCAGTTTTGCGAATATCTTACGAAATATGTCATAAAAATCGAGAAAAAGCTATTTTTGAGACAAATTGGTCATCTTTCAAGTGCTCTAGCTCAGCTTTTATAGGGTCAATAGAGCCAAAATAGGATTCAAATTGTAGGTTATTGAATACAGTTTATACTTGTAGACAACATCGTACGCAAAAAATGCATAGTTTTGGCCATGCAGGGCGAATACCATAAAAACACCGCAAATTTCGAAAATTTTCTCGATTTTTTCATTTTCCACAAGGTTTTCGGAGTTGCATTTTTTTATTTAAACTACCCTAACACACCCGTACAACATACCAAAAATGCAAAACTACATCACGCTTTGCGAATTTATTGTCTATTTCCGACGGGCTAAATATTTTGACTAGAAAACAACACCGCTTTAATATTTTAGTTTATGGATAGACTAGCTGTCCGCCCGCGGCTACGCTCGCGTTATGTAAGATATTCCCGTGGAAATATGACGCGTTATCCAATATACAAACTATCTCCATTTAAAATTTCATCCTAATCCGTTCAGTAGTTTGGGTGTGAAAGCGGAAAAATCAACCAAACATCTATTAAACATCCAAATATATTTTTGTAGTTATAATATTAGTGTGATGTAATTAATATCATATCGTGTCGTGTGGGGTGATGTCTCCTGTGCCGCGCTGGAGCATCTGATATCTTAATAGTCAGCTAACTATATATTCCGAGATTTTGGAGGACTTAGGTGTGAACGCGTGGCTTTGTTTGGACTTCCATACGAACTTTCATCCCCTATTACCCCACATAGGACGAAATTTCATAAACGCTAGAACAAAATATATTTATTTATTTCTTATCAAGTGCCTAAATACAAAGTTTCATGGTGTTATCTTCGATAATGACGAACTTCCATACAAACTTTCATCCCCTATTTCAACCCTTCCAAGCCTTTTCTTCGCGATAAAAGGTCCTATGTCCTTTCCCAAGCTCTAGTATATCTCTGTACTAAATTTCATCAAAATCGGTTCAGTGGTTTAGGCGTGAAAGCATAACAGACAGAGTTACTTTCGCATTTATAATATTAGTAGGGATTTATATTATGCCTTTCTATGGGACCACAGTGCAGTGTGCGGTGAGATGCTCTGCAGCAGAGCCATCATTTGTGCGTCATCACCCTTTTCTTTTGCGAACTTGGCGGGCACACTGCCACGTCATAATATTATATCCTCCAAGCTGCCATGAGTCTAGGTCTAGGTGATTGACGTAAGAACTCCTTTCTGTGAGTTCTTATTTTAGATACGTCAACAAATCAAAATCAAGAATCGAAGAAAGAAAATTTGAAATTAATGACAGTCCGTCGATTTTCAGCTGATCATAATTTTCCTTTCGGACAGTCAAATCAAAATCGGCCAAGGTTCATTATTAAAATTTACAGTTTTGCTTGTGGCCAAAATTCATTCGTCATAAATCAAGAGAGAGAAGGCTTTGATGATCTCCACCCAGAATTCGTGTTTTAGTAAGTAATTCACACAGAGTTATACTTTTAGATTTAGACCATGAAAATTGAAAATGCGATAACTAATTTGGGCGAAATGTCGATTTAGTATGTTTTCGTTGTATAACGTAAAAGTTACTGTTTAAAACATATTGCACAACCATGTACTCGGGTGCCCTGTGGTTCAACTACACGAAGAAAGCAATTGACGCCCTGCGTCTCCAATTTAATAATGCCTTCAGGATGCAGTTGAGGTTGCCCCGACTCTGTAACGCTTCGGTAATATTCGCTCACAGATAGCTTTGCTGCTGTGAGAAGGAAGAAGCAGCATTGTTGAGCAGAATCCGGGGGGGGGGGACCAACGGCATCCTGAATTCCATTGCCGTTAGAGATTTGGTGTCGCCTATATTAAGGCACCTTGTGTTGCACTAAATCCCTTGTCAAATATAGTTGCTAATGTAGTTTTCAGTCATACTAACAAAAATGGATCTGAGTTGTCTGAAATTGCAATAAAATAAATCAAAATAAAAAAATAGCGGCGAAATTACGGAACAGGCAGAGGCATATTTTTCGGTACGTCAGGATCTAAAGAACAGGTGTACCAAGTTGCGACCCTTGCAACGTTTATACGAAAGTTAATATTTATGTCCTCCGGACTAATAGGAGGCGGGAGTCAAGCCGAAGGCACAGGCAGGACTGAAATAGCTAGCTGTATATGTTATGTATCAATAAGTTGTACAGACAGACGTGAAAATAAGTAAGACAATGTAAGGGTTACAGCGTCCTGAGTCAGCTATGCTGTTTTTTTTCAGCAATCACCTCGTTCTCTACTTCTTAGAATATCTATTCCATGCACCCCAAGTTTTTCGTTTTAAAGTCCTACAAGAATACTACACCAATAAAAATCTTAATAAAACATATTTTATACTTTTTAGTGCGTTAAAACGTGTTGTTAAAAATATATTTTTTACTTTATAATTCATCATCAACATCAACAGTTATTCATCATCAGTATATTCTATTCTATTCTATTCTATTCAACGGTCCGTTACAGTCCACTGCTGGACTATGAGCTTTATATTTATTATAATAATAATATAATTGTTGCAGGACCATGAAGCTTTTACTAATGTTACTCTTCATACTTTCAATCAGTATACAAGTTCAATCTAAAAGATCAAAATGGGATGAGATTGAATGCGAAGCAGAATTAGAAGATATCCAACGTTGTTCATATATATCTCACAACCGAAAAAAAGCAAAAGGAATTTGCAGAACAATTAGTAACTTTATTAAAAATTGCAATAAACATGTTACAGAAAGTCAAAAAAAAGACCGTCAAACCTTTTATGATACCGTATGTTCAGAAGCAAATATAGCGACAGTAGTTGATGCACCTTTACAAAATATACAAAAAGCGGCGATAAAGGCAGCAAAATGCGAGGATGTGATGAGCCTTGCTAGCAGCACGAAGGCTAACTACTACGTGATGTTGATATTCCTTTTATTCTTATATTTATAAATCTTAAGCTTACATCGAAAAATGGTTTCATCAAACCCCGATTATTTTTAAAATCCAACGATACACTACAAGATATTACGATTATCTTGTAGTGTATCGTTGGATTTTAAAAATAATCGGGGTTTGCTGAAACCATTTTTCCAAAAACCAAAAACCCACTAAAAAGAAAGTAAAAAATCAAATAAAACACATTTGTTTGCACTAAAAAGTAACAAATAATATTAATAACTATTTATGTATGCAAGATTGACATTAATAAAAATGGTCAATAGAATACAATTCAATCACTAACATTCTCACAATTCGCGGGTTTGTTACCACGTTTGTTAACCCGCGAATTGTGAGAATGTTAGTGTAGTGAACAACCACGAAAATCTTAAAACATACAATTCAATCACTTTTACTTTTTATTATTTACGTAAAATAAACAACACTTTTTGTAGTCGGTGCCAGCCAAGAAAAAACCTAAACGTAGTAGCATTGTAGAGCGTTTTTTACAAAGATATATCATACCTAAAAAAGGTATGCTATTATATTACAATCCTATTTAATATTTACAATTTAATTTATTAACTCTTTTTATATTGGTTGGTCCAGCCAAAGCTAAGGAGAAACTAAACAAAATAACGTTGAAGCATGGTTGCATGCAAATGCAACCCTCCAGCTTCTACATAAATATATGAACGACAAAATGTTATTTAAATATAAAAATCAGCGCTCTTTATAGTTAATGTCATCCAAATCAGAAACAAACTAAAAAAAAAACTTTGTAGCGCTTTACACAAAATTATTAACAAGGTCATGAAATTATTGCATATAAAAACATGAACGAAATTATATAACAAGTACCTAAGAAATAACTCAACCGAACCTAACAAAATATTTTACACAAACTTAAATCATCAAAGCTAATTTCAAAGAATATGCACACAAAAAGAATACTGCCCTGACCCGTTCGGGCGGGAACAACGTCGAGAACGTGCGCCTGTTTTTGTTTTTTTTTTTAAGTTTATTTACTTTAGAGCGGTTTATAAAAATTAAGATGAAGAAAGTTTATAAATAATAGAACAAACTGTGAATGCCTGCGATTCGTGGCTGGCACCGACTACAAAAAGTGTTGTTTATTTTACGTAAATATTAAAAAGTAAAAGTGATTGAATTATATTCTATTGACCATTTTTATTAATGTCAATCTTGCATACATAAATAGTTATTAATATTATTTGTTTACCTTTTGAAGGAGATTTTTGTTTTTTTTTTAAATAGTTTTTGATTTTATTTTTGTTTTGTTTTGTTTTGTTTTTGTATGAAAATAAAGAAAAATATCAAAAATAATTACACTCTGTAGTTTAATTAATTGTTTTGTTAGCGGATATGCGAGAGTGTAGCACACAAAATCTAAGAAGATTAATCTTTAGGGAATTTAAAAAAATATTAAAAGCACATGCTTGGTGCAAAGTGGAGTCACTGCAGAGGGAAAGCGACGCAATAAAAAATCGAAGCTAGGGTAACAACTCCAATGATGATCAAAGACAATATTTTTATGATTTTTCTACAAAGAGCTAAACGGACACGTTTGGATACATTTTTGGTCAATTACTACGTATTGAACAGATTGCAGCGGCTTAAATTAAAATCCTCTGTGCTCAGTAGTTCAATGAACAGTTCAATTGATTGAACTAGTGAAACCTTTTAGTATCAATAGTTCAATAGGTTTTTATCATTGAACTAATAATATTCAAAAGTCTCACTAGTACAGTAAGCAGTTCAATTGATTGTACTAATGAGACTTTTGATTTGCAACAGTTCAATTAGGTTTTTTTTATTGAACTAATGATACGCAAATGTTTCAAAAGTACACTTGCTGGTTTTTATCTTATGAATGAAAACTGTGCATATTGAGCGAGCGAAGCGTCTCTGCTTCAGCTTGGCCAAATTTACTTTTGTATGTCCATCTGTTTATGGATTTGTTTGTTTGTTTGTTACACTCTACAGGTCGCGTTTCTCAACCGATTCTCGTGAAATTTTGTGAGCATATAATCAATCAATCAATCAGTCAGCCTATTGCAGTCCACTGCTGGACGTAGGCCTCCCCAAGGGTACGCCAAAGCGCACGATCACCCGCTTTCCTCATATAAGCCGCGTTTCCATTATGCAAGTAGCCTGCATGCAAGGTGCAAGTTGCATGCAGCTTGAGTACCTAATGGAAACGTAAACATGCATGCAAGCTGCAAGTTGCATGTGGGTAGTTTGCAACTTGCAGCTTGCATGCATGTTTACGTTTCCATTACTCAAGCTGCATGCAACACAATAAACGGCGAAAATACAGTTAAAATAATAAAAAAAAAAACTATGAAACTTTTTGTTTTTTGTTGGGTTGGCGTTAGCTATAGTTAACTATACCTATGCGTCTTGTACAGACAAAGACACTTATGCATTACGAATATCGCTCCTGCTGCTATGGAATACAGGCACTCTCAAACCGCGTGCGCTCGTACAGAAAACTTGACCACTTTCAGATAAAACCAACATAAGTTAAAGTAACCTATCCTATTTGTACAATTTATATTAAGGCTGCTATTCCTTAAAAAAATACATCTTTTAATATGGCATTCATGGAACGAATTAAAATTACCGATTACCACATACAGGGTATTAATTCCAAGTAGAAAATTGATTGCAATGCTCACTGTGAAAATATTTTCGCTTTTAATTTCACTATCTAGTCGATTGCCGAAGCAAGCACAATAATTATTCTGTATTAAAACTACACTAATTCAATTAACTTTCTTTCTATCCATAACTTAAAATTTGGCCCCAAAATGCTATACGTGCTACGTACATTTTTAGTTTTATTTTTGTTAATAAAAGCAACCATGAATACGGAAGAAACTATACTACTAAAATATGACTACGTGTCCACTACGATTGATGGTAAACCGTGTATCAATAACTGTGTTAATAATAGCACATGTTTCGTTAACGTTTTTATGAAAAAAGAACCATGCCTGGGAGATACTCATCGATTAAAATATTTCTTCCCAAGAAAACACTACACTTTCTCCCTACGAGTTAACACTACTAAAAACTGCTATAGCAACTGCGGTAAATTCGAAAAAGATCACGAATGGTGTTTTGTAGAAAAACGTGTCTCGGAATCTAAATCGGAACTCGACTGGGATTATTGCTATTCGCCAAGTTTACTATACTCAATAGAAGCGTTTACAGATGAAGGTGCTCCTTGCATAAATAATTGTGAAAACAACGAGTGTGCTGTCAACTGGAGTTTAGATGTTAAGCCATGCACGTCTACCAACAGAAGCGCGCCTTTCTATTACAGATTTTCAGATGCCCCAGATGATAATAACATTAAAGAAGATTGTTTAAGTAATTGTGGAAAGTTTGGCTTTAGATACGAGTGGTGCTTTACCGGGAACGACTATTCTTGGGATTTCTGTAGTACCCTTGACCTAACCTTTACGATAGACTCGTATACCAATGACGGAGCTCCTTGTCTCAATAACTGTGTTGACAATAAATGTGCATTTGATAAAACTTTACAGGTCAAAGACTGTACCAGTAAAAATCTAGTAGTGCCCTTAAGTTACACACATTTAAAGAAACAGAAATGGGAATTAGTATGTTTAAGCAGATGTCACAATTTTGGCTTAGAATTTGAGTGGTGCTTCGTTAATTTTAAATATGATTGGGACTTTTGTCATTCTGTATCGGTGGCATTCACTAAATTGTTTAATGCAAAAGATGGACAGCCTTGTGTTGGTGATTGTGTATTAGACAAGTGCATTGTTGATCGAAATTTAACACTGAAGGATTGCTCCAGCGACAACGGAGTAGAGACAACGCGCAAGTATTTCACATTAATGGTAGAAACAGAGGAGCGGACTTGTTTAAGCAGATGTGTACCATCAGGCCATGGCTACGAATGGTGCTTTGTAAACGAACAATTAAGCTGGGATTATTGCAGTACAGTTGATTTGCACTATACTAAAGAAGCAAGCACGATTGATGGAACGCAGCAGTGTATTACTGACTGCATAAACGATAAATGTGCAGTGAGTCGCTCCTTGCAGCTGAAGGAATGCATCACCAACGACGAGGAAGCGCCGGTGTTTTACTCGTATATGGTGAAAAGTAGAGCTCGTAGATGCATTAGCAACTGTGGAAATTTTGGCACTGGGAAAAAAGAATGGTGCTTTGTTACCGAGGATTTTTACTGGGATTGGTGCAACAGTTCCAATTATTATTTTAAGACAGATTTATCGGATTCAAGTATGTAAAAGATAACTTTTAAGTGTGTCACGTGGATAAGGTTATATATTTGAACATGTTTTAATAATATGACAGAAAAACTATGTTCGACGAAACGCATTCAGTAGATATGTCGCAGTAAGATGGTTATAGCCGTGATATGATCATATACCGGATGATAGTCATACGAAAGATCTTAATAACTATCTTACTAAGGATATGATCATTTATCATTAAACTAATCTAGTGAAATAGTTATTATTGATCAAATGACTGTACGAAGCAATCCATTATTATAAAAAAATGGATAAACTACAGTAAACAACACATCAAACTGCGTGCGTTGGTGGTGGCGTTGGGTGGTTGGTGCGTTAATTTGCAATGAAATATAGAAAAATCAAAAAGGCGGCCAGCTTTTTTGTTGGACCGATTTTGATCAAACTTGGTTTGACATGCTATTTTGGCATAAAAACAACAACGCAATGTCAACATTTATAAAATTCAAGATGGCGGCCAACTTTCATGTTTATCGACCGATTTTGATAAAAGTTGTTACGACATACTATTTTGGCATAAAAACAGAAACGCAATGTTAAAATTTATAAAAATTCAAGATGGCGGCCAATTTTCATCTTTATCGACCGATTTTGATAAAACTTGGTTTGATATAATATTTTGGCATAAAAACAACAGCGCAATGTTAAAATTTATAAAAAATCAAGATGGTGGCCAACTTTTAGTAAATGTACCGATTTTGATAAAACTTGGTTTGACATACTATTTTGACATAAGAAAAACAACACAATGTTAAAATTTATAAAAATTCAAGATGGTGGCCATTTTTTTTTGTTATGGACTGATTTTGATAAAACTTGGTTTGACATGCTATTTTGGCATAAAACAACAACGCAATGTCAACATTTATAAAAATTCAAAATGTCGGCCAACATTCATATTTAGCGACCGATTTTGATAAAACTTGGTTTGACATACTATTTTGGCATAAAAACAAAAACGCAATGTTAAAATTTATAAAAATTCAAGATGGCGGCTAAATTTCTTGTTTATGGACCGATTTTGACAAAACTTGGTTTGACATACTATTTTGACATGAGAACAACAAAAACGCAATGTTAAAATTTATAAAAATTCAAGATGGCGGCTAACTTTTTTGTTTATGGACCGATTTTGACAAAACTTGGTTTGACATACTATTTTGACATAAGAACAACAACGCAATGTTAAAATTTAGAAAAATTTAAATGGCAGCCAACTTTTTTGGTAATGGACCGATTTTGATAACTAAACTTGGTTTGACATACTATTTTGACATAAGAACAACAACGCAATATTAAAATTTATAAAAAATCAAGGAGGCCATTTTTTTTTGTTTATAGACCGATTTTGATAAAACTTGGTTTGACATGCTATTTTGGCATAAAAACAACAACGCAATGTCAAAATTTATAAAAATTCAAGATGGCGGCCAACTTTCATGTTTATCGACCGATTTTGATAAAACTTGGTTTGACATACTATTTTGGCATAAAACAACAATGCAATGTTAAAATTAATAAAAATACAAATTCAAGATGGCGACCAACTTTTGTATAAGGACAGATTTTTATAAATTTTAACATTACGTTGTTGTTTTTATGCCAAAACAGTATGTCAAACCAAATTTTACCAAAATCGGTCGATAAACATGAAAGTTGGCCGCCATCTTAAATTTTTTTAAATTTAAACATTGCGTTGTTGTTTTTATGCCAAAATAGTATGTCAAACCAAGTTTTACCAAAATCGGTTGATAAACTTGAAAGTTGGCCACCATCTTGAAATTTTATAAATTTTAACATTACGTTTTTGTTTTTATGTCAAAAAGTACGTACAACCAAGTTTTATCAAAATCGGTCCATAAACAGAAAAGTTGGCCGCCATCTTGAATATTTATAAATTTTAACATTGCGTTGTTTTTATGCTAAAATAGTATGTCAAACCAAGTTTTATCAAAATCGGTCGAAAAACATGAAAGTTGGCCGCCATCTTGAATTTTTATACATTTTAACATTGCGTTGTTGTTGTTATGCCAAAATAGTATGTCAAACCAAGTTTTATCAAAATCGGTAAATAAACAAAAAAGTTGGCCGCCATCTTGAATTTTTAAGTTTTAACATTGCGTTGCTGTTTTTTTGCCAAAATAGTATGTCAAACCAAGTTTTATCAAAATCGGTTGATAAACATAAAAGTTTGCCGCCATCTTGAATTTTTATAAATTTTAACATTGCGTTGTTGTTTTTATGCCAAAAGAGTATGTCAAACCAAATTTTACCAAAATCAGTCGATAAACATGAAAGTTGGCTGCAATCTTGAATTTTTATAAATTTAAACATTGCGTTGTTGTTTTTATGCCAAAATAGTATGTCAAACCAAGTTTTACCAAAATCGGTTGATAAACTTGAAAGTTGGCCACCATCTTGAAATTTTATAAATTTTAACATTGCGTTGTTTTTATGTCAAAATAGTACGTAAAACTAAGTTTTATCAAAATCGGTCCATAAACAGAAAAATTGGCCACCATCTTGAATTTTTATAAATTTTAACATTGCGTTGTTGTTTTTATGCCAAAATAGTATGTCAAACCAAGTTTTATCAATATCGGTTGAAAAACATGAAAGTTGGCTGCCATCTTGTATTTTTATAAATTTTAACATTGCGTTGTTGTTTTTATGCCAAAATAGTATGTCAAACCAAGTTTAGTCAAAATCAGTCGAAAAACATAAAAGTTGGCCGCCATCTTGAATTTTTATAAATTTTAACATTGCGTTGCTGTTTTTATGCCAAAATAGTATGTTAAACCAAGTTTTATCAATATCGGTTGAAAAACATGAAAGTTGGCCGCCATCTTATATTTTTATAAATTTTAACATTGCGTTGTTGTTTTTATGCCAAAATAGTATGTCAAACCAAGTTTTATCCCAGTTTTATCAGTCGCATGCGCAGTGCGGGAGCGGTTAGACGCGACGCCGTGTCGAAGCATTAGCTGAGAATTACGAGTGTTATCCACCTACCTCTCGCGCTTCATTATAACCTATAATGGGCTAATGTTACAAATGTGCCAAGAACGTAACCAAAAAATCACCAGGACTGCAGTGTGGAAAGTGTTCCAAATGGTGGCATGGGGCCTGCGTTGCATTGTCCACGGAACAGCTGGCTACGATGTCGTCAACGGAGTCGGTGGACTGGAAGTGCAGGCTATGCATAGGTACCACTAAACCAAAACGCCTCTCGTGCATTCTACCGGAACTAGATGAAGATGACAACGGTTCTGATGTCATGTCGGCGAATATGTCTACAGCCCAGATATTGCTCCTCATTCGTAAGGAAGTCAGAGAAATAATCAAAGAAGAGCTACAAACCCACCTACAGTATTACTCTGACAAAATCGACGACTATGAGGAGAAAATGAAGGTGTACGAGGGAAAAATTAAAACTATGGAAAACCAGCAAAAAGAATTTCGTAACACAATAAAACATATGGAACTGTCAGCACTGGAGCAGAAAATAAACAATTTTGAACAAAACCAATTAGCTAACTATATTGAAGTATGTGGCATAAAGGAGGAAGGAGAAGAAAATTTAAAAGAAATAATTAGCAATTTATGCAAAAAACTGGGAAAAGACGAAAACGATATATTAAGAATTTACCGCAAGAAAAAAAGGATTGCCAACAATAAGGACAAAAAAGAAGACGCCCACAGCCCTATAGCATTAGTCCTCAAAGACGGATGCAGAGAAGACTGGCTCAACGCTGCTAAATCGTTGAAAATATTTACTACAGACATCGGGAAAATATACTCCAATAGGATCCAAGTCAATCTATGTATTTATTTAAAACATAAGAGATTTTTAATATTGATCTGGTCACTATAAGATGTTGTTAGGTGACCTAATTACGTAATAACTTAAGACAGAAGGACTCTTAAGTAGGGACTGAATAAATTAACTGACTTGGTATTACATGGATCTCACAACTTTTTACGGTAGACTAAGTTGCGTGCGAGACTTGGTTTTTTTACAAGTTATGTTTTTGATGGCATCTCATTTCTTTTTGTAGATCGCATGAAAACACAATGTAAAAATGCACACCTACGCTCCACCTACCCTACACCTACCCTACACCTACCCTACACCTACCCTACACCTACCCTACACCTACCCTACACCTACCCTACACCTACCCTACACCTACCCTACACCTACCCTACACCTACCCTACACCTACCCTACACCTACCCTACACCTACTCTACACCTACCCTACACCTACCCTATACCTACCCTACACCTACATACACCTACCCTACACCTAACCTACACCTACCCTACACCTACCCTACACCTACACTACACCTACCCTACACCTACCCTATACCTACCCTACACCTACATACACCTACCCTACACCTAACCTACACCTACCCTACACCTACCCTACACCTACCCTACACCTACCCTACACCTGCCCTACACCTACCCTACACCTACCCTACACCTACCCTACACCTACCCTACACCTACCCTACACCTACCCTACACCTACCCTACACCTACCCTACACCTACCCTACACCTACCCTACACCTACCCTACACCTACCCTACACCTACCCTACACCTACCCTACACCTACCCTACACCTACTCTACACCTACCCTACACCTACCCTATACCTACCCTACACCTACATACACCTACCCTACACCTAACCTACACCTACCCTACACCTACCCTACACCTACACTACACCTACCCTACACCTACCCTATACCTACCCTACACCTACATACACCTACCCTACACCTAACCTACACCTACCCTACACCTACCCTACACCTACCCTACACCTACCCTACACCTGCCCTACACCTACCCTACACCTACCCTACACCTACCCTACACCTACCCTACACCTACCCTACACCTACCCTACACCTACCCTACACCTACCCTACACCTACCCTACACCTACCCTACACCTACTCTACACCTACCCTACACCTACCCTACACCTATCCAACACCTATCCAACACCTATCCAACACCTACCCTACACCTACCCTACACCTACCCTACACCTACCCTACACCTACCCTACACCTACCCTACACCTACCCTACACCTACCCTACACCTACCCTACACCTACCCTACACCTACCCTACACCTACCCTACACCTACCCTACACCTACCCTACACCTACCCTACACCTACCCAGCACCTCTTATTCTATTATATTCCATTATACAGGTACACTGATTCATTTACTGCAAATGTGACTTTGTAATCCTATATAATGCCCCAAGATTTATATGGGATTACAAAGTTATCTAGCAGATGATGTATCTAGAAAACTGGGCCGAAATTGCAAAATGTTTTAGTTTTTCCTTGGTTTATACACTAAACACTAATTTCATTCTAAATTTGAAGTTTCTATGTCTGCTAGAAGTGCCTTAGAGTTTTTATGATCGGTCAGTGAGTGAGTGACAAAATTAAGAAACTTTGACTAGTTATAATTCATAAACTACTGGTTCAAATTGATTGAAATTTGAAATATACCGTATTTATACAATGCCTGCTTGGTTACTGAAAACTCAGGCTTCTAGTTTTATCCACAACGAAGTTATAGGGGGGTCGAAAATGGCCTGAACTGCTTCGAGAAAAGTATGGTACGGCCGTGCCGCTTTTTTGCTCGACTTGGCGGGGGCACTGCCGTGCCCCCAGATCTACAAAAAAGGCTAGGGCAAAGAAATAAATAATTATCGCCCTATTACAATTTTATCAATTATTGACAAGATAATCGAAACTACTACTACTACTACTACTACTTTTGAATACTAATATTAAAATAATGCAAACCAATATGGATTTCAAAAAAACAAAAACACAACGCAATTTTTATCAAAATTTAACAATGACATAAATAAACTTCTTAATGATAAACAACACGTAATAGCTATATTTATTGATTTTAGCAAAGCTTTCGAAACTCTGGACTTGACAACTTTATACTCAAAATTGTATCAAAATAGGATACAAGGCCCGCTATTAGATTGGTTTAAAAATTATCACAGTAATAGGTATACCACGGTAAAAATTGATAACCAGCTCGACCTCGTTCCCTGTAGCGTAGGCACAGCACAAGGTTCAATCTTAGCGCCGACAGAGTACTTGCTGTACGTTAATGATATGCCTAACATTCTAAAAGATGGACAAATTTACCAATTTGCCGATGATACTTGTATTATCACATCCCACAAATACGTTACCAATGCGATAGAACAAATGCAATCGTGCTTTAATAGCCTATGTGCATGGGCACACGATCTCGGATTAGTCATTAACTATCAAAAAACGAAAATGATGCATATTCACTCGTCGCATAACATCTCACCAGTTGAACCTAAAATTATTGCACATAATCACGAATGTCAGCACCAAAAATATCAAGACTGCAGATGTGAGGGCCTAGATTTAGTTGAGACGCATACTTACCTTGGTTTGATAATAGATAAGAGATTTAACTGGAAATCACATATATTATACGTATGTAACAAACTAAGGGCTATTTTAAGTAGAATGTCTATATTAAAAATTAAGTTATATAAGGAGTTCTATAAGGAGAACTCTGTATACTGCGTTAGCTGACTCCATAATCAGCTACAGTTTAGATTGCTGTGGGAGAACGTATAAAACATATCTAGAGGAAATATATAAACTACAATTAAAACTGCTCAAAACAATAGTACCTAAAAAAATCAAAACTATTTATAAAAAATTTTATTACATAACATTATTTAAATATTGTAAAGTTATAGATGTATTTAATAAATCAAAATTTTTAATCATAAAAGAAAATACAAATATGATAACTGAACTATGTATTTTAAAAAGACCAGAAAATTTAAGAACATTGTCTAATAAAACAAAATATCACGTACCTAAATCAAATAACCTTTATGGACAAAGAATTCTAGAATACATGTTTCCAAATATTCTAAATGAACTTCCAGACAACATTCTTGATACATACCTGTCACAGAAAAAGGCTTCACATAAAATTAATGAATACTTTTTTGACTCAATAAAAACGGAATCTAAATAGGTAAATTTACTCGCAATTGGCAAAAAAAAAAAAAATTACGACTCTGTAGCCCAGGTGGTAGTGTATCTTCCCCCGACGCACAGGGTCGCGGGTTCGAATCCCGCCCAGGGCAAACATTCGTGTGAGGAGCACTTGTGTTTGCCTTGTGTCTGGTTGTTGTTTTGCTATATAAGGGTGTATTTATATATTGTATTATATATCAGCTGCCTGGTACCCATAGTACAAGCTTGGCTTAGTTTGGGATCAGATGGCCGTGTGTGTACGTCCTTATATACATTTATTTATTTTATTTTATCTATTCACAACAAGAGGGTTATTCTGCTTAATAACATTTCTGGAAATGCATTTCATTTCATTTTTACTCTTTTGCCTATCAAAATTGTTCTTATTTTATATGCGACTCGCCACCACACATAAGTGGACTAGTGGCGGCTACTAAGTGAAGATGTATAAGCTTGTTATTGGATAATAAAAAAATAAATAAATCAAAATCGGTCGAAAAACATGAAAGTTGACCTCCATCTTGAATTTTTATAAATTTTAACATTGCATTGCCGTTTTTATGCCAAAATAGTGTGTCAAACCAAGTTTTACTAAAATCGGTCGATAAACATGAAAGTTGGCCACCATCTTGTATTTTTATAAATTTTAACATTGCGTTGTGGCTTTTATGCCAAAATAGTAAGTCAAACCAAGTTTTATCAAAATCTGTCCATAATCAAGAAAGTTGGGCGCCATCTTGAATTTTGGCAATTTTAACATTGCATTTTTGTTTTTGTTTTTATTTTGTATTTTTGTTTTTATTTTAAAACAGTAAGTATGTCAAACCAAGTTTTATCAACCAAACCAAGTAAGCATACTTGCAAGATTTGTTTTTTGTTTTTTAATTTTTCAAAATTCATGCTTTACATTATTATTGCAAAGTAAACGTTATTTCCAACGCGCGAGATGTAGGAAAAGCAATAGCACTGCGGTGCGGTGGTTCACTTCCATACCAGACGGATTGGACGTCCCACCTTATTTCAGATTGATTCACCAACTGCTTACTTTATATTTGTACTACATACGAGCAAATTGTACTAAATGCTATGACAACTAGAAACCAAATAAGGTTCTCTTCTATAACTACAATCTGAGTTACTGGAAAGATAAGAATCATTCCTAGGTTCATTTATCTTTTGTTGTAAAAAGTTGATAATTTGAATATCCTATTTAAGGGTGTGTAATATATCCCATAATTTCATTAGTAATAATGATTTAATTATATAATTTCAGTTTGTATAATTATATTTAGCCTAATATTCATGTAATATAATGGACAATTCCTAGATTTTAACTTCTATAATTTTATTTGATCAAATTTTAATTTTATATAATTACCAATTCATATAAATATTATTTCCTATTATTGTCATTTTCTATAATAATTAGTTCCTATAATATTGATAGAACTATTTTCTCGAAAAATTAAAATCCCGATCGGAAATGTGATAATTCGTGATTTTAAAATGACTCCGATAGAGACTAGTCAGGGCGAGTGCGAGCGTAGCGAGCACGGGAGTTCGGGGCACCCTGACATTAGGTGAGATGGGGATTGCTCGCTTCGCTCGCCTAGCTCCCTCCGCCATACCGTTCGGGGTTAGGTTATCTTGTGACCACCCATGCCTGCTTGCAGGCATGCCAAGAGCTTGTCACCTAACGCATGCAAAGTGTGCGAGCGCAGCGAGCACGGGAGTTCGGGGCACCCCGACATTAAACAATTTGTTTTTTATAAAAAATGAAGTTATAGAAAATTTGTTATAGGATAATAACGCAATAGTAATTGTTGTTATACGAAGTGAACATTATAGGAATTAAACGTTACACAAATTAAATTTATTTTATAGGAAATGAAAATGATGTCAATTGAACGTTATATCACAGAAAGCAGTGTGCAAATATTGTTAACTTTGTTTGTTTGCCAATAAAGATTTATTATTATTTATTATTATTATTATTATTAATTTTATTTTCTGTTATTATGGGATCTATTAGGAATAAATTGTAGAGTCATTAAAGTAATTATTCAATTATTTGTTTATCTATTTATATTAAAGAGGGGCCAGCTGTGGCGCGCTGGGTTAAGTCGGTCATGTAGCTTCAGTAAAGTAATTAAGCTTTGTCCAAGGCAAAAGATGTTTGCTATTATTTTCTGTTTGGCTATAATAAAAAAAAAAGAATAAAGTTAACTAAAATATTAACATATTCAAAATTTATAAAAACTGTTGCGTTTTTTTATGGTTGGACCATCCGAATAGAGACGTGAAAAGAAAATGGGGCCCTTATTCCTCCTCAAAAACTACAAGTTTCTATATAATAATAATAATAATAATAATGTGCTTTATTTCACTCCCACATACTTTTGTACTACAACTAATACAGTTAATCATAATAATATCATCGTACAATACAATATAATTTGTGGGAGTCAGGAGCCCAAACTAGGATACCCTGTGCTATGAACTCCTGGCTCCCCCCTCTCGGAAAAATAAGTACATTGGTCTCGATTCGGGATGTTATGCTCTAGTTCTAATTCTAAAGTCCAGCTATCCTTTTCCTTCTTATGACTAATGAGAAAGAGGTGATGAATGAATGATATTAATTTGAACGAATGATAACCTAAAATAAAAAAAAGTAGGTAGTCCTTTGACTAATTTAAAATAGTAAGTAAAATGCCATCAAAAACATAACTTGTAAAAAAACCAAGTCTCGCACGCAACTTAGTCTACCGTAAAAAGTTGTGAGATCCATGTAATACCAAGTCGGTTAATTTATTTAGTCCCTACTTAAGAGTCCTTCTGTCTTAAGTTATTACGTAATTAGCTCACCTAACAACATCTTATAGTGACCAGATCAATATTAAAAATCTCTTATGTTTTAAATAAATACATAGATTGACCTGGCAATCGCATGAAAACACAATGTATCTCACAAGTAATACATTATTATATTAAATTTGATTGTTTAGTGCGATTGCCAAGTCAATCTATGTATTTATCGCATGAAAACATAATGTATCTCACAATTAATACATTATTATATTAAATTTGATTGTTTAGTGCGATTGCCAAATCAATCTATGTATTTATTTAAAACATAAGAGATTTTTAATATTGATCTGGTCACTATAAGATGTTGTTAGGTGAGCTAATTACGTAATAACTTAAGATAGAAGGACTCTTAAGTAGGGACTAAATAAATTAACCGACTTGGTATTACATGGATCTCACAACTTTTTACGGTAGACTAAGTTGCGTGCGAGACTTGGTTTTTTTACAAGTTATGTTTTTGATGGCATCTCATTTCTTTTTGTAGATCGCATGAAAACACAATGTAAAAATGCACACCTACGCTCCACCGACCCTACACCTAACCTACACCTAACCTACACCTACCCTATACCTACCCTATACCTACCCTACACCTATCCAACACCTATCCAACACCTACCCTACACCTACCCTACACCTACCCTGCACCTCTTATTCAATTATATTCCATTATACAGGTACACTGATTCATTTACTGCAAATGTAACTTTGTAATCCTATATAATGCCCCAAGATTTATATGGGATTACAAAGTTATCTAGCAAATGATGTATCTAGAAAACTGGGCCGAAATTGCAAAATGTTTTAGTTTTTCCTTGGTTTATACACTAAACACTAATTGTATTCTAAATTTGAAGCTTCTATGTCTGCTAGAAGTGCCTTAGAGTTTTGATGATCGGTCAGTCAGTGAGTGACAAAATTAAGAAACTTTGACTAGTTATAATTCATAAACTACTAGTTCAAATTGATTGAAATTTGAAATATACCGTATTTATACAATGCCTGCTTGGTTACTGAAAACTCAGGCTTCTAGTTTTATCCACAACGAAGTTATAGGGGGGTCGAAAATGGCCTGAACTGCTTCGAGAAAAGTATGGTACGGCCGTGCCGCTTTTTTGCTCGACTTGGCGGGGGCACTGCCGTGCCCCCAGATTGAGTGAAAGGTGAGTAGATGCGGCTAAACCCTTCTGGTTATGCGTTTATGTAATGTGAGTAAAGGTGTATGTGTAAATGTGTATTTATGTATGTATGTGTGTGTGTGGGTAACGTGTGTATGCTTGTGTGTGAGGGAAAATAGAAAGTATGCAATATGTGTGTTTTATTTATATTATTACTTGTGCAGAAAACTTTCCGTCTTCTCGTAGTCCAAATCCATAAGCCACTTAATTAACTTATTTTTGCATTCTGTATGACATAATTTTGAAATAGAGAGGAGTTTGTTGGCTGTATTATATAATCTACCACTTCTGAACCTGAAAAATTTGCTTGCGAATGAAGTATTTGAATGGAATATTTTACAGACCTCATAAAATCTCCTACTGGTGTTTGGCACTGAAATATTAATAGTGCGGTGTGCTATTAAAAAATCGTATTTAAAATATAAAGTTGTCTCACTGTGAGGACACTTGCTTCTTTGTATAGTCTGGTTGTAGGGAACAGTCTCGGCTTAAAAAGGGCTACTTTAAGAATCATCCTTTGAGCTCTTTCCACTGTTTGAAAAATTGTTTTATTTGTACCTCCCCAGACAGATATACCGTAGGACAATACTGATTGACACAGTGATTCATAAACCATTTTAAGTAATTTCCAGTCTGTAACATGTCTAAGGGTTTTAAAAATATGCGTTAGTTTTCTGATTTTTTTAATTAATTCTGTAATATGTTTCTTAAAAGATAAATTTTGATCAATTATTATACCTAGATATTTCATGTCATCGGTTTGTTGAATGGCTGGACTCTTGTCTTACACATTATGTTCTTACATAATGAATTTGAAAAGTGACAAACATGAGCATAAATATTAAAATTTAAGTTTATATTAGATGCTAAGTTTTGAATTGCAAAAGTGATATATTTGGTTTTTGACGCGTTTAATGAAAGTGTATTTAATGCCAGCCAATGAGTAACCGTGGCAAATCCTATATCTATTTATTATGATAGATAATTAATTTACTAAACCATTCCTACATTTCTTTCCTAAATAAGTAAATTAGTTCTTAAAGAAAACTTATTACTATATTAATATCAAAACTCTTCCAGTTTTCATGATTGTTTAAATACTAGTTTATGTTTGGTAGGTAATTCTAAGGGTCTATCTATAGTTCTCACTGAAAGTAGAGTTTTTACCACAAGATGATTCACTTGGTCAATATTAATATTTACTTAAGTTAAATTGTTAGGTAGAGCGTTCAGTTAAGTTTGGAAGAGTAGATAGTGTTAGCACGGTTAGATATCTAGATCAATTGATTAATTAGGTAGGAAGTGTTTTCGTTGGGGGGGGGGGGGGTTACAAGTAGATATTAATCTTAAGTTATGGCGTGTAATCAATTTGACTACTGCAAAATAGAAACTCTTCTTCAAACACGGTTTGTGAAATTAATTTCAAAACTTGTTATTGATTGTACTGACTTAGGTAATTACGAAAATAAATAAGATCCTATAGGGACTTGTAACTAAATAAAAACAAAAGCTGATCAAATATGTACATATTAATCACTATAATCCTTTTAATGCCAAAAATAATTTCAAGTGCAGTTTATTTTACTCACAAATCTACCAGATATAATGGAGAAGAATGTCTTGGTAATTGTATTAAAGGAAAGTGCATCGTCAACCGTCAGTTGGAGACGGACTACTGCACAGGCGCAGGAGCAGACATTGATCAAACGCAAAAAACCAGAGAGTACCACTCATTCTTCCACAGAAATAAATTGACCCAAAAATGCATCAGCAACTGTGGAAAATTCGGCGAGGAATATGAATGGTGCTTTGTTTACGATGACGTATCCTATGACCAGTCATGGGATTACTGCAGTCGGCAGGAATTAAAATATACCAGACCTGCATACTCGTTAAATGGTGACCCGTGTTTTAACAATTGCATTGATAACCAGTGTGCTGTTTCTTGGAACATTAACAATGTAACAGAATCATTTAAAGTCAAAGAATGCAAACCGACCAATGAAAGTGCGTTTTTGTATTATACGTTTTCATATAATATTCATTCAGAAGCACCATTAGAGGAGTCAATTACTGCTTGTATTACTAGATGTGGAAAATTTGGTAATTCCTACGAATGGTGCTTTACAGATAAAATGTATAACTGGGATTATTGCAGTTCACAAGATTTGACGTTTACAACGGGTTCGTACACTACAGAAGGAGCTCTATGTTTGAATGATTGTATTGATAACCAATGTGCTTCCGATAATTTGTTAGAAGTTAAAGAATGTGTTAAAGGCAATTTAACTGCTCCCTTTTACTTGACGAAGCGAAATCGCAAAGATTATTCCGTTTGTTTGAGCAGATGTGATAAGTTCCACCGTGACTCAGCATGGTGCTTTGTGAATTTCAAATATGGATGGGACTATTGCTACCCTGTTAACGTTACCTTTACTAAAATGTACTCTGCTACTAACGGCGTACCTTGTTTGAGCGACTGTGTTCTCAACAAATGTGTCGTCAATAGAAATTTAACTATGACTGAATGTGATAGTAATGCCAAAATAGTACCTGCACCGAAATATTACACGTTCCGTGTTCGTCATACAGTAGCTAGGTGTATAAGCAGATGTGCAAAAGCAGGTGAAAAAAACGATTGGTGTTTCGTGAATACAAGAGGCAGAGCCTGGGACTATTGTAACCCAGCTCTTGTGATTTACTTAGAGGTAGCTACTACACTGGATGGACAGCCATGTCTTACTAACTGCAACGAAGGAAAATGTGCTGTAAGCTTCTCCTTACACATGGAGAATTGTACCAGCAAAAATGAATTATCGCGCATGTATTATACAATGATGGAGAGGTTTAATGGGACCAACATATGCATGAGCAACTGTGGAAAATTTGGAATGAAAAAGGATTGGTGCTTTGTTTCTCAAGATTTAAAATGGGATTGGTGCCTTTCCGCAAATGTGACAATAAGAAGAAGACCTGAATTGATAAATAAGAAAGCAAAACTACTAAGGAATGTTTCAAATGAATCAAGTATTAAGAAAACAAATAAGTTATCAATGTTAAGAAGTTTAGCCTTCTTTGATTATTTGTCTATGATATCTGTGCTGTGACGGCTGTCTTGTTGTTATATTTTGACTTTAGTTTTGAACTCTGTATCTGAAAATAATATACTCATAATTACTTCCACAATCGGTTTGTTATTCGTATGGTAGCAGAGAATTAATTTTCGAAGCGAACTGAGGGTGTTAATTGGCAAATTTCGTTTCGGTGGAAAAACCGAAACATTGTTCTGAAGATTTGTAAATTCGATGGAACAAAGCCTGTAGTCAAGATAGATAGATCTGTTGCAGACGTTTCAAAGATTCAAATTGGGAACTTAGATGCCAAGAAATTCAACACGTGGAAGTTTAGGGTCTTCATGGTGCTTATGGGGCTACCTGGGGCAAAAGATGTGTTGAAAGGAAAAACGCCGAGGCCAACTAATGTTGGCCACACCAGAAGCTAAGACGAAGTATTTAAAAGAAGTTCAAGAGTACGACAAATTCGACAGCATAATTTCTGTCCTGTTGATGTCAAACTTACCAGATGACATACTCGAGAAAATGATGCGTTTTACCTACTCCAAGGATATGTGGGATGAGCTACACAGACTTTACGGAGGCTGCGGCGCAGATAAAAGGTACGCAATGTGCAAGACTTTCTTCTCACACAAGAGAGATGCTACGCATGACATAGCAACTCATATTTCGATGCTGAAGAGTATATGGTATGAATTAAATAGAGCTCTGGAACTAGAAAAAGAACTACCAGATATGCTATTGATTTACAAAATTCTTAACACATTACCGTCGGTGTAACGGTTCTATTTTAAAGACTTAATTTAGATAAGAAAATAAAATTTACAGTAGCAGTTTATTTACAAACAATTTTACAATAATACAAAATTAACTTTAAAAGGATTTAAACTTTTCTTGTACCTAAAGAGTACATTGTTAGTGACACGGTAGTCCTTAAATTATGTTGGTGAATTTTGACATCCATGATATATATTTAAAAACCACGGATCAGCAATATTATTAATGGCAAAAGGCACAACAGGCATTGAATTATCAATGTCAATTACTGAAACATCGACAGCACGTGACAAACTATCCGGAACGACATTATCCTTACCACGGCGATGTCGAATTTCGAAGTTATACGCGGATAGTCTGACACCCCAGCGAGCTAAGCGACCGGTAGGATTATTAAGGTTAAGAAACCATTTGAGAGCAAAATGATCGGTATAGACGATAAATTTCTGACCGTTATCCAAATAGCAACGCCAATGTTCTATGGCGATTAAAACAGCTAAAGCCTCCCGTTCTGTAGCACTATAATTTTGTTCTTGCTTAGACAAGGATTTGCTCATATAAGCTATTACTTTTTCCTCCCCGTTAAAAGTTTGTGTTAAAACAGCGCCAATACCAACATCACTTGCGTCTGTGTGAACTTCAAACGGTTTGGAATAATCCGGACATGAGAGCACAGGAGAAGATACTAGACATTCTTTAAGTAATCTGAAAGAAGAATCGGCTTCAACCGTCCAAGAAAATGGAGTAGCGTTCTTTTTCTGTGATGTAAGTTTGTTAAGCGGAGATGCTAAGGTGCTAAAATTTGGTATAAACCGCCGATACCAAGATGCGGTGCCAAGAAAACGCCTTACTTCTTTCCGGTTCTTAGGAGTAGGATAGTTAACAATAGCTTCCACTTTTTCTGGGTCAGCATGCAATCCGTTTGAATCCACAATGTACCCCAAATACTTCAGTTGTTTTTTAAAAAACTGACTCTTTTCATAGTTTATAGTTAGATTAGCATCTTTTAATTTTTCAAAAACGCGCACTAAAAGTGAAATATGCTGTTCAAAAGTTGGCGATACTATGATTATGTCATCAATGAAAACAAAAACTTTGTGTTCAAATTCGGGTCCGTAAAACAAAATATCAACCAGTCGTTGTTGTGTAGCCGGAGCATTAGTAAGTCCAAATGGCATTGACTTAAATTGAAACGTACCGCGGGAGGGAATATAGAAAGCGGTTTTACACCTATCCTCTTCACGTATTAAGATCTGCCAAAAGCTCTTAGATAAATCAAGGCTGGTTAGATATTTAGCATCCCGTAAATTGTCTAAAATTTCCGAAATGTATGGTAAGCTATAGGCGTCTTTTTTTGTTAGAGAGTTCAACTTACGGCTATCGAGACAAAATCGAAGTTGGCCATTCTTTTTAGGAGTAAGTAAGACAGGAGATGACCACGGACTCTCGCATGGTTCGACCACGTCTTCCCTTAGCATATCGTCTAGCTGGTTAATTAAAACCCGTTGTTTTTCTGGTGATATACGATAGTAGCGTTGACGAATGGGGGCAGCATTCCCAGTGTCAATCGAGTGTGTAATCAGTGTAGTACGGCCTAGACCTCGTTCTTCATATGAGATACCTCGAAACTGAGATATAATATGATCTGCTGTTATTTTTTGATCAGCAGTTAAATGATCATAGCAGTGTAAGTGCATGCCTTGGTCAAGAGTTAGATTTGCCAAAGCAGCATCTGACTCTGAATATATAATTACCGAATCCAGATGTTTAGGAAATAATCTAAACTGTCTCCAAAAATCCATTCCTAGTATGAGAGTATTCTTAATATCTGGGACAACAAAAACCTTTAACAAATGATTTTGGTCCTGAAATGTTATAGGTAAATGAATAAGACCTATACTTTGTAGTTTCTGACCACCAGCAGCCACGAAGTTAACCTGTTCACATTTCGTTAGGGTATAGCCTAAATCAATAAAATGGTTATGTTGATTATTACCCAAGATTGTCACACTTGATCCAGTATCAAGTAAACCAACTATAGAATCACCATTAATTTCTACTGGGACATAGGGCCTACAAGTTTTTAACTTTTCACTGTGGATTGGAGCAACAGAGTAACACGAAAAGCATTTATTTATTAATTGCAACCATTTCTTCCAATCTGTTAACGCAAATTAACATAGTTTTGATTTTACCGCTATGTAATATCCGCACTAGCGCCATCTGTATCATTCTTTCAATTTATCTATTGATTCATCAATGTTTTTCATTCAATTTCATTCTGTTCGTTCGTTCAGCTTCAGGGTGTTGGCTGGGTCAATTTAATGTAAAAGATTTTTATTCATGAAAAATTGTATTTGTAATTTGCTTACAATATAACAGAATTGCAAGAAAGTCTAGTTTCAATCATAAAAAATCACAAGACTACTGCAGTTTTCATGGTCAATGGGAAGTTGACCTGGTGGCCCATTTTGACACGCGGGACGCGTGTCTAGGAAAGACGGAGCCGTAAGGGAGGAGGTGTGAGACAGCCAGGGGTGCGTGTCAGCACCACTTCAGGAGGCGGACTTCCGTTCTGGTGCCAGGAGCGGCGCCAGTCATCCAGGTGGAGTTGGTCTGGAACGAGCTGACCACCTACAGCGCGTTTAGGGTGGACGTGTGAGTCTGGTTCGCTGAAGGGGACAGTCGGCGACTGGACGAGTAAGCCCAGGGAGGGACGTACCATCATTACAACGAACATTTTTGGTGGCCCATGAGGGGAACCAGGGAACCAGGGAACCATTTTCGCGTTATCAGCACGATTGAGAGTCATCGGCACGATCAAAACCACATTGGAGTCATCGGCGCGATTGGGAATCGTCGCATCTATGTGTAACAGTGTTAAGTGTCATACGTAATTCAAAGGTGTACCTAACGCGTGTGTAAATTTATTTGTGGATCGCAAATAGAAGTCGGACATTTTGTTTTGTTCGGCGTGGACAATCTATCAAGTTGCACGTGTTCGAGGAAACGAACGAATGTGGCAACACTTCATCATTCACTCAAGGAACATTCATTCACTCAATCAGTTATCAATCAAGGAACTGTCAATTATAGACATTAGTGCCAACCTAACGGACTAACAGTCAGTCAGTCATTCTTAAAGTCATTCAATCATTCGGTCTGCTGACTGTCAATCGATAGATCTGTCAGTTAGTCTTGACATAACCTTACTTGTTTGTTTATTTTTTGGTTTAATGTTAATATTTAGTGAAATAACAGTGTGATATCAACCTCATTCTACAAATTCATTGGTAAAGTATCAGTTTTCATATATTGTGTATTGCTGCGAATTCATTATGGCACCTAAGACCGCTAAGATTCAATTCAATTCAAAGTATCGTATGTTGTTGGATTTTGCTGGATCAGTCACAGGGGCAAGCACGTCTATTTCAGCGGTCGTCTCAAAACGGCAATTTCTAATTTTCTACCCGAAATTTGTGGACGCTTATGAGAGTATCATAGGTTGTGAGCCAGGGGAAATTCCTGCGGAGGAATTAGAGACTTATCACACAAAATTTTGTGAAATTAACCGAATTTTACTACTTATTATATACTTATTGTATTCTGCTCCGTAGCTTGTTCCACACAAGCTACGGAGCAGAATACAGGAAATACGTCTGGGAGTAAGGGAGCTAACCAGGCTAGTTCTGCAAGGCTACCGGTCATAGAACTACCTAAGTTTTCAGGAAACTTATCAGAGTGGTTACCCTTTTATGATCTGTTCGAGTCACTAGTGCATAATAAGGAAATTTCAGATGCGGAAAAGCACTATTATCTGCGATCATCACTGTCAGGAGAAGCATTGTCCATCATACGTCAGTTGCCTATGGACGACGCAAATTATTCAGTTGCTTTGGGTTTATTGAAGGCTAGATATCAAAATAGCAGGATGCTATTGGATACATACATAGGCAGAATAATGAATCTTCCTTCAATAGGCTCAAACAACGTAGAATTGCGGTCACTGTTGTATGATCCCCTCAGTGAGGCTATCCAAACTCTGGTCAAGCTTGAACAGCCAGTCAAAGAATGGTCATATTTATTGGTTTTCATAATATTGCAGAAACTACCAGTCAGGATGAGAGCAATGTTTGAAGAGCGATTCGGGAAGGATCCAGCCAAGTTGCCAACTATTTATCAACTTCTGGAGTTGCTGGACGACCAATGCAGGGTGCAGTTGGCCGTCTCATCAACACAGGAGACAACTCAGGGTCAGAGGGAACCACCATCATCGCGTGCTCGACCAGGATCAGCTCGTGCGGCACGAGTGCTTACCGGTCAAGTCTCAACAGATCAGGTGACTTCCAAAATATGCTCATTTTGTGATTCACGATCTCACACCCTATATAAGTGTGAAGACTTCATGAGGCTGAACCCAGTGGAGCGCAAGCGCTGGGCAAAGAATTCGGGGCATTGTTTCAAGTGCCTACGCAAGCACTTTGCAAAGGATTGTACTCATCGCAATTGGTGCTCTCATTGCAAATCAGCAGAGCATAACACACTGCTCTGTACTTCAGACTGTGAGCCCAGGGTTCAGAGCTCACAAGGAAATGCCAGGCCGAGGCCGTCAGTTCAACCTCGCCCTCGCACACCACCTCAATCTCGCACACCACCCCGTCAACAATTGTCGTCAGATCGTCACGCTTCGGTACAGGCTGTGTCACGGTCACTCGGCGAGAACCAGGGCGGTTACTCTGTCGAGCCCACACCTGCATCGGAGGCGGCGAGGGTCCCACCAGATCAATTGATGACGGCAGGGCATCAACCTAGACCTCGGATAGGCGACCGTGCTCGACTGGCCCAAGGAACATTCGAGATGCTTCGTTTCGGCTCTAGGTCGGATCAGGAGCCTTATTGATATAAGGCTGCTGTTGGTGCAAACCAGGGACATATGTCAGTCACTATATGTCCCACGGCGTTGCTCAGGGTCCGGGCAGCAGATGGTAAATATTTCACAACTAGAGCACTTCTTGATACTGGGGCGAGTGTCACAGTGGTAAAACAGTCATTAGTAGATCAGTTAAAATTGCGCCAACAGTCTAATACCATAGATAAATAAGGGGGTATAGATTGTTCTTTTCATACTAAGAGTTTTGCTATTTAAGAAAACTGTACTAGATGGCGTTACTTGGCTTGTCGGAGGTAACATTTGTCTTAAATGGCCAAATTAAAGCATTTTTCATCTCGAGGATTTAATATTTATTTTTTATTACTATAATAACAATGTTTTTTCATTACTAGACACAATAAATCAACAATTACTCACTATTCAAATTAGCACTCAATTTATTGAACCATTAAACTAAAAACCTAAAACCTTTTCACGTTAGGAGAGCACGCAGTTATTCTGATTTTCAACAGATGGCGTGTTTTTAGAAATAGCGCTACAGAAATATTGCCAGATTTTAAAAATAAATATGTGTCTGATCTATACTTGGTTAATTTGGAAGAAATAATGTTTAATAACAAACATCAGCTGTCGCACATACAGAAAACATTTTCTAATTGATAAGTCTAAGACAACAATATTGATAGCTGCATAACCAAACTAAAATAAGTGCGTTCCGTTTCATTGTGAAAAATTATTATAAAGTATCTCGTTTTTTAACACTGCTGCTTAAGCCTACTCCAGAATGTCCAGACTTAGCCCACGGATCGCTTGCTATCGCTTGCTTGTCATTCATGGAGCTGTTTTTTATTGTACTTCACGCTGTCTTTCCCAATTTTTTTCGGTTTTTTATCCCGCGGGTCTTTGCGAACATCCATACATCCGTCAGATACAAAGTTTCACATTTATAACATTAGTAAGAACAATGGACCTACGCTCGCGTTATGTAAGATTTTCCCGTAGGAATAAAACTTTCTCCCGTAAAAACTAGGTATAATGTTCAGGTTACAAACTATCTTCATTCCAAATTTTATCTAAATCCGTTGAGAACTTTAATCGTGAAGGTGGAACATACAAATATTATTTTCACATATTTTATAAGGATTAGTTAGTACAATAAATCTTAACACGTCTGGCAATCTAGTTGTCATGCGCGTGGTCATACCCTGCGTTCCGAAACGCGCTGAAATCGATTAAAGCACCCGTAATCGCGTTCCGAATTACTGTCAGCTGTCAAAATTCATACGTTTTTTTGCTTGTCTGATCGCTGACAGCGCTGAAAGTCTGAATCGGAATACGCCCATAGATAAATAAGGGCGTGGTGACTGGTGTTGTGTTTTGTTTTCGTGTTTGCGCTTAGCAACCGACTCGAGCGTTCATGGCAACAAAGGTTGCCAAACGCGATACTACGTTGTGCTGTGTGATAATCTTGCTGCTGCTGCTTTGCCAAACGCATGAAAAATTTGTGATTTATCATCTACTTTTAGTAAAAATTTATGATTTCTGTAAGTCACAAAAGAAAAATGTTTTAGAAAACAAAATCAATCCGAAATTAAAGATAATAAAAAACTTGTAGGTAATTAAATGATGGTCTTTTCCTTATTTCGCTGAACCCGATTTTTTCACAGGCATAGGTAATCCCTCACGGGTTAAGAAGATTTGGATAAGAAACATATTTTGCATAACATTTATCATCTGAATTCATCACCTCTCTTTTGTCACATCACACTAACATTTTTGTGAAAATATATTTGGATGTTTGCTCCGCTTTCACGCCTAAACTACTAAACGAATATGGATGAAAATTGGAATAGATATAGTTTGTACTCTGGATTAAAACAATCGAGACTTTAAAAAAATATATTTTTACCACGTCTTATTCCCACGGGAGAATTTTATATAACGCAAGCGTAGCCGCGGGTGGACCGCTAGTTGTTCATAAAAACGGAAAGGATGACTGGTTTTTAAAATTAGAATTAGAGCGTGATTTCGGAATGCAATAATGGTGTTTATGACGTTATAATTGAATCTAGCTAGAATAAAGTGTTACACCACTCATGTGTTGAAACTTTATATCTTTACGAGTGCTTACACCCAATAAACAGAATTTTGATATTTTGTGGGTTACGCCACTTTTGCACTTTTGCACCTTTTAACGTCAAACGGCTGACAATAATGTTAACATGATAATTTTGAAAAGTAAATATGGTCCTTCTAAAAAAAAATATCTTTTTTTTCAATTTTCCGCGCAACTTTTTTTATTTTATTAGAATCTTCTCGTGACAAAAACAAACTCAACAAAAAAATAATTAGCTAAATCGTTCTAGCCGTTCACGTGTGATGCCGTGGTGGTAACAAAGGCAAATAGGGATTCATTATTAGAACATAGTAAATATTAGCATAGAGAGTGAGTTTACCAATAAAGACGTAAACATAAATTCACAAATAGTACGGGCAAGCCAGTTCGGGGTCGCTCCACATTTGCGCCACCTGGCGACTAAAGGAAACCACGTTCAGTTAGAGATTTATTAATAGTTCGACAGATGTCACTTGATTAACACAGATAGGCTTAGAAAGTAGCGACATCTAATATAATAAGCAAAACTAAAAGGTACCGGCGACAATAATAAGTTTTACGCAGGTTGGGCATGCAAGTATGGAGTTAGCAATCTATACCCCCTTATTTATCTATGCTAATACAAATAAAATATTTGGAATCGGTCATCATCAAATTAGTACTCCAGGTTCAGTAGTCAAATTAGTTATCAAACCGCTTGATAAACCTTTACCTATTATCAGTACTACAGCAATAGTCATGTACACTCTCACTGGGAACATGCCTGAATTCAGTCCTCATATCAGAAGGCATTTACAATCCAATTTAAAATTGGCAGATAATCAATTCGATCAAGCTCAAGATGTAGAGATCATATTAGGTACGGATATACTAAATTATGTTCTTGTTGGTTCAAAAATTTCCACTCACATTCCAGGGTTATCAGCCTACGGGTCATGTTTTGGCTATGTCATCATGGGAGTGATGCCTTCTCATTACACCTCAACCCAGACTACAGGAACTTCAGTTGAGGATTATGATCTCTATGCAACGAGATTAGAAGACGTCCTAGAAAGATTCTGGAAGGTGGAGGAGCCCCCTACGAAACCAGCAGTGCATCCTGATCACCTGGAATGTGAAAGGTTGTATAATTCAAGTACTCAACGTATGCCAGATGGCAAATACATGGTCAGATTACCTCTGTTATCAAAGAGACCAGTACTGGGAGAGTCTAAGGGTTCAGCAGTTCAGCGCCTATTGTCATTAGAAAGAAAAATGGCCAAAAATCAGGTCTTTTCAGAAAAATATATTGAATTCATGAGAGAGTATGAGCACCTAGGTCATATGTCGTTATCAGACGTTCAATTTGATTCAGAGCATTTTATCATACCACATCATGGTATCTTCAAAAAGGGTTCAGACAAAATCAGGGTTGTCTTTGATGGATCAGCAAAGACCCTTAATTCAGTATCACTCAATGACTGCCTTCATTCCGGCCAAGCACTTCAAAATGATATCACCCAAATATTATTAAACTTCAGGCGTCATCAAGTGGTCTTCACTACGGACATCAAGATGATGTTTCGCCAGACCTGGATACACCCCGAGGACAGGAAGTATCAGCTCATCTTATGGAGAGAATCACCTACTGAAGAGATAAAGGTATATGAATTAAATACAAATACATACGGATTACGGTCAAGTCCATTCATTGCTATCAGAACATTATTACGTCTGGCCGACGACTGGGAGGCTAATCACTCTGACTCGTCAGCTGCTCAGGTCATCCGCAGAGATACCTTCGTGGATGATATTCTCACTGGAGCCAACTCAATCACGGAGGCTCAAAGGCTCAAATCAGAACTCATAGAGCTTGCAAGGAGTGCGGGTTACGAGCTTATAAAATGGTCATCAAATTGTCCAGAAGTATTAAATGACCTTCCACAAGATCATTGGGAGACACCTCATCAGTTTGACACAGATAATAAAAGTTTCATAAAGGTACTGGGAATACAATGGAATCCGACTTCAGATTCACTGTCTTATCAAGTAAACATTCCTATGGGACAACCTATAACAAAACGTAGTGTATTTAGCACTATAGCTAGGTTGTATGACCCGAATGGTTATTGTGCACCTATACTTTTCAAATTCAAGGTATTTCTTCAGTCATTATTTTCAGATGGATTAAACTGGGATGAACCAATGGGTACTACTTTACAAGCTCAATGGAGCGAGCTTATTCAGGATTTAAATCATCTGTAAAATTTACAGATTCAAAGATGTGTAACACTACCAGGGGCGGTATCGTACTCACTGCATGGATTTGGAGATGCTTCAGAGCTTGGCTATGCAGCAAGTGTTTACCTCAGGAGTGAAGATGACTTGGGAAATGTAATGGTACGATTACTCATAGCTAAGTCTCGCGTAGCGCCGAAAAAGACTACTCAAACTATACCTAAGTTGGAGTTAAGTGCAGCTCACTTAGTTTTCAAACTACTTAATCATGTGGCAGAATCATATGACGATTCTATACAGCTAGACAGCATAAACGCTTGGTCAGACAGTACTATTGTATTATCATGGTTAAACACGAAGCCTCATATGCTTCAAACATTTAAATGCAACCGAGTTCAGGAAATTCAACAATCAACACGTCCAATGATTTGGCGTCATATACGTTCAGAGTTAAATCCGGCAGATGTCGCTTCAAGAGGAACGACTGCGCGGGAGCTTATTGATCATAATCTATGGTGGTCACCCAGCTGGCTTACCAAGGACAAGAGTCAATGGCCCAGTTCGCCAGTGACTATGCCTCAAAATCTGCCAGGTTTTAAGAAACTGGTCCACTTCATAACCCCGGTAGAGGCGTGGGAGGACGCGCTCTTATCACGAGTAAGTTCATTCAATAAACTCATCAATATTACTGCTTTCATCCTCAGATTCCGCAAGAATATACGATTACCAAAGAATCAAAGGAATCTTCAACACACACTTTCACTGCAGGAAACGCAGGAAGCTATGAAACATTGGATAAAGAAAATCCAATTGGACTCATATCGAAATGAAGTCATACTTATAAAAAAGGGAAAGCTGGTCTGTAAATCACTGCAGAAGCTCAGTGTATTCATAGATGAAAATCATTTCATTAGAGTTGGAGGCAGACTAAAGAAGTCATCTCTATCATATGGTACCAAACATCCATATCTTATACCTAAGGATCATAGGTGGACTCAATTACTCATTGAAAATTATCACAGAGCGCATTGTCACGCTCCGACTACAGCACTCATCAGCATACTCAGGAGAGAGTTTTGGATACCCTCAATCAGGCGTCAAGTGTCAAAGGTCATTGGCAGATGCTTATCATGTTTCAGGTTTGATTCAGCAGGTCAAGCGCCGTTCATGGCTGATCTACCCGCTGATAGAGTCACTGCAGCGCGCGCGTTTGCCGGCGTGGCTACAGATTTCGCGGGGCCTTACTTAGTCAAGAGCAGTCTGCTTAGAAACGCTAAATCAGTGAAAGCTTACCTATGTGTTTTCGTATGTTTAGGTACGAAGGCTATTCACCTTGAACTGGTGTCATCACTCAGCACCGAGGCGTTTATTGCAGCCCTCACGAGGTTCGTCAGCCGTCGAGGTTTGCCGTCAATCGTAAGGTCGGACAGGGGTACCAATTTCATTGGTGCTAACACTTATCTCAAAGAGGTCAGTCAATATTTACTAGCTAATCACGACATCATTCAAGAAGAGTTTCGAAGGCGAAACATTCATTGGGAGTTCAATCCTCCTGGCGCGCCTTACATGTCCGGGTTAGTCGAGGCTGCCGTCAAGAGCGTAAAGAATCTTCTGAAAAGGGAATTAGGTGAACGAATATTCACCTTTGAGGAACTCTATACTTTTCTAACAAAGGTAGAGTCGGTTCTTAACTCACGGCCATTGGTTCCAATGTCGGAGGATCCTAATGACCTGGAAATCCTCACACCTGGTCACTTCATCATTGGCCAACCATTAGTTGCCTTACCAGAACCAAACTGGAAGGATACTAAACTGTCTCATTTGTCACGCTTTCAACTCATTCAGCAAATTTCACAATCAATTTGGTCACGGTGGCATAAAGAATATTTAACTACGCTGCAATCACGTAATAAATGGTATAATCATAGAGCTGGAGTAGAGCTCAATGACTTGGTTCTTATTATAAACGAAAACTCTCCTCCTCTTGAATGGCGTAGAGGCCGAGTCATTGAACTTCATAAGGGATCAGATGGTATTGTACGATCAGTCAAATTAAAAACACAGAGTGGGGAACTTATTAGACCTGTTGTTAAATTGTGTAAATTACCTTTAGAATTTAATTGATAGGTTAAGTCAATTGAGCATCACTCTTTGTTGTTTTAAATCATTTTCCTTAGAGACCTACAACTATGTGTGTGTAGATGGATAGGATTATATTTTAAGATTAATAATCTAAGTTTTATAATTGTCATAATGTGTTATGTTCATACATGTACTTCCAAGTGTTCAGCCAATCACTTCCCTGGTGGCGGCAGGAATGTTAACGCAAATTAACATAGTTTTGATTTTACCGCTATGTAATATCCGCACTAGCGCCATCTGTATCATTCTTTCAATTTATCTATTGATTCATCAATGTTTTTCATTCAATTTCATTCTGTTCGTTCGTTCAGCTTCAGGGTGTTGGCTGGGTCAATTTAATGTAAAAGATTTTTATTCATGAAAAATTGTATTTGTAATTTGCTTACAATATAACAGAATTGCAAGAAAGTCTAGTTTCAATTCAATCATAAAAAATCACAAGATTACTGCAGTTTTCATGGTCAATGGGAAGTTGACCTGGTGGCCCATTTTGACACGCGGGACGCGTGTCTAGGAAAGACGGAGCCGTAAGGGAGGAGGTGTGAGACAGCCAGGGGTGCGTGTCAGCACCACTTCAGGAGGCGGACTTCCGTTCTGGTGCCAGGAGCGGCGCCAGTCATCCAGGTGGAGTTGGTCTGGAACGAGCTGACCACCTACAGCGCGTTTAGGGTGGACGTGTGAGTCTGGTTCGCTGAAGGGGACAGTCGGCGACTGGACGAGTAAGCCCAGGGAGGGACGTACCATCATTATAACGAACACAATCATTCTCACAAAATCTACTAGAATTAGATATTTTAGTCTCCCTGAGACTACAATCCACATTATTTAGTTTTTTGAATTTGCAGCTTTTGAAGTTGAGTTACAATCAGAGCAATCCGGAAAGCGGACACCCTTTTTGCCACATCTAAAGCAAATGGGAAAGTGAACTTCAGTACATTGTCCAAGAGAATGCGAATTGACTCTGCACCTCGGGCAAAATACATATCTTGGATGCGGTGTATTTGAAACATTCAGTGCATTCACGTTCTCATTCGCTTTCAGTTGAGCATTCATCTGATTTGATTTATAATTGTAATTATTATGAGCCTAGTTTTTATTTTTGTAGTTAGATTGATAAGTATTAGTACTGTAATTTTTATTTTTATAGTTAGATTGATAAGCATTGTATCCATAGTTTTTATTTCCGTTAGTAGTATAAGTGTAATTTTTATTTGTATAATTAGTTGACGAAGACGTACCTGGTTTATTATAAGCAAATTCACGAGCGAGTGTATCTGCAGATACTTTAGGTGGTTCATGAAATTGAGCTAATCGAGATTGTATATTTTCGTAGTTACGACACAAATTCTTGAGTGATTCAATGCTCGTAATTTCAGAAGATGCTGCTAAAGTACTTGCATAACAAGGTCGAATGTTATGTAGTAAGATTTCAAGCATTTCAGCTTCAGAAATGTTGTTATCAAGCCTGGTGAACATACCGTGCATCACCGATAAATATATAGTTATATTTTCATTCTCACCTTGCGTGCGCATACGAATTTCCGATAGCAGACGGTAGTCGTAATCATTTTGACTGAAATCCTTTTTTAATAACTCAACAACCTGATCCCAAGAATTTACTTTATCTTTGATACAACGGTACCAGTGGAGCGCGTCATCAGTAAAGATTTCAAAACCAAATGATAGTAGTTTATCTTTATGGATGCCTCTAGCAAGCACAACCTCTTCAGCCCTTTGAATAAATGACCGGACGCACGTCTTTCCAGAAAACTTCAGTTTATTAATAACGTCAGTCTCTATTTTTTTTTTCGCAGCCTGATGTGTTCTCTTGATTAGTATTTGGTGGTTGATTTTGTTGTTGAAATAAAGTTTTGTAGGTAGACAGTTCTTGCATTTGTGTTTTCCATATTTTAAAGTACTCATTATAGGTGTGTCCTTTGTCTGTTGTACGGGTAATTCTCACTAACCGATGATATACATGATGTAAAATTGTTTCAGTACGAGAGTACAAATTTTTGTCAAATCTAATTTTTAAACCTTGCAAGTTAGCATCGCTTTTTTGAAGAGTTAACTTCTGACAAATCAGCACTGGGTTCTAGATGTGATTCTAAAATATCTTCAGAAGGCATACCATCTATTAGCTTAACGATTTGCTTTCTTAGATCCTGCACATTTTGATCGATAGTATTTCCTCCTCTGACACCTACTTCATACTCCAATTCAGCTTTTTGCAAGGACAGGAATTTTATCGGATACGACATTCTGAGACTCGAGAAGTATGTGTTGCAAAATTTAATTACAATCTGATGAAATTTGAACTAAAAAAAAAAAAATTGTGTTATTGGTCGATCTAAGAAGCTGATTATCGGTTAATTGTTATACATAAGCTTTAAAATTAGAGCTTATGTATAACAATTAAGCGATAATCAGCTTCTTAGATCGACCAATAACACATTTTTTTTTTTTTTAACAAATTTTGAAAATTTAAATGAGAAAATTAACGGTAGTTAGTTTTTATAAATTATTAGTTAATATTCTTTCTGCTATAATAAATAATTATAAATATAGGTATTTGTGATCAATTAGTCGATCAAAAGGTAAATTAAAACTAAACCATTCACTACAAAGGAAGAAAAAGAAGAAAATAAACTCCAACACCAAAGATAACTACAAAACGCCAAAGAATAATCAAAATGAACTCGACCATATAATAAAAAAAACCTACTGTGGGCGCCAATGTAACGCTAGACGTTAACATAAGTAGGAGAATTTATTTAATAATTGAAAGGCCGAAATGAAATTTTACAATCAATTTATATTGAACAAAAGTTGTAGCTAGGTTTTTTTAGAATGAAGGTACAAATAGTTTAGAAAAACTCAGGGTCGCAGGATTTAAATGATATGGTCGAGAACAATTTGATTATCCCTAATAAGTTGGAAAACCACTCCCCTGAATTAGCGGCTTCTGACGAATAGTAATCTTCGATTCCGGAGGTAGGTAGATCGAACGGTAGGTAGCCCGTTGAATGCGGAGGTAGATAACCCGCTGCCACGAAGGTAGTTTCTTGGTCCCCCAATACGGGGGATAACAACACTGAATTTAAAAATAGATATAATCAGATTTTTTGAAATTTAAAATCATTAGAATTAGCGATAGGTAGGAATGCTCCAGAATGTTCGAGCTCAAGGCACAGTGAGACGTGCAGTCGTTCAGAGCGCAGAAAGTGAGAATGGCGCTGACCGATGCCCTTCCTTTATCCTACGCGGAACAACGTAACGATCACCGGTTCCTATGTACGCAACCGGTGTTTGCTACTGCAATCGATTTTTAATAGATCGTTTAGTATTTGTAATTTAGAATAATTTTAGTTTTATTAGTATTAGTTTTCTTAAATTAAGTTTAGATAATAAGTTAAACTTAATTTAAGAAAACTAATACTAATTCTGGAGCATTCCTACCTATCGCTAATTCTAATGATTTTAAATTTCTAAAAATCTGATTCTATCTATTTTTAAATTCAGTGTTGTTATCCCCCGTATTGGGGGACCAAGAAACTACCTTCGTGGCAGCGGGTTATCTACCTCCGCATTCAACGGGCTACCTACCGTTCGATCTACCTACCTCCGGAATCGAAGATTACTATTCGTCAGATGCCGCTAATTCAGGGGAGTGGTTTTCCAACTTATTAGGGATAATCAAATTGTTCTCGACCATATCATTTAAATCCTGCGACCCTGAGTTTTTCTAAACTATTTGTACCTTCATTCTAAAAAAACCTAGCTACAACTTTTGTTCAATATAAATTGATTGTAAAATTTCATTTCGGCCTTTCAATTATTAAATAAATTCTCCTACTTATGTTAACGTCTAGCGTTACATCGGAGCACATGACGTTCGAATCAAGCTGGCTGTTGATGACGAAAAATGAGCGCACAGTTGATAACCTTACTGTCCAGCTGTGTTCCTATGAACAGATTGTTGGGAAAGGAAAAGAGAAGAATGATGAAGGCAGCAGTAGTGCCGAAGCATTATGGGTAAAGGCAGGAAAAAAGGAAATTAAAGCTGAAAATAAAGACGAAAGTAAGGAAAAGCCGCGAAAAGATAACAAATAAAAACCGGCCAAGTGCGTGTCGGACCACGCATAAAGTAGGGTTCCGTAGTTGTTCGATTTTAAATAATATTTCTCAAATCCACCTACAGTGGGCTGGCTTGGAGTTTGGCGCGAGCGGGGCGCCCGACTTTACCTATACTATGTTGCTTAATCGGCGCGCGTCTTGCGTCAGCTGCCCTTGAGTGCTCTTGAGAGTTAGTTGCCGGTTACGACGCGCACGCGCTTGTTGTCTGACCGTTGGAAATATATTCGGGTTTTTTGTTGTGCTGGGCACGCCCTTTGAACTTTTGAAGTTTTCATTAGCAAAACGTCTAGTGTGAAATAACCAGTTATAAAATTGTTGGTTCTTTGGTTGAATTGTGAATGCACTCCAAAACTGATTTGAGTCAAGTAAGCGGCCACCATTAAGGGAAGTAAGCGGCAAGCAAGTACTTACACACCTTTGTAATTTGACAATACTCGACGTATTGTCAAATTATCTACAACTTCCGTTTATCGCGTCCAGATCGGAAGTCATTTCTATAGAACACATTTTATTCCTTTTAAATCCACGATATTTTCTGATCAGTCGGGATTGGATGTCATTGTTTACTTCAAACTAGGTATTGAGATAAAATTTTGTTGAGACTTAGGTTAAATTCCATTTTGTATTCTACTTATTGTTTCGACCCCTCCGAGGGGTTCGAGTAGACGTCTTATTATAAATCTATTCTTGTACGATTCCTAACAATTAGGAATATTAAAAATTTTGGAGAATAATTTTCTGACTGATGTGCATAACCTCGGAAGCACTAGTAGTACTTCTGGGTTGTACCCAGAAATATATTTTATTGTTTTATTTTGCGTCTGGGCGGTTATTTTTACTACGTTGAATCTATTTAACCGTTTCCCGTGTTTACCGTATTCCGGGAATTTCGGAAATTTTTTCTTGATATTTTTTTTTGCCTTGCTTTGTGAAATAAGTTTGTACCGATCGTTGCGGGCCTATTTGGGCATCGGATTACCTTGGGAACAGATTATTAAGTTAATTAGCACGTATTTTATTTATGAGTTCTTTGCGTTTTTCTTAAGTTTAAGTTATATCGTTGACTTTCGACGATACCGCGCCTCGTAACGCGGTTGCAGAAACGCGGAGTGACGAGTGTGACTACGGTTCGAATACTACCTACTTGTGGTCGCACTTTTCACATTTGCATCCTCTTCACCGAGGGTGCTGCAGAGCTGCTTCGGATTCGCTGCGTTCGCTACTTTCGCGTTCAGTAGTCATTTTTGACACCGCGCTGTTTCGCAAAACTTTATAGTTACTGTTCTTTTGGAAAAAAAGTATATATTTTTATTTTATTTATAATTTCAAAAGTATTCATCACAAGATACCCGAAACAATTTTAATTAGGAGTTTCTGCGCCAGTTTGAGTTCTATATCCAAAGTATCGTCGAACCAAGTTATATGTAAATCGGTTCATAAATGTAGAAGATATTGTGCTGTGACAGACTGGGACGGACAGACAGACGGACTGAACGATCTTATAAGGGTTCCTCGTCGGACTACGGAACTCTAAAAATGCAAATACTGTGGAAGATTCGGTCACTTTGTAAGACAATGTGGGAAATGGATCGGCGATGGAAGGCCCAAGAAGCCAGAAAAGGATAATAAAAATGTCAACTTGACTATCTTGTCTATAACTGGTGATGAAGCTAAAGATGTCATAAATTTTTACGTGGAAAATGGAGCAACCAGCCACGTAACAAATAGAGATGATCTCTTTGTGGAGTATAGCCATTTCAAGAGCAACCACACAGTACGAGGAGCAAATGGTAATGAAATCCAAGCAGTAGGGATTGGTACCATCAAGCAGAAGCACTAGTAGATGGTGAAGTACATCACATTATGTAGAAGAATGTATGTACCCACCATAAGCAGAAATCTTTTCTCAGTCCTTGCTGCGCACGATGCAAATAAAAACAGCACATTCGAGTCCACTCTAACGACTTGCATTTTCAAGGTAAACGGCGAGAAAAGACTAATTGGTAAGAGAGTAAAACACGGTGATCTCTATCGTCTAGAAATGAGATGTTTAAAGCCTGCAGATATTAATCAGTTGTCAACGCAGAACCTTCTACAGCTGTATCATGAGCGCTTTGGGCACCAGAGCAAAGCACATATAAAGAAATTACTAGAGTAAGAGATGGACATCAAAACAGAGATGATAAAGGAACTATGCGAAGGTTGTGTTTATGGAAAATCCCATCGGCTAAGGTTTGGGACCAGAGAGAAGGCACCCCGACTTTGGGAGTTGATCTGTACAGATGTTTGTGGCTATTTCCCGTATTATTATGCAAAGAATAGATACTTCGTGCTATTCAAAGATGTTCATACTGGGTACCGCTGGGTACCGTATGTAATTCAAGAGAAGTCGGAAGTTCATCAAAAGCTATCACCGATGCTAGCTGAAGTTAAGGCGGCCGGTGTAAAAGTGAAAGAGATTTTGAGTGACAATGGAGGCGAATTCGACAATGCTAAAGTTCGAAGCATACTTCAAAGAGAAGATATCGTACAGAGGTTGACGATGCCTTACACCCCACAGCAGAATCCTACTGAGCCAGAGAACAGGACTGTTGTGGAGATGGCAAGAGCCATAATGTACGCCCATCGGCAGATGCCAGCGGGCTTATGGGCTGAACTGATTCTGACGTCAGTGTATATCCTGAATAGAACAGGGCTAGGACCTGATGCGAAATCGCCCTACGAGTCGTGGCATGGCAAGAAGGCTAGAATTAGGCACTTATGTATAATTGACACTTCCTGTTACCCTCACCTTCCAAAAGAGATACGAAATAAGTTGGACAAAAAGGCTCAGAAAGGAATCTTAATCGGATATGACGGCGATGAGGGATATCGCATTTGGGATGAAGAACATCATAAATTGATTCGATCACGTGACGTAATTTTCGAAGAATATCCCTTGCTTAGAGAAACAAAGGTTTTGAATGAGTCTGAGCTAAGATCTAACAGAGTAGAGCCTGAGAATAAGACAGAAAAAGGAAAAACGATAGATTCTCAAATGAGTTGTAGTCAGAATAACAAATTCAACCTTGAATTTTTGTGATTCCGGTATGGATCTAGCAAAGACTTTGTTGTGGAAAGAGAAGCTTCAGTCGATGATAATAAACCGGTAGTTAATGATGAAGAGGAAATAGTCAGTGACGAAGACATTGTCAGTGATGAAAGCACTGAAGCAACAGAACAAGGGTTAGAGATCGGAAATAATGAAGTGAATGATGAAGTTCTGTATGGATCTCTCCAGTTACCATAAACTCCAGAATTTTCTTTAGCCATATGACCTCTCTGGCCGTTTCACTTGCAGCCACTATCCCCCTATGCCACTATGTCCCCTACCTTTTGCTTTGCCAGGCGATTGCTCCTCTTGAATATAGGCAGTACCATTCCTGAAGTAGATCGCCCTTTAGAGATCACCGTGCTTTACTCTCTTACCAATTAGTCTTTTCTCGCCGTTTACCTTGAAACAAGCTCCTCGTTGTTGGAACCATTGTATTACCGAGTACATCCTAAAGATAGGATTCAATAAATGCGAGAGTGATCCATGTCTCTTCGTAAGAAATAAGGACAGCAAGGATAAGAAGCTGATTCTGGCGTTATACGTTGATGACGGGTTGATCGCCTCAGCGAACCCAAAAGAGACTGAGAGATTTTTGTGTGAACTGAGACAGCAATTCAAGATCACGACGAAATTTGCCTCATACTTTTTGGGAATTGAAATTGACAGAAAGACTTATGGATCAATAAAAATTTATCAAAACAGTTATGCCAAGCGTCTACTAGAGAGGTTTAACATGCAAAACTGCATACAGACAAGTGGTTGGTGCACTTTCTTATCTAACTGTTGGGACAAGACCAGATATAGCTTTCGCGTAATAGCGTCTCAAGAACATTAGACAATCCCAAACTGCTACATCAAAGTCACTATTAATCATGGGATCATATATCAAAATTCCACTGCGACAAAATGTCTTAAAAGCTACAGTGACGCAGATCACGGAGGGCGATCTACTTCAAGAATTGTCTGCCTATATTCAAGAGGAGCAATCGCCTGGCAAAGCGAAAGCGCAGGGGACATTTGCGATTTCCTCAACAGAAGCCGAGATAGTGGCTGCAAGCGAAACGGCCAGAGAGGTCATATGGCTAAAGAAAATTCTGGAGTTATTGGTAACTGGAGAGATCCATACAGAACTTCATCTGGACAGTGAGTCTGCGATTCGTTTAGCCCATGACCCACCGTACGAAAGACACCAGAAGACGTAACACATTCAGATAAGACATTTCTTTGTGCGTGAATGTGTTACTTCAGGCAATCTCAAGGTCTTTAAAGTGGAAGCAGCGAAGCAACTAGCAGACTTCCTAACTAAGCCGCTATTCAAACCACGGATAAAAGAACTTAGCAATCTTATTGGGCTAACATAAGAAAAACGAGACGGGATATTAAGAAGTGGCTACTAACGATCCTTAGGTATAAATCTATAAGTAGTTTTATAATTATTAATAATATTCGCATTTAATATTTTCTGTACATTGTTGCTAAGTAATATTATCAACTTCTGTTTATCTATCTAAATCTTATGAATAATATTTCCTCTTTTACCTACTGTTTATTTTCCTATAATAATCCCTTCTGAAACCTATCCAAATTCCGATCCTAATTCAATATTTATAATACATTATACGTTTCCTCCTTTTTAACAAAATGGTGGCGATGTGCAAACTGCACCACGCCATAAAAAAAAAAGTATAGCCTCTTTAATTATTTGTCTATGATATCTGTGCTGTGATGGCGGTCTTGTTGTTATTTGACTTTATATGAAAATATTTTACTCATAATTACTTCCACAATTGGTTTGTTATTTCGTTAATAATCAACATGCTGAATATTGAATAAAAGGCTTGTGCGGCGTGAGTGTGGCGCGTATACTTGCGCGTGAGTGTGGCGCGTATCTTGCGCTAACAGTTTCGCAAGTGGTTAATAACAGGTTTACGTAGCACGAAAGGTTCATAAAAAAAAATCCTATGTAATCGCGCGTCTGCATTAATGTAGTTCACTAAGCATGCAAAGCCTAGGTCAGTATATGTTATTATATGGTATATGTATTTATATATGACGTTGACAAAATGTAACGTTCAAGTCCACATCTTGGTATAGTCATAAGCATAGATAATACGATACTTCCCTAATCGTACAGTATACCTATACATAGAATAGAAGAGAATAGAATTTACTTTTAACAATACATATAACACTAGAAAACTGTTAAAAATATTTTTTATTATTCAGTTGTTTATTTTGTTTCAACTCCTTTTTAATACACTTCTATATTGTAGTCTGAAAAAACCGAATCCTATAAACCGAAACTTACCTACCGAAATCCCAGTATTACGTTTAGCCAAAGTAATTACTTAGCGTTGGTAAAGTCCGAAGGTATCAGCCGGCGCGGCGTGTTATCCTGGTGGTCAGTAATAAATCTTTTGATCCCTTGCGCCGGAGTTTATCAACACATTGATTAGAGTCACAGAATACTAAAGAATACACAGAGATACGGCAACATGACGAATGCTGATCATACACCGTGAAATTTCACTGGTTGATTTTCGTTAAAGGGAGCGTTCAATCCATTAAAATGGACAACTTTCCGCAATTTATTTTTCATTTGCCAGCCCATTTTACTTGGGCAAAGTTGTTTTTTAAATTAAAATCAAACAGATATTTCACGGTGAAGTATTGAAGTATTTTAAAAACTAAATACCATTTTGGTCTTCTTCAGTTAGTTCACTGAACTCCGCATACAAGTAGAACTAACCTAAACCGAAATTACCAATAATAAGGTAGAACAAAATCATACAATAAGCAAATCGATACCTCGTTAGCCTGCTGAGTCAGCGCCAATTGGTTGGCCCAATGCAGATGGCGCGGTGCACTCCGCAATCAATTTTATTTAACCGTTTGGCTGTTTTCAGTTACTTCTGTAAATTGTATGTTTGTAATTATTTTTGTAATGTGTTTGTTTCTGAACTGTGCCTATTTTTATTTGTAAATATCTGTATTTTGTTATTTCTGGTGTGCAATACTGTGCTGTTTGTATGTGTCATTCAATAAATATTTTTATCTATCTATCTATCATGTTGTTGTCCCGGGATGAATCTCATCTATAAAGCTGTATGCACCCCACTCCCGCCATCCCCTGTTTCAGATTGTCACCATTCCTTCTTTCAGACATATTCAACGCAACAAAAACTACCATTTTTTTCTGATTCATGCAATAAAAAGAAATGCACAAAAAGAGATGGGTATTTTGAAGCTAGGTATGAGGAAGTTCTAGAGAAAAATAGTTATGAATTATAGGTGTATTTGGAACACGATGTATTGTATAGAGATTTGAACATAATACTTCTTATGTTATGTATATATAGGTATAAGCGGTCTCAAATACATACAACTTTTACACGAAAATATATGAAATTGGAATATACGGAACCTAATTAATCTACGTCCAGCAGTGAACTGCAGCAGGCTGATTGATTGATGACCAAGGGACATGAATAATATATTAAATTTGTGTCATCAATCAATCAGCCTGCTGCAGTCCACTGCTGGACGTAGGCCTCCCCAAGGGCACGCCAAAGCCAAAGCGCACGATCACCCGCTTTCATAATCCAGCCACCACCAACGACCTTCCTCAGGTCATCAGTCCACCTGGCAGGGGGGCGTCCCACACTACGTTTCCCGAAACGTGGTCTCCATTCGAGAACCCGTCTGCTCCAGCGCTCATCGAGCGCGCGCTACAACACACGTGGCCAGTCCACTGCCACTTCAGCTTGCTACACTTCTGGACGATATCAACTACCTTGGTCCTCTGTCGGATGATTTCGTTTCGGATTTTATCCCGTAGCAAAATACAATGGTGCCAAGTATAGATCTTTCCATAGCTCGCTGAGTGACATGTAGCCGGTGGGCCAGCTTCACCGTCATGGTCCACGTCTCGGCTCCGTATGTCGAAACAGGTAGGATGCACTGGTTAGGGTGTATACACCCTGCTCTTCAGACCCTTGGTACAAAACTGATATTTTTTTATACAGATTTCTAAGCCTAACCTTATAAAAAAAACTTTGTCTACATCAAATAAGTTTCAGTGAGCACGCAGAAGTTGGCTCCGCAGCAGTACGGACTCTCTTTAAAACGTTAGAATAGATGAGAAGCACGTTATTCTACTGTTTTATTTCTATACAAGTTTTTAATTTGTTTATCCCTTGTAGGGTAAATTAAAACTGTATTGTTAACGAAGTGTCGCGCACATGGCAGACAAGTCAATTACCGGGCTGTGGTAGATTCTCGTATAATGTAAAGAAAAACGCTTTCAGCGTGTTGCAACTTCTCAATAGGTAAACATAACCATCAGATCAGATCAGATCAGATTAGGATCGATCAGATTGTTGCCGGGCTTAGTATGAATATAAGATTTTTTGTTGTTTGTAAGCTTATATTCCTTGGGGAAAGGTATTTAATTAAAACGAAATATGGGGATATTTCGTTTGAAATATCCCCATATCGATGACATATATACCGTTTATAAAACAGTGTGGAACATATTTCAAATCTAATTTTTATATTACATTAACTACTACGAATCTTATTCATAAATAAAATACAAGTTTGAGAGACGTTTCTGTAGTAATTAATCGGAATAAATAGGTTTATTAGAGTCGCCCCGGTTTGAATCATCTTAATTACCGACACACACGGGCTGACTGCGTCATATTTACTCACTCAATAGGTACTCAATTATTTATTCTATTACAATTCAGTACAAATATTTAATACAAATCATTATTTTATTTGCATTCTATGATGTTTAAATTTGTAACAGCAAAGTTATAAAAAAATCATCATCATATCGGCTGAAAAACGTTCACTGTTGGACAAAGATCTTCACCAAGGATCTCCACAATGACCGGTCCTGCGCTGTCCGCATCCAGCGGCTTCCTGCGACCTTCACCAGATCGTCCGTCGCATCGATTGTCGATCAGGTGGACACCTTGTGGGGGGACTACCCATGCTGCGTCTTCCGGTACGTGGTGGCTATGACCACTGTTTTACACACCACATATATATATTCTTTATTGCAATAGTACACTATACAGAAATGATATTATTAATAGCTGTAGCAAAGGCGAGCTTATCTCTAAAGAAGATCTCTTCCAGCCAACCAATGTGTTGTGTGAGACACTTAATTAAAGTACCACACACAGTCAGCCAAGAAAATTATTTACCATTTTTGAATAAGCTGCAAATAATTTAATCAAATCATCATCATCATCGGTTTTGTTTGACTTCACGATTAACTGTCAAATTTAGTCTTGTTTTAGTGCCTACCTAAATACCATGACGAATAAAAAGCCACTAAAATAAGACTAACTCCAACAGTTAGTCGTGAAGTCAAAGACAAAAACTAAACCGATGATTTTCGGTACCTTTTCAATTAAAAATGATAGAAAGTGACAGGACTAATTTTAGTTTAGTTTAGTTGGACATATGCCGAATCGACAACATTGGTGTCAATTCTATGCAGCGAAACTTAAACATAATTTTATACCAGTCTTGTCACTTTCTGACCCACGACCATGAAAAAGAACGGGAGATTGTTGGCACTATTAAACGTCAAATTTTATGTCACAAACGTCAATTTTATGTTGCAAATGTCAATTTTAAGCAGGACCCTAAAACAAGCCGTTTAAAATTACACGGCACACGTCAAAACTTGACATTTGCGCTATAAAATTTGGTGCTTACGATGGTTGACAATCTCTTGTCCTTTTTCATCGTCGTGGGTCAGAAAGTGACAACACTGATATAAAATTAAGTTAAAGTTTCGCCCGTGGAATTGACACCATTGTCTCGTAGACTATTATTTTAGTATTGCCGTAGCACGTCGCTACGCCGTAGCACTGCGCTGTAGGCGCTGCAGCGTAGGCTAGTAGCACGCAGGTCGTCCTGTCAGGTTTTTCAATAACTTAATATTAGGCAGATCGATCTGCAAACGTCTAATCAATAAAATAAAAATCATAATTTATTACTTTTTTGAGTAGTTGATAAATAATAAAAATTATGCGCATCGTCTCTATTAGATCTTGATACTGTAGGATCACTGAAGTTATAATAAAAGTCCATGATATTAATTAAACAATTTCTTTTTATTTTTAAATGAGAAACACACGAATAACCTTGTACACTAGCCAAAACGTCACAAGCAAGAGAGCGAGCAAAACCAGTGCGTTTTGTTACCACACTCTTCCCCGCTACAAAAGAAAATACTATATCTAATAATAATAGGTTATACAATTTTTTATCTACTAGGTTCAACTAAACATTTATTTTATTTACTTATACTATATTATTTTCAACATGTTTATCAAAATTTACCTATCTCTGTTTTTTTTTAAATAACTTTAAACACAGGAACATTATTCAGTGCGAAGTACACCTTATCTAGTAAATAAACCCTATGAATTAACCTGGCAAATCCCACCACCTAATGTTAACTTTAAAGACAAATAACATAGTTTTTTTTTACACAAATAAAATATCTTACAAATTACATTTTAACATCTGGGGGCACGGCAGTGCCCCCGCCAAGTCGAGCAAAAAAGCGGCACGGCCGTACTATACTTTTCTCGAAGCAGTTCAGGCCATTTTCGACCCCCCTATAACTTCGTTGTGGATAAAACTAGAAGCCTGAGTTTTCAGTAACCAAGCAGGCATTGTATAAATACGGTATATTTCAAATTTCAATCAATTTGAACCAGTAGTTTGTGAATTATAACTAGTCAAAGTTTCTTAATTTTGTCACTCACTGACTGACTGACCGATCATCAAAACTCTAAGGCACTTCTAGCAGACATAGAAGCTTCAAATTTAGAATGGAATTAGTGTTTAGTGTATAAACCAAGGAAAAACTAAAACATTTTGCAATTTCGGCCCAGTTTTCTAGATACATCATTTGCTAGATAACTTTGTAATCCCATATAAATCTTGGGGCATTATATAGGATTACAAAGTTACATTTGCAGTAAATGAATCAGTGTACCTGTATAATGGAATATAATTGAATAAGAGGTGCAGAGGTAAGTAGGTGTAGGGTAGGTGTAGGGTAGGTGTTGGATAGGTGTTGGATAGGTGTTGGATAGGTGTTGGATAGGTGTAGGGTAGGTATAGGGTAGGTATAGGGTAGGTGTAGGTTAGGTGTAGGGTCGGTCATATAGAAATATGTACTGACTTAACGACGACGACGATTTAAAACAGTTGTCCACGACTAATCGACAATTTTTTGGCTGACACCGACTCCAAAAGGAAGTACAAAATTCTAAATATTTACCTAATACACTACCTATCTATTTAATTGAGGATATTGGCAATATTTTTTTTCACGTTCCATCTGGAATGTTATTTTATTTGTTACTTTTTAGTGGAGATAACCATATAAGGCAATTTGAAGGAGGTTTCTATTTTTTTGTTAAAATTATTTTTATTCACTATTAATTTGTAATCGCGTTGTTACTGGCTGAGGCCTGAGCAAAGAAAATCTAGTGCGAATTTCTCTTTGATAAATTAGGTTTGCTGGACTGACACCAGTTGTTCTATTTACAGTTGATCGATAATCTAACAAAAACAAGTTCATTGCATACTCAATGGTATGTCCACACTCTACAATCTTTTTTGTGACTCTTAAAAGTTTGCACAAAACGTTCTGCCGCTCCATTTGTTGCTGGATAATAAGGTGGGGTATAGCTTATTTTTACACCTGTGATATTACAAAATTCTTTAAACTCGCCACTTGTCCACGTTGTCCCATTATCCACCACTAAATGGAGCGGATATCCAAATCTTGAATATAAATTTTTGAAAATTGTTATAGTTTTTGTTGCTGTTATATTTGACATCATAAAAACTTCTGGCCATTTTGAAAAACTATCAATTATTACTAAAAACATTTTCCCATAAAATGGTCCTAAGAAATCAGCATGTAATCTTTCCCATACTGACTGAGCTGATGGCCATGGTGTTAACGGAACTTTTTCTGGGTTGTTTCTATTTTCTAAACACACTTTACATGAGTGGGTTATTTCTGTAATATCTTTATCTATTGTTATCCACCAAAAATAAGATCTCGCAATCTGTTTCATTCTGTTAACACCAAAATGACTTGCATGAAGCTCATTCATTACCAAATTTTGTAGTGATTCTGGAATAACAACCCTTGTTCCCCATAACAAACATCCCTGATCGATACTCAATTCATTTTTCCTATCATGAAATGGTTTCAAAACTTCATCCAAGTTTTCTTTATTTGGCCAACCATCAACACAGTATCTCATTACCTTTGCTAATACTACATTTTTCTTTGTTTCTTTTTCTACATTTTTCCAATTAATATTTTCAAAATTAGATAATGATAAAAATCTTATCATACTTAGTTCACAGCCATCCAGTAGAGGATGCGAATAATTTATTTTGTCTTCCATTGGATTTCGTGATAAATAATCCGCCGGATTTTTATTGGTATTAATGTGACGGATAGTGTAGTTAAAACCTGACAAAAATATTGCCCAGTGTTGTAATCTTTTACAAGCCATTTTTGGTATGCCCTTCTTTGGCCCAAAAATACTTGTTAATGCTGCATTATCTGTCTCTAGTTCAAAAGTACGACCAAACAAATATTCATAAAATTTTGTAATACCAAATATTATTGCATAGGCTTCTTTCTCAATTGTTGGGTATTTTATTTGAGTTTCTGTCAATTTTTTACTGGCATAAGCGACCGGTTTAACTACACCATCCTTCGATCTAACAGACAACACCGCTGCCACGCCACAATCAGATGCATCACAACTTAATATTACAGGTAATTCATTACTATAATATGACATAGTACTTGTTTTCGTTAATGCTTCTTTAATCTTAACAAATGCAACTTCACACTCTTTTGTCCATTTAAATTGTTCATTCTTTAGACAATCATACAAGGGGCGCATAATAGAGGCCATATTTTTTTAAAACCTATTATAGTAATTTACTTTTCCTAGGAATGAACGTAACATTTTCAAATTCGCAGGCTGCGCCGTTTTCAAAAGTGGCTCTATATTCTCTTTGACTACTGTTATTCCTTCACTTGTTACTCGATACACAAACACAGTTAACTCTTGTTCAAAAAATTTACATTTTGAGATTTTTAATTTCAGTTCTGATTCTGAAAAACGCTTCAAGACTGATCTTAATCTTGAATTTACTTCTTCTAACGTTTTTCCTGCAATAAAAACATTATCAATGTAAACTTTTACACCTTCTAAACCTGACAGCAATTGAACAATCAAACGCTGAAAGGATCCCGGTCCAGTACTAACCCCATAAGGCAAATACAAGTATTTATATATTCCTTTTTCTGTTACTATAGTAGTTAATTTTTGCGATTCCTCATCTAAAGGTGCTTGAAGGTAGGCTTCTTTTAAATCCAACTCACAAAAATATTTATTTCCCTCGAAATTTGACAAAATTTGGTTTATTGTTGGAAGAGGAAAATGATCTATTTCTAAACTGGGATTCAAAGTAACTTTGTAATCACCACAAAGTCTTACAGACCCATCACCTTTTAATACTGGTACTACCGGTGTTCCCCACTCACTAAACTCTATAGGAGCAATGCGTTTGTTGTCCAAAAGTCTTTATTTCTGATTCTACTTTTGATTTTAATGCAAATGGCACACTTCTTGCTGGTAAAAATTTGGATTTAGTATTTGGTTTCAATTTTAATGTTATATGAGCCTTTTTAAAATCACCCCAACCCGGTTCAAACACAATAAGAAAATCTTTTTTTTTATATTTTCTATGTAAGTACTGTTCTTTAGTTGGACAAGTAAAACAGCTATTTACTTGTTGCTTTAATTCAAATGGCCATAATTTTAATTCCATTAACCAATCTTTTCCCACAACTCTTGGTGATCCATCCGGTACTACTACCAAAGTTAACTGATCCCTGTTCACTTTATTATACTTAACATGCACATTTTTTAAAAGCCCAATTGGTTTTGAAGTTGACTGATTAAAATTTATCATGACTAAATTTGATTGAATCAATTCTAAGTTTTTGAAATATTTTGTTTTATCACTTTCATTGATTGTTGTTACATCTGACCCAGTATCCACTTCAAAATCAATTGGTATTCCTTCAATTTCTAATTTTATAAACATAGATGGTACTTTTCTTAAAGACTTACATTCAATATTCAACACCTGGTATGAATCATCCTCTATAAAGGTTTCTGTAGGAATCTCATCTGTTTTTACATCACTAGCTGATTCAGTAGTTACAGTTTTCACACTTGCATTTTTCTTCATACAAGCCCTAAAAATGTGTCCTTGCCGACCACATTCACTACAGAATTTATTCTTTAGTGTACACTGATCCCGATTATGACCAGCTTTTCCACAGCAGAAACAAGCAGTTGCTCGTCTCATCCTGTTTGTTGTAAAGTTTTCCTTGCAGCTGTTCCTCTAGCCTGCGGTGGTCCTCTATTGTTTTGAGTTTTCCATATGAACATTTCCGCAGTCTTCTGTTTTTCTTTATGTGCTAATTTGAAAGCCATTTCTGCTGTCTCTGCTACTGCTGATAATTCCTTCAGTGATTTATCTGCTTGTTTTAATAACTCATACCGTATTGTCTCACTAAGTACTCCATTCAACAATCTCTCTTTCAAATGTTCGTCCACCTCTTTATACTGACAATCCTTAGTCATTTTGCGTAACGCCAACAAATATTCTTTGATTGTTTCATTTTCATTTTGGTTTCTATCTTTAAACTTGGCCCTGTACATTGCCACATTTGTTTTTGGATGATAAAAATCTTCTAGCTTTTCACATAAAACCTTGTATGTTATGTCTAATGGTGTTTGTGGTGAGCATGGTCCCGATAAGTTTTCGTATACACTACCACTTAATTTTGTTAATAACAGGGGCACTTTCTTTTCTTCTGGAATATCATGTAGCAACATATAACAGTTTAGTTGTTCGACATAACTATGCCAGTTTCCACCGTTGAAATTGTCTAAACTAGACGGCAACAAAATGACTCCCTGTTTGTTTGTCATTTCTACGTGTTGTTTTTACGTATTCACGCAATAATTTCCGCAATTCATCCACTCCTGGATTCAAACTAGTCGGTATTAATCTAATTCCTGTAGTAAACTCTAAACTCTACTAGTCGGTATTAGTCTAATTCCTGTAGTAAACTCAACAACAATTCTTTTGGTATCTCTTGTATCCAAGCCGTTTTTCCACTTTTTATTTTATCTTTTAGACTTTCCATTAATAGGTTATGTTTTTATTTTGACAGTTTTTTTTTATGTTTGCGTTTCGTTTCTCCTTCCTTTCCCTGTCAAACAGTAGCGCCACCAAGTGTCAATTTTGGTCGTTTAGTTATAAATTAACATAACCTCCAAATCAGACCGCACCAAACATTTTTACTGATAATGTTAATAATCTTGCACCCTGGTTCGTAATTCTCGTCGCCACTATTAGATCTTGATACTGTAGGATCACTGAAGTTATAATAAAAGTCCATGATATTAATTAAACCATTTCTTTTTATTTTTAAATGAGAAACACACGAATAACCTTGTACACTAGCCAAAACGTCACAAGCAAGAGAGCGAGCAAAACCAGTGCATTTTGTTACCACAGTCTCGATCCGTAAGGTGGCAAACCAAATTGTTTGGCCGGAGGCTGTTCAAATATTTCCTATGATTTTGAGTGATATATAATCCAGGGAGTAGAAGAATAATCAGGAAGTGTGTAGTGTAGTACATTAATTACTACTCCCAGGGGACAGATGTAAATTCAGAAAATATTTGCTTCAGCTTCTCCATGTAATTCAATTTTACAAGATGGCCGCCCTTGACGCTTGTAATTTTCCGTCTACGTGAAAAAAAATCGTAGAATTTGCATTATGGATTCGAAGATTTAGGTACTTCAGTCATTCACAATGAAACGTCTACCAATTCCTCATAGTACTCTAATTTTGTTTAAATAATTGATTTACCGATTCGACTTCTCAAAAGCATTGAGCTGCTGATGATGATGATGATGATGAAAGCACGGTCACGAAGAAATCAAGTTATTTGATTTTCATTGCTAGTCAGCCAACTAACTAACAATAACCTTGAGGACCGCCGTTGGATTCTTGACCAAGTTTTCCTCTTCAAGATACTTGGAGGCCATTTGGATTGCCCTTGCTTGTTGGCGCGGGTGGGAGTGATGGTTCCTAGAGTTAATGCTAGGTTAATTAACTACAGACCTTTGCATATTAAAAGTTATAGAACCAATTTGGGACGCAACAGCCTGCTACCTAGAATTTGTCGCGATTACAACAACATTTTTCTATCTTCACCTATTGATATCTTCAACACGTCACTCAGTAAATTAAAAACAATTCTCATTACTTTGAAAATGGATCACAACTCACAATTAGTTTAAATTAGACTTTTTTATTGGTTAAATTATAATCGTTAAATAAATGAATCATTGAATTGATAAAACACTATGTGCATGCTGTGTTTGCCTGTAATTGGGTCTACATCTCGAAATTATTACCAGAAAATATTATTGTTCTACTTTTAAGATGTTTACCTGTTGGCAAACCTAATAAATAAAATAACATAAAAATAAAAATAAACCTTTTTTTATCTGTACCTACCATAAACAATTTATCCATAAATTATTATAAGATGGTTAAAAATACTATAAAAAATAAAGTATTATTTAGATTAAGAAAAATAAAAAATTGCTTCTTCTTTAGCTAAATGAAGGAATTTGAACTCTTTTCTTATTCATACTTTAATGATGCAATTTTCCTTAATATCTTAAGTTAAGTATACTTAAGCAGTATAGATTTCATATTTATAAGACATTATTTTACAGGCTTACCACAGTCCTACCACGATAAATTAATTATTATTGTTAATATCATAGTGAACGCAAAAGTTTAAATAATAATATCTTTCATATTATGCCTAGTTTACTAATTAAATTATTGCAATAAAAAGTAAAATACAATGTTTATAGGTATTGATAACATTCATATAATAATTTTATGAATACATAGGTACAGTAGGTAGGTAGTAATCTTGGTTATTACTGGGTTTTTAAGGAAACTTCTAACGTAGACTAACACTACGCCCACGCTACGTACGCCCGCTTGGTTTTGCCAGTTCTTGTAAGAATATTAGCCAGCGTTTAATTTTTGTTATAAACTGAATAAGTAAGAATTGTTTTTACGTTTAATTTAATATTTTCTTTATTTTACGTCCGATAGAAGCAAAATAACTTATTTATGCATAAAACTATTTTTTTTATATTTGTTATATTTGGTTTGCCTTTAAGACATCCAAAATAAATATTACAATCTAGCCTAAATACTAATGAGTAATTAAATTTTAACTTAAATTGCTAAGTAGATGTTAGCTAAGAATGTGTCCATCAACACTTTTCTTATTGTCTCTATTAAGGGGAAGACACTTTGTTCGTGTGTTCTTTAAGGGAAGCACTGACTGCACTACATTACACTAATGTTTACTAAACTAACTCAAAGGGTTTTGTCCTTTTCAGTCTTCTCACTATATCCGTGGTGTCGAGGAGCTGGATAGCCTCAACGTTCACGTGATGATGAAGTCTTAGTTCGTGAGCTTCGGCATATTTTTTAATAACACTGTCAACTTTATTCACTTATAAATCTCGATGAAGGTCGTCATTTCTTATGTACCAAGGAGCATTTACGATACCCCTTAGTACTTTATTTTGAAATCTTTGTATCATCTGAACGTTGCTTTGTTTGGTACAAGCCCATAGCTGAATACCGTAAGTCCACACAGGCATGAGGATTTGTTTGTATAGAAGAACTTTATTGTGTACTGATAGTGAAGAATACTTTCCAATTAGCCAGTAAGTACATATTTCTATAGCGTAACTCCAGCTCATCACGTTTCTTTTTGACATGAGCCTTCCAGCGAAGTTTTGCATCTAATGTCATGCCAAGATATTTGGCTGTATTTTTGTACGGTATGACATTGTTACCTATGTATATCGGATGATAGTTCGGCCTTTTATTTGTGAAATCTACATGAATAGATTTTGGATTGGTTAAGTTTTATTCGCCATTTTTTTGTCCACTCGTAGATGGTATTTACAGCTGTTTGAACTTTTTCCACTGTTACTTCTTGTGTGACACCTGTGGCCAATATGGCTGTGTCATCTGCAAATGTTGCAACGGTGTTGTCTTCTAGTTCTGGCATGTTGCAGGTATATAAAAGGTACAAGACATGTCCTAGTACGCTTCCTTGAGGTACGCCAGCTTTGATTTGCTTAAGTTCTGAGTATGCATCATCCTGTCTTACTCTAAACATTCGCAATGTTAGATAGGACTCGAAGACTTCTGCAAATTGTTTGGGAAGCATTTTTCTAAGCTTGTGATTAAGCCCATCATGCCACACTTTATCAAATGCTTGCGCTACGTCCAAAAAAACTGTAGAACAAACTTTCTTCTCTTCTAGAGCTTTTTCAATTATGTTTGTAATTCTGTGTACTTGGTCAATAGTGGAATGTTTTTCTCTAAAACCAAACTGGTAGTCGGGGATCAGACTTTTTTCTTCTATAATCGGTTTTAACCGTTTAATTAGTAATTTTTCGAATAGCTTAGGCATGATAGGCAATAGAGAGATCGGTTTGTATGACGTTGCTTCGTTCGGTGGCTTATCAGGTTTAGGTATCATGATGACTTCAGCATCTTTCCATACGTCTGGTACATGTTTCAGTCTGAACATAGCATTGATAAGTGTAGTGAGCTTTACTATGGCCTTCCTTGGCAGGTTTCGAAGAACTTCTCCAGTGATCAGGTCGTAACCTGGTGTTTTTTTGAGACTGAGATGTTTTATTTCAATTTGTATCTCTTTTGGTGTTACAAGTTTGATATCTCGATCTTCAGGCGTCGTTTCATCAAACCGTACTTCGCTCACGTTTTCTTCGTTGGGTTGAAAGATATTTTCAAGATGTTGTGCAAACCTTGTAGCTTTCTGCTCATTGCTAATAGCCCACCGTCCATTAATTTCTTTAATGGGTAGAATATGCATGATTGGATTTTTGAAGCCTTTTGTAGTTTTCCACAACGAGTAATCTGTTGAACGATCACTTGTGAGTTGAGTGAGGTAAGTATCCATAGTTTCGTCTCGATACTTCTGAATCTCTTTCTTGAGTTGCTTTGCGAGATTATTAAACAGCTGTTTGTCTTGTGGAAATCTAGTCCTTTGCCATTTCTTTCTCTGCGATCTCTTTTTAGCTATAAGATCTCTAATTTCTGAAGGGTAGTAGTTACCTTTAGTTCTTTTTTATAAACAGGTGTATTTTTCCAGGCACATTGTTGTATATTTGTTATAAATTTACGTAAATCTAATTCAAGTTGTTGTGGATTCCTTAATGGTACATTTAAATTAATAGCTGCGTCTAAGTCTTGTCTGAAACTTTCCCAATCTGTTCTTTTATTAACTAAGGTGGGATAATTTTCTTTCTGCAAGATTGACTCACTTAAGGTTAATAATATTGGTGAGTGATCCGAGCTCATATCATATCCTTCCTCAATTTGAAGTAGATTAAATGATATATTTTTTACGATGAAAAAGTCAATTAAGTCTGGTATTTTTTTAGGGTCAGTGGGCCAATATGTTGGTTTCCCTGTTGAAATTACATTACATTTCATTTCTTTAAGTGCAGATAATAGTTCTCTACCTTTGGATGTGGTCAACCTAGATCCCCAGTACGTGTGTTTAGCATTAAAATCACCTCCTAGTATGAATCTATTGCCAAGTTCATTTAGAAAGCTCTTGTACTGATCTGCTTTCAGTGAATACTTTGGTGGGCTGTATATAGCGGCTATAGTGACAGGACAGTTTTTTGTTTTTACACAAACAGCGACAGCTTGTATACTTTGTTCTTCGAATTTATGTACTTCGTATTGTAATATGTATTCCTTTATAATAACAGAACTACCTCCTCTAGCAGTATTATCTGGGTGTAGTGCATGGTAAGATTTGTAACCTTTAATTTTGATATAAGATTCCCTAGTGAAGTGTGATTCTGATATAAGACACACATCAATACTTTCTGTATGAAGGACTGCCTGCAGTTCATTTTGATGTTGCAGAAGCCCATTTGCGTTCCACTCCATAATTTTTAGTAGTCTAGTCATTGTTTATTTTTTAAGGTAGCTGTTTTGGTGCTTTCTTCCAGTTTCTTTAATCTTTCATCAAATGAGGTTAAAAGATTCAGGATCTTATTAATCTTCTCATCTGTGTTCAAGCTTAGTGATTTCGTTTGCGCTTGCTGTGTCTGTGTTCGTAACTGAGCTCCTTGTGTTATTTGAGCGTAGGAGACATTTTTAGTGACCAGATTTTGCTCTAACTCTTGAGGTTGTACTTGTAACCTTGACGGTAGGAGGCAAATCCTTCTTTTTGGTTTGATTGTTTTTAATATTCTGCAATTCTTTAGCCACAATACAGCCTCTGTAGTTAGCAGGGTGAGGTAGACCGCAGTAAACACATTTTGGGTTTTCTTCTGCTGGCTTCTAGCAATCTTTGGTAAGGTGCTTTCCCGTACACTTAACACACCTAGGCTCTTTAGAGCAATACTTTTGGGTATGACCATAAGCCTGACACCTTTTACATTGCGGGATCAGTTTAGTCGATTTAATGGTTGCACGTCGACCTTGCAACCCAATATGGATTTAATATCATAAATCTTATTGATATCCTCATCTTTATGAAAAGAGAGCATAAACATGTTTAGAGGTGCCTTTTTTCTCCAGCTCAGCTTGTTAACGGCGCATAGAACTGAAAAGTTTGTTCTATAAAATAAAATATATTAGGTAGGTACAAATGAAATGTCAACCTAAAAAGATTCGTATTGGTCTGCCTGCTTTTTTAGGGGATTATCACAAGGCGGGTGGCGTAACCTATCGCGCAGCACGGTGTAGCTGAGAGTGAGTTTTTTTTTTTTATGTATTCTTATTTTTAACATTGTATGCAAATCATAATTATAATTTTGTATGAAAAACACCATAATACAGTTAACTTTTCCATGGAGGACACGCGTAGTACAAGCACTAAATTCGGGTCTCCACGCGTGCCAGTGTGAATAATTTCTTCAAATCAAATTAAATATTATTTATTTCAATAGGATGTTATTACATAGATTCTTCACTAAATTTTGGCGAAATCTGTCTCCTTCATTAAAATACTACAGCGCTGACGGCTTCCGTCTTCATCAAGTCATACACCGTGATTACATCGTTTTGTTCCCGCCGTGTAGTGATAGTACTCGTCAAACTGAACAACTTTCCACGAAAAAAAATAATTTCTGCGACAGAAAAATTTTTGGTCTCTCCATACAAAGTGAGACTCTCGACCGACCCATTTTGTATGGAGAGTACAAAAATATTTTTGTCGCAGAAATTTTTGTCAGTTTGACGGGTACTATCACTACACGGCGGGAACAAAACGATGTAAATTTCATGCTGTAGATACGTGATGTTTTAGTAACATACTTCAAAACCAGTTATAGTTAGATACATAATATTATTTTCAAGTGCAGTACAAGCATCTCTTTACTCTGTTGAGATTCATATTTGCATTTGACTGGAGGCAGCGGTCCCATCTAATGTGAATCTACATTTTATAGGTGAGTCGACTATTATGCAACTAGCATGAAACTCTACTTTAACTTTATAGAGATAACTAATTGTTTTCTAGGGGAAAAGCGCAATGTTACCAGCTCGTGCGTCCCGTCCCCATCGAGGGGCTTAAGCATTAAGCTTAGCATGTCAGTCAGTCTTTAGCTTGCGGCCTAGTGCATAGTGGCTGTTTTAATACAACCTATGAATTTCTCAAAGTGCGTGTGAAGGTTTCCTCAAGTGCATAGTTTATCTTTGATAACAACCTGAAATATTATTTATTTATATTTATTTTTTATCATTTTATTATTAATTTTTGTTTTTATTAGCTATGGTGATCTTCTTTAGTACAAAAAAAAAATTCGAACAATTTTTTAATATTTCAATTATTTCTTTTTTTTACGGCAGGTAGAGTTTGCCGCCAAAATGAAGACAGAAATCGAATTCTAAAAAAATAAAAATAACTTGCAAATGTCCGATTGGTACCAAATAAACTGTATTGAGTAGGGAATAAAATATATATTTTTTTTAAATAGAAAAATTGAAGAAAAATTCGGAAAAAAATAAAGTATTTTTATGTTATTTTACAGATTTTTTTTAAATTTACCGATAAAAAATTTTTTTTTGCTTTTCCCATTTTTCTGGACCAAAAACAAGCTTAATTACCAAGTATTATTAAAAACTAAAAAATCATGCATAAGGGCGGTACTATTAGTGTCGAATAGGAAAACCACCTCTGTCGAATGCCAGTCTATACAGAATTGATGCTTAACAAAACCAACATTTAAAAACATTATTTAGGTCTGGTTCAAATGTAGTTTTTATCCATTTGTTTGTATATAGATTGACAATTCAACGCAGAGCCGAAAATACTAGATAGAGAGTTGAAGTTTGGACAGTATGTTGTACCATACTTAGGTCGAAAGCAAGCATTGAAACGGGATGTTTAGATATTTCCTCCTTGAGAAGGGAAACAGATGATTCACATTAAACTTTGTCGTTATTAACAAAAAGATAGATAAATGATAAGTTAGATTTTTGTTTTTTTGACGGACCTAATCACTATTTATACCAGAGTGGTAATATAGTGGGCGCGGACTTGACAAGTTAGATGTCTATACCTATTCGGCTTACTACTGTAACATAATATTTAATACTACTAGCCTCAGAACCCATGACTGCGACCACAAGCGTATTAGTTAACATGACCGTACATGATTCTATTACGACCTCTCAATTCCAACCTACCCCCGGGCAGGGAAATTTCCAATATACTGAACAAGAATCTAATGAACCCGCATCCTAACGTAACTTGTTAACATGTCATATCCCCACACTGCCTTGTCACGTCACGAACTATACAGAGTGTAACAGACAGTCAGAAACTATACAGGATGTAACCGACACGTCTACAAACTGATAGGTCATTCAGGTAAAAAAAATTTGCTTCTCTGAATGGAACAACTTGCCTTGCTGGATTTGTACGAGGGCATTTTGTTGCCATCTGTTATCTTATATGTTTCTTTGGATGTTGATCAATAATTATCTATACTATTATTATAAAGAGAGAAGGCCGTACTGACTGACTGATTGACTGACTCATCAACGCACAGCCGAAACTACTGAAGCTAGAAATACCAAATTTACACAGTAGGTTACATTTATGGCGTACAGAAGCAATAAGGAGGGATTTTGGAAAATTCCCCCTCTAAGGGGGAAAAAGGGGGATTCAAGTTTGTATGAAAGTCCGTCATTTCAAAAGTTGGGATCATGAAAATTTGGATTTAGATTGCAATTAATAAATCATTTGATACGTGTTTTAGCATTTTATCAAAATCTCTATTTTGAGGGGAAAAGTTGGGATTTAAATGTTTGTATGGAAAGTCTGTCATTTCTATAGGTAGGATTTGGATTTAGGCTGAGTTTAATAAACCATGTGACACGTGTTTTAGCATTTTATCAAAATCCCTATTTTGGGGGGCAGAGTAGGGATTAAAGGTTTGTATGTAAAGTCTGTCATTTCTAAAGGTAGGAACTTGAAAATTTGGATTTAGACAGATTATTAAATAATTTGACAGTTTTAGCATTTTTTCGAAATCCCTAATTTAAAGGGAAAGTAGGGATTAAATATTTGTGTGGAAAGTCTGTTATTTCTAAAAGATAAGAACTTAAAAATTTGGATACAGACCGAGATAAATAAATCATTTGACACGTATTTAGGTACTTTTTTGAAATTCCTATTTTAAGGAGGAAAGTACGGATTAACTGTTTGCATAGAAAGTCTGTCATTTCTAAAGGTAGGAACATGAAAATTTGGATTTAGACTGCAATTAATAAATCATTTGATATGTGTTTTAGCATTTTATCAAAATCCCTATTTTGGGGGGCAGAGTAGGGATTAAAGGTTTGTATGTAAAGTCTGTCATTTCTAAAGGTAGGAACATGAAAAATTTGGATTTAGACTAAAAGTAACAAATAATTTGACACGCGTTTTAGCATTTTTTCGAACTCCCTATTTTGAAGAGGAAGTAGGGATTAAATATTTGTGTGGAAAGTCTGTCATTTCTAAAAGATAAGAATTTAAAAATTTGTATGCAGACTGAGATAAATAAATCATTTGATACGTATTTAAGTACTTTTTCGAAATCCCTATTTTAAAGTGGAAGCAGGGATTTAATGTTTGGATGGAAAGTCCGTCATTTGGGATCATGAAAATTTTTATTTAGACTGCGATTAATAGATCTTTTGACACGTGTTTTAGAATTTTATCAAAATCCCTATTTTAAGGAGGAAAGTAGGGATTAATTGTTTATATGGAACGTCTGTCATTTCTAAAGGTAGGAACATGAAAATTTGGATTTAGGCTGAAATCAATAAAACATTTGACATGTGTTTTAGCATTTTATCAAAATCCTTATTTGAGGGGGGGAGTAGGGATTAAAAGTTTGTATGGAAAGTCTGTCATTTCTAAAGATAGGAACTTAAAAATTTAGATTTAGGCAGAGATTATTAAATAATTTAACACATATTTTAGCCCTTTTTAGAAATCCCTATTTTAAATGGAAAGTAAGGATAAATGTTGTTATGGAGAGTCTGTCATTTTTAAAGGTAAGAACTTGAAAATTTGGATTAACAAATCATTTGATTCATGTTTGCATTTTTTTGAAATCCCTATTCTTAAGTACAAATTATATAATACCGTATAATACCCTAAGACTGTTATATATGTCAATGGCAGATTCAATTATTAACTATGGTATTTCTAGCTATGGCAGAACGTATAAAACTTATCTACAAAGTATTTATAATTTACAACTAAGGCTATTAAAAGCTATTGTTCCTCTAAAGATCAAATATAAGTACAAAAATAGTTATGATAACTTATTCCAGTATTCTAGGGTTTTAAATATATTCGATAAAGTGAAATTCACTATTGTATCCGATTATTGTTCAGAAATCAAAAATTTAGAAATAAAATCCAGGGCTAAAAATTTGCGGGAATTGTCTAATCTTCCTCTGTGTTGCATACCTAAATTTAACAACGATTATAGTAAAAGGGTCGGGAGGTGCATCCTACCTCAGATACTGAATAGTTTACCAAAAATTGTAGCAGAAAAAGTAATTAATGAGACAAATCCCAAATATATCAAAAACATTGTCAAAACATATTAATTAAGGGATAGGTATAAATTTTTAGTGCTGTCTGAGGGGGATGCACCCCCGTCCTCCTAAATTCATGGAAATCCTTCATGGAAAGTGTCATTTCTAAAGCAAGAACTTAAAAATTGTCATTTAGACTAAGGAAAAATAATCGTTTGACATGTTTCTCATTTTCTTGAAATCCCCATTTTGAAGGGATAAAGTTTTGTTATGGAAAGTTTGTCATTTCTAAAGGTAGGATATTGAATATTTTGATTAAGACTGAGATTAATAAATAATTTGATACGTGTTGAAGCTTTTTACGAAATTCCTATTTTGAGGAGGAAGCAGGGATTAAATGTTTGTACGGAAAGTCTGTAATTTCTAAAAGGTAAAAACTTAAAACATTGGTGTTAGACTGAGAATAATAATTTATTTGATACATGTTTTAGCATTTTATCAAATTCCCTATTTTGAGGGGGAAAGTAGGGTTAAATGTTTCTATGGAAAGTCCAGTTCTAAAGTTAGAAAATTTAAAATTTGGATGTAAGCTAAGATTAGTAAATGATTTGACACGTCTTTTAGGATTTTTTCAAAATCCCTATTTGAAAAGGGATTAAATTTTGTATGGAATGTCAGCCATTTTTAAAGTTAGGAACTTAAAAAATTATATAATAAGACTGAATTATTCGGTTCGAGTTCCAAAATGTTTTTGAAATCCCGACTTAAAGGGTCTCTCTCCTTAAAGAAGGTATTTAAAAAAATTATAAAAAACGAGCCTCCTCCATTTTGAAGTTGGTTAAAAATGTGTTAAAGTATGATTTAATCTACCCGTGCGAAGCCGCGGGCGGGCCGCTAGTGTAAAATAAACGGGAGCCAAAAGTTTCCCGACGTATTCAATACTTTCCACAAAGAACAAAAATCAACTCAACAAACATCTGTATTTTTTTAACCTTGGCAAACAAAGCAAGATTTTCCAGTTTTCTAAGATGAAAACAGAAAATTATTTTACAAAAACTTTTTATATAAGTAAGTATAGAATAGCAAAAATAAAAAATAATAGGAACATAAATATGTTATATAATATAAATAAAAATATGTTGGAAATGTAAAATGCTTAATATGTTTTACAGATAAATATGAAAAACTTTTTCCTATTAAAACTAACATGAAAATAAACTTACCCTCACTTAAAACATAGCAAAAGAATCCGTAGAACCAAAACACTTGAGACTATTCTGTTTTCCGCACATTTCTAGTCGTATCTTGTATGTGGAAATGTAGGAAGAGCAGAAAATAAGCGGATTCTCTCTCTATGTCTTCGTAATTTATGGCTGCGGGCTGCGTCGGAGTTGCAAAATAAACCTTTTATACGCATTTCATTTCCAATGCACAGCATTTTCGGGAATGCTCCGAAATGATGAAACCATTTTGGCTAGCTCGTGGCTTTTAATTCATTGACGTACCTTTAATTTAGTTTTTTGGCAGTTATAGTTTAGCCAAGCTCTAAGTAAATGGTGACTGGCTGTGTTTAGCGTACACGCAATTACAGGGCTTGGTCTGAAAATCAGCACTGTGGCCCCGGCCGCAGCACACGCTGAGACTTAGCCCTTTTTGACGTCGCATTACAACACAACCCCACTCGGGTCAATAATAGGATTTGTTGGGTTACATTCACCTACATGTCCCGAGTTTGTAAAAATGTATTTCTCGTGATGTTTTTTAATTTGTGTGTGAGTGTGTGATTGTAGAGGTTTCATCACGATGTTTTCCTTCACCGCAATCGTCGAATAAACGTGCACATGAACACGAAATTTGAGACGGAAGACAGCCAGCCTTAGCCACTGGACACCGACGACGCTCTGAGACCACAGACGTAACACTATCTAGAAAACTACTTATCTAAAAAAAATAGTTAGTTCGTACAGCAAGACATCCGACAATTTTAGGACAATTTTGATTTAAGTTTTCACCATATTTTCTTATTAATATACGATGCATCCTGCACGCCTGTTGTGATGAAACCTGCACACTCCCATGCGAAGAAATTCAAAGTCGACCAACACGCACGGGCCCAGCGTGGTCGACTAAGGCCTGTACCTCTACCATGAGTTTACCCAAACGGTTCTCGTTAGCGACTGTAGTAAGTAATTAGTATGGAATTCTGTACAGTGCCCCTAGCGGAAGGTTGTGGAACTGATCGCCTTAATTCAGGGTAGGCTCGTGCCTCTCGGTGGGGACGTATATGAGCTGTTGATGATACAATGCATTGACCGTTATTCCCTTTTACCACACAAACAAAAGTTAAAATCCAGATTTATCGCGCGCGAAAGCCTTAAAAGTTGTCTGGGGCGAAACACAAAAGCACCCACGATTCGTTGGTTCATTAATCAACCGGCTCATGTAACTTTCAGCGCAAACACGCGCGTTTCAGCGTGATGAGAGGAATCTATCACCGAGACAATGTGGATGAGCCTTTAGTATACATGTTTGTTGTTTGTTATTTTGTTCTTATTATTATAATTCTTCTTTTCTTTTTTTTTCCTCTCCCATTGGGAGGTGTAGTTCCTTGCCTCACGGGCCGTAACCAAGTGAGGACATCCTCATCACATCCGTGGTGACGGATGTGGTGAGAAATTTCCTGACGATGCGGCATGTGTTTAAAATGGAAGCTTTTTGAAGAGTATTAGATGTAAAGGGGTGGATAAGGCTATTGCGAATGAATAATTATTAAAATAATAATAATTATTATTATTATGAAACCGAAAATGGCTCTAATTTCGTAGAAAAGTGTAGATTTGACTTTGACGCCCACCTTTCTCGGTAAAATTAATTTGGTGTGTATAGAATCAAATGCAGAGAAATATGATCACTCTAGTTTAGCACAAGTGTGTTGTGTTCACGCCACTACTGATGGCGAGAGAGGAGAGCGGGAGACGCGCGGGGCCACCAACAGCGCTGCCGCCGCACCGCGACACGACCACTTCTGCCAGCTAGCTAACCCTAGGCGCACGTCAACTGTCGGGAAAAATTTGTAGCTTTTGCTTGATTTTATTATATATTTTTTTTAAGTTAAAATCTTCAGTTTCATTCAAACTGTATCCCTAACAGTTTTTGGCGACCGTGACAATATAAACCAAGCAATCTTTGGACATTTGAGAAAAAAGAAGACAAAGGAAAGTTCGAGTACTAACGGAAATTATTGAGAACAAAGAAATCGTATGATTTCCTAATTTTGAGAAGTGAGCTGCTTTTGGGGCCATCAGTGCACGGTGTCATCTGGAGGTCTAGCCCAGGGAAGTAGCCCTAATCCTTTTTTTTTGCTCGTGTGGTGTGGATATGGCTGGACCTTTTATGATATCAAGCCGTAAAGGCAAAGGTAATCGAATCTCTAAGTGCTATTTATGCCTATTTGTATGTCTTTCGTCTAAAGCCCTACATCTTGAACTTGTAAGTGACCTAAGTACCGAAGCATTTATTTTATCACTGCGAAGATTTATTTCTAGAAGGGGCAAGCCCGCTAAATTATACTGTGATAATGGCACAAATTTTAAAGGCGCTAATAATGAATTAAATAAGCTTTTAAGGTCTAGCCGTCAGTCTGTAACCCAATTCTCTAATGATGAAGGTATTAAATTTGTATTCAGCCCCGCATATTCACCTCATTTCGGAGGTATATGGGAGGCTGGTGTAAAATCAGCCAAGCACCACCTAAGACGTGTTGCTGGCAATGCTTCACTGACGTTTGAGGAGTTAGCCACTTTGTTTGCACAGATTGAGGCAATACTTAATTCCCGTCCTCTAACCCCTCTTTCGTCGGACCCCACTGATCCATCTCCTCTGACTCCAGGGCATTTCATAATTGGGCGGCCGCTAACATCGTTGCCGTCTCCACTTATCACTGTGAAGCACCCCACCAGGTATCAACGCATTGAGCAACTACGGCAGCACTTCTGGGATCGCTGGCGCCGAGAGTTCGTGGCAGAGCTTCAACAGCGAACTAAGTGGCGAACAAGACAGCGAGAGCTTCGAGTCGGGGACTTGGTTATCCTGAAAGAAGACTACTTACCACCACTTCAATGGAGATTGGCACGAATCAGTCGTCTTCATGCTGGAACTGATGGAATCAGCAGAGTAGCTGATGTGCTTACTAACAAGGGCACACTAAGAAGAGCTGTAAACAAGATGGTTATCATACCTACCATTGATGACAACACTGGAAACCTGCAGCAGTAACCGTAGAAAACAGATGCACCCAAAGACGTCGTCAACAATATTGATGTTGTTGAAAGCAACTCTTTCAACGCCGCGGAGGATGTTCACGCCACTACTGATGGCGAGAGAGGAGAGCGGGAGACGCACGGGGTCACCAACAGCGCTGCCGCCGCACCGCGACACGACCACTTCTGCCAGCTAGCTAACCCTAGGCGCACGTCAACTGTCGGGAAAAATTTGTAGCTTTTGCTTGATTTTATTACATTTTTTTTAAAGTTAAAATCTTCAGTTTCATTCAAACTGTATCCCTAACAGTTGTATTAGGATAATAATTGTGTTTTTGTGTACAGCCCTACATTGATTGCACAGGCCTGCAGTAAGGATGCGCTTTTGTTTATTGTGCTCGGAAAGCGTGCCGAGCTTCGGTGCCGAGAGCTTTTTAAAAAAATACGAGTACATACACGCCAGCCGTCCATTCAATTAACAAAATATGAATAGATCCACAACACTTAGTGGGTGCTTCTTTGTTAGGTACGTTTATTACAAAAAATACAATGTTTTTTATTTTTAAGTATCATTAGGTAGGTAATAAAAAAATGGTAATTAGCGACGTGGAAAAGAAAACGCAGGATAGCACCCAAAGCTTATAAAAAAAGGTTATTAATTTATTTATTTTATGTTGAGGTAAACAAAGAAACACAAATAAAATAATTTGATCGGAAGGAATTGTTTCATAACACTCAGACACGAAATACGAAATTTTAAGATGTGCTTGCTTGAAACCAGTTCTCTTTCATTCTGCTATAGTAAGGTGAACAACCGGCCTCACAAACTGGTGTACTTATTATAGGGCCGCCAAAGGCCACATACATTACGGCTTGGCGTAACTTCCTCGTTTTTTCAGGATCAGTTGAACAATAATACAAGTTTGTTCGATGTGTGATAATTTTTTTAAAAACGACAAATAGCTTTCACAAAGGCTTTCATTACAGCCCTTTGTTTGACATTTTACATCAGGTTATATTAGTAGATTTTACAACAAGTGCACAAAACGAACCATTTCTATCCGAGACTATTAGCAGCCCGAGTCGAAGGTGAGGGCTGATACTGATGTAAAGTAATGTCGAGGATAAAATGGTTTTGAGGACGAGTAATAAACTCTGCTTTTCACTTCGATTGTGAGGAAATAAAACAGTAGTATAACATAACATTTATTTAATTAACCAATTTACAAAATTATCGTAAACTTTGAGATATTTTTCCCGAGACTTTGGCGGTGATATCTGTTGCACAACTCTCTGTGCATTAATTTTCATAAGCGTATTAGGAGAGAGTGTTAAATCCTCTTCTTCACTGGACATTTTTAACAATTTTAGCAAATTGAAGAAATTAATAAACGCACGAAAAAACAAAAGATGTTTCCTGCCGCTTTTTTTTTTAATCTTACGACATTGATGTTAGGCTTGGGCTGCAGGCCTATACAGCCTGCTATTAAATTTATTTTGTAATAATAATTTTCTCAAATTAATTGTAACCTAACGTACTTGAATTTAAATTTTAATATCTTTTATGTCTTAAAAAACACATAAGGCAAATAAATTAAGGTAAATATTATAAAATAACAAATTCTTTCTATGAACTTTTTATTGTGTTTGGCTGTATGGATCATTTTCGTTAGATACGTGCACAAAATTCGATTCCTGCACAAATAAGCACTTTCAGAGCATGAGAAGTGAAAAATATATTATACGTCACTCCCTCATATTAATAAAAAAATCTAAAAAGGTCGCGAGGTGGATGTACGCAGAATAAACTTAGAATCCTACTACAATATGGTGTACATTTTATGTAGATGTAACATTGAACTGTATTAAAAATGAACAAGACAAAATCTTCTAAACTAAGTATACCATGCTTCAGGTCTGTCGCACTCTGCGCCAGAGCAGCAAAATATACCGTGAAATTTAATTGGTCGATGTTCGTTGGGAGTCTTCAGTCCAATAAACAGATTTTTATCTTTATCTTATCGACATTCCTCAGGAACATGGAAACACAAAAAAAAAGAGTGGGGTTCATGCTTGTTTCCGTTTTGTACAGACAGTTCTTTGTGTACTACATGCTTGCCTTGGACGGGAAAACTGTGCGAACAGATTATGACCGAGCCGTTTTCTGCAGCCATTCTTTTTCCGTCCACGTTTTGCGCACTCAAATTTTCTAACCATTAGCCTTTTTGAGATGTAATTTCCTGCGGTCGCCGGCCGCTGCCGCGGCACGCTCGCTCCGCTCGCTCGTCTCCCTCCGCCTGTTGTTGACAACAGTCTAACCTAACCTAACCGAAGCGTATTCGAACTGGGTGGTATTTTTTTTTTGCGGGGGGCTGCGCCCCCCGATCCCTCCCCCCCCTTTCGGGTGCTGCCCATTAAAAAACAGCAAAAAAAACACAGATTACTAAAGTCGAACATTTGACATGTAATCAGTGGCTTAGAAAAACGCGGCGTACCAAAACAGTTGCGTTCAAAACTGCACGAGCACTTTTTGTACAGACCTGTTTTTGGATACAACTTTTTAGGCATCCCCGTATTCGTTGTAAACCATGTACACCAAAAACATGGCGTACAAAACCAGAGGCGGTCATGAAGGTTTCCCAAAAAAATGGCCCGTTCGTATAAAACCGCGCGGCCATCTGATCGATTTACTATGGAGGATGCAATTTTTTTGTTCATTTGTCAGCCTATGTTCATTAGATAAAGTTGTTCAATTTCACGGACTGAGCACTTCCTTGACCGAACTTCAACCTATTAAAATTAACGCCAGACGGCCCCAGATTCGGGGGCCCCTGCATAAAATTCAGAAGGAAGGATGGAAAAGGCCTTATCACGCGCGCGTGGCTTAGTAATTAATACACACTCTCGACTTAAGGTAGATGCAACGCTCAGAAGGTATTCAAAGCGTGCACATTTATTAGGAACGTTAACGGTGTTAAATAACTGGGCTTAAACTCGCATGTTTTATATTGAGGATTATGCCTTCTGTAACTAATATTATTTATTCTGTGGCTAAACCTCAATTTCTCCCTAATTAAGTTTGAAATCCAGGAAGAATTAAAACGAGATGAGGCAATCCATTACTCTGATTGGAAAGCGGCGAGCCAAGCAGAAAAAGCTCGCTTTTAAAAATGCAACCGGTTGCTTCTCTTCTGCATTTTGTTTTATTTTACTCACAGCATACTCGCATTGTGGGGGAAGATGCATTTTTATCTTCAAAGGGGGTAAACGTACAATAGTTTATTCTGTGGTTTTATTTAGTTGCATAATATTACAATGAAAGAATAGGTATTATACTGTATTGCACACCCAGGAATAAATAACACAGAAGTGGAAGAAAAGCAGAGGTGTACGGATAAGCGTTTATCATATCAGTCTTTTTTTAAGCAAAAAGGTACTGGAAATGTCCTTATAAATTATAAACAGATTTTTTCTTTTCTCCGCTTTTTGTTTTACATATTCGAACCTAACTCTACTCATATTACTTAGGTAAATACAAAATATTGTACGCATTTAGAAAATTAAAAAAAATATTAATCAATGAATCTACTAATCTACTGTTTATTAGCTTTCTTAATACACAAATTCGCAAGTCTCAAGAGCTATAACTGATTTGATCACCCAACACGCACTTTTTTTTATTTTTCTAAAAAAGTGCGTGTTGGGTATACGACGATAAGGTAAAAGAACCTCGAAATAAAATTAAAGCACCCTACGCGCACGCGCACAGCTACTTACCTTCGTTCCTAAAACTGTTCAAGCTTCTGAGAAATATCGGCACGAAATGAATTGATATCAATTCATCAATCTTCATCGAGCTGACAGTTTAATAGTAGAAGGACAAAGGGTCCGAAGATTTCTCACTGATTAAGACTGAGTCGCACTTGTTGAGTTCCGCACCACCACCGCTTCGGAACTGTCAATCCGGGTCAACCCCCCCCTCACTCTTCACAACATCCCGGAAGAGGGGCACCTCTTCTCCTTCCCCCTTAAAAACTAAGAACAGACACCGCCGTTGAAACGTTTGCAAAAGGGATTTTAAACTTTTAGGAAGGTATCTTACGCGTTCAAAACGTTATGTTATGAATATCAAGTTTATTATGTGTACTTGGATTTCTAACTTTCTCATATCCTAAGGATGAAAAGGTTCGCATAAAAACCATACTGTTGAAACATATCCTGGATTTACCTATAGGCAAATTTTCATAGCGGGAAATTATTTTTCATGCACTGAAAGTAGGCCAATAATGACCCCAAAGAAAGTCCAACTTACATCCCAAGGGAAGTAACTTTGAAATTTGAACCTTTCTTTTTACTATTTACATAGAAAATTTTACACAATAAATGGCAAAGAAAGGACGACGTATACAGCCTAGATGATTCTACAACTATTTTTATTCCGATAAAAAAGAAAAAAATGCTTCCATATACTTTGTTTAAGCAAGATGTATACAAAATTCGCGTATTTACCTACAAATACCAATAAAAATATTAATAATTTATAAAACAAACAATTATTCTTTTATATTTTGACAAAAATGACACGAACGCGAACCATTAAAAAAGGTGAGAAAATAATGTTGGTGAAAAAAATATTGCTATCTGTGGTTTGTTGTCATTGTATTGATAAATTCTTTTGTAAATTATGTTTATTTTAACCATGAAATAGTAAAAATAAGTTGATTTAGTCCTGTGCGGAATTTCTAAAATCAATACGCAGTAATTTCAATAAAAACCAACTGAAAATTTACCAGTTTGTGTGTCAAATAGGGTGCGGGGCACTAATATGGCGCGTAATAGTATGTAGCCCATAAATATTTTATACAAACTATTTCGTTTATTTTTCTCGCTATATAGATGAAAAGCAGAGTGTTCACCACGTGGGAAAGATCAATTCCACCCTCACACTATTAGCGCCCTCGCTACGCTCATGCGCCAAAATACTACGGGTGTAATTACCTATCAATTGATCGCTTTCACCCCTTGGTTAACAATCTACTATTGTTTCAAGATAAGATATAGTATAAATGGGCCCAATGTTTACAAACATATTTATATAATTTATAATCGGTTGTTGATCTTTTACCCACACGATGATGAAGAAGAGGAATTTCGTTGTATAGAAATATCGTTACTGAAATTATTAAATTACTATAGTAGGTACCTATACCATACAAAGATCACCTACGAGGCTACGCCCTTTGCCCAGTGCTTTACTAGAACATGAAATTTACGGAAAAAGTATTTTTTTTAGTTGAGTTTCTTCCGTACTCATCTAGTACTTTTTTAGATGAAATAAACTAATCCACATGAAACTCAAAACAACGAGTATCTAAAAAACACCAAATTTGTAACACAAACCTACGGTACTACGGTCTTCAAAGTTATTATTCAACCAGGTTCATTTTGACAATAAAAAATATCTAAATCGATCAAAGATATATTTTTTATTTCAACATATTGTATCAAAAATATTATCAGCCAGTAATATAAAAATAAAATAATCTCGATTTAACTAAGAATCAATTCGTAGAGGCTGAATGTTCGCCAGAGCCTTTTCTCCATTTATGCTTATAAAAAAGAAACATATAGCATTTGTGGTTGGCGCCAAGTTTGTAAAATTTTCACTTTCAGTTTTCTCACAAGTGTATTGAAAAACGTCGTACAATACACGGATCTTAGGTTTTATAACAAACTCGTGACATTATAAACCCTCGTCTGCGGCTCGGGCTTACAAAAATCTGCTCGTTTGTAATTTGACACGTACGATCCTTGTATCGTAATGTACTATTGTCATCACGTACCGATCAGGATGGTGGCGGTGGGCGCGGCGGCAGGCAGTTCAAAAAGGCGGCAGCGGCAGTTCTAAATCCCACGCGCGTTGTAGTGAATCCTTAAAGAGGTCAATTTGTAAAATTCGGGGCGCCGCCGATGAAAAGTTCTTTATAGGCTTTAGAATTTTATTTTATTAGTGCGCAAAGGCTGAAGAGGCTTTAACGTTTTTTAAGGAACTCAATATTTTTGTGTTTTTTTTTTACCTATACAACGTGTTAGCCAAATAAAGCCAAATTATTTGGCTAACACGTTGTCAGGTTAGGTTAGGTTAGGTTAGGTTAGGTTACTAGGCGCCCCGAATTTTACAAATTGTCCTCTTTAAGGATTCACTACAACGCGCGTGGGATTTAGAACTGCCGCCGCCGCCTTTTTGAACTGTCTGCCGCCGCGCCCACCGCCACCATCCTGATCGGTACGTGATGACAATAGTACATTACGATACAAGGATCGTACGTGTCAAATTACAAACGAGCAGATTTTTGTAAGCCCGAGCCGCAGACGAGGGTTTATAATGTCACGAGTTTGTTATAAAACCTAAGATCTCATCTTCAGCCTCTCAGGAGGTGGCTCGGCCCATGAAACTGAACAACTTTTGTTCAAGAAGTTCCACAAAAAAAAAAAAAACAATAAAAACAATAATTTTCAAAGTGATCCATTGGATATGAAAGTTAAAAAAAATGATAACTGCAAAAAGTTGTGGAACAAAAGTTGTTCGAAATTGTACCTGACCTACCACCAGAGGGGTATTGTAGAGTCGGCAGCGGTAACTTCTTTGCTTTTCACTGATTGAACTTCTATAAGCACGTAAAAGTCTTTTGTCCTAACTACTATCATAGATAGAGGAAAAAAACATTCACTTCACTTCACTACTTTTTTGTATCACTTGAAAACTCTAAGTAGTCAATCCAATTTATCTACTGACAATGCCCATAACCCATCCATATATTTTATCATCCTAATAGTAAAAATACGACTGTGAATTCGCCTTTATGTTTGTACAAATTATTCACAGGGTGCGGAACGGTTATACGTAGAAAAAGTAATTCAAAATTCTACGCGAAGCTTTAATACCTACAGACAGATTAATAAGTCTGGAAATGTGAACAAAATCCATGGTACATATTATCTTGGCCATAAGTATCTTGGCCATATTTTGTCTTCAGATCGCAAGGACGATCATGACATCGAACGTCAGAGGAGGTCGTTGTCTGTTGTTGGCAATATGTTGGCGCGGAAGTTTCGACGATGTGCGGATGCTGTTCGGGTGACGCTCTTCAAATCTTTCTGTCAGACTTTTTATACATGCCAACTCTGGACAAATTATACGAAAAAAGCGCACGATAGTATTAGAGTTCAATACAACAATATCTTTAGACAGCTGATGTGTTTACAACCTTGGTGTAGTGCCAGTGGTATGTTTTTTGAAGCTAGGGTCAATACTTTTAATGCTATCGAGCGTAACAGAATAGCGTCATTTATGGACCGCATCCGCGCATCCACGAATGAAATAGTTGTGGGTTTTTCAGACCTGATGGTGGCCACCACCACCTACCAAAAATGGCTTGACCTGGCAGCCTAGTGATGCCCCTAGCATGTACTTTTCTTTGTTAATTTTATTTTTTAGTTTAGTTTGTAATTTATATGGATCCCTGGTCTGAATTAAAGAATTATTATTATTATTAAATTAAATAATCTTGAAATAATAGTAATTGTAATATTCTGCAGATCTTTTTTTTTCTGTTTCGGGACAAAATATTAATTACAGTTTTAAAAGATACGCATTTGTTTCTGATCTATTAATATTTTAAATGCCCAAATTAACGTATTTGAACATTCATAGAAAAGTAATGTGGAAGGGACATGTTATCTTAGTTTATCTCTAATTCTTTAGCATTACAACACTTATTATCTAGAAAACGAAGAAAAAACAACCTAATTAAGAATAGATAAAAGGAACGACCATTTTTAATAGAGCACTTTGCTATCAAATGTAAGAGCATCGTGTTTTCCTTGATCGGGCGACCTCATAATAAATGTTATGTTGACAGACCAACGGAGCGCGGGTCACCTCGCCTTGCTACGGTGTTGCCAACATTGCAAATTTCGTCATATTTAAAATTCGTGGATATCATGTAGGCATTAGTTAAATTGACAAGTTACACTTTAATCCTTAATTTAAGTACGTCCGTCCTTTTCGTCCTTTAAATATAAAAAAGGTCGAGTTCTTGAACTCTTTACCCTGAATAAAAAAAGATAAGAGGACAGATTAATTTTGTTAAATAATTTTGACAGATTAGTTAAACACCGTACTCTGTCTGACCTTATTGACGCGCTGATTGCACAATTTTAGAGCGGACGCAAATTCATCAGATTTTAATATAAATTAACAGCTATTTTAGGTGATCATTAATTAAAAATATTATAATTCGTTCAGCTCCCCTCTTTAATTACTCGAAAAAACAAAAAAGGCTAGGTGGGTTTTAGAATGAAGAATAAAGCATGAGTATAAAAAGATCGGCTCTACTAGTCATGTAAAAAACTCCCGTAATTCGGTCTGTTCGTTTGTATAAAACGAGAAACTGACTGATTGAGTGGCTGATAGATAAACGTAGAGCAGAGAGAGAAATTACTGGTCTAACATGAATTTTGAACAGTAGGTTGTTCTTGTAAAGCCAGCAAGCACTGTGAAGGGATTTTTGTAATTTCAACTCAAGGAGTAAAGTGGGTTGAACTTGTATAAAACTCCGTCCTTCTGAAAAACTGACTATAGTTTTTCACAGCTGCTGGCTTTACAAGAACAACCCACTGTTCAAAATTCATGTTAGACCAGTAATTTCTCTCTTTGCTCTGCGTTTATCTCTCAGCCACTTAATCAGTCAGTTTCTCGTCACAAACGGACAGACTAAATTACGGAAGTTTTTTTTCTAATCTTATCTAAACTAATCGCAATTTATACCAGAGTGGTAATACATATATCGGGCACGGACAAGAAATTATGGAAGATTGTTTACTGTAGATCCTAGCCGGATCAACTAATCCGGCTAACTTGATTGGATGGGGCTCTCAAATAAAATCTCAAATATTTCTAGACACAATTCAAGATTGGTTAATCAGAGCCGTGTGAACGATAAAAACAATCAATCAGATACAACCTCAGATTTGATATTAGTAAGGTTGGCAACCCTTCCCCCAGTAGCTTCCCCTGCTTACCCCGCACCCCCCTGTCGCCCACCGGTTGAAACAATGCAAACATTTTACCGATGCCATCCCACGCGTAATAATTGTATATATGTACGTACAAGCCAACTCAAATTTAATTATGAATATTATGAAAATTCTATTAATATTTAAAAACAAATTGGTTTCGTTCTGTTTATAGATCAAATAGAATGAAGAAAGGGAATAGTGAGTGAATTTATATTCCAACTAAGAAAATCCTACCACATATTATTCCATTCAGAAATCTTACCTCTGTATGAGTATGACTAAGAATGCTTAAATTAAGAGAGCTACAAAAATATATTTTGAAAAAGGAAAGAAAAATAGTGGATTCCCAAAATTTTATAAATTGAACTCGCATTGTTGGCTTAGTTCTTTTGGGAAAGTGGTAGTTTCATAGCCAGAAATCTGTTTAAAATGCTATTGTTCCCATACCGAGTATTAAGATTTAACTAGCAATGTACTCTTTTGTACCCTATTCTCTTGGGTACGAGCAACTTCAAGTATAAACAAACATAAGGCTTTTGAGGTCTCTCAGGTGTTTTAACCTAATCGGTTTTAAACAGACCTTAATGAACATTTTAACGAGTTCTTGCCGCGATGTTTTAATGTTCAATTTAAACGCTTAAAGTTACTATGAATGTTTAGATACAAAGTAGATGTTAAATTTAGAATTGACTCTTGGGACTACGCGCCAAAGTCGACGACACTGGTTTTCGCGCTTTATTCTTTGGATTAAAAATAACTTAGAATATCTGGCTTCAAATATTTAGATGCTTTCTACTTAGATCAGAAATAGCTTTATTTTAAAAAAATAAGTGTCAATGAGAAAACATTTGTCTATAGAAGCTTTTATTTTATTCTTATATCAGTACACATGTTTAATTGTGATTTTTAGACGATGATTTATATTTACTTTAATATCCTGCCAGGTGGACTGATGACCTGAGGAAGGTCGCTGGTGGTGGCTGGATGAGGAAAACGGGTGATCGTGCGCTTTGGCGTGCCCTTGGGAAGGCCTACGTCCAGCAGTGGACTGCAATAGGCTGATTGATTGATTGATTGACTTTAATATCATGCTAAGATAAATCGACACACGAAAAAAATTCGGGAAAGGAAAGATTAGTAACTAATCAAGATGGTTCTATTTCTTGGATTCTTTCCAGGGTCTAACTCGGTCAAAGAACATCTTATGATACTCAATATCAATAAACTGCATTTTTGTGGGGTTGCATGTATAATTTTCTCGTAAATAAAAAAACAAAAATTATGTTTTTTATTAGTCATAGAAAGGTTTTTTTTTTATACACTGCAAAGAATACCTATTTATTATGCTTATATTTGACTGTTTTAATTGTTAAATAGTGTATAAAAGTTTAGTTTAAAGAGAACGTATAAGAAGCCAACCATTTTTATTACAACGACACTGAAATCGTGACTTTTATCCGCCTTTATATTTTGAATACTTCTAAATTACAAACTTTACGGATTTTCACTTTTAATATAGCTGTTTCAAGTTGGGCCTTTGGGAGAATAACTTTTCAACAAAGGCGATTCTTTGTTTTTCACGTTTTTTGTCTGACCTAGTTTCGAAGTCATAATATTGAAGTATTGAGGAAAACGTTCTTTTAAACAGTCACGATAAAGCAAAAGAGTTGATTGTTTAATTTTAAATATTTTGATGTCGGGGAAAGAATTATATCAGAAAAATATATACTTCTTATTTTTTGAAAACGAAACGAATATTGTTTTTTTTTTATATTGAACAGGGTTTGAACTTGCATCTGTTTGGCAATCAACGCTTCATCTTTATTTACAAATTGCTACCAAGTCCTGTAAAAATAAATTCAAACGCCAAATAAAAAGTCAGGAAACATAAATCACAGCACAATGAAGAACAAAGGATAACACAACAACAATACGGCTCATATAGATAGCAGCTATTCTGAATTAGGGCGATTAGGCCTTAGTCGACCACACTGGCCCAGTGCGGGTTGGTCGACTTCACGCACAACCTTTGAATTTCTTCGCAGGAGTGTGCAGGTTTCATCACGAGGTTTTCCTTCACCGTAAGAGCGTCTAATAAACACATATGAATTCGAAATTAGAAAACACATTGGTACGTGGTGGGGATCGAACCCGCGTCTCCCGGACGATAGGCCGCGGCCCTAGCCACTAGACCACCGACGATCTTAAAGAACAACATAAAAAATACATAAAAAACAGGCAAGTTTTAACTGCACTTGCCTCCATTAGGCACGAGTTAGTCCGTTAAATCTCAGCTTTCCGCGTACTAAACACCACACCTGTAGCGCAGCTTTATTTTTTAATGTAGATGTTATCTGGCTAGGGCGTGAAGCCCGGCCACCAGCCAGCCAGTGTCAGGCATTCGCACCCCAGCCGCCGAGCAGAGCGGACGTCGCGCGCGCCCTCTACTCACTCCCGCGGAAATCAGTGAATTAAAATCGCAAAAATTATATTATGTGCAAGTGGTTTTTGATCCAGTAAAAATGAAAGGCAGACACCAATTTCGACGCAGATTCAGTCTGCAACCCTCGTTTATGAAAGAGGATCATGATGAGGAGCGCAGACCTCATAGCCACAGGTGAGTGTTTGTTTTTTGGTAAATATTTAATGAGGTGTTTACTTACAGGATCGTCATGTATTTGTGGAAATTTAACGGGTGCTTTTCTTGAGTTGTTTTGTTTATCTGGTAAGTGAGTGGTTCGTAGTAGCAATAAACTGGATTCTGTTTGTGAATTTTTGTATCGTATTTACTTCCTTATTATTATTGTCACAGCTTTATAAACTTTATTCAAAACTTTACTTTAACAACGTTTATTGTATCATCGATGTGCAGCCACGTCTACGTCGTCGCGTCGTAGGCTTTTCGTAGCGGCGGCGTAGCGGTTACCCGTAGGTACCTACTTTTTAAGATTTTTGTTCAATAAAAGAGAAGTGCTTCGGTTTGGTTTACAGAAGATCTTGTCTAGGTAAGTAATTACCGAAAACGATTTCTCAGAATCCAGAATCCTAAATTGGCTATTACAATCGAAATTAAACAAAACACAAATATTGTAAGACTCTAATTTTCTGAAATATTTCTTGTATAGATCTATAGAGAGCTAGATGTACTTTGGTACTATAAAATAGCGATTGATGAACATCTCTCCATTTCCTGATAACCAATTTTCTATGCAAAACGCGTGTGGTAAAGTTTCCATACATTTTGCATAAATTTTACATAAATTTTACTTACTACTATAATAAATAGATATATAGATAGGAAGGAAGTACTATTAAACTTGAACCTTACCTGGTTTGTGGTCACAGAGTCCTAATTTTCAGACTTCGCTATGTACTTAGGTAACTACGCATTAACTATGGTTTAACAATTTTAGGATTGTTAAGTATTTATACATCGTTTGTCTAAAATCGTAAGGATCAATTCTTAAATACTACCTAAAATTATAGTGTCTAAAAGCAAAAAAGTCATAATAATCGTAGCAAGTTTTCAAAAGTTCATTAGTATAAAATAAATGAAGATCTGTGAGTCTGTTTTGAAGGAACAAGTATTTAATAATTTTAGTACCTTTAGCACTTTAGCACTTAATCAACATTTTTCTTGTCTTCCTCTGAACAATTAGGCTTAACAAATAAGACTATAAACTCACAACGAATTTTTTTATATCAAAGACTAAAGTTTGCTTAACTTTTTTTGATCGCCAGTTCTCGAAAATACTTCTAATCAGAGGTAAGAAGGGGAAAATACCGATCTCGGGTCCAGATTGAAAAACCGTCTCAAGACAAGATTAAAAATAAGACAAAAGATAAAGACAATTTATTTGTTGGAAATAGGTAAAATTACAATAGATCTTAAATTAAACATGGTAGGTACAGCCATTCCCCGTCATATAATATGACATACAAATATTTATATTCAAGCTCATTAAAATATTAAATAACAAATAAAAACTAATTACAAAAGGCCAATGTTTACTAATTAATGAATTTACAGCTAAGTGGTAAAGTAAACAGAAAATTACAGAGAAAGTAACATCCTGGTTATTTTTGTAAACAGTCGTCTAGTTTATAAATACACTTTTGAATCAGATATTCTCTAAGTTTCTTTCTAAACCTGCGGCCGTCTAGTTCTCTTATAGTTTTGGGAACACTGTTATACATTTTAGGTGCCATACATAAAAACTATACTTTGCAAGTGCCGTTTTGACAGGTGGTACATAAACCTCGTCATTGTCCCGCCTTTAGGTATGGCTTTGTTGTAGGGAAGCCTAGACGTTTTAAATCACGGCATACAGCTCGTCTTCTTCGTCGTAACACTTTAGACAGAGTGGCCGTGGTCGTCCCATCAGTGTTGGTGATGGCAAGCTTTGCAATCCGACGCCATTAATCTATAATATAAAAATGAATCGCAAAATGTGTTGGTAAGCGCATAACTCAACAACGCCTGGACCAATTTGGCCAAATCTTTTTTTTAAATGTTCGTTGAAGTTCAAGGATGGTTTTAGGGTAGGTGTAGGGTAGGTGTAGGGTAGGTGTAGGGTAGGTGTAGGGTAGGTGTAGGGTAGGTGTAGGGTAGGTGTAGGGAAAAATGGCAGGACAACGTCTGCGGGGTCAGCTAGTAATAAATAAATAAATAAACATTTATTCATCCACACATAAAAAACTGTTTACAGTTTTACAGTTGGATGAAATGGTTATGTCTCAGCTAGGCTGCTTTTCAGACATCACCTTATAATCTAGTCGCTAGTCGGTACCAATAAGGAAACAATAAAATATTCGTCTCTCACTGCTGCCTTCCTGGCACATTCGTGTCTAAAAACAAAAAGTTATAAAGTTACTTTTAAGTCCACACTATGCAGATAGATTTTATGTTCTAAGGCTAAGGCATATTATACGATAAATGATTACTTAGATAATAAAAACGTCTGGTCAACTGTTGTTCCAAATCAGCGGAGTAGATTGTAATTATGACTCATGTATGATTCTTTATAGTATATTTAAAAGAAAAGTACAACAGATACAATTCCTGTGGAGTTTCTTCTGGCCGTTCTTCTCCACAGAGGGCGTACACTGGTAGCGAACGTGCCATCCATGTTAGCTTTGACGTCGAAAAATGATTTGTAAAAATCTTAATTCGAATAAAGATTTTTTTTTACTTTTGACTTTTTGACTTTTGATACGGGCTAATAAGAGTTTACTGAAAAACTGACTGATGAGCACGTCTGCGCCCGCTATATGCTACTTTGGTATACATAGCGAATAGGTTAGTAACAGCCTCCGTGGCCGAGTGGTCGAGATTTCGACACCCATTACGGAGGTTCCGGGTTCGAATCCCGGTGGGGATACTGTCAAGCAAAAATCTCTTTGACTTTGACTTTTTGACTTTGGTTAGGACATTACAGGCTGAATCACTTGATTGCCCGAAAAGAAAGATGATTCCGTGCTTCGGAAGGCACGTTAAGCCGTTGGTCCCGGCTACTATCAAGTCGATACACGAGCCAATTCAGTGGCCTTTGGCGGCATAACGCTGACACCAGAATTTGTGAGGTCGGTTGTTGACCTTTCAACCCACACGATGATGATGATGGTCAGTAAGAAAAAAAAATATAAGTTTCTGACAGCAGCGCCGTGTGTATGTCCAGTTTCAGATTCCCAAAATGGGGATTCAGAAGTCTTGAACCACGTCATGCTCAGGGCGATAAAAGGTAGCTGTGTAGATAAGAGATGATAAGAGGTTAGTAAAAAACTATGTAAAAGTTCCACACATAAGCCACATTCGCGTTGGGCTGATTAAGATTCCTAAACAGGACAAAAAATATTATTAATGCACATATTATGCTCATATGCCTGTGTTTAGTAAGTATTCAAATGTACGTTTGGCGCTGGTTTTATGACACACAAGAAAATTTGCAACAGTTTATTAATAAGTGTACAAAAAGACGATTGTACCTACTTACATAACTTTATGAGTAGATCAAAAATAGCATACCGAAATCGCTAAGGTTTTTTGCTATGTGAACTTGGAACTCGACGCTAACGGAATCAACGCTACCGCAACTCGATGTAAACGGAATCGACGCTACCGGAATTAAAATTTAATGTTAACGGAATAATTAAATTACACGATTCAAATAATTGTTGTATTTTACTAATTAAAAATGAATACTTAATTGTCATTTTCTGATCTGCCAATCAGCTCATTATCAGTCAAAAAAATACTTTCCTACAGGTATTACTTATGTTATAATTACTTTAGTACTTTTACCTTTCCACTGACGAATATTCTTTTAAGTCTCTGAATCCGGCTTGATTCCGTCTTTGATCGTACCCAGTTCAAATGCAAAGGCCTGCGAAAGAAAGATAATGAAAGAAAATTATTTCTTTTCAAAGGAAGAATCAAATAAATATTTAGAATTAAAACTGATCGTTGTCAAAGATGCGTATTTTATTGTTTACTGCAGCATTTTCGATGATGGGATCCATGAGAACACACATTCTTTTAATTATAAAGGCAACGATACTATAGCTGATTTTTATTGTCAATTAATAAATTCTGATTCGGAAGTTACTATGAAATGGAATCCCATCAAATTGTCTTATCGAAGAATCATTTGATATTCCTCAGTCTGTTATGTACGAGTATTGAATGCGTGGAATTCCAATCCGCTGCTTGGTCCCCTACACATTCCTGAGGCTAATCCAGAGTGCTCAGACATTCAAATATTTCTATTATCCTCCTTTCATGGTAGACATTCATTTTGCTACGTACATCTTTTGAATGTATTTTAATACTTTATCTACTTAGATCTAATGGGCCCCGTAGACGGTCAAACGGTTTGATTCAAATACGTAAAGTTTGGTTTGACTAAAACCATTTTGATCGTTTACATAGGTGGTTTGGACGGTTTGTCAAACATTTACGTGTTTGAAGCATGTTTGATGCAATTTCATATTTGGCGTCAACGTATTGGGAGCAATCCTGTAATGATGACGTCTTTTGTAATTATTAGTTTTTAATAAATAAATAAATTTTGTTGTGTTTGACGCGTCAGAAGTGTAATTACGACAGCGTAGAGAATCAGACTGCGCAGAGCCGTTTGACAAACCGTTCAAACCGACCTCAAACGGTTTGATCAAACACGTAAGGTTTGAGTCAAACCGTTTGACCGTCTCTAGGGCCCTTAAGATAGTGTATTTTTATATCGAGTCGAATCGTTTTTAAAATGTCATTTGACATTTCCGTTCAACATAAAGTATACCTTTTTGATAACCAATGACTAAAAGATTGTCTATTCTACGGAAGTAATAGAGTCATGTCCGAGGTCTTGGGCAGCTCAATATCTCTGATGCCAGTGTTTGTGAGGTTGGTCACTGACCCACGCAATATGATGGTGATGATCTGATGATGATCATTATCATGCGTGTGATTGGTGGGTTTAAATATTAAATATCATGGAAAATACAATTTGCTGCAACTATAGAAGCATCTTTTAACATTTATCAGTGATCAACTCCTACGCCAGTGTGGTCGGCTAAGGCCTGATTGCCCTAATTCAGGGTAGGCTGGTGATATAGGATGATGATGATCATCGTCAGACAGAAGAAATCGTTGCTAGATTAACCACCAGAACTTAACCAGCAGGGCTAAGATGAGACCCGTGACATAATTTTATCGTCGCGTTATCTCGTGCCGAATCGTGATATGTCTATATGTCTACCAGTGCTAACATGAGAGCATCCCGGCGAACTCTACTCTTTCTGTCAAATGGTGATTCGTGGTCACATTTTATACTCTCTGGTGCTTTTGTCGACAAACTCTAACATGAGCGCCATATTTTGACGAATTCTGACACTTGTATATGATATGTTTGTCGTCGTCAGTTTTCATCTAAGACTTCTTTCTACGTGTACGAACTTTTGTTGAATCTTTCGATTGTTTATTATTCTCTTGGAAACCTATCACAGCAGTGCCGTATTACAACTATTTATTGATAATTTACGAGCAAAGAGAGACGAGGAAGATACAATATAACAACACCAAAGAATAAGAGACGTGTGCGATCCAATCGATCTTAGTGACACTCGAGTTCCAAGCTTTACGGAGGATTTTAAAGCCAATCTATGACGGTGTTTTATAATGTCCAGCATCAAAATGAGGATGCTGTTGGGTCATTTAACGGCACAAATTATTTATTTGGGCTTTGTTGCTCCTCACCCTAAAACAATAGATACAAAAATCTTATGCATTCGCTAGCCCAACATAAACGAAAAATTTATAATAAACCTATTTATTGTTAATAAGAAGTAATTTAAGAATGTATTTATATTATTTTTTGTATAGCCATTTTTGAAACTTGATTTAACTTTTAAAAAATCTATATCGAAACTTCGGCGTAAAAATAATATTATGATGGAAAATAAACCGCCAATACTGTTTTGAGTCTATCCTTGTCATTATTCATAGTTGTGAAAGAGAAGGACTAATATGTATGGCTGACAGTGATTCGGAACGCGATTACGGGTACTTTAATCGATTTCAGCGCGTCTCGGAAAGCAGGGTCAATATTTCATTCGTTCAATTTTTGTGCATTGGTGGTATTTGACATTTCATCATGAGAGGCCGAGTCACGACGAGATAATTCTCTTTCATGGTGCGCACTTTTGTCATGTCGTTTGTGAGATATGTCACGGTGTCTCATCTTAGCCCTGCAGGTCGCAGTGGTCATCGGGACTGCATTACCCCATCCCTTCTCAACAAATCATAATCATATTTTAATGATCGAATCAAATTAACGAATAACAAATTATTAATACTATTCTTTTATATTATAATCTTAATTTTCGATAAATTAGTCAGTTCAACGTGAACAACGGGAAGAGAATTATTGACTTCCCCATATCAATGTTAACGGGGACAAAGTATTAGGACAACGGGAATGTCAGATTAAAATCTCATTTGTTGCGCTCTGAATCTTTTCATCTGATTTCAGTTGGGTGTCAAATCAGTCAAGATTTATATTATACTTTTTAAATTGGGTATACAAAAACACGTACAAAAGCTTTGTTTGTATTTTACAACTCGGTAAATGGACATTGTTCCTGCTAACTAACGTGCAAATTACGTCCATTGTTCCCGCATTGCCAAACTGATCGCTTTGCATATCGACGCATTGTCGACAAATTGTATCCTAATGAATGTCACAGAGTAATCAGCGTCGGAGTTATGCTAAAACCGAAACCTATTTTTCAAAAGATGGTGGTTCGAATAGAAAAAAAAAATGCCACCGCAGACAAAAGAGTCTCGTATTCTCAGAGAAACAAAAGACGATCACTTGGCGACGCGCGTCATAAATATTTGCTCGTATTAGCGAAATGACATCTTACATGTAATATGTATAATCCATAAAATAATCCCCCTATGTTTGTATTACTACATTCATGCGGGAGGGGTGTTTTCTTTACGCGAGAATTTACGCGTCACCGTCTCTTGTATTACTATTACCATATAAGGTGCGATGTAATTAGTGTCAAATATTTTCAGGGCTAAAACTACAAGTTCACGTCACGTTAGCAAACAAGGGCCTGTTTGCACGTTAGTTTTCGTGTAATTAAGTCAAACAACTTGATTGCCTAATCACAAAAACAACTGATCATCCACTTGACTACTTCACTGTCACACTAGCGTGACATTCATGCATGCACGCATGCGCTTTCGTAGGAGTAGCGTCAGTGTACATTTAAAACTCAGTGTAGATGTAGGGAACGGTATTTCTTTTCTTTTTTCAAAAAGTTAACTTTTAAACTATAACGTGCAGATTTTCTTTCATCGCACCTTATATACATTATTTACACACAATACTGTGAGACAATTTCTGTAGTTCTGTTACATCTCACGTCACCCCTCTTGCTCGCTCCTTCCAACTGTATCATGTCATCGAATTCTGATATCTCGTTTATTAAAAGCTCTTGTGATGAAGAAATCCTTATAAAGGAAATACACACGCATGTGAAGAAATTCCAAGATTATGTGTGAAGTTGATTATTATGCATTGAAGCCACGAGGATAGGTAATTAAAGCTATATCACCATTTGGCGGTACTGAAGTAGGTTTTAAGTTTTAAGTAGGTTATTGATGCCTCCGACTGCTATTGTGAACACTATCAACTACGATCATTCAAAACAAAACAAAAACACCTTGTTTGCAGCTTTTCAGTTCGTTTATTAATTAAGTTTGAAAATACTAATTATACACGCAGTCGGGTTTTTTGTTTTTTATTAATAATGATTTTTTTTATTACAGACAAAGCACATGGGAATTTTCTGATCCTTTATATAATTTTTATGTATGAACATTTAATTTAATTTATAATTTTAATGTAACTTCGTTTTGAATTTTTAATCTATATACCCAATTGTAAATAAATAATTATTGTTTTGTATTGTTTGTGCAAATATGGGCTAATAAGCCTGAAATAAATATTAATATTATTATTATTATAATACAATTTCTTCTTAAGCGTAGACTTAAGAAATATTAAGAAACTGAATTATGTCGCTGGCGAATGTTGCCTATTAATAATCGCCTTTGTGAAGTTAAGAAGCTTTTCTGTACATAAAGGATTAATAAAATTCTTTCCTTTTTTGTAGTGAAAAAACGATGTAAGGAAAATGTTTGCCAGTAAAACTCCATAAGCTGTGTTGTCTATAGAAATTTCGTTCAGTAATAGAGCCCTTTTGTTCACCATGATATAAATTATAATTCATGCCCGCGAAATTTGTGAATAGTTTATTAACTTTTGGATGTTACTCTCTAGGGATCAAACAGTTTCTTAGTTTCGTCATTATCGACAAAATAATTCGATTTTGTTGCGTAGCTAAAAAAAACACAAACTATAGATATGTCTTTTTTTATACAGTATCATCATCATCATCATCAACAGCTACGTACCGTTCCAACAGTATATTTCTCGAAAAATCCCAAATAGTTTAATTTAGCTAATAAAATGTAAAAGGCTCTGGGGCAGATGTTTAAACCAGGAAGCGCACAAATTAAACATGGAGTCTATAAACTAAGCAAGCACCAATGCACAAATTGCGCAACGTTAGATAGTCCACGTCTACAGCCAAACATTGTTTGCTCCCTAGAGAAGCTGCAAACGGTCCAACGGTCTTGATGTCCATAACGGTCATGCAGAGCTGTACCGCTTTTATTTCTTCGCAAATACTACGGGTTTTAAACTCCCCAGATGGCAGTTTCAGAAGTTATTCCCAGTTTCAGCAATGGTTTTAACTTGAGTTCGGTATTTTTCGTGCTGATTTCAACAATAAGTTTGAAAGTTAAAAAATATATTTTTTTTTAATTTAAAGTTGAAAAATATGACTGTGTCAAACAATTTGTTGTTTTTGTTTACATGAATGAATGAATATACTAGTTTTTGTTAATGGCTTATATAGGAAATTTTATGATATAAACATTCCAGGTTTTTACTCTTGCTTAGAAATATAACTCTACATCATGACCCTCTTTCCTCTCCCTGTAGTTGATTCTATGGTTTGATCTTTTTAGAATATGTTCTACGTTTTCTGAAGATGTCAACTAGGTGAAATAGTATTTAAGAAAGTGGTTCCTAACCTTGTTACTATGTAGGTATGGTATTTATGTATGTACTTTATGTACCTATTTATAGGATCTATTTATATGATCTATTTATATGTAAGTTTTATTTATAATATATTGATCTATGTACATGTTATTATTATTAATTATGATTATGTGATGTAATTAGTGTAGAAGTAAATTTATATTTCTATTTTTATACGTAATTTATGTAACACACTATCCCGAAGTATTCTTTGCGTTTATTTTTTCCTGTACCCGAAGGTTGCCTGGAAGAAATTGCTACCTTAGCAATAAGGCCGCCTATCTGTACACTATTGTTTGAACTGCTTTTATTTCTGTGTATTTCTTGTGTTTCTTTTATTATATTCTATTCTATTCTTAGAATATCATCAACTGCTCACATACGTCTCCACCGAGAGGCTCGAGCCTACCCTGTATTAGGACTCAGTGTCAGGTATTAGACGACCACGCTGGTCCAGTAGAGGTTGGTTGACTTCACACACAACCTTTGAATTTCTTCGCAGGAGTGTGCAGGTTTCCTTACGATGCATTCCTTAACGAATAACGTACATAATGAATTAGAAATTCGAAAACACATTGGTAGGTAGTGGAGTTCGAATCCACGCGTGGTGGCCCTAACCAATACAACATAGACGCTCCTTTATTACGCACCTTAAAATATGCATGTAGCTAACTAGCATTGTACAATTAGCAATGTACCAGGCTTCGAGGTTGCGATAACGTATCGTGGTGCCGACATGTGGTGTCACCTCCAGCCGTTATCTACTATTGCACGTGTGAATCCACTCAACTAGAACTAAGGTTGAAACTACCTTATAGGTAACTAGCGGTCCGCCCGCGGCTACGCTCGCATTATGTAAGATTTTCCCGTGGAAATAAGAATTTTTCCCATAAAAAGTATCCTATGTATTAATCCAGAGTATAAACTATCTCCATTCCAAATTTCATCCAAAGCCGCTCAGCAGTTAAGGCGTGAAAGTGAAACAAACATCCTAACATCTTAACATCCAAATATATTTTCAAATACATTTATACACCGTGAAATTTACATCGCTTTGTTCCCGCCGTGTAGTGACAGTACCCGTCAAACTGAACAAATTTTCACGAAAAAAAAAATTCCTGCGACAAAAAAATTTTTGGCCTCTCCATACAAAGTGAGACTCCCGACCGACCCATTTTGTATGGAGAGACCAAAAATTTTTTTGTCACAGGAATTTTTTTTTTCGTGAAAAGTTGTTCAGTTTGACGGGTACTATCACTACACGGCGGGAACAAAGCGATGTAAATTTCATGCTGTATGGGGGATGAGGGATGTGATACACTGGCGTTCAGTAGAAAGACAAACAAGATTGATTCTTTAACAACCTTAGAGCTTGCCCAATTTGAAATGACGCGCCCCACTACTTATTTAGTGGTTTTAGATGTACGAATGCAATATTAACAACGACACTTCATGTATGTGGGAGCGTCGACTGTTACGTGAACTACGATCTGTATGCCTACATCATGGTTAAACAGAAAAACTAAAACCTAAAACAACAAAATAGGGGATCGGACTGTTCACCATATCTTATATATTTACCATATTTTATGAATTATTTTTAAAATATAGATTAGTAGCAGACGATTCGCGAAGAAAAAAACAGAATCGGTTGAAAAACGAATTTACAGTGATTTTTTAATGTTTCAATATGTCTGTCTCTTTCAAAAACGATTTTTTGTATGGAGATTATATGGCGTTACTAACAAATGACGTCACAAGTGGGTATGTGCCTCTCTGTCTAAAATCTTTAATTTCAAACCTTTATAACTCGGTCAATTTTAAAGATAGACCAAATGTTATTTTAGTGTTCGATAGCAGAAACTAAGAAGTTTGGGTTTATAAAATTAAAAAAAAGTAGTCCGATCCCCTAATAAATGCGGTGGTGGGGCGCGTCATTTCGGCTTGGATAAGCTCTACCCGACTTTTGGGCGCGCCCACGCAGTCGGGTAAATGAGTGATTTAATCTGTATTCGTGTATTTTTATCAGGTAGTGAATCCTTACTAATACTCGTATTATAAACGCAAAAGTTTGTATTTGTTATGGATGTTTGTCACTCTTTCACGCAAAAACTACTAAACGGATTAGGATGAAATTTGGAATAGAGATAGTTTGGTAGCTTAGATTAACACATAGGATACTTTTTACGGGAAAAAGTCTTATTCCCACGGGAAAATCTTACACAAAGCGAGCGTAGCCAAGCTATTAAATAAAAATCAACAATGTATTTTTTAGTAATATTTACTTTCAATATCATGAAACTAGAGTTGCTGGATTTTTTCTCGATAATAATAATAATAGGAAAAAGGGGTTACACGGAAGGCACATAAAAGACCTTGAACAACCTCACATAGACCCTGAAGCATCAAATGCGTGGCTTAAGCTGGGTTATCTGTTTCCGGAAACTGAAGGATTTATAATTGCAATTCAAGACCAAGTTATTAATACAAAAAATTATAAAACGTTCATACTTAAAGAAAACATACAGAACGATAAATGCCGGAAATGCAACAAACTCCCAGAAACTATTCAACACATAATTGGTGCATGCCCCAATCTAGCTCAGAATGATTACACACATCGTCATAACCAAATAGCGCAGTACATCCATCAAAAATTAGCTTTTAAATATAAACTAATACCGGATAAAAATAAGCCATATTATGATTATGCACCAAAACCAGTACTGGAAAACACCAATTTTAAAATTTATTTTGATCGAGCTATTCTTACAGACAAAACTATCCACTTCAACAGACCAGATATAACATTAGTCAACAAAAACACTAAAACAGCATACCTGATAGACATTACCGTCCCAAATACTCAAAAGTCAATTGCCGAAAAGATTAATAAATATACCGAGTTAAAAGAAGAAGTTCTCAGGACCTGGAACCTAGACAAAGTTTATATCGCACCAGTAGTACTGTCCAGCACTGGTGTCATACCAAAACATCTACATCACATCTTGAAACTTTTAGAACTCCCATCCAAAACATACAGAACGATGCAAAAAGCAGCAATATTAAACATACTACAATACTAAAACATATTAAGCGGCAATGTCGTGAAATAACAGTGACGAACGACAACCGACTTCAACACCGGTGACCCTTGGCTAATGAGCCCGCGTTACCGGTAATTTTACCCCGTCAAAGGGAGAAAAAAAAAAGAAATAAAACAAAATAATAATAATAAATTCCCCTTAAAGGTGAACTGAAGAAGTTTCCCCATAATAATAATAATGAATTCAGCACCAGAATATGAGAGCCTGGTGTCCGTATTAGGGATTACCTGTGTGACGGATCGCCAGGCCCCATACCTTGCGAACCGAGATAGAGGGTAGTTTTAACAAAACTTAGCAAATATATAAAGAAAAATAAAAATAAAAAACAAGCAATAGTAGTTTACAAGTTTAGTAGTTTCAGTGTGTATGTGTATGTGTGGCGGTGAGTGTGTATGTGTGTATGTGCGTGTGTTCTTGTGTATGCATGTGTATTGTGTGCGTACGTGTACATATATTTTGAATCTGTATCTTTGTTTGAGTTCAGTTAGGTAAGCGTTAGAAATAGGTTTTCAGTGTCGTTATGATCAAGACTGTCCAGCCAGTCATTAACACGATACTCTGTAAGTTTTAACTTCAAAAACCTTAATTTCAAATACAATTAGTTCTTGTATTTAAAAAAATATATCTTACCATTACTTGGAAAATGGAAATATAGTTCAGTAGATTCAGAAAAAATGCAGTAACCGCAGTAACCATTAATAAATGACAAACCGTTTGAAAAGGGATACCAATAAAAAGAAACAATGGTTTCATTTTACATTCATCACACGAACCTTTCAATGTGAAAAACATCGATGGCCATTAATGTCAGGTTTAGTGACGGACGAATCCTAACAGAAATCATCGATAAAACTTCAAGCGTTTGGAGCGGTAAAAGTTTTATTTTTGTTTTCACTGACAATTACGTCGTTATTAAATTTGAAAAATTCTATTGTTAATCTTTCTACATCTGCTAATTAGCGTTTGAAAAGAGTTTTTACATTTGGTCTAAAGATGTGCAATTAGTAAGGTCCGAATTTCACTTTAATAGCTCTAAAATATGATTTTTACATACAGCCTGACACTTTATTTTAAATACGAAAATAACGGAGGTTAATTTCGTCTGTCCATTTCATCTTAATAAGAGTGTTTGTTATTGGTTTATAGCAGTCTTTCTCAAAGTGGGCGATAACGCCCCCTTATGGGCGCTGGAGGCCTCCAGGGGGGCGTTAAGTGGCTCAAAAAAAAAAAAAGGGGCGTTGGCGCCGTTTAAGGAGGCGATGACTGATTTGTAATTTCATCTACTTTATATATTAAAATTCATTGAAATTTAAACCTACCTACTACAACAACATCAATTACTTAGGTTATCTGCCCTGTATGATTGTATAAAAACTAAAAATGGCATAGCTTTTTTAGGATAGCCCGTACGCAATCATGTTATACCAGACTGGGTATTGGATGGTATATCACGCAAAGTGGAAGAAGAATTTATAAAACTGACAACGAACGAAGAAATAAAGGTCAAATTCAAAAATTGCTAATTAAATTAATTAAAGTAAAGATTGTCATTGTGGTTTTTAAGGTTTGGGAATGTAAAAAAAATAGGGGGCGCTGAATTATTAAATTATTAAAATTGAAATTATTAATTTTCAAAGAGCGCGGAACGAAATAAGTTTGAGAATCTCTTGTATAAAGTTATTTAAAAAATTTGTTACATCAACATTACATCGATATCGGTATTGTTCAACTCCCAGCACTACGTGGTTTAATATTTCGGTGGATGGTTAGTGAGTACACGTCGCACCCTCTTTGCCCTTAGTGTGATTGTTAAGGCCCATTCATGCAGAGTTGATGTTTTTTAAAGGCGATGAAGGTCAATAACCCCATGGGGGTAAAGGTCAGGATACACTGTCTGCAGCCAGCGGGGAAGCTTGTTCTCATCAATTAGTTTGCACTTGGATCGTTAACCTTTAATTGTTCTACTAGTTAAGTAATCAAAGCACGCTGGTAAGCATAGCAGACCGTTATTGAGAGTTGAAATTGTATTTTTTTACAAAAAGATCCATAATCTTCTCTCGCAAAAATATTGCTGTTCAAATAATTATATTAAAATGCGTTGTTAGCTAAATAAACTCCTTAGTAAAAATAACAATCTGGACTAACACCAACAAAATTATCATATACCTATAGGTAACTTAAATTACAGCGGCGGCGGTCTAGTGGTTAGGGCCACTGCACGGGAGCGTCCGGGAGACGTGGGTTCGATCCCCACCACGTACCAATGTGTTTTCGAATTTCGAATTCATAATGTACGTTTATTAGACGCTCTTACAGTGAAGGAAAATATCGTGATGAACCCTGCACACTCCTGCGAAGAAATTCAAAGGTTGTGTGTGAAGTCGACCAACCCGCACTGGGCCAGCGTGGTCGACTAAGGCCTAATCACTCTAAATCAGGGTAGGCTCCAGCCTCTTGGTGGGGACGTATATGAGCTGTTGATGTGAAAAAACTTTAATTTTCACAAATATTTTTAATTACATATTCATCAAGGATGGATGTAGCAGCTGGCCTGTATAAAAATTATACCCAAATTTTTTATGTGGCTATTTCTAAAGCGAGTATAATAATTTTTCTCATTTTTTACTTTCCTTATCGTCTCCTACTGTAGGCGTAAGAAAGTGATCCATTATATGAATTCAAGTGGCGCGGGACATTTCTGGACAATCTCGAAGGCGGGCGCGGCATAAAATATGGAAATGCGAATTGTATAAAATATGTAAATATCCAAAAACTGTGAGAGATTGTGTTTAAATGCTGAGCCTACTTCCAGAGGTCTAGGAGTTTTTTCGCAGACACGCCTCTTTAAAAATTCTATGAACTAAAATATTACATAATGTGCATAGTGTGTAATCAAACTTAGTCATCGAGAACCCATACCCTACCCTGAATTAGGGCGATTAAACCCAGTGCGGGTTAGTCGACTTCACACACAACTTTTCAATTTCTTCGCAGGTATGTGCAGGTTTCCTCACGATGCTTTCTTTCGCCCGTAAGAACGTCGAATAATATAACTTATATATAGTACTTGTAATTAAAAAAAAAATATTTTATCAAATTCAGACCCTCTGTTGGGCAGACAGTACCTACGTAATTACGTAAGTAGGTAATTACGTATAAATCGAGAACGTCAGATTTCCCTTTTTTTTCCACTGTAAAAATTATCGAGTTTAAAATTTAATACTTTCATTTTTATTTCCTACATCTTTTATTTAAGTCTCAATGTTCTTCTTTTTATTATTTTCCTTTTATTTTACAAAGAAAAACACTTCCTGTAAAAAAGGCGTCGAATAACAAAAGCGGATAAGTTTATAATTATGTACTACTTACTATGAATAAAGAGCTGTGTGCGAGGTTATATGATGAAGTAATATTTAATCAAAAATTAAACAAAATCAATTTCATTTCAGTACAACAGAATTAACTGCAAATATTTTTGTAAATAGATACCTATTAGTTTTTCAGATATGGAATATACAGATATCTCGTCTATTTTACACGTGCCAAAAAATAGGTATGAGAAACAAATGAATGCCTTTCCTATTTTCCAGTTGTCAGTTCCAGATGTTTCTTTTTCACATTACGTGAAGACTAATAGGCCAGTCAAAATCGACATCAAACATCGCAAACGCGCATGTACGAGGGCTGATTGATAAGTTTCCGAAACGACAAAGAAAAACTTTAAAAATCTATTTAAAATAAATTTATTTCTCAACGTAGTTTCCTTCTACCTCGATGCATTTAGTCCAGCGCTTCTCCAATGCCGTTACACCAGTTTGATAAAATGTTTTCTCCAACCCCTCAAAATACTCGTCCACGGCAACAATGACTTCTTCATTTGATGAAAATCTCTGGCCACCTAACCATTTCTTCAGGTTTGGGAATAAGTGGAAGTCACACGGGGCCAGATCCGGGGAATAGGGTGGATGCGGTAGCAATTCGAACCGCAATTCATGGAGTTTGGCGACTGCAACCATTGACGTGTGTGCAGGTGCGTTGTCATGGTGGAACAAAACTTTTTTCTTGGCCAAATGTGGTCGTTTTTTCTGGATTTCTTCACTTAATTTTTGCAGCAAGCTTGCGTAGTACTCTCCATTTATTGTTTTTCCTTTTTGCAGATAATCCACTAAAATAATCCCTCGAGCATCCCAAAAAACAGTCGCCATAACTTTGCCGGCCGACAAAACCGTTTTTGCTTTCTTCGGCGCAGGTCTTCCGCTCTCAGTCCACTGCTTAGATTGTTCTTTTGTCTCGGGAGTATAATGATGTATCCAGGTTTCATCGACTGTTACATAACGCCGCGAAAACTCGTTAGGATCTCGGTTAAACAGCGCCAAACACTCCGATGAATCGTCCACTCGACGTTGCTTTTGGTCAACAGTGAGCAAACGCGGCACCCATCGCGCGCAAAGCTTTTTCATTCCCAAATGTTGGTGCAAAATATTAAAAACGCGTTCAGATGAAATGCTCACCATCTCTGCTATCTCTCGCAACTTCAAGCGCCGATCATTCAATACAATTTTGTGTTTTTTTTTATCATGTCCGGATTTTTGACTTCATTTGGACGGCCAGACCTGTGGGCGTCTTCGCAGCTCTGTTTCCACGTTTAAAATCAGTTACCCAGGTGTGAATTGTACTCAATGCAGGAGCAGAATTACCTAAAACACTGTCTAGCTTGGTTTTAATCTGGGTTGCTGTTTTCTGTTTTAAAACGTAAAACTTTATCACCGCACGAATTTCGTTTCTTTCCATTGTTAAGAAAATTTACGACAGAGAAAGTTCTACGTCCTATCAAACAAATTCCACCAGTTCGATTAAATTCAAATTTGGCGTTCTATTTTCAAAAAGATGTCAAAATATGATGTAATATTTTTTTTTTGCGTATCATTTTTTTAAGTTCGTCGTTTCGGCCAGTTATCAATCAGCCCAGGTATCTACGATTTTTTTATATGTTGTTAGGTTTCTTGAGAGTAGTTTACACCCAAGTTTGCAACCCTGAAAACCCTGTGCTACCCCAGTTTCAGTTTTTTTTTTAAACTACCCTAAGGAAGCGTTTTTCAAGTATGTTTGCCGTATAATTTAATAAAGCTAACTGGTATTTCTACAATTTGAGTTTAGCCCCAGCACTCTAGGTCCATTATAGTTGCAGAAATGCAGCTTGTAAAAGGTAGACTTTAAAAAAAGAGTGTATATTTTGTGTTTGGGTCCTATTCAAAAATACGTACTGGCTAAACTAATGGTCCTGGAACTGCTTCAATTGGACGTAGTTACACGAAAAGGATCCAATCCACACAAAGTTACTTTTCAGATATTGAAGTTTGAAGTTCAAAATATTTCTTCATAGGTATTTGTTTCAAGATAATTTTACGTGTTATGTTTTGTGAGAAACATTAAAACATTTTTATTGTTAATAGTATATTTATGGGACGATTGGTATTATTTGCGGTCAGTTTTGTGTACGTAAGTCATTTTTGACAATGTTGTGGATTGGATCCTTTTCGTGTAACTACGTCCAATTGTTCATCTGATTGTTATGTGACGCAGACTCTTTGGAATATGGTTAGGGGATCAACATCAACTCTCTTGATGAACACTTTCACAGAGGTGGTGACTGATGCCAAGGTCTTCACTTTGTCCTGGGTCAGCATTTTTCGCGGTTTTTCGAGGTTTTTGGGTAGCACAGGGTTTTCAGGGTTGCAAACTTGGGTGTTAACTACTCTCAAGGGACCTAACAACATATAAAAAAATCGTAGTTACATGCGCGTTTGCGATGTTTGTCCTTTTTTCTGTTGATATTGACTGGCCTATAACCTTAACCTTTATAGTGACGAAATATTTTCAGACCCTTCGAATACCAGATAAACTCCTAAAAACACTACAGGTTGCAGGTAGGTGCATTGGATGCTTAAAATTTACTGTTAGTAAAATAAGACTGCCTAACTGATCCCTTCTTCTGTTTCATCTGGCATCACGGAATGATCAAGGACAAGGTAACTTCTTAAATTTCATCCGGCAACTAAACAGTAGTATTGGCCGCTACATTCATGGCCACAACATTATTATCACTATTAGTATCTAAAAATTAATTAATTATTAGGTACTATTATTAGGTATTAGTCTGTCATGTTAGAGCTAATTTACACTTTGTTTTTTTTTTTCTTCAATGACGTTTTGACAACAGTGCTTTTATCAACGAATTAAACTATTGTAGTTCGTCGGCTTTTATGCAATAATGAAGTCGTCATTTTAAATTCATATGTTCCGCCTACCTAGACAATTTTATTAACGATTCAGACTTATTACAACATATTATTTTCCTAACACGTTGTATAAGTTAACAATCCAGACTCGCTATTTACTACTTTCCAAGTTCAGTTGACGGATTAAGTTAACTCGCTACTGTAATTGTGTAAGTATAAATGCCATCAAAAACATAACTTGTAAAAAAACCAAGTCTCGCACGCAACTTAGTCTACCGTAAAAAGTTGTGAGATCCATGTAATACCAAGTCGGTTAATTTATTCAGTCCCTACTTAAGAGTCCTTCTGTCTTAAGTTATTACATAATTAGCTCACCTAACAACATCTTATAGTGACCAGATCAATATTAAAAATCTCTTATGTTTTAAATAAATACATAGATTGACCTGGCAATCGCATGAAAACACAATGTATCTCACACCTCTGCACCTCTTATTCAATTATATTCCATTATACAGGTACACTGATTCATTTACTGCAAATGTAACTTTGTAATCCTATATAATGCCCCAAGATTTATATGGGAAAGTTATCTAGCAAATGATGTATCTAGAAAACTGGGCCGAAATTGCAAAATGTTTTAGTTTTTCCTTGGTTTATACACTAAACACTAATTCCATTCTAAATTTGAAGCTTCTATGTCTGCTAGAAGTGCCTTAGAGTTTTGATGATCGGTCAGTCAGTCAGTGAGTGACAAAATTAAGAAACTTTGACTAGTTATAATTCATATACTACTGGTTCAAATTGATTGAAATTTGAAATATACCGTATTTATACAATGCCTGCTTGGTTACTGAAAACTCAGGCTTCTAGTTTTATCCACAACGAAGTTATAGGGGGGTCGAAAATGGCCTGAACTGCTTCGAGAAAAGTATGGTACGGCCGTGCCGCTTTTTTGCTCGACTTGGCGGGGGCACTGCCGTGCCCCCAGATAGCCCTATAAGGTGGGCAGCATTAGATAGGCGTCAATATGTTGCGGCCACATCTGACGTGATTCACGAGATTGAATTCTGCTACGGCGTAGCGGCACTACACGTGTAGCAAAATGCTACGAACGAAAACTACCAACTACCATTTGATTGTGTACGAGAAAGAAATAAAAATATGCCGACCGAGGCGCTATTAATCAAGCCTTCTCTAAATAAAAGTGACAGATGGTGCAGATTCGTCAAGTTTACAAACAAGAGTATGTTTTTACAGGTTCTGTAGATTTTCAACGTTATTATCGTTTGATCTTGGAGCGGTTATTTAGTTATGTTAATTGGTTATGTTAATCGGTTAATTGGTTATATTTCGTATACACCATATTCTACCTATAGATTTGACAGTATACGAGATAAGGTCATATTGTAAAAATTTATGGAAGTAAAATTTTACAACAAACGTTATTGTTAAAAACATTGTATACGGAATTTCACTGTCCATAAACAGGTGAGGATAAAATTTGAGTACCGAACATATTAGTCCGAACAATGAGCAACAAAGTATACTGGAGCGCTGTGTTCGTGTTTATTATTTGCAATATTGTCCTGCGATATTTCAGGCCAAAAGGCGCGCTTCTTGTACCTAGAACAATGTAGATAACAACAATATTATGTTCAAGAAGACATTTTTAAAGAATACTCCTAATTTTAATTTAGTTCGGGTGGCGAATATTTTTTTTGTGATCGATATCTTTTTAGAAATCTTTATTGATTAATCTTTATTGTGTTTTGTTTTTTTCTTTATTGTGATTCAGATCTTGACACAAATACGACACAAATACAAAAAAATATTACTCATACATTTGGATTAGAGTTTGGAATGTATCCATGCGGATAGATCCATGAGGCTGGGAGAAGATGACCAGAATAGGGCTGGTTTGTGTGAAGGATGATATGTTCAGGATGCGAGTGTTGAAATGACGGCTGGTAGGGATGTATGTAAGAAAAAGACACTACTCCGACCTCAAATAATGGGGCAATAAGGGCAAGCAAATTATGATGACGTTTAGATTGGAGCTTTCGTAGACCTTGTGCCAGGAACTCTGTGAATAAGTGTTACTTTGTGTGTGTAGTGCGTAACTTTTTCAAGCATCCTCTAGATCTTTAGGCAAGTCCAGCTTGAACACCATAAGTTAATAAGTTATTTTTTATTATTTTATTATTCCTGGACACGTTTCTGACAGAGTGGCCGATGGAAGCTAAAGATCGTGAACGGTGGAAAAATAGAGGGGAGGCCTTTGCCCAGCAGTGGGACACATTACAGGCCACATAATTTTTTTTTTATTTTTTTTTATTTTGAATGGGTTTTACTTTAACAATTTCTGAATAAAAGTTAAATTAATTTCCCAAGATCAATCTTTATAGCGTCTTTCACGATTGGATCTTATTGAAACTCCTGAGATTGACATTTTCAATTTATGTACACTTTACAAGCGCTTAGTTACATTAGACATTTGGGAGATTGCTCTATCAAAAACTGTTTGTCGCAGTAAAGAGTTCGACGTTATGAAATTGGAATAAGCAAATAAAATTTTGCTTATTTTTAGTAAACGAATGATTGCATTCTAGTCACTTTACTTTGTCGATGACATTTTTTTAATTTAAGGGTATTTCATCCCGTTTTCGATACAAAATTATGTCATACTATCTAGGAAAACAACAATAATTTAATGCGAAAAATTAAGTTTTTGGATAGTATTGCACATTGAAAAATAAATGTTTACAAGTCAAGCAAAAAACTGGCCAACTGCAAATTGAATTCTAAGACCGCAGTTTGTTTATAACAAGTGATGCTGATTTTTAGTTTAGTTAAATTGGAAAATAGCCACATTTTCTTATAACTTTCTGTAAGTATAGGGTTCATCAACAGCTCATATACGTCCCCACCGAGGGGCTCGAGCCTACCCTGAATCAGGGCGATAAGGCCTTAGTCAACCACGCTGGCCCAGTGCGGGTTGGTCTATTTCACACACAACCTTTGAATATCTTAGCAGGAGTGTGCAGGTTTCATCACGATATTTTCCTTCATCGTAAGAGCGTCTAATAAACCTACATATGAATTCGAAATTTGAAAACACATTGGTACGTGGTGAGGATCAAACCCGCGTCTCCCGGACGGGAGGCAGCGGCCCTAGCCCCTAGACCACCGACGCTCGTAGTATAGGGTTATACAAAAACAAAATAATTACACACGATTTTTATTTTACGACAAATTAGCGATTTTTCGGATTTATTTCTTACTCGTGCCAATTTCATACCAAATGTAGTCTAGATCAACGGTTTTCTGTTAACCCGCTGAATCCAACCTTGTAAGTAACTGTGCGACTTTCAACATATGCATAACAATACAAGTATAATAAGAGCAGTGTAAATCTACACAATTAGCTATTACTAGTTTTTAAGGTCTATTTTCTTATAGCAATATTAGCGACAGTTAATGTAGGTAATTTAAAATACTTTTATATTTTTCGATAAGTATTTGTTTTTATACCAGTGAAGGTAGTGTGGTTTTTTGGCCTCTCGCTAAGTGTCAATTCAGCTCTTGTCGACTGCGCATGTAATGAAAGCGCAAATCGTAATTTCTTCGTTAAATATTACAAACCATTGCCAGAAGCATTGTTATCGCTATTGATGATGTGCCGCCGCGGATCCGCATAAGGCTGAGCTGCAGACCCTGGACGCTATCGGTGAGTTGACTTTTGACTTCCTATTTTTCACTGGTATCGTGTTAATTGTAGATTATCATCATAGCTTTCGTTTCGCGTCACAATTCCTTGATTAGCGAGGGATTGTTCATTATTTGGTCCATTCGGAGCCGGATCCTTCCGCTGGTGGGAACAGCTACCCTGCCCCATCATCTGAAGCGATTGTCATCGTATCAAACTGTCGCTAATTTATAAATATTTCGTCATTTTCGTATCAATAACACCAAAATACTACAGTATTATCGCATATTTTCGGTTTGTAACGCTTTATTTGCATTTCGTTGACACAAAGTCTATCTCGTATCGTGGCGATTATTGTTATATTTTTTCATATCATGTCGTAGCCAACACACACGTTCAGATTTTAAGCTTCGTATTTTGTATCGATTATATTATATTTCGTGATATATCCTGAAAATTAATTGTATTTTATCATTTAGTATGCATGCGGTCGGATGATGCAATCTATTATACGACCAAGTTGAATTAGCTAGTTTTCTCATTATCGTATGGTGTAACTTCGTATTACAGCATTTAGTCGGGTTATATCGACCGCGCGCTTGTTTTGACCATAGATCATCTTGTAACCGACTTCGCGAAATATAAAGGAGAATCGTGGAATTTTCATATACCTACTTTGTATTGTACAGGATATTATATCGATTTCGTGTATTTGCTTGCTTAACTTATTTTCACAAGAAATTTCAGATTGTAGTTCGGTTGAGTAGTGCTCACCTATATTATAATTAAATATTTTTTTTTTTTGATTCATATTTTAAATATAAGCATTGTATGTATGTTTGTATGTCTACATACATACAATGTTATACAAATACCTTCCACTGTTCACTATTTCATTCGAGTAGCGTTCACTTAACCTAATTAATAAAATTGATACCTTGGTTATTCCTTCTATAAAATAAACAATAAATATAATTGTATTTTTTTTTTTTTTTTAAGAAATTTTGTTTTGTTTTGTGGTAGGCAACTTTCTTAACTTTAAATAGAAAGCGGGATTTACTTACTGATTGCAGCACATAGACAAAGTACATATTATAAGGTTGTGCCATTGAGGCCCCACCAAGGGGCTTACTTGTTCGTATCTTATTTGTTGTTACCATCGTTTTGATATTTAAGTGCCTACTTATATTTGTTATTTTCGAGTTGAATATTTACCCTATCTCGTGATAGGTGTTTTGTAGTAACGATGACGACGCGCGGCGCATCGGCGTCTGCTCGTCGCAGTATTGAAATCAAACGTGATATTGCTATAAAACGTGTTGATGAGTGTTTGTTAGCCGCGAAGCAAGCTTTGGAAACTTCGGATAGATTACCCATTTTTGTCTCGCGTTATAGTAGACTAGAAAGCTATTGTGCTAGCTTCGAAGCACATCATTTTAAACTTTGTTCAGAAATTACTGACCCTAAGGAACTTGATGAACAAGATATAATTCGTCAGGATTTTGATGAAAAATATTTTAAAATTTTGGAATTACATTCTCTGCTTACGGATGATACTTTATCCAATAAGGGTGAAAACACACGGACCGATCTTTCAGTAAAATTACCTAAACTTAATTTGTTACACTTTAATGGTGAAATCACTACATGGGGGTCCTTTTATGATATGTACAACACAATGGTACATCAAAACCGAAAATTGTCGAACATTGAAAGATTTTCCATCCTAATTTCTTTACTCGAGGGTGAACCATTGCAACTAAGGGTTTTCCACTGACGGAAAACAATTATTTAGATGCATATGCTGCTTTAATTGATTGTTATCAATGTAAACGCAAAATTGCATTTCGTCATTGGGACGAAATACAAAACGCGAAAATTATTTCCAACTCACCACGTGAATTACGACGGTTAGTCGATATTTTTAAAGAAAATATTGCGGTTTTAAAAAACTTGCGTCTTCCCGTTAAGGAATGGGATTTTCCATTATTCTATTTACTGATTAATAAACTTGATCAAGACACTCGTCGCCTTTTTGAGTTGCAAAACGAGTCAAAGGAGATACCTTCGTTCAATTCGCTGCTGGAATATTTGGAAAAGGCTGGTCAAGCTTTGGAACTTGCCGAGGTGCCTCAAGTCGCTAAGCAATCATCGGCAACGCCGTCGCCTGCTTCCCGCGCGCCCTCTCGCCGCGCCCCGCAGTCCACGACCTCTGCGCCTCGACGCGCGCAATTTGAATCAGCACACGCCGCGCGCTCTTACTTAGCTAATGATAACTTGCAAGTAAACGAGGTCTCGTGTATTCTTTGCAAAACAAAACATGGACTGTCACAATGTCCCATGTATCGTGATCGCACTCCTCGCGATAGATTCACCATCGTGAAAGATAATAATTTATGCGTTAACTGTCTACGTGCGGGTCATTTGGTTAAATCGTGTCCGTCCAAATCACGCTGTTTTAAGTGCAACGTGCCTCATCACACTACTATTCATTTCGACAATAATTCGAGCCCTAATATAGGCTCTGGTTCAAGTGGCAATGTGGTCACTCCCCACAATAAATCGCTTGTCGCTTCAATCTCTTTGACACGACCTCTCGCTTCGACATCGACCCAACTTTTCGCTTCAACATCGACGGAACCTCTCGATTCGACATCGATCCAACATCTCGCTTCGACATTGCCTCAACCTCTCGTTTCGTCATCGTCTCAACCTCTAGTTTCGTCATCGCCTCAACCTCTCGTTTCGTCATCGCCTCAACCTCTTGTTTCGCCATCGACAGAACCTATCGTTGCATCATCGATTCTCTCAAACACGGATGCTCCAGCTGTAACTCTCGTTGCTGGTGCTGCGCCCACACCACACACTTTGCTTCTCGCTACGGCCTTCGTGGAAGTTCTGGATGAATTCGGAAATTCTCGCAATATTCGAATCGTTATTGACACTGGTAGTCAATTAAATTTCGTTACAAATAAATGTGCTCATCGTCTCGGCCTTCGTTTACAAAAAATATCTACTTCGATTGAAGGAATCGGACAAACATCATCTGTTGCAACAAATTGTACTGTGCTGCATATGCACGGTGCCGACCTCGATCTTAAAGTTGAAGCTCTTACTATACCTAAAGTTTGCAGTGAGTTGCCCAGCGGTAAAGTTGACTCATCCCAATGGCCAACTTTGCACCAAATAAAGTTAGCGGATCCTCGCTTCGATACTCCTGGCCCTATCGATGCGTTAATTGGCGTTGATGCATTTTGTAAAATCTTCATTGGGGATCGCATCGATTGTGGACCTGATGGGCCTACCGCTTTTAGTACAAAACTTGGTTGGATAGTTATGGGCAAAGTATTAAGTTCACCTTCATTTTCAAACGTTTCGTTGCTCTGTTCACTGGACTCTTTGGATATCCAAATAAGAAAATTTTGGGAAGTAGATGATCTGCCCAAGTCATCTATTTTGAGTGATGAAGAAGCTTTGTGCGAAAGCATCTTTACCACAACGTGCACCCGAGATGAGGACGGTAGATATGTTGTACGTTTACCGTTCAAAACTTCAAACCCTACTTTCGGAGACTCGTACTCTCAAGCACATCGTCGCTTATTGTCCATCGAAAAGCGACTCGCCCGTGATCATCAGCTTCGCACCAACTATAATGCTTTCATGCAAGATTATATTGATGCTAAGCATATGGAATTGATTGAGAACCCTCGCATCGATAACAGTTACTACATTCCGCATCACTGTGTGATTAAGCTTAGTAGTACCACCACGCCTTTACGAACTGTTTTCGATGCAACGGCTAAGCCGCCTGGTGGTCCTTCGCTTAACGAACAACTTCTCGTCGGACCTAAATTGCAATCTGATATCGGATCTATTCTTCTTCGTTTTCGTTTGCACGCTGTTGTTTTCACAGCTGATATCCGACAAATGTATCGACAAATTCTCATCTCACCTTTGGATCGTGACTTTCAAAGAATTCTATTTCGTTTTTCTCCCGATGACTCCATTCAACACTATCGTTTGAACACCGTTACATACGGTATGGCATCATCAAGTTACCTAGCACTTCGTACAATTCGTCAAGTGGCCGAAGATGAGGGCAAAGACCGACCTATTGCTGCTTCTGCTCTCAGTAAAGACGTGTACGTTGATGACGTTGTTACCGGTTCGCACACGCTCGCATCGACTCGCAAACTGAAGGCTCAGGTCACTGAAATACTCAAAGCTGGTTGTTTCGAACTCAGAAAATGGGCTTCTAATTGTCCAGAGCTTTTGACAGACATTCCCTCTGAACATCGTCAGGATCAAGCTATGTCGTTCGACTCGGACATTTCTTCACCTGTAAAGGTTCTCGGTCTCGAATGGAAACCTGCTCAAGACACATTCTCGTTCACAGCAAATCCTCGTCATGACCTATGCACGAAACGCAACGTTTTATCAGAGCTTGCTCGTATTTTCGATCCACTTGGGTTCTTGACGCCTCTCACTTTCGCTTTTAAACGTATCGTTCAGCAACTTTGGCTTTTAAGTTTGGGTTGGGACGAAGTTGCTCCTCCTATGGTATCAGATGCTTGGTTTCGTTACCGTTTAGATCTATCGTCATTGTCTACTCTCGAAATTCCTCGTTTTGTACCAGCACTAGATTCTCGAAGAGTAGATGTTCACGGTTTCTGTGATGCTTCCGAGTCTGGTTATGCTGCATGTGTTTATATTCGCATCGAACATATAGATGGTCGTATCACCACAAACTTAATCAAGGCGCGCTCTAAAGTATCTTCGCTAAAGAAAACCTCAATCCCTCGTTTGGAACTCTGCGCCGCAGTTCTGCTAACAGACCTCGTTGATTACATAAAGAAAACTTTCGCTGATGTTGTTCATTTCGATAATGTATTTTGTTGGTCCGACTCTACTGTTACTCTCGCATGGTTGAAATCACCATCGTCACGTTGGAAAACTTACGTGAGTAATCGCGTTGGTCACATTCAAGAAAAAATCCCTTCTAGCCACTGGAACCATGTTCGCTCGGAACATAATCCAGCGGATTGCGCCTCTCGTGGCCTTCCTGTCCGAGAGTTGGTTAATCATCCACTGTGGTGGAGTGGCCCATCATGGTTGCGCCTTAAGCAAACTGAATGGCCATCTTCCTCGGCTGAGAGTTTCGCAAGTCAAGCCATTTTCATGCGTAGGTGTGGATTTCGCTGGTCCCTTCGCTACTCACATACACAGATATCGTGGATCTCGCACATTTAAAACGTATGTGTGTATCTTCGTGTGCTTCGCTACAAAGGCGGTGCACATCGAATTAGTCACCGGACTGACTACCGAAGCATTCATTGGAGCTCTTAGGAGATTTATCGCGCGTCGTGGGCGATGTCAAAAAATTCATTGCGATCGAGGTACTAACTTTGTTGGTGCACATAACATACTATCGCCTCTTATGGTCATGCGTGATGCTGCCGCATCGCAGGCTATAGAGTTTTCGTTCAACCCTCCTGCTGCATCACACTTCGGTGGTCTGTGGGAAATAAACGTAAAATCTTTTAAGACACATCTTTTTCGTACTGTCGGAAATCAAATCCTTACATATGAGGAATTTTTAACATTGATCGCACAAATTGAAGCGTTGCTAAATTCGCGTCCACTTTGTGAAATGGGATCAGATCCAAACGACATGTCCGTGTTAACGCCCGGTCACTTTTTAACACTTGAACCTTTGACAGCGCTTCCCGATCCTGAAGTGGTGGATAGAAATTCTTTGACGTGCTTAAATCGTTGGCTTTTAGTTCAAAAACTGCATCGTGATTTCTGGAAGCGTTGGCATGTGGAGTACTTACACACTTTAAATCAGAGAGCCAAATGGCATACTGACGCCGCTGAGCCGTAAATCGGATCATTAGTTCTGATAAAGGATGAACAAATTAAACCAATGTATTGGTCGTTAGGTCGCATCATGCGATTGCATCCAGGTAGAGACGGAATAGCTCGCGTGGCAACGATTCAAACTCGATCTGGCCAACTTCAAAGACCCTTGGTCAAGTTGTGCCCTTTACCATTAGATTAAGTTCGTAAAATACTTCGTATTTTGGTGGGCGGTAATGTAAAGTCCCCGTCTAAACAATTAGCTATTACTAGTTTTTAAGGTCTATTTTCTTATAGCAATATTAGCGACAGTTAATGTAGGTAATTTAAAATACTTTTATATTTTTCGATAAGTATTTGTTTTTATACCAGTGAAGGTAGTGTGGTTTTTTGGCCTCTCGCTAAGTGTCAATTCAGCTCTTGTCGACTGCGCATGTAATGAAAGCGCAAATCGTAATTTCTTCGTTAAATATTACAAACCATTGCCAGAAGCATTGTTATCGCTATTGATGATGTGCCGCCGCGGATCCGCATAAGGCTGAGCTGCAGACCCTGGACGCTATCGGTGAGTTGACTTTTGACTTCCTATTTTTCACTGGTATCGTGTTAATTGTAGATTATCATCATAGCTTTCGTTTCGCGTCACAATTCCTTGATTAGCGAGGGATTGTTCAAGTAGAATACATTTGTCACCAACCCCTACTCTTCCCGTGGGTGTCGTAAGAGGCGACTTAGGGACTACACGTTGAACAGGGAACGGGCAGCAGCGCTCTCTGATACAGTAACCTTTTAATCTGCGATCTCCAACCCGCCTGCCAAGCGTGGAGATTATGGAAAAACCCTCCACTTAAGTGGAGGAGGCTCATAGTCCAGCAGTGGACTGTAACGGGCTGTTGATGTTGATGTTGATGATGTAAATAAATAAATGAATATGAAATAAGAAAAAGCAAAAGATGCGACGACTGTGGAGTTTCTTCGGTGAGCTCTGCACCACAGATTCCGCCATTATGCTACTGAATTCACACAAAAAATGTAACGACCGATCTAAGTGATGTAATAATATCCTATGGAAATAAATATATATTTTTTTCGTATTTATGGCAGCGCTGCTACTAAAATTGCGCACTCTGCGGGCATTGCGGTCGAACCCTAAATTTTCTTTTGTTTTTCTTTCTGTTTAAAAAAGTTTCTTTTTCAATTTCAGTTTGACCTCTTTCCCGCACATTCGAAAACAAGATCAAAACAAATTGGAAAGGTGTTCCAATATTCTCGACTACATACATGCATCCAACGGGGTGAAAAATCCTATAAATCCTAGACATACATTTGGCTCTTGTATCTCTAGTTGTATACTGGCTTACAGCCAAAACTTCTAAAAGGAGAACATGTTTTTCATTTCAGACGAAGTTTTTAATAAAAGTTGAAGTGTCGCTTGGAAATAATAAAATAAACAGCCTTTGTTCGTCCTAGTTTATGGATCTAAAACAAATAAAACTTTTTGCTTTGAACATTTCTGTATTATACAAATTTGATTCTATTCAATTTCGAACAAATTAATATCCATCCGCTCACGCTCGCATAGATTATTAAGCAAATTTTTTTTTTATTTTCCAGTTGATTTTTATTTTCACGAAAAGAAATATCGCTTTCTTGTCCAAACTATGGGCTGAAAGAAGGCTCTATGAAAAAGGAGACGAACGAATGATATTTTGAATAAAGTTGTCAAATTAAGATTTTTTAAAGCCTAATTACTGTCTTTCCGCTCTAAAATTATACTATCTCAGAATCTGAGTGTAACTTCCCGATGTCGCTTTCAATCAATCAGCCTATTGCAGTCCACTGCTGGACGTAGGCCTCCCCTTGGGCACGCCAAAGTGCACGATCACCCGCTTTCCTCATCCAGCCACAACCAGTTTCTTCAAGTTATCAGTTCTTCAGGTCATCAGTCCACCTGGCAGGGGGGAGTCCCACACTAGGTTTCCCGAGTGGTCTCCATTCGAGAACCCGTCGGTTCTACGACAAATGTGTCCATCCAGCCCACTGCCACTTAAACTTGCTACTCTTCTGGACAATATGTAGATATTACTACTTTGGTCCTCTGCTGACGATGACGCTTTCATCAACAGCTCGTCCCCACTGAGGGGCTCGAGCCTACCCTGAATTAAGGTGGTTAAGTGGTTAAGCCTTAGTCGACCACGCTAGCCCAGTGCAAGTTGTTGTTGTGAAACAGTATTTAGAAATGCCAGTGTAGGTGTAGCCCAGCAAATATCGTGGAACCGAAGCTATTGAAGGGGTGCTGGCACGTTCGGGAGGTCGGCCAACATTTACTCAGTAAACTAATGTCTTAGTTAACTAAGCAGCTTTTCAATTACTTTCCCACGGAATAATTACGAATAATTAAATATTTATTAAATATTATTATAAAGTTATACATAATAATAAAATATATTCATGAGTGGTCTAGTGGCTAGGGCCGCCGCGTCCCGTCTGGAAAACACGGGTTCGACGATCCCCACCACGTACCAATGTGTTTTTTCGAATTTATATGTATGTTAACTCGACGCTCTACGGTGAAGGAAAACATCGTGACGAAACTCTATGATCGAAGGATGAAACCTGCACACTCCTACGGACAAATTCAAAGGTTGTGTGTGAAGTGGACCAACCCGCACTGGGCCAGCGGTGGTCAACTATGGTTGCCCTAATTCAGAGTAGGCTGGAGCCCCTCGGTGGGGACGTATATGAGCTGTTGATGAACCCTATACTTACAGAAAGTTGTAAGAAAATGTGGCTATTTTCCTATTTAAACTAAAAATCAGCATCACTTGTTACGGGACGTATATGAGCTGTTGATGAATTCATGAATGAGGGTAGATAACATATATTCTTATTTACTATACATATATTCCAAAACTTTGAAATTTGAAATTCGGACCTTTCTTTTTATTATTTTCATAGAAAGTTGTACACGATAAATGGCAAAGGAATAAACATAATACAGCCTACAATTTATTTAATTTCAATAAAAAATAAAATACATCCCTGGAATATACTTTCCTACAAGATGAATACAAAATACATGTATTTACCAAGAAATAACAATATAAGGATAAAAAAAATTTTTTTTTTTGTCAAAAATTTTGCCTGGCTGGAAACGAACGCGCCCTATAGAAAAAGCCGGGAGAAAACAATAAATAGGTGTCAAATAAATATTTAATGAAAATTTTCTACAAAAACGTTCAGTTATTTGAAATCATATACCTACACATCAGCGCTTAGCTACCTATATATTCATGCCTAATAATAATTTTAATTGTAGATCTACAGCCACTATCAAACACATCTCATGTCGAGACGTTTGACTCGTATTATTTTTATTATTTCTACAATGAGGCAATAAAATTAATACAGCGCCACCTGCTGGCAAGTGTAGCCAGTAAATTGTCTGAGTAGGTGCCAGGAGGAGTATTACGACACTAGTGCCCACTTCAGTTTAAGTATTTATATGTTTTTAGAGTAAATAACACTCTCTGTGTATCCCTTTGGTTATTTAAAGAAGATATTTTAAATATACACAACGTATCAGTTAAATAACACATAATCTAGTTATTTGGTTATCTTCATGGACAGAAAGAAATGAAAAGTTTTTGCATTATTCCGCGCTACTATAGTAGTCTCTTATACTCAAAGGTTGCCTGGAAGAAATTGCTATGAAGCAATAAGACCTTCTAACTGTACACGCCTTTCTGTTCTTACTTCCACTCTGTTATTATTTCTGTGTGTGCAATAAAGTATATACTTTTTTATGATTAATGTTCGCAGTTGATTTTAACAGCTTGATGTTGCGCTTAAATGCAAATAAATGCGTGTTTTACATTGTTCATTAAAACTTTGCACAGCGGGTAAATGTCACGTGTATTAGAATTACCTTTTTTGCTCTTTAGGTAGGTAAGCACACAAATCCTAGAAAAATAATGGTAAACCCGCAGGCTGGGTTAACCTCAATATTATTTGTGCACAAAAATATTAATCTTCAAAATATTACCCAATATTACCCAATGGGATAATAACGTCACGTTTTCAAAAACATTTTCATGAGAGATCTGTGGGTTTACTATATTCCTAGAGCTTGGGTCTCATCGAGTTTTTTTTTTGTTATATTTATGCATATGTTCGTAAAGAACACACGAACAAAGTGTCTTCCCCTTAATAGAGACAATAAGAAAAGTGTTGATGGACACATTCTTAGCTAACATCTACTTAGCAATTTAAGTTAAAATTTAATTACTCATTAGTCTTTAGGCTAGATTGTAATATTTATTTTGGATGTCTTAAAGGCAAACCAAATATAATAAATAAAAAATAAAAAATTATGCAGATTGAAAAAATATTATGTTACTCAATGTTCTTACCTCCAGAGCCTACTTATTAGCGTCGTTGTTTCAAGTGAAAGTAAAAATGATTGAGTATGTGGAGCTTATGTGTGTCGCTCGTACATAAGGAAAGATAACCTTTCTTTAAAAGTAACGACGTTTGATTGAAATCAATCTTCCGTTAAAATAATAATTCTACTTTCACTTAATTATTGATGAACTTAATGTTGCCTACCATTAACAAAATCATGACTAGCTCTGTCAAAACTTTTGGTATTATTAATACTTGTTTTTACTCGGTAATAGTTTGGTAATCGCTTTTGTCAGCCAAAGTATTTTCATTGATACCTTTGCTCGTATAATGTTAAAATATTCATTCTCACCTGGTCCGAGGTTGCAGCAAACCTCATTCCCGTTTAATTTAATTCCGTGCTAATCTCTCCTTACCTGGCGTTAAGTTTTCCATTTTCGTGAACTCTGCAAATCCGCTCAACATGTGAACCCTCAGCAATACTCACAAAATAAAATATTGTACAGCACACCTTTCCAGCATAAGCTGACATGCCACGCCATCAGCAATATTAAAACCGCGAGACACGTTTGTGCTGGTTCTGTGCACTTTACCTTGTTGTTCAGTGTAGGTTATTTTCAAGCCCGCAAATTGATTCTGCGCAGCTGCGAAAATGAAACGTAATTCCCTAGTAATGAGAAACGAATGGTTTTTTCAAGACATTTCCGCAAATGTGTTTATGTGTTAATATGTTTTTAAATATGAGATTGATTTAAGGTTAGGTTACGAGAGTAGGTATTAATTAATTATAGTTTATAATCTTACTCGCGATATTATGAACTTATGGAAAATTGTGAACCGACACTAACCATTTACAATTTAACGTATTATTTCCCGTCAGTTTAAAATCGAACGATGTCAAACCGTCAAATTGTGAACTGATTAAAAATTGGCATGCGACGGAACGCACCTTGCACTCTGATTGGTTAAACGTTTGATGTGTCCAGCCCGGCTATTCTTGGCTGTCATTCTGTAGTGGTTGAAGTGCGTTGCCGACCAATCAGGGACTGTTCACAATTTTACGGGTGATAAAACCCGACAGATTATGAACTCTGCACCTTTGTTTACAATTTGACGCTTTGACATCGTTATATTATAAACTAACGGGAAATAGTACGTTAAATTGTAAATGGTTGACGTCAGTTCACAATTTTCCGTAAGTTTATAATATCGCGATTAAGATTATAAACTAACAGCGTTCACAATCTTACGGTGACATTTATTTCTTCAAGTATTAAAGTAGTCTTTTGTTCTTGCCTTTGTCTCACGTTGTGTAGGATTTGCTCAATATATTTATTTTAAATCAATATCTCAAAAGTTTTGGGTAAGTCTTTATACGACCGACTGCCAAAGCAACTCTAATCCTAGTTTGAAACGAGTTTTTGAGATGTAGTTTCGTTTACTGAGACTAAAAGGAAAAAAAAGTACTACTCTTAATACATTTTCATGATTTTAAGGAATGCTATATGTACATTTCAATGTTTGACGCGTCTGAATTCTAGTTTACATACTTCATCATCTCAGCCTAAGGACGTCCACTGTTGGACAAAGGCTTCCCCCAAGGATCTCTACAACGACCGGTTCTGCGCTGCCCGCATCCAGCAGCGGCTTCCCGCGACCTTCACCAGATCGTCGGTCCTCCTTGTGGGGGGGCCTACCCACGCTGCGTACTCCGGTGCGTGGTCGCCATTCGAGAACTTTTCTGCCGAAACGTCCGTCAGTTCTCCGTGCAATGTGTCCCGCATTTGTCTCCGTGGTTCCGCCCACTGCCACTTAAGTCTCGCAATTCTTCAGGCTATGTCAGCAACTTTCGTTTGCCTGCGAACTAAATACTTATTCATAGTGTTTACTTTACTATTTAATTTCTATTTTAAAAAGGATAGGGTGATCATATCAGTCATTATTATGTTATAAAGAGAATTGGGTGAATTATTGCAGACTTGAAGTTTAATTTACTTTTGAGGTTCATATTGTTGTATATGAAACTTCGTTCAGAACGTAGCTCCAGCCAGATCCTAAAACTAAACTTAGGATGAATCTCAAATTGCTAACTCGCTTTAAACTGAAGTTTGCTAAGGCAGTGCTATAGTCAGTTCCGTGAGCCATAGTAAATATTAGGTCCTTACATATGAAATTGGCGTTTTGTATGGGAGGAACAAAAAGTCGAAAAATTTTTATATAGTATATTTATTTAATCAAAGTATGAGCCATTGTAATCTATGCACTTTTGCCATCTCATAGGTAGTTCATTGATCCCTTTACTAAAAAAACCATTCGGACGGGAATCAATAAAATCTTTGAAGGCGATTTGGACTGCCCCATCTGAGTTGAATTTTTTCCCTTGCAAGAAGTTATCCAAATTTCGAAAAAAATGGTAATCTGTTGGAGCAAGGTTCGGGGAGTACGGTGGATGCCTTAGACATTCCAATTGAAGCTCTTCTAATTTGCTAGCCGTCTGTTGTGCAGTGTGTGGTCTAGCGTTGTCGTGAAGCAGCAGTGGCGTAGAGCGATTGACCAGCCTCGGTTGTTTACCAGCTAGCTTTTCCATCATGGTTTGCAATTGCTGACAATAGTCATCTGCCGTAATCGTCTGGCCAGATTTGAGAAAACTGTAATGAACGACACCGGCGCTAGTCCACCAAACGCTTACAAGTAACTTTTTATTGGTCAATTTTCGCTTGGAGCAGGCTTTGGCTGGCTTGCCAGGGTCCAGCCATTGCGATGAGCGCTTCCGATTATCGTAGAGAATCCACTTTTCATCACAGGTAATGATTCGATTTAAAATCCCTTCGTTATTGTGCCGGTCAAGTAATGTAACGCAGCAGTTGACGCGCGTTTGCCGGTTTGCTTCACTCAATTCGTGAGGAACCCACCTTTCAAGTTTTTTAATCTTCCCAATTTGCTTCAAGTGGATTAAAACAGTTTTATCACTAACACCGAAGCCTGCAGCTAACTCGGACGTGGTTTGCGATGGATCCGCTTCCACAATAGCCTTCAATGCTTCATTATCAACTTGGGTCTCCGGCCGTCCACGGGGCTTGTTTTGCAGGTCGAAATTTTCAGAACGAAAACGTTGGAACCAAAAACGCACTGTGTTTTCTTTTGCGACACAACCGCCATACACATCATTAACCCTTCGAGCCGTTTCCGCAGCACTGGTGCCACGGTGGAACTCGTACTCGTAAATAACGCGATATTTCAAATTTTCCATTTTGTAAATCGAGCGATGCAAACAGAAAAAAGATAAGTAAAAAAACAAATGAATGACGGTTTACGAAACACAACTACATGTGGAAATAGCTGTATAAATTTGAATTTCGAATTCCTAACCAAATAGGAGAAATTTGTGATCAAAGTGGCCAGTACGACAAAACGCCAATTTCATATGTAAGGACCTAATATTATATTTCCTAACAAGAGAAATATCGAATTTTGATAGTATATTTCAAGGCATAATAACACAGAGAGAATTATCTTACACCCAAACAATATTAACCTATATAAAAATATCTATATAATGACGTAGATTAATATGCGCAAGTAAACTAGTAGCATAAGCTGAAACAGATGAGCCAAAAATCGGAATTAGTACATTTGATTAAATGGTGTTGATGATCCAAAATAAATAAATAAAAAATAATCGATATGGGAGAGTGCATGTCCATCAGTGGTCAAACATGGGCTGGATAGCGAAGTAATAAGTTGTAATGTTTCGCACTGTCTAGAGCAGAGTGCATGGGAGGCTGTGTTTAGCAATAAACTAACAAAAGACGGGTGATGAAAATGTTACACTGTGTGTTAGTAATTTTATGATTATGATCTGTAATGTGAATTTATTGGTAATCCTGTTTCCAGCAATTATTACTAAAATACAAGCTGAAACTACACACAGTATAATGCAGTATAAAACCCGCAATATTCGAACTACGACAATAAAGTTTTAGTCTCATGTGCGAGCTCTATATAGTAGTTTCGGCAAGTAGCATCACAGTAACTAGTATTACTATTACTCCAATGGAACACGTTCCCATCATACAACGCCTACCAACATCCACCCGGCGACGTCCTGTGTCGGACAAAGGCATACGCTTAATTGAATCGGCGATAGTCTGCACACAACAACATCCCCAAGTGGCGACCACTTCATTGAGTTACTTTAACCAATTACAAATAGTGTACAGCCAGCCTAAACAAGTACAATAGCAATTTAAAATGTCTGTAGTATTCTCTCTTGCGGCATTTTACACATAAATCATTCGGCCGGTAAAGTTTTAACACGCAACTAGATTAAAAATTTCTCAGATTTCCAGCCCAGAAGCGACAGTAATGTTGTTGTGGTGGTAACATTTTTTAAATTTAGATTTCTTGTAAACATTGGCCAAAAATACTGGCCATCATAGATCAAGCGATCAAGCGATCTGGCTCAGTCATCAAATTTTTAAAACAAACTGGGTCTGGGTGACCCTCAGATGAAAAAGGTCCTTGATGTTTTTAAATCTTTGGGTTGACCGTATTCTGCTTTCGATCTCATTGGTAACAAAAGTTATTTCTATCAAGTGAGATAGAGAGAATTATACGACTTTTGACGCCCGAAAGGATTTCTAAGCGTTTCATAATCAAATGGAACTTTATTATACGAATGTCACCTGTGTTTCGAACACGGTGGTACTCCGCATGACTCATGTCGCTCTTAGTACTAGGCTAGCAGGATTCACGAGCAGTTAGTATTGATCGCAACATGTTTGCCCGATAACGTGACAACTCGCAGATAACTGTCGCTTAGCTGCTCGGGAATGTTCATAACGCGAGTGTTGGTTTAGCGGATGAGAGGTAATTAAATGTTTCTAAGACTATTATCATTATACGTGGTATATATATAGTGTGATTTTGAGTAAATAAATATTATTTCGTACAAAGATAATTTCTTCCTCATTAGAACTGGTTGCAAAACCCCCGGTTTAGTATGCGGCCGAGAAGTCAAAAACCCGATGGATGGTCTCATAGAAAGATCAATAGTTATTTTTCTATGGATTACCCCATCGGCAATATTTTAGGAACCATTCTAATGCAGAACTTCCATATAAACTTAAGAATATCAAGAATGTATAGTAGAAAGTGGTGGAATAGGAAGGAATGCCATGTTGTTCTGCGTAAACCACAGAACAGTAAAGTGTCCGTTACGTGGTGACATACATTTCATAATTTGGCGTAAAGCTTCAATAGTATACGTTATGTATTTCGTCCATCATTACTTTTAATTAAATAAGTTCAGTTATACGTGAACTCGTAAACATATTAGTGCCCCTACAGAAGGGATAAACTTGCTAGTCATTAATCACAAAAGATGTGACACTCCTTTTTCAATTTGTGGCGGCAATTCACTGAATTACTTCATTACTAGAGTCATTAATCAAAATCACATAAAACACATTGGCCCAACCCTATTTTTTAAATTAAATGCAGGAGTACGTATGACCATAATATTTATTACGTGTATTTATACAAAGTGTTAGCAATTAAACGCAAAACCTCGGGGTTGTAGGTCAGCCAATGAAACTTTTGTTCTACGACATTTTAATTTATAAATTCACAAAATAAAATACTTTCATACAAATTGACTTGATTAACTGATCAGTTTGTATGAAAGTTAAAAAAAAAATTCCAACTTAAAAAGTTGTGGAACATAGGTTCTCCCGTCGTATCAGAAAACACAGTATCTCAAGTTACTGTGTTTTCACTTTTATTTTATTACCGTAACAATGAGAATGAACTCTACCCGGCAAAATTTTCGGTTTATTTCTAGCACTTCTGGTTCCAGAGATACGGTAACTAAAAACAACACTACACGAGAGGAACTGCGACGAAGAAATCAATATTGGACCATGTTAGCACCAACCTGAAAAAAGATAACTTCCATCTGGCTCTTATCGATTCTTCATTTTCAGACCATAGGCAAATACATCTAACTATTAAGAAATACATACCTCAACCCAAACAACGCATTACTTATAAGGCCCTAAATTACGAAAAACTTTATGCATCTATCAAAAATACACCTATACCTACTGATCTGGATTTCCTGAAGTTGGAACAATTTATAAAAGAGCAAATTAAGTTGAATCAAGAAATAAAAACTAAAATCCTTAACTTGCCACAAGATGATTGGATATGTCAAGATATTATCAATGGAATTAACCGCAGAAATGAATTATGGGCAAAACTGAAAAATGATCCAGATAACAAGGACTTAGCTAATTCATACCAGATGGAGAAAGACTCGACAGCTCGTTTGATTAAAATTACTAAAGACTCTTACTATTACAAGAAATTTTCAAATTGCTCCAAAAACCCTAAAAAAACTTGGGAACTTATAAACCACCTATCAAATAATAAAGCCAAAATTAATTATACACCACCTAAACTTAGTATCGAATCGAAAACTATTACAGACCCCACCGAAATTTGTTCGGCTTTCAATGATTACTTTGCTTCAATTGGATCACTCTTAGCCCAAAACATCCCACTGCAACATCAAAACATACACAATCATAAGACTCCACCTAGAAATTCAATAAACAACGCTCTTAAACTAGAAACCCTAGAGCCTGCCACTGTTGACGAGGTAATGAAAGCCATAGATGACTTAGATCCTAACACAAGCACTGGTCTAGACGGAATTAGTACTAAAGCACTAAAATGCATTAAATCGTTAATAGCTCCTGAGCTCACAAAGTGTATAAACATACTTTTGTCTGTAGGTTACTTTCCGGAATCTCTAAAACTCGCTAAAGTGAGCCCTATATTCAAATCAGGTGCTAAAACTGACCCAGGGAATTATAGGCCAATCTCTGTTTTGCCAGTATTGTCAAAGATTCTAGAGAAGATCATATATAAAAGACTGGAAACCTTTATGAATTTGACTAATTTTTTAACAGACCGCCAATTTGGATTTAGACCAAAAAGCAACACAGTAGCCGCTACAGTTGACCTTGTCACTAAAATTAGACAAAACATTGATTCCAAAAAAATTGCCTTAGGAGTCTTTGTTGACCTCAAAAAAGCATTCGACACAGTCAGCCATGAACTAATTCTTAAAAAACTTGAAATTATGGGGGTCAATGGAATTGCTCTGAGAATGTTTAAATCGTACCTAACAAACAGACAGCAAATTGTTAAAATCGATGAAAATTTAAGTGAACCGCTACCTATATCATTTGGCGTCCCTCAAGGTTCAATTTTAGGCCCACTGTTATTTTTGATCTACGTAAATAATATCATTGACTTGAGACTTCACGGACATATAACCTTGTACGCAGACGACACGTGTCTATTTTATTTCGGATCAACTATTGATGATATTACAGATTCAGCGCAAAAAGATTTAAATATTCTATTTGACTGGCTACAATCAAATCTTCTCACAATCAACATTTCAAAAACATCTTATATAATATTTAAAGCGAAAAACAAACCAGTACAAACACACAAACCTCTTACAATCAACAACATTCCCATCCATGACAAATCCACCGAAAAATACTTGGGATTACGAATGGACAATCGACTTACCTGGAATATTCATATAGAACACATTAAAAATAAACTGTCTTCGTTAATGGGTGCACTACGAGGCATGGTACGGTGTGTTCCTCGACGAGTACGCATGACTATATACAATTCACTTGTAAAATCGCATTTGTTGCATCAAATAGAAATTTGGGGTAACGGGTCAAAAACGAAACTGACTGAATTACAGAGAACCCAAAACAAGTTGATCAAAATGCTCTTCCACTATCCGTACCGTACGCCAACTTCTAAAGTATATGCAGAAACCAATTTTATGAACATTGCACAATTATACCGGTATCAAATATGCATACTTATTCGGAAAGTACTCAACAAAAACATACTATCTTCAATCACACTCGCACAAAAAAAGCATACATCTAAACGCTCCACCAGACGTGCTACCAAAAACCAGAACTAACTACGGCAAACAAATGATTACTTACGATGGAGCAAACATTTACAATAGACTACCCTCTGCAATCAAAAATATTAAATCCTTTAACGTGTTTAAGTACAAACTATCCGAGCACATTTTGAAAACGTAAATTTGAGTTTAATTTAAATACTTACAGGTGGCTCATGAGTTTAAGTCGGGTGAGCATTTTATGTTACGTTGAATATTACAATGTTGAGCTTTATTGTAACCTACCTACATTGATATAATAATGATAATGTAAATTGTAAAATGTGAACGGCAATTCGAACTAAAAAAATGTTATTTAAGTTCTTTTCTCATGTAAGTGACCGTAGGTCTTTAGTGAGAATAAAGCTTCTTTAAACCTAAAAACACAGTAACTTTAACAAACTAAGACCAAATAATAGAACAAAACACAGCATGTAGGTATTACATAACTTGAAAACTGTAAGTAAGAGGTTACTGTGTTAATGGTTACAAACAATAAATACAATAAGGAACAAACTTTAGATAAGAACATAGTAAAATGCTCTTGCTAGTCTATAACACAGCATTTTTTCCAAATACTGTGTTATAGATTAGCTCAAGATTTCAAGATTATAATATATCACTTGGCAACAATACAGTATCTAAGATACTGTGTTATAAGAGAAATACGCTAGCAATCGATTATTTAAGTTCCTTGACAAAATAACAGTATTTAACTACTTACTGTTGTTTTGCCTAGACCTTTCGAGCGCGGAACAATACTTACTGGGTTTTAGCTAAGTTTAAGGGATGTGCGGGGTGGGTAGGAGGTGAGGGGTGTGTGTGTTTTGGAGTGACGAGGTCGGAGCACGGACATCTTGCGGGCTTTGCGTTTGCGCTGACGATATTCGACGATTACGCGGCAAAACATCGTAAGCTTTTTTACCTTTATTATGATAATATTATAATTAAATATTAGTTTTAATCTAAGAGATGGCAGTTTATAGATACTTTATAATATTCTAACTTTATCTCATTACTCAGTACGAACTTTAAATTAGGACTTTCGTCCGATTACCTACGCTAGGGCAAGCCGGAGATTTTGACTTCTAGGGTGTTCCCGCCATATGAGTACCTAGATAGAAAGAAACGCCTCTCAAAAATCGCGTCGAATTAGGCATGATATCTCACCGATGATGGTTTCACGTACGTCCTACCGGGGTATAAATTACTTCACAAAATAAAATGAAAAATGGTAGTACTTTGCAAAGATATAATACATACATTCATCTTATCATGCTTACTCGCTTTAGAGGGTAGACAGAGCATCAAATATCCATAAAAGATCCCGATGCCGATGGGTGAAGAACGCATAAGCAACGAAATGCTGTTATAATGCCGCTGATTCATTTTAATCAAAGCAATTACATTTTAAGTAAAATTATTTTAACGATTATGAATATAGGACCAAAGAGTACCCTATTATTTTGATAATACTACGTGACAAACATTAGGACTCGCGAAATCGATGAAAAAATCTCGCGAATGAGTTTTTAATCTAAACTTGCGTGCGATTGCAACAAACGCTTTGGTCAAACGTGATGGAGCTCTGTTTAAGACTGTTTGAGGACGTCTGTAAACGTAGCGTCAATTTGTGCGTGCGAGAAATGGCGTTTCTGAGTGGATTCTCTGTTATGTCTGGCGCGCGCCGCTTTATCTACTTTGTGACTACTTACAGGGTTAGAGGACACGTGCGTTCGCTCGCGAATTACGAAAGCAATTTTAAAACTTGTGGTTAAATGTATTATTTTTACAATAATGTATGCCTTACTCGTGAACTGTTTGCATTCATAATTCAAAGAAAATATACTTAGAGTTCTTTTTCGTACCCAAGCAGCAAACTTTACAATTTATTAGATAGGTAGTTAAGTTATATGGGACTATAAAGACTTATTAATTTTTCATGTTTTAAGAAGGTATTGATAAGCATCATTGGTTTGACTGACCTGTAGGAGGATCAGCAGAGATGAACGAGTAATAATTAGATTTTTTTTAAATAAAATTATAATATTATTTATATAATAATTTGCAAAGTTTAGTCTATAACACAGTATTACAAAATACTGGATTAGTCAAGCCTCGCTAGCCTTTATCATTTTAAGTTAAAACACAGCAATTTGACTTACTAGATTAACAATTAAGTAAATTTCGTTAAGTAAATTAGATTAAAACACAGCAAAATAACAGTAACTGCGATCAAGTAAAGAATTTATCAGTATCTTTACATAGCTTAATCACAGTATTTCGTAAATCTTAGCTAGTACACAGTAACTATGTCAGTTACTGTTAATTACTCTAGTATAACAAATTTTTGTTTATTTATTTTACCAACAAGAACACAGATATGTATTTAACACGAAATATAATAAAGATACATAAAAATTAAAAATACACATTTATAGAACAACGTTTTTTTTATCACTCTACATTCTAGTTAGGTTGCTAACTTTCATAAATTTGTCACAATCGAACATAGTTTCCAAAAAACTTTACGCGCGTTTTTCTCGAAACGACTTTTTCAAAGTTACTGTGTTCTCTGTTACGACGGCAGGGTTGTTCAGTTTCATGGGCTGACCTAGCCCCCGAGAGGTTGTGCTTGTGCGTTATATTATTGCTAAAACGTTGTAATTACTTGTTTAAATTCCATTATGCAACTACTCTACGGATTGACTTAAATATTATTTTAATTTATTAAGCTGTATTATTAAACCCTAGAACTATTTCTTTTTGCTTGATTTAAAGTACTTGATTGTGTTTTTTTTCCGAATTCATTAATTAATATGCACACGAATGTCACTCATTAACAACCATGACACTGCACTGGTGCCACCAAAGATTTCTGACGCGCGAGGGAGCGAAGCGATTGTCTTTTATTTCCTCTGAGGGTGCCACTGAACTTTTGCATATTCATTTTTGCGGCGTTGTCATGATGAGATGACTTCCAAAAAACTCCTAAAGGTCTAAAAGGAAATGAAATGAACAAACATTTACCTGTATGTCCTTAATGTATCTATGTAATTTTTCTACGTGTAACTTTAGACAAGAAAGAAATAGTGGGATTGAAGACGCATAAATATAGAAAGTCTATTTCCTAAAGCCATTTTATAAATTAAACTATCCTGTTCGGTATCTGCCATAGACCCGCATGTTAGATTAGGAGACTAGGGGGCCGTTTCACGAAGCTACAAGTTACAAATTACAAGTTCAATTCGACGTACATTGCGTAGACGATTAGATAAAACGATAATGGCCTCGATTCGGGATGTCATTCTCTAATTTTAATTTTAAATCCAGCTATCCCTTTCGTTTTTATGACCAATGAAAGAGAGGTGATGAATGAATGATATTATTAATTTGAACGAATGATAACCTAAAATAAGGGCATAGCTGTCAGTTTAAGAGAATTTTAAGTCGCATTTTTTAAGTGCTCTCTAAAATTGTGCAATCGACACGGCCATAAGGTTCAAATTCGATGTTTGACAGCTCTAATATTAGAATGGCCATCTCCTGTCCCTTTTCAATCTTTAACAGGTAAAAAGGACAGACTAACTTAAATTAAGGATTAGAACGTGACAGTGTGAATCGGGGCCAATGACTTACAGTTTAGGCGAATTGGCTACGCAATGTATATCAAATTGTAACTTGTTGCTTCGTGAAACGGGGCCTAGGGTTTTGTAAGAAGGTTCTTGGTACAAAAAATATATTTGTTTCATGGTAAAGAATTATCATAGTATGGATGTATGTATCTTTTTTCATTATTATTATTAATCGCGTTTCACTTTATAGTATTTCGCCAGTATCAAGTGGTTTTGCTAAGTAAGTAGTTTGAGAAACATAGACAGCCCTAATCCTAAGACTAGGGAGCTGTGTACGGTAAAGGACTCCAGTAACTTGATAGCGAAACTACTGTAACCACGTGGAGCCATCTGACACCATCAAGAAATGTCAGTAAAATGTAAACGTTTCAAATGTCTTATTAAAGAGATAGTTCATAGTCACTGGATAATATATCATCTAAATTATACATTATTATTTATTTAAACGGAAACACGTAAATTTGGGAACTACGTATCGTTCAATAATAAAATATTAAAATTATACACTAAACACACAATTAAAACAAAAACATGGTCCGCCACTAACAGATGTTGGCAAAAACCACCTGTTTGTATGTAAACACTTTATTGCACCACAATAATTAATAATTAAGAAAAAGAAAAACAGAACAATAATAATTATGAGAAAATAATATTTTAAATTCATCATCACATTTATTTTTTAAAGCCGTATAAAAGGTTTTAATAAAAAATAACCATATTTTTACTTCACTGCCTTGTTTCACCAATCGCGGCTCGTCCAGTACCATTTTATTTATGACCAACACGTATCACATTACCCCAATCACCTATTTGGGTTATTTTGTCTATTTTCGCGCAGTTTATCGAAATGGCAAGGGCGAAAAACCTATTTGCATTATTATCGAGACGCGTTAAATTTATGGGCCGAGCTCGTGAAATTAGCTATTTTGTTGCCTCACAACGTCCTTTAGCATCAATGTTATGTAGCAAGGAATTGGCCATTAGATAATGGAGGATACTGTAAACGTGGGAAGTTGTGTACGCAGTTTCGTTTAATTCAATAGCCTGCTTTATGGGCTAATTCATTTGGAGTCAAGTGTTTTAACTGACGGTAACGATTTCCACTGTGTTACGAGACGGAGTCGTAGATAAGTGCGTATTTAGGAACATAGCGCTAGATGATTATTATATGTCTACAAGAATATATTATAAACGTGATATTCGTAGTTAAATATTGCACACGAACAACATTTCTGGAACTTTGTTCCTTTTCAAGTTTTAAGTACAAGTACACATAGAATTAAAATAAAGTAAAGTATATAAAAAAATAAAACAAATTATAATTTACAAACGCAAATTTCTGATATAAACAAATTACCTTAGCATATTCACTGCGGATAAAACTTTTAAAGCTCCTATAAAACTAACCTCAAAGTTTCTCATCTTGCTACCGAACTTTTACACTAACATTTTTCTTATCTTTTGTTCACAGAGCGGAACGGCATGAAGACACAGTATCTAGCAGCGGAAATTTAGCAAACTCAAGCGTAGTCCGACACAAAATCGTCGTCCTAGGAGGAGCAAAAGTCGGCAAATCGTCCCTCATCACACAATTCCTCTACAACACATTCTCGCCCAAATACAAAAGAACGGTCGAGGAAATGCACCACGGAGAATTCAACGTGTCCGGTGTGAGATTGACATTAGATATTCTCGACACATCTGGGGCGTATGAGTTTCCAGCGATGCGAGCGCTTTCAATGCAGTCGGCCGACGCCTTTATTCTAGTATACGATATAACTGATGCGGACAGCTTCAGCGAAGTGAGAGCGCTGCGGGATCAGATACACGAGACAAAGGGAAGCACGGCCGTCCCGATCGTTGTCGTCGGTAACAAAGTGGACTTAGCGGAGACAGGCGAGAGACAGGTGAGTCGGAACTTTTAATCGGGGCACAAATTACTGCGCTTACCCTACTTCCGTAACTGAGATAGTTGTCACACCTGGGATCTCCTGGGATAAACACTTTTGTTCGCGAGGCGCAGAATGCGGGCTTTTATACATTGTTAGCTTAGAAGCTAGTCTTTGAAAGGCTATCTTTCGGAGGGACAATGAACGTCAAAACACTTTGAATGGGCGCGTCATCGTGTGTTGCGTCTATTATTCTGGTACACGAGTCTCATGTCACGCATTATGATCTAAAGTTAAATTGCAGTATCTACCTATAATATGTTCCTAACTTAACGGCTAGATTTATGATGGTCACGCCTTGCCCACTCGATACAACCACCGCATTTTAAATATCTACTACTCGATTTACAATTACAAGCCGAATCAGCGCGATGCCACTAGGGTTATCGACGCGCAGCTTCGATGCTACATACGCTGAACGACTGACAGCGCGCGCGGCGGCGGCGTAGTGCAGCCAATGGCCATCTTGATTCGATACTCGCCTTCCAACCTGCCATAATGCGACAATGCAGAGCGGGGTGAAAAAAATGCCAATTGGCGTGAGTGGGTGACTGGCCGTTCTATATGGTAGCACTATATTAATTACTAGCGGTCTGCCCGCGGCGACGCCCGCAACATGTAAGATTTTCCGTGGGAATACAACTTTTCCCGGTAAAAAGTATACTTTGTGTTATTCCAGGGTACAAACTATCTCTATTCCAAATTTCATCTAAATCCGTCCAGTTGTTTAGGCGTGACAGTGGAACAAACATCTAAACATCCAAATAAATTTTCACATTTATAATATTAGTGTGATGTGGCTTGGTTTAATAATTAAAATCTTTTTGCGTCCAAGTGCCAATAAAATTAGCATTTCGATGCCAATATTATGATTTGGTTCCATCTCTTTGTTTTGTAAAAGGGCGTCCAACTCGAAAACAATAAAACACTTGAAAGGGATGTTCAAAGCCAACAATTAATGTCCTGAGCAAACCCTTCAGTTTGATTAGTAAATTCCTGGCCTTTAAGCATTGTTTCACAGCAATCCACACACCCGAACGAGTTTGATAAATGAATGTCAATATTATAGTACTTGAGTGTTTGATTTATCGCGTAGGGCTAACATTTTTATAGATTTATGTAGATGAGAAAATGACTAACTGACAGATCAACGCAAAGCCTAAAAATCTGGTCTAGAAACCTGAGGACAGTATGAGTATGAAACTATTAAACGGACAAAGTCACGGGCTGAAAGCTAGTATATAAATAGGAAGGGCTCGAGCCTACCATATTTTATCATAAATTAGGGCGTTCAAGCGTTAAGCTGATTAATTAAGCGCGATACATGTACATTTTTGTATATGTTATTTTTTTATTTACTGTGTTCTAGGAGTGTTCGCATCAGTTGGCTGGCTCGTTCACGCGCTGGCTGGTGTGAGCACTCCTTGACTGCTCAGATCACCACACTACACCGTAGTGGTGGCATCTGTTTTGCGTATGCTAATTTTTATTATTATTCATATATCATTTTTGTTTGTAACTATGTGTGTTTTGTTTTGTGTGCCGTAAATAAATGTTTTCTTATTCTTATTAAGCGGGATTAGACTTTTTTGCAGGTGCACGGGCGGTTTTCCCTCACATATTTCCCGTCACGTACCCGTCATATAAACGTTCATAACAAACGTATGGTAACAGACAACAGTGCATAACATGTTTTTTTTTTTAGAAAATGTTTAATCTATGCTGTAATGCTTAGGTAGGTCTATCAAGTCTAATATTTTTTTTGTTTTGCTTATAGTACAGTAATTTGGTAGTTTTACGAGAGCACATCAAAATCTATAAATTACCCATTTTCAAAACTCCCGGAAAGGTTTCCAGGTAACCTCTTCTTCGTAGGTACCTAACCAAATGACTATAAAATTTTTAGCTTTCTAAGGTTGATCATCGAACTTATAACTGAAACGATATTATAAAATTTAATTAACGAAGTTTATTTAATGTAGCTAAATATAGCCTTGACATTATGAACCGTGAACTCATTTTGTGTAGGTTTCTACTTAGGCAAACATTCTTTGAAGCAAATTCGTCAAACACTGAAGGTGCTATTTTATATACGGTTCCAGTTGTAATTGAATTGTGCCTGAAACAGCGAACAGTAAATTAAGAGAGTGCTTGTTTCATTAATCACGATGAAATGGAATTTATTTTGGTAAAACACGGCGACAGTTGGTCCATTTTAATGTATTAGGAGACGTATTTTTAATTCACTTGTACTTCAATTCACATCACGAAAAACGTTACGCGTTTTCTTTTTTTTATTATTTCTGATAATAAAATTCATTGGTTCTGTAAATTCTGAAACGTGTGGCACCAACCACTTGTTTTTCAAATTCTACTACGAAAGAAATTGACAGAACAGCTGGCGACGTTCCGCCATTTGTAAATGTAGGGTAACAGCAAAAGTTTATTTTTTCGATATATCCCATTAATTTTTCAAAAAATTAATAATACCATTTTGATAGAGATCATGAAGCACTTTTAGTATCAGTAATCAGTTTCTCGGTGTCTTGTATCATCATCCCACCAGCTCATCTCATATACGCTACCAGCTCATATACGTCCCCACCGAGGGGTTCGAGATCTTGAATTAGGGCGATTAGGCCTTAGTCGACCACGCTGGCCCTATGCGGGTTGATACAACCTTTGAATTTCTTCGCAGGAGTGTGCAGGTTTCATCTCGATGTTTTCCTTCAACGTAAGAGCGTCGAATAAACGTACATATGAATTCGAAATTCGAAAACACTTTGGTACGTGGTGGGGATCGAACCCGCGTCTCCCGGACGGGAGGCAGCGGCCCTAGCCACTAGACCACCGACGCTCAAAGCTACGCCGACGCTATCTTGTATAGTTTAATAAATCGAGTGAGTGAGTACACTTAACGTTTCCACCCTGTATTATATCCTATGCTGTACCTAAATTTGGATTAAATTTGATTCTAAAATTCCACTTTGCCGGAGGGGATTACTTTAAATTTGCTATAGATTTTTCACTGTTCTTATTAAATATTCAAGACAAGCAAATCAATCAAACTCCTCGATTTAAAAGGAAATCATATAATCCCAATAGATTTACTCGTAAAATTTGTCTCGCTAACAATAGAATTATGAAATAACTCAATGTAATAATTTCATTGTTCTAGAATTTCTGCAAATTCCTTTTAAAAAATAAGTTAAATTTTCATACAAACTTGATGAACTGACCGGGTCTATTTGTGTGCGATTTATTATAATTTAGAGATCTTTGAAAGTCATAATATGTTATTAACAAAAGTTTAAACACGGTAAAACGCGCGCGTGGCTGTGGTTTAAACGTGGTTTTGGTTTTGTTTAGTTTTTTAGTTTGTTAAGTTTAGTTGTTGGTTTATTTTTTCTGCTTTATACTTATTAAAAGTTTGAACTTTATTGTGTTTCGAACAGTATAGAAACGAGTTATTAATGAAATATCTTTTAAATGGCGTGACTTAATTTATACTTTGCTTGCGTATCAAAACATTACCTTTCAGTTTGGGCAGTGTCCTAAACATACCTTGATCCCATTTTGATCCCTCTGTACCCCAATTTCACCCAAATAACTTAAGTTAGATGGGTTTCGTACGTCATAATAAATTGTTTTAATAGGATGACCTTTTAATGTGTTGTGAATATTTTGTCAATAATTATAAACACAAATTGCCAAAATGTTGTCATTTTGTAACAATATATTCAAAACGAGTTGTGCGATTGTTGTAAATTAAATGAAAAACAACAAATAAAGATCAATAATAAAAAATAACAGTAGTTAGATAATTCGTAAAACAGACTAAATCTGTATGAAACACACACTATATAATCTTATACTTTAAACGAGTATATTATAATATCTAATAAAAAATACAATTATGAAAAAAAGAACATAATGAAACAAAAAACAAAATATAAAAACATAAACATAATTAAAAAACAAACAAAACGAACAAACGTACATATGAATTCGAAAACACATTGGTACGTGATGGGGACCGCGTCTCCCGGACGGAAGACAGAGGTCCGAACCATTAGACTACCGACGACCGGTGGTTGCAATGATATTATATATTATATTATAAGTAAAAAGGCGTAGATAGGTCACTTACAAGGCAAACGGTGTTTTAACATGGCACAAAACTTACACAAGGACGGCAAGTCTAAGTGCGAAAAAGAGAACGTTCTTCTCCACAGAGGGCGTACACTGGTAGTGAACGTGCCATCCATGATAGCTTTGACGTCGAAAACTGATTTGTAAAAATCTTAATTCGAATAAAAAAATTTGACTTTGACTTTGAGAAAGCGACGTGTGACTAAGTTCAGGTTGGCTATTTAGGCAACTTTTGGTGTGCTGCTTTTTGAACGCGTATGACTTATCTACGCCTTTTTACCTAGCTAGTATATCAATGGGTAGTTGCATCCGATAATAGAAAAGGCTTAATCCTCAACTTCGCGCTGGACTCGCGTGGTTGACCAAGGTTTGATTGTTATAATAATTATTCAGAGTTACCTCGAGCCCTTCAATGAGGACGTAGCATGAACTAATATCCCTCATCAAAAGCACATATAACAAAAAAAAATATCCACTGTGAAAATAATATACAACTTATAAATTTATCTTTAGGGCGCAATTAATGCTATGCTCATACAGTACAATCGTTATGGGAACTTATGTAAGTAAAGTGGAATGTAGAACAGGGCCCCGTTTCACGAAGCAACAATTTACTAGTAACAAGTTACAATTTGATATTCATTGCGTAGCCAATTCACCTAAATTGTAAACCCTTATCGTTTTCTCTAATCTTCTACGCAATGTACGTCGAACTGTATTTGTAATTTGTAACTTGTAGCTTCGTGAAACGGCTCCCAGGCTTACAATTAATATGGTGTAACAATAAAGTAGGTACATATTTAGGACGTTTTACAGGGATCTGGTTCTGTCGTGGCATCCACACTAGGCAAGCTTGTATCATGGACATCTAACAAGGTCATATTACATATTCCGGTCTAGCCTCAGTAAATTTAATAAAAGTTACAAGTTTATTAACAAAAATAAAATAAAGACACACAACAGTGACAATAGAGACTCGGCAGTCGTCGGGTCTAGTAATTATTTTACAAAGGAGTTTAGCAATCTTTCCGTAGTATCATATGAGGCCATTCTTAACCAATCAAAAACAGCGATGTGAGCTTTCAAAGTAACCATAGACTTTTAGCGTAGTAAATACGGTCTTACTTATGCTGAAAATGCTACCTAATAAGATGCACGTGTCCCAGATAACTCTAGAGCAGAAAACTTTACTTTGATGCAGGTCAGTTAGATGAAGTGTTAAAAGCAGTATTATTCATCTCGCAATGTCAGTGCTCGCAAAACGAAATATTTATTCAAACGCAATGTGCCCGGCCACCTCGGGCGTTGCATTTATTCATGTCTTCATACATATCATGCGCTCGGTCTATTCGCCACCCCCTGCTTCTCCGATTCTACTATATTTACAGACGGTCTGTACTGAAATAGATAAAAGAATATTATATTATTCTTAAACAGAGTTTTCATTCTTTGGCAACGAACATAAAAAACGGTGAAACACAAAGTTTGCCGAAAGACATTAAAATAAAGGCACTATATAGGTCCATTTTTGTGTCTGAATTTAAAAAAAAAACGGATTTTCTAACGATCATAATTTAAAATGTTTAAAACACCCTTAATATAGAAGATTAATTTTGCACGTTTTGTTGGAAATATAAAACGTATGCACAGTTTTTTAAAGGCCATGTATTAATAACAGTTTCAAAGGCGAGAGAAGCCTGCAATGCCTGCATCCTGCATTGTTTGTGCAGCCACCAACGTTACGCTTCTATTTTACGGGAATATTTCCGTTGAGCTTGCTTTTACCGTACACCTAGCTACGGAAGTACGGGACACGGAACATAGAAAGCGGAAGCTAGGTTTTATTTACAAAGTCAGAAACCTCGTGTTGTAAGCAAAATTCAATTTCCGGTCTACAATGCGAAAAATATGGCCGGCGAGCTTGAAATCCGGCGTGCATAGGTTCACGCTCGCCTTTCGCAGTCGTTTCGGCCTTACATTGTGTAATAATTACGAACGGATGGTACAAAAAATATACACATTTGTGGATTGCTTAAAATATATACGATCTTTTTTCGATAGTCAGCACTGGACACTTTGATGAGATCACTTTTATTCCATAGAGGCGGGATTCGTAAAGCAAGTGTATAGTCGCATGTACTGGCTACTGTACTATTATCTATACTGAGTCTACGGTCTGTTAATTTTTGTGTTGAAAATGTTAATTAACTCCGGATTTAATAAAAAATAAAGCCAGCATTGTAGTAATAACATTTGGGGAAACGATTCAACAACTTACTTACGGAAGAGAGAAAAGAGATAATAAGACGCAGAAAAGAGAGCACCACTTTATCGATATCGATTTATTAACGATAACACCAAAACGATTTTATGATACCGTTTTTATTATGAAACATTTTTATCGCATTCCAAACTATGTTATGTTATAGACGTTAGCAATTTTTTATTCTAGTTTGATAAACACATGCATTTCCACACCTCGAGTCAATGCGAAATAATATATAAGATGTATATTAAATTCCGTAGGGTGCCTCCGAGTGAAGACAATATTTCTAACTGACCTCTGAAAAGTCATCCAACTAAAACTGAGCTCAGATAATGCATTCATGGAATTGCTATTTCCCACTTGTTATGCATATTGATGCGTTCATAGAATTGTTATCAACACTGCACAAACTTTGTTTAATGTTAACCGTCGCAATAGGTGGAAAGTTGAGAGAGTCCGGCTTATCCGGTAACGGGGTGACGGCTACCCAGCCGTCACCCCGTTACCGGATAAAACCGGATATATACGTTTAAAGTATGCGTCGCGTATATACTGGCCAAGTAAAGGGGATATGTGGTGCAAATGTGTACTGTAGCAATATAGTACGTATAGTTATAAGGTTTTATTATAACATCACAGTATGACTGATTATTTCTAGTCCTAAAAACAAATGACAAACAAGGAAAGCGAGCGTTTTCTAAATGTTTAGGAGAAAAGTGTATGTTAGAAGAAATATTTCAGAAAATGTTTTTTGTATTTTGTTTTCATTAATATGATAGTTAAACACGGGATATGGTGTTTGATTTTATTTAAATACATTTTTCGTTTAGCTACGATTTAACTAATATAATACTTCGCCTAGTTCTTTTTCTTTGTATGATTCAGACTTTTTATTCGTGTCTATTATCCACAGGTCTTAAGTACAATTTTAAGTCAAACAAAGACCAGGATCTCTTTCTTTTCGTCTACATCTCTAATATTTTAAAAACATCCGTTTTACGGTATATTTCACTTGTTTTTTATGTTCAAACAATAGAAAGATATTAAATATTTTACAGAATTCCCTCGATTCAATTTTATTGATAAAATATAACGCCGTCGTTTCAATCTTCATGCGCAGTGACATTAATATGCCGTAGATCCCGGTTTAGCCTTTGACTTACCGATATTCCATGCAGGAGACACGTGACTCGCCCTCCATGTCACGAGGATTGTTTACTAACTATCGGTGGATCGCGGAACAAAAACATATCGTCGGTGTTTTGTAGAAAGGGCGAAAGCGCCTTTTAATAATTTGACAGGACAGCAATACTTTAGTTTCAATGACGGTCTTTAACTATCTACGGTATAATTGTTAACTTATTTTTACGCTTATAACAAAGAGTTAACATAGTTATCTCGTAAAAATCGTAAAAATAAGTTATCAATTATACCGTAGATAGTTAAAGACCGTCATTGAAACTAAAGTATTGCTGTCCTGTCAAATTATTAAAAGGCGCTTTCGCCCTTTCTACAAAACACCGACGATAATGCGGTTTTGTTATCGACCTTGACTTACATACGAGATAAAAATAGACTGTTTTTCCTTCCATAAGGAATGTATGGGTATACCTCATTTTTATAGCTTAAGTTGTCTCACTGCTGGGCATAAACCTCTTTCCCTTTCCATACCTACCGATTCATACCGATACCGATTCGATTAAAGGTGTATCGTTTTATACAGTAAATAAAGTCAAATATTGTTCAAAAAATCTAAAAAACTTGCTTTTAAAGCACATCAAACTAAAAAGTGAAAAATAATAATAAGCTGAAAACAATAATGAACGAAAAATACTAGTATTATTGTAAAAAAAGCGAGAGTCGCTTGCTCGATATAGGTACGAAAAATATGGCACAAAGCACTCGACGCTTTTTTCACAATAATACTAGTATTTTATACCCTACACGTACTCTATAAAATAAATAAAAAAAATTAATAAATAATCAATAAAAATATTGTCAGAGCATGCACTGGGAGAAAGTTCTTTGGCGAGTTTCAAGTAGTTTCAACTCGCATTTACTGGCGAGATGATCCCTGATGTTTTGCTAAGGTGGCAACTCGCCACTAGGCGAGATTTTTATGGGCGAGATGTCACCTAAGTCGATTGTTTGCTGCTAGGCCTACCATAGCTGCGTCGTCTGTTGTTTTTTCATACCACGAGAACATAGGAAAAATTTATCACCGCAAGAAAACGACAACAAACACAGTCGGTGGATGGCTCGGCTTCGTAGCCTAGTTGTTCTGCCTGCGAACCTCATGGTCGCAGGTTCATGTAATAAAAGTACCAAACACTTGTATGATGAGCACTATTGATATCCATTTTGCATCTATGTTTAGGTTTATAATTACGTATGTATTTATCTAATTATGTGCGTATGTATATCAGCTACCTGATTCCATACAAATTTCAATTAATTTGATAATTATTAATTGCACAATAGTCGAGCCACATGAGAGACTTAATTACACAATAACATACAGCGAATATACCTGAACAAACATGGAATCATAATAATGTACTATTGTATGTATGTATTTTGTTTACTCAAATCCTCTATCGGTGAAGTACGGCTGTCCCAATCACGATAATGCGTAACCAATATGCTATTGTGAAACTAGGTAGGTAAGTTATATCCACAACTGTAGTATCTCTCTCTAACTAATATTTATTTCACAGTTTTATTGTTACATAATGAGAACACCAACGTCCAACACTTTCCGAACGTAAATTTGTGTATCAAGAATATTACCGCTTGTTCTTATTTTTTTGAAGACATCGGTGGTGCTAGGGCGGATTTTAAATCCACCGTGTAAAATTAAAAAAAATTATACAGTTTTCGATTTTAAAATTTAGATGTATACCTATACGTTTTTATGACAATCAAACGATAAAGGAAAATATCGTGAGAAAACCTACTAGCGTCTGTAAGAAAATTCAAAGATTGTTTGTGAATCCACCATCCTGCACTGGGCCAGGGTTGTTGTCAACCAAGGCCTGATCAGGGTAGGGTGGAGAGGAGACCCTCAGTGGGGACTAGAGATATGAACAGCTCATATACGTACCCACCGAGGGGTTTGAGCCTACCCTGAATTAGGGCAATTAGGCCTTAGTCGACTACGCTTGGTCGACTTCACACACAACCTTTGAATTTCTTCGCTGGAGTGAGCAGGTTTCATCACGATGTTTTCCTTCACCGTAAGAGCGTCGAATAAACGTACATATGAATTCAAAATTCGAAAACACATTGGTACGTGGTGGGCATCGAACACGCGTCTCCCGGACGGGAGGCAGCGCCCTAGCCACTAGACCACCGACGCTCTCACTACGACTAGAGATATATAAGCTGGTAATTATTCTTTACTGCACGTACTGGCAGAAAAGTAAATTGCTAGATAAGTTGTATTTTTAAAACCGCGAATTACTTTTATCTGTGGTATTCTATAGGACAACTCACAGACAACAGTTTAAACTTTATCCGGCAGAATTCAAAGAATAGGTTTTTTGAATCATGACGTATGCCTATTATATTCAAGCACTCCCCAATGTTAATGAGCAAGAAATCAGCAAACTTCTCTGCGTGCTTCAAACGCCTTCGAGAAACTTTTTATGAAAAAATAATAAGTGATTTCCAATAACCTCCAAAAACAGTCTAAAGCTTTCTAAAGCCTCAATTTACTATTGTTAAGTGTAAACATCTGGCATAGCAATGTTGACACACTAATACAAGAGATCGAGGAGACAGCACGCGTAGCACGACTCTATCTTAAGAGCATAAGTTTGAACTCACTTGACTCCCAGATATTAGTTCAAGGTGTGGTGTTGGATTTTATCGATGGGAATGACATAAAAAGTTTTACCTTAAGTTTGATTATATTCTGTCAGCGCTGACCACATTTCAAGTCAGCATTGACTCGATAGCGCTGTACTGACATGAAATAAATTATTTTCACGATGGCAGTAGCAGGTCAGCACGCGGTTAATATTAATAAAACACAAATGTCTAACGGGTTCCCACCACGATTTTCCAGTTCACGATTATGACGGTTATTGCAACATAGTCGAAATAGCTGTGAGCTCATTTTTTTTTTAAGTTAATTCTCAGTCATATTTATCTTACATCAACATCAACGGCCCGTTACAGTCCACTGCTGGACTATGAGCCTCCTCCACTTAAGTGGAGGGTTTTGTCATAGTCTCCACGCTTGGCAGGCGGGTTGGAGATCGCAGATTAAAAGTTTACTGTATCAGAGAGCGCTGCTGCCCGTTCCCTGTTCAATGTGTAGTCCCTAAGTCGCCTTCTACGACACCCACGGGAAGAGTAGGGGTTGGTGACAAATGTATTCTACTCTGCCGTCACCACACGGCTAACTATTTATCTTAACATAATTTTATTTATCTTATTTACTTGTAATGCTGTAAGGCAAAGTGGAATAGAATAATTTACAATTTGTCTTCAAATAACTCTTATTCAACCCAATGGGAGTTTTTATGTATCCCAAGATTTCTCGCTAATCTTACCTATTCAACCTACCAAACCCCTGCTGGTGTACCTCAAACCAGTTATCATGTTTATTAAAATCGTACCCTGTATTTTCGTGAATTACCACATTTTATTATCATTGTAAGGTTCGGCGAATAACTGATTGCTGACACGGAAAATATGGCGCAGAAATACGTAAAGTAAGCAACAACTTACATTGGCGCCATATTCAGAAGGAAAAAATAGGGGCACGCCAACGAAATGTTTACGACAACTAGATTGTTTAGAGGTAACATGTGAATTCCGGGAAAGAAGCGTGACTAGGGAATATGTTTTTGTTTCTTGTGTTTTCGAAATTAGTCTGTACAACCTGGTTATGTGTCTGCCTTCTACACTGAGAGATCCAGTTTTGAACTTTGCTGGGCCAGATAAATAATGAATGATGAATTTCATCAACTGAGTTTTTGCTCTGTGTTCATTTATGCACCCTGTTGATACATCTGTATCTCACTAAGTGTGGTTGTTTATTTGTTTTTGTAAAAGTATTAATTTATGATATATTGCTTCAATAAGAAGTATTATTTCATGTTATGCTTATTATAAAAGTGCCTTGGTAAATATTGGTTGATTATAGCAAAATAAATAATAGAACTACTCAAACCCAACTACTCGTGATTCTAAGAAATAGAAACGCGCAATAGACTAAAAATAATTAACGAAGTTCAAGAGGCTGTGTTAGTTCCATGTCAATGTGACTGTCAACTCAACGATAATACTAGTTCCGCCTACAAGCCTCCTACTAATGTAATTAGGTAATTATTTGTTTCTTTTTTTAAGAAAGCGATCGATCTCCATCTTGACTTTTAACGAATTGAGGCGCAAGATAATCCTATTTAATTGAGGCGGTCAAAAATATTTTTTACGACGAGCTTTAGATATTAAAAAAAATCATGCTAAATATAATACTTTATTTGTATCTGCAGAGAGAATGCGCTGACGATATTCTACTCGTATAATAACTTTGTATCTTATAACGATAATGAATCCGCTTCAGAAGCCTGAGGTATAATTGACATCCTAATTACGAGGTAATTTCCGCTTTTCTTCCTCAAACCTCTTATTATTATCTGCCTTATCCGTAACAGACTGACAAACGAAATGACTAAAGCGAACCAGTTGCAGACTAGCGCTGTTCGTTTGTCACACACTATCGAGTAGGTTGTATATATTAAAAAAAACGAAAGTTCTAAATAGTTCGAACGAAGCCTGCGGCTTCTGTTTAAGATTTATTATTACAAATTAAACAAAAATCATTAATCGGTTTTCCGTACAAGTCACTGTTATTAAATTAAATAAAAAAGTTGTTTCATCATCGCGACATCTATCGTCTTCCTGGAAATCAGAAAACTGCCCGACCAATAGTAACCGAATTTTCAACTGTCCACACAAAGGATAACTTCTTGTCAGCTGTCAGGCACTTTAACAAGATCAACCCGACAAGGGAAAATAAGCTTCATACCGGATACCTTGGAATTCCTGGGAAATGTGAGGCTGTATACGTTTCTGAACAACTACCAGGAACCGCCAAAAAGCTATACCGGTCAGCACGAGAATTCGCCCAAAAATATGAATATAAATATTGTTGGATTAAACACGGAAATATATATTTACGCAAGACAGATAATGATAAATTTATTCTGATAAAATCACAACTTAATTTGTCTGAGTTAGAAAGTAAAAAAGATTGACTATTTTTTTATATCTCCAGGATTTTTTACCGTGTAATTTGTGTTACTACTATAATGTTTCACTATATTGTTGTTTTTCTACTAACCTCACATAACACTCTACAATATACTCCCATATACAAGACTCTTGCTACATACATAACGCACACAAACACAAAACACACACAATATTTCAAGCATAAATTATATTCCATGCACGCTTCAAAACCCCAAGATTTCTTCCAAGATTCAATCACTTCCCACTGTCAAATTATATTATTACTTTTGTTGGTGCCCACCTCTATCCCCGTATAAATGGCTAACACCGGTGATCTTATAACAAACATATCTATAGATGATGATGTCCGTGTGGCTCTAAGTGTAGCTCTGTCACCCGAAGATTGTCACTCGTATTTTCAGCTACATGGACATGGTAAATCCCTAAAAATTATCTCCCAGAATATTCGTAGTTTGTCGGCTAATTTTAACATGTTCGAAATACTTATGTGTCATTTAAAAGCTGAATTTGACATTCTGGTTCTAACGGAGTATTGGCTTTTACGAAAACCTAATATTCCATTTATATCAGGTTACTCACATTTTATCTCTACTAATCCCTTAAACCAAAACGATGGTGTAGTTGTTTATATAAACAACAAATTAGATAATGTTAGTATTGAGGAACCGCTCTTGACTGATGCCAGTTGTCTAAAGATTAGTATAGGTGCACATACAGTCGTTCTCGGCATATACAGACCGCCAGCCACTCAGGCTGATAAGTTTCTGAAATCTCTTGACACTAATCTTGCAGACCTAAAAACCTATAAAACCATCAGTTTGATTGGCGACATAAACATTGACATTCGTCCAGAATCGACAGATATTTATGCCGATGAATATCTAGATCTCATCGCCTCCCATGGATTACTACCAGGCCATACTCTCCCAACTCATAATCGAACATGCCTAGACCATGTTATATTAAAGACTAGTCTGTCAGCTATTGTGGTGGTATCTCAGGCGTCTGTAACAGATCATGACGCGGTTATACTCTCTCTCATGACGAAAAAGCGCTTGAAACCACCACATACTCGGTCACAGGTTGATCTTAAAAGGCTCAGTGATGCTCTGGGTGAAACTAACTTTGACTCCATTTTAAACTGCATGGATCCTAACGTCGCTACTAATAACCTTATCGAAATTTTAATGAATAAAATAACCTCTTTTACCAAGATAATTCACATTACATGTCGTTTCAGACCTCTTAAGCCGTGGATGACACCTGGCCTTATTCGGTGTATTAGAAACCGTGACAGTATGCACAAAAACCTTAAGACCAACCCATTTAACACTATTTTGAAGGTCACTTACAAGAGATACAGAAATTTCTGCAATAAGCTGTTAAAAAAGGTTCATAGGAAATATGACAGGGCGGAAATTAAAAAAATAAAAAAAAAATAAAAAAAAAAATAAGACTAACTCAAAACAGCTATGGAATACCATTATAAACGTCACAGACCTGAAAAGGAGTAAAAATACAGCAGAGCAATTACTTCAAGTAAAACCTACCCCGAAATTATCAGCGGACCATGTTAACTCGACTTTTGTTAACGCCGGAAAATCCTTAGCAGAATCAATTTTACGAAAAAGTAACAAGGCTCACAACCCCAAGTATAATACTCACACAAAGACACAACCATCTTCCTCTTTTGTTTTTTATGAAGCGGAGAAGGAGGAGGTTTATCGCACTATTATGTCTCTGAGAAGCAACTGTGCATCGGGTTGGGACGGTATAACTTCAAACATTCTGAAAAGCAATGCAGCTTTATTAACCCCTATCCTTACCCACATTATAAATTTAAGTTTTTCAAAAGGAGTATTCCCGGATTCACTTAAAAGAGCCCAAGTACATCCTATTTTTAAATCAGGAGATAAGAGTATGGCGTCTAACTACCGTCCTATATCTGTGCTTCCTTCTCAATCAAAAGTCATAGAACACATTGCGAATAACCGTTTGATCAAATACCTGGAAGACAATCACCTCCTATCCCAGCAACAATACGGTTTTCGTAAGAGTAAATCCACCGTAGATGCTGTACAGGATTTAACGAGCTTTATAGTCACTAACATGGATCCTGGTAACAAGTGCCTTGCCATTTTTCTTGATTTGGCCAAGGCATTTGATACTATATCAATTCCTATACTCTTGTACAGGCTCCAGTCCTTGGGCATTAGAGGTCTTTCACTTGAGTTTATCCAGGACTATCTGAAAAACCGTGCTCAGTATGTCACGATAAATGGTACTTCAAGCTCGGACATGCCAATTACTTTTGGGGTTCCTCAAGGGAGCATTTTGGGTCCAACGCTGTTTCTCGCGTTTATAAATGACTTGTGCAATTTGACATTACTAAAAGGAAGACTTATCTCATTTGCTGATGATACAGCACTAATTTTTGCAGCAGGCACATGGGGCGAAGTTTACAAAAACGCTCAATTAGGATTAAACATGGTGACAGACTGGCTCTCAAACAACCTTCTCACCCTCAATGTAGACAAAACCAAATATATCACTTTCCACATCCAAAACCCTCCTAATAACCTATTGAACGATTTCTCTCTTACTGTCCATGACCATCAGCATGATAAAACCTTATGCAACTGTCCTAAGCTAGTAAAAACCGATTCCATAAAATATCTTGGGATTTTTCTTGACGCCAAACTTAACTTCGTGGCCCATATTCAGTACATAATTTCTAAACTCCGCAAACTCATTTACATATTCAAAAAACTCAGACACGTTGCTGACTTTGACACTCTTAAGATGGTTTATCTTGCACTCTGCCAATCTTTGACCAATTACTGTATCACTGTCTGGGGAGGTGCATCTAAATCCCACCTCCTGAAGCTCGAAAGAGCGCAGAGAGCAATTCTCAAAGTTGCAACATTCAAACCCTTTTACCACTCAACTGAAGCTCTGTACAATTTTTGTCAAGTCCTTACAGTACGCAAACTCTTCATACTTAACACTATACTTCTACAACACTCCAAGACTTCTTTTTGTCAGATTTTAGCCTCTAAAAGAAACAAAAATGTAGCAACCACTATAACAACCAAAACGGCCTTTAGCCATAGATTTACGTTTTTTCTTGGTCCTTTTCTTTACAATTGTGCAAATCGTTCATTAGATATCTACAAACTGAATAAACACGACTGCAAAAAGGCAATTTTAATCTGGTTAAAGAATTTATCTTACACTGAAATAGAAAACATCCTCAAACCTGTGGCGTAAATAGTATCCCACTGTAACATACTTCGTATAGTCCTGCCTAGTGATTGATACCCGATCCCAAGACATCTTGTCGTAGGGCTAGGCAGGAAACGCAACGAAACAAACAAAAAAACCCGTGCTTCGTTTCGAATAACATTGGAAAGAGACAAAGATATTATGTATGGCAGGGAACAGGTTAATAGTGATTCACGCTTGTCAGGTAATCGAGATTGACATATTATGTCTGGAAATGTGTCCTAGGATTTTTCTAATGTTTGTCCGAAACAGGGTATACCCTAAAACATTAACAATCCAAAACATCTTGGTAACACAAACAAACTAAACTATTTTAACTTGCATAATCACACGCACACACACACACACACACACACACACACACACACACACACACACACACACACACACACACACACATGTTGTTTTTCTTTTTTTCTTAACCATGCTACTTCTATCCTTGTTATACCTAAATATACGTGACTAACTACTTACTTTCTAAGAATATGTTACGGGAAGTACATCTGGGGTACTGGCGACCTGAAGCACAGACTCCCGTCTATTTCAGGCGCCAGTCTTCACAAGTACCTTTTGCTTATCGTAAGTTATGAGAAATATTATATTGTATAATTTAAGGTCAAAGTGAAGAAGCTTAAATAAATAATTTAAATAAAAAATAAAAAAAAAAAAAAAAAAAACATCATCAACGGCCCGTTACAGTCCAAGTGGTTTACTAGAAGTTAATTGTCGTATTCTGAAAAAAACATTGATACGGATGATGTGGGATCAAATTGTGATCTCCGTAGGGAGTGAGTAATCGGTAAACCCAATAATACAAGCCACAATTTGATAAAAATCTACTCTCGCGTGCTATTTTTTTACCTTTGACCTATAATGACTCGCAATGAACTGCGAAATTCACAGACGCATTTCACTTTGTACTTATTTGAAATAAATTACCTTTTAACTGAAATGGCGCTAGTTTATCGCAAATTTGCTCCTTAGTTAAAATTCAAATTATTATACTCAGACTAGATTTAGGACAAGTTCACGGAAATATTTTATCAACAGCTCATATACGTCCCCACCGAGGGGCTCGAGCCTACCCTGAAGTAGGGCGATTAGGCCTTAGTCGACCACGCTGGCCTAGTGCGGGTTGGTTGACTTCACAAACAACCTTTGAATTTATTCGCAGGAGAGTGCAGGTTTCATCACGATGTTTTCCTTCACCGTAAGAACATCGAATTAACGCCATATGAATTCGAGATTCGAAAACACATTGGTACGTGGTGGAGATCGAATCCATGTCTCTCGGACAGAAGACAGCGGCCCCCACTAGACTATTATAAATAGACATTAATAAAGATAAAATTCACAACCCTCTTTGAGCTGATTCTCAGAAATGGAAGTATATTTTGGGAACGTCATTACAAATTCCTTTTACATTTAATTATAGTCTCTATAATTCTCAATTAAAAGCTTCATTAGATTGTTTCAGGCCTAGTTATTTTAAAATAATTATTTCTGCTTATTTATAAATTTTAGGCACTTTTCTTAATTAGGTTGTTTTAACATTAACCTTAGTTTTTTATATTGTTAAGTTTGATATTTCTAAGGTGTGGGTATTTTTAAGTGAATCATAAATGTAGGAATGGCCTTATTGCAAATGCGTCTATTTTCCACCATTTCCACGCAACGATCCAGGATTCTATTCCTGAAGGGCGCATTTTTTTAATAGGTAGTCTTATATTTTGACTATATTAATTCTGTGACTTGTCCATAATTATTATTTGTGCGTTTTTGGTCTTCGTCTTTGGCTTGTCTGATAAAGGACACCCTTCACACATTCATATACATTTGTTACGTGTTGGTTTATATAATTTAACTTGAAGTCGGTACATTAAGAAGGATTCTTTGTTTTATTTAATTTAAGACACGTATAAGTGGCTCATTTGGAGTTAAGCCAACTTATACAAGTAGCTTAAAGAAATATGCAACTATAAAATATCTATCTATCTTGAATATTTCATTTTAAATCAGTATGTAAAGTTTGTAAGGCTTACATGAATGTACGGACATATTTCGTCCAGATTAACGCGATGATGAGTTCCCGGGAGAACGTGAATTATCTCATTTAATGGTAAAATGGTTCACTAGTTAGAATAGCCAGTAATAGATTGAGTAGATTATCATCATTATTAGCTTTTTACTAACTACGAAAAATGAGTTGATACGTTTTTTCCGAGATTATAAATGATTGTGCTAAATAAACTAAGTACTTAACTGTCTGCTCGCATTTACGCCCAGGGCCCCGTTTCAAGAAGCAACAATTTACTAGTAAGAAGTCACAATTTGATATTCATTGCGAAGTTAATTCGCCTAAACTGTGAGGCCTTATCATTTAAACTCACTGTCTAAGCAATGTACATCGAATTGTACTTGTAATTTGTAACTTGTAACTTCGTGAAACGGCCCCCTGGTGTTGTTTTTTCTTTTATTTTTTTCCCACTTTAAAAATATATACAATGAAGTATATATAGCCAATTATTATGTGAGTATAAGTTGATGGACCGACCTCAGAAACCCTTAGGCAGGCAGGCAGGTATTCAGGCGTCAATTTCCAGTCACATCACAATATGGATCCAATCAGAAACCTCTACAAATTAACTTACACGGTCGTCGACCTTACAAACCACACAATAAGAAGAAAACTATTCAATATTACATACATTATTCATAACTCATGTTTCTTACAATTTGTAAAGATTTATGTGTGGGTTGTATGTAAGGTCGATGACTGTAATCACAATCTCTGGTCCTCTTTCGAATACAGTAGCCGTTGGGGCTCGTGCCTTCCGAAGCACGGAATCATCTTACTAATTACCCTTATCGTCGTCATCTTAGCCGGAAGACGTTATACGTGAGCATGGGTTACCCCATAGGTTCAATTTTAACTTCAAAGAACATTAAATAATGTTTTCTGTGCCCTAATGGAGCACTACTATGTACTACTTTTGTCACTGTAAATGACAAATTCAAAAAGTTTAAATTTCGAACAATCTTTTTTTTCGGTCAATCAGCCGGCGGTGATTCAGCCTTCAATGTCCTAACCAAACTGGGGAAAGTTTACCAAATAGAGTTTTGATTGACAGTGCCCCACGGAGATTGACCGCTCAACCGTTCGGCCACGGAGAATGTTACTTTATTTCTTCTTCTTCATCGTGTGAGTTGTAAGGTCGACAACCGACATCACAAACCCTAGCGCCAAAGGCTACTGACATGGCTCATGTAACGACTAGATAGTAGCCGGGACCAACGGCTTAACGTGCCTTCCCGAGCACGGAATCATCTTTCTTTTCGGACAATCAGGTGATTCAGCCTGCAAAGTCCTAACCAAACTAGGGAAAGTCTCACAAAGAGATTTTTGCTTGATAGTGTCCCCACCGGGAAACGAACTCGGAACCTCCGTAATGAGCGGTGAAACCTCGACCACTCGGCCATGGAGGCTGTTTGTTACTGTACTAATTGGTGGTTTTGTATCGCAGGTGGAGTTCCACACGACGGAATCAGTGGTCACAGTGGACTGGGAGAACGGGTTCGTGGAGGCCTCGGCGAAAGACAACATCAACGTCTCGCAGATATTCAAAGAGCTACTAGTTCAAGCTAAGGTAACGTAATATTGTTTTTTAGCACGGGTTTTTTTGTTCGGGGTAAAAGTATTCTGTGTGTGTAAAAGTATCTTTGGCTCGAGCCGTGGCTAATTTGTCCAAGCTCGAGCCCCTCGGTGGGGACGGTATAATTGTTAACTTATTTTTACGCTTATAACAAAGAGTTAACATAGTTATCTTTTTGTTATAAGCGTAAAAATAAGTTAACCATTATACCGTAGATAGTTAAAGACCGTCATTGAAACTAAAAAATTACTGTCCTGTCAAATTATTAAAAGGCGCTTTCGCCCTTTCTACAAAACACCGACGATATGAGCTTTTGATGATGATATCTTTGGTTCTTGATTAATGTGTCTAGGTACGCGAGATCTTTCTGACAGGTCAATACAAGATGAAACTACTGGTTCTAGAAACCTACATTATTATTAGATAAAAGAGAGGTTTGAGAATTTTAAAAACTTAATAGTATTTCATAAGAAATAGTATTTCATTCTTACAGGAAAAAACAAAAACCTAAAGTTTCTTTCATTTTTCTTTATGGAGAGGTAGTTTCATCATCAATAACCCTTTTCAGTCCACTGTTGGACTATGAGCCTCCTCCACTTAAGTGGAGGGTTTTGCCATAATCTCCACGCTTGGCAGGCGGGTTGGAGATCGCAGATTAAAAGGTTACTGTATCAGAGAGGGCAGCTGCCCGTTCCCTGTTCAATGTATAGTCCCTAAGTCGCCTCTTACGACACCCACGGGAAGGGGTTGGTGACAAATGTATTCTACTCTGCCGTCACCACACGGCTGAGCTAGTTTAATATCATTGAATCGGGTTTATCTGTAGCAGTGGTTGACAGTCTGTAGTACGTAGCATACTATGTAACGTAGCATGCATGCAATCACAGTTATATATTCTTTGGTATGGGGGCTTTGGGTTTGCGCTTGACCTTGACCCGTGGGTTTGAACCTACCCGATGGAGATTGATGACGACGTTAACGTATGCTTACATAGAAAATGGCCTCGATTTGGGATGTCATGCTCTAATTCTAATTTTAAAATCCTTTTCGTTTTTATGACCAATGAAAGAGAGGTGATGAACGAATTATATTAATTTGAACGAATCATAACATAAAATAAGAGCATAGCTGCCAGTTTAAGATAATTTTAAGTCGCATGTTTTAAGTGCTCTCTAAAATTGTGCAATCGACACGGCCATAAGGGTCAAATTCGATGTTTGACAGCTCTAATATTAGAATGGCCATCTCCAGTCCCTTTTCAATCTTTAAAAGGTAAAAAGAACAGACTAACTTAAATTAAGGATAAGAGCGTGACAGTGTGAATCGGGGCCAATCTCCCTCTTGTTTTGAAAAACTGTATATTCAATAGTTTATTGTTAGTAAGTATTTAGTTTTGAAACATATTTTCAAAAAAAAAAAAAAACAGTTCAAATGTACAAAATTCAAAATAAAAACGATTCGATTTTAACCGCCCGTTTTGGTTCTGGTCAAGCATTTAACTAGTTTTATTTCGTCAAGGCTTCAGGTGTTTTGATATTTGTCAAACCTTTAGAACGCCTTGTTGACTTTGAGCTTAATCTTAACACTAAATTAAAACCCGAAACACTTACTTATTGTATATATAAATTTGTTTTTTTCCTCTAGGGAGAGCCAAGTGCTTCACTTTACGTAGGCTCAAGCGAACTTGAAGGTATTAAGAAGCTTATAGACTCGACCCTCTTCAACCATACCGTACAATTTAGACGCATTTCCACTGATAGTGTATCGCGCCTGTAAAAAGGATTGAGTAGAGATTTGCTTTCACAAAATTGCGGTGTTTAAGACGGATCGTGTTCCTAATTTTTAGTGAAATTGAAAGTGAGTTATTTCATTTAGAATTCAAGTAGTTAATTGGACACTACTTACTTGGACACCATATTTTACTCTTTTTTATAAGTTTATTTGAATATTAAATAAATTAGGTTGACATAGTATCCAGGTAATATTTCGAATCGACCACGGCGAAAGGATGCGAAACGATTTCCATACTTTGCGCGCGTTTTGTATAGGCAAACCGTCGATCGCCGTCGATAAGTGAGGCCCGACCTTAAATCGTCCCTTGTGCAAATTGACTAAATTCAGTTTTTAATTTTGTCTCTGTGTAAATTTAAACCGATTTTATTCGATAAACGTAACTTGAAACTAAATTTGACCTATCGAGACGCTGTCTATTTCATCATTAGTCCAAAATATTTCACTATTAAGTAATAAAATCAACTTCCCTATTTATCCACCAAAGCTTTTTAACCCAATCTAAACCTCATCCACAGGTGAAATACAACCTGTCCCCTGCGCTGCGCCGGCGCCGACGGCAGTCACTGCCAACAGGGCCCCAAGGCCCCCCTGGGACCCCAGGGTCCACCACACCCTCGCACCAGGCTCACGTGCCGTCGCCTGCGCAACTCGCACACCTCCAGCAGATCCGCGAGAGGCACAACAGTAAACGCAACTCCTGCGTCATCTCTTAGACTGGGACTAGCGATAAGTTTTGTAAGGAATGGATTTAAAAGCAGTATCGCGTTATTCTTATTATTTACTTCAAATATTAGTGAACTGTTCAAGAAATACAAGGTGTTTTTTTCTGGAATGAAGGGTTAAAAATTCTAAGCATTTATCAATTGAATTGAAAAATCCGTAAGATGTAATCATCGCACGTTTGTCATATTTGTATAGAATTTCTGATATAATAGTGAGTTATGGCCATAGTAATTAATTTAAATGTGTACCTATTTACTTATCTATCAAGTAAAGGACTCTTTGATTTCCTACTAATTACTTTATTAACGGCAAAACGAATTCAATAAGTTATTTTTTTATTTATTTGTATGTAATACGAAAGATCTTGACTAGGGTTCCTAGAATGGAAACACACAGGTAAGAGAGGTACCAAAACAGATATTCAGGTTTATCATTCAACTAAGTCTTGTTGGTAAGCGAACCCGGGAACGCAGAAGACGGATGCACTGCCAAGTAAGTCATATCTGTCATCCTTAATATTGTAAAAGCATATCCGCGTAGAACTACCGAGTCCCCATTATTTACTAAAATATGATACAAAAGTGTTATTATAAACACCCGGAGGGCGAGGGGGGTGTTAACCCTGTATATATGTGTGTTATTTATTATACTTTCGCCTACAATAAAAATTTACGATTAATGTTAGCTGTCTGAGAAGGAAAGTTTGCAGTGTTATGTAAAGTAGTTTTCTATAGTAGTAAAAACTATAAATGTCCAAGCTTACATTGAAAACTCTTTTTCTTCTTCGGGTGTCGAACCCGGAACTTGTGTATTAAGAGTTGATCGCTCAGCCACTCAACCACGGAGGCTTCTTTCATTCCTATTAACTATGATGAGGGCAATGGGTACAGATGGTCATGACAACGAACCGTTTCATTCGCATCTTTCAACTTGGAAACGGGACCATCTGTTGCTAATCTGTTTTCTGATTTTATAGCACAATTTAGTACAAAAAAAATCACTTTATTGAACAAATTATTATTCCCTTAATTTTGATGGTGGACAAAATACAAAACAACTTAATTTTCTCCTACACATCACAATATACTCGTAGGTACCATTTCTAATTCTATCTATACATACGATTTACTCACAGTAAAGTTGAATTGCCGTAAGAAAACCATTGATCTTTCTAAAAAAAATAAACTTTTTAGCAAAATAACGGAAAACGGATTAAATAAAACAATATATGGGCAGTTTCCTCAATTATTTTTTGACTAATCTCACAAACCCTGGTATCAGGTTTAGCCGCCAAAGGCCTCCGACATAATATTCTAAGGCACCGTAGTATAGCTACGCCGTAGTAAAAGACTACGCCGTAGCAAATTGCTATAACTTCTGAATATACGCTGATTATTACGTAGTGTATTTTTTATTAAGCAGCACCCGGTACTTTTTAAATGCATTTTTCTGTAATAAAGCACACAACGCCATTTTTCTACTTTATCAGATGATGGCGCCTTCTAGTTTTTACTCTGAAATAAACCGCAACGATAGTGTCTTTCTCTCTAAACGTTATGTTGGTCGTAAAACTGCCCGGAGGCTGTTTGTGTTTGTTCTCGTATCATATAGTTGACTGCTCTTATAGATAATGGTTATTTATGACCGTCTGACTATTAACAGCACTTAATATAGGTCATTTTGATGAATTAATTTTATGAACGCTAGGGGCGTTGTGACTATTAGGCCGAAATTGCCGAGGGAAGTGTCGAACCGGAACGTAATGTAATTCTAGATTTTGACATCTTACGGTGAATGCGCAATTTCGGTAGAAATAAGATGAAACTGGTGTATTTTTGTGTGTTACCAGCTATACACTGATACCGATAACCGATGGGGAAGAAAGGTTCTCGAATGGCGGCTGCGGGCCGGAAGACGTAGTGTTGGACGGCCTCCCACAAGGTGGACAGATGACTTGGTGAAGGTTGCTGGGCGCCGCCGGTGGATACAAGTAGCGCAGGACCGTTCATGGTGGAGGCCTATGTTCAGCAGTGGACATCTTCCGTCTGATGACAGCTATACACGATTATGCTACATCATCTTACACGATAGTACAGGCTCTACCTAGTTGGGAATCAGATGGCCGTGAAATATATTTATTTATTTATTAATATTGTTATTTTCCTATATTAGTAACTGTTTTTGAACTGTAAATTATTTTTAACAAATATAAATTATCCTGTTAATTTGTCTTACAGGATTATTAATGTTTAATCTGTTTTATACCCGGATGCATCTCAACATCAATGAAGATAATGTTTATGTATGATCTTTGATACAAAAAAAAAGTATGTAACGTCAATGATCCGCGCAAGTATATATACCTTACACATAGATATAATATGATAAATAAATTAGGTAAGTGTATGTGTGTAATAAATTACTAATGGTGTGTAGAAAAAGTGATATAAAGTAGGTTTGAAATATGACTGTGGTAAATACTACATTAAAAAAAACTTTTGACATTTCGAAATAAAGAAAGGAAAGAAAAAATCTTTATATGTATTAAATGCTTGTACAAATATACCTACCATTGAAAAATAGACTCTGGTTCCTTTACGAGTACTACTAAATTTTACATTATGACCAAATATGTATACTTTATTAGGCAGGCTCGAGCCCCTCGGTGGGGACGTATATTAGCTGTTGATGCGATGTATACTTTTATTTATTTTATTTATTGAGCACCTCATCATAGTAGTTTGAAGGAATCACAAAAATCTGTGACAAAAATGGACTATACTAAAAATAATTCATATTGTATAAAAGCAACCAAAGACAATGGAGTTATTGGGGCAACAGAACAAAAGAAGTTGGCTTAAGCCGAATCGTTATCGCTCAGTGGTACTTTGGAACATTTTCCTGTTTCCAAAAGATTACGGCAACTTATACGGACCCTGAGGGCCAGCGCATCGTAAGGCGGTCACCTGCGGCGGGTGAGCTCAGTATATGCTGGTCACTAGGATATTTAAGCTCCAACCAGCATAAATTGAACGCACGCCTGACGGGTGTGCATCCGCCAATGCAGGCGACCGCTTTATGATGCGTTGGCCCTGAGCAGTGTTTGTATCCGTAGAGTCTGTTGTAGTATACTAAAGTGGTAATATAGCTCTAAAAAAGGTACTTTTAGGTAAGAGAGAGAGAAAAAAAAAAACACAAAAGAGTTCCTTTCTGAAGATGTTCTGAAATTAGGTACTACATAGCCTGCTACATACCTCGTACCACAGAGATAATAATATGAACTTTATTACATGACAATACTCGTAACATACCCAAATATTCAATTAAGCTTAATAATAAGCTTCCTTTCTTTGTCTACATACGCTTGCTAACCATACTAGTTGAAAATATTGAGCTTGACATAAGGCCTATGAACATATAGCCTGAAACTGACTTCTGCATACTTTCCCTCTGTCCAAATGTCAACCTTGTCCGCCTGTACGTCTCAGAGGAACAAAAGACGATGTCGCGCGTCAGAAATCTTTGCTGTACGTGTCTTTGGTACTAAACAGTTTTTTTATTAGTAAGCGTGGCTTTTGTTTCTTGTATGAGTTATTTAAGTATATTGTTTACGTCACCCCTCGTAAAATTACCGGATATTTTATGAATATATTATTTGAGTGCGAAGCAACAGACCTCTATAAAATATCATCAACATCAACAGGTCATATATTATTGTGTCCCCACCGTGAACTCGACCCTACCATCTATATATTTCGACATGAGAAGCATTAGGTCGGAATGGTCGGATGGCTACATATCCGACCAAAATCTGTTTTTAGCAGTCTCGCAAATTAAAAAGTAACATGTTCCCAAAAAGGTTCCATTTTCGAATTCCATAATTGTTTTTTAATTCTTTTATTGTAAGTGGCCAGATCCAAAGACTTTCAGTATGCCTACAGTGCTAAAAATTTATCTTGGTCGTATATGTAGATCCGACCTAATGCTTCTCGTGTCGAGATATTCAAAAGTTAAAACGTTTTTTAGGGTGTAATGTACAATGAAAAAGCTGGAGTGATGAAATTTATCTATATTGAACAGAATACATACTCCGTGTCAATTTATTGCGGAAAGCCTTAATATTTAATAGATTATCCGAGGGCCATGGTAAATATAAATTCACCCATGAAAAGAAAAGTCACTTAATTTTTCCCAGTTCATTTAAATGTATAAAATTAACTTTGAATAACTTGTATAGTATGAAACCTATTTCAGAATATAATGATACACTATAACCACAGTTCTTATTAAATAGCATAGTTATATCTAAGACCTTGGCAGCCCTAATTTTCCAATATATGCTGTAAGAATTTTAATAATACCTTTTAGGTAACAAAATACTTGATCATAATAATTAAATTATTAACAGCGCGAAAATCAGGTCAAGCAGCTTAATAATGTTCCAATTACAGCAATTAATTAACTTTTAACAATTTACTTATTTGTAATAAATCATAGTCAGCTATTTACAATGTTTTACATATTGTAGCTCGAGTGTAGAGATTGAAAAGTTTGCTTATATGAGTGCAAAAGTCTGGGTACAAGAAAGGCTTTGATTGCTAGGCGATGATTTCAATGGAGTAGTACCTATCCTATATCATAAATGTTTTTGAAACTCCAAGTAGAATTTAAGATATCTATCTAATGTGTATAGAGGTGTATGACTATGCAGACAGACTGCACCTGCAGCATTCAACATACATATTACATTTTTTGTTAGTTAAAATGTAGTCTGACTGTATAGTGTGGGATAAAACATAAATCAAGTTTGGCTTGTCAATCAAAAGAAGGTTCTCACGGCCCTGACTGCGTTGCTCTAATACAGAATTAGGGTCGTCCTGTTTACTTCGTTTTTTAGAGAAGTAAGAGAGATAAAAGAAGAACAATTTACTGTTTATAATAACCCTAAGGACGTATTCGATTCTTAAACCCGAACAAATCATTCAAAGCCAGAAGGAAGAAAAAAAGTAATCCGTCAGCTAAACTCGGCAGCTGTCAAAATATACCGGGCTGTCAGTGAGCTGTCAAAATAGAACGGAATATAGAATGGAACGGAGAACCCTTGCGAGGCGACGTGCGTCAGAAATCTTGTAGACAGTAGGAACTTACTACTTGCCGAAATGTAAATCAGCCTGTAGTCAGTGCTGTAACCGACTACCAGACATCTTAACTCATCTCCTAAAACACTGCGTTTGATCTTTTTGAAGAAAAAAACAGCCTGAATAGGGCTACCTACCTTAATTTTTGTTAGAACTTTGAGCGGTCAGAATCATGGCCGATTTCGTATAATAAATATAACTGGAATGGAAAACGATGAAGGTCCTGTATTTACCATCTTGTATTTACAGCTTAACTTTAAGAATTTTATATAAAACCTGTCCATTGTCTAGATTATAATCTACCTCTATATCTAAACAAAATATTTGAGACATCAATAGTTTCTACTTGAATAAGACCTTTACACATTGTAACAGTAATATACTTCAATATACTTGAAAATATTCTATGTTTGTGAATGTGCCTTTGTTTAAATAGTTTTCTTAGTTTTATTACAAAATATATAACTTAAAATTTATAATTATTTGTTGGGAAATGTATAGATTTGACTAAATATAATTTTATGAAATCTTAAAGTTTATGGGAAAAAGTGTCTTGAAGATAAAAGTTATGCTTATTGGGGTTAAGTTGATTTATAAAATTAATGTTAAATACCCAAGTATACCTAATTATGTAAATAGAATAATATTATGACCAGTTCATCGATGTTTCATGTGGATGTTTTAAAAATAAAATATTTATAATAGTGATAACTTAACTGCGCTGTAGGGGTGTATTTACACGGTAAACTCTCTGTATTTTAGTTAAACCAGTGGCTTATTAAAATGCCCTATTAAATCTACTTGTGTGGATGCACCTTAAGATTGGCAGTTGCGCACGGAAGGATTTGAAAAAGTAGTGTAATTATTTTTTTCTGCAAATGAATATCAAAAATGTTTACTTTTAAAACAATCGGAACCATAATTAAACAGGTATTTACATTTGTACGAATATAACATTATGTCTTTAAATAAACATACTTACTTCTGAACAATGTATTATTTATTTCCACCACATATAACCACAGCTTATTATGTAATAATAATAATAATAATTTGTACCTAGGTAGAGTATTAGTTTAAAAAAAAAACACACGAGTCTGTTAAACCAAGAAGTTAATTGTTTTTTTCTCAAACGTTACAGACATGAATTTTTGCCTAATGTCAAACAAATATCTACAAAATGAGGGTTACGAAAACTTGAATAATTTCGCTCACGTCGTCGTCCGGTCCGTCCAACTGGTGTCATAACTCAGGGGACGAACCCATACTCGCATTTGCAATCATTTCACCCACGACAAATGGCGGCTTCAAGTCTCAGAAAAGAAAAATAATTTGAAAGATCTTCTGAGCTTCTTAACGTGTAATTTGTAAGGTCGTCGACCAACTTCGCAAAGTCTTGAGTCTCATAATCCTCTAACATTGTACGACATGGGGAGGAACGGTATTATAAAAGAATCAAGACGTGTATAAAATTGAAGTAGTCTTTTAATTATAATTTCCTAAAAAACATCAAGGACAGTCTACAATAGAATCAGCTCTTGAGCGTTCCAAAACTATTTGTTTCTTAAAAATTCAAATAAACCCGACGATTCTAAAAGTATTTACTGCCAGCAATAACCAACGAAGCTGAGACGTATAGGTATGAACATATACCTAACACATTGCTCATATAATGACTATTTTCCGTAACAGCTACGAACTCACCTATTTTTTTCTGACAATCAGGTGATTCAACTCGCAATGTGCTAACCAACCTGGAAAAAGTTATTTGTTTGACCACAGTGTCCTATAGGGACTCGAACCCGAAACTTTCGTAATGAGAGCCAATCATTCTTCCGCCGCCAACCACGGAGGCTGTAAGAATAATAAAAGAATATACGCCCAAGAATCTGCAAACATCGCAAAAAGAAATGTGTTGGAAAAGTTTTTCTATCAACAATTCACGTGGCCTTCCTCCCTGTTCCCGACGATACAGATATGTGAAAAGGTCTATAGGGAAAAAGGGATAAATCTACCAACACTTCCAAGGGATATGTATTCATCGACAAATTTATATTATGTTATTTACTGAATTTTGTTAGGAGGGTAATATTCGAAGTTTTTTTTTTCACTATAAAAAAATAAAACATTAAATATTGACAAAAACACAACAGGCATACTTGCTTTAGAAAAATCCTAAGAAAAAAAAATAGTTAAACAAGTCTGAACTGGAAATTACAATTTTATTAACAATATTTCGTATAGACTTGTCTTCATATTAAATATTACAAATAAACCGTGAAATTAAAACAAACAAAGAACCTCTAAGAAAAAAAACGTACTTAAATTTACCAGTTTGTCTAATTCCAAATTAAACAAAAAAGAAAATAACTGACTTCAATATTACAAAACAAAACACACACAGAGGGTACAAATCAAATAAAAATAAAAAAGGCACATCAACAAAATAAAATAACATTAAAATAAACAATAATGTACCGTGCACAGCGTCACAGAATTACAGCGTGCGCTCCATTCCGCGCACCGCAAAAAGGCAATAGCTCAGCACTATGCTGCATTGCAGTGCCCACTTAGTAGACACTACAAAACAGCGCTGTTTTTCAGCTATTGCCCTATAAACATAAATAAATAATTTAATTACAAACAACTCTCAATTTCCCGAATCTTCCTGAAAACGGATTCCCTAAAAAACTGTTTGGACGCCTAAATAAACATGAGACAGACGCACCTATTCTGCCTCCAATAAAATGAAAACGGTCCAGTTTACTCCCAAATTTAGCGAATAAAGTCGAACTAAGCCCATATTATATCTTTACGAGTTCAAACGGAATTCGGCCAATGGTAGAGTTCCAGGAGACGACACGGGAGAGCGAATCTATCGACTTTTAGGACTTAGGCCACACTCGATTAGGCAAAGGAGCTTTGTTATATTAGTTCACGGTTGAGGGGAGAATCTGTACGTAGCTATGTCTTTTGTACTTTTAATGTCTTTTGTTTTAATCTAGTTAACTCAATACTAATTTACACCCACCACACGCATATTTATAACAGACTAGCGGTCCGCCCGCGGCTACGCTCGCGCTTCTTAAGATTTTCCCGTGGGAATAAAAAAGTATCCTATGCGTTAATCCAGGTTCCAAACTATCTCCATTCCAAATTTCATCCAAATCTGTTGAGTACTTTAAGCGTGAAGGCTGAACAAACATCCAAACATCCTGTACTCAATCAAAGATATCTAATACAATGGAGGGCATGTTTACATTTTGAACACATGGGAACTTAAATCACAAATTCGACCATCAAAACGATGGGTGGACGATATCAAGCAAAATGTCAGAACACAAATGAATACACCATCAAATCGGATAAAATTTGAGAAGGACTATCCAAAAAGATAATAACAAAATCCCACAGATTGATATCTACGAGCTAATAGGTTAGAGTTTTAGTTGACAATCAGTGCAATGCAGAAAATAAAACCGGCCAAGCACGTGTAGGGTTCCATAGTTGTCCAATAGTACTTAGGTACCTGTTTAAGACAGTTAACATTCATCAAAATATTTTTCTATTATATTTGTACGGATTTTTTTACTTGTATGGACATAAAAGTACATTGTATAAGTTGGTTTGGATAACCTGTAAAGCCTATACTTGATTATATATTATATATATCATCATAATCTACTGCTGTGAAATTGTTCACATTTCCAAATACAACGGTTTCGCTGGTAGAGGGGGGGACATTTAACTCTAACAAAAATAAGCACTTTAAAACGAAATATTACTGAAACTTACATTAGCATTGAAAAATGGTTCTAGCAAACCACAATTTTTTTAAAAACCTATCCTACGATACCTCACACTATAAGCTAGTCGTGAATAAAAGATAATCCCCACTTCAGGTGTTCCAGAGGAACCCTAAAAAATAAGAGTCTCTGAGATAAGCCGCGGACGGACAGACAGACGGATGGACATGGCGAAACTATAAGGGTTCCTTTTTAACTACGGAACCCTAAAAACTACGTCTGGCAAATTGATTAGTTACGATTCTGTATAATATGTACCTAACCGAAGGTACCCTGATCTTTGTGTTCTCAGTGCATCGAACATGTCAGCATATTGTTCACCATGTAGGCACGAATAATTTTGCAACCAACCCAATTCACTTAGTCACCTAATTTAACACATTTACTATTTTAACACATTTAATATTCGTGCCGTGTGGTGACGGCAGAGTAGAATACATTTGTCACCAACCCCTATTCTTCCCGTGGGTGTCGTAAGAGGCGACTTAGGGACTACACATTGAACAGGGAACGGGCAGCAGCGCTCTCTGATACAGTAACCTTTTAATCTGCGATCTCCAACCCGCCTGCCAAGCGTGGAGATTATGGCAAAACCCTCCACTTAAGTGGAGGAGGCTCATAGTCCAGCAGTGGACTGTTACGGGCTGTTGATTTTGATTTGACTATTCATAAGCCGAAACCACACTGCGAAAATAGACTTAGTTCAAAGGCCTCCCATACTCATAAAAATATTATAAAAAAAGAAAAACATTGCAGTACGCTACTTATAATAATAATAATAATAATAATAATAAATTTATTTATCAGACAACATAGTCCATTATTGTTAGTAAACCTTAACCTATGTTATTAACAGAACATTAACTGATTTTGATAATATACGATAAAATAACATAACATAAAATAATCTTCATTCAATTATTACAAACTAAAACTACTTAATCAAAAGTCCCACCCAGTGTCTGAGGATGGGACAGTCCACCTTGTCAGCAATTACCATCAGGACACTGCTGGAGCTGGCCCGAACCCTGCTCAGAAAGGACGCCACTCTTTTGCGCCTGATGGCTTATAGTCAAAAGTCAAAGTCAAAGTATAAGTAGGTATAAATGTAGTCCGCGCGCGATCTATATGCAGCTCTGATATATGTGACCACTATGGCTGCGAATGCATTCAGTTCGCGTACCGACAGTACTTACAGTACAACTGAAATATTGCATCTTTACAGAGTATTAGAGTTCTGCGCCCCCATCACGCTCTGAAGTTGCAATTACAACTTCACTTTTCCGCCAAAAAAGAGTTCATTAACTGTTCGTATACGTCCCATCGAGGGGCTCGAGTGTACCCTGAATTAGGGTGACCAAGCCCTAGTCGACCACGCTGGCGGGTTGGTCGACTTCACACATGACCTTTCTTCACGATATTTTCCTTTACTATAGGCGTGTCGATCAGAAAACTGCTTCGAAAACCCCGGACGGGGGACGCAGCGGTCCAAGCCAGTACACCATCCATGCTCTTAAAACAAAATCACTAAAAAAACGAGCTATGTTCTTGCCAAGAATTCGCTTTAAAATTCTTCTTCTGACTTTCTAGACTTGCCAGCCGTATGTATCAGTTGACAGGGACCTGTCTTGTACCTTTTATAACCTTTTATACACCTGCGATATGCCAGAACTAGAAGACAACACCGTTGCAACATTTGCAGATGACACAGCCATATTGGCCACAGGTGTCACACAAGAAGTAGCAGTGGAAAAAGTTCAAACAGCTGTAAATACCATCTACAAGTGGACAAAAAAATGGCGAATAAAACTTAACCAATCCAAATCTATTCATGTAGACTTCACAAATAAAAGGCCTAACTATCATCCGATATACATAGGTAACAATGTCATACCGTGCGAAAATACAGCCAAATATCTTGGCATGACATTAGATGCAAAACTTCACTGGAAGGCTCATGTCAAAAAGAAACGTGATGAGCTGGAGTTACGCTATAGAAATATGTACTTACTGGCTAATTGGAAAGTATTCTTCACTATCAGTACACAATAAAGTTCTTCTATACAAACAAATCCTCATGCCTGTGTGGACTTACGGTATTCAGCTATGGGCTTGTACCAAACAAAGCAACGTTCAGATGATACAAAGATTTCAAAATAAAGTACTAAGGGGTATCGTAAATGCTTCTTGGTACATAAGAAATGACGACCTTCATCGAGATTTAAAAGTGAATAAAGTTGACAGTGTTATTAAAAAACATGCCGAAGCTCACGAACTAAGACTTCATCATCACGTGAACGTTGAGGCTATCCAGCTCCTTGACACCACGGACATAGTGAGAAGACTGAAAAGGACAAAACCCTTTAAGTTACTTTAGTAAACATTAGTGTAATGTAGTGCAGTCAGTGCTTCCCGTAAAGAACACACGAACAAAGTGTCTTCCCCTTAATAGAGACAATAAGAAAAGTGTTGATGGACACATTCTTACTTACCTAACATCTACTTTAGGCTAGATTGTAATATTTATTTTGGATGTCTTAAAGGCAAACCAAATATAACAAATAAAAAAATAAAAAAAATGTTCTTGCCAAGAATTCGCTTTAAAATTCTTCTTCTTCTGACTTTCTAGACTTGCCAGCCGTATGTATCAGTTGACAGGGATGGCACTTGTTGCGCTGCGCACTCGATCGATACCCGCGCCCGCGCCCCTCGCCACACCCCCCTTGCGCTGATCATCCCAACTACACACAGACACTTCCCATTCAACCCCACTTCTGAGACAGGGTAGTGATGAGGGACTAATGATGTATTCGTTCTAAGAGCTGTTACTGTTTTCCGCTGTTTGATTACCTAAGAATAGAATTATAGTATGGTACAGCTAATGGCATATTTTTAGTACAGATTTGCTGATCCAACAGATATTGCCCTGTCTTTGGTTCGTACAAAAAACTCATAGAAAAATGTGCTTTTAGTTTTTTTTATATACTGGCAACTTTTCCAATTACGTAAAATCCATAATTATACGGAAAATTAGGATAACCTAAAAGAAATTAGGTTATCATACCAATAATGTTAATTAATAACGAAAATTTATTTAATAAATTAAATTTAGAAAAATTAACGTGCCATTTTCTTGTTAATTAAAAAACTTGAGCTAATTCTAATATAAAATTCTTCATCTCTACGTTATTTAATACTCTAACAACTGTTCTATTTATTAACGTATCACAATGATTATAGATAAAAACTTCATTGTTATACTAAACACAGACAGCACAAATATTACAAAATTAAATATAAAAATAACATCACAACATACAAATAAACAACAATTTTCAAAATAAGAATTTACACTTAAATCAAAATGAAAAAGTAATAATCAGTAAGTCCCACTCTAGCCGACACGTACGTAACCCAGGCAAGAAACGCTAGCCAGCGACTACTCGCGTCAACTTGTGCAGAGCTTAGCGCACCGTGCTATCTGCATGGAGCAAAACAAATTATGCTGACTCAGCATGTGCTGCCGTACCATCAGTACTGCAGCGCTGATATTCTGTCAGAACCATTGTGTGTACGCAGTTCCAGAACTATTGTGTGTATTAACAGCCACAGCTGCTCATCACCATTCCAAAAACCAACGATCCCAATAAAATTGCTGACGACTTTTCGTTCTCAATACCTCGATGTCGACGTAAGTCTTGGCGTAGGGGTAAGAGCCTTTAGGGGTAAGAGCCTTCCGCTCCCCCAAAAGTCCGTTTACGCTTGATACGTCGATTTTGCGACGCAAGCATTAGGTCCATATCAAATAAAAAAATATAAGTCTTGGCGAGCTTCAGCCGAGTTTATTGTTACAAATCAACTTCTCAAACGCTTTCAGGTGAGGTAGCGGACCCATTGTTGCTTTCATTCGGACATACTTGTTGACTCCAAGTTCTTATGTTATATAAATTGGAGACGAAGGAAACACTTTTGTTAGATTGCAATCTAAATGGACATTTAAAAATGTTCAAATAACTTTGTAAGTTACAAAGTAAGGTAAAAACATAAGAAGAAGTTTGAAAGATGCGCCAGCAATGAATAGAATGATGAGAGATTGTAAATACGAAGAAATTAATGTCATGTAGGGCTTTATTTGAATGTGGTTGGATAATTCCCAACATATTATGTTGGGAGAGGACGAGCAAAGAAAAGATGGATGGATTGTGTGAAGGATGATAGGAAGGATTGTGAAAGTTGAAATGATGGCTGATAGGAATGTATACAGCATGAAATTTACATCGTTTTGTTCCCGCCGTGTAGTGATAGTACCCGTCAAACTGAACAACTTTTCACGAAAAGAAAAATTCCTGTGACAAAAAAAATTTTGGTCTCTCCATACAAAATGGGTCGGTCGGGAGTCTCACTTTGTATGGAGAGACCAAAAATTTTTTTGTCGCAGGAAATTTTTTTTTCGTGAATAGTTGTTCAATTTGACGGGTACTATCACTACACGGCGCGGCGGGAACAAAACGATGTAAATTTCACGGTGTAGAAGAAAAAACTAAAGTATGGAAGAAACTACGCAGACCCCAGACAAGGGCAAGTAAATGATGATAATAAGTAGAGGTAAATAAAACCATTATGGCAAATTATAATAATATTTTCTTGTTTAGACAAAAAAAAAGATATTCACCCTACATACATTTTTTTACTAATTCCGCAAACGGTGATTCCTAAGTACCTGCGTGATTTTAAGTAGTATGACACCCATTGGAGAGAAAAATTATAAACTTGTATCAAATTCATCTTCTTTCTCCCGCTGCATGTCGATAAAATATACCGCGCAACAAAAAACGTAACCGCCAACAGTAACGTTGTTTTTTTTTTATCTTCGCGCGATATAAACTTAGATATTATTGGCAGTCACTTTATATGTCACGCGGATTATTTTATCGACGGTCGCCATGCAGCGGCGGCTTGCGTAAAATTATGTTCAGGTTTTCAATAGGATATGAATGTTATCGCTGGAATATGGAGCAACGTGGGGACAATTAAGTATATCCAACCTTGAAATATTGTGAGATAACGGTAAATTCCTATTTTTGTAAAAATTTACAAAGCTCTAATTGTTCTATTGCTGTAAAAAAAAAATATAGCCGGCTGTATTGTTTGCATAACCCTTAACTTGAAACAAATTACTTGCTTTGACACATCAATATGTTTCATTTTAAAGCTCCCTACATCTGAGACGGGCTCAACTTCAGTACTGAAGATTACTACATCGATCTTGTATTTCTTCGCGCCAGATGTTCAAAAGCGTCACGTGTCAGAGCTTAATGCCTTAAAGCTCGAAGCAATTTGCGGCAGAATAGCAAATTAGCGGGCTTATTGAATCTACCGACGCGACGACGCGCGCCTGAGTCGCTAACGTGAAAGCACTGAATAGGCCTCTGCGTTCACAGCTTTGTCGATGTCTACGGGAGTGTTGATCGAAATTACAAATCTTTTATAGATTAATTACTTTTTACGGAAGTAGATAGATTTGATGAAGAAGAAAAGACCTTTTGAATGTAATGTGAAAATATCTTTCAGATAGTTTATAAATAGGTTGGAGAATGCTAACCATTTTTTACGCGAATGTATAGCATAGCACCACTTACATTGAAAAGTAATATATAGGAGCGGGAGCAGTCATATTAACCTGGCATAACGAGGTTGGGTTAATAAATCTTATATAAGTAGGTATAGAATTAGGTAGTTAATCGTGACGATTTCCTTTAATTAAAGCTAGCATTCCTTATTATTTTGCAAATCAAATATTTTTCTAAAATATTGAACGAATAATACGGATTATTCGTTCGTTCGCTACGTTTAATGGACCTAGTGCTTGTGTCGCAAAATCAACGTATCATATCGCGTAACCGGACTGTCGTGGGAGTGGAAGGCTCTTACCCCTAGAATTTATAGCAACAGCCTAAAAGCGCCCACTTGGGGGCACAAACCTCGGCATAGGACGTTGCCATCATGGCGAGAAGCGCGTGGGTGAGGAATGACCCTGACGGGGCCTACCAGGGTTATGCGGAACTTGATTGGGTGGCGGGTGCGCAGCAGAAGCCTCAAATCTTTGGGATAAACTATACTTAGTGTGATTTTTCACACCCGGTATTCCACGTTACATTAACCTCATTTCCATTACAGGGTGCGTCGTAGCAATTAATATTCATTTGTTTACTATCCACTGTCATTATGTTGATAACATTTAGACAGGGTTTCTAATCCCATTTAAACAAAAATCCGTCACACCAGTGCAAATAAATGTGTTTTCTTTCTTTCTAGATTGATTCAATTAGTTATATTCAATTAGTCATTCGTTTAGTTATATTATTCACTATGTTTATATAAGTACTTAATAGAAACTCAGCTGTGTAGAGCATGACCTAGCAAAGCGATTCAGGAAGATTCTGAAAAGCATGCATCCCTGCTGAGAATTTTTCATTTTTACCAATATTTTTGGATATTTAATCATTTAGTTAAGTTTATGTTACTTTTATTACATCCACTAATTGGTAAATCAAATTCTTTATTATTATTATTATTAATCGAGTCTCACAAACGCACAGAAATAGGTACACAATCTTATTGTCTTGTAATAAAGTTAGGAGGTAGGGCTGCTATTTAGGTATCCGGAATAACAAAAAATAACAAACATCTATAACCAAATATACTTTTATTGCTTTTCAAAATATTCCCCGTGATGATCGATGCATTTTTTCATACGTTGAAACCAATTTTCGTAGCATTTTTTCCATTCTGTATCGGGTATCTCCAAAACGTGCATTTTGAAAGCATCAACGGCTTCTTCCCGGGTCGAAAATCGGTGTCCACGTAATTTGTTCTTCACGTTTGGGAATAAATTAAAGTCGTTGGGTGCCAAGTCGGGACTGTACGGCGGATGACCCGTCAATTCGATCATTTGACTATTTAAATACTCCGTTGTTGCGGCCGAGGTGTGACAGCTGGCGTTATCATGGTTAAGGATTATTCTTCGTTGTCGATTGTTCTTGCGTATTTCTCCAAAGACTTCTGGCAAGCAAATGGTGGTGTACCATTCAGAATTAACCGTTTTACGATTCTCTAGTGGTACTGTAGCCACATAATACCAAAAAAGCAGGCAACCATTTGCTTCAAAGTGCTTTTTGCACGAACAACGTTAGTTGGGTTTGGCTGGCTTGGAACACCCAAACCGTTGACTGCTGTTTAGTTTCGGGATCATACGCATATATCCAAGATTCGTTTCCTGTGTAGATATTATGAACAGCTTTTGATGTACCACATTTGTATTTTTCTATCATTTTTTTGCACCAATCAACACGAGCTTGTTTTTGTTCAACTGTTAAGTTGTGCGGGATCCAACGAGAACAATTTTTTTTACAGCCAAATGTTCGTGTAATATTTTATAAATACTCGTCATACTAATGCCCAGAAATGCCTGAAATCTTGCGATATGTAACATGACAGTCTTGCATTATTAGTTCGCGCACAGCATCAATATTTTGTGGTTTAGGGCGACCTTCTTTAAAATCGTCCGCAAGCATACGACGACCACGATTAAACTCACTGAACCAATGATACACAATGTAAAAACAATTGACAGATAAATGAAACAAACTTTATTTTACAAGCCAAAGAGTTCTTTTTTTAAATGTTATAATTTCTTTTTAAATATTGTTTATGTAAGTGGCCAGTTCCGGATACATAAATAACAGCCCTTGTAATAGTATATACTAACGCAAATTGCAAATAAACGTTTTTTTCTTTCTTTCTTTTTCTTTTCTTTATTATACCCAATATTTCATCACATACACATCAACGCAGACACAAAACAACTGAAGTTAGAAAATTCGAACCCTACCGTGTTTTTATATAAATAATATTTATTATTGTCGTAATTTTACTAGTTTGCATGAATTTGTTGTCATTGCTTTAAAATAATTAAAATAACATTTCGTTAAAGTTTATCGTAACATTTTGATAAGTACATACGTTTAAACTCTTCCCCGTTTTAAAAATGCGTCATCTAAATTACTGTCGTCACGAACAAACATTTATAAAAATGTCATCTAAATGACAGGTCTATAACCTTTAAGCAAGCTTAGGTATTATAGCAATTTGCTATCTTTTTCGAGGTGTTTCCACTCGTCAGTAACAGCAAATCCTTTTATCGAGCCCTAGCACTCGGCTTACACAGCACCCTCTGAATAAACACACAAAAATTTTACCGATTTTGAATTCAATTCTTTCATGGGTGGCGAAAAAAATGGAAATAATACTTTTAGGCTCACCTTACGTTACGGGGCACTATTATTATATATGTATAACTATACTAACTCGGTGGGGACGTGTATGAGCTGTTGATGACGATGTAAAATGAGTATGACCGCTACTGGTTGACAAAATATTCAGTGAGAGGTGAACCTGTCTTTTTTGGTGCGTACAGCACGAGAGTGGAATGTATTTTAATCTTGGTGTATTCAAGGCAAGAGTGAATAGGCATCTTTTGGGTGAGCGTGTATCATCTTCGACCTCGTCATCACTTTCCATCAGGTGGGACTGTGGTCAAACGCAAACCTATTTTACATAAAAAAAAACCTTACATTTTCACTGTATAAATTGTTTAGCTTCTTACAGATGGCGCAACGAATTATGAGCGCCGAACTTAAGGGGCTAGTCCGGGAATTTTCAAGATTTTTGTTGAATCAGATCTCATTATCTACGTCAGTAAATGTATTGATTTTCTAAAATATGTTATTGGACTCTATTATCTACGCTTACACTAAGGCCAAAACATGTTTGGTAAAAATCTTCTCGATACAAATGTTATCCAAAGCAGCGTCTTCGATTCTCGTTATTTGAATCTGAGAGGTAAATGGTAATTTATTGGTCGCCGAAATTTAGTTACAAGATAGGTCTCCGACTGCTTTATGTTTTTCCTAAGCAAATTTACAAATCAAATTAGTACTTTTTATATAAACTGAGAAAGTAAATTTGGCACTTACGCCATTTACTTGGAGCGCGCGAACATTATTTCTTTCTCTGTTAAACACGTGCGGAGAAGCTTAGCGTCATCACTTTCCTTTCTTGAGCTCAGTCGCCCATGATCTTTGCCGACGACGGATGTGCGCTCGGTGGCGCTCCAAGCCGCCCGGCTCACGAAATAATTTTATTTGGAGAAGACGTACTATGAGTAGGTCCGTCACATCCATCCGTCCGATCCGTTACATTGACAATATTTCTAAATCGATTTTTAATTAAATAAATATAGGTTGGGTCCATACCTGCTGCTTGTATACTTAGTAAGGTTTAGTCAAGTTTGTGATACTATCACTTTCAAGGTCGACACTAATAATACGAGTACACTACGCAAAGGGTATATGTGTATGTACAGTGGACGGCACATCAAGGTATACATTTTTTTTTTTTCAAATTAGATGTTATTATTATACTACCTAGTTACAGATGTCGATCATTTTATTTTTATAGTACAACACAGGCAGGCGCGAGAGGAATAGTTAGGTATTTCTATTATTCAACCAAATGCGGTTTTTTAGAATTATTTTTATTGTGTTAGGTAGGTAAGATATAATTTATTTATTGATTCAAAAGTAAAGTTTGCATACTCGTTACGTAATTTTATAGCCTATACCTAGCTTACAAAAAACCAGCCAAGTGTGTGCGGGGCCAAGTCTTATTTCCAGTCAAAGGATTATATCCCTCACGGGGGAACAACTAAGGATTTTTCCCGCTGTCCCCAAGTATGTTCACTCGAAAAAAAAAACAGGGGACAGTGGGAATAAATATTACCGTTCTCCCACGTTACAAATTATAATTATAAAATGAATGACTGATTTACGAGTATTTTTATTCAAATGATATTTTGGATGAGTAATAATTATTTATAAAAAAATTATTATAATATTGAACAAAATGAACTCATATATTTTTTAACTGACAGTTTATTATTTTGTTAGTGCTCTGATTACGATAAAACTTGGGTTAGTGGACTATTCCATTAAGAAAACAACAATTTTTTTTTCTATGAGTTAATGGGTTTGATGAAACTTGAGCACTATTTTGCCAAGGAAACAATGAGGCAATGTTAAAAATAAAAAAAATCCAAGAATCTTAGTTTTTATGACAAAAGAGAACCTCTAATAAATATAAGGAAATATTGTCACACTTTAGAAATTCTAAAATACTTAATGAATTTCTAAAGAGATATCGTTAGCTTTGCCGTGACAAATCAAAACTAAAACGTGTCAACGTCTTAGCAAAATAACGTAAAACCTCGTGTGGTAATAATCGGCCCATGAAACTGAACAACTTTCGTTCCAAAACTTTTTTAAACTCGTATTTTTTTCAAACAAGGTGATCAGCTGATCGAGTTAATTTGTATGAAAGTTTAAAAACATTTTTGACGGTACTTAGGTGTCACGTGGGATCGATCTCTGACATAAAGAGAGAACTGCCGCAAGCTTAAGAGTAAAGTTGGTGCCCGGAACAACATCCTGAGACGCCTTACCACTACCCGCTGGGGAGCCAGCGCACGCGTTCTTCGAACGAGTTGTTTTGCTCTCGCTTACTCAGCAGGCGAATATTCGAGTCCAGTTTGGGCTTGTTTAGCCCATGCGAGAAATGTGGACACAGCTCTCCCACGAATCATGACGTATAGTCACGGGCACCCTGAAACCGACACCACTGAGAAAGCTTTACTCCATGGCAGGAATTGTTCCACCCAGCGTGAGACGTGAGGTCGCTTGCGATATTGAAAGAGCGAAACAATCTCAAGACAGCAGGCACCTCCTTTACGACACAACCCTCCTCTTTCCCGTCTCAAGAGTCGCCGCAGCTTCCTCAAGAACTCCACACCCATCTAAAAAGACCCACTTTTAGCACGTAAACATCCTATCAGATCCTCGTTTTAACACATTATTAAAAAGAACTCCACACCCATCTAAAAAGACCCACTTTTAGCACGTAAACATCCTATCAGATCCTCGTTTTAACACATTATTACAATTTTTACGAACGAACACGTTATATTTTTATCACTAGCGAATCGCGATGCACAAGACTGTCCATACTAGGCAGTGTTGGCAGGGTCACCATGCATGAGGTATAGAGACACAGGAGCGTGTCAGAATGATAGACGTGTTGTGCGTCAGACAAACATATTGACTACAAGCTACTTAGATGCTAAATTATATCTATCTAGATGTGGTTGAAGTGAGTCATACATATACTACAGTTGGCTGAATAAAATACATTTTTTGCCTAGTGACAAGCAAAAATTTAGGTATGAAGTTAGCTGTCATCGTATGTCATCAAATGTGTTTTAGTGATGCCAGACCAAGCGCCCTAATAATTTCAATGGTAAACACAAATAGTCGATGCTTTATCAATAAAATTTCGCGGCGTGGGCAGTCTGATATAGAACTAAAGTAAAAGTTTTACAATTAAATATATTTAAATAGCAGATCAATCTTTACACGTGGCGCAAGATTCTGTGCCATATTCAAAGATGAAGTTTGACATTTGTGTAATTTTTTTATATATCTCGTTTGTCAAGGCCGTATATCAAATCAAATAAAAATATTTTATTCAAATTAAGATTTTTATGAATCATTTTTCGACGTCAAAGCTACCATGGATGGCACGGCTACAGGTTAATTTTTGGAGGGCACTTTGAAATTAAATGATTTTATTAAAAAATAAACAACCGTGTAGTATTTTGAGCAAAAAAAATGCAAAATATATTTAGGAACCAACCTTATATCTCGAAATGGTTTTGCATTTAGCATACTTTTTTTAAAACTTTGCATACCCAATTTTATTGACAAAACAGAAACTTTTGATCTTGATTTGAACCAAATATTTGATATAAGATTTCTTTGGTACCAATTACTCATCATAATGACAGTGAATGAAAAAAATAATTGATGTGTTGAAGTGACGTGTGTGTGATAAAAATATTATAAAGACATTTATAGTGATCATCCTGTTTAATCTAACACAAAGAAAAAAATAGACACGATGAAAACATTATGTATTTCCGGAAACATTCACAATATTGATCGTATCAGAAATAAGTAGATACGTATCGATCGTATTGTAAATCGTAAATAAACATCACATTTTTATTTTTTTGCATCCAATTAATAAATTGACTTCAGTTTGGAAACAATGGAATAAAAATACTCGAAAATCTGTAGGTATTTTATAAATAAATTAAAGTGGTGACAACGGGAATTATTTTCCTCTTGTCCCCTATATAATTTTGAAGTGAAGATACTAGAAGACAACAACTACTGAACGAATTGGTATGAAAGAAATTTGGAATAAAGTTAGTTTATACCCTGGAACACATAGGACACTTACATAGGATACTTTTTACGGGAAAAGGCTTATTCCCACGGGAAAATCTTACACAACGCGAGCGTAGCCGCGGGCGGACCGTATTATAGTAATTCAAATTATACTTACTATTACAATGTCAAAATGTCTGGAATCTTGAAATACTAAATCTTTTATTTTTAGGTGAAATTATAATCATTACTACCCTACACTCCACTACACTAAAGACCAATTAAAATAAAATAAAAAATATATACTCAAAGAGCGAATCATACATAGTAATATACTTTGCGCGATTACATCAAATTAAACAAATATAATATTTTATCATTGTCGCAGAGGTCATAGACCCGCCTCGATGTTTTAGAGCGGGGTCTGTGCGGGGCGGCGCGGGGAGCGGCTGACCGACGCGGGGCGCTGCCCGCGCCGTCTTCCTTAGACACACCTCTTGCGCAACAATTTTTTTTCGGCGTAGCGCCTTAATATGAAAATCGTATTTTTCTCTCAGTCACTCTCTCAGAAAACTCTGTACATAGGAGCGAGACAAATAGCTCGATCACTTTTGCTGAACGTTCCTAACCTATTTATGTAGTCAGTTCGATTATTAAAATAAAGTCATATACTTAGAGCAGGCGCAGTATGATCGTTATTTACGAGTATTTAAAAAAAAAAATTTTTTGTAATAATATTCGGCGTAATCATTTTTCATTCATTAACTCTCTTTCTGTTTGACTCCTCCAAAACTGGCTATTGTCTAATTAGGGAATTGGATTACAATTAAAAACAAAAAATAACTTATTCGAGACAGACACGTTTTATTGGACTCTTGTTACCAATTGGGTGCCTACTGTATGGACATAATGGGGATACTGGGCAATTTATTGTGATTCATTTCCTTTACCTAGGAACGCTGGCAGGTACACAATAATTGGATTGGATGTTGTACGCAAGTAAAATAGTTTTTTTTTTATTTGTTGCATTTAGACCGTAAAGTGAAATAAATATTGTTGTGTGGCCCACTGCGATACACACACGTGTCTACGTCCATTATAGTTTCTTACAGCTTCCATGTTTCCAATTATCTTAAACAAACGAACTTCCCTATCAAGTTGTTTCAAATCATCCGATTCTTCGCGAATTTTCTAGTATTTTCGCAAAGGTTCAATTTTGACAATTATACCGAATTTTATAACCCATCATTTTTGCCTTCCTGTGAGGTAACAAAAGCTTTGCCAACCTTAAGACATAAAGCATTGCGCTAATACAAAGCACTACCGCCACCGCCGTATGTAACGCAAACAAGTAAGTATTGTAGATTACAAACTATACACCTAAACCGCCGACTCGCCGATAAAACCCGCCGTCGGCTTTCTTGCCGGCGGATAAGTCAGCAGCTTCATGTCTCGATGAACTTAGAGAATTTTGTCGGCGGCACAAAATCAGTAACTAAAACCAATAAAACACTATACGATACTCGAGTGTCAGCGGACAACTGGGTGCGTACGCAAGTTAGACATGAAGCCGACGTGTCACCACGTTATGTCGCTGAAGTTATCCTCGTGAAATTTTGTCGCCGACAAAAGTCGCCGGCATTTGTCGTCGACTGTCAGTGTCTTCGTTGTGTAGAGTCCTCGAATTTTCGCGATGATGATCAGCACGTCAAGTCTACGTCAGGTAGTACATTTTGATTGCAAGTTCGCGCTGGCGATGGACGACGACATGAAAACGTGACGTTTGTATGACTGCAAAACAAAAGTATTCTTATTTTTCAATATTTCAGTTTTTTTTTCTATGCCAAGGTATATGCATTATACAAAACACTGTTAAGAGTAAATTCAGTTGTGTCCTCCGTTGAAATTCTCAATATCCTCCACAACAGGAAACAATTTATATTGAGGAAATAGTTGGTAATTTCATCAAGACATAGTTTCCACTGCGTCGAGAGCACGGCAGTTCCTAGTGGCGGCGGCAGCGAATCTCATAGGTATTTCAACTCTAAGAACATTTATACTCCGGATCTTAATAAGCTAACCATCCGAAAAATAATTAATCCCAGAAAATCCTAACCCAAACCCAAAATTAATTAAATAGAATGTACTTTATTGCACACACGGAAAAATAAGTATACAAAACGTTGAAAATAACAAACACAACTGTACAGACATGCGGCCTTATTGCTAGGTAGCGATTTCTTCCAAACAACTTATTTTTTTTTCCTCAAATGTAATATTTTTAAAGCGAGAAATTAACGATTTCAACGATCTTGGACAGGGTTCGAGCCTCGGATTAAAAAAACTACTTAGATCCGGGCGCAGCAAGGAGGTTTATTATTGGAGGTACAAACGAATGTCTCCTTAGCAATACAAATTGTTTTCAATGCCAATCTCAATACAATTTACAAAGAATATGTTTACTAAAGTACCAATGAATAATTAACTATTTCAACCCCCGCGGGCCGTCGTTAATGTATTGCACAATAATGTGAAAGGATCAAACAGAGATACTAAACACTGAATCCTAAACAGAACTGGATTGGTAGCGGTCTAAAGTCGCTTTTATTATCCGCTAAACCTTCTTCAGGTACTTTCGTCCCTTTTCAGGGCCTCCGGAGACTTTCCAAACCTCAAAGGAATGGATCTTTCAAAGTGAATCTAAAGAAGTATTAAGAAATTCTACTTTATAAGAAATTGCACAGGATTTATAAATGGGAATGTTTCACAAAATGTAAAACCATGTTACTTTTTTTTAATCTTTTATTGTCTTGTACGAGTATGGTAAGATAAAATGGAATACGTAAAAATAGAAAGGTATGGATGGATATGTATAGAAAGAGGCATGTTACGTAATTTTTTAATTTATTATTTTATCTAATGGGATAGTTCATAAAACTTCGGTAGGTGATCGGAAGCAATCCAGCGAATCACCCAGGGCCATAAAAGGATTTCAAAAAAAGTATCCACGAAATACACCTGGCACCGCCTATCATCTTAATGAGAATTATTATTTTTATTTTTTAAAGAGCTGTCAGAAAATCCCTCATTATGAAGAGAGAAAAAAGTTGAGCCGTTATCGTACTAGCTAAAAAAAACATAATTACAGCTGGTTTCGTAGCTACAATAATTAAAATGTTTTAAATATTCCTTTTTGATAACTGGTTATGAAACAGAAGAAATAAGTATTTTTTCATAGCTAGTCATAAAAACAGCTATGAAAATGGACCAAAGCATATTTTTAGCTCAAAGTAGGTATTTCAGTTGAGTGCATTGAAGCAGGAACAAGGCGAAGTTACCAAATTTCCCGTCGTAACTATCTGCATAATTGCCCGCAGAGAACAAACATTATAAAAACAACATGTGGAGGAACAAAGGAACAGTTGGTGTAGAGTATATTCTCTACTAAGTACTTACAATGTACAGGGATGCAACTCAAAATTGCGATACGTTTTCGAAATACATAGTTACAGTAGAGAACAGGACACTTAGGACTTAGCTTCGTTCTTGTGTTTTGAGAGAATTGTGCGGTCTTATGTCTTGATTTAGAACACTGAACTGTTAACTCATTAATTTATAAAAGATGTTGCTATTTTCTGCTTAGAATTAAACTGGAATCAGTCAGCCAGATCGTACTTACATATTTATATATTTAAAAGAAAAGTACAAAAGATATAATTCCTGTGGAGTTTCTTCTAGCCGTTCTTCTCCACAGAGGGCGTACACTTAACGTGCCATCCATGATAGCTTTGACGTCGAAAAATGATTTGTAAAAATCTTAATTAGAATAAAATTATTTTGACTTTGACTTTGAAGTTAGCTACCTGTAATAAAACGTAGTAGCTGTAGTAACAACAAGGCCAGTGGACAGACCACCACCAGCCTGTTGGACCGACGACATTGCCAAACTGGCAGGATCGGGCTGGATGCGGATAACACAGGATGGTGAAGAGTGGCGCAGTCAAGAAGAGGCCTATAATATACACCCAGCCAGCACCGGGTGGATGTGGGTTGAAAATTATGATGATGATGAGCTCTAGTTCATATTAGTAGTTGTAAACTGCCATAACTCAAAATAATCTATTTGAATATAAATTTTAGTAAAGCGATTGTCCGTATTTTTCATTTATCAAAAGTCACAATCTTCATTGAAATTCTGTACCTACCGAGCTTTGTAGTTCTCTGTGAAAATTATTCAGTATTTTTTGTAACATAAATGAAGTGCGAAAGTCCCTGTTGCGGGAGTCGTAAATCTTTAGCATCGTAAGTTTTTGTTTTTGAAATAAATCCTAAAGCTCACCGCAAATACGTAACCGACCGCAATTCTAGCAGACGAACCAAAATTTCAACTAATCACATTACACACTATCCCACTAATATAATAAGTATTATTAATGTGAAAATCGATTTGGATGTTTGGATGTTTAGATGTTTGTTCCGCTTTCACACCTAAACTACTGTAGTCTTAGAAAAAGTTTTATTCCCACGGGAAAAAAATACACGACGCGAGCGTAGCCGCGGGCGGACAGCTACCTATAAATTCGTCAGTTTGTCTCAAAAGTACTAAATTCATGCGAGCGAATATAATAGGGGATCGGACTGTTCACCAGATTTTATGAATTATTTTATAAATTATTAGTAGTAGCAGACGATTCGCGCAGAAAAAAACTGAATCTGTTGAAAAACGAATTTACAGTGATTTTTTAAAGTTTCAATATGTCTGTCTCTTTCAAAAACGATTTTTTGTATGGAGATTATATGGCGTTACTAACAAATGACGTCACAAGTGGGTATGTGCCTCTCTGTTTAATCTTGAATTTCAAACCTTTATATAATAACTCGGTCAATTTTAAAGATAGAGCAAAAAATTTTTTAGTTTTCGCTATCAGAAACTAAGAAGTTTGCATTTATAAATTTAAAAAAGAGTAGTCCAATCCCCTATTCAATTGTTTGTTTAAAACATTTTAACTTTACTCTAAGTAAGACGTTTTAGGTGGGGTCGAATAGGGGTTAGTGGTAAGCTTAGGTAAATAACTTTGTGTTTTTGTGTTACCTGTGTTTTATGATTGCCATGTTTTTTTTCTATACTTTATTTCATTATCCAAATCTATCAGGCAGAATCATGAAAGTTGTGTTTCTGAACTGGTTTATATTTGGCCACCGCAGTACGGTTCCGCAGCGCCCACTGGGACAGCTTGTTACAAATGTAGCACTTATTGTTTCATCACAACAAAATTGCTCCAGTTACTGGTCGGTTCTTACTTGTTCTACTACAGTGACATGTTGTTATAATGAGCCTACTTTATATTAAGTGTGACAGACACAATAGAGGATCGGACTACTTTTTTTTATTTTATAAATCCAAACTTCTTAGTTTCTGCTATCAAACACTAAAAGAATTTTTGCTCTACCTTTAAAATTTACCGAGTTATAAAGGTTTGAAATTCAAGATTAGATAGAGAGGCACATACCCACTTGTGACGTCATTTGTTAGTAACGCCATATAATCTCCATACAAAAAATTATTTTTGAAAGAGACAGACATATTGAAACTTTAAAAAATCACTGTAAATTCGTTTTTCAACAGATTCTGTTTTTTTCTTCGTGAATCGTCTGCTACTAATCTATATATTTAAAAAATAATTCATATAAAATATAGTAAATTTGGGAACAGTCCGATCCCCTATACAAACATTATTTATCTTGTTTCAATGGTCAATCTGGGAAGTCGAATTAGTTTGTCCAACAGTTTTTTTCTCATGGTCTTATTTTTTCACACGTCACAAAATATTTAGTCATTATTTAGAAATGTAATTTGAGATTTTTTTTTAAGAAAATAATGTAAGTAATGTTCTGTTTTCGTTTTTTATTTAATAAGTCATAAATCATAATAAGAAAGAAAATATGTGACTTGTTTTCTTAACCGGGTTTTATTCATACACCGCAATACGGAGCCGCAGCGTCCGTCGGGAGCGCTCGTGTCTCGTAACAATGTAGACCGCAGCTTATTGTTTCATCCCGACTGCTCTTTGCTAGTGGACCGTTACACTCGCTAAATAAAAGGGAATCACACTTTCTTTCGTACATGGTGTGCAATATTACGTTCTAATTTAAAACAACATACTGAACAACGTTACAAAAAATATCAAACTAAAATATCGTTGAAAATTTATCAAAACTGTCCTAAGCTAAATTATTAATTCAATTGCTTGATAAACCGAATCTTTTGAGGTGAATCATCTTTATTTTTTATCTTGGACGAGTGTGTCCAAAATTTCATTTACCATTCATTCATAACTAACATAAGACTAAGTGAGATCGAAAAGATTGATAGAATCACCTTTCACATTTATATTTTGTGCCAGGGACTTGCATACCAAAAAATATTAGTACCATTAAATTTCGGTATGACGTCATACAGTTATTTTTCAGTAGTTGAAGCAATATGATACTATTATTTATTTCGATACTAAAATGTTACCTCCTTTTGTTGATACTGTTACTTAGGGTACTAATATTGATTTTAGTATCTGGTATAGATATGATTTTGGCAATGAGATTTGTGAGCAAGATTTAGAAATAAAATTCTTATTGTTGTCGGTGGGTGTAGCACGCTTTTTCTTAAATTGCGTGTAAAAAAAGAATGTTATTTTTGTATGAATGCATGATATTTCCGGTGCAAGGAAATCGATTACGGTTTTCTAAATGGCGGATGTTAACTAGCGGTCATTGCTGTTGCAGTACCAATTTACCCAAACACAGCAATGTAATTCGAATTAGTCATTAGATCTCGAAAGGTGTAGGTGTACGTGTAATCATAGAAATATAATAGGTGGGGGATATAATCGCTGCATATAGTGGGAAGATGTATAAAATTGAACAGCCTGTATAAGAAAAGTTAGCAGCGGCTATTGTCGTTCCAACAAATGAAGCCACTTGAGTATTGCTCGGGTCTGACAGGCTCGTTAGGGGTTTCGGAAGGGTTTTATCGTTCAACACCAATATTCGGCAAAACTTGTAGCATTTTCGCTAGAAGTCACAGGGATAGCTAGTTTTTGTACGCGTGGATTTAAATTTGAAACAACGAAGTGTAATAAATAAATAAATGATTTCCAGGAAGGAAATTTTCAAAAACTCCTCTTTAGTGAGTTTATAAGTAGTTTAGATTCTGCGTTAATCTGTCAGTCAGATTCTTTAACTACAAACTATGATTTTTCAAAAAGTCAAAATTGAGCCATAACTTATGAGCGCTGCTGACCTTGAATGTGTCAAGTATCTTTTTCTCCCTTACTCAAATGATGTACACGAGGAGAATATCATGTTCTATTACTTCAGAACGTGCTTATACCGTTTGCGACGAGTACTCGTATAGATCACTAATTTGACATTTAGAATTAATGCTGAAGACTATTACTTTTTTTTTATTATTATTAGTTGATGGGCTTACTCTTGACCACAATCAGGTCCGCGAGGGACGAGATGTGGTCGATGATGGAACGAGTTTGCCCAGAAGGTGGCTGTTCACTCTAGCTTTGAAAATGCTTGGGTTATAAGCACTCGGAAAAACAGAAGCAGGCAAAGAATTCCACTCCTTGGCCGTGCGCATAATAAAAGATGATTGAAAGCGCTTCGTGCGGCAAAGGGGTATGTCGACCAAGACTATTACATACATTGTCGTCGTCGTTTGAGGTACGCGAAGACTTATCTTGATTAATTATTCCATGCTTCTCTCTCCAGAGCACACTGAAACTACTCATCATCCGTCGCTTGCGTACAAAAATAAATAAAAAAGTACAAATCATTTTTAAAAATTTACAATATTATTTTTTAATATTTGTCGAGTTATTTTTTCAATATTATTATTTTAGTTTTGATACTTTTTAAACGCGCTCTTTGCGATTTTTTTTTCTAGTTTTAAGATTGTTCAATGTTACTTAATTGGAAAATTGAGTGAGAAACAAAACTAAACTATAACCAGTGACGTTATTTACCTACTTCAAGTAGTAAATATAATAAGACAGATCACTTATTTTTGGAGTTTCTTACGTGAAATCGAAACTTTGGAGTGAGTAATGATTCCGAGTCATGTTTTGTATTTTATTGAGAATTATTTTCTTTGTTAACCAATAGGTATCAGCTGAAAATCACGTGTAGGTCTACGTAAGTACATCAAACAATATTTAAACGAAAATATACCAAACATCCAAATTTCACACAATGAGCAGATATTAATGTGCAATGCTTGCAGTCAGATGCAGATAACCACAAATTGCAATTTGGTGAAACCCCTATTAAAGTTCCGTTCGGCAAAATCAATCTGTATCTCTGTGTAGATTTTGTTTTGACTTTATGCGTATTTGACGTTTGTCGTATAATTCTAACAATTTACGAATACGCGTAGACGTGCTTCAGTATGCACAAAAAACGGACAGATGTCACTTTCATTTCATTTTCCTAATATTTGTGTCGCAAAATCAAGCATAACCAGACTTGAGAGGTAAAAGAATATTCGTATTTTTAATGTAAGATGAACGTAACTAAAAAGACACCCACCTCGTAGCACCCACCTAAGGGCAAGGACCTAGGATGTCACCGAGGATAGACACGCGAAGGAGAGGAATGGACCGTACCGGGTTATGCAAAACGGAAAAGGGTCTAGTGCGTCTCCCGCCGCCTATGGTGGTAGTAAGGTACTCTGCCTAAAAGATTACGTCACATATACCTTAAGGAACTGGCGACCTCTCGTTGCCTACAAACTATATACAGACAACGTCCAAGCAAAATGGCCGTCCTCTGCGTAACGGCTGCGTTTTGTGTTTTTGTTGGCTGCCATAAAAATTGTGGGTGACAAGAGGTCACCAACTCCGATATTGTTAGTATCTTCGATGTCTGTGACGCCTTTAAAGGCGTGTGAATGCGTGCAGCTCTGCAGTTAATGTTTTTTTTCTTGTACTGGCCTAAACGCTACGTATAACAAAGTGGTAATTAGCGTTCAATATGTTGTTACCAGAAGAGCATTCTGTGGAGTGTACTCCATTGGCAATGGCTATCTCAACAGCAGACTGAATGGGATCGACAGGGTCGGACAGAACATGCTTAGGGCGACGTTTATTACGCGTAAAACCCGCTCCACACCTTCCGATCCTAAATCGGAAATCCTCATTCCCTACACACTGTCCTAACTAGGACCTATTACCCTATACATTGTCCGATTTCTTCCGATTTGTCGGATAGGACGGTGTAGGATCGGAAGGTGTGGAGCGGGTTTAACGGGGTGAGGGAAGTACCCGGCGGTTTTCACTACCAAAGGATTCCATTTTCAACCTTGCTATTAGTCTTTATTTGATTATGAAGCTCATGTAAATGCAGGGGTTAACTCAATAAAAATATATCAATAATTAGTGGATGCGGACTAAGAGCAGCTTTTTCATTACCTTTACTGTTTCCACGTCGCGTAGTTGTGAGGTTCAATTTCTTTTCTTTTTTGTTTTTCTTTTGGCACCGATAAACATCTATTTAGTATTCATACAATACAACCAATCAGCTATAAATAAATTATACCCTTCTGATTGTTTTGGCAAATAAGCAGAGTTTTGCATTAGTAATATTGTCAAGCAATTTTCAGATACATAATTCACCTGCCTCGACCTTCGTCTAGAGTGCTCGGTTCACTGAGCCGAGGAACAACTACGTCGCTTCGCTAATAATAGCCCGATACTCTAGGAGACCACGACAAAAACGTATGTTTAATGTAAATTTAAAAAATATTTTGGAAGGCAAAAGTCTAGTTGAATAAGTAAGAAGTACAATCCTTTCAAAATTAAAGAAAAAATCATCATTACTATATCCAGCTAAAAGACGACCCCTGATAGCTAGACAAAAGCCTCGTCTTTTGTAGTGATATAGTGAACTCCTCCTCACAAATGTGAGATTCAGTAGAGATTTCAGGAACGACTCATGTTTTTGATATTATATTTTTTCCCAAAAAATCTCCACAATATGCCCCGTCCTCGCTCGCAGCCTGTCCACGTTGCATCTTCCAGTGCGTGGAAGAAAAATACTAGCAATAAATATAGCCATAGACAAAATCTTAGTCACAAATTTTCAAAAAAGAATAATCATATTCGCGAATATATAGAAGAATATTTACTTCTTCAACTAAATATTTGAGCCGTCTAAACACACAAAAAAACAAACAATATAATGGTCGTCGTCGTCGTCGTAATAATCATTGTCTGGTGGTACACGATGGTAATATTTGATATGGTATTTAGATGGTTAGTTTTACATATTATTTTTCCTAGTAAGCTCTCTGCCTATTTCAGGTCCACCGTTCGTTACACAATATAAACTTTCTTTATAATGAAGATGCTCTGGAACCTACTCGCAATAGACTTGAGATACAGTCAATTGCCTTTTGAGGAAGTATTTAATGAGATTCAGTCGAGAAATACTCATCAATCTCAAAATTACAAGTATCGATAACGTCACGGCTAAAATAGCTGCCTTTTGAACAGAAACTCGCAAGTTAGACCACTTCGAAACATCTAAAAGTTACGCAAATATGCCTGCAAGAATACTGAAGGTTGTGATGGTAGCTGGCCAATACACATTTACTGATTTATTGAGCATGTAATTGATTAAAAGCTAATCACCGTAATTTAAGATGACGCACATCATCAACATGATAAATAATAAAATAAATAAATAAAATTATAAATGATAATGAACCCCTTGATGAAGCATTCAGGTATGAGCTATAACATTTTTTGTGCGTGTTTCTGGGTGAACATATTTATAAAATGCTTTAGCACCATCTTAATTTTCGGATAATCATGTGATGTAATGTCGCAATCAAACCTGTTTGACTATTTTCCTCAGGGTTTCAAACCCGTAGACTCGGTAATGAGATCCGAACGTTCTAGCCACTGTTCCACTGCTTGCCTACGGAGGGTGTGACTTCTACTTCTAGTGCCAACTTCTACGTCGTCACGTTGCAAACCTGAGCGTTTTATTGAAATCCCACTCCTTGCTCCTCTATGCTGAGCAGGAAATTGCTTCCGAGATGCCAATTAAAAAGTTCTGTCGAGAGCAAATAGCACTTTATTAGATAGGAGTAAAAAGGATTTTTAATTAATTCTCTGTGAGAAAAAAAAATTAAGCTCATGTTGTATAAAATAGCCTCATTTTTATGTCATCTATTACGTAGATTGAATGCAAAAAAGGAATAGTAGTTATACTCTACAAGATAGGTATATGTCGTGTGTTTTTCGGTTTGAAAATTAGGTCTACTTGTATTTCCTACTTCCCGAGCATCACATAAGCACAATAAACACAAAAATATGTGTACCTTTATTTATTTACCTTTATTAGGTATAATTATGTACCTACCTACCTACCTTTTTTAGTGCGTACAGCAAGAGAGTGGAATGCTCTTCCGGCATCTGTGTTTCCGGAGTAATCTTGGTGTAATCAAGGCAAGAGTGAATAGGCATAGGCATCTTTGACCTCGTCATCGCTTTCCATCAGGTGAGACTGTAGTCAAACGCGAACCAATTTTACATTAAAAAAAAAACCTTCTGATTTTTAATCCAACTATCTCTTTAATATAGTTGTTGGTGTGTATTCCTTGTGAACCAGTTAATACCGGTTACTTTTTCTAGGAAAAAACGTAACTTTGAATCTGATATTACACAACATTTTTATTACTAACCAATTACAGCATACAATGACCTAACTTTGCAATATAAAAAAAATTACGGAGTTAGAAAAGTTCTTAGTAAAACTTTATATAACCAGAGCTCCATAAGTTGTTCCGTAATACCAGCTCAGAAGGCAATTCCGATTGGTTTTCCAAGAAATGACGTGGCTCAACTTATCTATTGTTGGCCTAGGTCGGGATTTATTCACGGTTATCCCACCATATTTGCAAACACTCTACTCGGTACAGTCAACTCTGGTGGCCACTTAAAGACGAGGGACGGGACGGCTCCTGTGGTAGAGCTACTATTAAATACATTAAATAACAACTGCTTGGCTATGCTTGGTTTTTTTATTCTTCATATCAATCCTAACTCCAACATTGTAGACTGCAGAACATTTTCTGATTTCCCAAAACTCAAACTAGATTTTTCACCCACATAAGGCTTCTCTCAAGTGCCAGTAATAACTAAAAAGTATCAATTCAAAAGAAGAAAATATCGCGGAGTTTGCACACAGAGCATACAAACTCCACAGTACCTAACCGATTTGAAAATCTCTATTTTCGTAATTATTTTTCGTATTTCTGTTAACAGAAATAGAAATTAAAACAGAAATTGTATAAAAAAGGTTACTATAGGATATCTGATAGAGGACAGATGTCCATGGGAATAGATTGCTTGAGTGGCAGGCTTTTTCGATATTTAATTAGCATTAATTTTGTAATCTGACAATATTTTATTTAAAAAAGGAAACGCAAAAGATGCGACGACTGTGGAGTTTCTTCGGTGAGCTCTTCTCCACAGATTCCGCATTGTGTTAGTGATCTCACCCAAAAAATGTAATGACGGATCTAAGAGATGTAATAACATCCTACAGAAATAAATAATTTTTTAATTTTGAATTTCGTCTCTGTCATTTCCTACTGCGTAGAATGCTGATTATCCACGGTCTTCCCACCATATTTGCAAACACTCTACTCGGTACCTAACCGATTTGAAAATCTCTATTTTCGTCTCTGTCATTTCCTGCTGCGTAGATTCCGGATCGGAATGGCGTCGAACAGTGTTTTATAAAATAATACAGGGCAGGATTACGAAATGCACCAGCCCGGAGCCATTTTTAGACTTCACCGTAACTTCACAACTTCACATTGTTTACGTGAAACCTATGTAAAAAGTTGAATATTTCAGCCTTTCATATGATATTCCGGTCCGCTTGTTTTCTTGGTAAAATGACCAGTGGTGAGTCCGGAGCGAAAGCATCATAGACTAAATTTTTAACAAAACTCGTACCCGTATTTTTACTTTTGGTTAGAGTTTATCCAGAGATGACACCTTAAAAGCCTACTTGCTCTTTTAGGTTGTTTATGGCTGTACGTACTTATAACATACCATTGTGTTTGTGATACCATAAAGTTACAGTAAAGTAATTCTTACATAAGCATAACGTACTATACAGGTGTAAATAAATTTGACAACTCGTCAAATTATGAAAGAACCTCAGGGTTCATAATCTATCCGGGTTTATCATCCGTAAAATTGTGAACCGTCCTTGATTGGTCGGTCTTTGTTTTCTAACTCTATGGATTCAGAACGAGCTACTGCCAAAACCGACCAATCAGGAACACGGTTTGCAATTTTACGGGTGATAAAACCAGACAGACTCTGCAGATTTTTTACAATTTGATGATTTTTCGTTGATAGATAATAAACTATTGAAAAATAATACGTTAAATTGTAAAAAGTTGGTTGCAGCTCACAATTTTTCGTCAGTTAACAATAACGCGAGACAGTGTTCACAATCATACGGTAAACACTACACTAATTAAAAACATAATTAAAACTACACTAATTAAAACATTGTGTACCCGACCACTCGTACTACTTTACTTTATTAAAAATTTAAACCCTACTTAAATGTGTAACTGCTCTAATGCAACTTTGATTCGCAGTCGAGGTGGGTAATACATCTTACTTACTATGGAGCAATCGAACCCACTTACTGCGTTTCCCAGTTGGTACTTACAAGTAGCAACCCTAAAGTTTCTGATCGACCACGTTATACGTTGTTGTAATGAAGTAGGTCATTTCTAAAAAAAACCTACTTACTCAGAGTTTTATTTTTAATTAGTCAAAAAATAAGAGTCAGTCGCGTAAATAAGAGTCAAACGCGGACTATTTTACACTAAAACCTCTGCTGGAGGCTTTTGTGATATTGATGTTGAAAGCAAAAGTGACGTTATTTTTTATACCTCTTTCAGTTTTATACTGTAAAACAATCTCGAAGATACCACTAGCTATTTGGCTATATATATTTTAATAATTTTATCATTAAAAAATTTCGTTTTTAGGCCAATAATCAGATTCTGCGGTTATTTTTCGTCGTGACGTCGTAACGTCACGCTTTCCTTGCTATTTACTTTTACTTTCCATATAATAGTGTAACGAGGCATTCGTCCTCTTTCCTGTTTTATGACTGGCAACCTCTCTTGCTGGCAGTTTTATCTTTCATTTTAAATTCATTTTCAAATTTAGATTTCTTACGTTCCGATTTTGTCTTTTTTCTGCCAAATTCCTCACTTCATGCCCTGGTCTCCGATAGTACATACCTTTTCTACTATTCTCTACTATCTGTCAATTAATTTAACATATAAATATATATAAATGCCTTTTTCGGACTGAACCCTGGTTTTTTGCCACATCCTATATTTTTATTCTCTACAACGTTCGTCGTGTAGTGCTCAGCAGCTTCGTGGCAGCGCGGCGGCTGCTGGGCCACAATAGTAAGTTACTGATGCTGTTTTTGTTTAGATGTGAATCCTTATTAAAATAATACAGATAATCATTTATCTTATTATTTGTATTATTGTATCTTTTATATTTTGTCTCTTGTCATGTCTTTGTCTTCCTATCCGCTATCTCTTGCTGATTGTTTGAACATTTTCTTTATTTGACTTTGAGATAAGTGATAAGGAGCTCACCTCAAGCCTCCTCATTTCCGTTTCTTCAGTCAGCAAGTTTCTTCACATCCATTTCGCTAATGCTATTATAAGGTTCGGTCGGTAAAAAATTGAAGGCCTTACAAAATTAATGAGGCGATAAGGTTCTGAGGGCATTTCTTCTTAGTTGAGCGCCGTTAATCTGATTTCAAAGTCTGGTATGGGTTTTTCCCAAAAGATAGAAGAGGTCTTCAACATCTTTACAAAATCAAGTTAAAATTACAAAGAAAGAACATACGTAAAAGTGTCAAACAAATATTCTCCATTCTATTTTTAAAATTTTGAAGTTCTAATGTTTAAGTGAAGTGACGCGTTATAGTACCCCAAAGTTTTGAATTTCGATAACATTTTATTAAGATGCTAAAGTAAGACATCTATTTCGAATTCATGATACAGAAACTATTTATATTTTTAGAATAAATTGTGATGCCAAAGAATATTATAATGTCATAATGCAATGTGCATAAGTTCTCCAGACGTTTTTTTTATAGTTTTCTCATCTCTACTCTAGGATCTGACCCAGATAGCTTATCTTTGTAAAAGTATAAAAATATGCTTTTAAATCGTGACCCCTTTAACGCTTCCCACGCACAGAATAGAAAGAATATCATAAGCTTACGTAGGCTATCAAATCGGCATACATGGGAAATAATGTGTTACTAGTGTTACTCTGTTCGTGCTCAAAATAAGTTTGCATAACTGAATAGAATTACGAATCTTATTCCATTTTTGTTTGATGTAATTCTCGAGAGACATCCTTGCCAATATTATAAATGCGAAAGTTTGCAAGTATGTATGGATGGATGTTTGTTACTCTTTCACGCAAAAACTACAAAACGGATTGGGACGAAATTTGTAATAGAGATAGTTTGTACCCTGGACTAACACATAGGATACTTTTTACGGAAAAAAGTCTTATTCCCACGGGAATATCTTACACAACGCGAGCGTAGCCGCGGGCGGACCGCTGGTAGACCTAGACCTAATCCGACTATTTATGTTTTGATTTCGGTAACATCATAGGTATTATAATTTTTATCATTTTGTCCCATCTTGCTTTCTATATTTAGTGATAGATACAAATATACCTATATTTTTCTGTATTTCTTGTCCATCTGGCTGAGAACCACAAAGTAACTAAATTTGTAGCTTAGCACATCTTGGTGAAATGTCACATGCAGATGAGTGGGAGATATCGAAAACATATTACACTTGTAACGAGGCATTCGTCCTCTTTCCTGTTTTATGACTGGCAACCTTTCTTGCTGGCACTTTTATCTTTAAATTCATTTTCAAATTTAGATTTCCTACTTTTCGATTATGTCTTTTTTCTGCCAAATTCTTCACTTCATGTCATAAAAGGTTCTCTGTGCTTCATGTCCTGATCTTCAACAGTAACTTACCCATGTTACTATTTCCTACGTTGGTTATATAATATATAATAAATAATATATAAATACACAAATACCTTCGGACAGTGCCCTGGCTATTGCCACACTTCAGCAGCTCCGTGGCGGCTGCTGGGCCACACTTTTTAGCACGAAACAACTACAAGAACCTCGCGAGTAAGTCTGCGATCTGACTAGTTCTGTACAAATATAGTAATAAAATAAAAGAACCTTTTTTTGCATTTCTAGACGCAGTGGTATAATGAAATTCCAGGAGTATCTTGTATCGTACAAAGACAGAGAGGTTCCCTCCGGACCTCAGACTTCAACGTTACTTGAGACAAGGCTCTTGCTCTTGAGAGACAAAAGAGCAATGAGTGTTGTGATGGAACGCGCGTTAAGTGTTTGCTTATAAAATAGTGATTTAAAAAAAAGAAATATGCTTTTATGTAATTTTAATAAAAAGCTTATAAATAAAATAAACGCGAAACTTACTCCCGCTACGCCACCTTATCTAAAAACGTTTTTCAATACAATACAATATTCAAATCTCTCTTAAAGATTTTCAAGATATGTAAGTCTATTTGTTTTTTTTTCTTTTATTTGTATCTAGCTAAACAAATCTTCATGAGAGGCATGCTAGCAGACAGTTAAGAGGTGACTTTTTTTTATATATATATATATATAATACTAGCTGGCCCGGCAGACGTTGTCCTGCCATTTTTCCCAACATCTATCCTACACCTCCCCTTGACCTTTTTGTATTGGAAAACTAAATTGTCTTTTTTTCTGTTACTTATGTTTCTCACTGTTTAAACTTTCCCTGAACTTCCACAAATATTTCAAGATCAAAATTAGCCAAATCGGTCTAGCCATTCTCGAGTTTTAGTGAGACAAACGAACAGCAATATATTTTTATATACCTATAGATATACACTCACCGGCACATCTAATCGCCCACCCTTGTATTTCGGGTTTAAACTACGCTTATTGTTATATATTACAATTGATTTGTTGATAATTTTACGATAAATTAAACACACTTAAATAAACGTTAAATTAACAACTTTTTAACTGACATCAGCTGTAACTAATAGAATTATAAAGAGTCACGAGTATTCCCTGAAATGAAGAGTGGGCGGTTAGATGTGCCGGTGAGAACATATTATAGTACTGATTTGTTACTATCTGCGCATAATCTAATTTTACGTACCTACCAATTTCAAAGAAAGAGCTGACTTAATTTGCTTCATTTTATTTTTGACCTTTTAGAGCGAGGTAAGGAACACGAGTGAACACCTAGTTAAAATATTTGAACTCATTTATTTCTTTAAATGAGATTATGCTATGTACGTAAATTTAATAAAGCTTTGGGTAGGTGTTGGCCTATCCCAAATAGTGTCGTATGGCTAAGGCCGATTTACACTTCGACAAGTAGCAAGTTGCAAGTTCTAAAATAGAAGTCCGCTCTATATTTTGCAAGTGCAAATATTTCCTTGGCAACAGGAAATAATATGCTTTTTGACAACAGGAAGATATGAAACTCTTGTTTTGACAACTTGCACTTGTACTTGTCCAAGTATAAACTGGCCTCCGGTGTAGGTAAAAGCTCTCACCAGAAGAGGCTAAAACTTCTTGTAATTGAGCTACATTACAATATGTGCCATAATCTACCTACGAGTATAAAGCATTTAACGACAAAAAATAAAATATTTCTAGTTAGGAAAAAACAAATGTCTTACAATGGCATTATTAGATCAATATGCTAGCTGTGTGCTAAATCTGTAAAAGCATTTGTAGTTTTATCCAAATAATCTACGAAAAAGTCCGATTGCCTTTATTTTCAAACTGCGCATTATATGTTCTGCTTTGTGAGTTGTATGCACTGCAATATTGGTTCGAAAAACAAAGCAAACAATAGATTTGTTGTACGCCTGAGTTGAAAAAACCTTTGTTTGACCCATTTGGATGCATGATATATTCATTGCTTGATCAAAATAAAGGTAACGCGAAATGGAATTTATCGGAATTTCTTTATTAAAATTAAGTAGTGGTTAAAATTTTAATATTTGGACTAAAAGTCCAATATGATCGTAGTACAATAATTTAGCCAGGGACAGATTATAATTTGTACTTACTGGGGGATCAAGTCCATCTTAAGGCTTAATAAAACTAACAGTTCATTAGTAGAAACGTATTACTAAACGTTAGCTTTTTAGTCATTAGTACTAGTATTAGTAGTAGTGCTTTAGTAAGATTTATATTAAAATAAAACACTATCGATAAATCGGCCGTCAATTTTTTTCAATTTCCTTGCATGCGTTTTCTTCAAGACGTTTTCCTTCGTTATAGGTATTATACAATTTTGAAAATATATAGGTTTTGTATTGGGGTTCAAGGCGCACAACGTGGTAATGTCACAGAAACGTAGGCCCCTAGACGCTGTCTGTACTCGAAGTTTCCTTGCAAGAGGTTTAGTTCCTAGTAATTTATTTCGCAAATGTAATACGATCTACTGGCTTAGCTAACTTAGTAGACGGGAGCTAGGATAGGAAACCCTGTCTCTGAAATACGATTTAAGACTCATGTTTAGGATTCTATTACAAAAATGTAACAGCCTCCGTGGCCGAGTGGTTGAGATTTCGACGCCCATTATGGAGGTCCCGGGTTCGATTCCCGGTGGGGACACTGTCATGCAAAAATCTCTTTGTGAGACTTTCCCCAGTTTGGTTAGGACATTGCAGGCTGAATCACCTGATTGTCTGAAAAGTAAGATGATTCTGTGCTTCGGAAGGCACGTTTAGCCGTTGGTCCCGGCTACTATCTAGTCGTTACATGAGCCAAGTCCAGTGGTCTTTGGCGGCTTTATAACACTGACATACCAGGGTTTGTGAGGTCGGTTGTCGACCTTACAACCCACACGATGATGATGATGACCAAAATTTAGAAGTGAATCAGTGAGTCAGTTAATCGATTTTATACTTTCTTTCTCTCTCTCTTTTCTTTTTTGATAATAGATGGCACCAGCCGTCACACGTTGACAGAAAGATCGAATTTATGCGAGATGCATTTATTATCTGACAAAGGCCTAATTTAGACTTTGCTGAACAACAAAAAACAAAACGTAAAATAGACCTGTCTCGGGAAACTTAGTGTGGGACGCCCCCCTGCCAGGTGGACTGATGACCTGAAGAAGGTCGCTGGTGGTGGCTGGATGAGGAAAGCGGGTGATCGTGTGCTTTGGCGTACCCTTGGGGAGGCCTACGTCCAGCAGTGGACTGCAATAGGCTGATTGATTGATTGACCTACCTATTTCCTACCTAAGTACCTATCTATCTATTATAAAATATAGTCGTTTAAGGCCCGGTTTTTCAATCGCTAGATAAACTTACAAATAGTGTTTATTCGACAGATAGCAAGATATTGAATTTTTCAACAGTCGGATAAGACTTATTTAATGAATAACACCAATATCTGAAGAATAAATCTATCTGCCGCTTCATTTACCAGATAACTGTACTATTCGACTGATAGTTTTAGGCATTACGTTTATGACAAACAATTTTCAAAAAAATCTTGAAACTGGCACAAAGTTCAACTAGTGCCATAACAAAAAAAAAGAAACAAAAAGAAGTAAATACTAGAATTGACATGACACTGTTGACAGAAAATGGGCAGATATTATTCAAAATTATTTCGTTTTTCTTTTGTCATTTAATATTTTTAGTTTCCCTACCTTTTAAACTTGACACTGGCACAAAGTTAACTAGTGCCACGAACAAAAAAAAAAAAAAAGTCTGTCTTGCTCTAACGTTAGTCTAAGCAATATATTTGTTTCACCTCTCTGAAGATCGCGTCAGATAGTTATCAATGGAATTAATAACGATTGAAAAATGGGAGAACAATTATTCGTCCGATAAACAGTCATATAACTTTGTTCGTTAGATAGTTGTTAGATCATTTATCTGAGGATTGAAAAACCGGCCCTAAATCTAATAAGTCACAAACTGAAGAATCTTGCTCGACCATCAAATACTGTGTACTTGCTCAGGTCCTTTTTCCTAAAACAAACGAAAGTGCTAAATAGTTATAACAATATCAAGGTAGACATGGCAGCTAATGTATTTTACGATTTACAGAAAGCATAGGTTATGACGTAAAAATATATTCAATGCAAAATACTCTTCTCTAAAAGCTGTGTTAAATTGCACTGAAAATGTGCTAAAGGTTTAAAATAAAATGTTGCACGAACACTAAAACAGATTGTAGATACTGAATTTCAGCGGCCATTTTGTTCTGTATCGGGTTCTGAAAATTTGTGAATTGAATTACCGGTCACGAACGGAATTTCACAAAGGCTGCATAGTGTGTATATCACTCACTGACATAATAAATTATACTAGTATTTGTCGGAATAATGTTTTTTAACGGAAGCATTTAGAGGATAATTTCTGACGATATCAAACATTTTTAAATTCATATCCGTACTGGGCCAGCTTAGCCGACTACAGCCTGATCACCCTAACTCAGCAAAGTCGCGAGCCCCTAAGTGGGGACATATAATATAATATGCTGTTGATGATGATGATGATGATTAAACATACTAGAGCTCATTTTAATAAATTTGCTATAGAAAGTAGAAACTCAGTAATCATTTACATTATTATAGGTATAGATGTCTCACCAAATTCTATACGAAGACATAGTTAAAACATTCAAAAACTTGGCGAGTGTCGCCGCGGGCTGTACACTAGTACTCAGTAAATACTTGCACATCGATTAATAACCAATAGATTAAACATTCACAATGTGTGTTTGCACATCATGATGGATGGCCGCCGAAATAACCGGGTCGGTACGACTGCTTGAAAAGGGTCATTTGAATCAAAAGGGTGGATACGCTTCAAGGTCGAAGATTGGTCAATATTACGCGTGAATGGATTTAAATTTTCTGGGATCAAAGAGAACAAGTAACTTTTAAAAGCTAAAGATTTAAAAAGAAATGTTACGGGCGGGTTTTTAAAGCAACCTACACAACTACAAATAACTCAGTATTCTGAGAATATAATATTTGACGGCTCCGTAGCCCATTAGTGTATCTGCCTCCGACGCACAGGGTCAAACATTCGTGTGATGAGCACTTGTGTTTGCCTTGTGTCTGGTTGTTGTTTATCTATATAAGTATGTATTTATCTATTCATATTGTAATGTATATCAGCTGTCTGGTACCCATAGTACAAGCTCTGCTTATTTTGGTATCAGATGGCTGTGTGTGAGATGTCTCCACACACATATTTATTTTTATTTATTTATTTTAATGTTCATTAGCGTTTTTTAAAACATAACGAAACTAAGAGATGTAACATCCAAAAGTTAATAAACTATTGATTTCATTTCATCAGTAATGAATTCCCTACTCATTTAGAATATGTCAGGAACACGAAAACTGTTACAGATTATAAATTCAATCAAACTTAACTGAAATCGATTTTCAACATATGTATATACCTAGCGCCGTGTGGTGACAGCAGAGTAGAATACATTTGTCACCAACCCCTACTCTTCCCGTGGGTGTCGTAAGAGGCGACTTAGGGACTACACATTGAACAGGGAACGGGCAGCAGCGCTCTCTGATACAGTAACCTTTTAATCTGCGATCTCCAACCCGCCTGCCAAGCGTGGAGATTATGGCAACCCTATATGTACTTATATATATTACATATTTTTATTATACTAATTATTTTTATATGAGCTGTTGATGATGAAATAATTTTTCACTTCTATGTCAGAAAAATTGCTTTTATGCCCGGATCGTTACAATGTTCCCTTAACTATGGTCGTATATCTTATAGTCCACGTAACGGGTATAATACGTATAATAATTATAGTCTATACCTTTACACTACGGGATGTTGGTGACCTGATGACAGGACAGGGCGCAATGTTTCCGCCCGGTTGAACAGCAATGGATGGTGGGCGTCCCTCATTATTTCGCGCCCAGCAAATTGACGCGGTCTGGTGCAGCGTGAAATTTAGAGATACGAGTACGTAATTAATGCGCGCTTAAGCTTGGACATGAAACGATAGTGTGAAAGGTCAGAGAAACTTGAATATTTCAATGATTAAAATAAGTACACAAACATACTTTTTTGACACCACATAAACAAAAATTTACAGGGCAAAAAAAAAAAAACATATTAATTATAAATTGGATATCCGTTAACTTATTTCTAGTTAAATTATGTTGAAAAATCTTAAAATATAATGAAAAAGGATATTAAAAGCAAAATATAAAACTGAGTTGTGACTCATACCAGCTTGTTAAATAACAGAATTAAAGAATAAAGTAGGTATTGATGGATATTATAATCAGAATAACTGAAGATATACATGTATTTTTTCATAAATAGATAGATAACAAGCTTATTGCATCACAAATACACACGAATTACGATGACTGCAGCCGGAGGACTCAAAAAAAAACGAAATTAATTTATAATTAGGTTTATTAAAAGTTCCACAATGGATACTTATAAGAATTACAAGATAAATGAACTATAACTAAGAACTTGACTCGACCGATGCAAGTATCGAAGTGCCGAGCTGACGTTGGGTCCTCAGGTCGATGGCGAAGGTGGCACGAGGCATCGACACGAGGCGCTGTGTCTGCGGTTTACTTTTGGTTGCGAAATATGGGGCAGCGACATGCGTTTGGTGCCGTGTGCAGTGTTGATTCGTAGTCAGCACTTTCCTATTAGGATGACTGCGTAACACCTCCCCCCGAAGATCAGCAGCTATTTTGTGACGTTTAGCAAAAATGCTGCTGCGTGGTTCTCCCGGGCTGCAGGCTGTGCGCTGTCGACACGTGGAATCGTGTAGATATGATCTCTTCCAGGTGCTGCAGGAACAGTCGTAGTTGGTTCGTTTCGTTGAGTTGGCTGATGGAGACAACTCATATACCTGCGGCTTACTATGATTATGCTGAGTGCAAGTGTACTTATTATTACAACATAGAAGGGGATGGTAGTATGATAAAGTGAGTCCTGCGATACTTGGTTCAATTTGTTAGGTGATTGGCTTAAGATTTTGTCTTGAATGTCTCGTAGTTCATGTAGGTTGACGGATCCCAAGGTAAGAGAGGGCTGGGTCATAGTAGTATCAATCTCTGAAGGGATGTCAAGTATTTTCATCGGTTGTCCTTCCACGCGGTCATTAGCATTGTAGATGGTGATTTCCTTCGTGTGCAGGGAGCAGTGTAGTGGGATGGTTATTAAGTAGCTGCCGACTAGTGTTTGATAGTCGACTCGTTCGCAGGACAATTGTACCTTCGTCGGCCGGGGGAATACCATGGCGTAGTGTTGGTCGTCGAGCTTCTCCATGGTTTCCTTCAGAATTGTCACTGACGTCTGCTGGCAGGATTCATCTAGTTTCTGGTTAGTGATGAGATTCTGAATACAGTCTGATCCCGTCCTCATCTGCTGATTGATGTCTTCTTGACAGAGGTACCGAGTTTTTACCTTCGGGCATTCTGCCTCCATGTACACATAATTTTTCCCATTGGTTGCCAGGAAGGGGTGAGGAGGAATGAGGATATTTTTGTTCTTGTTAGGTAATATGGGCAATTTATATAGATCATAAGTGTAGACAGAAATAATAGGAATCTTAAATACTATTACTATTTCATTGTTAGCGTAATATGAGCCTGTCTGTATAACGTCATAGTACTCTCTAGGTTCTAATTCTAATAATTGGTCTTTATTGTATATTTTCTTTAGACCGTCTAGCATTTTTACTAAAATATCTATACCTAACATGGAATGATGCGTACTCGAGGTACGTGAAAAGGCTAAAACATCTTCTAATCTACGTAATTCATAAGACAGATCGTCTATGTTATCGCTAATTATGATTAAAAGTCTAAGAAGAGTACCAAAATGCATTAAACTATTTCCAAAATGGGTTTCTCTATCTAAAATTAACTCGAGAGTTTCATTTATTTTTACCTGATTTACTACTATCTGATTAATTGCGCTTGTATGGTGTACTGTCCATTCTTTACTAAGGCTAATATGTTTGTTAAGTTGAGAATTTAAGTTATTCTGATTATCCGTAAGAGCTTTGATGGCTTCATTATATTTTACTGCATCGGTATAATCTAGATTTCCGGTTAGGCTTTTAATCACAGACCCTAAACCATCCACAAGACCACGCTTGCTACGAAGGGGTTGTAAACCTTTTAATTGATAAGAAACTTTTTCTAACTTGGTATTTAAGTGGGTTAACGGCAGATCAAAAATCGTGTAACTATCATTATGTAACTTAAGGGGTAGTTCTGCTAATTGCCTTTTTACCAGATTAATTTTTTCCTGTATGTCAACCAATTCTGTATGTTGTAAAAAGGTATGATAATGCGTTATAAATTTCATTTGCCCGAGTTTAAAGGGTAGAAGTCCTGGTCCATTGTCAAGACTCTCAAGTCTTATCTCCTGTGCCAGTGTCACGCCCGTCATCAGAGTCAGCAGTAACCTGTAACAATTTTGCACTTTTGGGTACACGTTTGAGCCTAGCTTTTGCGATCGGGTTACGTTTTTTAGACGTGTATATATGGATCGGTAAATCAGCTAACACAGTGTCCTGTGTATAACGCGGTGCTAACTTTTGACGCTGTGCTTTTGGATTAGAGACAAATATCTGCTGCTGGGGTTGATATTCTTGCTCAGGTTCGCGGGTTTTATTACGGGCTTCAATTAAGGCGGTTCGGTTAGTCAAACTTGCTTCATTCATAATGTCATATGTTGTCTTCATTTGTTCTCTATGAGTCTGAATGTATTGCTGCATAAGGTGCCCTGTCAGGTCAATGTCCATGGGGTCCCTAGGGTCAAAGTGTCCATTGATTACGTCATAGGGTTTGCACTTGGTAAAACTGTGGACTGTACTATTATAACCAATAATGGCGTAAGGCATAAGATTTACTACAGGCTGATCTTTATGTTTGATACGCAGAATACGCAGATGCTCTAAAATGGTGGAATGGAAACGTTCGATATTTCCGTTTGCGTTAGGCGTATGTGCTAGGGTTTTATGATGGGTGATTTTATGAACTCTAATGAATTCGGCGAACATCTGGTTAGTGAATTCCGTGCCCTGGTCTGTGACTAACGTGTAAGGTAATCCATGGTGGGTACAAAACTGTAAAAGGGCTTGTAAAATGCTTAGGGCAGTTCCGTCTCGCAAGTGATAGGCTTGACCATATTTGGAAAATACATCAATAAATGTTACATACTTCTCATTTTGGGCTGTAAATAGGTCCATGTGGACTATCTCGAAGGGTTTTGTAGCAGGGGGTACTAAATTAAACTGTTGCCTTATGGGGTTTCGATCATATTTCGCTTGTCCACAGATAGTACACTCATTAATAAATTTTGTAATATGTTCTCTCATTTTGGGCCAATAGTACTTGCGGGAGAGGACTAAGTGACAGTCATTGATACCTCTATGGTTTGTCTTTCCGTCATGATGGTGTCTAATTATGTCCTGTTGTCTTAAATACTCTTTTACGTCTTCAAGTTCGGTTTTTGCTAGGACCAGGTTCATAGCTGAATTTTTAAACTTTTCTTGTAAAATTGGGACAATTTGGTACATAGCAAGAGAGGGTGTAATCAGAATACCTGTCTTAACTTTGGGGTTTACGTATTCTTTAACAGCATTAATAAGATCGTTTTCGAGGTCAGATTCTGACAATTGAACTGAAAGACGTGTATGTGTGTCGAATGGTTTTACTACCGTCGGTCTTTTCTTTATGTCACCTACCACAGTTAAACGTAGCTGTCGATGGAATTTATTTAGTGGGTCGTCAGTTATGGGAATCTCTAGTATGGGGTTTTTTTGGTCGGTATGTACTGTGTCTGTGTCTGAGTTACCTAAATTCATTGGTATGTCTGTATTAACATTTCCTGCCATGGAACTAGTCTCCTCATTATGTAACTCTATTCGTGATAAAGCGTCCGCGTTCGTATTCGACTTACCTTTTTTATAGAACACAGTGAATTTGTATTCGCTTAACTTTAAGCGCCATCTTGTAAGTCTACTGTTCTCGTCTTTTAGGTTAAGTAACCACTCAAGGGGCTTATGGTCAGTATATATCTTGAAATGTCGCCCAAAGAGATATGAGCGGAAGTATTTTGTCGCCCAAACTACAGCGAGCATCTCTTTTTCTATAGTGCTGTAGTTGATCTCACTTTCGTTAAGCGTACGTGATGCAAAAGCTATGGGCTTGTCTGAACCTATTTGTCCTTGTGACAGAACAGCTCCGATAGCATAGTTAGATGCGTCAGTCGTCAGATTAAATTCGCGTGTGAAGTCAGGATATTGCAGTATAGGGTCATTGGTAAGTAATCTTTTGCATTTCTCGAAACAATTTATGTAGGTGGAATCTAAGGTAATGTGTTTGCCTTTTTTTAAACAAGCTGTCAAGGGTTTAGTCAACTTAGCGAAGTCGGGAATGAATTTTCTATAATAGCCTAGAAGTCCTAGAAACTGTTTGATCTGTTTTGTCGTCTTGGGTATGGGGTAACTCTCAATGGCTTTGATCTTGTCTGGGTTAGGCTTGATACCGTCCCGGCTGATTATATGTCCAAGATAAGCCGTTTCTAACTTCAAGAATTCGGACTTATCCATCTGTATCTTGAAGTTAGATTCTCTAAGCCTCTGAAATACTTTTTCCAGGTTTACCATATGTTCTTGGAGGCTGGTACTGAACACAATGATGTCATCGAGATAGACCAGGCAGATGACATTTTGTAGTCCTCTAAGTACATTATCCATCACCCTTTGGAAGGTTGATGGGGATTTTTTGAGACCCATAGGCATTCTCAAAAATTCAAAGTGTCCGTGCTCTAAGTTAAACGCTGTCTTATGTATGTCGTCAGGGTTCATCTCGACCTGGTAGAATCCACTTGCCAGATCTAAGGTAGTAAAATACTGGCTTTTACCTAGTTTGTCAAGGACGTCGGTAATGTTGGGTATAGGATATTTGTCGTCTATAGTCTTCTCGTTCAGTTTCCTGAAGTCAACTACCAAACGCCATTTCTGTCTACCCGAGGCATCAGCCTTTTTGGGAACAACCCAAATCGGTGAGCTCCATGCCGAATCCGACGGTCGGATTATGCCCTGCTCCAGCATCTTAGATATTTGATCACTAACTCCCTGTCTATGAACGAATGGATAACGATAGCTTTTTGTATATATGGGAATTTCATCGGTAGTTTTTATACAATGTTTTATTTTATTAGTAAATGTAAGAGATTCACCTTCTATGTAAAATATGTCTGAATAACGAGAGCAAAGTTGCAACAGATTAGCTTTCTCCTCTGGGTTTAAATGTTCTGTTCGCAAGCGCGAAACTACTTCCTCAGCGCGCATTGTATGCGAACTCGCGCAATCAAAACTGTACAATTCTGCTACTGCGGGGCGGTCCAATGAAAATATTACATCATTATTCGTTTGATTTTCAATTTCTAAAATACCACGGCCGTTTTTTACTGTAGTTAAACATTCGTGAATAAAACAGTTGCAAAGAATTTGATCTCTCACAATCACTTCACCATCTGGCGAGTTAATAGGCAATCTTACTAACTTGGAGGAGTTGGCTGGAATTATATCCTCGTATAGGTTTACGTTCCGCGAATTGTACATACATATCGGGTTCGTAGTAGTCTTTGTCACTAATTGTTGGGTTTTAAGATCTATTTTCGCTTCCCATTTGGTTAGCAAATCTAGACCCAAAAGTCCGTCAAAATAGTCGTAGAATTTGTATACGAAAAACTTGATATTATCTTGATTTTTAAACTCATCAAAGCAAGGCAACGTTACAGAATAGTTATTTCTACTGGTTCCGTGTATATTCGACACCTCGAAAGGATCGTGTTCTAATGCAATGTGCGAATAAAATTTCTGTACAGCCTCGGGGCTAAGGAAAGACTGATTGGCCCCGGTATCTATTAATAACTTCAAAGGTGGATTAGTTATCTGAACGTATGGAAGTTGCCTCTAAGTTTGGAGATTGACCTCTATTTTAAGCTTTTTGAGGTCGTAGCCACCTGAAAATCCTGGCTACCCTTGCTTGTGGAAGGTTGGGCCTGATCTTCCTCTGGTTGGTAACAAATTTCTGCCTGTGGCTGTTCTTTGTATACAAAGTTCGTGTCATATTCATAACCGTTATATGAATCGTAAGTGTTGTAATAAGTCTGTTCGTAGTCGGGATAGTAGTAATCCGAGAAGTCATCATATGTCACACATTCATTCATATTTACGTCACGAGGTTTGAAGTAATTTGTCGGAGGTACAGTGGGCTGTAAAACTTTAGGTATGAAATGACTCACTCCGCTCATAGGTCGTGGAAAACTATTATTTCGCGGTGGCATCTTAAAGACGTTTCTGCGGGGATTATAATTGGGCGGGGGCGCGCTAAACATTTGCTGAGTGCGAGTGGGCATTCCCGGACGGGGTTGTTGGTTAAATTGCATATTAAATTGCGGTTTCGTAGGGTTAAATGCAAAACGTGGTGGTGGACCCTGGATAATAGGCTGTCTCACAGGGTTATTGAAGGTGAATGGCCTAGGCACTGCGTAAGCATTATGCATTGGCATGTGTACTGGAGGTTTGTAACCTGATGCGCCAGGCATGTTTTTAGGTAAGGAATCATTTCTCTGTTGAAGGTAAATGGTATTAAGTTCTTCCTGTACATATTCCAATGCTGCCTCAATGGTATCAGGACGCATGCACCTTATACGAGCACCAAGTGGATCTTTTAATCCACGTACAAACGCTTGCAATGTTAATTTCTTGTAAAGGTCTCTCTTTGCCGCGATTGTAGTAGCAACTGTATCATGTAAGGTCACATAGGTCATGATAGTAGAAAATAACGTTTGACATTTATCATAAAATCCCTGCGGAGTATTATTTTGCTGAGTTTGCATAGCAAGGTCATTATATAGGGCTGTCTCGTCCCGTTGATCAGTAAAATTATTAATCAAAATTTATTTAATGCCATCCCAGCTCTCAGGGATTCCATTTGAATTAATGGTTCTGGCGGCAGGTCCCGTTATCTTATTTAATATTCCATTTAACATACATAACTTGCCTAATTCGTATTCTTCACCACCATATGACTCTACAAGTTGGTCACAAAGTTTAATAAATCGTGCAAGAACATGAGGATTGCCGTCAAAATCAGGCACAAGGCGGAGGGCCTTAAAAATTGTGTCTGGGTCTGTAGACATAATGCTTTCCTCAGAGTCTGTGCTATAAGTACTCTCTGTATTTATATTTCTTCTACTATCTACAACACGGTATACCCTAGACCGTCTATTAACAGTCTTACGGGTATAAAATGTATTTGAATGAAAAATCTTGAAAAATTATAAAAAGGACTAAGGACTAAAAGGATGCAACACTAGAGAAAAATTAGCGGTGCACTTACTTGAACATTTGTCTGGATCTCGGCCTCTTTGAGCAGCTATCGATGTCTGGATACTCCGGCTCTGGTCACGTAGATTCTGGATAACCGGCGAAGGCTGCGGAGCCTATTTAGCAGGACGACGTTCCCGTTTTTCCGCGTATTTTTACCGATTATCCTACCGACTGCGCCAATTACGATGACTGCAGCCGGAGGACTCAAAAAAAACCGAAATTAATTTATAATTAGGTTTATTAAAAGTTCCACAATGGATACTTATAAGAATTACAAGATAAATGAACTATAACTAAGAACTTGACTCGACCGATGCAAGTATCGAAGTGCCGAGCTGACGTTGGGTCCTCAGGTCGATGGCGAAGGTGGCACGTGGCATCGACACGAGGCGCTGTGTCTGCGGTTTACTTTTGGTTGCGAAATTTGGGGCAGCGACATGCGTTTGGTGCCGTGTGCAGTGTTGATTCGTAGTCAGCACTTTCCTATTAGGATGACTGCGTAACACACGTGTAAATACACTTCATAAAACTTAAGACATAAAACCGAACAAATTTAATTACTACACTTAAAAATAATATTATACATGTGTGCAGCGATGCAGAAGGGCCAAGGCTCAGCTTGTTATTGCCCCTAATTCAATTCAATTCAATTCTTGGGTGAATGGCGTTTCCGTGGTGATTTCGCCAATGTCAAGTTTTATTGATGACTCTGCTTGGATATAGGCTTCGTGAGAGAACAAGATTAAAAAATTAAAAAAAATATATATATATATGAAGAAATTTTAGCTATGGCAACCGGTCTGCTGAAACACCTAGAACAAAAGACAAACACAATATAAGTTAAAAGGTTAGTATAGTTAGTAATAGTATGGACAAACAAAATTTAATATGTTACAATCTGATGTTATTTTTGTAAATATAATCACACAGAATATGAACAAAAGGACTATTAACGTGGGATAAAAGACTTTTAAAATTAATAGGGCGAGGGATGTCAGAAGGAAGAAGGTCATAAAGGGAGGAAGAGAATTTGGGGCAGTTAAAAAATATATGGTCCAAGGATCCTTCGTCCAGCCCACACTCACAAATAGAGGTGTCCTTGATGTGGAGTTTAAATAAATGGACAGGAGCACAAGAGTGACCGAGTCTCAGTCTGCAAACCACTGAAGTGACGCGTTTATTGGCTTTCCGAAACTTGAAAAACCAGGGAACATGAGGAATGCAGCCTTGGATATCAGCATAATATCTGCCTTTAGTAGAGCTAAGAGATTTCCAATGAATATCCCACTGACAGAACAAACCCTGCTTAGCCAACGGGACAAGGTCAGAAGGATAGACTTTAAAATGGTCGAGGCAACCAGAAACAGTGGCGTCTTTGGCACAGAGATCCACAGTCTCATTACCAGTTATCCCAGAGTGACTGGGAATCCAGGCTAAAATAACTTGGTAACCCAATGAATAGCAGGAATAAAGGAGCTGCTTGATTTTTAAAATAAAAGGGAATTTAGATTTACATCGGAATTGATTTGACAAAATAGCTTGTAAACAGCTTTTGGAATCAGATAGAATGACAGTTTTATTAAGTTTATGCGATATGATGTAACTTATAGCCTCAAGAATAGCAATAGCTTCTCCAGTAAAAACAGATGAAAAGGATGGACATTTAAAGTTAAGTATGATGCTATATTTAGGAATCCAAACAGCGGCACCGACACACCCACGTTCAGAAAGCTTAGAAGCATCTGTATACATAATTAGCCAGTCACTCCAGTTCTTAGAGATGAACTTATTAAGTTGAGAATTAGCCGAAGGTGAATCTTTCTCAATACCAATATCCAAGTAGATGTTAGGTTGAAAAATTATAGACTCAAAAGAAGTCTCAAAAAGGGGCAAGAGTTTACTTTGGGAAACAGGGCAAGGAAGACTGATGTATTTTCTAAAGCTATTAAAAAGACAAGGAGGATCCTTGTGTTTCCAATAGCTCCCAGAAGATATGAAGTCAGCTAATTGGTGCAGTTTGGACATAAGAGGATGATAAGATAATTGAATAAGCTTGAAAAAAAACCTATCCGAAAGATATTGTCGTCTTAAGGAAAGAGGAGGGTCGCAACATTCCACCTGAAGAGAATTTATAGGGGACGACTTCATAGCTCCAGCAACAATGCGAAGACATTTGGATTGGACTTTGTCCAAGGAGTTCAGAGCTGTCTTGTTACAGGGCTCGAGCAGGAACGAACCATAGTCCAAGTGACTTCTGACAAGAGCATTGTACATAAGTTTCTGGGTGTACGGGTGAGAACCCCACCAGACTCCAGATAAAGAGCGAATGACATTGATGCTCTTTTCACACTTTTTGACAACATAATTTATGTGATGGACCCCAGACATCCTGGAATCAAAAACTACACCCAAAAATTTCGCCTTCTCCTCAACCGGGAAAACCTGATGATTGACAGAAATAGAGACATCAAGGATAGATCTGGAGCGGGAAAAAACGACAACGCTACTTTTCTGAATAGTGATAGACAGACCATGATTAGAAAGCCAGTCAGAAAGTTAGGAAATGGCTGAATTAAGACGGGAAGAAGATTCAGAAATATCATTACAGGAGTAATAAAGTGCAATATCGTCCGCATATTGCAAGACATTACAAAATGAATTTACAGAGAGCTCCAAGTCATAAGTATAAATACTGTAAAGAAGAGGGCTTAATACAGACCCTTGAGGGAGACCCCTCCAGACAAGTCTGGGGGGGAAAAAAGAATTTTGAAATTTAACAGAAACTAGCCTGGACGAGAACAGACCTGAAACAAAATTAACCAACCTCACAGGAATACTCAGATTAAGCATCTTCTGCCTGAGCACCGGAAGTAAGACATTGTCGTAGGCGGCAGACACATCCAGAAAAACTGCTACAAGAGACTCCCGCTTCGAAAGAGCAACCTGAATATCAGTGGAAAAAATACTTAGACTGTCCATGGTGCTGAAGCCCTTACGGAAGCCAAACTGACTTGGTGCCAGGATGCCCTTGCTTTCCACAAACCATTCAAGTCTATTCTTGAGCAAGTGCTCCAAAAGTTTTGCAATAGTACATGACAAAGCAATGGGACGATAGCTTGACGGATCATCGCCAGGCTTACCCGGCTTAAGAATAGGCAAAATAATCTGGGTCTTCCATTCCTCCGGAGGAATACCAGTAAGAAATATAAAGTTAAGAATAGACAACAGAATCTTTTTTGCAGAAATACTGCTTTTAAGTATAAAGGAATAAGGGATCCCATCAACTCCAGGAGAAGAATCCCTGAGACCGTCAAGAACAGTCAGAAATTCTTCCCATGAAAAGGGAGCATCAAATCTATTATTTGATTCAGAAGGAAGAGAGGAACAAAAAGAAAGTTCATCCAGGATTGGGACAGAAGGAGGAGCAATTTTATTACAAAAAAGGTCAATCCAACCAGAAGGGTCATTGGATGATATATTCACATAAGAAAGGGCCCCACGAAATCTTCTCATATTTTTCCAAACCATGGAAGGGGGAGTAGAGGGAGAGAGAGATTCACAAAATCCTTGCCAACCAGATTTTTTCTTTTCTGACAAAACTCTTGATGTTCTTGCAGCGGTTTTTTTGTACTCAATAAAGTTCTCCATGGTCATAGAAGATGAGTAAAGGACTTCTGCATCCTTCCTACACCTACAAGCCTCAGAACACTCACGATCCCACCAAGGAACAGAAGGAATTTTATTTCTATGACAATTTTTTAAAGGGATAGCTTTATTAGCGGCCGAAAGAAGACAATTTTTAAAAATATCATAAAGGGAAAGAACATTGTCAGCATTGATATCAGGAAAGTTGGATAACTCCTGATCTAAAACTGATCTATATTCAGGCCAATCAGCTTTGGAGAGATTATATTTTAGAAGAGGACGAGGAGGAGTTGAAATTAGAACAGAATCAGGAGAGGAAATAATGATGGGAAAGTGATCACTGCCATGAGAATTAGCCAGCACATTCCAAGAGAAAAGGGACGCAATTGAAGGAGAGACTAAAGTCAAGTCAACAGCACTCTTCCTATTTTGAGTAGGAGACACTCTTCGAGTGGGAGAGCCATCATTAATGATGCAGAGATCCAACTCATCACATAAATCTAAGAAAAGGAAGGAATTAGAGTCACAAAAGTAAGAACCCCAAGAAGTGTGATGAATATTAAAATCGCCTAAAATAATAATAGGAGAGGGAAGGGAAGCAACGATGATTTTGAATTCAGAGAGAATGGATGGGCTAGGGTCTGGAATATATACAGAAAGGAAAGTATAATTAAGAGCTCTAATAGCAACAGCATTAATCGCGTCACTATGAGCCGGGATAGAAAGCTGTGAAAAAGTGGTTGATCTGGACACCAGAATGGCAGATCCAGCATATCCATCTGCCCTATCGTCCCGGAGACATGAGAAACCAGAGACCCTAAAATGCGACCCTGGCACCAGCCATGTCTCCTGGACAGACAGGACAGCGGGGTTAAATTTATTTATAAGGAAAATAAGCTCATTTTTCTTATGTCGGATACTATGACAATTCCATTGAAGGAACTTGGCCATGATAAAGTTTGTTGAACAGCTTAGTAAGTTTAGCATTGATGTTGTTCGGTAATTCGAGGTCATCAAAACGAGAAACCAAAGAGATTAACGTGGAGATTAGAAGATCTAGGAGATTGTCATTAGGGCAGGGAGAATTAGACAAGAGAGCGCTTCCATTAGGAAGAGCATGAGAGGGAGAAGAGACAATATCTTGATGAGCACGTCTGTCGTACCCTGGTCCAGAAGCTGGAGCCGGAGCACGTCTGGGAGTGGTTACTGTTTTTCTGTAAGATGAGGAGTAGGTGGGCCGATGAATTGGAGAGGCTATGACTTGATCCTGAGTTGAGAAAACAGATGGGGAGGAGCGGACGGTATCAGCAAAAGAGCGTTTTACACGAGGAAATCTGGCTGAGGCTTCAGTGTATGATATATTTTCCTGGGACATGACTAATTTAATAGTTTTCTGTCGAGCATGTTCTGGACAGGAAGGGTCAGTGGCCACATGAGGGCCTGAGCAAGAAACACAAGTAGGTATCGGAGACTGGCTAGTACATTCCATGCCTAAATGAGGCTGAGCACAAACAAAGCAGCAAGCCGCAGACCGGCACTGGGACATTACATGACCAAATTTGCAGCATTTATTGCATTGTATGGATGGGAGAATATATGGAACCACAGGGAGAGATGTAAAAAAACAATACACACGTTCAGGAAGGCGTTGGCCCAGAAAAGTTAAAACTACAGTTTGAGATGGAACCCAAACAGTAGAGTTATTAACAGAGGTTTTCCTATTTAATCGGCGAGCCTTAATAACCTGACCAAATCCTTCCGGGACTGAAATTGACAAAACTAGCTCTTCAAGAGTCCACTCAACGGGGACATGACGGACAATGCCCATCCTAGTGACAGTATATGAAGGGATAATGGCTTCATAATTTTCAGCTGCTAAAGCGGGGTGACACAGAAAAGAGTTAGCATCATCTGCAGAATAGAATTCGACAGAAACACGGTTTCTGCCAATCCTCTTAACTCCATCTCGGGTTACATTTTGGATTTTATTAAAATGCAAAAAATGTCCAAACTTGATGGGGCGCAAGACAGTTCCTGCGGATGGGATAGAGACTTTTTTGCTCACATGAACTATAAAAGGAGCTGAATCAGCAGGGCCATAAGTTTTTTTATCATCCGCGAAATCAGGGTGAACGTAAGTGGATTGCATAGAGCTCGACACTTGCGAAGGATTCACCTTTTTTTGAGGTTGGGCAGAAAGACCGGATGAGGAACAGAAAAAAAACATAGATAAGTAAAAAAAATACAGGTATTTAAAAAAAAGCAGGATCAGAGTCCAAAAGAGAGCCGAACCGTAAAATAATACTTTGAGAAACCGAAAAAAATGTAGCCACTGCGCACGAAAACGAAAGACTGACTGACTGAACCGAAACATTAACAAGACTATACGGAATAACTTATTATCTTTTCTCAGAATTTTAAGTACAAAAGACGCCGATGCACCCTACACAATCGCAACAATGATAGATAACAAAATACCTATACTCAAAAGTAACTCTTGAGCGTACTCACATGTGTACTCACGTTATAACTGCTATCAGGCTGGTACTGATAGTAACAACACTGGGAATTAAAAAAATATATATTACGGCCGACGTAACTTTTACGCGTCGGCCTAATATTTTTGTTATAGCTTTTTTAAATTGTTGCGCTCACATAGCAGCTGTAATTTATCATAGAAGTAGTGTAAAATTTAAAGTTCTTTGATTATATCTAAGAAGTATGCTTCAAAAGTGCTTCTTTTCTTGTTTTTTATTTGTACGCTGGTACAAGGTTATCGTTCTTTGGTAAGTACATGAAACTTCAAAAGTCGCTTCATAAAGTGGCCCGACTGTAGGAGGGCAACACTGATTTTCAGCCTCTACCCGGGAGGAACGCGGGTAAATAAAAATAAATAAAATAAAAGTGAACGACACCTGACGTATTTTACAAGTACCTACAACAGAAAGAAAGAATAAGTACTTAGGTACAGAACAAAAAATAACAAAAACGATAATAATAAATACTTACGACAACGTGCAATGTGCTGTGCAGTGTGTGTGTATGTGTGTGTGTGCGCAGTAAAGAAAACAAATCAAAATAAATGCGCTTATTAAATATTGTATGAACAGTTATATTATAATGTTCTCAACAAGTCATCGCGATAAATTCTTTGGTAGATACAAGACCTGATAAAGATTCTGTTTATATTTGCATGTATTATAAACAAAAAACCTGCTATAAACATCGATTTAAGAGGATTTGTGTACAACAATGCAGAATAACAGTATTAACATAACTTAGACGAACAAAAGTTCCCAGACAAAAGTAAAGAAAAGGTCAAATACCTACATTAATGCTTTGTACTGTTGTTTCAAAGAGCAAATTTCAAAACAAGAGTCTTATTTCACACATCATTCTGTAAACAACCATTATAATCATATTCACATTTGACCTTTTAAAGGGTAGAAAGTTGAGTAGGTAGCTAACTATAGTATATTGAAGTAACAAATAACGGATTGATTCCACTCAACCATCAAATATGTTCACTATAGAGACCATTTAAGCCAGATTTATTCACTCATAGGTTAAGTAGCCACCCACGTCCAAACAATGGTTGCTACTTAGCTCTCAAGTTGATGCGCATGATCATGCAAATCGGAGTATAGTACTCAGATTTTATTTAGGTCATTGAAGTTTGTGACCGTTATGCATTCATCTTTGTATTACATTTTCCACTTACTTTATACGTCTTCTAAAAATCCCATAAGTACGACTTAGTTGAGAAATATTTCAAACTAGCGGTCAGCCTACGGCTACGCTCGCGATGTGTAAGATTTTCCCGTGGGATAAAACTTTCTCAAAATAAAAAAAACTAAATTATTTTATTCAAATTAAGATTTTTACAAATAATTTTTCGACGTCAAAGCTATCATGGATGGCACGTTCACTACCAGTGTACGCCCTCTGTGGAGAAGAACGGCCAGAAGAAACTCCACAGGAATTGTATCTTTTGTACTTTTCATAAGTCATAATAACAATCTACTCCGCTGATTTGGAACAACAGTTGACCAGACGTTTTTATCATTTAAGTAATCACTTATCGTATAGTAGGCCTTAGAACATAAAATATTTTTAATTTTAGTTTTAAATTGGCTATCGGCGGACAGATTTACAATACCATCTGGTATTTTATTATAGAAGCGAATACAGTTCCCTATGAATGAATTGTCTGCCGTAAATAGTGTCTTATGTTTTAATCCAGGTTACAAACTATATCCATTCCAAATTTCATTCAAATCCGTTGAGTGCTTTAAGCGTGAAGGCGGAACAGACATACAAACATCTAAACATCCAAATATATTTTCACATTCATAATAATAGTGTGATAGTGTGATTAGCAGCTCTATAACACAGACGCCATGTGAGGTCGGTTGTCGACCTTACAAACACACGATGTAGTAGAAGAAGCAGCTACCAGACGGACATTTACGTCAAAGTCAAAAGTCAAAGTCAAAAGTCAAGTCAACATTTTTTATTCGATTTAAGATTTTTACAAATAATTTTCGTTTACAAATTTACAAATAATCAAAGACGTCAAAGCTATCATAGATCGCACGTTCACTACCAGTGTACGCCCTCTGTGGAGAAGAACGGCCAGAAGAAACTCCACAGGAATTTGTATCTTTAGTTGTATTAGGACATTGCAAGCTGAATCACCTGTTAATTCCAAAAGTATACAGATTCCGTGCTTTAGAGAGCATGTTCGTTGGTCCCACTCCCAGCTATATCGACGCATATAGTCGTTACATGAGTCATATCAGAGACTTTTTGGTGGTTTTAATTACTCTGACACAAAGACCTCGCAACCCACACGCTTAATTATGTTCGTAAAAATTGTAATGTTTGAATAAGAAAATGACTTTGAATAAAATAGGTACCTTTTACGAAGTCGGGTTTTTCTGGCGTAACCTTTTTCTATCCACGCACGTGTGGTGGAAAGGTTCACGTAACTTTTTAATTGACGAGCAACGCTAGTTAGAAACTTGTTTGGTTTGGAGTCTGTGGAGTTGAGTGGAATTTTAATAAAATACATCTAAAAACAGGAAGCTTGTAGCGTGAACCTCGCCAGTATATGTACACCGTGAAATTTACATCGTTTTGTTCCCGTCGTGTAGTGACAGTACCTGTCAAACTGAACTACTTCTCACGAAAAAAAAAATTCCTGCGACAAATGGGTCGGTCGGGAGTCTCACTTTGTATGGAGAGACCAAAAATTTCTTTGTCACAGAATTTTTTTTTTCGTGAAAGTTGTTCAGTTTGACGGGTACTATCACTACACGGCGGGAACAAAACGATGTAAATTTCATGCTGTAGTTAAAAACAATCAACTTTGACTTCACGTTGCAGGAAGTTCACAGGAAATAAAATGACAAACTAAAGCAGTGTGAAAGAGAAAGAGAAAGGTTGTTGTATGTTGAAGTAGTAGTAGTTGTTGTTGACAGGATTTGAACCTTTATATCTGTATCTCCTCGGGCAATAATCAAGGCAATACAAGCGTATTTCAAAAATAAAAGTGAGATGGTTTTAAACACTTTTAGGTTCTCACGATTGTTATCATGGTAATAACCCGGTAGATATATGTGTGATTGAGTTTGTTTTATTAATAAGTATAGGTACTTGTAAACCTACCGCAAAGCCTGAGCAGCTGAGAGCAGGTGTATAACCAGTGCGTCCTAACCGTTTTGACATACGGAGCCGAGACGTGGAACATGACGGTGAAGCTGGCCCACCGGCTACATGTCACTCAGCGAGCCATGGAAAGATATATGCTTGTTATTTCGCTACGGGATAAAATTCGAAACGAAATCATCCGACAGAGGACCAAGGTAGTTGATATCGTCCAGAGGTGTAGCAAGCTGAAGTGTCAGTGGGCTGGCCACGTCTGTTGTACGACAAAACAAACAACTACCTGGGGGCCGTTTCACGAAGCTACAAGTTACAAATTACAAGTATGATTCGACGTACATTGCGTAGACGATTAGGAAAAATGATAAGGGCTTACAGTTTAGCTAGGCGAATTGGCTACGCAATGTATATCAAATTGTAACTTGTTACTAGTAATTTGTAGCTTCGTGATACGGCCCCCAGATCTTCCGACGGAAAACGTCGCCGTAGCCGTCCACGTAAGCAATATGGCGAGACGAGCTTCACCCAGGACCCAACGTGTGGAGGCCTTTGCCCTAAAGTGGGACAGCTCCTAAAAAAACGTTTTAACCATCTATGAAATCCTTGAACCGAAATTAATTTGGCGGTTACAGTTGATTGGCCCCATTAGGCCGAATTCCGCAGTATTTATCGGTGAAACACGCCTCGGGGGACCGAAGGCATTCGTCTGACCCACGATCCGAATTAATCTTCTTTTTTAACGTCTAAATTACAAGAACACCTATAAATCTTACCCTGATCGCTTTCAAACTGTTTGATTGGCGATAAAAAGTTGCCGTTGGGCAAATCTTGCGAAGTCTGAAACTGTGGTCTGTGTCAACTGATTTTCATAAAAATTTTACAACTTTGTACTCCTTTTTGCATTGAAATTATGCTATTGATTTCTGAAAAGATTAAGAATAATGTTTATCAATAAAACCACACAATTTTTTTTTAATTTTTTTTATTATAGTGACACTTCACAGCACATAAATATATTTTAAATAAGTGACATTAAAATTATACATAGCCAATAACGAAGATCACACATATTACATTTTATCAAGGGTAGGGAGAAAGTTTTTTTGAATCGATACAAAAAAAGGGGGGGTTAGTACTGGTGAGTAATGGTGGAAGTACCTAGTACTATTTAAAAACTTACTGTAATATTTCACGCAAAATGTTTAGAAATGCAATCTATCCCTAAAAAAAACACCTAAGCAAGTACTGAACAAAACCATGGCAAAAAAACCTTGCTGTATACAGCATGAAATTTACATCGTTTTGTTCCCGCCGTGTAGTGATAGTACCCGTCAAACTGAACAACTTTTCACGAAAAAAAAAAATCCTGCGACAAAAAATTTTTCAAAATGGGTTGGGCGGGAGTCTCATTTTGTATGGAGAGACCAAAAATTCTTTTGTCGCAAGAAATTTTTTTTTCGTCAAAAGTTGTTCAGTTTGACGGGTACTAATCACTACACGGCGGGAACAAAACGATGTAAATTGCACGGTGTATAATAATTTCAGTTGGTGTAAAAAATAATTACACGAAACTCAAATCACACTAATATTATAAAGTGAAAATATATTTGGATGTTTGTTCCGCCTTCACGCTAAAATTACTCAACGGATTTGGATTCTTCTTCTTTCGAGTCGATGGCTCGTCAAAGATTTTATATTTTATTTGCCCAGTATGCCGCCACCCTGATTGCTCTATCTGAGGCCTCCATGAGCTCCTCCAGGGAGCACGAGTCAGGACAAGTAGGATACGATTGTATTTTTGATGAAAGGAAGATAGTTTGTAACCGGGATTAACACAGAATAGTTTTTACGGGAAAAAGCCTTATTCGCACGGGAAAATCTTACACAACGCGAGTGTAGCCGTGAGCGGATAGCTAGTCATAAATAAAACAAAAGCATATTTTGTTTCAGACACTGGCACAAAGCACGACTAGTGCCATTATTAAAAAAAAAGTGTAGTTTTCTCCGTTTCATTGCGGAAGCGACTCTACACTGTACAGTCAGTAGCCGAAACGACTGAAAACTGTGACTCAATTATCCCCGTAGCATTGGAGATGAAATTATACATATGAATTCTAAATTCGAAAATACATCGGTACGTGGTGGGAATCGAAACCGCGTCTTCCGAATGGAAGACAGCGGCCCTAACCACTAGACCACTGACGCTCTCATAGGCTTGCTACTGCGTGCCTATACAATTTCAAGATAATATTCACTATGGTCTAAAAGGGAACAGCCCGCCATTTCGTACAAACAGAGCCGTATGCGGTTGCAGTTGCACGCGCAACGTATCAATTCACCGCTTGCATATTCATGCGCTGGGATGCAAATATCCTAGTCGTCCTACTATCAGCTGATAAATGTAGCTTTGTCGACTTGTTATTTTCACAATGTTTACCAGATCACACTCATGTTTATTTACTTGTTTTTTTAGAGCGTAAAGGATCTTCCAGATTAATAATTTAATGAATGATAATTGTGACTGAAATAAGAAAGAAGACAGTTTAAAATCTAGTAGAATTTGTTAGCAAAAGTAATTGCGTTTCGAGCTGCGCTCATATTCTTTTGCGCATCACCGACGACGATCACGCGCATAATAATATAACTAGTGGCTCTGTTTTCGAAATGCCTGATTTATGATTTTTTACATTTTCAACCCTATTAACTCCGTATTTTTGTAAATTTCCAAAAACTGACTCTTTAATAAAAAACTATTATCGAACCTGCTCAAAAAATTTTAAGAGAATCGTTTGAGAAACGCGACCTGTAGAGTGGAGTGGAACAAACAGACAGACAAATTTAGGCCAAGCTGAAACGGAGACGCCTCGCGCTCACTCGGTCTTATAGATAATAGTTTTCACACGCTTTGTAAACCTATAAGAACTAAGACTATGAACTATGAAAAACCTTTTTTTTTTCTTATGACGTGGACACTACGGTATTGAAATTGCCTAAAAATAGGTCAACGAAATAACCCAGTTATCCGTTTCAGATACGTTCAAAGAGTCGTAAAATTCAGGTTGGGAAAGATTAAGCTCCACTTCATAACTCTGCGTAGCAAATATTTACCAGAAAAACGGGGAATGTACCGTCAGCAAAAACCGGCTCAGTGGCAGATTTGTTCACAAAAGCTCAAAATAATCCTCGGGGATGTATAGTTCCGAGAACTAAACTTCAAATACAGTATTGCTATTGACTTGGAGGCGATCTTGTAAAAAATATTACAATAAGTAGTAAGGGTGAAGATAAACGAAATCCCAGTTTATGAAATTATATTGTTTCTATTATTACTAAAGAGATTTCGTATAAATTTTTCATTTTTGTAATTGAGTATCATCAATCTCATTTACGTTCCCTCAAAAGGGCTCGAGCTTACCCTGAATTAGAGCGAATAAGCTTTAGTCGACCACACTGACTTCGACTGGCTGGCTGGCTGGTTGGCTGGCTTATTGCGAATGCTGGACTTTATAAACAACTTTTGAACTTTTTCGCAGGAGTGTGCAGGATTCCTCGCGATGTTTTCCTTCTTGACTGAACCTATAAAGTAATTTCATTTTATTTTATTTGGCGTTTCCGTAGCCTAGTCGGTAGTACACCTGACCACAAAGCACAGGGTTTGAATCCCGCCCAAGGCAAACATTCGTGTGATGAGCCTTGTATTTGCCTTGTGTCTGGATGTCTTTTATCTATAAAAGTATAGGTATATTTATGTAATGTTTAGGTATTTATAACAGTTATCTGATACCCATAGTACAAGCTCAGCGTGAGATGTCCTCACATATTTATTTATTTATTACATCACACAAATTTTCTTACATGATCAAAGTTTTGCCTCCGAGAATAACTTTTTTAGCACAAAAATGAAGATAACGTCTTGGAGACGACGTACGAGTATCAAGATAAAACGCACCAGTTTTTAAGTTAGACCTCCAGGGCCTCGTTTCATGAAGCAACAAGTTACTAGTAACAAGTTACAATTTGATATACATTTCATAGCCAATTCGCCTAAACGTTAAACCCTTATCGTTTTATCTAATCGTCTACGCAATATACGTCGAATTGTACTTGTAATTTGTAACTTCTACCTTCGTGAAACGGCCCGCAGCAATGCAATTGTGAAAACCGCATCCATGCGTGATGCGTGAACACACAGACAAAGGCTTCTGGATTCTATCCTTTTCGTTTTTATGACCAACGAAAGAGAGGTGATGAATTCAGACGAACGAATGATATTATTTTGAATGAATGATAACCTAAAATAAGGGCATAGCTGTCAAATTAAGAGATTTTTAAGTCGGTTGTATTACGTGCTCTCTAAAATTGTGCAACCAACGCGTCTATAAGGTTCAAATTCGATATTTGACAGCTTTAATATTAGGATAGCCATCTCCTGTCCCTTTTTAATCTTTAAAAGTTGAAAAGGACTGACGAACTTAAATTAAGGATTAGAGCGTGACTGTGTGAATCGTGATCAAAGAGTCTAAACTAATTGTTTTGGCTTTTATTGCTCTTATAAATCCCTCTCATATATTTTTTTATTAAATATCTTCTATGTACAGACAGACAGTTTAAATTTTATTATTATGTATTTATAGATTTATTTATATGGTTGACTGGCGTTGTTAATAATGTCAACGGTACCTACGCGCCCGCTGGTGCAGGATAATTACCCTTTCAGAGTCGCAAATGGGACCCTATATGGGAGTAAAGCGAGTCGTGCTCATGCGCTTTTCAAAAGCCAAGATAAAAACTCGATCACCGTGTTCATAATGCATGCAAAATTATTTATATGGTTTTTATTTTTACAAAGTAACATTATATATCTTTTTTCTTCTTCATATTAGGATTGGTGGTGAAAGGCTTGTCTTGGGAGATGTCGGTTTGAACCTCACCACGTAATAACGTGTTTTCTAATTCATACCTACGACTACGTATATGCGAAAGTAAAACATCGTAAGTTGGTCGTAATCCGCAATAAAAATTGAAGGGCAAGTACCTTTATTATTATTATTATCTTATAGCTTTATGATTAAAATTTATAAATAAACAGATCTATACACTTCTTTTTCTTCTTATCGTATCGATATTATGGCGATCAAATTTGTGCAGACCAATACGCAGCCACCGAAATTACAGTATCAGTGGCGTTGTAGAGGTCCACTTACTATCCATCTACGCCGTGTGGTGACGGCAGAGTAGAATACATTTGTCACCAACCCCTACTCTTCCCGTGGGTGTCGTAAGAGGCGACTTAGGGACTACACATTGAACAGGAAACGGGCAGCAGCGCTCTCTGATACAGTAACCTTTTAATTTACGATCTCCAACCCGCCTGCCAAGCGTGGAGATTATGGAAAAACCCTCCACTTAAGTGGAGGAGGCTCATAGTCCAGCAGTGGACTGTAACGGGCCGTTGATTTGATTTGATTTGATCCACCTAAAACTCAACATCCACCTCTGCCAGCCATTTTTCTGCATCCGGAGTGAGTTTTTGTGCAGTTCCAGTAGACGGCCCACACAGATGTTGACCACTATCAGATTTTCAAAACGGGAATATGGTCCCATTACGACGTGGATGACCTGCCCCCTAATCCGGTACATACTTTTTCGGTATGTTTTTTCCGACCTGTAAATATCAAGAACAAATAGTATGAAAGTTATGAAACCAAAGGAACCGCAAACGGCTTCAGTTAAGTAACTTGATACCAAAATTAACCGGCGTGTCTGTCGACAAAACGATACCAACTCAATTCGAAGAAATCCTCATCACAATACCTACTAGCCCAGTGGAGAATTTCTAAAGCTTCTGTCATCTTAGTTAGGACGTGACAGTCCCGCAGATTACAAGAGCAATCCGCTCACAATACGAAGGAAGTCTGATAAGTCCAGCGACCGAAATAATTGGACACTCTCCTTTTATTCGCGAGTAGAATGTCCCGTTGAATACGAGCTGCTCTTTTGAATTTGAGTAAGCTGCTGGAATCGATTACTCCCTTTCATACTATGGGATTGAGTTTGGAAAGTCAGCCGTTTCTAGTTCAAAAAGGTCTGTGTAGTTCTCTTTTTGTGTAGACACCGATCTTTTTGGGAGTTAAGTCTGCTACGACGGCGTAGTAATAGGTGCTACGCCGTAGCAAAAAGAACGCCAATAGCCAATGGTAATAAAGTTAAAAGATACGAGAGACGAACTTTTAAATCTAAAGTCACCTTAAGCTGAGACAATTTTTATTTTAAGTTAGATAAGTAATTGTAACATACACAGTTACACATAATGAAAGCTCAGTATTAAAATATTAGTATTAATTTGTGGTAGGTAGATATGCTATGGACAAAACATCTCTGAAATAAGGACATATAATTTTTTTTATTATTTATAAAAATATTACATACCTATTTAAAGTTTTAGCGTGTGTGACACAAACAGAAAGAAAAGTCGAAACAAGAATATTTTCCAGCCGAGAAGACATCTTTTGGTACAAATTGCTAAAAAGCTCGGTAACAGCACCCGCGGGCAGTGAAGCGAGCAATACAAGGATGTACGGGTGTCTTTTATGGAATGTAAGCCAAAACACCGGGGACATTTTGAGAAACCACCCTTTCAAGTTCTTTTGAAGTTACTTGAGAATTTTATGGGAACAACTTGAGTTTCTTTAAACTATTTTATTCATGTCTCTACAACGACATTTGAATTTTTTTTACCGAGCGAGCGCGAAGCGTCTTCGTTTCAGCTTGGGCAAATATGCTTTTGTATGCTCTACAGGTCGTATTTCTCAACTGATTCTCATGAAATTTTGTGAGCAGGTTCTATAATTACATACACACATCAAAAAAAGAGAGAAAAATCTTTAAAATTAATGTTACAATAATTACATTATGATTAATTACTCAATTTTCGTTAATAAAAAATAAAAATAGTTTTAATTCTTAAATTCAAACAGGGTATTTCTATTTAAAGAAAACACACAAAATATATTTTTTCTTGATAAAGTTAAATTTAAAAAGTTAAATTAGCTTATGCTAGTGATCACAAACTTTTTTTATGTGTATACTTATTATATATATTTTTTTGTCGATTTTGGAAATTTTTCAAAGTACAGAGATATGGGGATTGAAAAAATAAATAAAAAATATGTTTTAGCCAAATGGGGAAAAAAGTCACGAGGTCTATAGGTCACAGCACAGAGCCACTAGTTTTAAGTTGTAACTGCAACTTCAGGGAGTATAAGGCTCGGTTTCCATCAAAGCGGAGAGGAGAAGAGATGTGTTTGAATAACCAATCAGATTTCGTTATTTAAGCTAAGCGGAGAGGAGATGTGGTTATTCAAACACATCTCCTCTCCTCTCCTCTACGCTTTGGTGGAAACCGGGCCTTAGCCGTGGCGGTTTTCGTCTCCAATATACCCTCTGAAGATGAAATAGGTTAAGTGACATTTCTTTTTATGCAATGCACCCGTTCCTAACTTTTCAATCGTTGATTAAAACCCAAGACAAGTTTGGCATCCGAACATAACCACCTTTAATCAGTAGCGAGCGGGAAACCTTTTATAATTGATTACAAAATGTGAATATACGCAGTCAATTAGGAAGTTCTTTTAACCCAAACTCATATACACGTTTTTTGGTTTCATTCACGAACCTTCATTTTCTATTCAAAGTTGAATGGAACTAATTTCCCAGTAGTTACGGTCTGCCGTTCACTCTTTTAAGGTAATACGTGCTATGAAATCCAAATGCCTACCTACTAGAAATCAGATCCTGTCTGTTAGGACTTTTTCTGTTTTTTTTTATAATATGTACCTACCTTACTTACTGTACCCAATACTTCTAAACATACACGTTTCCCTTCATCCAGTGTGTAAATTTTTGTTTTTCTCCAAATTTTTATTGCAATGTAATCTTATAATCGTCTCGTGTCACTCACTTCTCCGATACGAGAAATAATCTAAGAGCAGGGTCTCTAAGTATCTGATAGATACCACAAGTTACAACCTTTGTGTAATAGATAATTAAGCCATCCATGATAGCTTTGACGTCGAAAAATTATTTGTAAAAATCTTAATTCGAATAAAAAAAATTACTTTGACTTTGACTTTGAAGCAGTTGTAATTGCGTTCAATAGATTTAGATTTAGCCTGTAGTGTCTCACTGCAGGGCAAAGGCCTCTCTCCCCTTCTTCCATTCATCTCTGTTTTGGGCCATGTCTTACCATTTAGTGTAAAGGCGTTTAATTTGTCTCACCATCTCTGCCGTGGGCGACCTCGACGTCTTCTGGTGTTCTCAAGGGCCCAGTAGGTGGTAATCTTTGCCCAAAGATCGGATGTCATTCGGGAAACGTGACCGGCCCAATCCCTTTTAAGGTAGGCGGCCTTCTTACCCACATCTGCGATCTGCGTTTGGGAACGCAGCGTAGTGTTTCATACTTGGTCTGTCAATTTTTCTCGGACTCCAAGTATGCCGCGTTCCATGTTCCGCTGGCAAACGTTGAGTTTGGACCTCTGGTTGTTGGTCAAAGACCAGGTTTGAGCTCCGTAGGATGGGAAGAATGCACATGTCCATGAGTTTTCGCTTCAGGGTAAGCGGGAGGTTGCCCTTCATAAGTTCTTTCATGGACCAATAGCTCATTTTTATTATTTATTTTTATAATGTATAGGACATTTTTGTGCACTTTCAATTAAAGTTTTCCATTTAAATACAATACAAAATTCTAAAATAGTACAATCTAAAACAGACAGAACACCAGTTTACTATAGCCACCAATAGTGGATCAGTATACCGTCTATGTATAAACTAACAATGTGTTAGGTATGGGTACATATACATATACCTATAGTCCTAAACCTTATTTGTAAATGCTGGCAGTCAATGTTTTAGAATCTTAGGTAATATTTGAATATTTAAAACAAATCGGTTTCGAACGCGAGAGACCTGAATCAACTTTCGTCCGTCTTGATGTAAACATAAATCTCGCAAACCTTTTAAAAAAATGATAATAAAAGAACATTCCTGCATCTAATCAATTGTATTTAATATCGCCTCCACCTTCCCTCACAATGCTACGATAAAACATAAAACGTTAGGTATTTAATAGTTAAATTATTATACACTTCTTCATTGGGTTGGTTGTGGGTTACAAAGACGATCGACAGTCAATTATAATTGCTTTATGATATACAGCTGTATTTCGATAATCCTTCGTTATTATAAAAATGTACTTTATTTTTTCTCACCAGTCACTTTTTTTTTCACCTTAGAATGCAACAATTAAAAAGTTAAATTACTTTACTGAGCATGTACGGCAAAAATAAAATTTACGGTAAAATGTGCTGCACGGGCAGAATTTTCAATCACACGTGTTTTATTATCGCCACCTGCAGCTGACCCAGCCAATAAAGTCAAAGCTTTTATGAGAATCAACGGCAAAATTAACTTTCATAGCTAATATAAAATTTTCAACGCAGTTATGATATGAGTTTATTTTATATTCATATTATCAGGTCGGTAATAATTGAGTTTATTCCTTTTTGTTTGTTTGATAAGCACCTGTAGTTATATTTCAGAGAAAGTATTACGAATGTATGCCGTGTGGTGACGGCAGAGTAGAATACATTTGTCACCAACCCCTACTCTTCCCGTGGGTGTAGTAAGAGGCAACTTAGGGACTACACATTGAACAGGGAACGGGCAGCAGCGCTCTCTGATACAGTAACCTTTTAATCTGCGATCTCCAACCCGCCTGCCAAGCGTGGAGATTATGGCAAAACCAAACACTTGAGTGGAGGAGGCTCATAGTCCAGCAGTGGACTGTAACGGACTGTTGATTTGATTTGATTACGAATGAAATACCTGGGCGGGATTCCCAAGACTGAGACTGGCAAGTGCTTCGTACCTACGAAGGTAGGTATAATACCGACTAAGCTACGGCACCGTGAAAATTCCACCGACATAGTTCCCAGGATAAGCAATTTGAAGTAGCAATAGGCAGGCCATATAGCTCGATGAAGCGATATCCGCTGGGCAAGAAAGGTTTTCGAATAGCGACCACGGGCCGGAAGGCGTAGTGTTGGACAAATGATTTAGTAAAGTTGCTGGGCACCGGTGGATGCAAGTAGCGCAGGACCATTCACGTTGGAAACCTATGGGGGAAGCCTATGTTCAACAGTAGACCGGACGTCTTCTGGCTGAGATAGAACAGTTTTGTGAGAAATTGGCGTTTCTACTTTTCGGCTAGTTTATTAAACCTAACAAATAATCTGTTGTTGTTCGTTTTGGTTGTGAAATGATAGGATTCATAACATATACGAATATACGTATTTACATATACGAGTATCTATGCAATTTTCGCAGTAATAGGTTTATACAGGAATATATATCTATGTTACAGTATGAATACTATATACTTAGTGCTCCGGGGTTTAGTCTTCTAAGAGCTACCTCAAGTACTCTCCGTCAACTTGAATTGGATTCATACTCGTGCGTGGTTCCCAGCTAGTTTACCGGTTCTACTTGAAGTTTCTTCCGTGATAAAGGATGCTAAATATTTTGTGTTGTGTTACCTCCTTATTTGCAACTCTAATATTTATCTTTTGTAATTAGAAGGTACTAAAGGAAGTAAAAATAAACTAAAGCAACTGTTTATGGTGTATCGCACAGTCAAAAATGTATTGATAAATGTTAAAATACTAAAAGGAGTCTTTTCTGTTTACTTACGTAAATTTCAAGAAGCATTTGTATAAATACACGACTGCCTAAAAAAGGAGTTTAATGTATTCAGGGTTTCTTTATATGAGTTTCTTTATTCCACCATAACTTCTAAATGCCTGAAAGTTTCAGATGTATGGGTTTTCGTTAGAATCCTTATTATAGTGACATTGGCTGTATTTATTTTCATGATTACTCGTATTTTAATATTCCATTCTATCTGTCTCGTTTGGTTTTAAATAATACGAATAGTAAGTAACGTAACGTCGCCGTGTGGTGACGGCAGAGTAGAATACATTTGTCACCAAGCCCTACTCTTCCCGTGGTTGTCGTAAGAGGTGACTTAGGGACTACACATTGAACAGGGACGGGCAACAGCGCTCTCTAATACAGTAACCTTTTAATCTGCGATCTCCAACCCGCCAGCCAAGCGTGGAGATTACGGCAAAACCCTCCAATTAAGTGGAGGAGGCTCATAGTCCAGCAGTGGACTGTAACGGGCCGTTTTGATTTGATTTGAATAGTAAGTAGTTGATCATTTAAAAAAACTGTTTGATGTCATGATTTTTGAGATGCACCAACTAACAACAATTATTAATCCTGTTTTTCGTGTTTGATTAACATCAACAAAGTAGAATTTTCTTCTTATTTATAATTTACGACCTTGTATCTGCGACATTAATTGAAAACTAATCTGACTGCAAGGAAGCTATGTCACCGACGACGCAAGGACTCGAAACACGGCGACCGACTAGCACAAAGGCAAGCTAAATTGTTGTTTGAGGATTACTTTCGACTCTAGATGGTAATAAATAAAGGAAATGAAAAAATAATCATTAGCATTGTGTATGTTATATCTAGCTCTTAAATGAACCTTTAAATTAAATTTAAAAGTCTGCATCAAAATCTGTTACCTTTAGACAAGTTTAAAATAATTATAAAACAGAAATTGTATAAAAAAGGTTACTATAGGATATCTGATTACTTAGAGGACAGATGTCCATGGGAATAGATTGCTTGAGTGGCAGGCCTATTCGATATTTAATTAGCATGAATTTTGTAATATTTTAATTTTTCATTTAAAAAAGGAAACGCAAAAGATGCGACGACTGTGGAGTTTCTTCGGTGAGCTCTTCTCCACAGATTCCGCCATTGTGTTAGTGAACTCACCCAAAAAATGTAATGACGGATCTAAGTGATGAAATAACATCCTATGGAAATAAATAATTTTGACTTTGACTTTGTTTATATGATATAAAATGTAACTTTAGGGAAATGGCAGGTCTGAATCGATATGATATAAACTTTTTAACCGACTTTAAAAGAAAGAGCTTATTAGCATGTTAAGGATAGTAAAGCTGTTCGAAAAGAAAGAGAGTAGTTTTAATGCGTTTTTTTTATTAATGCAATTTTTCTTATCACTAAAAACGATCAATCAGAACAGATCTTTCTATGTAGTCTCAGAGTTACCCATACTGACCCATTCAATTGGGCCATCATGTATGATGATACCAGCACACAAATGCTCAAATCGACTCGAGGTTTCGGTTTTAACATCTCTCCGTACGAGTCAGTTATTTTGTACAAGAGTGAAATAAAGACAACGCGAATTAGTGTTGTGAATAAAGGGACAGAAAGCGGGATCAATTAACTAGTTGTGTCAATTAGTATGCAAGTTTCGCTTTGTAGTCGCTCCGGCTTTGTCAATGCGTCAGCGCAGAATAGTAGCTTGATTTCAACGACAGAAAAACAACAGTTTCGCCGAAACGGTTGTAGGTATATAAATTAGTTTATTTCTACACAAGAGAGCCAAATCACGGAAAATCACGATAAAACACGACGCCAGAAACATTTTCATAAAAAAGAAATACCTAGATATTATGAACATTTTCATATCTCCCTTTTCTAGAATGAATAGGTACCCTCATAAATTCATCTTAGTACAATTCGTCCTTATTTTCGTGGAATATAAATTAGAGAGGCGGAGCTGAGGGTATTTTTCTTTTGTTTCTTAACATAACGAGCGCGAGATTCGATTATCTTGTTAGGGACAGCCTGATACAATTATTTCGGCGACCATCGTAGAGTGTCGAGAATATTCTTGGAAGCTGTGAAACAAAGTTTGACCTAGTCCTTTTTAGTACTTACCTAAAAAACTCTTTAGACCATTTTCTTTTCTTTTTTTAATAGTTTTTTATTCTCCTCTATATACTAACTATAGTTTACGTGCTAAGTGTAGCTCCGATATATGTGAATGTGACACCTACTCGTATGACCTCGAATGCGTTAGCATCGCCCGCGGTCTACATTGTTGTGATAGATTCCGCCTGCTTATTTGAGTAAAAAGAACTATGTACATTGTTCTCGTTGCAGATAAATAACAGTTTCGTCAATTTACTTATTATAACTCTGCACATACATACAGCCAGAGGAGCGAGCACACACGTAGATCACATTTGTCAAAATTGTTGAGTGAAGATTCCAGACCTCTTAAGCTTAGGAAGACACGTGCGACACGTCACACCGAAATGACGTGTTATTTGTTTTTCGTGATGCTAATTTGTACCGCTACTGCTATTATTATTTTTTGTTTACATTGTCTTCTACTACACTCGTAAGCAATGAATCCGGGTCATCTGAAGATATGTAGACAAATTTATTGAAAGTAATAAAACTGAGCCCGCGGGCTGAGTGGTTGTGGGCTGAGTTGACCCCGGAGGAAATTTAGAACAGGAACATTATAACATTAACATCATTATATTATTATTATTGCACTAAGCTAGCATTTTTCTTAGTTACTGATTTTCAGGATGTGTTATTTGTGAGCGTCATCGTCGGTGGTGTAATGGTTAGGGCCGCTACCTCCCGTTCAGAAAACGCGGGTTCGATACCCACCTCGTACCAACGTGTTTTTTAATTTCGAATTCATATGTAGGTTTATTCGACGCTCATTCGGTGAATGAAAACATCGTGAGGAAACCTGCACACTCCTACGAAGAAACTCAAAGGATGTATGTGAAGTCAGCCAACCCGCTCTGGGCCAGCGTGGTTGACTAAGGCCTGATCGCCCTGATACAGGGTAGGCTCGAGCCCCTCGGTGGGAACGTATGTGAGCTGTTGATGATTTTATTTACCCAACCCGGATTCTTTGCTCGTGAGTATAATTTTAAATAAATAGTAGATTTTATGACAAGGGCGCAAAGGAATATTTTTACTTGGCTGAATGCCACCAGTCTTACCAGCCAGTAACTTTTTTCATACAATATTTTGTATTCCGTAACTGTAGCCGCAGAATTATAAGCAAATATCTATCTATATTCCAAATTCAAAACACTTTTACGCCCGTGGACTTCTAAGACCTACTTTGGGCGCACTACTATGTGTGAACTAATCGGCACTTTTTGAATAGATGGGATGAAAATAAAATAAAATATATATGTAGTTTAAAAGAACTTTTTCTTTAAGTTCTTCAAAGATGTCACCAAAAATTGTCTTTGACGAAAATAGATCCTATAAAATTTAAAAAGCCGCGCGTTTTTTCTTAATCTAATTAAATAATATCCTCTCAGGGCGAAGTTCCCGGGTAAGCTTGTTCCAGAGAAAAGGTTAATGAAATTTAATTTTAATTAGATATACTAACCTAATCTTCCGTGGTCTTTTGTCCTATATAGCTTAATCCTATTAGAAAGGGTCTAAGCAAATTTACATAATGAATTCTTAGTTACTTAATTTACTGCCTAGCTAGACCTTATAAAAATAGAGAAATATAGGTTACCCTAAAGCAATAGGATTAGATGCCTGTTATACTCATACTAATACTATAAATCACACTAATATTATAAATGTGAAAATATATTTAGATGTTTGGATGTTTGTTCCGCCTTCACGCTTAAAGTACTGAACGGATTTGGATGAAATTTGGAATGGAGATAGTTTGTAACTTGGATTAACATATAGGATACTTTTTACGGGAAAAAATTGTTTTCTCACGGGAAAATCTTACACAACGCGAGCGAAGCCGCGGACGGACCGCTAGTCTTCAATAAACAGTTTGGACTACCGACTAAATTAATGCTAATAAAATTTTATCTAAATTGTCGAAACTTTCTGCAGGGCAATCAAAGTGTTAATCCCAGATTTAAATAAAAAAAATGCAGTTAACATAAAATTCAGATTTTGAATATTTAAATATGAAAGTAAATACCGCCAAAATGGCTCCCGAATTTTTTCCGAATGTTTCCAGTAACAATTATGCAGAGTAATAAAACGTTCCATTCTCCCCACTCAACCAAAACCAAGTCTGAAAAGTACGAATGCTCGCTTTTTTCGCTTGATTGAAGCTTCAGCTTTCAGTTTCCAGCTCTTGGCCCGAAGAGAATGCTGACAAATTAAATTGTATGTTACAGTAGCGTTTACAAAGCTAGTCTTATTACGTTTGGAAGTTTGAATTTAATTACTCTCCCTACTCCAATCGCTCCGTTTCAAAAACACCACAGTTCCTATTTCGTGTATCACTGTATCACACTAATATCATAAACGTGAAAATATATTTGGATGTTTAAATGTTTGGATGTTTGTTCCGCTTTCATGCCTAAACTATTAGACGGATTTGGATGAAATTTGGAATACAGATAACTTATACACTGGATTAATACATAGGATACTTTTTACCGGGAAAAGTCTTATTCACAACGTGAAAAATCATACACAACGCGAACGTAGCCGCGGGCGGAAAGCTAGTTATAAATAAACAACAATTATAAGTTTTATCACATAATAAGGAATAAGTAAATGCCTTTTTTTTTACTGCTTATAAAAAAAGTGTATTTTGAAATAAAAAATCATTAAATGTGATTATTATTAGACAAGACCTTCATATTATTGTATTGTAGGTACTATCTGTACTGATAGTTTCCGCATCCTCAGGCGCTACACTTACGTTGTATGTGGTTTTTCCTATGGGAATAAGATTTCTCCTCAGCAAAACGTAGCTTACGTCAGTTCGGCCAAAAATATGGTATTTACTAGCCTATATTACAAGTGATCCAGAAGCATCACATCGAATTTAACAATCCAGCAGGCCTAAGATGCGCACGAACACAAAAAGTCTCTCTACGCTCATTTCTATACTTAGGAAGAATAGAGAGCCAAGTCTACGTGGGCTAACATGCCAATTGAAGACAAAAATAGAGAAACTTGTCTTTTTTCTTTGTTTTATTCTTTTGTCTTCTATCCCTAACATGCGCACTCAATATTTGTCTCAGAGAAACAAAAGACGATCGCTATTTTTGTCTATTTTTGACGTTTGGATCAAGAAAACATGTCTTCAACATATTGAGTTGAAGACAATGAAGAATTGGCAGCAAAGTTATGTTTTATAATTTCCGCAACGTGAATCATACCTTATACGCATAAAATAAGTGAAGTACACCTATGCAGCGCGAGATGAATGAGAGTAAAAATTATACAAATCTACAAGGTGGCGGCAGCGCGCTAGTATGTGATATTGGCGGAATTGTGGCTACACAAAAGCCAAACCACAAAAAAAAAAAACGTCGTTGCGAATTACCGGGAATACATACTTTTATTGATTTATTATTATTAATAAGAGTTGTGTGTATCGTGAATAATTGTGTAAGGATTTATTGTGTAAATTACTTACACTTTCAAAGTAATTTAAGAGAAGACAAATTTTCTCTTCTCTTCCGAGAGTTTTGTCTACAAATTGTGCGCATCTTAGGCCTGCTGGAAACACATTCGCATGCTGGCTGGAAATACAATAACCGCTAAAACCTTTTATATATTACAAGTTATATTATTACAGCTGATGTTTAATGAGATTTGACATGAGCTAAGTATTGAATGAATGAATGAATGAATATAGTATAGTTTTAGTTAGTTAGGGTTGGTTGGTTTGGTTAGGTTTAGTTTAGTATTAGTTTAGTATAGTATAGTATTCTTACTTTTCAAGGCAAAACTTGTCTTTAGGATACTATTAGGTACTCTATATGCTTTTGCCTGGAGCGCTAACAGTGACGTCACCGCGTCTTCTCCCGACTAAGTTTGAAATCATAGGTCCAGAGGGAACCTGTCGGGTTGACTGGAGTCGTGACGACATTAAAGTGAAACTGGCTGTTCTCCTCAAATATACTGCTAGTAAATGTGAAAAGGCGTTGAACTTCAGCATCTTCTGTTTAAAAGATGTTAGATAGTTTCTTGGAAAGGATAAAGAAGTTTTTAATTTCAAATAGTTGTAATAAAGTGCCACCTCATTATTTCTACAAAGTAAGATGCAAATAATAAGAAAAGGTTTTTTACTTTTTTTAAATGACGAAGGTTCAACGCTCTTACGGTGAAGGAAAACATCGTGATGAACCCTGCACACTCTTGCGAAGAAATTCAAAAGTTGTGTGTGAAGTCGACCAACCCACACTGGGCCAGCGTGGTTGACTAAGGCCTAATAGCCCTAACTGAGGGTAGGCTCGAGCCCCTCGGTGTGGACTTGTATGAGCTGTTGATGAAAAATGAGGAAAATAATAATCCACTCAGAAGGTGTAGTCGTCTAAAAATGCTACTATTGATAGTACGATACATAATAGCAATACTATTTTGTCAAAATACACTCTTTCGTGTCTGTATCGATATACTGTCAAAATTCTGGAAACCAATCCAATCAATCATCAGTATTTATAATATATAATTTCTTATCCATGAGCAACAATACTATCAATATTAAATTACTATCTAAAAGTAAATATATATTTCTTTTTTCGGCTAATTATTAATGATCATGGTGTTTCTAAAAATATCAAAGATTTTACAACACTTTGTGCAAACGCGCAGCTCTGTCAGCCATTTGTAGATTATGGTTAAAGGTTTTTGTACTTTAAGCATCAGCAGCGGTATAATATTTAAAAGTCCACCCTATTTACATGCTAAGTTAAATTGGGCAACGTATAGTTTTAATTCTCGTAATAAAGATGGTTTTCTACTTGTTACACCATTTCACAAAACAAGATCATTTGAGGGAAGTTTCCGGTATCAGGCTTCTAAGTGCTGGAATAATCTTCCGCCACCTCTTAGAAGGTCAGTATCAAAGCCCATTTTTAAAAGACATCTTAAAAATTTACTTTTGGAAAAGCAGCAGATGTCCTGATACTGGTATTTTATTTTCTATTATTTTTCTATTATTTTTTATTATTATTTTTATCATTTATCTTATATCTCTGGCATACATATCCTATTGTTAAGTTATGTTCCGTCTTTTATTATAATTTCATTATAATTATCTTTATTATTATAATCTGGTATACAATTAATATATATTAAGTATCTATTATTATGTATTTATTTTCTTTCTTCTAGAACCTCGAAACTCGGAGGTCTAGATCAGTAGCATTGCGCGCCTGCTCCTCTTGGGGATCCGGTCGACGGAAAAATATTAGGGGCGACAGAAAACCAGCGTTTATCTCTCTGGAGATAGACATTTTGCTGAGTCGCTAGCCTTTTTTAATATTGCGTCACATTGCACATGGAAGTACTATTTTAAATACTGTCATTACAATTGTACTCTTTATCTCTCGATGTACTTTATTGTGTAGTGTGGTAAAATTGAAATAAATGGTTTTTCTTTCTTTCTTTCTTTCTTTCTTTCTATAAGACGTTTACACGTAAAAAGTATCCTATGTGTTAATCCAGGTTACAAACTATCTCCATTCCAAATTTCATACAAATCCGTTAAGTACTTTAAGCGTGAAGGCGGAACAAACATCCAAACATCTATACATCCAAATCAGCGAACTGCGATAATCAAGAAGAGTAACCGCCTAGCAAAGCCCGCTAAAACAATCTATCTCGCACAATTAATTTTGACAGACGACGACGACAGACAGGCCAGGGCCGCGATCGCGTAAGTCGAGCTTGCTTCGTTCACTTGGCTTGGCTTCAAGCAAGTTGAACGGTATTCCGATTCCGATTGTAGGAATTGTCTAACTTTTGGGACGGTAATCGTCTTGGGGACAAAGAGTAAAAATATTCACTTGTAATCGTCTTCGTTGACTTGGCTTGCTCCTTACGCGATCGCTTGAAAGCCGCTGGCGGTCTTCAAACCCGCGCCAAGCAAAGCAAGTCCGCTTACGCAATCGCCCGGCAGATGATGTCGCTGCTGAACATTGAAGCTTACTTTCGATGTTATAGAAACCGAGTCATGAAACATCATTGTACCGCGTATTCGAATGTGGCATAGTTTTTTTTCCCCGGCTTGTTTAGTATTCATTTGGTGGGGTCAAGTTTGAAGCGTAGTAGTTACGTTTCTTGACTATAGATAATTCGTTGATCCAAATATATTTTCACATTTATATACGAGTATTATATAGTGTGATGTGATAACTTAAATGTAAATATATCGTTTGAAAATGTCAGCTAAGTATTTAAAGAACAGTATAATTTTCAGAGACTATTTCAAAAACCTGTTTTCTTTGTAATGAAACTATATTTTCTAATTTTTCTGAAATTGTTTATAGTTTTCAGTACCGAGAGGTACGGTATGTACACAGACCATAGACACAAAGCCGCTTTACTTATTTTATGCCATTAGAAGGCCACTGGGTCATCACACTAATATTATAAATGTAAAAATATATTTGGATGTTTGGATACTTAGATGTTTAGATGTTTGTTCAGCCCTCACGCTTAAAGTACGCAACGGATTTGGATAAAATTTGGAATGGAGATAGTTTGTATTCTGGATTAACACATAGGATACTTTTTACGTGAAAAAGCCCTTATCCCACGGGAAAATCTTACGTAACGCGAGCATAGCCGCAGGCGGACCGCTAGTCCACATAAATACCCCGTAATTTAAAAAGCGTAAATGTAAATTAATTCTAAAACTTATATAAATCAATTCTTAAACTTTAATATATTTTTAAAGTGATAGAGTACTGAAAAATAACAAGATTATTTACACAATAATCCGTGAGTACACAACAGCAATTTGCCTTCGTAATTTTTCCAAAGCACACAGGACGGCGGAAACAATGATTGTATGATGGGAAAAGTTCTCAAGTTTTTCAATTAGTTAAGTCCTGAGCTTTGAGGCTTGCTCCTTCCTTCATTTGGCGACATTTTGTTGTTAACTTCGTCACTTTTAAGTGTTTTTTATTACAATTTCTACTTTTTGTCGGTATAAAATCGGATTATCACTTTTATACAGAACAGCTGATCAAAAAACCGTACAAACAATAAAGATAATATATAAATCTGATAGGCATCGTCATTTTGTATGTTCTACCCTATGAACAAGAAAAATGCATGTTCCTAGGTTCTACCTTACTGCAGTGTACAACGTCACAAACGGCAGACAAAATTACATACATTTTTAATTAAATTTTTAAAGAGAGAAACATATTGTGCAATGTTTATAATCATCATCTACAGCCCATATACGTCTCCACCGAGGGGCTCGAGCCTACCCCGAATTAGGGCAATTAGGCCTTAGTCAACCACGCTGGCCCAGTGTGGGTTAGTCGACTTCACACACAACCTTTGAATTTCTTCGTAGGAGTGTGCAGGTTTCATCACGATGTTTTCCTTCACCATAAGAGCGTCGAATAAACGAACGTATGAATTTTAAATTTGAAAATATGTACATTGGTACGTGGTGGGAATCGAACCCGCATCGGGACGGGAGGACGGGAGGCAGCGGCCCTAGCCTCTAGACACCGACGACGTTCTCATTTCCCTAATTTTTATAATAGTTGTTGCGAAATATTTTTCAATTTCAAAAAAGTTCCAGAACAAAAATTGTTCAGTTTCATTCATGGGCTGATTTACCACCCGAGAGGAATTGCGTTATTTCACTAAAACGTTGTATATACCCGAAAATTGTGATAATGTTAGTATATACCTATAAATATACTAAAATGTGGTATTAAAACCTGAATTTAATAGAAAACCAAATTAAAATACAAATTTTTTAAACAAACATTTTTATAATTTTACCCGTCATTTTATGTGCGATAATGACTTGAAAGGGACAGCGAGTGGGCTTGGCATTCTGTATTTAATATTATAATATTCCATGGAGTTATCACAAAAAAATGTTCAATCAAAAAATGTTGCGTGACCTTTTGGCCCTTTGTCCCTTTTACCAAGTTTCGATTACGACTACTTCTTATTTAAAAGCTATTAAAACAGGTTATTGAATAGAAGATCGGGGTGATAAGCTTTTATTTTTAAAGTGAAATGTGTACTTTGAAAATAAATACTCAAAGAATGTGTAGAATGGTTTGAGGGATGAAATTGAAATTACCAAAGAGGTTGGATAAACCGGGATAGGCTCGCTACAAGCATGAGGCGTCGCGCTTTAAAAATCTTTGGAAATTACTGTCGCAATCACAAAGATAAAAAATAGCATCCTGAAGATTATTTTCCCTCCAAATCATATATTATATTATATATTATTATAACCAGCCTGTAATGTTCCACTGCTGGGCAAAGACCTCCCCATTGTTCCGCCATTCCTCCCGGTCCTGGGTAAGCTCCCACCAGTCCAGTCGATAGGCGTTTAACTCGTCTCGCCATCTTTTTCGGGGCCTGCTTCGGTGTTCATATCATAAATTTTCCCGAAAATTACCAAACATGGGTCGTAAACTCTTTAATTATAGGGTAATTATAGGGTAATAAGTAAGCAAGTTGTAGCGATAATGGCACCCGGGGAACAACTTTGGCAATCAACAGCCTTAATCGGAGAAATTCCTAATGTTACGTACCTTTACGTACACGAAACTAGATTAACATAAACCAATGAATTCTGGTACGATTAGCATATGGTTTTGGGGGCGATAAATCGAGTTCGAATCTCGACAGACATTTTTTTTGCTTTGTTCGTGTTTCTTGTATTTGTTATTTCCTTTTTTCATTTAGTACAAAAATTAAAGAAATTAAAAATTTTTGTATATTTTTCGTGATCCGAAAGTTTCCCAACAGATGGCACGAACAAAGCTCGCTCGTCCGGGTACTAGTTTTTATTTAACATCCTATTACATTTTTGTTTAAGTAGAGTCGTGGCTACAGCAATCTGGCTAGGTGGCTATTTGCTGAAACAGGGAGATTCAATGCTGTTTAATTTAAAACCACTGATAATAATTATGGACCATCGGCAAGTAAACATCTTAATTACCTTGACATCTACCTATATAATAGCAATTTCATCTTACATCACAAAAGACGAAGTTACTAAGTCAAGTTCCGTTTTCCGCTTAGATAGGTTTAAGTTACTTCAAGCAGTTAATGAAAATTAGAAGCTTCTAGTTTATTACTGATCCTTGTTTACTAAAAGTTGACACCGAAATTAATTTTATGTCTAAGTTTGTATCGAGAGCCTTTCAAGGGTTGCAATCGAGTCAAAGTTACCGAGTTAAAAAGTTAAAAATGTTCTCTTGTTGAAATGACTAGACAAATTAAAAAACAAATTTTACATTATATACTCTTACTCGGTCTTTTGTCAGCATCTGACAATGGCGGACGTGTAGATAAATAGATAGATAGATAGATAGATAAATCGTTTATCTTCGTTTGTCTTCGTTTTAATTTTTTTATTTTAGTTTATTGAAGTGTTTAGTGTATTTTTTCGATAGTGTATTATCCAGTGAATGTTTCGGGACTATAAACTTTAATAGAACAATTGAATCGCTTACACTTTGCTGACATTTTTAGATGATGCCAAGAGGCCTTGTGGTGGCTTCAGTAATTGTACTATCACATTACTGCGCCCAATTCACCGAACAATCATCCAAGGATATATATCTTAAACCTACAAATATCATTCGACACTGGCGAAATACGTCTACATAAGATGTGTCGCCATTAGTAAGGAAGAAAAAAAAAAACTCTTACTCATACATTTACGGGAAAATGGCGTTTATATGTAAAATAACTCCTTTCAGTTATAATGCACAAAATGTTAATAACAGTTTGCTCCATATTGTTAAGAGTTATTGCCACATTCTCCGTGTTTTATTCAACGTTCCAACAGAAGCAGAATGCGCAAATTAAAATTAATATTTTTCAGACAATGTACGTATTTCAAAGGTATTTCATAATGAGATGAGTTTTGATATATAATATTCCTGTGACATTTGATATTCGCCATGTTCCTGTGACAATTGATATTGTCGTAATTAAAAACTTTTTGGAAATGTTAAAAATGGGAAATACAAAATAAAGAGAAAAGATGTATAATTATGTCGCTTCATTATAAAATTTTCATCCTCGTTAAAATGTATTAATACCTAGAATTAATAACCTACAATACTTGTGGGTTCTCGAGAAACGTTGGGACCAAAAACTTCCGTGTTTTCCTAGTAGCTTCCCTAAACACATGATTAATATTTCTAACTGTTTTTCCACCGCTGCTGGTGGCGGTGCCTCGGTGGAACTCGTATAGGAGTACGTAAATAACCCGATATTTTTGAGTTTTCCATAATTATTGTGAAAAGAACGATGTTAAATAAAAATTAAATGTCGCGAAGATAAATTAATAGTTAAATTCGAAACACCGATACATGTCATACATGCCTTTTGAAGTTAATATCAATTTGGATATGTATTTCAAATAATCTTAACAACCCTAATGGGTATAGAGACTATTCACTATTTTTAAAACAATACCTACTTATTTATTTTGTCATTCAGTAATATTTAAAAATTACAAACTTCAAGAAGACTTAGTATTACAATTCAACTCAATAGGCTTATAGAAAATATTGTAAGAAATAGTGACAAAAAATATCAAGCATTAAACACATAATAAAAAGTGTTAGCTGAATAGCGCAAAACCTCAGACACCCCAAAATGCTTATTTTATTAAAACCTTAAATAATTTTTAGAAACTTAAAAATAACACCAATTCACCAAAATACAAGAAAACTGTCAATTGCGTATTAATTTTCAATATTCATTTATATGGAGCGCAAAGGCACGAGTAAAATATGGGTGAAAAGCGTCATCGTCATAGGTACCTAACTTCTTATTAAATACACCGAGCTAAGCTCAGTCGTGATTCACACACAGCAAAAGTGACCAATAAATAAATATATTTCCATATGTTCCATATAACGACATCTAGCGTGAAATTTGTGCTACATTCTAAATGCCGCAGTTCAAAAGCAGTATCGAGGTACAATTTCTCACTACTGAAAACTCCCTAGTTTTCCAAGACTTTCATGCAGTCAAATCTAGGTGGCGCTGTACAGAAAATTGTAGACAAAGCGCATGGCGCAAACATTTTTAGTTAAAGAATGCATCAAGCACTTTTAGCAAACCTATTATTTTCGGAAACCTTATAAAGTTATATAATTTTACTCAAGCTAACACACCTCCCTATATAATTTTTCTTATTTTATTTTTGAGAAAAATATATGATTTTATTTAAAAATAACTAATAGGTAAGTAGGTAGTTGAAAATGATCATATTTTAATGTAGTATAGAGTTCAGGTACTGCATAAGTACAGTTCTAAATAAATAAATAAAGACATTGAAGTTCTTTTTTTTGGAGACAGCTGCTTTTCCTATCTTTTTTAAACAAATCATGGCCAAGTAGATCATGTGTGTATTTTTTTTATTAGCTATTTAATACGTGCAGTTTTGTGCGTTTCATGTTATAAATGAAAAAATTCATAGTGTAACAGCTTTGCGTCAGGAAAGGCACGCAGCCACGAAGCTTCATTAGACCCGACCTTGCTAGACAAAGGCTTTTGCAACATTTTGTCGTTTACTTTATAGTAAAAAACCATTAATTTTCATACAATAAATCAACAGCGCTGAATAAAGGTGTGTTGACTTCTCACACGACCTTAGAATCTCTTCTCAGGTGTGTGCAGGTATCGTCACGATGATCTCTTTCGGATAAAACTCTTTCTATATGATAATCTACTTATATGAATTCTTGATTCGAAAACAAATTGGTACTTTTGGTACAAGTTGGAATTGGTACCGGGAGGCATCCCAATGCTTCCCATTGGCCACCACACCACCGATGCTCTACGTAAGTAGGTAAATTACTCCTTTATACAACTTACAAGTACTTTACTAGTTATCGGCTCGGGAATACGCTTCCCCGTCTCTATTAGATTGTTATACGAGTGATAAGTTTCCGAAACGACAAAGAAAAACTTTAAAAATCTATTTAAAATAAATTTATTTCTCAACGTAGTTTCCTTCTACCTCGATGCATTTAGTCCAGCGCTTCTCCAATGCCGTTACACCAGTTTGATAAAATGTTTTCTCCAACCCCTCAAAATACTCGTCCACGGCAACAATGACTTCTTCATTTGATGAAAATCTCTGGCCACCTAACCATTTCTTCAGGTTTGGGAATAAGTGGAAGTCACACGGGGCCAGATCCGGGGAATAGGGTGGATGCGGTAGCAATTCGAACCGCAATTCATGGAGTTTGGCGACTGCAACCATTAATGTGTGTGCAGGTGCGTTGTCATGGTGGAACAAAACTTTTTTCTTGGCCAAATGTGGTCGTTTTTTCTGGATTTCTTCACTTAATTTTTGCAGCAAGCTTGCGTAGTACTCTCCATTTATTGTTTTTCCTTTTTGCAGATAATCCACAAAAATAATCCCTCGAGCATCCCAAAAAACAGTCGCCTTCACTTTGCCGGCTGACAAAACCGTTTTTGCTTTCTTCGGCGCAGGTCTTCCGCTCTCAGTCCACTGCTTAGATTGTTCTTTTGTCTTGGGAGTATAATGATGTATCCAGGTTTCATCGACTGTTACATAACGCCGCGAAAACTCGTTGGGATCTCGGTTAAACAGCGCCAAACACTCCGATGAATCGTCCACTCGACGTTGCTTTTGGTCAACAGTGAGCAAACGCGGCACCCATCGCGCGCAAAGCTTTTTCATTCCCAAATGTTGATGCAAAATATTAAAAACGCGTTCAGATGAAATGCTCACCATCTCTGCTATCTCTCGCAACTTCAAGCGCCGATCATTCAATACAATTTTGTGAATTTTTTTGATCATGTCCGGATTCGTGACTTCATTTGGACGGCCAGACCTGTGGGCGTCTTCGCAGCTCTGTCTTCCACGTTTAAAATCAGTTACCCAGGTGTGAATTGTACTCAATGCAGGAGCAGAATAACCTAAAACACTGTCTAGCTTGGTTTTAATCTGGGTTGCTGTTTTCTGTTTTAAAACGTAAAACTTTATCACCGCACGAATTTCGTTTCTTTCCATTGTTAAGAAAATTTACGACAGAGAAAGTTCTACGTCCTATCAAACAAATTCCACCAGTTCGATTAAATTCAAATTTGGCGTTCTATTTTCAAAAAGATGCCAAAATATAATGTAATATTTTTTTTTTGCGTATCATTTTTTTAAGTTCGTCGTTTCGGCCAGTTATCAATCAGCCCAGGTAAACCACAGGGTCCCGCTGAATGTAGGCACACATAAATATTCAGTAAATTCACTATTATGATTTTAAAGAGTAATAATTCCCATACACGTAAAAAATTCTTAAAAGTTTGAATATAATTTTATTGAATCAGACTGTATTTTAATTGTAACAATTGAAAATAAAATTAAAAAAATGTCTTTCACAAAAGTCATAATAATTATGTACTTATTGCGAGGTAAATATAGTCTCAAGGTATAGTTTTTTACCAGTAGTTGACTATGCATTTGACAAAATAAAATATTTAGATAAGTTTCCTCAGGGCCAAAAGGGTGGAATTACGCCTTGTATTTCCCTTATCGCCGTATAATTAAGTTACTTACAATTTAGAATTATCGGGCACGACACTAAGTAAGTCAACTAAGTTTTTTCGCAAATCACGACTTAAAGATCGCATGACTTACTTCGAGGAAAGGACATAATATTTTAATAACTGCTTGTACCGTGCGTGCTTCCCAAGTAATAGAAGTTTCTAACTTGAGTAGGTCACGTGAAATGCAATACTTGCTTCAGGAAATAAACTAAACAAGAGTGAGTAAGACAGACCGATAGTTGAAGGGTTCTGTGGTTAATGCCGCTTAAGCCTCGGCCAGTATGAACGACATATTAAAGTTTGTGCACTGAATAAAAAATAACCCTGTATTTTTGGGTTAGTATCACTTGGTCTAAAACGCAACCGGTCTATGTGGCAATTAGCCTTATACGCTTCTGGTCTATGTATCAACTCGCCTAGAACGCTCAATGAACTACAATTCGTTGCATAATCCTCGTTACGCTGATAGTGGAGTTTTTCACTTGTTTCTTAATTTTTATTAACAACTAATATCATCAGTTAAAGTACCTAATAGTTCTTTAGGACCTTTGTGATGTGCAACCCCGAAAAGTATTATGCTAATTCTGACATTGTTGCTCCAAAGCTTCGGCAAAGGTACTTCCGTCCTTGACAATGCCACGAGGTTCAGTTTCGCGTGCTCGTACCCTAATATAAAGTAAATAGGTGGGTTTATTTAATCGAATCAATTTGTTTCAGACATTAAAAGTTGGTACTAATTTTAGGTTAAAATAGGTTGGATATGAATTGTGACGTGTGGTGACGGCAGAGTAGAATACATTTGTCACTAACCCCTTCCCGTGGGTGTCGTATGAGGCGACTTAGGGACTACACATTGAACAGGGAACGGGCAGCAGCGCTCTCTGATACAGTAACCTTTTAATCTGCGATAATCTCCAACACGCCTGCCAAGCGTGGAGATTATCGCAGAACCTCATAGTCCAGCAGTGGACTGTATCGGGCTGTTGATGTTGATGTTGAGGTCGGATAGGCTCGCTAGGCGATGCGATTCAGAAATGTTTGGATTGTCTTAATGTAACACAAAAATAAAATATAATTTATAGTGTGCTATATAGGCTGACGATCAAAGTATGGTTACAAACAGAGCAACTTGATGTCTTCATCGTTAGCTTATAGCCTCTTTGAGAGGCTCGAGCCTACCCTGAATTAGTCGACCACGCTGGCCCAGTGCGTGTTGGTCGACTTCACACACATCCTTTGAATTTCTTCGCAGGAGTGTGCAGGTTTCATCACGATGTTTTCCTTCACCGTAAGAGCGTCGAATAAACGATTATGAATTTGAAATTCGAAAACACATTGGTACGTGGGGATCAAACCCGCGTCTCCCGTACGGAAGGCAGCGGCCCTATCCACTAGTGGCTCTGTGAGCTGTAGACCTCATTTTTTTCTCGACATCCCCAACCCCTTGATTTTTTATTTATACTTTTTTTTTTATTTACTTTTTTTTTTATTTACTTTTTTTTTTGTCTTATCTTATTTTATTGGTTAAGAAATGTGACCTGTAGAGGAAAACTGTCTCGGTGGTAGACCTTGTAAGCTGGCAACTCCCATAACTCCGTCATTTTTTAAATTTCCAAAAACTGAAACGACAAAAAAAATACGATTAATTTATCGAACCTGCTCACAAAATTTCACGAGAATCGGTTGAGAAACGCGACCTGTAGAGTGAAACAAACAAATAAACAAACAAACAAACCACAAACAAACAGATGGACATACAAAAGCAAATTTGGCCAAGCTGAAACAGAGACGCTTCGCTCGCTCGGTCAACTAGACCACTGACGCTCGAGCCTACTTACTCTGAATTAAAGCATCAAGGCCGTAGTTAATCACACTGGCTCAGCAGGATGTTAGTCAACTTCACACACAACCTTAGAATGTCTTCCCAAGCGTGAGGGACCTCTACCTCAATCGACTGTAACTGGTTACGGAACACAGTTTTCGTAGCGGCCGAAGGGAATACATTCCATAATACATTCACTCTGTGATAGGCAAACAAGATAAATAAATATAGTTAAAAAAAACTAAAAAACACGTTTTAAAGCACATCAAAGTAAAAAGTGAAAAAATATTCTTCATTCTGTAAATAATAATGATTATGAACGAAAAATACTAGTATTATTGTGAAAAAAGCGTGGGGTGCTCGATAGAGTTACGAAAAAAATGGCACAAAGCACCCCACGCTTTTTTCACAATACTACTAGTATTTTTCGTTCATTATTGTTTTCATTGTTTATTGTGAAAGCGTGTTTTTTGGTTTTTTTAAACTGTATTTATTTGGTTAATTTTTTTTTTTCAAATTATTGTATTGTCACCTGTTCTTGATAAGTGTACAACTATAAATATGTCCGTTTAAAGTAGGTCAAAATCAAGTCCAAAGGAGTCGGTTAAAAACAAACATACATACAGGTAAAGCTAATAAAAGCGTGTTAAAAAGACAGTGGCCACTGTAATTTTGGAAACCCTCAATACTCTACCACGGACATTGTGCAATATCGTACTCAAACTGATGACAGTTTCACAACGTGATTTGTGTTCTGCGCAATCAAATTACAAATCAAATTCAAAAATTCAAAATTATTTATTTTCTTTAAACAAATTTGTCAACTGAAGACGATTGGAGTTTCCTTACTTTTGCCTGTACCAGGAAACCCCGCTCTTCTAAACAAGGTAAGAAAATAACAACTTAGACATAGGAAATTACAAAAGTTGATATAATAATATAGTCTAAGGTAAGGTCCGAATTGTGTTTGTTTGTATGTCTTACTTTACTTTACATGGTAAGTGCGCGCTTGCATATGCGTGTTTGTTTATCAGTTCATCAGCCTCCGTGGCCGAGTGGTTGAGATTTCACCGCTCATCACAGAGGTTCCGGGTTCGATTTCCGGTGGAGACACTGCCAAACAGTAATCTCTTTGTGTGACTTTCATTATTTTGGTTAAGACTTTGCAGGCTGAATCACTTAATTGTCCGAAAAAAAAGATGAATCCGTGCTTCGGAAGGCACGTTAAACCGTTGGTCACGGCTACTATCTAGTCGTTACACGAGCCATGTCAGTGGCCTTTGGCGGCTCTATAACACTGATACTAGGGTTTGTGAGGTCGGTTGTCGACCTTACAACCCACACGATGAAGAAGAAGATTAGAAATCAAACCCAGAAATTCAGTAACGAGAGCCGTACGCTTTACCTCTCGACCACAAAGGCCGTTTTTCTCTTGTTTTAAGTTTCAAGGTGTTCCATTTTCAAACTGAATCGTCGTTTGCCATCAGGTGAAACTTTGGCCAAACACAAACCCATATCAATTTTTTTTTTTATTTCATAGCATTAATAAAATAAAAGTAAAGTAAGATAGCTCATCTTAATTAAAACCATGATTGTTAATACAATTTCAAGAAATGATTTAACAAGCAAAAGTAAATAAATTTTCTAAGAACACAACATGCAATATTGTGAAAGGTCAGACATCAGTCACAAAGCAAGGAAGTTTGGTTTCAGTACAGTCAACATAATATTGTTACTACTTCTAAGATTTTTCTTTTAGTAACCTGTCACTACCTTACCAATGTTTTAAATATTGTCAACTAGTCTGTGCTATTCAACACTTAAATTATATATTATTATTATTTTTTAATACATGTACTTAGAATACGTACAAGTTTATGTGGGTACAATCACGTTCATGAGTCATATCACACATACTTTGAATTAACATTATTTTTATAAGTTATATTTTCACTGTCCTTGCTGTAACTGACAAAAGGGTTAAGGAAAGTCTGGTTGGCCTGAATATTGACCCTAATCCTGATAAGATTCCTAAACTGCGATTTCTGACTGTTGACTTCTACCATTTATTTTTTTGACGGACCGCTATAAGAAATTAACCTCTATGAAACAGACCACTACAAAATTGACCTCTATGGAAGTGACGTCTACGAAAGTGTTCTCGGCGTAGTTGACCTTTAACAAATAAACTTCTACGAAATTGACCTTTACAAAACTGATTTCTATGAAAATAACGTCTACAAATAAGAAGAAATAGACCGCTACGAAAGTAACTTTTATAAAAGTGACCTCTATGAAGTTGACCCGTATGAAAGTGACCTGTACAAAAGTGACGTCTACGAAAATGACCTACGATAGTGACCTCTACGAAAATAACACAAGGATATAAAAAAATACGAAATTCAATTTCTTATTTTTTTATTCTGATTCTAATACAAACCTATTTTAGTCCGTATTCAGATTTTAATAATTAAACTAACCATCCGCAAAGAAACTCTATTTTATTTCCAGGACTGTACCACATTAGGAACTATCGTGTTCCGACCTGACGCTGTCTACTTTGTAAACGACCATGGCAGAGGCAGTGTAGGGAAACCTAGTTTACTTTCAGCACCACAGTTATGACGTCATAGACTAATATTGAACTTGATTCAAAACTATAAATAGGACTAAAAATGCCTCATTTGATATGTAAGGTAGCTAATGTGAACAAATTACATAGGTAGCAAGAATCTTGTCATTTAAGAGTGATTTGATTACTCTTTTAAATACTTTGAATTCTTTCTTATTGATAAATATGTTTTTCTTATTATTTGTTCTATAAGATTTTCCCGTGGGAATAAAACTATTTTCCTTTTTCCTTTTTGCGTTAATCCAGGTACAAACTATTTAAATCGCTCCAGTACTTTGGTCTTGAAAACGGAACAAACATCCAAAGCAGCAGTTTCGAAAATAAAGTTTTTATTTATTTTATTTTTTTAAACAACAACATACTTTCACAATTATATTATTATGGCGATTTAAAAAGTCAGATTATCTAGTGTTTCATATTTCCATGTTTAACCAAATATCTTTCCCTGGGTCGACAACAAAAAACAATAATATAAAAATATTATTGATGGTCAAAAACTACTCGAAAAGCCCACCCCGGGTCATTCCCGGCCCAAGAGTACCCATCACACTAGCAGCGTTTCCGCGCTGTATGGCGATGGACAACCTTTGGGCGAGAAACGAACCGGAGTGGAGATCAAGCCCTCTCTCCCTCAGCCGACGCCCTATCTCCCGGACAAAATTCCTTACCTCCCCGCACTAACTCCCCGCCGTCTCAACCGCCAAAGGCACCAAAATATAGTATCTTAGAGGAAATATCTTTCGACTCTTGTAAGAGTACAGTACATCTCGCAATATTATAAACTTACGGAAAATTGTGAACTGAAATCAACCATTTACAGCTTAACGTACAATTTTCGTTAGTTTATAAACTATCGATGTCAAATCGTCAAATTGTGAAATAATCTGCTGTGTTCATAATCTGTCCGGGTTTATAATATGTAAAATTGCGAACCGTCCCTGATTGGTCGATCTTTGATTCCTTACTCTATGGATACAGAACGAGCTACTGCCAATACCGACCAATCAGGAACACGATTCATAATTTTACGGGTGATAAAACCCGATAGATTATGAACTTTGCAGCTTTGTTCACAATTTGACAATTTGACATCGATATATTATAAACTATCGAGAAATAATACGTTAAATTGTGAATGGTTGGTAGCTGTTCACAATTTTTTGTCAGTTTATAATATCGCGAGACAAGATAGATTACTAACGACGTTCACAATCTTACGGTAACATGTACGTTTAGTGAACTCCAGCCCCTCGGTGGGGACGTGACAGCACGTCGCTCAATCTATCGGAGCCCTTTTAACTGAAGTCACTTGATTAAACAAAAACAAAATAAAAATAAAGTTCTTATGATGAAAGAACTAGCTTCGCCAGAGTTATTTTATGTTTCCCATGAGAATAAAATAATACCAGACGCTTTCAAAACAAACATCATCTGACATCACATTTTATAATAATACTTAAAGTCTCTCCTACAGAAACTGGTGCGTGTTTAAACTAAAGAGTTCCAAATATATTTGCATACCAAAAAGCTAAAACTATAAACTACTCAGTTACTTTATTTCGTTCTATTTTTAACCAAATTAATTCAAAATAAGCTCACGGTCAAGTTGGCGAAATTAATTAATGTTTTAATGTACATGACATTGCCTGTGGTATGGCATTGAATTCCTTCAGCCAACACACGAATGTGTTACTTACACTTATTTGCATACACTGGATTAAGCCTTCAACTGGCCGTAATAAAAAGACTTACCAATGAAAGAGAAACATCCGTTAATTATTCAGTAAAATATGTCTACTTATAGCACCTAAAGCCTGTAAAAAAGCTTATATTACTTCGTTTATACAACGGATCGTGTTTGTTTTAACGCAAAACTTCTCGGAGCATATGAAACTGAACAATTCCCACATCTGTTACGCGACAGGCGTTTAAAAAATTATTTAATGTATAGTGGCTCTGCGAGCTGTTAACCTCGCAAGTATTTTTTTTTTTTTTCGAAGTGGCTGATTTTTACTTTTATACATTTTCATCCCTATATTCCGTAATTTTTAAAATTTCCAAAAACTGACTCGTCCAAAAAAAAACTATAATCGGTTGAGAAACGCGACCTGTAGAGTGGAACAAACAGACAGACAGATGGACATACAAAAGCAGTTTTGGCCGAGCTGAAACGGGAACGCTTCGCGCTCGGTCTGTCAATTAAGATTTCCGACATAAAGGATACTATGGTAAGATGCTAAAAACAAACGCGACAATGATATTGATCTACGCAAACCAATAATTAATCACTGAAATGAAAAATCTATGTAAAGTAGCAATACCTAAAACCCCACTTTCCTTGGCTAATGTTATGTCCAAGGTGAGAATTTATTTGCATTATTATGGAGTAATAAAATAACCGAGTCCAAGGCGTCAGAAGACTTTAATTGATGATGGTGGTTTATTTATTACTGCATTAAATATTTGTATTCTTCATGGCGGTGGTGTAAGGATTATAGCCTATAATTACCCGCAGAATCCGCAATGTTGGTAGTTTTAGTGGGCTCATTATCTATTGTGATTCATTCTTTGGAAATCGTAATTATAACATTATTTTAAGACACGGTTGGGTTATTTATTTCAATTAATAGCGTTTTCCATTCTTCTAAAAGTATGATAAGCAGTTGGTGCTGGCTATATCGCTCGTACGCTAAAATTGTCACAATTTTCGGGTTTGTTACCACGTCGGTTATAAATTTAATATTATTACCTCGATATTTCGTACGGTCATGAAGCCAAATCAAAAGCTGTAATTTGACATCAGATCTAACTAGACCAACTGATCTGGAGTCTGGACATTAAAATGTCTGCACGGTATCCACACAGTACGAATACAAAAACATCAATCTAATTAACCAAACAACAGACCACTCCTTCATTTATTTTGCTGTCTGATCTAGCTTTGTGCTTCTTTATCAACAACTCATATATTATGTCCCCACCGAGGGCCAGGGCCAATCCAGCCTACCCTGAATTAGGGTGATTAGGCTTCAGTCAACCACGCTGGCCCAGTACGAGTTTTTCGACTTCACACACAACCTCTGAGTTTCTTCGCAGGAGTGTGCCGGTTTCATCACGATATTTTCCTTCACCGTAAGAGCCATTTAAATGGGACAAATATTATTTTTTTCTGAAAACTGAGATCCCCATTTGACTTGTGTACGGGCTTTTGCTCCGTACAGACGATGATGATGATATTATATTGATATAATTGTGATGATAGAAACACTGATGTTTGAGCACTTGCACGCGAGTGCGACTGATCGTGTACTGACCTAATTAGTTCAATATAAAGTAAAAAGCTGACAAGCCAAAATGTGCGATGCTTGCTCGTACAACTTGCATTTGATTCGAAACAAAAGATAGTATATTTAGACGGTCTAGACCACAGAATATAAAACAAGAGGTCAGGTCTGGACGATACAAAATGACATAGACAGGTTTAACAATATAGAGCTCGGGGATCGAAACTGAAAAGACATTGTTTCATACAATGATGTTTCAGGCATTTGAAGTGAAGGTCGTCTGCTGTCCAGGTAATAAAATTGTCTACCAACTCTAGTAGCATGTCTAATCTGTGCCAAAGTGCCGATGCTGGCATCACACGATGCGCAGACGCACCGCGTCGCATGCAGTAATTTTAGCACAACATTGTACACCAAATAATCATACATTTTTTAAATACCAGACGCTGGCAGTAGCAACAAGCAACAACGAAAATAAGAAATCGCATATTTAGATCACAGGAAACTGATTTAATATTGGAACAGATAAAGTTTTAATGTATGAGACACGATGTCTAGACAATGGCTAATCAAGTGATAATTCATTTAACACATTAAAGCTAAAGAGTGTAATGTAGGGAAAATCAGTCTGAAAAAGAAATGAAGATAGCGATAAAAGAGGATCACAAAGAATCTCGTTAAAATAAAACATTAAAACGCCATTAAATTAAACTTTAGTTCGGAAAAATAAAAGAGGTTTTAATTTGTTGTACGATGTTTACAATCTTCGTTAATAGTTGGGGTCGTTAAAATAGCTCTATGTAAGACTCGCGCCCTTTGATAGCGTCGACGACGGCACCGACAGCCTCGGCGGGGCGGGCGGCGGACCGGCGGCGCGAGCGCAGCTTGGCGGAACAATTAGGTGCCGCGGTATTAATAAATCCAGCATTGACAAAGACCGCCAAAACACCTGGCCGCCCGCCAGAGGGGAAAAAACCGGCCTACGCGAGAGAATAAGACGTTTTGTGACGTGCCTGCGTCTGCGCCGACGACGACGCCACACTAGAAATATCAGCGGAAATAACTGGATTTCAGTAACGCGATATCGAAATGAAGCAATTGCAACGCGTATTATTGAAATGCCAACATTTACGTCTACTAGCTACAACTCTATTGCTCTTTGTTGCGTTGTTACAAAATGTTCTATGAAGTAAAGTTGTAATATATAGGTATACACAATAATAATACTGACTTGTAATCGACGTAGTTTACTAACTATAAAAATACACTATTGCAATTTGCAATAACATAATAGATTTCAGAATATTCTTTAAAATATCAGCATGCAATACAATTTTATTCATGTCAATAATTTCAACTTTTGTATAATCAAATAGTAAAGTTGTTTGTCGCAAATTCAAAATAATAAATTCAAAACAAAACTATAAATTTCGAGGTTTCAGGAACTGTCAAACATACATTATTTGTATTAATATTGTAAACATTGTATCAATAAATTTTTCAATGGTCGGCAAAAGCCATTGTTAAGAGGACTGACACTTATCTACGAATTATAAATAAACGTATTAAAGGCTGTATTTTGTCACATCCTCTACTTAGCGATTTGTTTACACACCCAAAAGCAGTCAATAATAACATTTGTTTGATACAAGTAGACACGCTCGTCTACTTATTAGTTAAATAGTTACTATAACTTTTACACAAAAAACAAATACAACAAACAGAGGTTTTTTTGTGTGCCCTCCTCTGTGTGGTAAGCTGTCATTATTTTTAGCTCCAGTTACAAATATTCGAAACAATTTGGCCAAATTGCTATAAACACATTTTTTTAGGGGTTCCGTAGTCAAAAAGGAACCTTAATTCAAGAAAAGTTTCGCCATGTACGTCTGTCTGTCTGTCTGCCTGTCCGTCCGCGGCTTGGCTCAGAGACTCTTAGCACTAGAAGACTGTAATTTGGCATGGATATAACATATTAATCATGGCGACAAAACTAAAGAATAAAATCTTAAAAAATATATTTTTAGGATTCTGACTTCTGGTACTGACTTCTGGTCTGGTACCCTTATGGTGTGAGGTATCGTTGGATAGGTATTTAAAAAATAATGGGGATTTGCTAAATCCATTTTTCGATGCTTCAGAAATATTTCATTTTAAAGTGCTTATTTTTGTTAGAGTCAAGTGTCCTCCCCCCCTACCAACGAAATCGTTATTTGGAAATGTGAAAAAAATCATGGTAGTAGTGTATAATTATGATGAATTTAAAAGGAAAATTATTAACATCAAGTAAGCTTTACAGGTTATCGAATAATAGATCAACTTATGAAATGTACTTGTACTAGTAAGAAATTCGGTACAAATATCATAGAAAAATATTAACTGTCTTAAACAGACTAAGTAGTATTGGACAACTACGGAGCACTACACTTTGCGGGGCCCGACACGTGCTTGGCTGGTTATTATTACGCGATCCTTATTTTGTTTTTAATTAAAAAGAGATGTTGAACGCACGCTCAGATAGGGACTAACCCTGAAAACTTACTGTCTTACGTGTGCGTCGGACGTCTAGTGACTAGGGCTGCCTCCTGTCCGAGAGATGCGGGTTCGATCCCCACCACGCATTAATGTGTTTACGATAAACAAGAACAAGAAGAAGGAAAATATCATAATGAAAACTGCATATTTTTTAAGAAATTCAGTGTGTGAAGTCGACCAACCCGCACTGGGTCAGCGGGAAGATCGCCCTAATTCAGGGCAAGCTCGAGCCATATATGGGCTATCTATGTACTACTCCCTCAAATATATATTTCTTTAGACTTTAATCATGGGCTTAAAATCAAGAACCTTCTGCTCACTTGTTTTCAGTTACGCTTGATTCGTCCATTTGCGAGACAAGCATTAGGTCAATAAAATAAAAACTTCCCGGGCTTCGGTCATATTACGTGGACACTTCACGCAAGCAAGACATATGGCGTCTATTTATATCGCTCTACGCTTTATCGGATTTGTACGACATATTATGGCCTGACTACGATATACATCTTCAGTTTAAAACACGACGCAGTGAATCGATAGAACAAAAGAGCACGATGTATTTCATATTTGAAAGATACGTGTTGTGTCGCCTTGTTAACGAATTGGTGTCTTTCAACCAGACAAGCCAACGTTTTGTCCGGTTCTTTCCGGATATGGCTGGTAAACGGGATTGGGAAATGCGCCACAACTATAATAGTAAAAAATCGTTATTTATTTATTTATTTAAGAAAATTACAAAAACAAGTCATTAAAAAGACGACACAACAAGTACTGCTTATTTCTAGTGAAATATCAGACTTGACGGAAGAGACAAGATATAAGGTGCGCAGAAGACGTGCACAATTGTTCATAATAACATATTACAATCTACTAAAAATATCGTACTATAGTTAGTTACATAGTCAGCTACTATGTACTATCATAGCTTTACGTATCTAAAACATTTAACTTTAAAAATATTTTTTTCAAATAAGCCCTAAATGATGACAAAAATAATCTGGCATAGCACTGAAATAATATCGTTCGTTGTATTTGCTAAAACTGAGCCAATATCATAATTCAAGCCAACGAAAACAAGCCAATTCACCAAACGAAACTCCATCTAGGAAATGCAAGAAGTCCGACACGCCACTCGCAGGCCGTTGTCCTAAAATTATACGACATGTAGGCGGGCCTTAAGGGCATCACAGACGGAGCTATAATATATATTATAGCTGCCGTGTGTGATGCCCTTTAATCGACGTTACACATAACAGCGTTCCTCACATTTTTAAACCCTATTTCTGCGAGGGCGAGAAGCCATGTTAGTGCAAGTCCTACTTGCCATGTAAATACGGTGATGTAAACACGGCTAGTGACGTGTGAAAACGATGCATGAACTCGGAAAGATGGGTTCGCTGATTCTTACTTATTTTAGATTAGATAGATACAAACAAAAGGTTATTTTTTAAATCGAAAATAATAAAGAAAATTATTTGTTTGTACCCATTTCGTAACATCAACATCAACGGCCCGTAACATATAGTTTATTAATCTGTATAAATAAAAGTCCAAAGAAAAGGCCGTTCTAAAAATTATTATGTATAAGATATATAAAAATAACAAGACAGAAAATTTACTGATTTTGTAAATGTATGAATTTTGCCGTAAATAAACCAATAACCATAATACTCAGATCTTTACCGTGTCTATCAATAACTATTGTTTGATTTCTTACTCAGTTTTTTGCAAGTTTAAGTTACTTTGTCTTTACAGTTATTTAAAAGATATATAGGTACTACGAGGGCTGATTGATAAGTTTCCGAAACGACAAAGAAAAACTTTAAAAATCTATTTAAAATAAATTTATTTCTCAACGTAGTTTCCTTCTACCTCGATGCATTTAGTCCAGCGCTTCTCCAATGCCGTTACACCAGTTTGATAAAATGTTTTCTCCAACCCCTCAAAATACTCGTCCACGGCAACAATGACCTCTTCATTTGATGAAAATCTCTGGCCACCTAACCATTTCTTCAGGTTTGGGAATAAGTGGAAGTCACACGGGGCCAGATCCGGGGAATAGGGTGGATGCGGTAGCAATTCGAACCGCAATTCATGGAGTTTGGCGACTGCAACCATTGACGTGTGTGCAGGTGCGTTGTCATGGTGGAACAAAACTTTTTTCTTGGCCAAATGTGGTCGTTTTTTCTGGATTTCTTCACTAAATTTTTGCAGCAAGCTTGCGTAGTACTCTCCATTTATTGTTTTTCCTTTTTGCAGATAATCCACTAAAATAATCCCTCGAGCATCCCAAAAAACAGTCGCCATCACTTTGCCGGCCGACAAAACCGTTTTTGCTTTCTTCGGCGCAGGTCTTCCGCTCTCAGTCCGCTGCTTAGATTGTTCTTTTGTCTCGGGAGTATAATGATGTATCCAGGTTTCATCGACTGTTACATAACGCCGCGAAAACTCGTTAGGATCTCGGGTAAACAGCGCCAAACACTCCGATGAATCGTCCACTCGACGTTGCTTTTGGTCAACAGTGAGCAAACGCGGCACCCATCGCGCGCAAAGCTTTTTCATTCCCAAATGTTGGTGCAAAATATTAAAAACGCGTTCAGATGAAATGCTCACCATCCCTGCTATCTCTCGCAACTTCAAGCGCCGATCATTCAATACAATTTTGTGAATTTTTTTGATCATGTCCGGATTCGTGACTTCATTTGGACGGCCAGACCTGTGGGCGTCTTCGCAGCTCTGTCTTCCACGTTTAAAATCAGTTACCCAGGTGTGAATTGTACTCAATGCAGGAGCAGAATTACCTAAAACACTGTCTAGCTTGGTTTTAATCTGGGTTGCTGTTTTCTGTTTTAAAACGTAAAACTTTATCACCGCACGAATTTCGTTTCTTTCCATTGTTAAGAAAATTTACGACAGAGAAAGTTCTACGTCCTATCAAACAAATTCCACCAGTTCGATTAAATTCAAATTTGGCGTTTTATTTTCAAAAAGATGCCAAAATATAATGTGTTTTTTTTTTTTGCGTATCATTTTTTTAAGTTCGTCGTTTCGGCCAGTTATCAATCAGCCCAGGTATATCGACTATACGTATATTTTGACAAATAAAATATTTATTGATAACAATTTTATTATCACATCACACTAATATTATTATAGATGTTTGTTCCGCTTTCACGTCTAAACTACTGAACGGATTTGGAAGAAATTTGGAATGGAGATAGTTTGCAACCTGGATTAACACATAGAGTACTTTTTACGGGAAAAAGTCCCATTCCCATTTACATAACGCGTAGCCGCGTCGTGGCTAGGTCGTGGTGCACAATTAATTTCATGGCATTACAGTCCATCGTCCATCCATGACAGTCATGACTAAATGTATAAATATTGTCGCCGATAAATAATATTAAATTAGATTCGGGACATTATCTGGACCAGCTCCAAATGAATTTAGAGGAAATACCTACTAGCATGGCACTTAGTCACCTCAGTTTAATGGTTTATCTTTCAAAACTAGTCTCTCTGGTAAACTAAAGGCTGTTCCTGCCTTCTGCTTCGTGGAGAAGAAGACCGTAGCCAACAATTTTAAATTAAAAAAATATTATTTTGCAAACCAAAGTGATGGAAGATTTTGTTGAGCTTTCCACTCACACTCACAACGCGCCTGTGGCAGGCCTGCAAACACTAAATTATACCTATAAATGTGAAAATATATTTGGATAATTGTTCAGCTTTTACGCCTTAACTACTGAACGGATTTGCATGAAATTTGGAATGGAAATAGTTTGTAACCTAACTCATAAGAAAGTTTTTACGGGAAAAAATCTCATTCCCACGGGAAAATCTTACAAAACGCGAGCTTAGCCGCGGGCGGGCCGCTAGTCGGCAATAATTGTTTTTTTTTATAGCTTTATTCGTCCCACTGACTGCAGGGCAAAGACCTCCCCTTTCTCCCTCTAGTTTTGTTTAAGTTAGGTTCTTGTTTAGGTTAAAATTATAAAAACATTTATGCACACTAATATCAAAGTGTTAGTTTTGTAAAAAATTACAATAGGAGATCGGACTACTTTTTTTTTATTTTCTAAATCCAAACTTCTTAGTTTCTGCTATCGAACACTAAAAAAATTTTTGCTCTATCTTTAAAATTGGCCGAGTTATAAAGGTTTGAAATTCAAGATTAGACAGAGAGGCACATACCCACTTGTGACGTCATTTGTTAGTATATATAATCTCGATTCAAAAAATCGTTTTTGAAAGAGACAGACATATTGAAACTTTAAAAAATCACTGTAAATTAGTTTTTCAACCGATTATGTTTTTTTTCTTCGCGAATAGTCTGCTACTAATCTATATTTTAAAAATAAATTTACAAAATATGGTAAATTTAGGAACAGTCCGATCCCCTATTGTACTCGTAATTTCAAATTCCTACAAAATATTTGTTTAATACTCTACTAATCTGTTGATAAAAAGATAAAGTTCCGTTGAATGCGCGAAAGGCGCACAAGCTTCGATCACGTCCCTTCTGTGATCGAAGCGCACAAGTATTTCTCTGTCTTATTAGTCAACGTGCAATCTCCGAAACAACTGAAATGCTAAAGATACTTCGCAAACAACATTGCGTTTCATCGTCAAGGATTCGATAAATTTGGAATCTTATCGCTCGATCAAATGCCATTTGAATCAATTTTCCTTTGGCAGTCCTTATACCACGACTCACTTTATATCTATTTCAGTTAGGTTTTGTACAGATCAATTGAAGACGGCCGAATGAGAATATGTTAATAAAAAGATGGCAAATTGATAATTAATTAACATTGTAAATAATCGCATCACATTTATTTATTTTATTTTCTTCCAAAGAACTTTAAGATGATAACATATTCATAGGCTCTTTTTATCGTTTAACTTTGTGATGGGCTAAAAATCATCATCATCGTGTGGGTTATAAGGTTGATAACCGACCTCACAAACCCTGGTGTCAGTGTTATAGAGCCGCCAAAGGCCACTGACTTGGCTCATGTAACGACTAGATAGTAGCCGGGACCAACGGCTTAACGTGCCTTCCGAAGCACAGAATTATCTTTCTTTTGGGACATTCAGATGATTCAGCCTGCAATGTCCTAACCAAACTGGGGAAAGTCTCACAAAGAGATTTTTACTTGACAGGAATTGATCCCGGAATCTCCGTAATGGGCGTCGATATCTCGATCACTCGGCCACAGAGGCTGTTAAAAGGGCTAAAAAGAGATATATAAGAGATACAAACTCAATTTTATGTAAGTAATAAATAATAAAATTATACCTATATAGCCTGTTACTTTTCTTTAATAGAGCCATAATGTCGTAATAGATCAACCCAAATAATCAATAGTAATGTACCTTTCTTTTCGTAAAGAACGTGTTCCGTTCGGGCGGTATCGCTTGATCCGTTGTACTGTACTTTGTCATTGCGCAGAAATTAAATAAATCCGGTACACGCAAGCTTCGACCCTGACTGGGCTGATGAGCAAGAGCCGCCAACTCACTGGCAACTGGCACAGGTTTCGATCAACCACCGACATGACAATATTTACTAACACCGCTAAAAAGTTTACCTAAAAATGTTGACTTTAGACTCGCTACGTGTATCTCCATCGGACTTTAATCATCTTGATATACGCATCAAAAGTAAATAGAAAAATACTCAGTTGCTCCACAGATTTCCGACCTTGAACACGATTCGTTAGCGGTTTAATAGCTTTTGTCTGACTTGTGCCATTAGATTCGCGAAAGTCAGAATGTTGTCTAACGTTTGGGCACGGCCCCGTGTCACGCGAGCCGGTGCCGCAATCCGCCCAGCCACACAGCCTTTGTGTTCTACAAACTCTAGCTCATACCATTCATATTTAGATACTAAATAATAAACTGGTTCTAATACTGAGTTTTGTTGTTTTGGAATCGACAAGAAACTTCGTGATTGAAGTTGTAGATAAGTATTTGGAAATCTTCAGCTGTCGAGTGCAACGTTGCTGAAAAGATAAACGATGAAGTTCGCGTAGTACGTAGCCGGTTCCGTAGCGTCAAGCATCCGCTTCTCGCGTGGAAACGTCACCGCGTCGCGGGGTGAGCAGTGAGCAGTGAGCAGCGAGCGAAGGTTGCGCCCGTGACCGCTTCGCGCCGCCCGCGCCAGTCTCGCGCCGCGCTCGCTACTCCTCGGACCTCGAGCCGCCAGGACCCGTGCTGTGATGTGCTGACCTGATAATGCCCAAACGCAGAGTGTGTGTAGTGAAAGTGTGCGCGAGAGGCGGAGACAAGCAGCGGCCCCCGAGTCCGTAGCTATGTGGAACCCTGCAGTGCTTCTGCCCCTTTTGGCTTTTGTCGCGTCTTGTGGTGGGGCCTCCTACACTCCTCACAAGGAATTGCTTGAATGTGCAAGGTTCGTTTACAAATTAACTACAAATATTTTAGCTCATTACTTACAAATTAAACTTAAAATATTTATATTTGTGCAAAAAAACATAGTAGAATTTAATAGTATAGTCGGTAATTATGCCCATCCCGCGGAGACCACGAACGAGCTACAAAAATAATTTAGATGGGCACGCGAGACACGGTCACCTCGTTCCGACGCGTATTACCGGAACTAGCTTCCGAGCTTCATAAACACCGCGTTCCCACCTACTTACACACCTATTAAGTTATTTTATGAAACGCCATATTATTATACCATCTCAGATTTTATTAATAGCTATTATAATACATCGTTAAAACTTTAAGCAGTTATTAAAGTCGATCATATAATTTGACGTCATTACGCAAACATACGAATCAGCTGGAACTGCTTTTGCTGCATCACGGTCTCGATTGACGTGCAAATACATAGGTACCCATACGCCTTGGAATTATAATTTGAAGATGGAACAAAAATGCAATGTTATTTTTAACCGTCGTCGCAGAGACGTAGACGGTGGATCTGCCAGCGCGTTCTCGGACGATCCCACGGGCGGGACTTGGCAACCCTCGTGTTGACATAAACACTGCATCGTGTACTCCCAATAAATTGACCTGAACTCAGTCCACATGCAAAGAGAGTCCCTGACATGAATTTCACTTTTATTTGATAGGGTTTAATCTGATTGGTCATTATGTTTTAACCCGCTTTTATGCAGAAGATGAATTACCTACTTGCCAAAGATAACAAGATGCATTAACTTTAGCAAACAAGCCGGTAACGTCGATGATGATGATGATGTCATTTTACCATTATAAGTCTCTTATACCCTGAGGTTGGTTGGTAGAAATTGTTACCTAGCAATAAAGCTGTCTAACTGTAGACATTTGTTTGTTGTTTTCAATGTTTTGTATATTTATTTTTTGATAGTAATAATATAGTTTCATAACATTGGCGTTTATTCAATTATTATATATAATAGGTATCTACTAAAGACATAAAGGAAAAGTGGTGTTTATATTTCAAAGGCTTTCACGTTTCTAGTACCTACACAATGTTTTTAATTGCTTTATACTCTTTCAGAATCTAACACGCATGCGTTTTTATAATTTCAAATTCGTGTATGCTAATAAACGTTTTTTTTTGCACCTGAAACATTGTTGCTGAATATGTAACCAGTGACAGCCCTACGTGTTGCGCGTACGCACTGCAACGCTAGGTATTCAGAACAAGGGTTTATTTGAGCTGTCACAGCGCTGCTATATTCACCACTGACGCACGCGCCTGATAAACTCAGTCAGCTATTCTGGTCCGCATGGTCTATTGTTGTCAGTGGGTCATTAGCGCCTTTAGAACCATGCTTTTACATTTATGTGAATCCATTGCATGAAAGTGGGATTTTGGTGTCAATTTTGAGGCAGTATAATTTCCATATTAAGTTCCTTGAAGCAGGAATCTAGCATAACTCCTGCAAACAATTCAATATAGTGCGAAGACAACCAATCTACAAGGGTCTACTTTGTCAACTAAGACCTGTACACTTAAATTAGAGTAGACTGCATTATCTTTATCATCTTGGTATTTGTATAACTTGTCGAAGAGCAAGCTCTTTTATCATAGGTATTGTCACTTTTGAGTGCCACATTTATTAAACTCTTTCTATTGTCAATAGTGAATAAAAGCTGAATCCCTGTTTACTTCCCAGAGAAATATTGTCTATCATGTAGAGAGTAGGAGTAATTTAAATTGACTTGCTTTACATCGTCTTGAAGAGAAGGGCCTTTGTCTGTTAAGTTTACACCTCCTTTCTATCCATTGCTAGACTTTTTACCTCTTGGTTCGACAGAACCTTGATTTTTCTCTCACAAGTGGTCTGAAAATTCCACATTCTCTTTTATCCTCAATTTTCCCTTTTAATATTTTAAACTCAAAATGTTTCCCCTTCGATTTCACGTAGTTTTAAATTTCACCACTCCTTCAGCATACTCAACAATGCATCCTTGTTTTTTCTTCTCATTCCCTTAAGTTTTCATAATTGATTCTAACTTTCCAATGCCTGTTTACTATAATTATGTAGTATACATAAGAAAATTCACCATATAGTAAATGCGCAGAGCTACAAACGATTAAAACAAAATAAACAACTATGTCTGTCTTACAAACTTTACCTTTCGTCTCTCAGGTTGTGTTTATTAATCTTTGGCCAATGGCAGAATGACATCTTCACATTAGCCTGTTTGGCTCCACGCTCTATCTAAAGACAAGCAAATAAACTAATGTCTGTCTGAAGGAACTCATTCTTCCAACAGCATACACAGAGTCAGACAAAATGCGTAGTAGGTATGTCATTGCGCTGAGGAGTTTTGGCATGTCTGGTATTTGTCTACAGAAATTAATTCGAGGTCGTCCGATTTATATTTGGATTGATTGAAAATGAAAATCATTCCTCATGACCACGAATCTGAAACTTTGTCTCCTCATCACACAAGCATACAATTTGTTCTTGGCATGAAGTATTTCTTTTATTAAAATAGAGGACATCTAGTGTCTCGTTCCAGTAGGCAGTTTTAAGTAAGGCTTAAGCTTTTAAAGAGATAAGCAAATAATTGATTTCAGTTTATTTGCTACTCAATGCCAACGGTGATGCAATCTCTCTGATTCAGTAATATTAATAATTTACATGTTTTAAAATATCAGAGCATTAAAAATAACTTCTTCTTTATCGTCGCCTTCCTTCTCTTTCCGCGTCACGATTGTATACGCTGGAATTCTTAATTTTGAGAATAGAATATTTTTATCTTAGTTCTTGACTTTGGGAATATGGCGCCATTCATTTGTTTGGATTTATTATGCATTGTCATCTCATAAGTCATGCCGACCTTCTTTACGTCTAGTCAGGGAGGTTATTCCAGCGCCATAATCAGAGTTAATGCCGTCGCCGCCGTGGCCGAATTCTTTCAGGGGCTTACCTTTATCATCATCATTGTCATCATCATCATCACATCAACAACATCATCAATCTGTTGCCAACTATTTCTTCTCTTTGATATAGCCATGGAGATGCACCTATTTTATAACCTATGTCTTAAGTCTTGCCTTATGGGGGACGCCTGCGACGGAGCGCAGACGGGTAACCTGCTCTGTGTGTAGAACTATTTTATTTTATAACCTAGTCGTATAGTTTATAATAGAATAGAACGACCAAATGGTTTGGTGTTTGGTTTTCGCACCAAATGTCATCTTTATATAGTTTTTCAGCCAAGCAGTGGATTATAATAATATTTATTTTATAAACATGCAAAGGGCACTGAACTGATTTCATCCGGTTTTAACTAAATTCCGATGACGTCTTTTATATTTTTGTCCCATGAACTAATTTTAAATTAGTATGAACTTGTATTCTTGAATGCCATTGCATAATCTTGAAATATTTGTTCCATTTGATTTAAAAATAAAGTGTTTTTGTCGGTGATTTAGACGTGATATAGAGAGGGCACATTCCTTAGCCGTGTGGTGACGGCAGAGTAGAATACATTTGCTACCAACCCCTACTCTTCCCATGGGTGTCGTAAGAGGTGACTTAGGGACTACACATTGAAAAGGGAACGGGCAGCAGCGCTCTCTGATACAGTAACCTTTTAATCTGCGATCTCCAACCCGCCTGCCAAGCGTGGACATTATGGCAAAACCCTCCACTTAAGTGGAGGAGGCTCATAGTCCAGCAGTGGACTGTAACGAGCCGTTGATGTTGATGTTGTACTAGAATCCTTGGTTTTTAGTAACTTTGACATTTAGCACCCGTTGACCCTCCGTATTACCAAATAGTGTGTTTCAGGATACCTTTCAACCTTTTTATTTGAGTTTCATAGAAGAGGCGTGACTTTGTATATGTTCATAGAAAACACTAATAGGTATTTGATTAAGCTCTAGTATTTTTCATAAACAGTTGTCGGATTTCCTTTTAATCCAACATAAGAAAGAATATTAAAAACACGTTACTTGCATTACAACATAAAAAGTTGCTTTCTTTTATAGGAACTCTAAAGCACGCTATGCAACTATTATGATTGCATTTATTAGTGCATAATAAAGCATTTTGTAAAGTAGTTCTTTAACCTTTCATAAATCATTTTATTTCCACACTACACGAATCAAAGGGCCGCAGATCTTGGCCGGCTGCCAACAAAGAGGATCTGGAGAGTGTGATTGAAGCTATCAAATAAATTATTATTTGAATTAATTTGGGCCTTTTTATAGTGGACTAGCGGTCCGCCCGCGGCTGCGCTCGCGTTATGTAAGATTTTCCCGTGGGAATAAGACTGTTACCCATAAAAAGTATCCTATGTGTTATCCAAAGTACAAACTATCTCCATTCCAAATTTCATTCAAATCCGTTGAGTGGTTAAGTACATCCAAACATCTAAACATCCAAATATATTTTAACATTTACAATATAAGCGTGATTGCACACACAGGATTAAAACAGGAAGACGTGTACAGACTTGCCTTATTGCTTCATAGCAATTTCATCTAAGCAACCTTTAGGTGCAGGAAACTTTTAGTAGCCAATTTTATTTATATTCGTTAAACCTTTATAACCATTGAGTTGTACAAAACGTAGACTACGTACATGTTTCACGGTATACTCGACAGGTGATTTACTACTCGTAAAATGTATTGTAGTCTTGAAAGAACAATAACAATGGTCAGTTTTACTTAATCAACCATTATGTTCGTTAAGATATAAGAACAAAGGCATAGTGGATACTGAAATTGCGTATATCAGATATTATGTATTTTTTTTCTCACAAAACCTGTATCGTTTTGCGGTTGTTAATTTTTATTACGAGAATAACTAGATATTTTTACATGACAAAACTAGTTCAATTTGAGTTCAGCACAGCGGCACGGCAATAAAAGATATTTATGTAAATAAGTCAGATCAGATGAAATTAACGCAATCGTATTCGGCGGTGGTGGTGATGTAGTGACTAGGGGCTTCTTCCAGTCCAATAGGTTGCCGATTTGATTCCCATCACGTGCCAATAGAAATTCATATGTCCGTTTATTTGACGCCCTTACGGTAAAGGAAAAAATCGAGATGAAACCCGCTCACCTCATCAACAGCTCATATACATCCCCATCTAGGGCTCGAGCCTACCCTGAATTAGAGTGACAGGCCTTAGTTGACCATGCTAGCCCAGTGCGGGTTGGTCAACTTCACACACAATCTTTGAATTTCTTCGCAGGAGTGTTCAGGTTTCCCCACGATGCTTTCCTTCACCGTTACAGCAGCGTCGAATATCGAACATATTAATTCGAAAATCGAAAATGTTGGCACGTGGTGGGGATCGAACCCGCGTCTCCCGGATGGAAGACACCGGCCCTGAAAAGGAACATCAGCTAGTTACGTATTTTGAAGGAAAATATTTACATGAGATATATAACATCACACTAATATTATAAATGTGAAAATATGTTTTGATGTTTGGTTGTTTAGATGTTTGGATGTTTGTTCCGCTTTCACGCCTCAACTACTTACCGGATTTGGATGAAATTTGGAATGGATATAGTATGTACCCCGGATTAACACATAAGATACTTTTTAAGGGGAAAAGTTTTATTCCCACGGAAAAACCTTACATATCGCAAGCCTAGCCGCGGGCGGACAGTTAGTCTACATTAAATCGAAATTAAAAAACTAATCTTTCACTAAAAATTCTAGGAACTTTTCATGATGTAAGTTCTCAGGAAAACATGGTATAAATTTACTATAGAAGTTATAATAAATACTTAGATTATATCTATCTAACGAGTTGGTCACTAGTTCATGAGCAGTTGTGCTTAGTTCCCTTATAATCAGATGTAGGTTCAGTAGGTCAATGATTTCCTTATACCTAATATTTTGTTGAATGCTTAACTTTGTGAAACTACACCGCATAAGCAACAAGCGTAAATCGATTATGATAAATGTCGCAGTCTGTTTGTTTACTGAACAGATTTTATGAAGTTTGATACAAAGCAAAGATAGTTCGGTTTGCAATTAAATAATATGAGTAAATAAGTTTACGTGTACTTGTTAACTTTGAAGAAATTGTACATTTTTCTAATTGGATATTTTGCTAATTGGACATTTTGAGAATTGCACATTTTACTACTGAACGTTACCAAGGAGGAAGTTAACTATGTATTGTTCATATAACAGCTGTCATAGAGCTACAGAAACGTCGTACGCCATAGATGCATGAGTGTTAGATAATTTTAACTATAAAACTGTTAGTTTTCTGTGCAACAGAAAGCAAGCCAAGTATTTGTGCAAATAAATTATGTATTTATTTCAATTATAAATGAATTTGTACGTACTGTATGTAAAATGAATCTTAACTGCTCGAAGACAAAAGTCAAACAAAAATCAACAACATTACATTACTTTGATTTGTCATTACATTTGGGTGAGTTTACTAAGGGTCGAGCCACACATTGCAAAGTATGGAAATCCGTTCGCCACGTCTCGTCGTCGTCGATGCGAAATAATTTCCATACTTTGCGCGCGTTTTGTATAGGCAAACCGTCGATCGCCGTCGATCAGTGTGGCCCGACCCTAACACGATGGTAAGAAAAATAAAATGATATTTACTTCTACATTCTTTCTTTCGTATTTGTAAATTATGTTTTACGTCAATGAATGAAACTGAAACTACAATAATAACAGCTATGTATACTAGATAGATACATACACCTCGGGATTAGCTACGATTAGAAAGCCTACAAAATTCAATAGAACCGGAATATTTTGTTTAGCATCGCGAAAAACTAACTTCAAACATTGATAATTTACATATTAGCTGTCCGTCCACGACTTTGCTTGTGAGGTATTCAGATTATACTGCGGACACCTACAATCAAATCAATCAATCAATCAGCCTATTACAGTCCACTACTGAACGTAGGCCTCCCCAAGGGCACGCCAAAACGCACGATCACCCGCTTTCCTCATCCAGCCACCACCAGGTCATCAGTCCACCTGGCAGACGTATCCCGAGACATGGTCTCCATTCGAGAACCCGTCTGCTCCAACGCTCATCGGTTCTGCATGTCACTCAGCGAGCTATGGAAAGATCTATGCTTGGTATTTTGCTACGGGATAAAATCCAAAATGATATCATACGGCAGAAGACCAAGGTAATTGATATCGTCCAGAAGTGTAGCAAGCTGAAGTGGCAGTGGGCTGGCCACGTCTGTCGCAGAACCGGACACCTACACTGCGATGAAATTATGAAGACAGCATTCAATTTTATACGTGTATTCGTGATGCACTTATAAACAAACATAGGTCAAGATAGTGTAACATAAAAAAAAACTAAAGCGAAATTGATAATACGCAACACTTATCGAGGAGTTTTTTGATAAAAATATTATAATGATCAACTAACTGTTCCTAGGGTGAAAAAGCAGAATAAGAATCACCCTAGACACACTAATCCTTCCTACTATCCTACTAATATTATAAATGTGAAAATATATTTGGATGTTTAGATGTTTTGACGTTTGTTCCGCTTTCACGCCTTGGGAGCGTAGCCGCGGGCGAAATTCAATTAAATTTTTCCACCTAGCAAAGGGAGAATTTTCGGACATACGTTTCTCAGAATTCACCTCAGGGTCGATTCTTTGGGGGTGACACTGATCGAAATAACCCAATATATTAAGAAATATTGTGAGTAAGAATTGAGCTATAAAATGATAGCTGTTTTGTTGCATTTATGTATAAAGTGGGTTAAACTGCACCTAATCCCATATATAACCCGTGAAGCCTTCCTTTTTCTTATAGTCTTATCCACGCAAGAGGCCGCCGTAATTGCATTATGTGCTCTTACGTGCGATCGGAGAGAGCAAACAACAGTTTTACTCACTAGCCGCTCGCTTTCAAAGCCTAGATACCAAAGTAAAATTGTTTCGTTTTTACTCGTTATAGTTTTTCTATTTCAAGATTTTTCACTTAACTCACCAAACTGAACAAAATGTCCATTAAATAACCATTTGAGTGTGTTATTGTTGTTATGTAATAGCTGATTAGACGATTAGGTGCTTTGGAAGGCATGCTGAGCCGTGGGGTTACATCTAGGGAAGTAGTCGCTAAACGAGCTATGTCAGTGGCTTTTGGAGGCAGCTCTTTAACCCTGACACCAGGATTAGGGAAGTCTGTTGTGAACCTGACAACCTACCTAATGAAGAACTAAAATAATAAATAGCTTGATAATAGCTTGTCGTTTTAAAAATAATTAAGCCATGACAACTCACAACACATAAACCTGCGTGCCATGTCAGAACTTTAACTCATTGGCGTTACGTCACTTAGCAACTACGAGTAGTAGTATATATTTACAGAGGGAGTGAGTGAGACAAAGATACTGATGCATTTAAGATCAGGTCAATTGTCTTACCCCGTTGCGTGAGGTATACGCAACATATGAAGGGTACAGGGAAAAAACATGTCTAGTCCGTTTTTTTTTCAAAAATGGGATTTATACCTCAAAATGTAGGTGTTTTCAATGAACTATTATTTTCCGCTTTTATTATAGTTGTAAGTATTAATATATCTTTTATATTTCGCTTTCAAAAAAAACACGAAAATAACACAAACTTTCAAAACGCGATATCTCGTGAAGTTACTTTTGTGACTAGACATGTTTTCCATTTTTCCCTTCATATGTAATGTACAGAGATCGGATAAGGGTGACTATATTTACCTAAACTTTGCTTCGAGACATCACATAGAGTTGCTAAAGCCGTCTAATTTTATTTGCAAAATTTTTGGAATTTCGGGAAAAAGTAATTAAAGCTTCCATAGTTATGCATTATTTAACTCTTCTTTTAATAACTTATTTATAAGCAAGATAAAAAATTGTGTTCTCCGTCATTCCAACAATTTCGAAAATCTCATTGATTTAGGCAAAAACCACCTCAATTATGATGTCCAACCACAAAATGTAGAAAAATTAAATATAGTTACACTTTTATCTGGTAATGTACCTAACTACTTACTTCGAATTGTATAAAAAATTGTTTTATTAAAAACGCATTTTTAAATAAACTACACAACTTTTGTAAAACAAGGCAAAAAATAAACTTATAATTCCTCAACATTGTTTGTGGACGTTATGAAAATGAATCCGCTACGTACACAAAATTAAAATAGCCGTCTATTTTAAACTCCGCTTGTTTCGAGCTAAAATTATTACACTAAACATAGTAAACGTAACAAACAACAATGTTCGTAAGTGTTTTGTTTCATAAATAATAATTATTAAGACCCTATAATGATCCAACACTGTCTTTAGAACAAAGTGTTTTGAAACTGCTACTGAAGATTCATTTATAGTTTAAATAAAACAGAATAGTTATATTTTAAACAAATAAACATACAAGCACTGTTTGAAACAATACGAAGAGCTCAGTTAGAACGTATAGGTAGTACAACAAAAAGATTAATTTATTTGCGTTAATAGATTGGATCATTTTGTTATTTAATTATATATAAATAAATGATTAAAAAAATGATATTATTATTATAACATTTAAGAAAAAAAATCGCAATGAACGTTATATCTATCTATCTATCTATCTATAGGTATTTAAATCGTTTTTGGAACTCGCATAACCGACACTGTTCCATCTTCCATTGTAGATTCGTTCGCAATAATTTACTTTTGGCTACGAGGCTAGCAAGGCACTGCTACGGATGTCTACGGCGTAGTCAGTCCCGCTGCTACGGAAGTGAGTCAAGTTTCAAAAGTAATATTGTGGAGTATGGAGGATTAGTACGGTAGTCATTAAGATATTAGACGACGTTTAGCACTCTTCTCTTTTTTGACGTATCCTCATGATTGAGGGTCGTGACCAAACAAGCGTTGCGGATCACGCCCCTCCAGGTGCTTCTATTTTGGGCGAGGTGGATCGCTGAATGTTGCAGTTAATGGGCTCTAGAATGACACCTGTCTATCGGGTTCGCTCGCTCCTTCTCCCCTCAACGTAGCACTCAACTAGTACACCTATCTATGTTATACTTGTATGTATGTATGTATAAGGGGGACGTCTGCGAGGAGCGCAGACGGGTCACCTGCTCTATAGTTAAGAACCATTTCACCCTTGATCCCAGTATTGATGGATGCTCCTTTCAAGATAGCGCCGCATCAGCTCAGCCGTACCGCGTGATACTCTCGGTAGGTGAGTTGTGTTAGGTCTATCCCTTGTTCTCTCCGCTTCTGGCATGGAGTGACCCAATAGCCCCCGCGACTACCCGAGAAGAACCATCTTGGCAACGGCTATTGCCACCACCAGCCAGCCCCCCCGAGCGCGGCGTGAGTCCCAGTGCCTCCCCACGCCTTATGCTTCGAAAATTTCGGGTCCCCCACACGCTTGTTCTCCCCTCGTGAGATGACAGTCAGCCGGACCTGCCATCGCCCACCCTATATCATACTTTCACCACTATGGAAAAACTCACTATGATTTCAAAATATTAAATCGATACGTAGTTTAGCACGCAGTTGAGCGTTAGGGAAAAGAGGAATTTTCCAGTTAGAAGCCTCCACTAATTACCCTACAGATACCACGTTACCCTTTATCACTTAAGTATAATTAATTACACCTGCTCTATAAATAGCACCTAATCTATCTAATCTACTAGGTATTAATAGACTCCCACTCTAATAACTTGCGCAAACATAAGGCGCTGGACAATTAAGTATATGAGATTAACACCATAACAATATTAACCAGGTATTATCACTTTATCTTGATAGTATAGACATACCTATACTATACATAAATTATTATTATTATAACCATAGAGTATCATCCATATTTCTGTACCTGTAGGCCGTGTGGTGACGGCGGAGTAGAATACATTTGTCACCAACCCCTACTCTTCCCGTGGGTGTCGTAAGAGGCGACCTAGGGACTACACATTGAACAGGGAACGGGCAGCAGCGCTCTCTGATACAGTAACCTTTTAATCTGCGATCTCCAACCCGCCTGCCAAGCGTGGAGATTATGGCAAAATCCTCCACTTAAGTGGAGGTGGCTCATAGTCCAGCAGTGGACTGTAACGGGCCGTTGATGATGAATTATGTTACCAATACTCGTAGTACATAATACCCGACAAAATGAACCAAAGGTCGTAAAAGATTTACGTACAAAAATTACCCAAATACGTACAAAAGTTTCGATCCTCTGTTGTTTTTTTAAAGCACCAACAAACGGACACAAGGGGTGTCTTTATACAATTCAGAGTACGTTTACGTTTTGTGTACAGTACGAGCAAAGCAGATTCTATTCTATTCATGTTTTTTTACCTGTTGGATTGGTATTTTCGCTGTTTTTCATGGTTTGTATCGAATGCAGGCCAAACGCTTTGAACGCGCGAATCTGTGAAGAAATTTTAAAATATAGCTTCGTATGTCCTATATGTAAAAATGTCCCGTGTGCTGCGTAATTTGTTCGTCAGTAGACGATTTTCTGTTGATTGAGAGGAGCAATGAACAACATTTGTGAAACATTGCATGATTACATTTTAGAAAGGACCTATTTAACAAAACTGTTATTTTAGTAACCCTGAAGGTTTGTAAGTAAATCTATCTGTAAGGATGCCTAAAAAAATCCTTAGCAATCAGGCCGTCTTTTGACTCTTCGTTTCTGTTTAGTTTGAATAGATAATATTGTATTTCTGTGGATAAAATTATTCTCTCTCAAATTTTGCAACCGCAGTAGAAAAAAACTGAGTATAAAAGTGACCGTCGAGCATCGGCGGAGTAATGGTTAGGGCCACTGCTTTCCGTCCGGAAGACGCGGGTTCGATCCCAACCTCGTAACAATGTGTTTTCGAAATTCAAATTCATATGTACGTTTATTCGACACTCTTACGGTGAAAGAAAACATCGTAAAAACCTTTACACTCCTGCGAAAAAATCCAAAGGTTGTGTGCGAAGTCGACCAACCCGCACTGGGCCAGCGTGGTCGACCCTCGGTGGGGACGTATATGAGCTGTATATGATGGTGATGATGATGATGATAAAAGTGACCAAATATAAATTGAATTCTAAGATTTCAACCCTTTTTCCCCGGTGTCACTTTTATATTACTAATTTTATTCTTCAGTACAAAATCATAGTTTTTAATAAGTTTGAAAATGTTATTTGAAGTGTCTAATTGAATGAAACTTCTTTCCAGCCAGATCCTGTACATGGACCAGAACACGTACCAGATTCCAAATAACTATAGTAGAAACATTCCACCCAGTAAGTAACTATAATTTATTTTTCTACTAGCGTGTAGTGGCTAGGGTCGCTGCCTCCCGTCAGGAAGACGCGGGTTCGATCCCTACCACGTACCAATGCGTTTTTTTAATTCATATTGTACAGTGAACAGCACATCAAGCTATACACTGGGTTATCTTGCGCGTTGGTAATAACAACTAGTTTGCAACATAAAAGTATTTCTTGATGAGCTGTCTACCGTACTTTTTTTTTTTTTGACGGACCTAATCACTATTTATACCAGAGTGGTAATATAGTGGGCGCGGACTTGCGGGGGAGCAGAAGGCTCGTACCCCTTAGGAATTTTATGACAACGTATCTGGGGGCGCCCTCAGACGGGCTCGGACCGCGGCCCAGAACGTTGCCAGGGCGAGAAGCGCGTCGGAGAAGAATGACCCCTACCGGGTCTTACTGAATTAATTCTACTATTAGTTCCGCGTCCCCGCCGGCGGGGGCGGTTGCTACCTGAAGGGCATTCTGTAGTAGTGTGTGGCCTACACGCAATGGCAGCTTTAATCGCGACGGTGATCTCATCGTCCGGATCTGTGAGAGCGTGTCTAGGACGACGCTTGAATCGCGTAGTGGGATGCGGAAAGTAAATTGACGCTTTTCTCACCAGAAAGTTCGGGTGAGTAACGGCCGAATCGAAATATCGTTTAGACGCTTGACGCATGTACTCCTTAATGGAGGGGACCTCGAGGTCAATGTGGAGATTCCTATTGCGCACGTACCACGGACAGCCCGTGGCCTTGCGCATTGTCTACCGTACGTTTATTCGACGCTCTTACGGTGAAGGAAAATATCGTGAGGAAACCTGCACACCCCTGCGAAGAAATTCAAAGGTTGTGTGTGAAGTCGACCAACCCGCACTGGGCCAGCATGGTCGACTAATGCCTGATCGCTCAATGGGGACGTAAATGAGCCGTTGATGATGATGACTTACATCATATAGATACATTTTCATCTGTATGTATTTTGTTCAATAGTTGACATAACACCAACAACACAACACCATATTTAATTCTTGTACTTACTTCCCTCCTGCAGTTCCTGTGTTTAATTTTATGTTGAATTCATGTCACCGAAAATGACGTCCATTAAAAAACATTTTAGGTAAAGAATTTTAGTAGAATGTTTCCATATGACGAGCCAAGTTATTCGCTTCCCATACACGCATAAATCAAATGTTGAGAAGAAAATGTGTACTTACGGAAACCATAATATTCTCATCGTAACACACTTATCATCAAAAACACCTCATTTGTATATCATAACACAATACTGAGTTCCGCCCACATCTTGACAACCTTATTAAAATAATAACATGTTGACGATTTCTGCGTATCAGCTCAATGCCCTCCTTCCTACCTATGCTGGAAAATCATTTAATTTTGTAAAACAAGGGACATTTATTGCAGAACGATAATATTTTTGTTGTAAAACGATAAACATTTAGTAAATATGTCTTTATTTCTGCCTTTGCAATAAGACAAGAGATGTAACAATGATTTGAAAGACAAAATTAACAGCTCTCATTTTTATTCACGTTGTGGTATTTTTTTTATAAATTTTACAAGTATGTATAAAATTTTAAAAACTCCCAAAAAAAAAACCTAAATAAGGGTAAATTGCTATATCATTTTGTTTCTCATGACGCAGAAGTGGTAGTGAACAGCATACATTCGTTCGAATTTTTCTAGCACGTATTTTAGAAAGTAAAATTCTAGCCATAGTAATCTGGCTAGTCCGTTATCAGGGTCTCCTCATCCATAAAACATCATCATCATCATCATTATCAACAGCTCATATACGTCCCCACCGAGGGGCTCGAGCCTATCTTCCTGAAAAAAAAAACAAATCAGAAAGTGTCATCGTCAACAGCTCATATACGCCCACCCCCGAGGGGCTCGAGCCTACCCTAAATTAGTGCGATTAGGCCTTAATCGACCACGCTGGCCCAGACCGGGTTGGTCGACTTCCCACACAACCTATAAATTTCTTCGCAGGAGTGTGCAACGTACATAATATGAATTAGAAATTCAAAAAAACATTGGTACGAGGCGGGGATCGAACCCGCGTCTCCCAGACGGAAGACAACGGCCCTAACCACTAGACCACCGACGCTTTTATCGAAGTGTCATCTATCAGGGTGTTATCTATTCTTTGAGCGATGATAATCCAGTTTGATGTTTCGCGATCTCATATCCGGCTCTAAGTGGATGGCTGTCTGCCCGAGCCAACGCTGTGCCTTGTGCCTATAGACAAAAATACACATTTTGTACTTAAGGGTTATTAATAGTCGGGTATAATTAGAACAGTGAGTGCGGAATTTTAGGGTTAGTATTTTGGGTAAAAAATAAGTATTGAATGACGTGAACACTAAAAAATCACGCCTTATATATTTTTAAAATTTAATTGTTGTATTTATAGGTATATCTATAATTTATTAGGGTACTATTCCTAAGAAGGGGGACCGGGGGACCGTACAGACCCAAGAAGGGGGACCGTACAGACCCGTTAAACTACAGGCCTATCGCAATAACCTCCTTGCTCTCCAAGGTGATGGAGCGAGTGATAAACACCCAGCTCCTTGGGTACCTCGAACAGCACCAGCTTATATGCGACCGTCAATATGGTTTCCGTCACGGTCGCGGTGCTGGTGACCTTCTTGTGTACTTAACTCACCGATGGGCAGCCGCTATCGAGAGTAAGGGGGAAGCGTTGGCGGTCAGCCTAGACATTGCGAAGGCTTTCGATCGGGTCTGGCATAAGGCACTTCTGTCGAAGCTGCCATCTTACGGACTTTGCACATGGGTCGCCAGTTTCTTATCAGGGCGGAGCATACAGGTTGTCATCGACGGTCTATGCTCGGACACCATGCCTATAAATGCTGGCGTTCCCCAAGGATCTGTGCTGTCGCCTACTCTGTTTATTCTGCATATCAAAGATATGTTGCAAACGCGCAATATCCATTGCTATGCAGATGACAGCACTGGCTACGCGTATTACACAGGTCGTGCAAACATCCCTCGTAACGTGGTGGAAGACTGCAGAAAGAGGCTTGTGTCTGAAATCGAGACCTCTTTGGAGCGGGTTTCCGAATGGGGTAGACAAAATCTTGTCCGTTTCAACCCCTCTAAGACACAAGTCTGCGCGTTCACCGCTAAGAAAACCCCATTTGTCTCAGCGCCAAAGTTCCAGGGCACTCCTCTTACCATCTCCACGAGTATTGGGATTCTTGGTGTCGACATTACGAGCGAGGTCCAGTTTCGGGGTCATCTGGAGGATAAAGCCAAGTTGGCTTCAAAAAAGCTTGGGGTGCTCAATAGAGCGAAGCGGTACTTCACACCGGGGCACAGACTTTTGCTTTACAAAGCTCAAGTTCGGCCCCATATGGAGTACTGCTCTCATATCTGGGCTAGAGCGCCCCAATACCAACTCCTTCCACTCGATTTCATCCAACGCCGGGCAGTTCGTATTGTTGACGATCCAAAACTCACAGACGGCTTGGACACTTTCAGTCTCCGGAGAGACGTTGGCTCTCTGTGTGTGTTCTACCGTCTGTACAATGGGGAGTGTTCTGATGAGCTGTTTGACTTAGTGCTACCGTCACGCTTTTATCACCGCACCTCCCGCCACAGGGCAGGGGCTCATCCTCACGTCTTGGATGCTTGGCATCCCAAAAATGTACGGGCGTCGCGATCTTTCCTCTCGCGTACCTGCAGGATGTGGAATAAGCTCCCCCCTGAGGTGTTTCCTTTGTGCTTTGACATGGGGTTCTTCAAGGGGCGAGTATATAGGGCTCTCAATGGCTGGTAACGCGTTGCGTAGACAATGAGATAAAACGGGTAAGAGCTAACAGTTTAAGCGAATTGGCTACGCAATGAATATCAAATTGTAGCTTGTTACTTGATAATTGTTGCTTCGTGAAACGGGGCCCAGTTAGATTCGACATTACGTTTTATTGGGTGAGTTAAAATAACTAGCTTGGATAAAATTTAGAAGAACCTTTTCTATTTACAGTCTATAAATCTACTTCCATGAGTAAACTAAAATTTGTAGGTACCTAATAACTTTTTTAACTAAGTAGTGGCTCTGTGAGCCTGTAGACCTCGCGAGTTAATTTATTTTTCGAAATTACTGTGCTATCCCAATATCGCCGCCATTTTGAAAAATTTACAAAAATTTAATCCACAAAAAAGAACTTTATAATTATCGAACCTGCTAACAAAAATTCATGAGAGTCGGTTAAGGAATGCGACTTGTAGATGAGAACAGCCGGACATCCGCTGGACATCCGGACATACGGAAGCATTTTTGCCCAAGCTGAAACGAAATCACTTCGCGCTCGCTCGGTCAGCCAGGGATAAGCAATAATTGCTTGCTTGCTTCTACAAAAAAATCGTAGTGAAGCAATTTCCTAAACCTCCAGAATTTTCATAGCTGACAGAATTCTGACCAGAAAATAGTACACCTTTTATTTTTTCTCTTGTTGGTTGTGAGATCGACACCCAACTTCACAAACATTTAAAATATACTTAGTTTTAGATGTCTCACATGGAGCGCAGACCAAAACCATATTTGGCAAATTTTTGAGTTAAAATTCGGTATACGGACATGAAGGTACGCCGATCTTTGTTTCTTAGTGCTTTCTTGCATGTCGTCTATATAGTAACGCTAAACCTAATTCGCCAAGTTATATGAAACCCACAGAAAACTAATAAGCCCTGTTTTTGAGGCGGAAGCCTTACACAAAAACGACTAAACCTACGACATGTCATCAGCTTCTTTGTTTGTTATAAATAGTACAAAGTTTAACATTTAAGCAGCAGTAATGTCTCTAATGTACCAAAACAAGTCAAAGTTCAGTTCGCTACACTGCGGATTGCGGTCTGTGGCCCGGCGGGGATATCGCCCGTGTCGCCGCTGAAAAATGAAAAATAAGTACCTTCGGATTCTAATGCGGCTGTTGCCATTTCTTCAGGAAAATTTGCATAATTATCTACAAAGTCTGTTAGTTACTTAAATCAAATTATCGTTCGTCGGTTTCGTGCGACGTTTTTGATATAGAAGTTAATCGTGCAGGAATGATTAGATTGTCCAAAGATAATTGCATGAATGAATGAATGATATCTACCGGCACATCTAACCGCCCACCCTTCATTTCAGGGAATACTCGTGATTCTTTATAATTCTATTAGTTACAGCTGATGTTAGTTAAAAAGTAGTTAATTTAACGTTTATTTAAGTGTGTTTAATATTTCGTAAAATTATCAATAAATCAATTGTAATGTATAACAATAAGCGTAATTTAAAATTAACCCGAAATACAAGGGTGGGCGGTTAGATGTGCCGGTGAGTACGAGTAATATATTCTATTGCACAGAGAGAGATGCAAATTAATAATATAACGAGAAAGTAAGAAACAGTTCAATTGATACTTAAGGTAGCAATTTATTCCAATCAATCAGGTTATAAGGAAACTACATTAAATGAATTTAAATGGATAAAAATGATGCGAGACAGAGCGCCTTATCCAAGCTAATAATTATTTGATTAAAAGCCTACAATATAATAAAAATATATTAAATACATGTTTATCTTAATAAAATACTCCTCTATTCTATTCTGCATCGACCATACACCGGTAACCTGAAAACAAAAAATACTTATAATAATATCAAGTTCAAGCATTTGTTAAACTATAGTCACTGCGCCAAAGTGTAGCCAAAGTTAGAAGCAATTGAACCGACTGAAAAATCTTATAAAGTATCAAGTTACAATCCCAACCCAACTATGTCAATACGGTAATAACGGCCTTGATTCGGGAAGTCATGTTCTAATAATAATCCTAATTTTAAAATCCAACTATCCTTTTCCTTTTCATGACCAATGAAAGAGAGGTGATGAATTCAGACGAATGAATGATATTGAACGAATGATAACCTAAAATAGGGCATAGCTGTCAGATTAAGAGATTTTTAAGTCGCATGCTTTAAGTGCTCTCTAAAATTGTGCAATCGACACGGCCATAAGGTTCAAATTCGATGTTTGACAGCTCTAATATTAGGGTGGCCATCTCTTGTCCTTTTTGAATGTTTAAAACGTGAAAAGGACGGACGAACTTAAATTAAGGATTAGAGCGTGACAGTACGAATTAGCCTCAATATACGTCAACCAGATGTTATGTGTGGCTTATTATTATATCCTCACCGGGAAGCTCGAGCCTACTCTGTATAAGGGCGATCAGAATTAGTCAACCACAATGGCCAGGTGTGGATATCCCCTTACCTTCATCCAATAATATTTTTACGTAACAGGCCTGTGTCTCGCTCTTTTTATATTAATTAGTTATAGTACAACTATTAAATAAAGTGTTTTCCGATTTCAGACAAAAACACGACAGTATACATCGGCATAAACGTCAACAGAGTATCCGGAGTCGATGAAAATCGAGAGGTAAATATACGGCAGCATTACGTGGCAGTTATAGCCGTTTTACATGAAATATCTAAGCAAAAGGCAATAGCTGGGTTTCTAACATAAAATACGTCATTTCACTAACCGTGAGCTTGTTGCATTCAGGTGTTTAACGAAACCTTTCAATGTCAGATATACAATATGTACTATACCTATTTCGCGCGATCTTTATGCAGCTCTGTTTTATGTTACCACTATTCAGATTTTCAGATAGCCCGCGGACAGTAGGTACTTTACGTCATTATTATAAAGGGTGATTTTTTGATTGGTGAGACTATAATAATACATTTCCTAACGCCGTTTATATAACTCTTTCATTTATATTTTTTGTTCTGTGCTTGTATTGAATCTTTTCCCAAAGAACATAAGACGAACGACTAGCAAAACAATATTGACCTTACAAAAAGCGCTATCAACTTGCATTTCATAAGAAATCATAATGATAGATATAATTTTTTTTCGTCGTCCCTCAACCCATGTGTCTTCGGAAACTTTTCCCAAGACACATGGGTTGTTGTACATGAGAGTTTAAATACTACATTAAAATAGCTCTGTATAACAAACCACGGAAATCCATGACATAAAAAGATAGCCTTGAAATCAGCTCCGAAATCTGCTACGGCGTAGCAAGGGTCTACGAGAATTATTATCGTAGTTAATAAAATTTTATCAAAGAAATTATAGACAATACTCGTATTATATTATAAAAAATATACAATGTAGTACTTGAATATTTAACTAACTATATCTGAAATGTGTCGTTTGCCTTTACTTTTAAGACAGTTTTCAATATATTTCTCTCAGCTACCTATAATAAATAATCAGTTTGATTACTCGTCCAAGGAGATAACACTAGACGTGTTCCTACAAGTGACATGGCAAGACACGCGGTTGCACGTGAAGAATGGAGACGTCTTCCATGACCTTCCCTGGGAGTTCCGCCAGATGATCTGGACTCCGGACCTCTACATCTGGCAGCTGCAGACCATGAGGATCCTATCAGTACTCCAAGAGATGGCTTCTTTGAGACTCTACGCCAACGGCACCGTGTCTGTCAATATTGGGTTTGTACTTTGCACCTATTAGGTAATTACATAGTTTTTAAGACAATTGGTTTACTAATATTAATAACACATATATCTACTGGGTACAGACAGATATGTCTGCCCATAAGAATAATGTTCCGGCTAACCACCCGCAGCTACTTCAGTTCTGCCGTGATCATGACTATTGCAACAAAGTCGAAATCTTATTTTAAACCAAAATCGTGGTAATAACCCGGTAGATATGTGTGTTATTAATATCAACAACCGCGAAAACCTAAAAGTGTTTATAAATTGGTTTACTAATAATTTAAGAGTCACTACAATTTCTACATTAGATATTTACAGATTCTTATTAATTGTATTTTATGAAATAGTTGTACAGTTTTATGAAATAAGCCACATGCCCGCGTGCTCTGCTTTCCCAATTGTTACAATCTTAGTCACGTATTATGGTAGGGAGGGATATTTGGTACATCCATAAAACAAAGGATGCTATTTTTTTCACGTAATATAAATGTATTGCATTTGTTTAAAGACAGCGATAACTGCTAAACAACTTTTACTGAAAAACTTTGCGTACAAAGTAACTTTGTGTTCGAGCTTTTGAACGCGCCTTCGATCACATCATCATCACCCAATCAAGACCTTTTATGACGTGATCAACAGCCAATAGAATGATCACATTTTTTTAATTATTATTTTTTAATAACTGAAGGTGACTACGGTCACGACCTTTTTTTTTATAAAACAATCACTGACTGCCTCAAACTAAACATTCGAATGCTAGACTAACATAAAACATACATAAAAAAAATAGTAGGCAATAAACTGAAGATATTTTGAAAAATCATGCAAAGAGAGAAAATAATTAGAATTAATAAGCAGTCAAACTTAGGCACCGAACTAGATTTCTTATAAAAGAAACACATTGTTTCAGTAACAAAGAAACAATTTAAAACAATTTACAATCTAGTAAAATTGCGTCTTCAAACGCAATGGACCGCTGAGAGTTTGTTTTGGCAGGCCTGACTCTGAGCGCGCAAATGATAGAGCTATTTAGTACCTATATTTTTAGATGTTCTACCTCCTTACTTCCGACGATTTATTGTAAACACATTGTTCTCACAATCATGAACTCTATTCCTAGAAAAGCAATATTCGAGCTTATTTTTAACCATGTTTTAGTATTCTATTTAAATCATCATCACAGACTTATGATCAATCATAACACGAAATAAAAACAAGACAGAATCGTTTTCAATTCAATAAGGGTGACATAATAGGAGTTTGAAATAAAAGACAATAAAAAAAGAAAGAAAGAAAGAAACTATATTCATAAATATATTTAGTTATTCCACGTAATTAAGAGTTATCTAAATAAAATATTTGCACCATTGATAGACGTAAAAAGTACGTCAGTGATTTTAAGAAAGATTATTGATATTCTGTACCATTTGCACATTCTGTTTGTCAGTACAAACAGAATGTGACCCAGTAATGTCCCCAAGTTAGATATACAAATATTTGCAATATAGGTAATAATATTTACAGTATGAAAAAACAACAAAGCAGAACGAACAAAGCAGAGAACCAGATATAAATTCCTGGGAAAGTTTTCTTGCGGTCACACATAGAAGAAATTGTTGATTGCTGATAAAGCTGTTTCACTTTGTGTATCCATTTTCAGAGCAACAATCACAATCAAGTGCGAGATGGATTTTGTGCTGTATCCACTTGATGTGCAGAACTGTGCAATAGATTTCAGTAGTTGTAAGTGTATTACTTAGTATTTCTCTTTCTTAATGTTTTTCAGAATTCAGAAAAAATAGATTCAGTTTTTGTACAAAACGTCCAAGTCCACGGTTGGACAAATACCCCCGAAGTCAAAGTCAAAAGTCAAAGGCAATTTTTTTTTTATTCGAATTAAGTTTTTACAAATCATTTTTCGACGTCAAAGCTATCATGGATGGTACGTTCACTACCAGTGTACGAATCTCCAGAGTGACCGGTCCTGCGCTGCCCGCATCCAGCGGCTTCCCAAATTACCACGACCTTCACCAGGTCGTTGGTCCACCTTGAGGCCTACCCTCGCTACGTCTTTCGGGGTTTTACTACTCTATTTGATATATTATGTTTATCTACAATCAAATCCAGCAAAAGAAACTTCACATTCATAATTTTGTCTAAAATATCCTCAGAAACGCTCTAAAACAATAAAGTAATTTAGAACGAGTGTATCCAAAAATAACAGCTGTGTTGAATAGTATTATTACCAGCTATTTAGAGCTAGACAAGACAAATATTGAACTCCTAAATCAACGCATAACGTCGGACATTACCGTCCTCATTTCGGTGGTTTACGATCTAAGCTCATTTGCAAAATATTATCTACGGCGATCAAAGGCAAACTAGTATTTTCGGCAAAGATTGTTTTTTGGCAATACCAATAATTACAGAATTTTTAAAAGAATTCGACATTTGTGTTGATATTGATTTATTGATAATTATATTAAGTAGATATTACTCAACTCAATAAATTTACACCATAATTACAGTATTAATAATAATACTCGTATATGAAAATGAAGTTTTTCTATGTAGCTGAATAAAGATATTTTATTAAACAAAAAGGATGCCAGCAGTATCAGACAAGGGAAAAATGTGCGCCGTTGACCAGTAGTAGATCAAAGAGAATAAACTCACTCTTACTTAGCCGCTTTCCGAAATATACACACTTCACTTGCCCAGTTTTTCTTCAGAGCGAACGTATCTTGGACTCTAAGTTAAAAAAATGTGATACATTGTTTTAACAATAAAATTATGTCTCTGCTTTCCAGATAAATACACAACCCAAGATGTGCGTTTCGAATGGCGGGATGTGGCATCGTGGAAAGGACACGACATAGGACAGCGCCCGCGATTTCGTCTGCCCAAATACGTAGTCACCTTCCTAACGGACAAAAGTAATAATACTCGCAATTTTGGTGAAGGTAAATGTATATTTACTGCTTTGCTTTTGGTTGCGCCCGCGCCCTGTCGACTAACGCGTAGGTATCTACCTAGTATACTAACGCTCGCCGTGTTGCTGGCATGCCGCCGCTGCTCGGTGCGGATGATAATGTAATAAATTGTAATGAAGCGTATTTTGGTATTTGACTTTTTTTAATTTCATGTTCCTTTTATCGAACAAAAAATTAAATCTTTTTATTTTCGAGTCTTCAGTAAATCAAGACATTCTCGGCCAAAAATTCGTGTTAGAAGACATTCTTCCGCGTCAAACTCTGACTAGGGACGACCAACTATTATACGACTTGTATTCCCTAACTGGCCTAATAGCTATTCGTATGTATACCAAAGTGTTAATAATTGCAATAATTGCATTGTCAAAAGCCCGCCGCCGCCGCCGCCGTACCGTACGCACCATTAATTTGCACCAATTTTCCTAGATCTTTGTTTATCGAAAGTATGGTCGGTTTTTGACCTTACAACCTACCCGATGAAGTATATTTAGTGATATCTTATGTATAGTTTATGTAATAAGTATACGAATTGAATGTTGTCTCTATGACTAACGATAATTGCCAGCTTTTAGTACTTAAATCTAGATTTACTATTCTAGAATAGTCCTCCCATTGTTTTTTTCCATTGATTTTAACCCAAAACATTATTATTAAAACTATTAGACAAGGAACTCATAAAATTAGTCAAATACCCCAAATTTTTTTTCTTTTTTTCGGTTGTTAAGTCGGTAAAAATATAAATTTTGATATACCTATAAATAAATTGACGTAATATCTTTTTAACTTTATTTTCTTGTTTACATCCGTACCGAGCAGACTACGTGTTCGTATTTTTGTATTGTATGTGATGTGTAAGTGTAAACTATATTGTAGGTAATGTATTGTATTTTTGTGCTTGTTATCTTTATTCGTATTTGAACTTACTACATCCTCTTAGTCTCTGTAGATTGTCCTCCTAATACTTGTTGTTTAATCGTTTCACGAAAATTTTCATTCTTAGTAAGTAATCTATTACTGATTTGACATTATTATTTTAAATTTAAGTTTACGAGTAATGTATGTTGGTTTAATTAGTTAATTGTTTTGTACTTCACAACTATAGAAATAAGGTTCGTTTTAGTATTACAGACACATTTTCCAATTTAATTTTTAGAGTAGGAAAAACGTGTACAGTCAACGTCATCGTGTGTTATCCTTTTTCAATATAAGCTGACACACGACGCGTGTACCTACATTAGAACAACGAGGTCTATTTTATACTGGTTCGGTAGGACGTTAACTGTATATAGTATGAATCCTCAGCAAAGAACACGCAATTTTAAAAATTGTGGAATTTGAATTTAGTTACACACGTCACAAAGTATTGGCAGTACGTATTCACCTGTTTCACTAGGTAACCTTAACTGCAGCTAAGGGCACTATCTAATGAAACAAATCACCCTCAATGTACCAAAAACACAGCGCAAAATATGCCTAAAACTATTTATAACTTATTACTTAGGAAATAAAAAAATATTAAAATTCTAGGTGAGCACTCAACAGCGCGTCTCCAAATAATACTGTCCAGAGAGCTCAGAGGGTATCTACTGGAGAGTTACCTTCCTTCTTCGTTATTCGTCATCATATCCTGGGGGAGCTTCTGCGTCATCCCGGAGATTGTACCAGGTCGAATGGTGCTGCTGGTGACCACGCTCCTGTCCCTCGTCACTATGTTTGATACAGTCAGGTACCTAAGCTTCCATTAAAATAAATTTAAAAAACCAAGAAGAAAAAGATCGAAACGTTTGCTAGACGAAATGAAACGTCCAAAACTCTGTAGAATGAGATATACGTGCTACAAAAAATACCAAAAAAAAAATATTCTTCATCACAGGCATTTAATCAAAATTTTCCCATCTCTAGTGTCATTTGACACCTAAAATATAGACTATCGATTCTCAGAACGGAAAAGTTTTTGTACACCATTTGTGCCTACATTTTTAAAAGTTCCATCAATTTATGTTAGAAAACATTTTCTTCTTTGCCTTAATTATCTTGTTTACGTATTTAAAACATAAATATTATTTTGAAATATTTAGTTTATTATTTTATTATTTCATAACAATTATTTAACAAAGCTTTTTTATTTATTTGTAGTTTTTTTCATTTTGAAATTAATTGTTTTAATGTTATGGTACAAGTAGTACGCAAACATTTTTAACCATAGCGGTAAAAATAGGCACATTGACCTAAAATTACATATCTGGTCTGAATATTCTTTGACACAGCTGATCACTAGAGATGGGAAAATTTTAATTAAATCCCTTTGATAAAAGACTAGTAGAGTTCAGATCTCTAAACTTTATATATCTGTGATCTTAAGTTTACTAGACCGGCGACTGTTCGCTCTGAAAATTATAACAACAGATATATATTACTACAAAAACACGCTTTCATAAAAAACGTAGGTACCAATATAAATTTCTATAATTTGTGGTATAGATAGATAAAGAAAATATTGTATGCAATAAACATATTCTTTCCAGTACAAATTCACCGGATGCACTTGAGCTAAAATGCATAGAAGTGTGGCTGATCTCCTGCACCATATTTGTGTTCTTGGCTCTGATGGAGTACTTCGTAGTGCTGTTCGGGATCCGATACGACAAGAGCTGGAGTCAACGGCGGCAAGACTTGCGGAGAGCTGCTTCTCACGCCCAGCTGGCACCTCCTTTACATATCAACCATTCACAGGTCAGAATCAACCAGATCTCGTTGATAGAATCTCCCAAACTCTTCTTTTGTAGGTAGAAAGCACTTCAAATTACTCACCGCACGCTGAAATACCTTTGCCACTAAGTATTTGCAACAGTAAAGTAGAACAGAGCGTCAATTTACTCGGGCGCTTCCTACTTCAAACTAACATGAGATGATGCAGAGAAATTTTAGGATATCGATAACTGTATAAACCAGGGACTGAAAAACCGGGTTGTACGTTAAACCGGTAAGAGCCAAAACCCTTCTTTATGGGTTAACGATATGATTAACCTTTATGCAGTACCGCTAAATCCGTATGATACAGCTAATTATTAGTTACGAGAAAGAATAAGATAGAACATTTGGTGCGTGTCTTTTACTCTCATTGGAACAAAAGACGATCGCTTAGCGCGAGGCGACGCGCGTCAGAAATCTTTGCTTTTATTTACTTTATCTCTCTGACATACGAAACAAAGGGATAGCGCTTAAATAAGGCTGATTCAGCGGTATTTAAAAGGTTAATCATACGTTCGGGTTATTCAGCGGAAGCGTTTCAAACCAAATCCTTATTTACCCAACCTTTACGGTCCCTGGTATAAACACAAGTGTCGATTGACCTGCTGTTGTAAATACACAGAGGCTGAGTACGCCGAACCTGGCGGGCACACCGCAAGGCGGCGTTTTCGCCCCGCGAATCGATTCAGACGACGAGGCGCTCAAGCAACAGCTTTCACAGATGACTATCCAAAGGGTAAATATCTATAACACTACCCACCTTCATAGCTAACCTGTGACAGCACTCATACTTACCTTGCATGATTTGTATCTCCCGAAATCAGAAACCTTACCGTCCGCAAAATTTTAAACCAGACCAATTTTTAGTCACCCCCATCGGGAAAAAGGAAAAGGAGACAAAATAAGGTTGGATGTGAAACAAGATCTGTTAGTAAGGTAAACATAAGATTAAAACGGACACAGCACTGTGTGGCCAAAGCTCAACACAGTATGGTTAGTAAAACACGTAGGTTATAGAGGAATCAAGGTACTATAGTTGCTAGATGGGTGTGTAAAGTGCGGCAGATTTAGAAAAGTATACAAATTAGTTTAATATTTAACGTAAAAGGGATTCGATTGATCTAAACAGACAGTCCGTAGAATGGTCTAGAAGTAGACACTAATGCATATAACTAAATTAAGTCTGCACTGCTTAGAGCGCATGTTAACATAGACGTGTGACGTAAATAAATAGTAAGAGCTAAGTTAAACGAAAATCTAAACTAGAAATGGCTAAATTTGGCAAACAAAATGTAAATACAAATCAGGCCTTCGTTTCAGAAAGCTTGTAAAAAATCTAGCATCATTAAAATATTTCTTCAACTGATAGCTTTCTGGAACTTTTGAATAAAGTATAATCCTTAAGAGCTGATGTTTAATTCAACTTTCCATAGGATTCACCGATCCTGGAGGCGATGCCGAGGAACACTGGAGGGAACGCCAGCTTCATGGCGAGGGTGTCCTCCATGGCGGACCAGGGCGTGATGTTCTGCGGAGCGCAACACGGCACCCTCGACCGATACGCCCTGATGGTCTTCCCAATATGTTTCTTCCTCTTCACCATCATCTATTGGACGACATACCTCAGTGAAGCACATCGCGTGACGACAAAAACGTGAAATGACGCTATAGTGATAATAAAATAACTGTTCGCGGTACAGAAATGTGATTTCAGTGCCTACTGACTTTATAACGTACTTATAATAAATTATTAAAACGTGTAAATATTAGGTGAATTGCTAGTCGATTATAAAAATATCTAGAGTGACCCCATTACCGAATATCTTTTGATTTATTTATTAAGAGTGGTGAGTTTGATATTTTCGAAATTTTGGAAGGCTGTGGAGCGATCTCCATAGATGCTTTCAGATAATGTGTTATTTTGTGTGGATGTAACAAATTATAATTGTAAAATGCTTTACAAAAAATAGATACATTATTATATCTTATTAAAAACAATATTTTAAAATAGTAACTCTCAATAAATTTGCCGCTTGAATTATAACAGAATGATTTGCTCAGAGTTCAGTTTTTGTACATATATTTAAATTTAAGCGAGCAATATGGGGACCATGATAATAAATTTATAATATTGTAAGTACAAAATAAGAAAATAAGAGCTTATTAGATACCTAATCTGGAACTCATGTGCCTTTGCTCGTGTTAATTAAATGTACCTAATACAAGAACAAAGATAACGACGAAGCCATTACATGCCTTTACAAGTATAAAGAGTAATTTATTTACTAAATATTAATTAAAAAGTATAAAAATAGTACAAGTGCTACTGGATATAGTGATCAATTTCCGTAATTATCTTAGGTTGTGCTCGACTGTAATATATGATAAAAACACCAATATTACCTATCTACCAAGGAAGATAAACTGTTTGTTTGTTTGTTTAATTAAAGCTTCCTTATTCTATAGTTCAATCCCACGAACGACTGCCAATAACTAATAATATTTTTTTAATTTTCATCCAATCGATTACTTTCATGATACGGACCCTAAATGGTAACAATACTTACTCCATTTGTTTAGGTACCTATGCTAGTATGCTAGTACTTAGATACGACACTAAAGGTAAACAGTCAAGATACGTCTTTATATTTATAATTATAACCACATTTATAAAATAAGTCCAGCCATTAGCAAATAAAACGCAATTAAATATCAGTTTTCAAAAGTTATCCCTTATTAGTAATGTGTTTTACATGATTGTTAACGTTTAGTTAAGAACCTAAGCAAATGGAGTATAGATTACTATTGTTACAGATTACGTCTATCTGTTAACGAAACATCTAATAAAAAGAAAAGAAAAGTAATGCACTCTGCGCATTAAAGTAAAAAGCATTGTCAAATTTCGTCGACCTTTCACAGAGCTTGGTGGCATAATTGGTGATTCGCCTGTTTCTGGCCCGGATAGCCAAGGAGATGCAGGTTCGAGTTCTGCCCAAGATCGACAAAATTTTACATTTTCTGCTTTATACATATTAAATGGGGTATAGTTACTATAAGACTATCATGCAGTGGTCGCAAAAACTGCTGGCGGATCAGCAGGTATATAAGGACTCCTTAGCTAGACATATAAAAAAAAATTCATTATAAAACGTCCTCAATTAGATAAATTAAAGTGTACCTACTATATTAAGTAAGAGTGGTTAAAACCTTTAACTACAGGTGGCTGGAAATCGACTTTTTTGTATATTTCTAAGGACGCCTGAAAAATCCCAGGTGTTTAGCGCCCTGCGGTTCGTATTACTACCTAATAAGATTGTATCCCGAAATCTAATTAATACAAAATATGTAAATGGGTTAAAATGCTGAAAAGTCAAAAGTAAATTTCCTCTTCAGCCCCTTTCAAAACTAGTTTCAAGGATAGAATGATTATTCTTCTGAAACCGGTCGGTACCCAAATAAGTATCATAATTCATTAGAAAATCTTTCCCAGTCACAATATACATTACCATACAACGTAAATTCTATTTCTTTTTTCTTCGCCTTCCAGACAAAACTACCCAATATGAAAACCTTGAATAAGTCGGCCAATTTCCGGTCACTCTGTATAATTTTAAAGGCTTAAAAAAATATAGTGCTCATTTTTATTTTAAGTTCTGTAAATATTTGTTATGTAAATAAGTTTTTTTTTAATGATAAGACATCCCATCTAATCTAAGATCTGATATAATCCGCAAAACCCGAATGGATTTAAAATAAATTCAGCCAAAATTCGTTAATTTTTGAAAAAATTTTAGGCCCAGCTCTGCAGCTTCTTTTGTAAACGTAAATCGCTACGGAGAATCTACGACGTAGACAGAATAATTCTACGACGTAGCTACGAGTACAATATTGCTACGCCCCCGTAGCAAAAGATATGTTACCATGGGTTAGTTCGATTTCTACCCGTTTTTAAATCCACTCGGCCTATCTCTACCCTATCCGAATATTTTTTTAAACCATAAAACGTTTTTAAATTTTAAGATAATTTCCACAACAAAAATTAAGCAACTTTTTTGTGTCTACATTGAATTGATTTTAATCCATACGGGTGGAAATTGAACTAATCTGTTAGTATTTTGTATAGTGCAACTACGCAACAGCTTATGAGCACGGAGGATGATCACCTCGCGCCTGTTACGGAAAGAGTGCGATAGAGAAAGATAATTTCACTCCGGCGAGTTTGGACTCCGGCGAAGGAGGAACCACAATCACACATTCGAAGTCAACGCTTGTTAATACGCCACAAGTCTAAAGCATCGCAAATAGAGTTACCATCCGCCCGGACTTCTAGATTTCTGCTCTTCTGGACTTAGTCCGGTTTTGAAATTTGCCCGGATTTTTTAGCCTAGTTGGAATACGAGTAATAAAATAATACATACAATAAATGTTAAATCAGTTCCTCCTCTCGCGGCTATAACTATGTGCACAGTAGATGCATTTTTTGACTAAAATTTTCGTAATTTATCTAGAAGACTGGCTTTTTGTGTCCGGACTTTTCAAATTTCTAAATGGTAACCCTAATTGGAGATAACTTGAACATAAATAGACATAGACGAATTCAGCTTAGCTGGATGGACACAATCGCTTCGTATTGTTTCTCATAAGTAGGTATACCTAAACCAAAACAATTTGCAATAATGAAGATAATAAAATCAATAATATTAACCATCTTCTTCCACGCCATTTGTAAGGAGTACATATCGAACGAAAGAAGAAATACCTTTAATTATTATTAGTTAATTAACAATTTCGTCCTTTGACATCTAGTCATACAATTAAATTTTATAGGTCTAAGATATTTTATGTACTTACTTACATACTTAATTTTCTATGTTCACCATCCTACGCTACGAAATATAAAGCAGCACAAAATAATTATTTTATTGCACAAAGATTGTAAAGATACCGATGATGGCGACTGGCGTATACCTAATACAGGTTGTCCTAATAATAAACATGTCTAATGCACTATAGTTGGGTTATTATAGGATGGGTTTTGACAGCTTAAAAATTTTTCATACGACGTTAACAACCTTTTTTAATAATATTCAGTTTAAAAACCATAATAGGTAAAATATTTAAAAAAAGTAACTTCACCTCTTATTTTATCATTAAACAGTATGTAATTTTACTTAATAAATAAATAAATAAACGAAATAATATTAATAAGTTTTTAAAATTTTAATCTGTCAGAGCTCATCCTATAGTAACCCAAGTATACCACACATACTCGTATTCAAAGCACTGCACGCGTCCGTCAGATTATCAATGAGAAGAAAACTTGATGTCCAATCCAATCCTTGTATTATCAATGGAAAGGGAACACCCTATTATTATAGACCATGTGCAGAATATAGTCTAACTAAGCCTATAATCGACTGTTATTGACTATGAAATCATATATTTATCATCGCGAATAAGTACATTTAAGGAATTTGAACATTGTTACTCAAAATAGAGTTAATTTCATGGACAATCGCGCAAGTGCGTCTGTTAGCAGTCTGTTTAGTTTATTTGGGACAGCCTGTATACAAATTAAAAATTTTGGTCTTTCGCTTTAACTCAACGATTTTTATAAAATGTAAAAGGACAGTATTAAAAATACTAGTTCCCGAATTCTTAGGCAATAATAAATACATATTATGAATACTAAATAAATAATAAATATATTTAAATAAAAGACACTATTTTAAATCATTAAAAACCTGTTTGATTTATTTCTCTATTATATTTTATTTACAATTTTAACAACAACTACACATACTGTAACTACAATGAAAATCGAAATGAACTATTATTTACAATTAAATACTGGTTTTATTTTAAAAAAAAACGTAACATACCATCTATTAATTATACTTATTCTATTTGGATTGTTTCTTCTATGAGAACTTATTAGGATATGTAATGTAAAAAAAACCAGTAAGAAAAATACATAGGTATGTATTATAATGGTACATATTTCAATCTTCATCTGCAGTTACAAACTCGTTCACATACTTTTGCAAACCAAACTACTTATGCTACAATAATTGCCTACTCATACCCATAATAAGAAGCTTCTTTGAAAGCCCGTATCATGTCGTCTGAATTCCTTCGTATCCGTCTGCCGATGGGTTCCAGGTCACCATAACACTTGGGGAAGACCTTCTCTATGATGTCCACAGCTTCTGCTTTGCCGATCTGCCGTACTGCTAAGACGGAGTACAGGGCTTTAGTCTTCACACAATCCTGTAAAATAGTTTAGAGATTTTAAGAGTGGCTTTGCAGTCAGTTCAGTTGTCAACATCAATACAATACAATACAAAAATACTTTATTGACACCAAAAACATACAGAACAAGATAATTAAAACAATGAAGGTCGACAGGCGACCTTATTGCTAGGGTAGCAATCTATTCCAGGCAACTTTAGGATGCAGGAAAACAATATTTAAAAGTTAAAGCGCAGCGGGTTAGTGGCTAAAAATATAATAAACTAAATACAAATAATAAGTTACTTAGCACCACATAAAATACTTAGATCATCATTACATAGACCAGAATATATTAAAAATATATGATTTATAATATTATAAACTAATATAATTATATTATATCTACTATATTAGGAGGAAATAGAAAAAAATAAGAATAAGGAATATTAAGGAGTAGACTCTAGGAGATCAAGAGACAATCTTATAGTGACCAATTAACTAGCCTTTTGAAAATACAATAATTTGAAAGCCATTTTGAGAAAATATATCTCTATCTTATATGTTTGATTTTGAATTAGGTCTATATTTCTTAGTATAATATGATACAGGAGGATACAGGCATGGCAAAGACCTTTCCTTTTTCTTTATGAATACGAACCTGATGTGCTTGCTTGATCTTGGTCAAAGAAGCATCGCCCTGTGACCACGCACTGGTAAATGAGCAATGTGTCAGATTCGCTGCTCTAATCTCTGTACAAGCCAAGTGCTCCATATTTTTGAAGTCCAGCTGATTGCGGCAGTAGTCAAACATGTGAATCATTTCGTGGGCTAACACTCCTTGCACCATTCCTTTGCGGGTTGACACATTTTGGCAGACTACTATCTGAAAATTTTAAATTTATAGGTAAGTTCTCTACTAATATCTTTGATTTAAAATTGATTTAGAGTTTAATATGTTACTATTATTGTTACAATAACAAGCCTTCAAATCTTTATAATTTAGAGTAGCTATTTATAAAATTTGTTTTTTTTTTATCTAAAAAACTTTATTATTCAATTTTTTAACAACTTTTATTGTTTTACAATGAAGTATAATATAGTTTTTTAAGTTGGTTGGTTAGGTATTTTAGGTTTTTTTTTGTATTTAATCATGATATATTTGAATACAAACCTGATTCAACTCGGGATCATAACCACCACTAACTGAGTAGTCGCATACTTCACACGATATATGCCTTCGGATGTCAATAGGGCTGAAAAGATGATTAGTTTAGTTTAAAATCAGTTTTTGACATAAAAAAATATTTAATATAATAAAATAAAACTAACCAACCAGAGCTCTTGAGTGCAGCCATCATCACCTTAACTATTGGACCTGAAATAATTTATTTGTTTACATGGCAGTATATGCAAACATATTATGTAAAAAACTACATATTGTTTGTTAGATTACAATAAAAGATCTACATAGGTTTTAGCAGCAGACTGGTAGATTAAATTAATTTATTCCTTAAATACAAACTCAACATAGAAAAGTAAGATTTTACATTAAAAATAAAATAGATTGCAGTCTCAAAGCGTAAGGAACTAAACCAAAACAACTAAAATAATAGACTAACCAACCACAAACTATAAAATGAGGCTCTTACTAGTCTTTATGCACTCGTAGACATTCTTCTCGCACTTGATCTTTTCTAAACCTTCCTTGCCCTCTTTGCCGATAAGAATATTGCTTATCTTGGCCTGAAAGGTACCCCGTCTTTCAGGATACAGGTCGTAACCCCACGCTTCTTCTTTCTGCTGTTGAGCCCTAGAGAAACTTGGATCTGGCTTTTTTTCATCAACATTCTTATTGCTATCCGTCTCAGGCTTACTTGCCATACTGATTGTGATTGCACAACTCTGCACAAGACCTAATCAGACTTATAGGTTAGAAATAAACTACACTTTGATTTCAGTGATTAGTCAATAGAAAAAAATAGCATCTAATTTCGTTACAAATTATATTGGAAAACAAACAAGCTCTTGAAGATTTACTACTTATAAAAATATATTTAATTGATAAAATACGAGCGAAACCGAAAACAGCTGATCGCATTTATGACAATTTTTTTTTTATGTTTTACGGCAAGGCAACAGCCAACAGCTGTCACCTGTAGTGTGACCAGATCACACCAGATATAAATTGACAACATTTTTGCTCCTGAAAACTGCTTCCTGCGGAAACTGCCCGCAAGAATATTATAGGCTAATAACATAAAGTAATAATATAAAGGAATGTAGGTCTTATTGACATTTGAAAACTTGGTTAATTGGCAGTTTTTAAAACATTTGGGCGCCAAACATTGGACGGTAATATTTGGTAAAAGATGCGCAGGCGACGTTTCTAAGAAGAAGGGTCGTGACGTGACAGACGGACAACGAAGTGATTCTGTAAAGAGATTCTCTTTTCCTTGTACATACTAACTCCAAAAAGTATTTATATATTTTCTTTCAACTAATAGTTTCAAAAATATTATCCTGTTGTGTTACCTGTTTTCTCATAAGTGTATTGAAAAACGTCGTAGTACGTACAAAGTTTTATAATAAAAACTTATATTGTAAACCCCCACCCACTACGGCTTTGGCTTACAAAAGTAGGCTTGTTAGTAATATTCCACTAACGATACTCGTATTGTTATGTACTAGACTAGCAGTAAAGAAATAAAATGTGTCAGTAAATAAAAGGAATCAAAAATTCGACTTCTTTCTTCAATATAAATTTCTTTTTTGACCGAGCGAGCGAAGCGTCTCTGTTTCAGCTTGGCCAAATTTGCTTTTGTATGTCCATCTGTTTGTTTGTTTGTGGTTTATTTGTTTGTTTGTTTCACTCTGAAATTTCGTGAGCAGGTTCGATACATGAATCGAATTTTTTGTTGAGTCAGTTTTTGGAAATTTTAAAAAATGACGGAATTATGGGGGTTGCTAGCTTACAAGGTCTACCGCTGAGGCTGTTTTCCTCTACAGGTCACATTTCTTACCAACCAATAAAATAAGACAAAATAAAAAAAATCAAGGTGTTGGGGATGTTTGTCGAGAAAACAAAAATTTTGAAAAGATATATACAGACTCGCGAGGTCTACAGCTTACAGAGCCACTAGTTATAAAATACTAGCTGCCCGCTCGCGGCTTTTCCCCGTAGGAATAAGACTTTTTCCCGTAAATAGTATCCGATGTGTTAATCTAGGGTACAAACTATCTCCAGATCCGTTTAAGTAGAAGAGGCGTGAAACAAACATCGAAATATATTTTCACATTTATAATATTAATGTGATTTTACTGTCCTGATTGGGTAAAATAAATTACTGGATAGCATACAAAGATTAGGGATTTAAACCATTGTGTAGTGACGACGCGGGGGGACTGTGAAAATAAATAAATCCAGAATAAAATATTTTTAGTAAGGTTATTTTATTTTAGTCGTAACTCTATCTTTCACTATTTCCTTTAGGTTTTTACTGTTTAGATTTAATTAACTGCCAGATAAACAAATTATTGAACATATAGGTAATTAAACTATGTTTCATATTTATAAATAACTTATGGTTTAAAATTATAGCTAGGTAATCTTATTGTTTCGATGTTATTTTTAATAAACATCTTTGAATACTGCAATCCCATTCGATTAGAGTATATTTGGTCAGAAGCACTTTTTCAAATGACAAACCGACAGATTCTGAAACAAAATTAATAATACAATTTAACTTTAGTAGTTATCCACTTATAAGCATTTTAGTCACATTATATATTTACCCTTACTTACCTAATGTTTCTAAAAACCTTTTGTAAGTTTCATCATTCCTGATAATGTTTGCAATATAAACTTCCAACTTTTGATTTCTATTGTAAAAAGTTCTAATCACATCACAAAGTGGTTTTAATATCATTGGATCATAAATTATATCAGCACCTATTAGAACATCTGGTACTATTTCATTTGATACATCTTCAATATGATTCCAATCCAGCATCATAATACCTGTAGTATAATAAATATAACAAAATCAATACATAGGTGTACACTACAGTCTACAAATCATTACGGCTCATGCAGCTAAGCCGAAAAAATAGGGCAAGAATAGTGGAAATTTTATGTATTACCTATTAGTCGTTACAGCTGCATTTATTTATGACGTCCGTTCTATTGAAAAAAAAACGTGATTTTATTTTATTGGTAACTACATTGGCAAGCAAAGCACCATTTTTTAGAAAACTAGAACCAATTTTTTGATTACCTACCTTTCCCTTGAATAATACTTTCGACGAAGCCAGCCCCATCATACCGGCTTTTCATAACGAACATTTAAGCAAAGATAAGACCTCTTTTTTATCTAAATGATGTTAGATGTTACTATTATTCATATTTCTCTTTAATCATACTTTTTATTAAATACTTCATTAACAGCTCATTTTACTTTAACAATTTATCATGTTGATAACATTACTACAATATTGTCTGTCACTGAATAGGTCGCAGCGCAGCACTATAAAAATTATAGCACATTCCTCACAGCTGCACTTAGATCACGCGCGTACTTATAGTTTACAAATACAAATAAAAAAAAAACTTTATTGATACCATAATTTCTTATAAGCAAGTCATTGGGAACCTGCTATTAAGTAAGAAAGAAAGAAAGAAAATATTACAGACCGCTCTTCATTTCCGTGACACTATAGGTATAGGTAGACATTGTACATAGGTTAAGGTACAGATAAGGAAATTATTCATATTAGTAATTACATAAACTTATTAATATAGTATCAACAGGTCATATACGTCCCCACCGAGGGGCACGAGCCTACCCTAAAGTAGGGAGATCAGGCCTTAATCGACCACGCTGGCCCACTGCGGGTTGGTCGATAGTATAACCCTATAGTATGTACCTATATATTAAGGGGGGGATGTGGATGGATACATGCAAGGAGGAGTCAACAACAACAACATCAACGGCCCGTTACATACAGTATTAACAGTCCACTGCTGGACTATGAGCCTCCTCCACTTAAGTGGAGGGTTTCACCATAATCTCCACGCTTGGCAGGCTAGGAGGAGTGCTATATTATATATATATATATATATACATGTATTTGTATATGAAATGTGGCAAGTGTGTGTAAGTGTGTGTACATGTATGTATGTGTATTTTTAGTGGCGAGATTATTATATTTATTTTTAAAATATTAATATTTTTGGGTAATGCCATGTGCAGATGTGCTGGTACGAGTATTATCTTGGTATGGTAGATAGTAGAAGATAGGTAGGTAGATAGTTAGATAGTAAAACCACGTTAGTCATAAGACAATACCAACCTAAATGTTTATTTTCATCCTTAAAATATGTTGCCCCTGTATTTGTATTATCTGTTTCCACTGAAGGAAAATTTATTTTAATATTTTCATGAATCGTTTTCAATACATCAACATGACAATCAGTAAGCATTATTGATTTAATTTCGCAATACTTAGCTATTGCAATTCCTGTAAAGCCTATACCTGAGCCAAGTTCTAAGAAAGCTTTACTGCGAAATAAATCATTGTTGCAAATAACAAAATCGGCTAACATCAACGCAGCCTGAAAAATAAATTATAACTTTAGTAGTTAAGTGTATTTTGTTGTAGTTTAGGTTTCAGTCGATAACATACCAAATCAGACACTAACCTGCCAAGTTCGCATCCCTGTAGTACCATTGACAACCATATTTTTAGTTTCTTTAATCGTTATCATATTTTGTAAATTACTTCCAACAATATAATGTTTGTGACAGAAGTCTTGTCGGGTATTGTTTTTTAAAATTGTGCAAAGAAATGTATAAAAATCTTCATGAACTTCTTGTGTAGTTTCCAAGAAACTAATAAGTTTTTTTATATATAATCTGCAAAATTCAGCGCTCACAGGATATTTGTTCACAGTTTTATTATGAATAGTAGCATTCAGAAATTTTAGCTGTACATCCCAAGTGAGCAAATTAATTTCTTGAGGCTGAAACCAAACTCGGTTTATAAAAGTATATCAAGACAACTAAGAGTGCAAAGAAAGTAAAATAAATGATTAATTGGGTAGTTTTAAAATATTTGAGGAGTTACATTTAGCTTCATTTTATACCACAATCTTTAAAATATTATTTTACGTCGCGTTGGTATTACGTAGCTAACATGTTTACTGTTCCTGTACCGTACTTTGTTGGACACACAATTGTAAATATCACGAACCGTGTGCGTAACTTTTTTTATATAGGAAGAAAATATTTCTGTAGAGCCTACGCTACGACTTTTTTTATTTATATGGCGCACCTTTCTGGTGTCTGGCAGCCCAGTTAGAAAAAAAGCGTAAAAAGAATGTTTGTCTTCTTACCTGAAGAGAGAAATTAAGACAACCATTGTAAAAGTTACGTATTAACTTATCCGTTACACTTTCTTTAACCAGATTAGAATTAGACATTATTTTATAATACAAATGCAGACAAGCTCCACAAACAAACTACACACGCGTGACGCACGCACGCACGGTATAAGCCATGTATAAGCTGTGGTATAATGGCTGGTTTACACGTATTAAGTTGTCAAGTAGCAACTAAATTTTAACAAAATTTTAAGCTACTAAATTTTAAATAAGTGTTTACACGCCATTTTAGTAGTTAAGCTCTTTAGTTAGCCCAAGATGGACGATCAACAGCGAATTCAAATCTGTAATAAATGTAATAAATAAAATAATAAAGTATAATAAAATATTTATATAATTAATATTATATTATTATTTATTTTTTATATTATATTATTATTATTTTAAATGATTAATATTTAATATTAATTTTATATTAATTATTAATGTTTTTATACCATGTTTCTATATCTATATAATAATATATATTAAAATATATCCAAAAAAGAAACATAAAACACTCGCACTTAACTTCGCACTTCGCATTTAACTTAAAATTAACTAAATCGCGCCTTTCCAAACGTGTCAAGTGACAGGCCACGCCCACCAACTTACCCGAAAAATAGAAAAAGTTCTAATCTACTTGTTTACTTGCACACTAAATTTTAACTTGCAACTTACTACTAAATTCGCTGTTTACACGCATTAATTTACTTACAATTAAGTTAAAATTTAGTTAACTACTAAACAACTTAATACGTGTAAACCAGCCATAAGTGAGTGATTATTACCCTGCGTTCCAAAACGCGCTGAAATCGATTATAGCACCCTAATCGCGTTCCGAATTACTGTCAGCTGTAAAAACTCATACGTTTTTTTGCTTTTCTGATCGCTGACAGTGCTGAAAGTCTGAATCGGAATACGCCCTTAGTGAGTGAGTGCGCACACCACTAGTCGGGCCACTTTATGAAGCGACTTTTGAAGTTACCGAAGAACGATAACCTTGTACCAGCGTACAAACAAAAAACAAGAAAAGAAGCACTTTTGAAGCATACTTCTTAGATACAATCAAAGAACTTTACATTTTACACTACTTCTATGATAAATTACAGCTGCTATGTGAGTGCAACAATTTAAAAGCCATAACAAAAATATTAGGCCGACGCGTAAAAGTTACGTGGGCCGCAATATATATTTTTTTAATTCCCAGTGTTGTCACTATCAGTACTAGCCTGATAGCAGTGTATAACGTGAGTACGCTCAAGAGTTGGAAATAATAAAGTAATCACCACCCTGTATCACACATACACACACCCTCCCTCATACACCCATACACCACCTACATACATACATACCTATACACACACACACACACCATCATACCCCCACATGCATCACATATCATCATCACTTATGTTTATGTTATTAATTTAGTTTTATTGCATTTAGTGTAAACAATCTGTCCCAATTTGTCCCAAGCAAGGGGATGATTACTCACAAGTCACAACACAGGGTATCCTAGTGTGAGAATCAGTGTGCATTGTACCTATTTGAAGATGTTCAGCTGAATAAATACTTTTTACTTTTTCTTTTTTTTTACTTTTAGTTACTTTTGAGTATAGGTATTTTGTTATCTATCATTGTTGCGTTTGTGTAGGGTGCATCGGCGTCTTTTGTACTTGAAATTCTGAGAAAAGATAATAAGGTAGTTATTGCGTGTAGTCTTGTTAATTTTTCAGTTCAGTCAGTCAGTCTTTCGTTTTCGTGCGCAATGGCTACATGTGTTTTTTTTCGGTTTCTCATAGTATTATTTTACGGTTCGGCTCTCTTTTGGACTCTGATCCTGCTTTTTTTTTACTTGTCCATGTTTTTTTTTTGTTGATAGCATATTTGGTAATTTTTTTTCTAATTATAATTCTAAACGGTCGATCTGTTAATTTTAATATGACATCTGCATATTTTCATATAATATTATGTACATTGATAGTATCAAATAAATGATTTTATTCTGTGATACTTCACAGAATGTGTACCTGGCTGGGCTGATTGATAACTGGCCGAAACGACGAACTTAAAAAAATGATACGCAAAAAAAAATATTACATTATATTTTGGCATCTTTTTGAAAATAGAACGCCAAATTTGAATTTAATCGAACTGGTGGAATTTGTTTGATAGGACGTAGAACTTTCTCTGTGGTAAATTTTCTTAACAATGGAAAGAAACGAAATTCGTGCGGTGATAAAGTTTTACGTTTTAAAACAGAAAACAGCAACCCAGATTAAAACCAAGCTAGACAGTGTTTTAGGTAATTCTGCTCCTGCATAGAGTACAATTCACACCTGGGTAACTGATTTTAAACGTGGAAGACAGAGCTGCGAAGACGCCCACAGGTCTGGCCGTCCAAATGAAGTCACGAATCCGAACATGATAAAAAAAAATCACAAAATTGTATTGAATGATCGGCGCTTGAAGTTGCGAGAGATAGCAGAGATGGTGAGCATTTCATCTGAACGCGTTTTTAATATTTTGCACCAACATTTGGGAATGAAAAAGCTTTGCGCGCGATGGGTGCCGCGTTTGCTCACTGTTTACCAAAAGCAACGTCGAGTGGACGATTCATCGGAGTGTTTGGCGCTGTTTAACCGAGATCCTAACGAGTTTTCGCGGCGTTATGTAACAGTCGATGAAACCTGGATACATCATTATACTCCCGAGACAAAAAAACAATCTAAGCAGTGGACTGAGAGCGGAAGACCTGCGCCGAAGAAAGCAAAAACGGTTTTGTCGGCCGGCAAAGTGATGGCGACTGTTTTTTGGGATGCTCGAGGGATTATTTTAGTGGATTATCTGCAAAAAGGAAAAACAATAAATGGAGAGTACTACGCAAGCTTGCTGCAAAAATTAAGTGAAGAAATCCAGAAAAAACGACCACATTTGGCCAAGAAAAAAGTTTTGTTCCACCATGACAACGCACCTGCACACACGTCAATGGTTGCAGTCGCCAAACTCCATGAATTGTGGTTCGAATTGCTACCGCATCCACCCTATTCCCCGGATCTGGCCCCATGTGACTTCCACTTATTCCCAAACCTGAAGAAATGGTTAGGTGGCCAGAGATTTTCATCAAATGAAGAAGTCATTGTTGCCGTGGACGAGTATTTTGAGGGGTTGGAGAAAACATTTTATCAAACTGGTGTAACGGCATTGGAGAAGCGCTGGACTAAATGCATCGAGGTAGAAGGAAACTACGTTGAGAAATAATTTTTTTTTTGAGAAATAGTTTTTCTTTGTCGTTTCGGAAACTTATCAATCAGCCCTCGTATGTTGATTATTTCCAATAACAAAATAACGTCAACACCGATTGTAATACAAAATTTAACAAAGTACTAAATCCTTATTTTTTCATAACTAATTACGAAAATAATAAATTTCAAATAGGTAGGCATCTTTGTAAGTAAATATAAGAAATGAAAAGGTCTGACTGAAATACTAGATACTAGGCAAAGTTAACCATTACACTACGGGACATCACTATTTACGTCACAATGACATCCTTCAAAAGTCGCTTCATAACGTGGCCAATAATTGCGATTGGCGACTGGTCGCCGTTTAGGCTATCTCGAAAGAAAAATTGGGCGAAATTAGGCTGCTTCAAACTTAAATTCCAATCAGTTGAAAAAATGTGTGGGATGTTAGTAATACTCCCTCTTTGAACAAACTAATTCTTGATTTTCTTTTAGTAACTTTTATTACTGTCTAAGACAAAATGTGATTTTTTGTAATTTTTAATATAAATTTATAGTTAAACGAGATCCCAAAAACTGTTTGTAAGGTTAAAGATATTAATAAAAAATGGAAGCAAGCAATTATTATTACTTAACCTTGAATATCCTTTTCTTAATTAGTTTTATTTAGTTTAAAGTTTGTTTTGTATTACAAAAAGTTTATGGCTTAGTGATCTTAGTAACCAATGTTCCTTTTTAATATTATATTGATATATCTAATTGACCGAGCGAGCGAAGCGTTTCTGCTTCAGCTTGGCCAAAATTGCTTTTGTATGTCCATCTGTTTGTTGCACTCAAAAGATCGCGTTTCTCAACCGATTCTCGTGAAATTTTGTGAGCAGGTTCGATAAATTAATCAAATTTTCTGTCAAGTTACTTTTTGGAATTTTTTAAAAATTACGAATTTACGGGGTTTGCCAGCTTACAGTTACAGTCACATTTCTCAACCAATAAAAAATAAAACAAATATAAAATAGAATAAAATTAAAAAAAGTTGGAACGTAAAAAAATCATAAATCAGCCATATAAAAAAATAAGTACTCGCGAAGTCTACAGCTCACTTATATACGTTAGGTATCTCGTTTTTATGAAATAAAATATATATAAATATTTTATGTCCTTAAGTATTTTATTTGACCACTTTCAGGTTGAGGAGACTCCGTCGCTGTTACATTTAAAATAGCTGTATTTGTATCTAAAAAGAGGGTGTTTTGTAGCGGTTTAGGCTACTTGTCTAATATTCGGGCGATTTTAGGCTACTTTACTTTGAAAAAAATTGGGCGACTTTAGGCTACTTGGATAAAAAAATCTGCGACTTGAGTCTAAAAAGACTTGGCAACACTGATTGTCACCCGCGCTGCCTTGCCACAAGAACTTGTGTTTGTCTAAAGCGTCCACTACACTACTCGCGAAGTTGATCGAAGTAAGCCGAGGACGAGAGTATAGAAAGGCACTTCGTGCAACTTCGGGCTTCACTTTTACACCAATTTGACACTTCGTGAGACTTCGTCGAAGAACTTCGGACGAGAGTGTAGTGGTAAGTGGGCGCTTAAGGTTCAAATGAACTGTAGTTTTAAAGCGAAGTACTAAACTAACGGAAATCTAGTTTACCTACTAATTATAGGTAGTTGATTACACTGATTACGTTGGGTATTTCCCTCACCGAATTACTTTGGTCGGTATGTACTAATGTGCTGCTTCAGTAAGTTGCTCTTGTGTTTTTGACCCAACAGCAAGTGATTTTATCGTTGAATATGGGTTCGCTAATGGTAAGTTCCCTTTCTTTTTGTTTATACTAGTAACGTATCCTCAGGAAACCATGGAGAAGCCTGCTAAGAAAACCAGGAGAAAACGCAAAACTGAAGATCCCGATGAAGCCTTTGATGCAATAGTCCTCACGAAAAAACCTAAGCCTCAAGTTAAAAAAACGGTTACGAAGGTTGCTATTGATTTCATATTTTATTTTTGTTTTTTTAGCCTAATTAGTGTGTGTATTGCACATTGATGGACTATGTTTCAATTGCATTGTAATGCAATGCATTGGCAGTTCAAATAAGTAATGAACATTTATTAAGGAACTGTAATAGATACCTTTGAATGTTGTGGTAGCTTACTGCGCTGTTACAAATCAGCTTTTTTATATATAAGATCACTAACTTATGAAGCTTGAGTATAAATGATATCTAAGTTTTACATAGGTACCTATATACAAAATTGTGAGTTAGATAGGTAACCATTTAAAGGTCTAACAGTTGTAAGTAGTTATGACTTATAACATTGGTTCTTAATTTGATTATTATTATTATTTGTTGTTGTTGCTTGTTGCTATAATTTTGCATATTATATTGATCTAAATATACAGTAGAATTTAAATTTTGCCTGGGGTTATTGAAAGTTATTTATACTTAACAAATTGTTCTCCAGGGTAAACCGGCTAAAACTGAGCCTAAAACTACCAAAGTAATTAAAAAAGTACCAATTTCCACAAAACAACTGCAAAACCCAGAAGCAACAAGCAGTAGGAATGCTTCAGCTGCTTTAAGGCCTCCGCAAATTATGGAATCTACATCTTATACAGCAACCAATATGTGGGATGAGGCAGAAATGTTATGTAATGTGGAAAAGATACCATTGAGTTTAGCGCAAAACTTTGTTGCATTATTGACAGAAGGTTGCACCTTGCCATTCATAGCGAGATATCGTAAAACAGCTGTGGATAATCTATTACCATCAAGGTAAGAGTTATCAGGCATCGTCTCAGGTTGAAATGTTGATTACTAACCTCACAAAATCTGATGTCGCAGATATTAAGCACTCCATCTTAAAAATAGCCAGGTCCAACGGCTTGATGTGTCTTCTGAAGCAAAGAAAGGATCAGTTTGGGTGAACATCAGAATGACTGCCCAAAGTGACAGATCAGCTTTAAAATATTACTAACATTTAATACCTATTTGCTACTATTTAATACCTTTATTTAGATATTTGGTACCTAATTAATAACTAAGAAAATTAATTAAACAAATGGCCAGTCATTCTTATGTCTGAATGACCACCCACATTTAGGATCTCCACGAAAAGGCTCCGAAATTTAATTTCGCGTATACACAAATTCAGTACCTATTTAATACCTAGATATAATTTTTTTCTAGATTTTCAAGGCAACAAATAAAAAAAATTATGAGCAAAAAATGTTTTATCTGCCCAGATCAGCTTTAAAATATTACTTGCATTCAATACCTATTAGCTACTATTGAATACCTTTGTTTAGATATTTGGTACCTAATTAACAACTAAGAAAATTAATTAAACAAATGGCCAGTCATTTTTATGTCTGAATGACCACCCACATTTAGAATCTCCACGAAAAGGCTCCGAAATTTAATTTTGCATATACACAAATTCAGTACCTATTCAATACCTAAATACATGAAAAAAATATGAGCTAAAAATATTTTACTGAATTTATTTAATAAGTATTGATTACAACTCAATTATGCACATAATAAAAAATATAAAAAGGAACACGGTGATAGTCTGAAAACTCGTCGACATGTGCGTGCATCCTGCCCATCCTAACCCATGGTGCTCAGGTTTGGTCTTTGACTGCGTCGCAGAAGTCCAGCCTGGCGGCCTGCCAGCGGGCCATGGAGCGCAGCATTAACGGAGTGAGAAGAACGGACAGAGTCCGCAATACCATTCTTCGTTCCAAAACCCGTATCGCTGATGTAAGCGAGAAAGCCGCGAAGCTAAAATGGGAGTGGGTGGGTTGTGTGCAGGATTTTTATGTGTTGCCTTGAAAATATAGAAAAATAATTTATATTTAGGTATTGAATAGGTACTGAATTTGTGTATAGGTGAAATTAAATTTTGGAGACTTTTCGTGGAGATTCTAAATGTGGGTTGGTCATTCAGACATCAGAATACTGGCCATTTGTTTAATTAATTTTCTTAGTTATTAATTAGGTACCAAATATCTAAACAAAGGTATTAAATAGTAGCAAATAGGTATTAAATGTTAGTAATATTTTAAAGCTGATCTGTCACTTTGGGCAGTCATTCTGATGTTCACCCAGATCAGTTTCTTGAACCATTTTCTTTGTCATATCAGCAAGCCTAGGCAGTTTGGGAAGGATAATAATAAAACCCAATTGGGAAGAATAATAATGAAATGGTGGTTATTTCCATTGAATATCTGTTTTACTAAACTCAATTGACGTTTCAGGTTGGTAGAATTATTCGAGAGCTATCAAAATATAACTCAACTGCAGAAAAAAGTGACAACAATCATACAAACATTGAAAAGTAATAATAAACTGACACCACAAGTCCAGAGTAGTTTACTCAACGCCAGGAACTTGGCAGAAGTGGAACTAGTGGTAAGATAATGATTCGGTAACTACAGCGCAGTTCAGCTGCAAAATATTACTCAGCTATTTCTTAGATCTTTATAAAATTAATAAAGGTCTGAACTATGTGTTTTAATTTTAAAACAATTGCTTATTTAACTAACAAAGATCTGGTAAAGTACTTAATTCGAGAGTTCTTCTTTGAAGAATATAAAGAAGGAATTATTTCTTAGTTATTTACTATACCTATATAAATACCTAAAACAGACTAATAAATATTTCTCTCTTTTTTTATTTCTATATTTATGTTGTAGTTTTTTCCTTGAAGAGATTGGTGAATAGACAATCAATTTTGTAATTTCTCTAATAATAATACACTTTATTTCAGTATGCTTCACTGAAACACAACTTAGATAATAGTTACTACTAATATCTCACTCTTTGTCACTGGTTAAGGCTGCCTTTCCACCAGAGATATGCGAGGATGCGTTGCGAGGGATGTGTTTTTCAAGAACCAATAGAATCACTTCATTTACCTTGCCTCGCTCAGCACAGCTCTGGCGAAGCGATTCTATTGGTTCTTGAAATACATCCTTCACAACGTATCCTCGCACTTCTCTGGAGGAAAAGCAGCCTAAAACTATCTAATAATAGATAGACAGCTCTCTAATAATACATATTATTTCAGTATGCTCCACTGAAATCTCACTCCTTATCGCTGGCAGAAAGAGCCCGAAAATTAGGGCTGGAACCTCACGCCATTGGAGCCTTAAGAGGGGGTTTCACACCCACAGACATGCAGTCTTTATGCACCCGTGACGAACAACTTGCATCAGTTGAGAAAGTTGAAGAAAATATAACTCATTTAGTGGCTGATATCATTTATAAGGACACCAGGGTTCTTGAGCAGATAAAGAGCCTGTGAGTAACTCTGTATGATATTCTAATTCTTACGCATCTACTACAGCATACTCATTCAATTAGCCTGTTGCAGTCCACTGCTGGACGTAGGCCTCCCCAAGGGCACGCCAAAGCGCACGATTACCCGCTTTCCTGATCCAGCCAAGGTCATCACCACCTGGCAGGGGGGCATCCCACACAACATTTTCCGAGATGTAGTCTCCATTCGAGAACCCGTCTGCTCCAACACTCATCATACTAATGTCATTTATTTACCAATGATATAAACATTATTTCAAAAGTTTGTGTGATCTGTCAATTTAATATTAGTTTGTGGCTTAGACCATTCCTAAGGTTTGTAAAAGACAGTCACTTCTTTTGTGTTTAATAAGTATTATACTAATGTTATCGGTAACCGGGGTGCGTCTCTTATCGGTAACCGCTTACAGGGTAGTTTAATAATGAAGGGTAATTTAATATTTAATGAAAGTGTATAGAGTGCCGCAAGCGACTTTTTATCGCAATCGGTTTGGGCACCGTAAGTTTTGCGGTATAATAGTGACGCCGTTTAGTCAGCCGTAAAGTGTAGGCACGGCAAAATAATGCGACCGTTAGTTAGTTAGTTAGTTGGTGGGCTCCCGTTTCCGCAATTAGACTCTGAATTGGTCCGTTTTACGTTCGGTTTTGGCTGGTTACTCCAACCAGCCCAGCTCCTTCCAGAAGCTCAGAAGCCTCCTGGGACTGTCACAGGCTTCGCGGAGCGACCCCACATTCTGGAGGATTTTTGCCCGTTGGTCAGTCAACCCTACGCATTCCAGGATTACGTGAGTGACCGTTTCTTCTGCTTCCAGACATCCTCTGCATAGAGGGCTGTCCGTCGCGCCGATGGTGAATAGGTGTTTATTGAGAGGTATGTGACCTGTTAAACTGCCTACAACTATTCGGAGGTTTTTACGGTTTAGGCTGAGAAGTCTGTGTGTTAGTCTCGGCGATAGTATTGGGATCACCGCCTTCGACTGTCTGCAGCTTGTTAGACTAGCCCATTGGGCGTTGTGTTCGTCCCGGGTAATGTTGCGCAGCCATGTTCTCAGTTGGCTGAACGGTATCGGCAGGAGAGGCTCAGGGCCCAACACCGGAGCCTCCGATCCCCTTCTAGCCAGTTCATCAGCCGCATCATTACCCAGTGATCCGCTGTGTCCCTTTATCCATTGAAGGATGACCTTATTCTTTGCACATACTCGCTCTAAGGCTAAGTGACACTCGAAGATAAGCACTGAGCTGCAGATGTTGCCTCGAAGTGCTTGGAGCACAGCCATGCTGTCGGAAAGTATTCTGATGGTAAAATCTTCAACCTCCCTTCTCAGAATGGCGGTGGCTGCCTCGGTAATTGCTACACATTCACATTGGAAAATAGAGCTATAGTCGCCTAAGGCCAGTGATATTCTGATGTTTAAGTCTAGTGAAAATACTCCTGCTCCGGTTCCAGACTCCATTTTAGAACCATCAGTGTATATTCTTAGTTCATCCGTGCCTGAATGATCCTTGCTAGCTTCAGATAGTTGAATTTCGTAGTTCTTGGTGAATATGTAGGTTTTGGGGACCCTGTCGCATGGAGCTTGGCACATTGGCTGTGATACTATAGCATCTTTCCAGAGTGCCGCGACATGGCCGTCCTGGTACATCCTTTCGCCCGAAAGTTTTAAGCGAAGGGCCGACATCCTCGCCTCATGTTGGATCCATAGGTCCAATGGCCTAAGTCCTAAGATAATTTCCAAGGCGGCTGTCGGGGTGGTGCGCATACTGCCCGTGACTGCTGTGCAGGCAAGTCTTTGAAAGCGCTGTAGCTTGGATTTGACGGTAATTAGCTTGGTCCTGGGCCACCAAGCAATGGCACCGTATGTGATTATAGGCCGTATAACAGAGGTATATAGCCATAAGGTGATCTTCGGCGACAGACCCCAGGATTTCCCGACGAGTCTTTTACATTGCCAAAAGGTGATGCAAGCTTTTTGTAGCTTGTGGTCAATATGCTTATTCCAGAGCAACTTACTGTCAAGTGTCACTCCCAGGTACTTGACTTCATTGGTCAGGTATAGCTCGCTATTGAATAACTTTGGCAGTCTAAGCTGACCTAGGCTGCGTTTGTTTGTGAACATTATTAGCTCTGTTTTAGACGGGTTGACAGTCAGGTTGTGTTTGCTGCACCATCGTTCGACAACCTTGAAGGCTGATCTGGTGAGATCGCATAGCACATTCTCAAAAGGTCCTCTAGTGAGAATGGCTAGATCGTCCGCATAACCGACTGTATAGTGCCCGTTATCATTAAGATTCTTGATCAGCTCATTGACCACAATATTCCACAGGAGAGGGGAGAGGACTCCCCCTTGCGGGCAGCCTCTAGCAACTACTCCTCTGGTTGTGGTATTCACAGTAAATTGAATGGCTCTATACCTTAACATGTTGTTAATCCATCCGGCAATTGTGGATTCCACTCCATGTCTTGTGAGCGCTTGGCTGATACTGGTAAAATTGGTCTTATCAAAGGCTCCTTCAATGTCAATGAAGGTGCCAAGTGTTGATTGTTTGCATTGTAATCCTTTCTCTATGTGCGAGATTACGCTGTAGAGAGCGGATTCGGTGGATTTGCCTGAGCTGTAGGCGTGTTGATTAGCGTGAAGTGGATTTCGCAGCAAGGCATTATTCCTAATGTCCCTGTCACACAATCTCTCCAAGGTTTTCAAGAGGAAGGAGGTGAGACTAATAGGTCTGAAGGATTTAGGCTGCGTATAATCACTTTTGCCGGGCTTGGGGATAAATACTACTTTGACTTCCCTCCATTGTACTGGCACATAGCGGAAGGCAAGACATCCTCTATATAAAACAGTTAGGTGCCTGACCAGGATATCCGTACTACACCATTTCAGCAGCCCAGGGAAAATGCCATCCAGGCCTGCCGATTTGAATGGAAGGAAGCTGTTTATCGCCCACAGTACCTTGTCGTGGTTTACTACCTTGTGGGCCGTAGTCCAATCCGATTCTGCCGCGCTAGTGGATGTGACTTCCCAGCTTGCATTTTTTTCGATGCAGCAACCGGGAAAGTGTGTTTGCAGCAGAAGTTCGCAGGTTTCAGCATCGGACTTGGTGTAGGTTCCATCTGATTTTTTCAGGGAGCCAAGGTTTCGGTGAGGATCGCTGGCTAGAATGTTTTTTACCTTGGCAGCTTGATTGTTGGTTTCGATGTTGGTGCAGAAGCGCCGCCAGCATTCACTTTTCCTCAGTCGAATGCGCTTCTTGTAGTGGTGCTGGGCCAGCTTGTAGGCGTCCCAATCATCTAGACTCCGGGTGTTTTTGGCCCTGTTGAACAACTTCCTTACCCTTCGCCGGAGTTTTTCGAGTTCCGGTCCCCACCACCGGTGTTTGTGGGGTCCGGACTTGGGTAGGGTGAGTGGACACGTCTGTTCATAGCTGTTGATTAAAGTGGAGGTAATGTTATTTAGATGAGATTCGATTTCTGTGGTACTATTATAGTTTTCTGGTAGACCGATGGCTTCTAATTGCCTGGATACCAGCCTACCATACTTGACGCGATCAGTCTTACGTGGATTGCGTTTAGGTTCCACAGGATCAACTGTGATGCTAAGGTTATACCTAATCCACCTGTGGTCGGAACACGATAGCTCATTCGAAACGTGCCAGTTCGATATATGTTCTGAAATCGTTTCCGTGGCTAGAGTTAGGTCGATGATTGTTTGTGCTCGGGCTGTAACGAAAGTTGGCTCTGAGCCTTTATTGATTATATTAAGATTTGTTGAGATTAGGTAATTGACAAAATCCTCACCTCTGGTGTTTGATCTCTCACTGCCCCAAAGCGGGTGGTGTGCGTTGGAGTCAGCCGATATGATCAGCTCCAGTCCTTCCCTGTCGCAGTAGGAGACAAGGGCCTCCAGCTCCGGTGTAGGTACTTCAACGTCGCCTGGCAGGTAGGCTGACGCTAGTACCACACTAGGCAGACCTAAAGTTGGGTTGGGTGGGAGCCTGATGGTAGTTAAGTCTCTGGAACAGAACTCGTTTATTAATACAGTGGTAACATGTTTCGGAGCAAAAATACATGTGCGGGGGTTACTTACGGTGGTGTCGAGGATAAGTTTTCCTCCGATGTTGCTGAGACCACAGATTCTGCCCTTCCTGATCCACGGCTATGGTCTCGTTGTTGACCTCCAGTGCCCTGCGCAGGTTAGCCGTTGCAGTCTGGCTATGCTGGAGGTTGGTCTGCAGGAGGTTAGTTGGTGGTCGTGGAGGTGTCGCCATCGCTACTCAATAGCTCCTTCTCCATCTCCTCGGTGGTTTGGCTGAAGGCGGGGACGGCGTCGGGGTCTCCCCACCAATCTGTGATTGGCGGCTCCACCCCAACGGGGTCCGCTTCAGCACTGGACGTCGTAGGTCCCCGGGTCAACAGTAGCGCGTCTGGGATGGGGTTAAGACCACCCGCCGTCTCATCGTCCATGCGGACGACGATCAGCACGCCAGACTTCGGCGGGGCCGGAGGCGCCGAAGCTTCAGCCAGTGGCGCCTTCGAGGTCGACGCCGCCACGGTGGGCGCTACGACCGTCGAAGTCGCCGGCTTACTTACAGCCTCGCCGAACCTGACGTAGACTGAGCCTACTTTGTAGGAGACCCGGCGGTCTCTCTTCTTTAATTCCTCCACATCGCTTAGAGGTATACCGAGGACAAGAAAGACTCCTTCCTTGTCCTCTTGTCTTTCGACATGGTATAGACTCCAGGCGGCCACATCGTACCACGGGTTTTGCATTCGAAAACGCTCGTGCAGGGTCCTTATGTCTTCCCCCTTGTAGCGTGGCACGAACATGCCCGCCTTGACCTTCTTCGGGATTTCGGCTTGGCGCCTCACCAAAATTCGGGTCTCTGGACGTGGAGAGCGGATGTTCACTGCGGTCTTGCGTAGCCATTCCAGAGTGAAGTCGTCCTCGCACCAAACTTTGAGGACGCCCTCGCTGTGGAAAGCCTTTCCGCGGAAGCTTGGCAGTCTGCCTGGAGTGGTCCTGGACGTGGCAGGAGTACATAGCTCCGCGTCTATGGCCTCCTCTATAGCGATTTCTATCGCGTTTGCCTCGTCCAGCGTCAGATTCCGGAAGGGCTCCGTCATGATTGCCACACACAAGTCATTGGACTTGCATGCGTCGGCATAATTGACGGAGCCAGCCGTGGGATGAGGGCGTGGGCGCTCAGGTTTGGGGCGTTTGCGGTCGTCATGGGGCGACATGGTGTCGTCCGGACGGCTGCGCTTACCGAGCTTGGGTTGAGGTGAAGACCTTTGCCCATGCCGGTTAGCTGCCTTCTCCTTTGCGCTCTGGCCTGCTCGCTTCCCACGCATTTTCTTATTACCGCGCTTGCCGGCGCCGCTGGGTGCTGCTGGAACCACGGGAGCCGCGGAAGATCCTGCGGGATTCCCTCCGTCCTGCGCAGTGAGGTCTACCTTCTGGTCCTGGACCTTGGGTTGACCTTCCCCTTTGGCAGCCAGCTTACGCGCCCTCCTGGCTTCGGCACGCGCACGATTGCGCTTGCTTTTGCCGGTAGGCGCGCTCGGTGTTCCGGGTTTGGGCGGCGGTGGGGGCTTTTGTTTGCTTGGCCTCTTAACCCTGATGGGTAGCGACCATGTGTCCACCGACGAAGCGGCGGATGGAATGGCCTCCCTCAGGGTTGAGAGGTCAAGTCTGGATGATGCAGGTGGCGCTTCGGTTGAGGAAGCAGCCGGTGCGGTAGTCAATTGTGGCGCTACCGAAGTAGCAGCCTGACCGGTAGTTTTAAAGGGTCCTCTAGTGTCCATGGTGTTGGATCTCCAAAGTTCATCCTCAGCGGCGTTCCACTCTCCTTGGAGCCCGCAGTAGGGGACGTCGTACGGATGTGCGCACGATCGCCAGAACTGCCCTGAGGATATAGTCATCCGTCCCCCCAGAGGACCGCTGACTTACGCCCGAAGAGGTCCAGGGTTGCCCGCGAGCAAGAGGAACTCGCGTGCTCGCCCTGGGCTCCGCGGCCGGGCCAGGGTCCCCCAAGGTTAGAATTCCTAACCTGACAACCCTCTGACGGGTTGCCACAGCCGATTGATCATAGATGGCTAGTCCATGACCTCCCGTTTGAGAAGAAATCCGGGCCAAAGTGGTGTGTTGCGTTGCTCAACCACCAGGATCCCTTCATCCCTCCGTACGGGTCTCCACGCACGGCACAAACACGTGGGTGGTCAATTTCCCCTACCCCCCATCCGGTTGTTTGATGAGAGGGGTCCTCAGCTACGCGACCACATGCGAGCTGAGGGTTTATAGAGGAGGTTGCTAGAAACCGGTTTTAAGGCGCCGGTGGTTCGCCTTCGCCCCCCACAGATTTGCTACTGCGACTACGGAGAGGATGGATTTGTGTGAAACCCGTTTTAGGTCGCAGCATTGCCCGGCGTGCACGGCGGGGACGTTCCGTGAGGGACTTAGTGATGGGCGCCTATAGCTCATGGTTCACACTCCCATGAGCGTACGCGTTCCGGCATTACCTGGTTTTTGATGGTGATAGCACCCAGCAATACTAACACCCCAGGGCCCTTTGCACCATCACTCGGCACACGCCAATATGCGACCGTTTAAAGAGCCGTAAAGTTTGTTGGAAGTGTCTATTCACCGGGGCGCCTCGACGAATAGTATTTTTCTCTATCTAGCGGTACGCTAGGCGGGTGCGAGCGTAGCGAGCACGGGAGTTCGGGGCACCCCGAAATTCGCTCGCCTGGCTCCCTCCGCCATACCCTTCGGGGTTAGGTTATCTGGTGACCCCCATGTCTGCTTGCAGGCATGCCAAGAGCTCGTCATCTAATGCATACAAAGTTAGGGCGGGTGCGAGCGTAGCGAGCACGGGAGTTCGGGGCACCCCGACATTAGGTTAGAAGGGGATGGCTCGCTTCGCTCGCCTGGCTCCCTCCGCCATACCCTTCGGGGTTAGGTTATCTGGTGACCCCCCATGCCTGCTTGCAGGCATGCCAAGAGCTTGTCACCTAAGCCGCAAGCTTACGGCACTGTAACCGATTGCATTATGTTACCACTTACGGTTATTTAAAATTATGTACTAGGATGCCGTCTTACGGCATCCTTATCAATTGTATTACGTTACCGCTTGCGGCACTCTATACACTGCCATATTTAATTACGTTTAGACTAATAATTACGATAGCGACGACAGTGACTCGGACGAAGATTAATTATTGTCTATTTTAAAATTTATTTATCACTAGCGGTCCGCCCGCGGCTCTGCCCGCGTTATGTAAGATTTTCCCGTGGGAATACGACTTTTGCCGGTAAAAAGTATCCTATGTGCTATTCCAGGGTAACTATCTCTATTCCAAATTTCATCCAAATATGTCCAGTAGTTCAGGCGTGAAAGCGGAACAAATATCCAAACATCTAAACATCCAAATATATTTTCACATTTATAATATTAGTGTGATATTTAGTCGAAGTACCTATATATATATATATATTTCTTAATTTGACCAATAATAAATGTTATTATTGAATATTTTTATTTTGAATTCTTTACTTTTTCTTAATATAAACATCGACACAACAGTGGTGCGTCACTACGCTTGCCGTAAGGCCCGTAAGTGCGACAGAGAGCGCAACAGGTGGCATCACGTTTCCACATTTTATTACCTCACGGGTAAGCGGGTGTTTAACATTAGTATAGTAAAATAAAGATTGTGTGGACTATTACAGAAATTCAAAATTTATTTTCTCAGGAAAGAAGAAACCAATTTCACAATATTAAGCAGCAGGACAAAGAGCTCTACCAAAGATAAGCAAGAAGACAATAGCAACAAAAAGGCTGATTCTAGATCAGACCCCGAGACTTACAAACTGTACTTTGATTGGAAGTGTCCCAGTAAGTTTGTCAAACCTCATCAGACTTTAGCTTTGAACCGAGGAGAAGATGAGAAGATTCTGTCGGTAAAAGTGAATGTTCCAGATTGGTTCTATAATAAACTTGAAAGGTAAGTTCAACTTCAATGTGGTAAGTTAACAAAGAATGTTCGTAGGTTCGTACAAAATAAACAGTTTTTTTTTTCTTTTTAACTGATTTTTATTAGTAATCATAAAAATTTTAGGAATATCCACCAAAGGTAAACAAGAACACTCTACTAACATGAATTTTCTTTGTGACAAGATGCTAATAGTAGCCTAAAGAAGCGAAAGCTTGTACTGGGGCCAAATATTTACCATTTTATATTTGAAATATATGTTAGCGCCAGATTACTAATTCACTAACGCATGTACTTTCCTTTCTGTAACTCACCCAAAAAAAGACTTATCTAAGAGATGTAATAACATGCAGTGGAAAATAAAAATCAGAGTTGCTTGTTATGCCAAATTAACAAAGAATGTTCATGGTACTAAAACTAATTTTAGTTCTTAAAACTGTAAGAAGTTTTATTGGGTGACATTGGTATGGTAAATAATAAAGAATGTTCACAGTAACTGGTTTTAATTCCTAAGTTACATATTGGTATATGGTTGCCAAATTATTTCAGTTCCTGAAAAACATGTATTATTTGCTAACATTTTATACATTTATTTGTATACATGTTATCAAATCTACATGATTTGATAACATGTATACAAATAAAGTATACCATAAGTGGATACCTATAATTGGTTAATTAGAATTTCTGATATACTATGTTCATTACCTGTAACTAACTGTTGGTTTCCCGAATAAAAAAATATTAATTTCAAACATCTTCAGTTCTATTATTATTATTACAAGTATACGACCGTGAATATAAATAAATACGCTGTTAAAGATAAACTACTTTCTATGTGCGTAGTACTATTTGATCGCGTAAAAATGTAGAGGGGCGGCCATGTTATTTTAGTCTATCTCTACCGGTACCAATGCTTTAAATTCCTTGAAATTACAGGTATTGTCTTACACTATGGAAAAGCAATAATTGGGTTCACAAAGGTCTAGCCGACGCGTACAACCGGCTTATAAAGCCGTGGCTGTCGAGACAGGTCAGGGCTGAACTGACGATGCTAGCTCAAAAGGAAGCCGTGAAGACCTTTATCAACAACTTGGAGAAGTACCTGCTAACAGATCCTATAAAGAACAGGAGGATAGCTGGGCTTGACCCTGGGTTCAGAGCTGGATGTAAGGTATTATATTGGCAATCTTATACTTTAAACGAGCAATTCTTGTATATATATATATATATATATAATAAGAATCTCGGAAACGGCTGCAACGATTTCGATAAAATTTAACATATAGGGGATTTCGGGGACGATAAATCGATCTGGCTAGGTTTTATTTTTAAAACGAGATTTCCTGTGTTTTCAGGCTTAAATAAGTTGGTACGCCACATATTATCATTAAAAGAGACAGGTAATTTCTCTACCGTTTACAACGCCGTAATAGCTCAGTGTTGAGTTCGAATCTCGATAGATATTTTTTATTTTGTTTGTGTAACTTTTTTATTTGTTATTTACTTTTTTATTCTTTCATTTAGTTATTTAAATACAAAAATGACTGAAATAAAAATTTCTTATATATTTTTCCTAGTGCTAAAAATCTAAAATACTTTCCAGAAACCTTTGAAATTGTATACAGAAACTAATAAAATAGCTTATTTGACTGAGATCCTTTCTTCCAGGTTGGCATTATAGATATAAACGGTGGAATGCTAGAAGCATGCGCCATACACCCAGACTTCAGACGACACGACCCTAACGACCTTGCTGCTAAACAACTAAGGAACCTACTTATAAAACACAAGTAAGCTAATCTACTATATTTAAAAAATATATTATAGCAAAGATGGTCATAAAAATAACATGATTACCATGGTCTTTTTCTAGTTTCCCTAATCATCAACAGCTCATATACGTCCCCACCGAGAGGCTCGAGCCTACCCTGAATTAGGGCGATCAGGCCTTAGTCGACCACGCTGGCCCAGTGCGGGTTGGTCGACTTCACACACAACCTTTGATTTTTTTCGCAGGAGTGTGCAGGTTTCATCACGATGTTTACTTTCACTAGTTTCCCTAAATATCTCTAAATATAAGCGAACTTCTCTTCCCCCTATTCGCATTAATTTGGAGCTAATAGAAATGAAATAAAGGTATGAAATTACCATGTGGTAAGTTCTTTCTTTCCGGGACTTGGGTTTAGTGCCACTATAGGCGATGGGCGGCCGTTGGCAACCTGGTACTATGAACTAAGATGTACCGTTTGGTGCGTGAACAGGGTGGAGACGTTAAGTTTACTCACTCGACTTATCCTAAACCATACAAGATATCGAGAAATTGATTACTTGTACTAAAAGTGCTCCACAAGCACTATCAAAATTTTAATGATATGTATCGGAAACAGCAAACAAATTTTATTTAGATATATTTCATAAATTTTTCAAAAGTTATTAAAACCATTTGATAGAGCTCATGGAGCACTTTTAGTACACAGTCATCAGTTTGTCGATATTTGTATGGTTTAGGAGAAATCTAGTGAGTACATAACGTTTCCACTCTGCACACCGTGAAATGTAACTGGTTGTTTTTCGTTAAATGGAGTCTATTAAACTGAACAACTTTCGCCAAGGAACATGGGCTTAGCAATTGAAAAAAAATATTGCTTCCCCTATAGTAAAACAGATCAGCTGGGCCCCGTTTCACGAAGCTACAAGTAACAAGTTACAATTTAACAATTACAAGTTGAGAAATCTCACAATTTACAATTATTAGTGTTTCACAAACCTGTACAAAAATCATCACAATAGTAAATTGTCTATGAATGCATCTTACAAGGAAAATTATATCGATTTAACAAGTGTGGCCCACATCCTTAATTCATTCACTCAGGCTGCGTTCCGAGACGCGCTGAAATCGATTAAAGTGCCCGTAATCGCGTTCCGAATCACTGTCAGCCATACAATTTTTGCTTTTCTGATCGCTGATAGTGCTGAAAGTCTGATTCAGAATGCGCCCTCAATCATTCACCCTTTTTAAATTAAATAATAATTTTTATTTAATTAAATGAAAACTAAGTTTGGTGTTTGTTTATTTCTTATGGATCATCAGAAAGAGCTTAAAATGATATATTTGAGAGAAATTCTCAACAGGAAAGGTGTCCTTTTTTGGGTACTTTTCACCATACATGTATGTCAGATACAGTGTGATATTGTGCTCCGGACCCAAGCTAGTTCAGAGCTACGCACAACTGCATTTTAGCATCCAGTCCTTGAAACCTCTATCTGTTGGATTGGATGTAACATGGCCCCAGCATTCTGATCAATTCCCCCATCTTCTCAGGTTTCATCCGAAATCTTTCGTTGAATTGGTATTCGGATCGAAATAAAGTATTGATGCGTACTCGAAACTGACGGGAAATTATTGTAGCCATATTGTTAATTAAGCTACTGTACAATTTGTTTATTGTCCTTAATAAATAAAATAATCATCGTCTGAGTTCGACGATGACGAGTCCCACTCCAGCGGCGGGAATGCTGTTGCAGCATTGACATAATTTAATTTCGATTGTATGTTCTACCTTACTTTATTATTCATTTAAAAAATCGGAAGGTACCGAATGTTTTTATCACTTATTAATTATTGTTACAATTCTACCTAACTAAAAAGCTAGGTAGACTTGTAGCAATATTGACAGTTACAAATAACAAAGTCACAACTTGATTTGTGAAATACTTGTTCGATTTAGCGAATTTTGAACAATAAAAAAAATAAATGTCTATGACTTGTAAATTTTGTACTTGTTGTTTATAAAGTAACAATTGTAAAAAATAAACTTTGTGAAACACTTGTAGCCAATAATGTTGCCACTTTAGGTCAATGTTGCCATTTATTTCTACAAGAATTGTAACTTGTAGCTTCGTGAAACGGGGCCCTGGCCGCGCGGTTTTGTATATTTTTTCTGTCGTTTTACAGCCCATGTTTCTTGGGAAAACGAAAAATAACCAGTAAAATTTCACGGTGTACAAGAATCTTAACCAATTTGATTTAATAGTATGATTTGGCACGTTTGCCATTGGCCCCGGGTACTATCAGGTACTATCATTTATTAAAGAGGCTATTTGGTGGCTTAAAAACTATACATACACCTTTCAAAGTATCTGTGAAAAGGCCAAAATTGGAACTACGACCATTACTATGATTTATTTTCGGGACTGTCGCGATTATTTGAAATACAATTTTATATTACTACTAGCGCCGCTTTTCATATCACAGTAACTTGGTAGGTTATGAAGCAGAAGTCGTCCTGGACCCTGTTTCATGAAGCAACAAGTTACAATTTGATATACATTGCGTAGTCAATTCGCCTTAACTTTAAGCCCTTATAAAATAAAAAAATAAAAACGTTTTTATTGCCTTCACAAAAACAGAACAATAATTACAAATGCAATACTAGGTAGGAACATGTTTGGCAAAAGGTACCAGTCTCAGCAAATGCTATCGTTTTATCTAATCGTCTACGCAATGTACGTCGAATTGTACTTGTAATTTGTAACTTTTAGCTTCGTGAAACGGCCCCCTGGCAGTATTCTGACAGTCTGACATTACCTTCGTGAAGTTATAGTAGTAATGTATTTTTAGAGTATCACTGATCGGCCTCGGTAACGGCACAGCCTGTCGCGAAACGGAAACCTGGTTGAAAAACCACCAGATATCTGACTCCATTCCAGTCATCATCGTGCCGGAGCAGGGGGCCTCCATTTACTCCATCAGCAAGGAAGCTCAGAAAGTAAGTTGTTTCTCGTACCAAATAGCTAAAGCACGGTCGCCGAGCAGAAAGAATTTCGTACGTTGACCTGCTATTACCTGTATCTATTACTCCTGCGTATTGCCGTCCCACTCCTACAGAAGCAATGCCCGAGGCAATATATTAGTAAATTAGTAATCTATAAACAATTATTAGATTTAGAAGTAAGATTAATAAATGTATAAATAAGTAAGTACTTAGATATAAGTAATTAATAATATTAAGAAATTATTAGTCAAAATAATAGCATAAGACTGTTATCTATATCTGAGTCTTTGTGTATATTGGCATTAAATAAATAAACAAATTATTATTATATTATTAGTAATTTGCCTGCGGGATACGCCTGCGTTGTATTAGATTTTCCCACGGGAATAAGATTTTCGCATTAGTAGATCTGTTCCAGCGTAAAAGAAAGAAATACTAATAAATAAACTAACACAATAGCAATATTAGTATTATACTACCTTAATAAAATAAACCTTTGATATTTTGACTTCAGGAACACCCTGACATGGATCCAAATCTAATATCAGCTCTATCTATTGCTAGGAGAGTATTAGATCCTTTGGGAGAGTTAATAAAGGTATGTATGACTAGTATTCGGCTGCAGTGATTTTGACTATCTTCTTCTGACAGTGGATTGTAAGACCAACGCCCTCACAAACCCAGTTGTCAGGGTTATAAAGCCCTAAAGGCATCTGATATGGCTCATTGTGACTATGGTTCATTGGAAAAACTAAAAATCATGCATCTTATTTTCCCCTAAGATTTGTCTATGGCGTATACATATACTCGTAGAATACAACACACACACAGACAGATTCATCATAAAATAACTGACCAAGCGAGCGCGAGAGGGGAGAATTTATTTTGTATGTCCATCTGTTCATCTGTTTGTTCCACTCTAAAGGTCGCGTTTCTCAACCGATTCTCGTGAAATCTTGTGAGCACGTTCGATAAATATATAGATATTTTTGTCGAGTCAGTTTTTGGAATTTTTTTAAAATTACGTTGTAGGGTTAAAAATGAAAAAAAAAAATCATAAATCAGCCATTTTGAATAAATAAAATACTCGCGAGGTCTACAGCTCACAGAGCTACTAGTTTATTAGCCTAGTCGGAAATCATCACGAACTCTTATAGAGGCAGAAGTTGCCAACTAAAATCAATCATCAAATATACAATGTAAAAATGTTAGCTACTGACACAGTGACATTCGATTTTTCCTTTACTTTTATATTTTAAACCACCCTTGTTGTAGACTAGGAAAGTTTTTATTAACATACGTGATTTTATTTTCAAATAATTTTAGGTAGATCCGAAGAATCTCGGCGTTGGGTTGTATCAACACGACATCCCTCCAAAGATGTTAGAGTCGGCTTTAGACAATGCTGTTGAGAAGGTCGTCAGTTTAGTGGGGGTCGATATCAATACAGCGTCGCAAGCCATGTTGAGGTGAGTCATCGTTACATGTACACGTGCAGCCTGTGGGCAACGCCCTCCGCGTCCAGTTCAGTAACGCGTTCAGGCCGGTGGCGGGGCTGCCTCGCTACTGCAGCGCCTCATGTTCGCAGAGGCGCGCGCCGATAGCTTCTTTGCTACAATGCGCAAGCGGTGCGCGTCTCTAGTGAGAAGGCTGCGGGCCAGCGCCAACACCGTCCTGGCCGTGATTGCCGAGAGACTGTCCATATATGCGGCACTGTTGTGACCTGCATGTCACACCAGTGCCGTATGTTTGACAGTACCGTTTCTTTTATGCTCTGTATTTTTAAGTTATTACTAACAATAGGCTAAGTTTCTTTTATTTACTAATACCTTTATGAGACATGTTTCTTGAAATAAACTATTATTATTATTATTATTACCCATCAAAGTCCAAATATAGACTGTGTGTGGAGCGGTGCAGGCCTGTTGTAAATCAATGGGTGCAGTCCATGGCTCATTCGGTGTCCTGTCCTGCCTGCCCTGTCACCTGTTCGCAGCAGGACTTAATGGACGCCACAAATAGTGCAGTCGAAGTGGCTAAGTTCTGGGCCAGAAAGATTTAATTTCGACACGCAAAGAATATCATTATCGGGGTTGAGTAGCATTTGGTTCGCTGTATAATGATAACTTCGCATACCACGTTCCTTTCCTTGGGATAAGCAGAGATCACTTTCTCCCACTAGCTATAATCCAGACAAAAAATTCTTACATTTATTTTCGCCTCATAGCTCCTTACTTTATTTGTCGTGTCAGTTATTCCATGAAAACATACACAGATAATTACAATGTTTTCTTTTTGTCTTGTTCTGCGTGTTTTTTGTTTTTGGTGTAGGTAAATAAAGTATATTTTTATAAAGTACTAGCGGTCCGCCCGCGACTACTCTCGCGTTGTGTAAGATTTCCCGTGGGAATAAGACTTATTCCCGTAAAAAGTATCCTATGTGTTAATCCAGGGTATTTTATTTATTTTCTTTATTTGGAACAGCAAACAACTGTGTACAGGTTCTAAACTAATTGTGTTACATAATAAGTTGATGTTTATACACAGTCCACAACACTATTCACAGATTAAAAAAAAAATTGATTTATAAGTAGTTGCGAAACAGAATACATGCAACAAATGTAAACAATGCAATGAATACCATAAAAAACAGAGAAGATATTGAAAAATATTCAAAGTAAGTTTACTTAATTTAAGAAAAAATAAATAAAAACTATAGAAAATAATAGTCAAACTAGGAGGAAACGGAGGAAAAAACTATACAAACTATATCTATTCCATATTTCATCCCAATCCGTTCAGTAGTTTTTGCGTGAAAGAGTAACAAACATCCATCCATACTTACAAACTTTCGCGTTTATAATATTAGTAAGGATGATGAGCAAGTTTTGAGGTGCTTATTACAATATATGCTACTCGGTTAGTTATTTTGCTATGAGCATGAGCATCAACTACGCACGCTCTGGTAAATTTGCTGTGCAGTCAGTATTTATGATAACATTGTCGTATTTTTGTACCTAAAGGAATTTATTTGTCTCGCATTAGAGGAAAAAAGTAATGTCGTGCTGGGCCTCATTTCACGAAGCAACAATTTACTGGTAACAAGTTAAAATTTGATATTCATTGCGTAGCCAATTCACCTAAACTGTAAGCCCTTACCGTTTTAAATCATTGTCTATGCAATGTAATCGAATTGTACTTGTAATTTGTAACTTGTAACTTAGTGAAACGGTCCCCTGATGTATATTTTCGAATGAATTATCTGCAGTACTAGTTTTGTTAAAAATTCAGTTTATTTGTAGTAAAATAATTTATTTGATGTAAAAAAGTGTATAAATGTTGAAAATAAATTGATAGGTTATTTATTTGATGTGCAATTAATAATATCTCTTTTTAAACTCTACAAAATTACCCTTTTTCAGACGCATATCTGGCTTGAACGATGGACGGGCTAGTAAGATCATTGCATACCGTTCGGAGCATAACAGATTCAGTACAAGAGCTGAGCTGCTGAAGGTGAGCGGCGTCGGGAAGATAACGTACCAGCAATGTGCAGGGTTCTTGAAAGTTCTCGGCGGGCCAGAGCCCCTGGATTCCACCATCATACATCCGGAGAGTTACAGTGTTGCCAAATTGTGAGTAAACCTAGATGTTTCATATAGAATACTTATTTAGATGTGTGGTGTATGGCAAGTTTAAAAACTTTGACTACATGTGACATATTGAACGCATCCACTTCCGTCATCATTGAATTAAATGCTTTCATTATTTAGGATATATTTAGGACTATAAAACAGTAACTAAAATATATTTATAACCGTTCTATTGTCGTTAAACATAATAATTTTAATCGAAGTCACTGACAATAAGTAAGAGATTTATTTCAATTGGTGGCGCTACTGTAGCTGATGTTTAACCTTAACTGTGTATTATTATAAGACAAACTACGTTAACATGGCTTGCCCGTCCATATTTTGACTCAAATGTATAACACTATACGTATAGTAACGTGACGAGACGGGCCATGTTATCGTAGTAAAATTTTTTTATAATAAATAGTCGTAAAATCATTAATTTAATGATTTTGTGCAAATACTTTTAGGTTCGCAAAAAAGATCAACGTAAATATAAAAGAGCTAACTCAGGCTCACTTCCCGGCACAAGTGGAGAGGTATACCGCGTCCATAAACATCGTCTCCATGAGTAAAGAGCTCGGTACCGACGTGGGGACCCTGGAGCTCATCATAAATGCTTTCAAACAAAAACCTCATGAAGACAACATGATCGCCTTCTGCAAGCCGGTGTACTCCCTAGCCGTACAAGCCACGGAACAAATCAAGGAGGGAATGACTTTGCAAGGTAAAGACAACATAACTCCACAAAATTAAAAGTTTACAGAAGGGCCACTCCCGCCTTCACTCACGCAGACTCACTCTCTCACTCACTCTTTGGGCAAACGCTATGGAGCACTGTTTGGGAGCTGCGTGGCAACGCCTATAAACGATACGTCAATGTGTGCGTGCGTGAAATTTTGCGTTTGGCGTTTTGTTCTGAGTGGACTCTGTCTGGGCCCCGCGCCGCGCCACCTACTTTGTGATAAATCCGTCATCATCATCACATCACACTAATATTATAAATGTGAAAATATATTTGGATGTTTGGATGTTTAGATATTTGAATGTTTGCTCCGCCTACGCCTTCACGCTTAAAGTACTCAACGGATTAGATGGAATTTGGAATGGAGATAATAATAATAATAAAAATATTTGACACACACAAACTTTGAATTTCTTGGCAGGAGTGTGCAGGTCTCATCGCAGAATAAACGTACATATTATGAATTTGAAATTTGAAAACACAAATTCCATATACCTGATCCGAATTCGAATTACCTATACATTGCTGTTTGGATCGCACTTGTAACGGTAAAAAGTGTAAGAGCAATGACCGGTAGTTAGCATTAGCTAGTTAAAAAGTAAAATTTCAATAAGAGACCATTGTCGGTAGTTGCTTTTGGTTCAGATCTACGTACTGGTGGGTGCCGAACATAAGACTTGTACATAAAGTACTTGGAATCGGAATTTATCCCTGGAACCTCCTGATATAACACCTAACTTTTCATATACCTAAGTACTTAAAATTTACATAACCAAAGTAGTAACTTGAGACTTAATGCAGGTTGAAATTCTAGTGATAAACGAAATATTCAATTTTTAATTTCGAGGATTTTTAGTAGTTTTCGGATATTTTTTGAGAAAAAAATAATATATTCCAGGTGTCGTCCGCAATGTGGTACCGTTCGGCTGCTTCGTAGACTGCGGAGTGGGTGACAATGGACTCATACACAGCAGTAAGCTGGCGGGGCATAGTCCCAAACTAGGAGACAGGGTCTTAGTCACCGTCATCTCGCCGCCCGAACCAAAGAAACTACAATTAAGACTGGAGAAAATCCTCGACTGATTTCAAGAACATTCGGTATGTTCACTTATTTATAATGACATTGTGCCTTTTTCATTCCTATTTTACAATTGTCAATTTTTTATACGAATATATAAGCGAAAATGTGATAATTTAATTGGTGAATTGAAATAAATTTTTATTTTGTAAATGTATCATTTTAATGATAAAATTAACAATAACAATAGAATATAAACTAACATAATTAATTACTCTTCTTCCGCTTCTAAAACGGATGTATCGTGTTTGGAATTCAAGTCGAAAACGTTGAATACAGCTTTGTTGACGATTGCGTCGCAGATTCCAGAGGTCACCCTGAAATAGTTTGTTATGAATTAAGTACATACAAGTGGCTCTGAGCTGTAGACCTCGCGAGTCTGTATGTCTCTTTATATTTATTCAATTTTTTTCTCCACAAAGATCCCCGACCCCTTGAAATTTATTTAACATTTTAATTTAATTTAAATTATTTTTAAGATTGAGAAATGTGACCTGTAAAAGAAAACAGCTTCAGCGGTAGACCTTGTAAGCTGGCAAACCACATAACTCCGTCATTTTTTAAAATTTCCAAAAACTGACTCGACAAAAAATATGATTAATTTATCGAACCTGCTCACAAAATTTCACGAGTATCGGTTCAGAAACGCGACCTGTAGAGTGGAACAAACAGACAGATGGACAGACAGACAGACAGATAGACACACAAAAGTAATTTTGGCCAAGCTGAAACAGAGACGCTTCGCTCGCTCGGTATCTTATGTGAGGCTGTCTCCAGTTTGGTTAAGAGAGAAGTCGCATACTGTATTACATGATTTCTCGAAAATTAAAATGATTCCCGTCGATACATAACGATGCCTGACAGCTCTTGGGCGTCTCAATAACTCTCACTTAACTCCAATACCAGATTTTGTTAGATTAGTAACCACCACAAGAAGTGATGTAAGTGATGGCTATTAGGTCTGGCCGCTCGCAAGTCTAACTTGACTATGTCTATAAATCATGCGCGAAAAAAAGATGAGTACCTTCTGCTCAACTTCTCTCGTGTGTTGGTTTCCAACTTCCTGATCAATTGCGAATACGTTGGTATTTCCTCGGTCGCACAGTGCTGGATTTGACATTTAAACATTTTGCTGTGTAATGCATCCCTGAGGACAAAACAGAATTTTGTACCGGGCTATCTTCATCGTGTCATCAGTTTACTTCAGTAATAGTTAACCGGGCTAAAATCGTCATGATTAAGTCTTCAGAAACCAACGCATATGAGCAGACGCAAGTTTTCTTTCTTCAAATGTTCATCAACATCAACGGCCCGTTACAGTCCACTGCTGGACTATGAGCCTCCTCCACTTAAATGGAGGGTTTTGCCATTATCTCCACGCTTGGCAAGCGGGTTGGAGATCGCAGATTAAAATGTTACTGTATCAGAGAGCGCTGCTGCCCGTTCCCTGTTCAATGTGTAGTCCCTAAGTCGCCTCTTACGACACCCACGGGAAGAGTAGGGGTTGGTGACAAATGTATCCTACTCTGCCGTCACCACACGGCCACGTTCTTCAAATGTTAGTGTTCTTTATTTCATGTCAAGTCTACTTACCATAATATTCCGTCAATAATTCTAATAATTTCTTGTATCGTCATGCTATTGTCACTTGCAGCCTTATCAGTCTTGGCTCCGCCGCCGTAATCCTTCATATCGGAAGACAGTAAATCGTATGGTGGAACCTACAGACAATGAACACCGTCCATTAAAGGTTTCATGATAGATGCTCCCGTCGCTATTTCGATTCTGCGCACTCTGGTGATGAAAATCGCCGGGTACACCCCATTACGCATAATAAACGTCGCCCTAAAGGGCCTCGGAGACGGTCAAACGGTTAGACTCAAACCTTACGTGTTTGATCAAACCGTTTGAGGTCGGTTTGAACGGTTTGTCAAACGGCTCTGCGCACTCTGATTCTGTACGCTGTCGTAATTACACTTCTGACGCTTCAAACACAACAAAAACATGAAATTGCATCAAACATGCTTCAAACACGTAAATGTTTGACAAACCGTTCAAACCACCTTTGTAAACGATCAAAATGGTTTGAGTCAAACCAAACTTTACGTGTTTGAATCAAACCGTTTGACCGTCTCCGGGGCCCTTAAGAATGTTCTCTCCGACCCCGATGGTCCTATTCAGTCTGCTGTTGAGAGAGCCATTGCCAATCACAGAGTGGCACAGTAGAAAAGAGGCCTATACCCAGCACTATGGGTAGATTGTGGGCTGAAAATGATGATTGAGTCCCTTGGATGGGGCGTATAAAAGCTTATAACTAGGCGTGAAACACAGTTTGCTGTGATATTTCACTAGAGTATGAACTAATCTTTTTAATAGTTTAAGTACTAACTGTAATTTCTGATCCCTATTCTCAGTCAAAGAAACTGGGAGGTAATTTAAACTTTTGCAGTACTTGAAATGTCTTTGAAAGGTTTTAAATCACTCATTCTTAGATCTATAACTGTCTTTCTTACATACCTGTTCCCACATCTTATTAATGAGCATCCGCGTATAGCCGTCACGTTGTCCTTTAGAAGATATGGAGACCGTTAGGGCTATGTACGTTGGCTGGGGCTTTTTCAGGTCCAACACGTAGGGCGGAGAATCGTTTATGTTCTGCAATAAGTTAGGGTTATCTTGCTGGCGGAAAACTACAGTTTGTAGACTTAGGCCCGTCTTCCATGGTGATACCTGCAAGTTACTTAATCAAGCGATTATAAGAAGGATTCGCACACGATGCACGCAAATATTACTCTCAAATATCTTCGTGTAGACGGGCCTAATTAATTACCGCGTTTTGTTTCGTTGTAATTTCTTGGAAGTATTTATCACGCAAATAAAAGAACGGTCTCTTCCTCGCATAAATCAAGGACGTCATATTCTGGATTGTCTTCCTTTACCGCTGCTAGAAGTTTGTCGCTACCTCGACCCGCGCTTCTTCGCACCGCGCCCCCGCGCCCCCGCGCCTCCACGCTACGTACCATCCATGATAGCTTTGACGCCGAAAAATTATTTGTAAAAATCTTAATTCGAATAAAAAAAAAATTACTTTGACTTTTGACTAGCGGGGATTGAGGTAGCGGCACATCAAACATATCAGTCTTATACTAAAAGTCACTAGAATTAAAACTTTGTAACTACTCGTATTACCAGTAAATAACTAGTAACTTCTATGTGACTTTAACGTTAGCAATTTTTACATACAGGATGAAAGAATCCTTTTTCAGTAATAATAAACTCTTGGTTGCACTTTTCTATCTTATTTCTTCTTAATAATTCATTGCGTTGGTAACGCCTCCGTTCAGTCAAATCTAGAATTTCACATGCCACAGTCGTGCTGAAAGATTCACGAATATTTTGTTTAATGTTGTTTTTTTACTTATCGGCTTACTCTTGCCTTAAACTCAAACGAAGGGGAAACATAGCTTGGCTAGGAAATGCTTTGAACAGATCTAAGTTATAAGAACTCGGAAATACAGGCGGATACAGATGCCCGGAGAGAGTAATCATTCGGTGCGGTTACAGAGTCTATAGACTTCAGAAAATTATTCATTTTTTTTTTGCTCAAAATATTTTAAACTCTGGAGTTGTTAAAATCTCGATTGAACCCCCTAAACCCGTTGCCTAAACTATTTATTAAATCATCTAATTTTGCATTGCCTTAATTTAATTAAGAGCGCGTCTTCGCTTATTATTAAGGTGTACGGTTTTTCCAGATAGTTTAACGGTTTGAAAATGGTTTTGCCCCGTATGTACATGGTTTTGACCCAGGTACTCAACACGGGCTTCGCGAATCAAAGAATCTGTATTTTAACACGTTTTTTTAATAATTATAAAGCAGAAAATGAAATAAAAAATTGTCGATCTTGGACAGGACGAACCCGCATCTCTAAAGTAAGAAACAGTGTCAAATTTCGTCGACCTTTCACAGAGCTTGGTGGCATAATTGGTAATGCGCCTGTTTCTGGCCCGGATAGCCAAGGAGATGCGGGTTGGAGTCCTGTCCAAGATCGACAAAATTTTTCATTTTCTGCTTTATAATAATTAGATATTTCGTTAGCAGACGTAATCTGTAACAATAATAATCTATAGTCTGTATTTTATTCAGAAATTATGATTTCTTACGTGAACGTGGCAGGCTCTTGTAGCGTGTAGACAGTCATCGTGATCCATTCAGTGGTTTTAGGGTGAATAGTTCCCCAACACGGAGTCATAACTATGTTTACTATATTGGCGATCCTTTCTCTGAAATATATCAAAACACAGTCAAAATGCAAAATAGTTAGTCACTACATATTTTTTCTGTTACTTACTTTTTTAAAAGTTTACTCCATGTTTTTTTTAACAACGCCGATATGATCTGGGGCCCTTTTCGCAAAGCTTCAAATTCAATTCGGTTTATATTGCGTAGCCAATATTATACTGTATTTATAGATAGTATACTGTATATGATAGTATACTGTATGTATACTATATGATAGTATACTGTACTTATAGATGTAGAGGTTTTGATTAATTTAGCTACGCGATGTACATTAAATTGTACTTGTTAAGCAAAGAGTTTTATAAATATTAAAGTATAGAGCAAGCGCTTCAAAGGGAGAATAGTAGGATCGTATCGTTCCATCAGCAAGTCCCTAGTTGTTGTTATTGAGTACCAGCTTGTTAATTGTCACAATGAAGTTTTTTATCTTACAATAAGTATTTATCTATTGACTACCAGGGCCCCGTTTCACGAAGCAACAAGTTACTAGTAACAAGTTACAATTTGATATACATTGCGTAGCTAATTCACCTAAACTGTAAGCCGTTATCGTTTTATCTAATCGTCTACGCAATGTACGTCGTATTGTACTTGTAATTTATAACTTGTAGCTTCGTGAAACGGCCCCCAGTAGTTCTCTTCAGAAATGCAATGTTTCTCAGAAATTACGGGCTTATTCTTATGATATTTTATACAGTTTTAAAGAACTTACGGAAGCCAAATAAATCTCATGACATGATCAGTGTCGTTGACAATCGATATTATGTCTCTAGACAAAGAGTAGGTCGGCATTATCGGTATGGTAATGTGTTCCGTGGACAAGTGTACCTAGAACATTAATAAATAACACGTAAAAAATTATTATTGTTATTTACCCCTCATCCTCATCATATCGTTGAGGTCGATGACCGATCCTACAAACCCTGGTGTCAGAATAAGGAAACTTACTTCCTTTTTCTCCCGCTAGAGGTGCTACTTAAACGTAACGTAAATGGCAGCTTTTTCTTTTCTAATATTAATTCCGGTGTGATTTTTTTTACTGTCTAACAACAAGTGGGTATGTGCCTCTCTGTCTAATCTTGAAATCAAACCTTTATAACTCGGTAAATTTTAAAGATAGAGCAAAAATCTTTTTAGTGTTCGATAGCAGAAACTTGGATTTATAAAATAAAAAAAGTAGTCCGATTCCCTATTACAACTAGATAACGGGTCGGAGCAAAAATACCGTCTCGGTAAATAACGCCTCACTTGCGGCGTGAGTGTGAGGTCTTATTTTGAATTAGTTCGGTTGAAAGAGTTGAAACAAAAGAAAACGAAAATCTTTTTAGTGTTCGATAGCAGAAACTTGGATTTATAAAATAAAAAAAGTAGTCCGATTCCCTATTACAACTAGATAACGGGTCGGAGCAAAAATACCGTCTCGGTAAATAACGCCTCACTTGCGGCGTGAGTGTGAGGTCTTATTTTGAATTAGTTCGGTTGAAAGAGTTGAAACAAAAGAAAACGAAAATCTTTTTAGTGTTCGATAGCAGAAACTTGGATTTATAAAATAAAAAAAGTAGTCCGATTCCCTATTACAACTAGATAACGGGTCGGAGCAAAAATACCGTCTCGGTAAATAACGCTTCACTTGCGGCGTGAGTGTGAAGTCTTATTTTGAATTATTTCGGTTGAAAGAGTTGAAACAAAAGAAAACGAAAATCTTTTTAGTGTTCGATAGCAGAAACTTGGTATTATACGAGGAGGGATTTATTCATTATTAATTGCATGTCAGAATATAAAGTCATCTTACAATCTAAATAAAACTTAGTTGCTAAAAATGATTTACAATATAACGCCCTGTTCGGACACAGCAGCCTTAAAAAATTTAACATTTAACACGAACTAACACTATTTAATTAACATGTAAAATCATATTTAATTAAAATTTATCTTGTAGGAACTCTGACACAGTATAATAGGCTTTTTTTGATAATAGGTCCTTTAACTTATTTTTAAACATTTTATCACGATCCTCACCCTTAATGCTTTCTGGTATTTTATTATAAATTTTGATACATCTGCCGTAAGGGCTGGTGTTATAAATTTTGAGTCTACTTTCTAGTGGCGCTAATCGTTTTTGTGTCTCAAATTGCGGTTATGAAGGTGGTCTGCGTTTTCTTTAAAGAGGTGGTAATTGTTCCTAACAAATATTCCGACTTCTAGAATGTAGATGGAAGGAAGCGTCAATATTTTGTTTTTTATAAAATACGGTCTACAACTGGTTTTAGCACGCAAATTCGCAAGAATCCAAACACATTTTTTCTGCATGACAAAAAGTAGCGTAAAGTAGTAAATAGAATATAATGACTATTGATAACTTAATAATTTATTTTTCTACATAGTCTCCGAGTCTCTCTACACACTGAGTCCACCGCTTTTCCAAGGCTTCAATCCCTTTTAAAAAAAAAAGTTTTGTCTTGGTCCTGCAAAAAGCTCTCCACGGCATCCATCACCTCGTTATCGTCTTCGTACCTGTTTCCCCTTAAGTATTCTTTCAATTTGGGGAACAGATAAAAATCGCTAGGCGCCAGATCTGGTGAATAAGGGGGGTGGTCAACCAATTCGAAGCCAGCTTGCTGAATGGCAGCCATCGCAACTGCCGACCTGTGCGCGGGTGCGTTGTCGTGATGAAACAGCACGCCCCTTCGAAGTTTCCCTCTCCTTTTCTCTTTGATGGCATTCCTTAACTCGGGAATTAAAGCTGCATAATATTGGCCTGTAATAGTCGCTCCAGGTAATCAATCAACAATATCCCTTCTGAGTCCCAAAATATTGAGGCCATAACCTTGCCAGCCGATGCCACGGCACGAAACTTCTTCGGGGTCGGTGATGATGGCCGTTTCCATTGCAAAGATTGCTGTTTTGTCTCAGGATCAAAATGATGGACCCATGGTTCATCCATTGTTACGAAACGAGACAAAAAGTTCTCAGAATCTTCTTGAAACTTGTCCAACAATATCTTCGAAATGCCAAGTCGATTTTGTTTCTGACTGTCGGTTAACATTCTCGGCACCCATCTTGCGGAAACTTTTCTCATATTCAAAGATTGTTTCAATATGGATTGAATACTTCCATATGAAATGCCCGTTTCTTGAATTAAGTATCGGATAGTAACTCTTCGATCGCTCAATACAATTTTCTCGACTTTCGCAACATTTTCTTGGGTGACTGACGTCGATGGACGGCCGCAACGATGTTCGTCTTCCGTGCTCGTTCTCCCTACTCGAAATTGAGAAGCCCACCTTGCGACAGTAGAATACGGCGGAGCAGACTCTCCTAATGTTGCCTCCAAATCGCATTGAATCTCTTGAGTTGTTAACTTTTTTAAACAGAGGTATTTAATAACGGCTCGCACTTCGTTTTTCTCCATTTTCGAGAACACGTTCCGACACGAAGCAAACAATAGTTACACAAAGTATTTTTAGTCCCCACCAGGTATCGAACCCAGAACCTCCGCAATGAGAGCTGAACGTGAAAATTATTCTTATTTATTATTTTTCTCCTATTACTTGTATGGTAATTTAAAAAATGTACTTACGTTCTCCGTGCGATAGATCGAGCGTATTAACCTCTCCGTGTAATGCGGCATGTCGAGTCGTGACTCAAAGCAGTTGGGCAGACCGCCTTGCCCGACAACATGAATTTTAACAATGTCGTATCCGAAAGAACAACAGAATACCAACTAAAATCAATAAGATGTCTAGTGAGTAAAAAGAAAATAGAAAAAAGCTGAAGGGTGTTTTGGCGCGCTATGTTGACGGCCGTGTGGTGACGGCAGAGTAGAATACATTTGTCACTAACCCCTATTCTTCCCGTGGGTGTCGTAAGAGGCGACTTAGGGACTACACATTGAACAGGGAACGGGCAGCAGCGCTCTCTGATACCTTTTAATCTGCGATCTCCAACCCGCCTGCCAAGCGTGGAGGTTATGGCAAAACCCTCCACTTAAGTGGAGGAGGCTCATAGTCCAGCAGGTGGACTGTGATGATGTTGATGTTTAGAAAATTGCGTAGGTGGTTACATCTACTGCCTGCCGTGAAGGAGACGCGGGTTTGAACGCCACCATGTAATGTGTGTTCGAAAATGTGAGGAAAAGAAATGAAAAGGTTGTGAAGTCGAACAACCTGGATTGGACCAACGTGGTTGACTAAGATCATAGTGCCCTAATTCAGAGTAAGCTCTAGCCGTTTGGTGGAGACGCATATGAGCTGTTGATGAATATGAGAAAATGGGATTCATATACCTACATCGTAATCAATCATCTCGGTTGGCATGAAAGCAAATGGTATAGCTAACTTCCCCAGAGGGGGGACCTCCGCGAAGTACAGTAAACATCGCACAGTATCATACCCCGTGGCGGTGTTACCACGCAGGAGACGCCATGTTGTAAACACATCCGTTGGATTGTACAGCCACACAATCTGCAAAATATCAAAATATATAACTTACTATGAAAGTAATTTATATAAAAAAATATAGCCGTATTTATGGGAGCCAATTGCAAGAGAGACTTTACAAGATGTTTAAACTTGTTTATTTCCATCGACCGTTGCCGATGGTACCTGCAAAATTTAGTTGCAACCATGCAAATACTCAAATTATCAAGAAATCTTTATTAAATAACACTAAATTAAAGTACGGTTGGTGGGTCGGTGTGTTGGGGTGGGTGATTTTGGTGAAGTCAGTTAATCAAGTTCTCAAAGGTGGAGTTATTGGGGTCGGTTGATTTTACGGGGTTACTAGATGGCTTTGGGTTAGTCGGTTTGGTGAACAAAGTGAATACTTCGCGTAAGAAACAAGTAACCCCATTTTTATTAAAAAAATACCTCATCTCTTACAGGAACTCGCCAAAGCAGGACGCGGTCGACCAGTTTACGATATTATACTTTACTAAAAATTCGAAAACCACCGAAAACCGATGCAACAGCAGTTCCGTTCTATTACTTGATCAGGTATTTTTGAAGTAAAAATGTAGTAATTTTTTCCAACATACGCTAAAACCAGGCTTCGCGGTGAGCTAAACGAACGTAAGACTATTTCGATCGTGAGAAAGTCGTTGCGATTTCAGTCATATAAATATTTAAGGTGAGGTCTCTTAGTGAAATAGTTTTGTCGGTATTACGTACCCTTATAATCGGATCCAAATTATTTATCGGAACTCTTCCACAGTCCAAAATGGCGAGATAATCGGGTTGGTCTATGGGACGGCGCAACGGCACCAATACGCCCCTGGTGTTCAGATGAGCAAACACGTTTATGAATATATATACCACTCTCTGGTTAGACAAAGTTAACACATAGCACATCGTGGTCAATCCTTCTATTTCATATCTCAACTTTATATTGAGCAGAGTAGGGTTATCTTTCTGAGAAAAGAAAAAATATTTCAATCATCAATGTGATTAAGAGTTCTTGTGCTCGGAGTTATCGCCATATTTCTCTGTCCATAACAACATTATTTCTATTAATTTTTAGTACTCCAAATAACGAGCTTGACTCATTTCCGCCGTAAGTTGAAATATTTAAAAATGTTGCCTAGTCCTGCAATTTTTTCCTGGCAACCTTTAAATATTGTAGATAATACTAGGGTATACTTACCGTAACAATTCCATTTAACGGCGATAACTCCACCAAATGCCGATGTATGCATGAATGCTTCATAGCGTAGGTGGAAATACCGAGTTGGACTTCCACCATCTCGCATTCGCAAATCTTCTCTCTGCGCATACTCCATAAAACAGGCACGTTGTACACACTAGCCATGACCAATATCAGTTCGACTACCATGCCGCATCGCAGGCAGAGGTCAGGGGCGTACAATGTTACCCTCAAAGGCTCGTTCGGCCTGCACTCCTCTAAACCTCTGTTAAGGCTAAAACAGATATTGATGAGTATTTTGTGGGTTCAACAAGTTCACTTTAGTTGCTAGTCTATAAAATATGTAGACGACTTACTCTTCAACATTCGTGATATTCCAAAGACAATGATTGCTTAAAATGACTGGACATGATACTGATATTGTTCTTTTTACCTGAAATATATGTTTTCTATTTGTATAGGCATCTATCTAAACTATTTTAGAAAGGAAACGTCATCGCCAAGCAAGCTTAAAAGAAGGTAATAGATCTGAGAGGAAATAAAAGACGATCGCTTCGCAAGCGAGGCGATGCGCGTCAGAAATCTTTGTAATAGATAAAGAACGTTACTAATTTTAAAATTCCCAATATGAACCCTTTAGGTTTCATTCTTAATTAATCGTTCTGACTTTTCTTTTTTCTACCGATGAACTCTGCAACCTTACTATTATGCGATTTCTTCTGACCAAGAAATTAAAAAAAATTGATAACCAGAAAGTTAAGTGGAGGAGGCTCATCGTCCAGCAGTGGACTGTAACGGGCCGTTGATGATGAAGTTGAACCAGAAAATTGAACAATTACCTTGAGTGTAGGATAGACACCATCATACCAGATTTTACAGATAGTCTTTGTGATGGGTTGTATTTCCTCGATCTCGTCGTATTCCGTACGGAATAACACTTTGTATTTGATATTGATTTGTCTTGGCCCTGCTCCATCCGGCACTACCGTAAACGTGACGTGACAGTATTCGTTCGGCTTTAGGCTATTCTGGTACAATAAGAATGAAACATATATGTTTTTTAAATATTGGTTGGTAAAAAATGTTTAACTTTCATACAAATTGACTCGATCAGTTTATCAGTTTGTTTGAAAGCTCAAAACAAAATTTGTGCAAGTTCATAAAGTTTTGGAACAAAAGTTGTTCAGTTTCATGGGCTACTACTACTCGAGAGGTTTTGCATTATTTTGCTAACACAAATCGTCGCTCCGTATGGAGTCTATGAACACGGCTATTATGTCGATTAGATTTAAAATATACATACGACAAGCGAGCTGATTTCGAACTTATCTCCGCTCCAATCATCGTCCATGCCGTCGATGATGTAGTACAGATTGGAAGTAAAGAAACACGAGCCAAAGTTGTACAATTTGACTGTACAACTCGCGCTTTCTCCAACCGCAACATCATGCAAGTTATTCTTTTTCGGTAGGATCTGTAAAAAGTGCCGAGGATGATAAATATTCTTCTTATTGAGTCGAACGTATAACCATTGTACTCGACCAGACCTAGACTCAGCAACGCTGACAGCATTTGGATTGGAAAGCAATTCCAGTGGAAATATCATTCAGAATCTGGGTTGATTATGCCCTGTTGTGGAAACATGTGGAAACATCCTGTATAAGCTATTAAATAAAAGTGAACTGTGAACCTTTAAATCCGGATACTCAGAGAATCCAAATATATGAACAAATAGCTCCGTCGGCTCACCAACCGGCCTAGAATATCAGAAAATATTGTTTTACTACGAAGCAATAAATCTTATAGTCAATACTCTGATTCATTTAAATCACTTACTCTCCATCGACTAAAGAAAGGCAAGAACAAGTCACAGTGGTGTCATAAACGACGTTAGGCTCCTTGGGGAAGAACCACCAATGATACTTCATGATCTCCCGTGGAGGAAGAATTATTGAACCACCGTTGTCAGCTCCGAGCCAATCTGCGTTGGATATTACTCTCATGCTTAAAAGATAAAACAATTCATTAACAATTTTCATGATAAAATTGGTCACGGCAAAGAGCGTAGTTTATTTAGCATTTGAGATTCTGGTTGAGTCAAAAGTTAAATCACTCACACAATTTAATATCACAGTTTGCAACATTGCGCCTTTAAGGTTGTTTCTTAGTTCCTTATTGGTCACGCAAAGAGCTACGAGCCCCGACTTTCTCACTTACTCCCTTGATGCCGTAAACAGGTGCGTGTCAAATATCCCCCTACTACTATCGCCGAATACTCATTTAGCCGTTGCATGGACTGCACCACTAGTTTTTCACCAGAATAATTTGCTGAAATAGGCTCCGCTTTAAGTACTTGACTAGATTTGAGGTAGATGACTTACTGTATCTCCATCCGACTGATGTTATGGAAGTAAGCTGTACAGTAGTTAATAGCTCCAGTGATGGTAGAAGGAAACTCGAACATCGCATGGGTCTCCGGGTTGTAGCCATGAGACATTATCTCCACGTGACTGGTCTCTGCGCTGCCGCTCAGACAGATGCGCGTCTGATTATGAAAAAGATGACAAATCAAAACTAGCACTTAGCACAGTACGTATATTGTGCTACCAAGACTATGAGGGTCATATATACCTATATATAGGTATAGGTGTATATACACTACAGACTGCCAGGTGGACTGATGACCTGAGGAAGATCGCTGGTGGTGGCTGGATGAGGAAAGCGGGTGATCGTGCGCTTTGGCGTGCCCTTGGGGAAGCCTACGTCCAGCAGTGGACTGCAATAGGCTGATTGATTGACGTCTTACATTTCTCCAAATTTTTTCTCATCTGTTTTATTTTCCTAACTATACCAAATAGTAAAGGTATACCAAAGTGGTAATATTTCAGACGCAGTCATGCAAGAGAGCAAAAGACTCAGACCAGACCCCTAACTGACAATATGCCTAGAGGCGCCCTCAGACGGGCACGGACCTCGGCTCAGGGCATAGTCACGGGTGAAAAACGGGAGAGAAATAGCTGTGACGGGGCGACGCCTCATCTGATTAATTTCTTTCACTTACTTTATGGACTTTGTTGATGATCAAATCCCAAGTTTCGACATAATCAGCAGCATATTTCGGTTCCAAAGCCGCTGTTATTATTTGCCAACCACGGCTTTGTACGATCCCGCACATCGGCATCAAGACAAAATTCCTAGAAATCGGAACGTCACAGTTTTAATATGTAAGTACAACCGAACCTGAATAAAATTGTAGGTACCTACAGAAAATTATGGTAACATTAGTCTTACGTTCCATCAGGTGCTTCAAATTTGAAATACATCGGAATTTCAAGCTTATTCGATAGCATAAAGTTCGAAAATGTGGTGCGAGTTGGAACAGTTGGTGGTAGCACGACCTAAAAACGAACAATAAAAGGTCTTCATACAATAGTTAAGCTAATTTTTTTTAGTAGCCAAGGAATATGTGAAGACGCTAAAGTTGATGTTACACAAAAGATAAAACCTCATTACGGCATTCCCATTCTGTAGGAGATTCCGTGCAAGGTTTCCAAGTGTTACCAACGCACGGTATACGGAACACGCTATGTTTCAGTTTCATTTTATCTTCCTCATAAGCCTTGTGCTGATAATCCCCGCAGATGATATATCCGTAAACGTCGTTTTCTTCTTTAGGTCTGTCAAAGGTTCCAAGAAATTATTCCTTATTGTCTATTTTTGTTGTCCTTAAATACGATAAATACTCAGAAAGAGCTACGGATCCAAACAAACCAAATTGCTTGCCTTAAAATTTCTTATGTATGAATCCGGACCCTTATAATTATTATCAATGTTGTTACACAATAAATAATGATGAAATACCTTACCTAAATCGAACAGTAAATAACTTAGATTCTTGAGGTGGTATCATAGCTGCGACGGGATCTATTATAAAAACGTTGTCAGGGTCTGTAATAACATCGGACAGTCTTTAAAAATATTCAACAGTCTTTTAATTTTGTCTTCTTATAAAACCAATTTAACGAACCTGAAATCCACTGAATAAATCCATCTTCGTTCTGATGATTCGTAATACTAAGCGTTTGCGATATGTTTTTTGTGACTTCTTCGACAGAACCAGTTCCAAAATCCAGATATCTATCGAATACCGACGCTGGAGGTATGTAATTCAAACGACTGAGGCTGTTTTCCATCAGATGCGCTGAGCGTGATTTATTCGTCCAATTTTTCTCGAATGTATGATTGCTTAAGTCAAAAAGAGGATTTCCTGGGAGAGTCACTGAAGCTAGAACGCTAAGAAAGAGAGGCTCCTGGAAATAAATCTCGCTATTAAAATTTTGGGTGTCGTATCAAATAAGAGACTAATGGATTTGATCACGGGTTTCGCGCCGCCGTATATAGACGATACGCTGACCTGAGTCTGAATCTTCCAGATATGGTTTTAGTGTACCTATATGCTTCTGTACTCATTTAAGGATAAGAGTGACTTGCATGTTTGAAGATTCTTTCATTATTAGTTGAATAAAATATACCACGCAAAAAAAGAATTTAGATACGACATTATTAAAAAAATGATCCCTTCCTTTGGAAGACACGTTAAACCGTTGGTCCCGGCTACTATCGTGTCGTTACACGAACCATGTCAGTTGCCTTTGGCGGCTCTATAACACTTGACACCAGGGTTTATAAGGTTGGTTGTCGACCTTACAACCCACACGATGAAGAAGAAGAATTATACTCATTTAAAGTTACCTGATTTAAAACCAAGCAGACTAATTCCGCAGTGTAGACGCCAAGAGCGGTTCCAGTGAAGATGATCGTGGCGGTAATGGATTCAAAAGCTCGTATAAGTCCGCAGTAGCCTGTCGAAATCTAAAACCGCAGTTATTAGACCAGTTTATTTGAAAGACTGCTAGTACTTAGCTTTTGAAAAAGTAATTTCAAAAAAGGTATTCCCAGTCGTATTGCCCGGGATGTGTCTAAAATACAGTCTCTTTGGCCTAGTAGTCGAGTAGGATGTTTTAAGGTCTTATCTCAGTGGAGATAAAATCGTTTTCTGATGCTTAGCTCAGTTAAATGAATACAGTATAAATCTCCTGATTGTCCGAAAAATAAAATGATTCTGTACTTCGCTGTTGGTTCCGGCTATTATCATAGTCGTTACATGAGCTAACTCAGACGCCTTGTGCGAGTTCATAACTCTGGCGTCAGAGTTTGTAAGGCGAGTTATCGACATTACAACTTACACAACATGATTATGATGAGGTGTCAAGAAATGTTCAGGAGGTATTTATGTGAGGACCCAAATCCGTTGCAGTTACTGCTTTTTACAATGCTCACGCTTTAGAACAAAAACAACGAGATGCATGTTTGAATGCAGTTGCAGTAAAATTCAGTTCTAAAGAAGATTTCTTACTTGAAAACATGACTGGCCGCCGCTTGGCAGCATCCATTGATAAATAGTCTCAACAGATGCAGTATTAATCATATTTATAACTTTCTTTCTGTTCGTTTCCTCATTCCTGTAAATTCTAAACTTCAGCCTTCTTTTACTGAGGGAAACTTCGGGGCCTGAAAAAATGTGTCTAAAATCAAGCGAATAGTAGCGTGCGTGCGTGCGTTCGGTCGTTTTGTTCGGTACCATATAAAACAACCCAGAAATTGTTTGACACCGGACAAAACAATCGAACTTCCAAGACTGGACAGATTGTTTGTAGGTATAAATGCCCTAAATAGCCTGCGTGGCAGGAAACGCATTCTATACTTTCAATCCTAAGGTCCTGCGTTTACAACCCGGTAGAGATAATGTCTAAGAAAATTTTGCCCTACTAGTAATATTAATTCTATGACATGGCCTATATCATGCTATGTGCTCTAGCAAGTAGCTACTGTTTCGAACGAGCGTGCTATGATGTAGGACTAAAAAGTTCGGTGAACCGCACATGAACTTTCCTGAATACTAAACACTACATTCAAACTAGGACCCATGCCTTCTTAGATCGCGTTTGCGTACCTCTTAGATAGACAAATTATTTATTTGGCAACAATTAACACACACTCTCACCTCTTACCTGCTGGAAGTGTTGATGGTTGCTAAACTGTTACTCCAATTTGGATGCACACTTTTAAGCTCCTAGTCCAAGGTCATGAGAAGAATAAGATCTTACCAAAACATCTGCCGGTAACAGTCACCCTGTAAGTGTTTCCGGCGGTGTCGTCGATTATATAGTAATCAGTGAAAGACTGGCCTACGACGTTTGGTCTGAACACTATTTTGACATCGCAGTTTTCTGCAGGCTTCACCATGGTCGAAGGAATAAACACGCTGAACACGCGGTCGTCAATGTTATTTAGAATGTAGGTAAGTGATACGCGATACTGCACAGGTTTCTATAAGAAAAGAGCAAAAAAAAACTTAATGCTTCGTTCATCCAAATCAATAATTTTATCAAAGAATTCCAACCGTAAGGATAAGAGCCTCTGTAAAGTGTTCAGCTCTCATTCCGGAGGTACTAGGTTCGAATCCCACAGGTGGCGACACTTTGTCACACTGCCCCAAACTGTCCCCAGTTTGATTTGGACGTTGCAGAGGCAGACAGAATCATTGTTCAAACGATGATTTTGTGCTTCCGAAGCCGTTGGTCGCAGGCTGCGGGTATTATATTGGTTACGAAAGTGTCTGAAGAGAACCAGAGGCCTACATAAACTTACAATTACAATTCGAAGTACATTGCGTAGCCAGTCATCCTAAATTTTAAACCATCTTGGTATATCGACTACGCAATGTACTTACTTCGAATTGTAGATTGTAAGTTTTATTAAATAGAGCCATGGGCTAGTGAGGTCGGTTTGTGAGGCCGATTTTATGGTCTGTTCCTAAAGTTACAACCTAAAATTTAAATGCGAGCTTACATCTGTATAATTTGTGATGAAAGTATATTTTTCGATCATCGTGTCTACAGGTATGCATCCGAAATTTATTGTTTTCGTACCAGAAATACTATCTTCTGACATATTATGTTGCATTTTGGAAGGTTTATATTATTTTGTGCTTTGTGCTCGCTTATAAATGCAAGCAGGTCAACTCAATGTTTGTAAAAATTACTCGACGCAAATAAACAACGCTCAATTGAATTCAAGAGAAGTTCACTAAAGTCAAATAATCTAAAATCCGTCAAAGTAAAAGACAGAGAAATCAAATAACGCAACAAGTGCCATTACAAAAAAAAACGAACATAAAAAAAAAATTCAAAAAGGCCGCCTTTATAAAATCGTCTTTGCCAATGTGACAACAGTAAAAAAAAAACTAGTGAAGTATACATAATAAATGGAAATGATATTGTAATCGATTCAAGTAATAAAATAAATTAATAAACACCTTTTGTAATGTAATAAAATGTCGTCGTTTTGATGGGAGTTTTAATTTTAGTTCTACAAAGGCCTGCTATGTGGCGTGGCGCCAAATAATTTCCACTCTTATCAAACCTGAATAACAACCTTCCTCTTATCAAAGAAAAGCACAATTAAACTGTTATTAATTTTATACAATGAAATTTTGTAGTACCTAAATGTAATACTGTAAATTTAAAATTGTTGATACCTTATGTCAAGGTGAAAGCCTACAGGGTAAGGAACTTTTTGTCGCGGTAACACTATGCCATCATGTTGGCTTAAATAGTCTGTACCCCGAACCATAAAACTGAATACTAAAGAAACTTGCTATCGTGTGGTACGTTGGGTACCGATCAAACTTTGTTTTAAAAAACACGGTATTGGACAGGGACATACTTAAATTGTATTATTTAGTACCTAGTATTAAAAAATGTGTACCTATAGACTGTAGAAATTATAGCTAGTTCAAATTGGTCGGTACGCAACGTACTCGCCTCGTACGGGCGAATGGTTTACAATGCAAATTTGAGTATCAGAACCAATAGAAATAAATGATCTCATTATGTACCTCCTGATTCAGGCACTATAACTTTAATGTAATGCTTAGATCAATTTAAATTCTTATTTAAAGTTGGGCCGTACGAAACGAACACGTCCTGTACCGACCATAAAGCTTATTTAGGTATTTATTTAAATGTTTTTGCTGTCAATTAAGTGTACCAGAAATGTACCATCCGATATTGACTTAGTGAGAGCCTCCTTATTTGAAGTCAGCTAAAAACAACTGACAAAATATTGTTATTTAGGTATATAGCAAGCAACCGACACTTCATTATTGTTATTGAATGTAGGTAGGTAAATTTGTTTGACTTAGCAATCGTTAAGTCAAAAACAAAACCGATGATCTTCGGTCTCTTTTCAATTAAAAATGATAGGAAGTGACAGGACAAATTTTAGTTTAGTTTAGTTGGGCGTATGCTGCATCGACACCAGTGTTCCCTTAAGGTACGCAGATGTTTAGCAAATAGTGGATACTTTATTGGCTTTTGTGTCAACACAATGGTATTTTATACAATGTTATAATTTAACGCTGCCTGTATCCCAAAATAAATAAATAAAATACCTACTATGTAGATAAGAAGAAATTAATTTTGAAAAATGGTTCGACAGACTTCAAATCACCAAACAGTTCAAACATAAATTATTTAAATTCAGTTTGAGTTAGGAGTGAACAAGTTTTCTTATTTTATCTTATCACTGTTATCAGATTATGCTAAATTAATAACATTGATTGATGCTTGTAAGCATCAATGCATATCACAATTCACATAGCAGGTTACCCATCACTATTCGAACTTGAAAAAACTAAAACTGTCATTCATGACTGACATTTGCGTTGTTTCGTTTCGTGTGTGTGTTACTGAAAATTTTATTTATATTTTCGCCATGAACACCAGTTTTTGTAAATAAAAACTAGTTCAGAACAGTTAAAATATACGTGGGTCGTGTTATTTTTGCAATAAGTGATATTGGTGTAACGGTTTCTCTGATGTCAAACTGCTTTATTTCTGCGTGTTTGTTACTTCCTGCAATGTTACCTTTGGGTTTTTTTAAGTGTTTACTACAGTAGGAGTGTTATTATCCACTTAGACGCAGGATGGAGTCAGGGACGGACTGGCTGTGCGAGATTTTACAGCATGTTCAGCTGGAGCAGTTTTATCTACCTATTCGGGATCAACTACAGGTAAAACTATTTCGCTAACTTTTACGTCACGGCTGCAGTGATGCAAGCGCGTTATAGTGTTTCGGAAATCTCTGCTTACCCAGACGTGTTTTTCCAGCTTCCATAGTGAAACTGACACCTGCTGTTGAAATTATCATGTTTATGTTCAATCATTAGCAGTCTTATTAATAAGTTGAGTTAACTGACAGACATCTATATCTACACACTTTCATGTTTGAAAACTTTATTACATGAAATTCTCTATGACTTTTTCTTCGTTCTAGTATTACCAAGTATTTAAATGTCTGATTTTAGATAACAAGACTAGCACATTTTGATTATGTCCACCATGATGACCTTGAAAGGATTGGCATCAGCAAGCCTGGCATCCGCAGGCTCATGGATGCAGTCAGAAAAAGAAAGTTGCAGCAGTGGAACCGGAAGTTTTGGAATAAAATCTTTGGTACATCCAGTTTAGTTGGCAAAGAAAAAGTGGACTTGAGTTTAAAACCTACTCAGCAGACAGAACCAAGGACAACATGTATTATATTGGAGAAGGATATTATGTTAGTAATATGCTTACAATTTAAAAATCTTTTGATTTTCTCTTCCGAGCCTTTTTGCTTATGTCTTTGTAAATAATTACTTGTACATACTGTATTACATATGGAAGGACTTTATCAATATAACATTGTTGTGATTCTTTATTATTAAAGTGGTGCCATTTTGTTGTAGTTTAGATGATATATAAGAGACATTGTTAGAAATATTACTCTCTTTAATCCAATTTGTTGTTACTTTTAGATTACACAACGAATTAGGCAATGGATCATTTGGTGTAGTACGAAGAGGTGAATGGAAAACTGAATCGCAAGCTCTTCCAGTGGCTGTCAAAGTTTTAAAAGCAGATGCATTCTCCCAACCTGGAATCTATGATGATTTCCGAAGGGAGGTGGAGGCAATGCATAGTTTGAAACATGTAAATCTGATCAAGTTACATGGTGTAGTGTTCCATCCACTGATGATGGTCTGTGAATTGGCCCCCATGGGTGCTTTATTAGATTATATCAGGGGACAAAACGGGAAGATATCCTTGCACTACATATCAAAGTGGTCGAGTCAAGTGGCAGCTGGAATGGCACATTTAGAGAAACATAGATTTTTACACCGGGATTTGGCCTGCAGGAACATTTTGCTGAGTACTTTGGAATTGGTAAGTTTGATAATAGTGTTCTTTTCAGCTAGTTGTTGAAGCTTTGATGATGTCTTCTGTCAAGTAATCTTTTCTGGTATCATACATGTAAATCGTGTGTAGTTAAAACTACAAAGCCAATTATTTTTAAAAATATTTTGAAACATAAAATTCACTATCATAATAGGAAAGTTTGTTGAATTCAAAACTGATAGGAAAACATAAACATTACATACATGCTTGTCTAATTAATTGTTAAAGTTTATTACTTTAAGCGAATTGAATAGACTAGCTAAAAGAAAAGCTAAAAAGCTAAATATAAAATAGGAGTAATTTTTATTAATTACCAAAGTAGTCCATAAGAAAGTAGTCTTCCCTTTTTCCTGGAAAGGTAAGTTCGTAGGCCAAATCCAAAAAGTATAGTTAGGTATCTAAATTAAGTCTCATAAATCACAGGTTAAAATCGGCGACTTTGGTCTCATGCGCGCTTTGCCCGAAACGGACGACTGCTACGTGATGAGCGAGCGGCGAAGGGTTCCTTTTCCTTGGTGTGCGCCGGAGTCTCTGCGCGAGAGACAGTTCTCACATGCTTCAGACGTGTGGATGTTTGCCGTTGCTTTGTGGGAGATGTATTCCTTTGGAGAGGAGCCTTGGATTGGTAAGTGAAAAAATTTTAGATCACACTCTGTTTTCCCGTTGCGACTCGCGTTTTTTTGGGTATTTTCCCATGAATAATAAATTATTATCGCGATAAAAAGGGGCTTTTGTTACTCTTTATGTAAAATATCATGTTGATTTGTTCAAAGACAAACATAATAAGAATTCATGATATGGTTCGTATAATCGTAAATTATGCTTATAAATTGAAAGGATACAGAAAGCAGAAAAAATAAGGAATATCCTCAAAGTTTGTGTCAACAACTTTACTGTGTTTTGTAGAGGCTGCCTATAAATGATTCAGGGTTGTGAGGAAATATCTTAAAAGTGGGAATCCACAATTTCGAATCGCCCCTACAAAGTCCATTGCCGTTGCAAAAAAAAAATCTGATTTACGAAAAAAAATAGTTTTCGGCTTGTCTCCGTTTTTACGGATGTGTATGAACATCTTCATTGAAATAACCGTTAAAGATATCGCACTTAATTTAAGCAATTTGCCAATTAAAAACAGTCTGCAAACTTCATTCAATGCATTACAATGTCACATACAACAGTGCGTCATTCATTTACAAAACACACAATAATGAATCGCTTATTGTGATCTAAATAAACAGATTCCATGCTCATGTCAATATCGATGCTAGTTATCTCTTCGATAGAAATACTATACTATTTCCGTAACTAAATAGAATCCAGTTGTCATTGTTAACAAACACAACACAAAACAGCAGTGTACAACCACAGAAAATGTAAATGATTGACTGTGTATAGTTTTTCGTCATACATAATTTAGGTTTAATTATGTGTTGCACATACGTTTATCTACGAAATCAGCAATTCAATTTCTAAATAGATTATTTGCGGATACATGTTTTCTCCTTATTTGCCTATACATAACATAGGCAGACATTCGACTTTTATGTCCGTTTAATAGATAGTTACTACTGTGTTATAGACATAGTAACTGTCTATAAAGATTTATTACTAGTAGAAACTAGACTACTGGAATGCTAACTAAGCTGGAGATTCGACTTTCTAAACAAAAGAAATACCAATTTACTTATGTATTTGTGTGATTAAACAGATGTTTAATCTTCTTTAATGAAATGTTGTGTTCGCTAAAAAACCTTTTGCTTTGAATTTGTTGAGAGTCAAACTTGAGGTGTTAGAAAGGATTGTCGGGTGCACTATTTAACTTTGGTGTCCTCTTCGCATTTCAACTGATTAGATAATCGATAGCATAACATTAACAGACTCTATCGCTATCAATACAGACATTACTTGAGTTTATAACAACATTCAATCAATCAGCCTATTGCAGTCCACTGCTCCCCAAGGGCACGCCAAAGCGTACGATCACCAGATCACAACATTAGCAAATTTAAATTCTCGAAAACAAAGATCTGCCTGGGAACCAAATCTTTACTACGAAGCACGCTGGAAGAACTTCAACATGACTACGATTTTAAGCACACGATTATTCCAGGTCTTAACGGTTCAGAGATCCTCCGGCTGATAATGCGCGAGGGGCAACGTCTGGCGTCGCCAAAAGCGTGTCCTCCAGACGTGTACATGCTGATGATGCAGTGCTGGGACCTCAATCCTCGCGACCGACCCACTTTCGCGGGCATCCAGCGGTTCATGGACACGAACAAATTCGAAACTGCGATCGCTGGGCTTAGGTAAGTGCTTGGGCTAGTTCACACATGATACAAATCACATCACACTTATATTATAAATGTGAAAATAATATATTTGGATGTTCAGATGTTTGGATGTTTGTTCCGCCTTCACGCCTAAAGTACTCAACGGATTTGAATGAAATTTAGAAAGAAGATAGTTTGTAACCTGGATTAACACATAGGATACTTTTTACGGGAAAAAGTCTTATTCCCACGGGAATCTTACATAACGCGAGCGTAGCCGCGAGCAGACCGCTAGTATTAGTTATTGGCAACAAGGTACACGTAGTATAAAACAATAGAAAAAGTCACATCAATAAGCGGCCTTATTGCTAAGGTAGCGAACTCATCCAGGCAACCTTTGGGTAAGAAAGCTGCGAAAAGAGATAAAGCAGAGTGGTTTGGTAACCTATTTAGAACGGCGCTACCGTTCTATTATTAATTTTACGTGGTTTTTCTTAATTGAAGTTATTAAGTGTTTTCAATCGTAATCAAGTATTCTAAAACAAGTAAGTAGTATCGTTACGCATAAGAAGACAGGTACTTTCGAGTCGCTGTCTTAAATTACCTGTTACGTTGTAATTAGTAATTAATCGGATACATTGTAGTTGTAGGCGGATCCCACGCATGTGTAATAATAATGTATAATGATTTAGCATTTGTATCGTCAGTTGTTCCCGTTATTATCAAATAATTCATAAAAGAGATTGGAATGATTTTAACGCATCTATCCTTATTACACCTCATTTATCTGAAAGTTTCGTTAAAACTTTCATTACGAAATAACAGATGAATAAGAAAAACTAAATTTCAAAATTTCAGTCTAATGGTATTGAGGCATCTTGTTTATACGGGGTGTGACAAAAACCTTAAATAAAGAATATAAAATCACGCGTATTTCTCAAAGCGCAAAGGCAGAGACCACGTCTTTCGACATAGAACAACATTCTTAAAAATCCCGAAAAATAAAATCCAAATATTACCACCCTGTATTTTGTATTTTATCTGTGCAGCTATAGGAAACAAGGTCAGATGACAATAGAGGCAGGCGACGCCATCGTTCTTATCGACAAACGGCCGGAGCTTCACTGGTGGAAGGGGCAGAACCAGAGGTCCTTAGAAGTCGGACTATTTCCCTGGTAAGACTTCATTATTATTTCGTATGGCATAGTTTGATAGCAACTACCTACCTACACGTATTTATTTTGGTGGTATTACCATTCTTGAGCTGCTGGTGTGGTGTGGTGGTGCTGGTGGTGGTGCATATAGATATCCCTGGATAGGGAACCAGCTTTCACCAGACTGTCCTATGACAAAAACAAACAAAACCTATAAACAAAAACTCGAAAAGTTAAATTAAAAATAATAAATATAAAAGCTTTAGTTACAGTTTTGACACTTTATGTATGCAAATCGACCAATCTAAGTCATGATCTATTTTTGCCGATAATTCGTTTAAAACCGTAAATATGTAGATTTAAACAAATTTGACCGAATTGTATTGAAATGCTCGCTGGATTATTATTGCAATTCGTCGATTGTAGTAACCACGTGTCTCCGTGGTAGTAACCTATATACCTATTACCTAGGTATAAGAGTTAAATACACAGACATCTTCAAACACAATTTTTTTTTGCAGCAACCTAGTGACTACATCCAAGATTAAGACGCCACAAGTCATCAAGAAAACGCAGACGTTATCACCAGTTAGAAAACGTAAGTTGTTATATCTATTATTTTTTCAATAATATTTGTTGGAAATTGAAACAACATCGCACAGATCGTTGAGGATTGATACAGACTTTTTGGTTTTTTGGTAAGTGCTTTTTTATCCTATTTATACCTGCCTGCCTACCCTGGCCCTAATCCCTGTGCACGCCACTGGATACAGTTAATGAAGGTAAATTTTAAATCAGCCTCCTTAGTCTAGTGGCAAGATTTCAGTTTTCAATCAGATAGTTCCGTGTTCGAATCCCCGTAGGGAAACTGCCAAAATAACCAGCCACTCTGTGAGACTGTCCTCAGTTTAGTTAGAGCATTGAAATACTCCAATTATGTATGTACCTATATGTTCTCTTCGTACAAGTATTTAAAAACGTCGTGTATTTTCTTGTCCAGTCTAGTGTTGCGTAAATATAGAAATTGAATTCCTCGTGGTACGCTATCGTAACGTAAATCTTTAGATCTATTTTCATAGATACTAGCTATTAATAGATACTTACATATTTTACACATCTGCAAAGGTATTTAAGGGTTATGTGAATGGTCAAGGTCAATCCCTAAACTGGGATCGCGACCGACTAAGCCCTGGGGCCTGTTTAATAAAACTTAAAATTACAAATTTAACAATTACAATCCGAAGTACATTGCGTAGCAAATCAGCCTAAAATATAAACCATTATCTTCTTTTTGTATATTGGCTACGCAATGTACGGTCACCTTCAAAAGTGGAATCATATCACGTGTTTTTATACTTTTAAATATCTTTTCATTATTGTGACCTTTATTGCATATTATTATTTATATTAATAAAGTCCCGTACACACCATACGTTAATACAAAATTCAAGAAAAAATAACTATTAGAAAATAAGTTATTACAAAGTATAAAAACACGTGATTGACTCCATTTTTGAAGGTGGCGGTACTTCGAATTGTAATTGTAAACTTTATCAGGCTTCTAGTTTTATCCACCACGAAGTTATAGGGGGGTCAAAAGTGGCCTGAACTTCATCGAGAAAAGAATGGTAAAGCCGTGTCGCTTTTTTGCCCGACTTGGCGGGGGCACGCCGTGCCCCCAGATTGAATAGGCCCCTGATCTTCCCAATTAAGGGCAGACTTGTATCTCTTGGCTGACAAATAAATAGGCAGACATTCCACACATGGAAATCTGATCCCAAACTTGGCAGAGCCGATAAATAGATAAGTACATACTTGTATAGATAAACAACATCCAGCCAGACACAAGTTCTCATCACACGAATGGGCCTGATTTGAACCCGCGGTCCCGTCTGCTTCATAGGCAGACATATTGCTAACTAGGCTACAGAGCCGCCTAAAATAGGGCACATAATTTTAAAATAGGTCAGATCGAACTTTAGTTGTCTTAGGATTAGGTAACATTGCAAAATCATAAAATCATAATGTTTCCTCTAAATCAATGACTAGGTGTCGGCCGGAATATTAAACATGTACTATGACCTAGAATTATTCGTGCGGTAACTTTGAACGTAGCGGTGTCAGTACAGTCATATAGAAATGACGCCCTTTGTTGGTTAATGTTGCGTATTTGACGTACGTAAATAAATATGAGACGAATAATGACGTGCAGAATAGGGGATCGGACTGTTCACCATATTTTATGAATTTACCATATTTTATGAATTATTTTTAAAATATAGATTAGTTGCAGACGATTCGCGAAGAAAAAAAAAAACAATCGGTTGAAAAACGAATTTACAGTGATTTTTTAAAGTTTCAATATGTCTGTCTCTTTCAAAAACGATTTTTTGTATGGAGATTATATGGCGTTACTAACAAATAACGTCACTAGTGGGTATGTACCTCTCTGTCTAATCTTGAATTTGAAACCTTTATAACTCGATCATTGTATACTTACTACTTCTACAAGATTTGTTTATCAAACCAAAAAAGGCTTTCCACAAGACAATTTAATAAATTTTAATCCTGTATAATCATTGAATAAGGATTCCTAAATGACGAAGTGGTAAGTACAGACCCATTAAACGGCGCGAATACTCGAAGTAATATGGCGACATACCTAAGATTCTTGTGCGTCATCTCGACCGCCGCAGCATTACAATGAGTTTCGCTCACGTGTTTCCCGGGGTTAGTGACGTAGGTATACTATCCATCTATCTATTTACATATTTGACTTTAAGTTAGATAAGTAAGGTTCAGCGTCGATTACACTTCTCTAGATATCGGATGCAAACTACCAGTCATTGCTCCTAAAAACTAATTTTACGACAAGTGACTTAAATACAGTAATGTAATAGGAGATCGGACTACATTTTATTTTATTTTATAAATCCAAACTTCTTACTTTCTGCTATCGAACACCAAAATAATTTTTGCTCTATCTTTAAAATTGACCGAGTTATAAAGGTTTGAAAACAGAGAGGCCCTTTCCCACTTGTGACGTCATTTGTTAGTAACGCCATATAATCTCCATACAAAAAATCGTTTTTGAAAGAGACAGACATATTGAAACTTTTAAAAATCACTGTAAATTCGTTTTTTAACCGATTCTGTTTTTTTCTTCGCGAATCGTCTGCTACTAATCTATATTTTAAAAATAATTAATAAAATATGGTAAATTTAGGAACAGTCCGAAAGTAATTGCATTTTCTGTGATATTTATCTGAGAGTTAGGTCAAGTTGTCTACATATTTGTCTTTCTCTTCACGGATAAAATTAACAAATATCAACAAAATAACTGTTCTTCAAAATTATAATTAAGGTGTTAAAATAATTTTCATTTTGACTGTACTCGTTATTAGTATGCGAAGATTGTTATCTTGATCATTCTTATGGTATTGTTAAATCATCACTTTTACTATCAGTATTGAAAGTAAAACTAAAGCAGTTGTGGTTACTATGTATAAAATCTTGCCTGCGTGCACCACCACACTTGTTGCAAATAAATGATTTATTTATAATAAACTTTATCTAATAATGCGTTAGGGAAAACTAAAACAAATCTGTTTTGCGGTTACGATAGCATGTATTTGTTAATTATAATTTAGATATTGCCTGATACGTATTGCTGAATATTTTGTTATACAGCCACAAAAATAATTGAAAATAAAAATCTGGTTATTAGCTTTTTAATGGTTGAATACTTATATTACTGAAAATATTGCGTGAAAATATTGTGAGAATTTAAGTGTTCATTTTTGAAGGTCTATTTACACAGTATGGCTAGCTGTTCTCCACAGCGAGCGTACACTGGTAGTGAACGTGCCATCCATTATAGCTTTGACGTCGAAAAATGATTTGTAAAAATTTGAATTCAAATAAAATATTTTTGATTTTGATTTTTTGCTCAATGGCCAGATCCTGATTTCAGCATCTTTTACTATCCTAAAGGGACATCGCTAAATGAGTCTAATTCGGTATACATCGCTGTGTTTGTATCGCTCTTGGTACGGTTAATTATAACTGCAACAGTAATGATCTGTATCTGTAATTAGCATTATTTTTTAGACCAAGTGTAAAGCGGCTCTAACATACTCGTTAATCCCCGTAACTGTTTAAGAGCGGTTGGCGAAAATAGTGGCGAACAGTTTCATCGCACTTGTGTACATTATTTACGGTGAGTGAGAGGGAAATAGATACTATCACATTCAAGGTCGTAACGTGATCTGTAGTTATACAATTAACATAATAAAGTGCTTCTCTCACTTGGTAGTGCTTCGCGCGTCATTGGTAGCGATTCACATTGTCACGCTCTAATCCTTGATTTAAGTTCGTCAGTCCTTTTCACCTTTTAAAGATTAAAAAGGGACAGGAGATGGCTATCCCAATATTAGAGGTGTCAAACATCGAATTTGAACCTTATGGATGTGTCTATTGCACAACTTTAGAGAGCACGTTAAACATCCGACTTAAAAATCTCTTAATCTGACAGCTATGTCCCTATTTTAGGTTATCATTCATTCAAAATAATATATTTCGTTCATCTGAATTCATCGCCTCTCTTCTATTGGTGATAAAAACGAAAAGGATAGCTGTATTTTAAAAATAAAATTAGAGTATAACTTATTGCGTTAGTTTTAGTTTCGGTTTTGCTACTCGCAGTTCATTACGTTAATAGCTCGCGCCTACGATCGATCGCTTGGTTTATGTATTTACTTTTAAGAATAAGAATAATGAAATAAATAAGTATGTGGGGTAAATAAATCCAAATTTTTGTGGCCAGAGTTCTACAATAAAAAAAAAAAAAACTACATCCAGACAAGGTAAACACAAGTGGCCATCACACGAATGTTCACCCTGGGCGGGATTCGAACCCGCGACCCTGTGCTTCGAAAGCAAGCGTACTACAACCAGGCTAGAAGCAAACAAAGATGTTTTTCGGTTCCTTCTCTAGCCTCCCAGCTATTCAGCTATCTCTGTTCCAACAGCGTCCGTGGCCGAGTAGTCGAGATTTCAACACTTATTACAGAGATGCCGGTTTCGATTCCCGGTGGGGACACTGTCAAACAAAAATCTCTTTGTGAGACTGCCCAGTTTGGTTAGGACATTGCAGGCTGAATCACCTGATCGTCTGAAAAGATTCCGTGCTTCGAAAGGCACGTTAAGCCGTTGGTCCCGGCTTCTTAATCTAGTCATTACACGAGCCTTGTCAGTAGCCTTTGGCGGCTCTATAACACTGACACCAGGGTTTGTGAGGTCGGTTGTCGCCCATACAACCCAAACGATGAAGAAGAAGGAGAAGCTATCTCTATGCCATTCACCAAAATCGGTTTAGTCATGAATCATGAAGAAGTAATATACTGAGTACTTTCGTGCTATAGTAAGGATGGTCTCGCACGAGTAGCAGTAATAACATTGACAGTAATAACATAACATGTTCAAACAGTTATCGTGCCGTGCGACGTGTGTGACTAACCGTATTATTGCGGTGCCTTCGATAAATACATCGCACCTTTGTAAGATAAGACACACTAAAGATACGAGCTTCAGGAATTTTTGAGGTTACATAAAGCAGAAACTTGTATTATCGATAAATGTATGAAAATTTGTTTGATGTGGTGTCATGTGGGAAGGTGATCTCATCGGGTTTTTTTGTTTTTCCATTCCGTCCAACTTTATATATTGAATGTACATGGTTATCGATAAATTTACAAATTATGTTAAATATAGATGTGACAAGTATGATATAGTCATTATGTTTATTTATAAAGTCTTCTATTTATTATTGTACATCAATGTGTCAAATAGCACAAAATATTCCACAAGAGACAGAGGTTACATTTAGCAATTACCATAATAATATTAGTATAAATCATAATTTATTTTGGTTCTCTTTTGTGTATAGTTTTTTTTCCTTATTTGAAGAAAGAACCTCTTATATACTTAATAAATTAAATTGCATAGAAGAAAATAATAAATTACTTTCGTATGCTGGTTATAATATACACTGTATCAATTTGTGGAGAACTGTCCCATCTGTATATCTAATGTCTGTATAATACAATTAGTAGCCGGTGATTTATACAAGATAATAAAATATTTCAGAGTCATCTCTCTCACCCCTGCCGACGCAGTCCAACGGAGCGATCGACGACTTAGTGCTGCGCAAGCGGCGGACGATAGAGTCGACGCAGCCGGTGCAGACGCGAGCTGGCAACACCGGCTCGAAACACTTCAACTACAACAAGCTGGTGAACGACCGCGCCACGCTGCAAGCCGCTAGGCTTAGTCGAGAGTCGCGGGACTCGCATTCGAAGAGTCTTAGTCAAGGTAAGGTTATATGGATAAATAGAATAAAAAAACTAAAATTAAATATTATTTATAGAGCGAAAAACCAAATAGCTTATATACTCACCGGCACATCTAACCGCCTGAAGGATTATGGGCATAAAAGAAACTAATTTGTAAGATTAACGAGGATATTTATTTAAAACAATTAGAGACACAGTAGCCTTTTTGAGATGACAATGTAAGAGAGAGACAACGATACATTTACGTCATAGACGTTTTAAAAGAGCATTCACAAAGATAGTTTGATTTATTAGTTTACGAAGACACTTACAATATTCAACACCGCCCACCCTTGTATTTCAGGTTAATTTTAAACTACGCTTATTGTTATACATTAATTGATGTATTGATAATTTGATAAATTAAACACACTCAAATAAACGTTAAATTAGCAACTTTTTGACTAACACCAGCTGTAACTAATAAAATTATAAAGAATCACGAGTATTCCCTGAAATGAAGGGTGGGCGATTAGACCTGCCGGTGAGTGTATTTCAAGATCTGAAATCTCGTCTTGTTTGTTTCTGAACTGTGCCCATTTTTATTGTAAAAATCTGTATTTTGTTGTTTCTGGTGTGCAATACTGTGCTGTCTGTATGTGTCGATCAATAAAGATTTTATTTATCTATATAAAAAAAATCGCTCGCCAGATCGACGAGGGTGTGAGTAACAAAAAGATTAGAGCTTATTATTTACTACCTATATATAACTTTTTTATATTCTTTTTAGGTTACAAACTTTTTTTAACGTGAAATTAAAATAATGCTTCTTCTATCTTGCTCATTTCAGACGAGCGGAAATTCTCGCCGATTTGGCGAGCGAATTTTTTTTATACAAATAGATAAAGTCTTTATTGATCGACACATACAGACAGGACGTTATCATTGATAACCGAAATATATTCACTTACATTTATCTGCCAAATGAAACCATCATACTGTGTCCAGTGAAGGAAGACCTGCTGATCGACCTGGACCTGCCCCCTCGCCCGCGGCCGCCCGGGGGTCGCGGCGGGCTGGACCTCAGCGCCTCCATACTCGACCAGCCCATCGACGTGCCGCAAGTCGGTGAGTCTTTAGTTGCAACTCTTCAATTATAAATGAGTTTTCTCATCATCATCATACTCAGCCCACATCAACCCACTGCTGGGCATAGGCCTCTTCTCTATAGCGCCAATTCTCACGGTCCTGTGCCAGCCTCATCCAGTGAGATCCCGTCATCTTGACGATATCGTCTGACCATCGGGCTGGTGGCCTGCCCACTGGCCTTGTCGCCCCTCTAGGCCACCGCTCTGTGACTGCTTTGGTCCACGTCCGCCGTCCCGTCTAGCCAAGTGCCCATCTCCACCTCAGTCTCGTTATCCGCTTACCTACGTCTTCGATTTTAGTTTTCCGACGAATTTCTACGTTTGGTATGCGGTCAAGGAGTGAGATACCTAACATAGAACGCTCCATTGCCCTTTGTGCTACCTTAATTTTGTGCATATTTTGCTTAGTGAGCGTCTATGTTTATTATTGAGTTTTCTGACAATCAATTTTAAAAAAGTTAATAAAAATGCGCTAGTTGGCGTTGACAAAATGATGAATCTGAAGATTTAGCACGCATTCAAGGTAAAAAAAATGTATGACATTGTTATTGTGGTTATCCTTCGAAGCCTTTATCTCTCAGCGCCATCTATCGTTTTGATTCGAACTATTTTTTACGTCGAAAGCAAACCTCACAATCCCTAGTGGCAGAACTACTTATATGTTGATGATGAACTACATAAGCACGCGAATTCATCTCTATCCCTAATATAGCGCGACTCGGGTTATACAAATCCTTCATAATATCTTTCTTTCTAGTGGTTTTTTTTTTCAAATAAGCTTTTCAGTACTAAAATAACTGACGTCGATCCAGATCGCCCCTAGGTTTTCCAGTCCATTCAAAAAAATCAAAATCAAAAATTATTTATTTCCATAGGATGTTATTACATCACTTAGATCCGTCATTACATTACTAACACAATGGCGGAATCTGTGGAGAACAGCTCTCCACTTAGGAAGCATTCCACTTAGGAACTTCCTAATAGGAAGATAATTGATAAATTACTAGTGTTTTATTTATCTGAAAACTGTTTGCAGGTTTAGAGCCAGATTGGGGAGAACCGAGCATAGAAAGCCTGCCGTCGTACCCGACAAACTCTCAAACCTTACGGAGCCCGAAAACCACTGGAAACTTATACGGTGCCAAGTCTTTAGACAACTTACTATCATCTAACGTTAATGGACAAATGTCTGCGCATGACCCCTTCGATACTTCTCCATTTTGGCCCAGCGACAACGAAACCCCAAGAGCCACGAATAGTCCCAGACCAAGACCTAATTACGACGTAAATATAGCAGAATCTACTCAAATCAACAATGAATCTCACATATACTCGAATAGCAGATACGCTGCGACAACCAGCAATGATCAGTACAACACAGCTTTAAGTAGAAATAACAGTATTAGTAACGCGTACGGAACTGCTCCTAATACGACGTACGCGAGTAATGCGTACGGCGCTGTTCCTAAAACTACGTACAGTCCTTATGGGACTCAAAATGCTAGGTACTCTAGTAATTCTTACGGAGTTCAAGCAAATAATGCTACTAGTAGTAGTACTGCTCCTTATGGAACTGTTCAAAATAATGCTGCTACTAGTGGCCCTTACGGTACTATGCCAAATAACGCTACAAGTAGTAACGCGTACGGAACAGTTCCAAGTACTACGTATGCAAATACCAGTGCTCTCTCTATGGAAAGAAACGTGACTGACGACTCTAGCGTATTATCAACAAATTTAACACAAATGTCTTTAGACGATAGGATATCCGAATCGCTGAATCTCAGGTCTAAAAATACTAATAGTGAAAATATTTACGCAAACAGTTCCTACGCTGAAGCACCCAACATATCGAATAGCGAATCTAAGTATAGTGACATTCCAATCTATAGCAACTTCGACATGAATCCTACGCAACAGCAATTCATACTAGAAACAAAAGATTACTATACGAAAGCAACGCCATCTGCTGTCGTATCGCAGAACCATTACGAGAAAAACATATACGTGCCCAAGTACGAAGAAGAAGCGGAGAAATTGATGAATTTCAGCGACGCATTGCAGAATTCTAAGAATTATTCCTCAATGAAGTATCAGAATAGCGATCAGTATTTCTACGCGAGCAGCTTTGGATCTCGCAGTGGGAGTGTTTACGACGAGGTCAGTGACACTGCGAGTAACTTCTACAGTGAAATAGCGGAGTCTAGTCCGCGGCAGCGCGCGCACCGCGGGGACCAGCGCGCGCACCGCGGGGACCACGGCCCGCACTCCATGTACGACGAGGTGTACGAAGCGCCCGCGCCGCGCCCGCATCGCCCCGCGCCGCCGTGCCCCAGCAAACCTAAATAGTAAAGTGAGTTAACACTAAAATTAGATCCAAAATACACAATGATAGATATCAACCAGGTCCACAAAGGCTGAAACCCAGAATATACTTAATAAACAATAATAGATTACGATACGGGAACCCGCTCTACGTATAAAAATATTCAGTCCATTAGTATATGATTTCAAGTGATTGAGCGATCAGGCGCGGTCAATATACCCTAAAATAACAAAACAATATTCTAAAATTGTGGTTACTGCATTCTCTCTAATAGGGGATCGGACTGTTCCTAAATTTACCATATTTTATGAATTATTTTTAAAATATAGATTAGCAGCAGACGATTCGCGAAGAAAAAAAGAGAATCGGTTGAAAAACGAATTTTCAGTGACTTTTTAAAGTTTCAATATGTCTGTCTCTTTCAAAAACGATTTTTGTATGGAGATTATATGGCGTTACTAACAAATGACGTCACAAGTGGGTATGTGCCTCTCTGTCAAATCTTGAATTTCAAACCTTTATAACTCGGTCAATTTTAAAGATAGAGCAAAAATTCTTTTAGTGTTCGATAGCAGAAACTAACAAGTTTGGATTTATAAAATAAAAAGAAAGTAGTCCGATCCCCTATTGCGTGTAATATAAAGACAGTACGATACATTAGGGCAGCCAAAAAGCTCTATAGTATAATCGAGGTTGTCCATAAGTAAGTAATATGGCATTTATTAAAAGAGCCACTCTCAAAATCCCCTTTAAAATACCAGTGAAATTGTGAGTGAATTAGTCACGTGTGTTCTGAATTGCATGGAACGTTGCAATTCACGTTGCGTTCACGTTTATTTCAATTTTATTGCTAATATTATAATATCAAACCTAAAACTATGGATGTTGTTTCACCTTTGTTGTTATATAATAATGCATCGTTTTTACCGATTTTAAAAAGCATGTGTATTGTTAGGTGTTTTAACTTGTGAATGTTGCCAATCAATGATGGATGATGTTGTAATGTGTATTTCGTAAGTCGAATTGCAGGTTTTTTGTAATATTTTGTATTGTATTGTGTCCCGCAATATTGTAATCTTTAATATTTTTAGATAGAAATAACTCTCTGAGATAATTAAAGCATCCAATGATATTAGTAACTATTATAGTTCTCCAATATTGTAGTTTTTAATAAGTGTTTACTGTTTATTTGTTTACAAAATAGTCGTATTTTGACCTGTGACTTTTGTTTGTAATTTGTGTTTAGTAAAAACCTTCGATCAAAGAAATGAAAACATCACGCCAAAACCTAAATCAAGATTTCGGTTTTGGCGTGATGTTTTCAGTAAAATTCATGAAGGTAAAAACTGATTGATGTTTATATTAGTTAGTAGTTAAGGACTGATTTTGTGCTATTTATTATGCTAACCCTAGTTCGAAAACATCACACGGTGCCTCACCCGAATGTACCTGTTAGTTTAGTTTAATACCAGTTGGATATACCTTTTAATTAACTACTGCTCTCATTTAACACATAAAAAACAGTGTATTAATATTAATGTTACTTGATATAAAAATGACACAGGCAACTCGATGTGCAAGTAACAGATCTCCACAAACAGACATAGTTCATTTATATATCGTGCTAAAATAACCGACACTTGAAAAATCTTATGGTTGAGGTAACTAAAGAAATCTGGTTTCTATTATCTACTCCTACGCAATGTACAACGCGCGCGCTGCGAGTGGCCGGCCGCCGCGCCGGCCCGTGGCCACTGTAAGGTTAATGCGCTCCAGTGCATCGTAATTTATAATACATTGCTGTTTTTTAAAGTGTAGCTATTTTATTTAAAAAAAGTGATGCTGTAGATAGGAATAGCACTTTTATGTTCAACTAATGTAATGACACCGAAAAACTATCGTTTAAAAACTTAAAAGAAATTCTCGTGGTATATAATTCAGAATCACGGGTTGAATGTACCCTATCATTTTGTGGAGAACTGTCAGGGAACATCCTGTATATTGTGTCGTAAAGGTGTACACTTGTAATGTATGTGTATTGTAACGCTGTCAGTGTAGTCCAAAATATATGGGTATGCCTTGCCTATTTTGTGACTATAACTACTTCAAAATAGCTCTGAAGTTATAGTTACAACAAAAAATCGAACTATAACAGTCTCGGTGCTTTAGTCCCAGTGTTGAACATGCAGATATTTTAAAAGTGAGAACTCTGCTGCTTTTAATTAATTAATTTATGACTTAAATACTTAGTTTAATAAGCGAATTTTGCCATTGTATGTTAGCCGTTATGATAGTTGACTATTTTCAAAATTGTATTTAAACAAACGAAACTGATTTGACTGTGTGCTCAACATCCGTATTATACATAATGAAAGTCCTAATGGAAATTTCCCGTGGTAATTTGACCAATAATAGTAAAACTCGAGTAACTATATGTCGCACGTAAAGAGTAGACTGAAACCATATCTAACAGATATCGAAAACCATCCTCACTGATATCATTAATATGAAAATATTTTTATTATCTTCAGATTTCGGATCACGTAGATTGTCTTTAAGCCTCTCACAGACAGGCGCGGCCTGCGGTGGCGATCAATAGTAAACTTGTCATTAGCTGTCAAATTTATTATTGATTATTTTTTTTCCCACCGCAGTACTTCAGAGGAACAAAAGACAATCGCTTGACGCGCATCAGAAATATTTCTACTTTTCGTCGGGACATCATATTATGGAGCTGCTATAACCGTTATACATAGATTTCCGAGAAGTTTTAGAATACGAGAAAAAGTTAAATTTTATATAATTAATATTATTAAGTTTATTGCTAATAAAAAAAAGAAAATTCATTTTCAATAAATAACAAATCAGTTCCAATAACTACACTAAAATTACATTAAATTTATTTTTTTCTATTAAATCTTCATAAAGGTTGTTGTGGCAACTTTATAATAAATAATGTTCCGACGAAAAGAGGAACAATATGTTCTTTGAGTGAAATCCGACTACGCAAACGAAACTAAGTTATTTGAAGGATCGACTAATCTGCAACTAAATTAGACTTGTAGTATTCGTTGGATTGCTGAACAAAATGAACAAAGTTTTTCATCTCACTATCTCTACTTTTTTATCATAAGAATAGCCATATTTTGTAACTAAACACGCATTGGAAATATGTTGAACATGTAATGTACAGTATGACTGTAAATAACATTTTAAGCTTATTCATCTACGTATTTTAAGAATAAAAATATTTTTTTTGCGTAAGTATATTTTTCTTTCAAAACCTTTATTTATCAAAGCAAAAAACAACTTCCAATTTCCTTACAATGAGCACCCACATGACCCACCCACATAAACAATTAATTTCTGTTTTCTGAAACTGCTTTCTTGAGGCTTTACATTTCCCCTGTGTTTTTTTTTAAAGATTGCTATGAAAAACGAAAAATCTGGACGAAAAATTGTCCAACCAATTAGGTATGTACCCCTGCCCTTTCTTTTCAAGTCTTGGTTTCTCCGAATTCACTGCTTCTCTGCCTCATGTAAATTAATCCTTTACACAGAGCATATTTAGCTGCTACCACACGCCGTATCAGGATTATCTAAACTAACAAGTTATAAGCTAAACAATGCCTTAACAGTATTAATTTTACAACATCTAATTAACTACAGTCGTAATATTAACGATTTGTTTCATTCAACTGAAATCCACGAATGATTGTCTACGAACTACGATTGTGGTAGCACTTGTTGCACGCCGTAGCATGCGTGCTGTAGCATTTATTGACCTTTGCTACGCCGTAGCACCATATTCTATATTCTACGAATCTACACTCAGTCGCGCTGATGTTTTTAAGGTCTCGATCTACGAATCTGTATCACTTGCTGACCTTCGCTACGCCGTAGCATCTGCCTATAATTTCGATTCACGAATGGGATTCGTGTTAATATTTCTACTAATTACTTACTTGCTCCGCTGGCTCAGCGATCCAAAATAGACCTTGGCCTCCGAGACGAGAACACGCCATCCATCTCGATCTTGTGCAGTGGACTGCCAATCAACTAATTAGTTAATTATAATCTGAGAGCATCGAATCTGTTCTAAATTATGGCGTCTGATTCTGATCTTGTGGATGTACCTATTTTAAATGCTAGAGAAAATACCGTAAATTATAACTTGTCCACTAGGTTTAGTGTTGCATAATACTCAGAAAACCTTGCAGAAATTGGCGTAGCGGGGAAAATTTACTTTCATAACTGCCCACTCAATAAAGGCAGCGAATAACTCCTGCCCTTAAGGGATTTTAGTCCTGAACCATGTGGGCGTTTATAGACCGCAGTTTTTTCTAATATATTGCTTTTTAGGGAAACCCAACATCTCATGTTATTTTTTCTTTTCTAAAAAAATCATTCGACCTACCAAGAAGCGCGTGTAGTGGCCAGGAGCGCTGCCTCCCGTCCGAGAGACGGGTCCGACCCCCACCACGAACCAATGTGTTTTTGAATTTCGAAGTCATATGTTACATCCTACATTAAGAATAATAATCATCGTGTGAGTTGTATGTAGATCGAAGTCACACTGATACCATAATCATCTTACTATTCAGACAATAGGCGATTCAGCCTGCTATTCCCTAACTAAATAGTCTCGCAAAGGTTTGACAGTGTCCCCACAAGGATTAGAACCTTGAACTTCTAGATCGAGAGCCGAGCGCTCTTACCGCTAAACTACAAAGGCCGTAAAAAATAAAATAAAAAAAAATAGTTCGTGTATCTTATCGTCACTGAGATATTCTCCCTCGTGCCGCGGTGCAGTACCCTATATCCACCTCAATCATCTTGTCTATCTCTATGCAAATTAGGTCGTCCACTGAACCGTTGTGGAGCGGTGTTGTAGTTACAGCCGTTATCTCCCGTTCGGGTAGCGCCAGTTCGATCTCCGCTACGTATTAATTTTTAAAATCTAAGGTGTAAATAAATTTGTCGACACTATTTTAAAGGATAACTTTTTTTATCGTCCAACAGCCTATGTTTCTTGGGGAAAGTTGTTCAGTTTCATGGGTAGGTTTGAGCCCCTCGGTTGGGACGATAATTATACAGGGTGTAATAAAACAGGGGTACCAACGCGAAATACAGCGCCAGTATTCAAGAAACTGACCTTTCCCAAGGAACATGGGTCGAAGTATGAAAAAGTTTTCTGACTTCCCATACAAATTATACTATCTCCACAAATATACGAAATTTCTTGACGAAGTAGAAATGTCTGTGTCCATTACCCCAGCAGGAAAGTGCGTCCTAGGCTGAATTTAGTACAACTAGTTATTAGTGTGTATTATGCTGTATATGTGCGCCAAATAAAAAAATAGTGTGCTTTATCGTTTTGGAAGAAAACAGGAAAAATATTTTTTGCTGGAGAAATGCTTTTCCAGCAGGAAAATTTTAAACGAATGATCGGAGAGAGAAATAAAGTATATGGGCAGATCTTGGCCTTACAACTTACGCCATAAGAACAAGCCCCGAGAAAAGTTCATAAGCTATTTCTTGCCAGTCGTCGATTATAAGGCAAACTTGCACGTGGCTTAGTGCCCAGAAGAGGCGCGTGAGGTTACAAAGGGGCGAGAAAACATAACCTAAATCAAATCAAATTAATTTACATTGACTTCTGGTTAACAGATGTATTATTTATTGTAAACAAGTTTAAAATTGTTTTGTTTGTTATAGTTTGTTTTATATTTCTTTACTTTAAACACTAAAATATTATTAATGCAAATAATAATAGTATTAATACTTATAACTAAGTGCAGTTTTCGCCTTAAATAATGTATAAGTGACCTCATCATTAATGGAAGAGTGGTACCTCCCAATACAGGCAACTTTGTAGCTTAAAGGGAGGTCCCAAACCTCAATAGATTAATAAGGCTGTCTGTTTAAAGAAATAAACATATTTTATTTTATTTATTTATGAAAATGCAGTTTATTCTTTAAATAGACTAGTTTATAAGGGCGAGCTTATCTCTAAGCAGATATCTCTGCCAGCCAACCCAAAACTGGTTGGAGAGATTTTTTTTTCATGGAAACAAGACAAAGCGTGTACCAACTGCGAAATATTGATTAATTACCTACTAATTCTAATCCAAATAACTAACCTACTTTTCATTAAGTTTCGATCTGCCTGTACCGCTATATCCTTTGTCTTTGCTGACTGTACCTACATACGTAAACTTAATAAAATCCCCGGAGTAAGATATTCCTAGTTTACGAGAGAGTGAACTGGAAATTGAATCTAGGATTGCGTGTGGAATGTGCACGTGAGCTCTGTTCCCGAACAATACACAGCGCAATATCAAGATTGCATTCACAAGGTTTCATAGCGCTAATGGAATGTAATTCAAGAATGCGATATTGTTTCTACAACTTGTATTAAAATATGTTACTAGGTAGGCAAAAGGAGTAAAGTTAAAATCATACTTCTTATCATAAGGGTTGTAAGGTTGACAACCAACTCCTGCTGCAGGGTCAGCATAATAACCCTAGACAAATTAAACCGCGCGACATAAATCGTAACTGCCAATAATAACACAGTTCTTGTGTACGAGCGACAAAAAGTGAAGATGCTATTACTCACGGTCACTTTGTATGTCGCGCGGGTTTACTTTATCTACGGTGGTTATGCTGACCCTACTGGTGTCAAAATTATGGAGCCACCCGGACTTTTTCCGGTAGATAAAATCCGGGACCAATGGCTTAACTTGTTTTTAGAAGAACGAGAAAATTTTACAAACAAAATTAAAAACAATTATTTTAAAGTACGTAGTATTTCGCCCAAATCCAGGATCAAACACCTCGTCGGAAACGTATATGAGCTATTGTGGTGATAAAGATAATGTTTTTGCAAATATGTTAAGGGCCACAAGTTATTTTTTATTTGGATGAAAAATATATATGATTTCTACGGGAATATTTTTTAATAACGCAAGCGCGACACGCGATAATGTGCTTGTCTGTTTGCCCATTTTTATTATTTCTATATGAAAGGAGTACTAGAGAAGAAGCTAATAGATAGGGGATCGGACTTTTCACCATATTTTATGAATTTACCATATTTTACAGTGATTTTTTAGAGTTTCAATATGTCTGTCTCTTTCAAAAGCGATTTTTTGTATGAAGATTATATGGCGTTACTAACAAATGACGTCACAAGTGGGTATGTGCCTCTTTGTCTAATCTTGAAATTCAAACCTTTATAACTCGGTCAATATTTCATATTTATTTATTGCAATTATCACAATCAATAGAGTACAAAATAATAGTAAAATATGATCTTAAATAATTGATTGCGAAACCTCGTTGAGGTATAGCACATAAGAGGACTCTACATCATGCATTTTAAAGATAGAGCAAAAATTCTTTTAGTGTTGGATATCGGAAACTAAGAAGTTTGGATTTATAAAATAAAATAAAAGTAGTCCGATCCCCGACATAAGGTGTTCAATTCACAACCCTGTTTTTTTATCGGGTAAAAAATAACACACGATTGAGGTAGCTTATTGTGAACTGGAGACTACTGAAGAGTGGAATGATAAAGTTTTTTTAACGTACCTACTACATATAATCGCTATTTCTACCAGAGTATGGTAATATAGCGGGCGCGGACTTAAGAATGATAATAATATAGTAAATATATCAGATAAAATTAATATTTCGTTCATTAATTTTCGGATACCCACTCCAAAGTTTCACCATTTAGTGCGAGACAGTTTGGGGACAGACAGTGCCCCCGGGTGTACAGGTCTCGGTGAGGATATTATCGACTTGTTTTTAAACTGTTTGAAATATAACAGAAGTTATTATAGATTAAATATTACCTGTAGCTAATGAAAGACAGGTAACCTTCTTACTTCCAGGACAATAAAGGAAATTGTCACGATCAACACTAAACATTTGCGACTTCATTTGTTTCTTTAGTAGGTAATTACCGACTCTACAATTTGTTTTTATTAATCTGTTATAAATACTATTTATATAAACTAGTTGCTTAGTGTAGTTTTTTGCTATTCCAATCTTCAAGTTGTTTTTTTTATTTGTGTTTGTAATTAATTGGCACTCGCACGCAGCGCAGCTGTCGTAGTTACCTGTTATATTGATAATGCGGGTGTGAAGCGAAGCGACACAGGATGCGAAGCTACGTCGGTATCGGGTTGTCATTAACATGCACGAAGTAGCTCAGCCGATAACGTTCAGAGATACTCAACTAAACTTGTAATTACCTTAGTTTTAGTTCGAAACTATTCCACCAAAATAAATGGACTAAGAACCCAAATAGATTTTAAAGGATATTTCCTATAAATAACCCTTTTGTAAAGCGTATCGCCTACAGACTCAAAGGCATTAGCGGGTTTGAAAGGACTACACAAAGCAAAGATTATTTGTACCGTAGATACAACGTTGCTAAGTTATACAGGGTGCGACCATTTCAAGGGTTGAGCACCCCTGATTTGAGCGTGGGCGACTCTACAGTGCTGTAAATGTAAAGGTCTTTTTTATTTTCTACTGAAATGACGTAGTTTCTGCTTTACTAAGCTTAAATTAATTTAGACGCTTTTAAATCTATACAGCATATAGCTTGGATACTATTGCATTTGTAGCATGAAGTATAGTCCGAGTAAATAACAGCTTAACCAAAGCTGATAGAGTAAGAGTATATCGCAACAATTTTATTGGCGGAGTGCTTGTTAGAGTTCGGAAAGCCAAGTGCTAATATCGCGTTATCTAACGATGATGGAAGTATAACATCGGTCGAGCAGCGTCATTATGTAGGCGTTGGAGTGGAGTTGCGAGTGAACAGAAGAGCCGAGGGATCGATAGGGCGCAGTGCGCAGGCCCGAGCCATTCTCTAGCTGTACACAGCTGGGTTCACCTTCCGCGAGAGCCGACCGCTACCTAAGACCGCTCAGTGCTTGTTGTGCGGAACATAAGTGCCCTCACCATCAGATATGCTTCGGATTCACTAGCGGCTCTAAACGGTAAGTACCTTCTAATACGGTGCCAGAATTTAAACGACTTAACTGGCCGCTTGTAAACGAAACCCAGCGTCGCCATGTCGGACCGTTTATAATATCAACGTGAAACCTGTTACGCGGTCGTAACATCCAATTATTGTTGTAAATGTTTGTTTATTTCAGCGTATTTGTAAAGCTTTGGTTTCATTTGCATTAGGTGCAGTTTAAACAGTGTTGTTTGACAATCAAAACTGCTTGTCTGCTGCGTTTTGAGTGTGTTATAGTCTGTTCTATTTTTAGATTCAGAGATTATAAGTCATATTTTACCGTTTATCGTGTTTGCACATAGTGTCAAGTGTCGAATATCATAAAAATAGCAACAGTTTCCATTTATAACAATAAAATCGTGTAAGTTCGGTTTTGCGTGGGAGGCGAAGCAAAAGGGCACGGGAGTCTACGTCACGATCCGGTGTCTAACGGCCTATCTATATACATATATAGATCTATAGAACCATTCGATATGAGCCGGGAAAACTCGTGAAATCTTTATTACATTATATCCCGAATGTCGAGAAATTGGGTCGGTAGGGTTCTACTTACCACCGTTCTTAAGTATTATAGGCTATTTTGCTAACAAAAACACAAGGTGATAAGCTATCACAGCTGTCTAATTATACGGATTCTCTGTTTCGTTAGAAAGAATCTATTTGTCTTTATCTATTCTGTTTACGGTAATGTTTCGGGCTATAACGATTTTCGTGTAAGTAGATATAGTTAGACTAGTGGCTAGTTTGTTGTCACGGTTTTCAACTACCTACTATAATCAAAGACGTTCCCAGCCTACATATTACAATTACAATTCGAAGTACTTTGCGTAGCCAATTAGTCTAAATTATAAACCAATATCTTCTTGGTACATCAGCTGCGCAATGTACTTCGAATTGTAATTGTAACTTGTAAATTGTAAGTTGTATTGAATAGGGCCTAGACAACAATAATTTATCTACGTTCCGAAACATAGAAAATGCTAGAGCATTATATTGCCCCTCCTAAATCAGAATTCAATACCCTCTATTGCTCATAATACAGGACTGGAAAGAGTGAGCACAGCACCAACATGGCAGTAACAGCTTCTGTAACCGAGCGATTAAAGAGTTTTATTCTCATTTCGAAGTTTCTGGTTTGAATTCTCGTGGGGATACTATGATACGTTATATATTTTTATCCTAAGTAATTGTACAACTGCAAATTAAAAATGAACGTCTTTAATACTATTAAAACCGTGCAATGTAGCGATCTCGGTTTACCGGAACTAACAGAAAATAAGTTGGTCGTTAGTGAGGTAGAGCGTCGGTGGTCTAGAGGCTAGGGCCTCTGCCTCCCGTCCGAGAGACGCGGGTTCGATTCCCAACACCACGTATCAATGTGTTTTCGAATTTCGAATTCATATGTACGTTTATTCGACGCTTTTACGGTGAAGGAAAACATCGTGCACACTCCTGCGAAGAAATTCAAAGGTTGTGCGTGAAGTCGACCAACCCGCACTGGGCCAGCGTGGTCGACTAAGGCCTAATCGCCCTAATTCAGGGTAGGCTTATATTATAGACCTTCGCATGTTCTGGATTCAATATCAGTTCTCTGAAGAAAAATCAACATTCCTCTCTTACCCAACAAATAACTATTTCCCCATGGTTCAATTATATAGCCTACGTCGTTTTTCGGCGTCGTCGTCGTCGTCAGTTTTCATTTTTTTAACTGTCTCCATTCAAGAAATCACGTTGAGGAAACCATAACCACCTTTATCGACATGACAACATAATTGGCACGTTCCGTATTCCGTAATAATAATCATGGCCCGATCGAGCTACTCACTACCTACCTCATATTGTCTATCTTTCCACCAGAATAGTACGTGGAAATATCTCCTCAAATATGATATTTTTATTTTCTTAGCCTCTCATAGCTCTAGTGGAAAACTAGCCCTATGCTATGTAGGTACATATTTTCTTTTTTTCTCTTATTTCAGTTTATTCTAAATGTTTTTAAACTTCAAAATATCGATTGCGAGTTGTTTAAATTTCTATCAGTTTCGAGATTTCTTTCATTTCTATGTGTATTAAGTAATGTTTTTTTTTTTATTTATTTCTAGCAATATTTTCTGCTTTCAAGAGCTTTTTTGTGCCCAAATAATATACCTACATGCTTCATTTTAAAAATGGCTTGCCCTTTTTAATAAAACTGAGAGGTTTTCTTGAAAAGGGGTTGAAGTACGCTCTGATTGTAACACTTATAATAAACTCGAAATAACAATCATTCGATATTTTTCAAATCTATTGCTTCAATGACTATACAAGAAGGTCGCAAACAAAAGCTTTTAATTAAAACGAAGAGATCTGTTTTTCGCTCCGACTAGGCGACTGTCCGCTCTCGTTCTATCGTCCCACGCGCGCTTATACTTAGCTATGAGAACACCACGATCGATACCGGTCCTTCATGTTTTGCACCTGACAAGCAAATAGAATCAGTTTTATTTTCAAGTATAAAGATTAAAATCAATTACTTTTTAATTTTATGCGGCAAACAATCTTGAGGTTAGATTTTTCAGGTATTATTTCGTCTCTAGTACTTTCACTAAGAATTACAGGACAGGGAAGAGAACTAGTAAATATTATCTAATTAGCATAGATTGTCCTCTCCCTCAAAGGAATGCGTACCTATAAAGCTTTTGTATTAAAATCAAGAATGTGTATAATTTAACAATGCAAAAGTGTAGGCAGGCACTTAAAACTAATTAACCAAACTTTAACGACGGCCCACAGTAACTTTTTTACAATTAATTAGTAAGAGTGTATGGCAGTTATATAAAAAGCTGGCTGCAACCCTATAGAAATGTTTCTTTAGAGGCATATAATAATTAAAAGAGTACAAAAATAACTTCTTTTAATTTTGGCTGAAATTTTCGAACAACTTACTTAGTTCATAACGAAAAAAAAACTTAGTTACAACTTGCGTTTCAAAAAGAAAAACTAATTCACAATATAGAAACGAGGTGTTAGCTTACAATTATTAGAAACATATTATGGAAATATTGCGCATAAAATTCTTAGTATATGTAATACTTACAAGTATTTTATCTATGGAGGATAAAATTTTATAATACGGTTATATTTTTACCTAAACGCCCCAGGACAGGAGAGAATTTATTATTAAAGTGGTGAGATGAAGATTTTCCTTCATTAAAAAAGCAAATTTTTAAAGATCTGTGCAAAAGATAAAGATAAAAAAATACTTTTTCACTTATCTATAGCTACTCGTAATTACTTACTTACTAGGCAAAATTAATAAATGCTTTTACGTAAATCTCATTTCTAGAAACATTGTCAAGATGTCACAGAGAATGTCGTAGACGACTATTCTTGTCAGATGCAGCGCAAGCGTCTTTATTTGTTCGGTTCAATACACTTCCATTCAACTAAAGACTTACTCTTATAACTTGCTTACTCGTGTTATTTGTTTTTATTTTATCTTTTGTTACAAATGTGATGGATAAGTCTTTTGTCAGCATCTAACAATGGCGGACGTGTCTTCGTTTTATTTTAGTTTATTGAAGTGTTTAGTGTATATTTCGATAGTGCATTATCCAGTGAATGTTTCGGGACTATAAACTTTAATCAAACAATTGAATCGCTTACACTTTGCTGACATTTTTAGATGATGCCAAGAGGCCTCGTGGTGGCTTCAGTAATTGTACTATCACATTACTGAGCTCAATTAACCGAACAATCATCCAAGGATATATCTTGAACCTACAAATATCACTCGACACTGGCGAAATACACGTCTATACGACGTGTTACAAAAAATACCAAAAAAAATAATATTTTTATCAAAGGCATTTAATTAAAATTTTCCCATCTCTAGTGATCAGCTGTGTCAAAAAATATTCGGACCAGATATGTAATTTTAGGTCAATGTGCCTATTTTTACCGCTATGGTTAAAAATGATTACGTACTACTTGTACCATAACATTCACATTAAAACAATTAATTTCAAAATGAAAAAACTACAAATAAATAAAAAAAAATAAAAAAATAAAAAAAAAAAAAAAAAATATGAAATAATAAATTAATGAAATAATGAACTAAATATTTCAAAATATTATTTTATGTATGTAAATACGTAAACAAGATAATTAAGCAAAAAAGAAAATGTTGTATAACATAAATTGATTTAAGTACATCTCTTAAAAATGTAGGCACAAATGGTGTACAAATACTTTTCCGTTCTGAGAATCGATAGTCTATATTTTAGGTGTCAAATGACACTAGAGATGGGAAAATTTTGATTAAATGCCTGTGATGAAGAATATTATTTTTTTTGGTATTTTTTGTAACACGTTGTATAAGATGTGTCGCCATTAGTTAGGAAGAAGAAAAAAAACAATGTGATGGACAAATTGGTCGTTACGTCATACCAATAGTACAAAGGATCCTAGTTTTCGCACCAGGGTTGCAAATTATTTTTACTAGTAAAGATTATTATTATTCGTTCATAGTATCACACTAATATTATAAATCTGAAAATATATTTGGATGTTTAGATGTTTGTTCCGCCATCACGCTTAAAGTACTCAACGGATTTGGATGAAATTTGGAATGGAGTTAGTTTGTAACCTAAATTAACAAATAAGATACTTTTTACAGGAAAAAGTCTTATTCCCACGGGAAAATACTACACGCGAACGTAGCCGCGGGATGACGGCTAGTTTACAATAAATAGTGACAGACCGCTTACGTGATTCTTTTATTTTTCTCTTTGCGTTATGTAATGGTTTTCCGCAGTAGTAACCTTTTTGTAAATTCCATAAAAATTTTCTATGTGTGCTTTTCATCAAAATCCGTTAATTCGTGGAAGATTTGACATTAAAATAATAATTATATTAGTAAAGACATAGATAAAGTTCTCTTGGTAAAGAGCATACGTACTATACCTATTCTGATCAAATTGTAAGTGTCCATGATTGACCTGACCATGATTGATTATCTCGACATTGGCAGTAATTATTAACGATAGGTATGTATGTAAGAACTACAAACCGATCTTTGTCCGAGTAAACTTTTGATGACTACTTAATACCTATACCTAATACTGCAACATAGGTACATTCGTATACAGTAAAAATCCCTACTGCGTAACGAAGAGAAAGTCTTCATTTTCTAAATTAGTAAATTAAAGTAACAGAAGGTCGAATGTAAGTGGCATAAAAATCATTTTTGGATTGAGTCATTAATCATCAATAGCATACGTATACTTCTTTACAAAAGGGCTCGAGCCTACCCTGAATTAGGGTGATCTGGTCTTAGTCAAATACGGAGGTTGGTCGAATTCACACACAACCTTCGGTTTTTTTCTCAGGAGTTTGAAAGTTTCTCACACAGCGCGATGTTTATCTTCACCATAAGAGCGTCGGTGGTCTAGGGGCTAGGGCCGCTGCCTCCCGTCCGGGAGACGCGGGCTCGATCTCCACCACGTACCAATGTGTTTTCGAATTACGAATTCATATGTACGTTCCGCTGTGTGGTGACGGCAGAGTAGAATACATTTGTCACCAACCCCTACTCTTCCCGTGGGCGTCGTAAGAGGCGACTTAGGGACTACACATTGAACAAGGAACGGGCAGCAGCGCTCTCTGATACAGTAACCTTTTAATCTGCGATCTCCAACCCGCCTGCCAAGCGTGGAGATTATGGCAAAACCCTCCACTTAAGTGGAGAGGCTCATAGTCAAGCAGTGGACTGTAACGGGCCGTTGATTTGCTTTGATGTACGTTTATTCGACGCGAAGGGAAACATCGTGATGAAACCTGTGAAGAAATTCAAAGGTTGCGTGTGAAGTCGACCTACCCGCACTAGGCCAGCGTGGTCGACTAAGGCCTAATCGCCCTAATTCAGGGTAGGCTTGAGCCCTTCGGTGGGGACGTATATATGAGCTGTTGATGAAAAACATCAAGTAAACGTACATATGAATTCGACAACACCGTGGGGTTCAAACCCGCATTTCCTGGACGGAAGGCAGTGGCCCTAGCCACTAGACCACCGACTAATTTTGAATTGAGAATTTTAAAATAAAAATCGGTCCTACTTTCACTCTCATTGCTTTTAACCAAAGATTTATGACGCGCGTCGCCTCGCAGCAATCTTCTTTTGTTCCTCTGAGCTTTTAACAATAAAACGATATCCGGGAAAATTTTCAAACGAAAAGTTCAAAAGTTAGTACAAGTGTTCGTTGAAAAATTAATTATAAAATGTCAATACCACGCTCAAATTATCAACGAGGTCAAAGATGTAGCTTAAAATATTTATTACTTAGGTATATTAACCTTTAACCTTTCGCTTTCTCACTTTTTTTATTTAGTGTGGGAGAATCTATATAGCTGTTACAATAGGGGATCGGACTACTTTTTTTTTATTTTACAAAACCAAACTTCTTAGTTTCTGCTATCGAACACTAAAATAATTTTTGCTCTATCTTTAAAATTGATCGAGTTATAAAGGTTTGAAATTCAAGATTAGACAGAGAGGCACATACCCACTTGTGACGTTATTTGTTAGTAACGCCATATAATCTCCATACAAAAATAGTTTTTGAAAGAGACAGACATATTGAAACTTTAAAAATCACTGTAAATTCGTTTTTCAACCGATTCTGATTTTTTCTTCGCGAATCGTCTGCTACTCATCTATATTTTGAAAATAATTTATCAAATATGGTAAATTCATAAAATATGGTGAACAGTCCGATCCCCTATTGGGTTGACCATTGAATTGATAAAAAAATATTTACCCAAATCGTAGTGAACGATTTTGATATTTATAAGTCGTTGTGTGGTCCTCAGGATTCTCAGGATGGTGTTTTTTTCATCAAGACATAACTTACTGTACGTCGTTGTAACATAACATATATGCGACAGTGAATTATATAATTTACAAAAGCGCTATTTTTATTCTATTTTGCTAAGGTGCAAATAGGATGCAAACATAATCACCTAACTTCGTTTTAAAGGTACTGATATTTTACAGCAGATATTTCATTTTAATGAGGTAGGTAGGGTACTACCCGCTCTGTTTATTAATATCTTCGCCTACGCATGAAGTAACCTCGATTTTACCGTACAATATTGTGAAAACTATTTCCGTCGAAATCATATTGCGACAGCGAGGAAACCTTAGAATTTATCTTCAATTAATATTGCCTGAACGCCGTGTGGTGACGGCAGAGTAAGTAGAATACATTTGTCACCAACCTCTACTCTTCCCGTGGGTGTCATAAGAGGCGACTTAGGGACTACAAATTGAACAGGGAATGGGCAGCAGCGCTCTCTGATACAGTAACCTTTTAATCTGCGATCTCCAACCCGCCTGCCAAGCGTGGAGATTATGGCAAAACCCTTCACTTAAGTGGAGGAGGCTCATAGTCCAGCAGTGGATTGTAACGGGCCGTTGATGTTGATATTGAATATTGCCTGAAAACTGGAAAACAGATTTGAACTTTAACCTACATCTGCCGCCTTAAAGTTTGACCTCACTTGCGCGCACGTCACAGAATTTTTCGTATTTCGTTGGAATCACTCTCTTCAGCAATCCGTGGGCAGAGCCGTATGCAATGGTCTTATTACTTTACTCTTTGGTCTTATAATTCCGAAAGCAGAGCGTTGCTAAAATGAATATGTATACCTATAACATCTAATACAGAAACGAATATTTTTGGAATCATGAAATATTTTTTTTATACTGGCAGTTTATATTAGAACGAAACTCAGAGCCAGATGTTATAACAAGTTGAATCTAAGTGGGAGCGTTTATAAAAAAGAACAATTCTTAACACGTTTTAGCAAAATGTAACTTATGTTAAATACATTTTGACAATAATGTCAAAGAATGTTAATGTGTTACTCAATGTCTTATGACGTTATATAATTGCTGTGTAGTAGCACCATTATTAAGTTCGTTATACTTTTCAGAAGTTCAAAATACTCAACATTAAATACCTACAAACCTGTACTTCGAAACGTGTAATAATTTACTAACTCTGAAGAGATAAAACTGTGTAGAAATTCGGCCTAGCTCGTGGTCTGAATTCTTAATGCTGCTCAAGTGAGAGATAAATCGTACTTTTTCATGCTCGTAGCCCCGCCTACGCGCTACGAGTTAGCCTACGAGCTACGACGACGCTGCTACGGGTAATTTTCTAAAAAGTACGTGGGTGGTAAGCAAGAGCTTTATTACATACGGGGCAAAAGCATCGAAATGTTTTTTTTTTTATTTGAATATTGAAAATTCTTCGCTATCATCGTTAAAATTTAAGGATAAATACCCGCCCAACGGATCAATAATTAATTTGCCTAGACAAAAATCGATTGGAAGATTGTTATTTTTATTTAGCCTAATTAGGGTTACTTATTCACGTTAGACGTTAAAATATTTTTTACTTACTATTGGATGTTGTCGGTATAAAAAAGAAAATGGTACTCCTATAGGTATACATCTCATCACAAGTCTGGTATCATTTATCAATATCCTCGTTTATTCTGAAGTTCATCATTATCATATGTTGCAAATCCTAGTTTTCTGAAGATAATACACGACACAAAAATAATCCTCAGAATTTCTTACAACGTTTACCTATTGCTTTCAAGTTTTCAATTTTATTTCACAAGTAAAATATTATAAAAGTTGTATCAACTTTGGAAATGGTTAAGTTTACAAACTGCTGTGAACTGGGAGATAAATCTCACTTTTGGAGTTTGCCTACGTATGACCCACGACCTCACGACCCACGGCCTCACGACCCACGACCTCACGACCCACGCCAGGCCGCTAGCAATTTACTTGGACAAATATGTGGGCTTTACGTGCTGGTAGCCAAGTTTCACTCGTGAGAAATAAATTTATTTATTTACCATTGCTTAGAGAGCTATCGCCGTGTGATGCAAACTTGGACGAATTAACCACTGGACGCGAAAAGCAAGAAAAATGTATGCGCAAACACATTCAACCAATATTAGGGTGGAAACAGATGATAACTGATCAAATATAAAGAGTGGTGTGTATTCCTCCGAGGGTGTGTATTATAAAAGCACTCGGAGGAAAATGTTTTATTATCTTCCCGTAAATTCGTATCAAAATCGAGTTAGGAAATGTTTTGGGCAAGAATCTGTAAAAGCATAACATATTTTTAATCTTCTTAGCAAATCGTCAGTGACAGACAGGTCACTAGAATCGACCCTGCTCAGACGTGTTTTTGAATTTTGAATCCTCCGAGAAACGTCCTTGCCTCCGAGTTTGAATCACACAAAGTAAATTTCGTCGGCAGTGCCATTATGAGCCATTATTGTCGATTCTACAGTCAACCGTAAACGTAAAATTCTTATTTTTCGGGCGGAAAGCTAGTGTGAAAATATATTTGGATGTTTCGATGTTTGTTTCGCCTTCAAGCTTAAAGTACTAAACGGATTTGGATGAAATTTGGAATGAAGATATTTTGTAACCCGGATTAACACATAGGATACTTTTTACGGGGAAAAGTCTTATTCCCACGGGAATATCTTACACAACGCGAGCGTAGCCGCGTGATCTAAGTATTTTATGTTTCTAATTTAGGTAAATATTTTATGGAGTTCCTAAGTTTATTATATTTTTATTTAGTCTCCATTTCACCCGGGCCGTTGATGTTGATGTTGAACCCATTTCACTTTATCTTCAAAATATTGTTTTCATGCATTCTAAGGTTGCCTGAAAGAGATTGCTGCTGGTAATAAGGTCACCTGTCGACCTTTGTAGTTCCATCTGTATTATTCTATATGTTTTAATGTTTTTAATAAAGTAATGTATTGCGCTTGATCTTGATCTTGTATGTACGCAGGTACAGGAAGTAATTTAGAAGATGTACAAAATACCGTTACTTTCAAACATACAATATAACAACGGGGGAACATTATTTTGTGTAATATAAATAGGAATTCCGAGACAATAATACAGGAGGCACGGTAGAAGGAAGAAAGGTCCCGAAGGTAATGGAAAGGAGGGCGCGGTACATCTCAGTCAGTGGAAACGTCCCACGTTTCTAAGAAATTGAGTTCATTCAATGTTTCTTGGACTCCGTGAATGTAGGTAGAGTAAGTAGAACGAACACGAATTTGTGAAGGAAGTTTATTTTGCTATAAAAATAACGGTAGTCATGAAAGACCAAAACCAAACAAAAATCATACGAATATTTGACTAAAGCCGCGACCGTGTGGTGACGGCAGAGTAGAATACATTTGTCACCAACCCCTACTCTTCCCGTGGGTGTCGTAAGAGGCGACTTAGGGACTACACATTGAAAAGGGAACGGGCAGCAGCGCTCTCTGATACAGTAACCTTTTAATCTGCGATCTCCAACTCGCCTGCCAAGCGTGGAGATTATGGTAAAACCCTCCACTTGTGGAGGAGGCTCATAGTCCAGCAGTGGACTGTAACGGGCCGTTGATACTGATATTCGACTAAAGTACTATGTATGCTGAAGGCCCGTCCACCCGCCGCCATCGACTATAATTATGTAATGGGCGTGCTCACGTGCCCTCACTGTGCACGGGAGTTTGCTGCGAAGATCGGCTACATAAGCCATCTTCGGGTGCACCAGCAGCGCCCGACTGACTAGGAGTAGAAGTGGTCGCCATGGCCGAAATCGGTCGGATAGATCATCATCATCATCATGTATGTAGTATATTATATTTTCATTGAGATCGTACTTAACATTATATTTAAAGTTTATTTTTTGTAATAAACATCTATCACATACTATATCTACTTCGTTTTTTAATTTAATTTATTTTTATTACCCACGGAAAAGAACAGTTTTAGCGTTTTAAGTTTCAAAGAATATGTTTAGTTTTATAAAACTACTTTCCAATCTTGTTTAGCTATTTGATGTTCTTCCTCAACTTTGTTATAGTATATTTAGGTCGTCGACAGATTTTAGAACATGAACAGATTAATCTGGAGCAGACAGAGATAAAATTAATTAAAAGTCAGAACTAAGATATTTAGTGATGTAGGTATAACTAGCTTCATAAATTAGTCGTATTTTCTTATTTTTTATATACCTTATATTACCTTCATGCAGACGTAAAGCTTTATCAACTAGATTGGAACTGACTATTTTGTGTTGTTTCTTTTAGTTCATACTTAAAAAATATTCTTCCTTTTATATTACATCGAAAACCTATTGTGTTTAAGACGCCATGTAATTTTTTGCAATTTTTTGGAATGATTTGATACCTTTTACCAACGAACTAGATAAATCGTTCAATCAATCAATCAGCCTATTACAGTCCACTGCTGGACGTAGGCCTCTTCAAGGGCACGCCAAAGCGCACGATCACCCGCTTATCCCGCCACCACCAGCGACCTTCCTCAGGTCATCAGTCCACCTGGCAGGGGGGCCGTTTCCCGAGGCGTGGTCTCCATTCAAGAACCCGTTTACTCCAACGCTCGTCGGTTCTGCGTGGACTATTTTTGAAAGCCAGATAATTCGTTGCCTTATACAAATCAATCAGCTCGAATGCTTTATCAATCACTGAATCGATCGACCGGAGCCCTTCCTGGAGAGTTCTACTGACCTTCATAAAATAGTTCTCGTACTTAAGTTTATCACGTTTATGTATTGTATTTTTGGGAGTGGGTGGGTAGCTGACCGGAACCAAGAAATCATCTTATTCCTTGTAGAAAATTTAAAAAATGCAGGCTTAGTTGGTCGTAGTCTCCACAAAATGATACATTCAACTCATAATTCTGAATTATATTTCCCGGGATCTTTGGTACTATCATTGGTAATTAAGGTAGTAATGGTTCTTTTTCTACACCGTCAATTTGTGCGTAGACACCATTACCTAATGGTGTTGGGAGCTGGGGTAACTCCCTAATGACTTAACTAACTAAAAAGTACCTAGTTAAGTTCTCCCACGCCGCCGCTCCTGTCGTAATGCAGCAGTAGTTATCTACTTCTTCTGTTTAATGTTCTACGTCTTGCTCATGATAGATAGATAAATAGATAGACAGATTTACAACACTTACTACCTTTTTATTGTACTGATTCCTGTTTTCTGTAGAGGTGGTAAATATGTACTACTTACATGCGATAGATTTAATTTACTAGGATCGAATCGTGCTTCGCTTGGGCTAGAAGTCAATTTGTTGTATGCACCAGACTGAATCAAGTGCAGCTATAAATAGATATTGCTTCACTTTTATTGTAACATACTTTCTAGAATCCTGTTTTATTTGAAATAAGAAGTTCTTTATCAATATTATGTGCTTTTTTACTCGTATGAAGGACGAAAATCGCATCTATTTTATATTATTAAAATTGTATCATTAGTTTTTTCTGTTAATAGAATTTACTTATCTATTCAGCATTCTTATCTATTTAGCAAAGACTTAACCTTCGACGGAATCACTCTTTTCTCTAACTAAATAATTATCTTGTAGTAAGCCTAAGAACTCTTTAATTTTAGTTTTAAATTGGGCAAACATTCGTATGATGAGCACTTGTGTTTGCCTTGTGTCTGGTTGTTGTTTATCTATATAAGTATGTATTTATCTATTTATGTAATGTATATCAGCTGTCTGGTACCCATAGTACAAGCTCTGCTTAGTTTGGGATCAGATGGCCGTGTGTGAAGATGTGTCCCCACATATTTATTTATTTGTATCGCAATTGCGTGGTCTCCTTCTAGTATTCTAGCAGCAGATACTTATTATTGAGTTGTGCGTCTATTCCCGTTGTCCATGTAGTTCAGTCCACGTCACTATGGACAGTGAGAAGTCAATAATTCTCATCCTGCTGTTCAAGATTTAGTGATTACTTTGGATTGTTGGGTTTGGGTCACACTTGAGAAGCAAAATTAGTAAGAATAAGAATAAGAATATTTTTATTTGCTTAAAATGTGGTGGTGCACGCAGGCAAGATGTTAGATAAAACACAAGTACAAACACATTTAACCAAATTTTGGCATGCAAATATCTATAGGTATAAACATAATTCAATACTTGTACAAGTCAATGCAAGTGTCCAACATGTTGCTTTTAGTCAAATAACTCTGCCATGGAATAAAAAGCTTGTGACAATAACCATTTTTTCAATTTGGTTGCAAAAAGTCTAGATGGCAATTCTTTAATATCTCTTGGCAGCGCATTAAACACTTTTACACACATAGCATGAGAGTTTCTTAAATATAGTGCAGTTTTAGGTGCTTTGTCATATACAAGCCTATTAGGGTCTCTGATACCTCTTGAATGTATATCACTAGACTTCTTGAACAAATGGGAATTCAACTTAACAAATTTAGCAGATTCTAAAATATACATGGAAGGCAGTGTCAGTATATTTAATTTTTGAAACAGCGGTCTGCAGGAATCAGTTGGTGGTATTCGACAAATAGATCTGATGCACCTTTTCTGTGCCTTAAAAACTCGATGTATATTGGTACTATTGCCCCATAGTAACAAACAATATCTAAGGGTTGAGGCTATAAAACCATGGTAAGCAGTGAGAGCAGTATTCAACGATGCTGTTTTTGTTAACCGACTTAGAATATAGCTATAGCTATTTACTTTATTTCACACCATTTCAACTTGTTCCTTCCAGTTACAGTTTTTGTCAAGTTGAATCCCTAGAAACTTCGTATTGCTTACTTCATTAATTGTTACATTGTTATTAATTACATTTATTTTTAAAGGTATACTGTTATAATTCGTAAATTGCATTATGTTAGTCTTACTTAAATTTATTTTTAGATTATTGTTGTCTAGCCATTTTACTACATTGTCAATTGAGTAATTTATGTCATTTTCCAGTCATTTATACCATATTTAGAATCAAATGTCATAACAAGGGCTATGTCATCAGCAAATAAGAAATAATCACAAAATTTTGAATCAATAGTGTTCATTATGTCATTTATATATAAAATAAACAGAAGAGGCCCTAAAACACTTCCCTGAGGAACCCCAGACTTGTTGACTCTATAATTTGATCTATAGTATGTTAAAGTTTCTTTATTATCAATGCCAGCTATTTCTACACATTGTTTCCTATTCTGCAAGTAACTGGTAAGCCAATCTAAAGCCTTACCTCTAAAACCATAGTTCTCTAGTTTATCCAAAAGTACCCGATGAGAGACGAAATCAAAGGCTGTTGTCATATCAAAAAACACCACGAAAGTTCTCTTTTTACTGTCTAAACTACTAATTATTTTATGAACCAAGTTATAACATGCCAAGGTTGTCGATTTACCACTCTGAAAGCCATACTGATTGTTACTTATTATGTGATGCTTATCTATGAAGCTCATCATTCTACTATGGATTGCCTTCTCAAATATTTTACCTATTATTGAGATGAGAGCAATAGGTCGATAGTTAGAAGCCGCTTCTCTATCATCTCCTTTAAATATTGGTTTGACTATAGATAATTTAAGAGCTTCCGGGAAGACACCAGTGGTGAAAGACAAATTCAGTAAGTAACTAAGTACAGGCGCTATTTCTTTTTTACATGATTTTAGTATTTTCGTTGAAATGCCATCATAACCTTCAGCGTTGGTTTTGTTCAGTGAATCTATGATTTTTATTATTTCTTCAGGACTACACGGTTTTAGAAAGATACATGACAGATTTATATCTTTATTTGTATTTTTGCATTTTTGTGATGTATTTGAAGTTCTATAAAGTAATTATTGAACTCACGTGCAATTTCTTCAGTATCCATCAAAGTTTTCCCACGCACATCTAATTTCTCAATTAAATTGTTTAACATACTGTTAGTCGAATTATTATTTATTACTTTCCATGACGCCTTACATTTATTTTTAGCACTATTAATAAATCGGCCATTAGAAATCCTTTGCGCTAAACTGCAACAAGTTCTAAGTATTTTTTTATAAGTTAAGTATCTGTTTTTAATATCTATATTTTTCTTATTTAAGTAATATTTATATCGAATACTACGTTTTCTCTTGCTACTAACTTTAAGTCCTTGTGTTATCCACCTAGAACTAGGATTACTGTTTTTAATTTTTACTTTTATCTTTGGGAAACAAAGGTTGTAAAACAGCAGGAGATATTCATAAAATGTATCATAAGCAAGGTTCATATCAGAGATAGTTAGGACTTCAGAAAAAGATCAACTTGCCAGACAGTTTCGAAATTTTTCAATATTCTCTGCAGAATAGTCTCTTTTAAACTCATAGTAATCATTACGGGGCCGAGTTTTATACATTACAGGTATAGTCAACATTTGCGCCGTATCATGGTCAGAGATATCTAGTGGCAGTACCTCAACAGCATAGTACTGCAACAGCATATTTGTTCCTGTTTCTTGCCAGATGAAACAGTTCTTTGACGCTAGCATTTCCTGTCTATTTTCTTCTTCTACCAGCGTGTCGTTTACTCTCTATTTTTACATCATCAATTTCATGGACCGAGCCACCACCTGTTTTGAGTTATATTTTAGCAACCACGTAGTAGTTTATTCGATAATTAGGAAAGTATAATCGCTGCTTGTGATTACACACATTTACGATACTAGAGTATTTAATACTTACTCTTTGCTTGTTGCAGATGTAATGTGGAGCCGCTGCGCGCCGCAGCAGGCCCTATGGGCGCTGGCGCTGCTGGGCACGCTGGCGCCCGCCGTTGCCGACGGGAACATAGGTGAGAGAGCATCGTCATCGTCATCATTATCATTACCATCATCAACTTTACAATCATCCTCATGATTATCACCATTATCTTTACAATCATCCTCATTATTTTCATCATCATCTTTACAATCAATATTATTATCATTATCAACTTTACAATCATCCTCATTATTTTCATCATCATCCAATAATTATTATTATCATTATCAACTTTACAATCATCCTCATTATTTTCATCATCATCTTTACAATAATTATTATTATCATTATCAACTTTACAATCATCCTCATTATTTTCAACATCATCTTAGCAATCGTCCCCATTATTATCATCATCGTCTTTACAATCATTATAATTATCATTATCAACTTTACAATCATCCTCATTATTTTCATCATCATCTTTACAACCGTCCCCATTATTATCATCATCATCTTTGGAATCATTATTATTATCAACTTTACAATCATTATTATTTTAAACTTACAATCATCCTCATTACTTTCATCATCATCTTTACAATCGTCCCCATTATTGTCATCATCGTCTTTGCAATCATTATTGTTACTATCATCTCATGCGTCTTGACCACATTATTTGGAATTTATTAAATCAATTGCTGTATGATTGAGTTACATTAAATGCATCGAGTGCACCAGCGGCCGACTGAAGTCGCCATAGCTGAAAACGGTCGGAAAGATCATCGTTATCATCATAATCACATTAAATAATGCTTACCTCACCTCACCTCGTATTCGAATTGTTTTACAATCAGTTTTTTACACATGATAGTTTCATACAATCAGTTTTATATCAAAATAGCAATAAAGTTATACAAAGTACTAGACTAGATATTTTTATAGTATTTTCGATTATAGGTAAATCGAAAGAAGACAATAACTCGAAGAATAAAATACACCATAGGACTCCATCCCATCCCTCACAAATGCACGAGACTTTATTTTATTGATTAAACTTTCTTATTGGTTTTTCTTGGACTGTTTAGTTTTTCTATCAAAGTTTTCCGTCACTTAATTATTGTCTCTGTCTACCAGTTTATTTTAAAAGTATCTCGACATTGTTAGGAAAATTATAATCTTTATCTAGAAATAGATATGCACTAACGAGAACGAAAATAGAATATTAATGTTTCTGTCTGGAAAAATTAAACGAGAATTTTCTATATGGACCACTCACTAACGACCAACCTACACAATATTCCATACCACCTGACCTTTGACAATTTTAAAGATATTTCATAATATTTTGCATTTCGTTCTACATTGTTGAAGCTTTAAATAGATTGTAATTTGAAAACTGTTCCATGATAATAGAATTATAGCTTCATAAAACTTTTGCGAATATTTTTATGATTCGTCACGCGTTTATGGGGCACTATGGGAAAGCTTTTATGGACGTACTTATTAAGCTTAGTAAATATGAATCTGAAAGGATTGAGAGCTATGATTCTGAAATCAATTACTATGCTTTGTACGATTTGTAAGAACTTTATAAAAAAAAGAAACGGCGTCGCATGTTTAAATATGACAAAATTTACTCGTTTTCTTTTATATTTCCTTCTTTGAGTCTGTTCGACTTTAAAATATTTTTTTTACAACGACGCAATAATAATAATGACGGCTTATTAAATAATTTTAGGATTGTCATATATTCACCTTATTCTCTTCACTGAAAGTAATAACATCTTTATTGTTCTAGGGTGCTTATTTAGTGCATCACTATGCGTAGAGGGAATGGAGTGGTGTTATGACGGTAAGTAGCTCTTTATATTATAGAAGAACATTGTTTGATCAACTTACAATATTTTTATTGTAAATAAATAAACCCTTAGGAAAGGTACTATAATTTGTAACGATCGTGTAAAAAAGAAATTTAAACATTTGAATAATTGTAATATAAAATGTGACACTTTGTCAAATTTGAGGAATAAAACGAACACTACATTACGGTGTTTTTTTATTATTTATGGATTACCATAGTTGTTAAAATTATATAGCTAATTAGAACATACATAAGTAGAATTTAGGTTATTGCACAACTCTCCACATCATGCAACTGACGAAGCAACAGAAGATAAAAATTACATGTCACAGCTCATCAATATTGTTGCTAAATCATATCTTAAAGCAGAACGTTTAAGTTTTAGATTTAACTTTTTCTCACATGAAAAGATAAGCATTTCGCGTTGTGTCGTTTTTCTATGTGTGTTTTCTTGTGTATAATAAAGTCCGCCCGCGGTTACGCTCGCGTTGTGTAAGATTTTCCCATGGGAATAAGACCTTAAGTATTCTATGTGTACAAACTATCTCCATTCCAAACATTCAAATCCGTTCAGTAGTTAAGGCGTGAAAGCGGAACAAACATCTAAACATCCAAATATATTTTCACATTTATAATATTAGGTCCTTACATATGAAATTGGCGTTTTGTATGGGAGGAACAAAAAGTCGAAATTTTTTTATATAGTATATTTATTTAATCAAAGTATGAGCCATTGTAATCTATGCACTTTTGCCATCTCATAGGTAGTTCATTGATCCCTTTACTAAAAAAACCATTCGGACGGGAATCAATAAAATCTTTGAAGGCGATTTGGACTGCCCCATCTGAGTTGAATTTTTTCCCTTGCAAGAAGTTATCCAAATTTCGAAAAAAATGGTAATCTGTTGGAGCAAGGTCCGGGGAGTACGGTGGATGCCTTAGACATTCCAATTGAAGCTCTTCTAATTTGCTAGCCGTCTGTTGTGCAGTGTGTGGTCTAGCGTTGTCGTGAAGCAGCAGTGGCGTAGAGCGATTGACCAGCCTCGGTTGTTTACCAGCTAGCTTTTCCATCATGGTTTGCAATTGCTGACAATAGTCATCTGCCGTAATCGTCTGGCCAGATTTGAGAAAACTGTAATGAACGACACCGGCGCTAGTCCACCAAACGCTTACAAGTAACTTTTTATTGGTCAATTTTCGCTTGGAGCAGGCTTTGGCTGGCTTGCCAGGGTCCAGCCATTGCGATGAGCGCTTCCGATTATCGTAGAGAATCCACTTTTCATCACAGGTAATGATTCGATTTAAAATCCCTTCGTTATTGTGCCGGTCAAGTAATGTAACGCAGCAGTTGACGCGCGTTTGCCGGTTTGCTTCACTCAATTCGTGAGGAACCCACCTTTCAAGTTTTTTAATCTTCCCAATTTGCTTCAAGTGGATTAAAACAGTTTTATCACTAACACCGAAGCCTGCAGCTAACTCGGACGTGGTTTGCGATGGATCCGCTTCCACAATAGCCTTCAATGCTTCATTATCAACTTGGGTCTCCGGCCGTCCACGGGGCTTGTTTTGCAGGTCGAAATTTTCAGAACGAAAACGTTGGAACCAAAAACGCACTGTGTTTTCTTTTGCGACACAACCGCCATACACATCATTAACCCTTCGAGCCGTTTCCGCAGCACTGGTGCCACGGTGGAACTCGTACTCGTAAATAACGCGATATTTCAAATTTTCCATTTTGTAAATCGAGCGTATGTTTATGTTTATGTTTGCATAAACAGAAAAAAGATAAGTAAAAAAACAAATGAATGACGGTTTACGAAACACAACTACATGTGGAAATAGCTGTATAAATTTGAATTTCGAATTCCTAACCAAATAGGAGAAATTTGTGATCAAAGTGGCCAGTACGACAAAACGCCAATTTCATATGTAAGGACCTAATATTAGTGTGATGTGATAATAAAATAATATTTGCTCTGTAACATTCTCATACTACACCGAAACTATTAGACTATTTCATCGTAGCCATTTGCTACGGCGTAGCAAGTAGTGCAATAGGTAATGTTTATTTGTTTTTTAAGATTACGCGTTCGGGAAGTGCATCGCCATTTACGAAGAAGATGTGGAAGAGAGTGACCTTTTCCAGTAAGTATCCTCTTTACTAAAAAATACTGTACAATCAATCAATCAGCCTATTGCAGTCCACTGCTGGACGTAGGCCTCCCCAAGGGCCACCCACTTTCCTCGTCCAGCCACCACCAGCAACCTTCCTCAGGTCATCAGTTCACCTGGCAGGGGGGCGTCCCACACTACGTTTCCCGAGATGTGATCTCCATTCGAGAACCCGTCTGCTCCAACGCTCGTCGGTTCAGCTTGCTACACTTCTGGACTTACAAAAAGACTACGAAATATAAATTTACAATTCACGCTTGGTATAAAAACCAAAAATACATAATATTTATCTGTTTGCCTTGTAGCCGGTAGAGATTGCCACTTGGCATTAGACCCTCCATTTGTATGTATTAAATAAATAAATATATTTAGGATTTCGTACTTTAAATGGGAAAAAGGAACGCCTAATAAAATACTCACATAAAATAATTTGATCCTGTAATGGAACTCTTATCTCAGATTATCTAGTTGAAAAAACCGACCCAAGCTTATTTCACGATTAGATGAATCGTTCAAAGAGTTACCAGCTTATTTATTATATGCGTAACCATCTAAAATCAATCAGGTACTTAAAAGTATGTGAATACATTTTCATGTAACAAGATTTCTAAAAGATTCAATTTTCCTTGCAATAAGCTCTGTTTTACAACACCGTTAGCCTTTAACGCGCTCATTACCGGAGATTACAGCTCCTTGGCTCGAGACTCGACAACCGGTTGAAATTTCACTCCAGGGACCTAGTTCGGTAAACAGATTAACTACCTCCGTAGCCAAGTAGTAGAGCATTCGGTTTTCTTTAAGGAGGTTCTGGGCTCGATTCCCGGTGGAGATACTGTGGTCACACATACATTTCCTTATTAGACCATCCCCAGTTTGGTTAAAAAAATTCAGTTTAAATCACTTGGTTGTCAGAAAAGTAAGATTTTCCTTGCTTCGGATGGTACCTTATAAGCCAATTACTACAACGACAACTATTATTTATGGAAATAGTCGTAACATGATGTCAGAAACCATTGGCGAATTCAATGTCACAATCTTCACAATACAACGATGATGTCGGGTAAAATGGTTAATGGTTTACTTCATATATACTCACCGGCACAACTAACCACCCACCCTTCATTTCAAGGAGTCCTCGTGATTCTTTATAATTCTATTAGGTACAGCTAATGTTAGTTAAAAAGTAGTTAATTTAACGTTTATTTAAGTGTGATTAATTTATCGTAAAGTTATCAATAAATCAATTGTAAAAAGCTGTTTTTCTCGGCTATTATCTCCAGAATAGTCGTTACGAGCCATATCAGAGGCTTTGGCGGTTCAATAACACTAACTCCAGCTTAAAGGACGATTATTGACCTTACAGCCTGCACGAGGGGAAGATGATGATGATTTTCTCCTTTGCGTGTCGATGACAAACAAAAAAAAGCCGTGTGGTGATGGCAAAGTAGAATACATTTGTCACCAACCCCTCTCTATTCCCGTGGGTGTCGTAAGAGGTGACTTAGGGACTACACATTGAACAGGGAACGGGCAGCAGCGCTCTCTGATACAGTAACCTTTTAATCTGCGATCTCCAACCCGCCTGCCAAGCGTGGAGATTATGGCAAAACCCTCCACTTAAGTGGACTGTAACGGGCTGTTGATGATGATGACACTAAATGAGCCATGGACTGCACCGCTCCACACAAACAGTCTAAGTTTGGGTTTTCCGACCTGAGTCCGAAGTCGATTTAAAGACTTCCAGATCGTCCATGGTAATCTATGTCCAGCCGGTAGACTCTCAGGAAGTGGGACAAAGGGATCCTGAAGCGGTGTTTGAGCACGCCACATGTCGCATCTCGCTTGAGAGGGCTCAGCTGTGAGGGGTTGGACGTATTTTAAAACCTTTTTCGACTTTTTAGTCTCAACGGCTCTGCGAACAACTGGCAATGATGATGATTGTCATCTTTAACTCTCGATATTCTTCCCAGGTACGACATGACATCTGAACAGCTAAAGTTGTTCGAGGGAGAGCTGCAGCGGCTGGCGGAGCGCGGCTACCAGTGGGCACATGCCTACACACAGTGCGTCCTGCAGGCCATGCTGTACTCACTACGTAACCACCTGTAAGTTGCTTGCAAGGAAACATAAACGAATGAATGAAAAGGGCAAACATTTTCAAGACACAAAAACATAATTTTAATGTAGGTATATTGCGTAATCCTAACCGAGTCAAAATAACTACTGAAGTTAGAAAGTCACCAACATACAAAATTACTTAAAAGTTATATCAATAAATAAATAAATATGTGGGGACATTTCACACACGGCCATCTGATCCTAAACTAACCAAAGCTTGTACTATGGGTACCAGACAGCTGACATACATTACTTAAATAGATAAATATTTACTTATATATAGATAAATAACAACCAGACACAAGGCAAACACAAGTGCTCATCACACGAATGTTTGCCCTGGGTGGGATTCGAACCCGCGACCCTGTTCTTCGTAGGCAGGCGTACTACCAACTAGGCTATGGGACCGTCCGTATTTGTATAATATGCTTATCGAGTCAACAAAGCACAAAATGCTCAGTGTAGATTTTTGAGTTATAAACAACGGGGTGCTTTCTTCTGTAATTTATTAATTCGATCAACTCTTAGCTTTTTTTTTCTCTGGGGTATTTTATTTTATGTCTGAGTAAATTAAAATTACTTTTTGATGCAGACGGATTGAACGGCAGACGGAACAACGGATTAATGACGTTGATAACCAAGTAGTTCTATATTGCAAATTTTATTGTAAATATTACAGAAACCCTGCAGAAGTCAATGCGAAAATATGTGAGCACTTTGTTGACCCAAAGCTAAGTATTGAAACCACTGATGGCGCAGTAGACCAGGAGGTAAGTTAGACAATGGTGGATTTAAAAATTTTAGCTGTTTATTTATAAAGGTACAAAATAATGAATAAATTAATAAATAAATAATTAATAATTTACAGGTTGACCCAGATGAAACAGCCTTCGTCCGCTTCACGCCGAATAGTATGACAGATTCTGACTATGCAAATGAAGTTTACAACCCACCCTCAGAAGAAGAACTTTTGATTCCCAATGGTACCTAATACAATTATGTATGATAAGACATTTCACGCAATATCAAAGTAACGTAGGCATCTAAGCTTTGTTGTTTATCAGTTCCAGTGATCGTCGGCGATGATCCACTAGGCGACGAAACACCAAGCGACAAAATAAGAGATCTAATGATGATGAGCAATGATGAATCTCCCGTCATTTTACCATTTCAAGGATTTAGAGAACGTCTTCAAGAGGAAAAGGAGAGAAGTGATTTTGAGGACATCCCGGAAGCTATAATTGACAAAGCTAAAAAATCAATGCCACCTGAACTTGATATACTCGGACAGGGAGATCCCAATGATATCTTCGATGAAGAACGTCTAGGAGCTCATTTTCGTAAACATAAAGTTAAACCTCCGCCTTATACTGCTGAGTATATCACCTCTAATCGGCTCTCCAATCTAGATGCTGAAGTTCGTTCAAATGCCTTAGAGAAATACAAACAAAGTTTTGCTGCGAAGAACTTCCCATTCGAATACGAAACAGGAGATCTTCCGGAACCAAGGATTTACATGGAAGATGAGTTGGGTGAATTTCCTCTGGACTCTGGAAGTGGCGAAATAGATCCATATCACACCAAAGGTAAGGATTGAAGATTATTTTTATATTATCTATCTATTTCAATAATGCTTAATCAAGTATTTAAACTCGGCTGTATTTAATTTGCAGAAACGGAAAATTTTAAGCATTCGAAGAACATGGAATACTTGATGAACTATTGGCGTGAAATTGTTGAATCGAAAATAAAACCCAAACAGGCTATGTACGCTGAAGGTGGTCCTCTTAGACCTGACGAGCTCCAGGGTGAGTTAAACAAATATCTTCTAATACCAGTAATGATTTTGTAAAAAGGCAATTTTTGTTGCTTCATTGCTTTGTTTGCATAGTAGGCCAGCTATCACTCATTGATTTAAAACCCATCTACGAATACTTAATTTCAAAATACCTAATTTCCTTAAGTTTTAAATTTTAAGTTGATCAATATTTCGTTAATTTTTGGAGTTTTGTTTAGACATAGGCCTTTTAATCCCAAGAAGCTTGACCTTTAAACGACAATCTGGCCAGACCGAGGGAGTTACAAATAAGGACAATGTTTCAGGTGAAACTTCCAAATTTTATCCCGACGACTATCAAGACTTGCTTAATAGTGAGTGGGGCTTTTTGCGTAGGGAAAGAGATGATGTTAAAAAGCCTGGGCCGCGCGTCGACGCGAAAATGTTAAAGATTTTGTACCACAATAAATCGGTGACAGGTTAGTGTCACACCGGCCTGAGATAGCTGTTTTAGATAATCGATGTTCCCTACCAATGGTTTCAATTGGAGGTGCTGCTGGCATTCAATATACTTTTATTTCCTCAAGTATTAATGCACTCCTACGTCCTGTCTAGATCACCGCACTCAATGTTCCCTTGCCTAATTCAGCACAGTTTTCTCTAACACAAATCAGCATGAGGCTCTTGCGTGGTCCTCTTCGTTATGTGATTTCTTCTAAATGTTGTGTTTTGTCCATTATGTTACTTTTTATATTGTTTAGTTATAGTTAAGACTAAAAAAGATCCTTTTTGCCATATTTTCGGAATATCTTGATGTTGTAAATAATGTCAATGTTGGTTGTGCATTACTGCAAGTGAATTTGAAATAGATTAGGTAAAAATGTACAAAAATGATACCTAAGTACATAAATTATTGTGAAATATTTTTCTGCACTACCAGTTAAATAAATGTAAAACAGGTGTTCAATCTCATTCCTTGTGTCGCATGTCAATCCTCGCCAATATTTTGTTCATGGGTGTTTCGAAAATAAGCACGCATATACGATAAGAGTACATAGTATGGTGTCGGTTTCTGTTTCAGCCGATGGAGACCCTAAAGCACAAAAACTAACTGATGCTGATCACGATCATAACGAATATGATTTCGATCCCTCGTATGCTTACGTCATCTTCAAGAACAGGTAAGAATAAATTAATGTCCGCTTCGTTACATCTCAGTCGAATATCCTTTCTAATATAGGGCATAGCACCCTCTATCCCTTTGCCCAACTGAAATTAAAATGCAACTGTTGGAGATGGGATTTTTTTAAATCACTGACTACCAAGTAATTTATCATTGTAAGTAAGTTATACATTATGACAATGTAATAATCAATATTCTTATTCTTTTAAAGGTTTGGAACGAATTGGGAGAAAGGTCTTTTATTCATATCGAAACTTGAACAAATGCTTGGCCTTGAGAAAAACACCTTTACGAATCCTCGGTAACAATTTTCTTAATACTTAAATTAAGTATTATTCAGAGAACATTTTAACCAAATTTCTTTTGCTATTTTAGTGTCGATCCCGTGGAAGTAACGTTTAAGGTTGAGAAAAACAACAAAGGATATTCCGCATTAGATGTCGCTACTCGCGTCAGTAAGTATGAAAACATATAAGGATTACAAAAAAAAAATGTGCGAGACATTTTCAAATGCATTTGTTTTTCAGAGGATATCAGAGAGCAAATACACCGAGAAACCGGAGCTCAAGTTTTGCAAACTGGGGTGGGAGATCGAGTAAGTAATGATATCTACTAAATATATTTACTGCATATTGTTTATTACAAAAAAATCACTTGTAACTACAGTACAACACAACACTCAATGCAAAGTAAGAGTAATTTTGCTATACCATCTAAAATAGCAAAATTAAATTAACATTTAGCCATTTTTGTGGGAGTCTTACGTACTTACTGTTAAAATATGAGCTAACTGAATCATTAATATTTATTTATTTATTTATTTAGCCATTTACTGTACACATTAAACAAGAAAATGACAATAACACAAAGAAAAACGACACAGCAGGCCTACTTATTTCTAAAGAAATATCTTCCAGGAGACCTACGGAGGAGAAAAGGAAGATAACAATAGACGCGGATAAAACGTGCACAACTTAAGAAATAAAATATAATGATAATATACGAAGAACCAGATAACCTACAACTACTCTATAACTAAATGTATCTAAACATCATACGCAATAAATAAAACATAAACTTACACCTAACAATACTTATACCTACATATTATATTTATACATAATATATACCTATATATATATAAATTAAATATTATAATAAAACATGTGGAGGTTTCGTAGTTTTTACACCACCTGCCTATATCTTTATTATTCCAGAGCAAGCGCCCAGTGATCCGTCAGCTGGAAGCCCCTGACGACCTCATCTTCGGCATTAAGACGCCGGTAGTCCTGGCTATGGTCGCCAGTCTCTCAGTCCTCATCGTGGGGGCCGTGGTCTTCATAGTCCTCCTGAAGCGAGACCTGGTGGGGAAGAAGGTGGCTGGACTCGCAACGGCCGCCGGGATCGACACTGAAGCGACAAGGGATTACCAGGTACGCATGGTTTTGAAGCTTTTGGGTCTGACCAACGATTTTGGCTGAAAATGCCAAAATGTTCTATAAAAAATTACAAAAAATACTGTGTTTTAATTTTTTTTATATCTTTAAAAATGACTGAGTTATTAACGATCAAAGTGCACACCTCCGCACGAGGCGATTGGTAGCTGTGACGTCATATTGACGTCATATGCACGCAACGTTCCTATTACACCGCCCGCGACCACCTGCATATGACGTCACACGCTCGAAACTTCTCGCGGTCATAACTTTGGTAATATTGCATGTATTGAAGTGAAATAAAAAGTAATGTAATATACATGATATAAACTTTAATATAATGTTTTTATGTGAAATAAAAACCTATCGGTGTTCTCCTCGAATTATAAAATAATAGTTCGATAATCTTATGGTTAACGAATGCAAGATGAACACGAGGTTTTCAGCGGGGTCATCATACATTTATGATATTAGGACGGTAAATAGGTAGGTAGGTACCTAACTATTATAATTTTTCGATCGATCGATCGATTGTTCATTAACTGCATGTGTGCATTAATTGAACCCATATAGGTTATTAGATGCGCACTTTTATACATGGTGTATAATTTAAAGTAAAAACGAGAAAAAACAATTTTATTTAAATATCTTTGCTGTACGAAATACGAATGACGCAGAGTCACAATAATAGACCTGGGTCCGGAAGACAACTCGTTGATAAATAAATTCATTGTACTGATACAAAATATTCTGATAAGTTACAGTATTAAACGAGCTTTACAATAAAGTTGTGAAGTGTTACATTAAACACGATATAAATACTTTAATATTAAAATAAAAAGGATAAAAAGTTTTTTAATTTATCCTTCTTACACTGTGATTTGTGATGTGCATTTGGGCAAGTGCGTTCATTGTTGCTGTGAAACAATATGTATGTTATATAAAACTTAACCGTATTTTTCGGAATTCTCATTTTCTTCTGGATAGAGCAATTTGTCTCTGTTATCGAATGTAAATAAATAAAAACAGTAAAACAATGTCCCTAAACATATTTCATATTTTAAAATATTTCAGAGGTATTTTAAAAAACTAGTGACCTAAATAATCACTCACAAATTTTACAAAACATATTATAAAATATATCTAATCTAAGTAGATAAACTATATCTATAATTATTATAAAGAGAGAAGTCCGTACTGACTGACTGACTGACTCATCAACGCACAGCCGAAACTACTGAAGCTAGAAGTACCAAATTTACACAGTAGGCTACATTTATAGCGTAGGCAAGCAATAAGAAGAGATTTTAGAAAATTCCCCCTCTAAGGGGGGAAAAAGAGGGGTTCAAGTTTGTATGAAAGTCCGTCATTTTAAAAGTAGGGATGTTGAAAATTTGGATTTAGACTGCAATTAATAAATCATTTGACACGTGTTTTAGAATTTTATCAAAATCCCTATTTTGAGGGGAAAAGTAGGGATTAAATGTTTGTATGGAAAGTCTGTCATTTCTAAAGGTAGGAACTTGAAAATTTGGATTTAGGCTGAGATTAATAAATCATTTGACACGTGTTTGAGCATTTTATCAAGATCCCTATTTTGAGGGTCAGAGTAGGGATTCATTTCTAAAGGTAGGAACTTGAAAATTTGGATTTAGGCAGTGATTATTAAATAATTTGACACATATTTTATCATTATCATTCGAAATCCCTATTTTAAAGGGAAAGTAGGGATAAATGTTGTTATAGAAAGACTGCCATTTCTAACTATTTTAAAGGAGAAACAGGGATTAAATGTTTGTATGGAGAGTCCGACATTTCTAAAGGTAGGAACTTGAAAATTTGGATTTAGGCTCAGATTAATAAATTATTTTATACATGTTTTAGCATTTTATCAAATTCCCTATTTGGAGGGGGAAAGTTGGGATTGAAATGTTTGTATGGAAAGTTTGCCATTTCTAAAGGTAGAAACTTGAAAATTTGGATTTAGGCTAAGATTAATACATATTTTAACACGTATCGAAGTATACTTTCGAAATCCCTATTTTATAGGGAAAGTAGGGATTCATGGAAAGTTTGTCATTTCTAAGGCAAGAACTTAAAAATTGTGATTAAGACTAAGAAAAAAATAATCGTTTGACATGTTTCTCATTGTCTTGAAATCCCTATTTTGAAGGGGAAGTAGGGATAAAATTTTGTTATGGAAAGTTTGTCATTTTCTAAAGGTAGGATATTGAAAATTTGGATTAAGACTGAGATTAATAAATCATTTGATACGTGTTTAAGCTTTTTACGAAATCCCTATTTTGAGGAGGAAGATTAAATGTTTGTATGGAAAGTCTGTAATTTCTAAACGGTAAAAACTTAAAACATTACAAAATACAAAATACAAAATATTTATTTGCTTTCTCTTATCCTAAGTTACATTTGTCCTTGAGACACTTCTTTTAAGCAAAAGATGCTTGTATTAGAAGGCCCCGCTCCTCCTCAAAAGAAAGCTATAACAAAAAATAGCTATTACCATGATATTATACCCATAAAAATATACAAAAACAAACACGCAAATTTTGAAAAATTTTGAAGATAGCAGAAGGCTTTACAATTTGTATAAAACATAATACAATAAAACGTGCCTGTACATGTTTTTATGTGTCTAAGAATGCGTGTGGGGGAGTGTGTTGGGTTTTGCGTGTAGAGTGAGTGTTTGTGTGAGCTGTGAGTGTGTGGGTGTGTGTGTGAGTGGGTAAGTGTGTGAGTGGGTAAGTGTGTATGATGGGTGAATGTGTGTCATTGCAATAACACCAATAATTTCATATAATGTTACAATTTTTAAACTATTACACTTAAAAGTTTTTCAGTATTTTCGTAGGACAATGTCAGTAACCATTCCGATACTGTTCTTTTACACTCATGATACGTCTTAGAATAAATCTTTAAAGTTCTGTTTATTGTGTTGTAAAGGTAGGCTGATTGTCTAGCACATTGTTTTCTGGCAAAAGTTGTTTTAGTAGGGTGCACGTACGCTACAGAGTAATTTCTTCTTTTGTTTAGAATTTCAGGGTCAAACTGCAGGTTCTTATGCAATCTTAATATGGAGTGTAATATGTATAATTGTCTCACAGTATGGAGCTTGCATAGACTATAGAGTTCGCTAGTGGGGTATCTATACGGTTTGAAGTTCATGACCTTTATTAAAGACCTTTGAGCTCTTTCGACCACCAACATTTTAGTTTTGTCTGTGGCACCCCATATGGGGATGCAATAAATAAGAACAGATTGGGCCAATGATACATATATATTATTTAACAAATTATTGTCCATAACATGCCTCAAATTTTTAAAAATCCATATAAGTTTTCTGACTCGATTAGAAATAAGATCAATATGGGAGTGCCAGGATAGCCTATAATCAATGCTAACACCAAGGTATTTTGTCGTATTGACTTTTGTTATTGATGGGCATTTACAATTTTGGACCTGAGGACTATCACAGTTATGAATTTTAATTTCAAAATTTTTGTCAGGCTGAGAATTATTCTTTATGCTAAAAGAAATGTAATTTGTTTTATTTGTATTTAAAGTAAGTAGATTACAGTTAAGCCAGTGTGCAATTTTTCTCAGGCCAGATTCAGCGTTCTTTTGGACTTCATCCCAAGTAATGCCATAGAAAACAACTGCGGTGTCATCTGCATAGGAGAATAACTGCCCTTGATTGACCTCCATCTTACATAACTCATTCATATATATTAAAAATAGGGTAGGACCAAGGACACTTCCTTGAGGGACACCGAAGCTGATATTTGCGACATCGCTAACGTGTTGTCCTATTTTAACTCTCTGAGTACGATCACAGAGATAACTCTTAAAAAGTGAAAGAGGGGTTCCGCGTATACCAATGTTTTCTAGCTTGTGTACAAGAGTGGGGACAGAGACGGTGTCAAATGCCTTCTTGAGATCAAGAAATACCGCAAATGCATTTATTACCAGAATCTAATTGAGAAACAATGATTGAGGTTAAGGTGGAAACAGCATCTTCTGTGGACATACCTTTCCTAAATCCAAATTGTTGTTTTGCAAGAATGTTATATTTATTTAAATAATTTAGCAGTCTGCTATTCAAAAGTTTTTCCAGGATTTTAGAGATTGCCGGTAAAACTGATATCGGTCTGTAGTTATTGACATCATCTCGGTCACCACCCTTGTACACAGGCGTGACTACCGATTGCTTTAGAGCATCAGGAAAAATTCCATTACTAAAACACAAATTTGCCAGGTGGCAAATAATAGGCACTAGCACCATCTTACATTTCTTCAAGAAACTGGTAGATATTTTGTCCCAACCAGGTGAACTATCAGAGTCAAGACTCATGAGCACCCGTTCTACTTCAGAATTGTCTGTTGGTAGTATAACCATTGAAGATAGCTGTTGATAGTTGTTGTTCGTATTACTAGTACCTACGTGTTTGTTAGCCAAAATATCTTCTGCTAATGTCTTCCCTGTATTCGCAAAGAAATTATTTACTAAGTTAACAGACTTCGCTGGGGTATCTGCAGCATTTAGTAGACATTCATTCGATATTTTATTAGATTTGAAGGGCATTATATCATTCAAGGTATTCCAAAGAGCTTTATTATTTTTAGTTGATTTTGCTATTTTTTCACGATCGTAATTACGTTTTACTTTTTTAATAATACAAGTACAGTAATTCCTGTATCGTCTATATGTGATTTTTAATATTTCATTTTTAGGGTCTTCTTTTAGTTTTCTTTGCATGTTATTTCTATTCCGAATACAACGCAAAATACCTTCTGTCATCCACGGTTTAATAAAACGTTTTGTCGACGGAATATTTAATATTTTAGTGTTAAGTAACAACGAGTCCATGATTTTTTTCGTTAAAAGATTAATAAGTACATTAGGATCAGAATTTAGGAGAAGATCAGAGAGATTACTTTCCAATAACTTTTTAGCCGCACAGTCGTAATCGATAACAGTTCGAGTTTTAGGAATTTTATTTCTTTTGGATGCTTCATGCAGGAACAACAGTACCGTGTGGTGATCTGTAATTGTCGTGTCTAAAACAGTTACATACGCTTTAATATTTTGGTTGTTAAGTTTTAAGATAACGTGATCTAAACAGCTTTTGCCTCTAGTCGGAAGTGTATGCCCTGGTATAAGACCGTGCATCGCTAATGAGGTTAAATAGTTATTTCTATTGTTACGTTCATTTGCTGTGTCATTTATTGTTGGAATCAAATCTATGTTTATATCGCCGGTTATTATTATATTTCCTGATTTAATTGTGCTTAAATAGGAAGTTATTGAATTAATAAAGTCGTCCGCATTTAACGTTGATGGAGAGCGATAAATACCAAGAATAGTATACCCCGTAGTACTAATGTGAATACACGATGCGTGGCTTAGAATAATCTCTTTAACGTTAGCTTGAATGTTTTTTCTTATGTATACGACTACACCGTCATTTTGATTCAATAAATTTTGAGTAGCATAGGAAGTATAGTTTTGTATATTAGGTATATGCTTGTTAGAGCTCAAGCGGCACTCCGTTAAGATAAGAACATCTACATCAAAACGTAATTGAGATAAGGTTATTTGCAATTCATTGATATTATTATTGTAAATACTTCTAATGTTTTGACAAAGGATTTTAAGTTTTGCGTGTTGGGAAAATTTGAATTTTGTTACTTTTTCCACAGAACTTGCAAAGGATTCTGCAATTTCTGTTTTATCTAGATCTTGTAAGGTTGCTAACTGACTATTCATAATTGTGTTTTAAAAGGTCTAACTTCACAGCTCTCGCAAGGTTGATTGTCATAGATAGGATATGGGAAAGCAAAACGAGAGGTGTTTCATAAAATGTTAATTGCTGATATTTTGGATTGTGGTAAGAATACAGTGTAAATATTCCAGTGACGACATGAGTGACTGACGCATAATTATTTTTTGATGAATGGGTGTTTATTGTGTGCAGTGTAGTGTTATGCAGTGAGTGAGTGTGCAAACTAATCAAATTTGACAAGGCATGTAATATTATATAGTTACCTAGTTTTAGAAAATGAATCATTATAACAAAATTAATATATCTATATAGTCATGCAGACTGTAGAAGATGATGTATTTGAGCCTCATTTACTATCGATATCACCGGAGAGCTTTCCTCCTTTCTAACGAAGACTCTACCAAAAGCAGTCCAGCAGAATTTAAATTTCTTCGAGTTCACAAGGTCTCTGGCAAGAAAATAGAGTCGAGCATCCTTTGGTGTCAATTGCTCAGACACAAAAACTGGAGTATCTTCGTTCGTGGTAAATCCCAAGTGCTTCGCTCGTAATTTCTCTTTATTTTCCGAATTGAAAGATTTACATTTTTTCAGGATGCCAGTTTTTAAAAGCGTTGATCTTGTTTCGACAATAATAGTGGAATTTACTACATTTCCTTCCTTTTTCTCTCTCAGACGAAAAATATCGCTGATATCTGTTTTAGAGATCGGGAATTTAATGCTGTTTGATAAATTAAGCACCATATTGAGTAGATCGTCATCGCTATGGGTGTTCTTGATAGGGACGTTTTTAATTTGAAAAGTAGATTTACGGCTCATTCTTTGTAACCCATCAATTTTTTCTTCCAGAAGAGAAATGTATTCTCTGTCTTTTCTTCCTTGAGTTTCTAACAACGCAACTTTTTTCTGAAGTTCTGCATTATGGGCAGTAAGATCGGCCACTGATTTCTCGATATTTGCATTTGATTTTTTAATGTCCAAGAGGCTTGCAGTAATTGCAGCATTATCCATTTTCTGAGAGGCTACCAAGCTACGAACCAATTCCTTCATTTCTTCTTTAAAGCTGTCGAATTGTGGTATAGAACCTTCTGTCTCGTCACAATTTCGTTGACCACGTTTTTGACTGTTTACAAAGTTTGGCGGTGTAGTGAGCGTATTATTATCTGTACCGTCAAAATCTTTAGGGGACTGGTCCATACTCATGTCCATTATGTATATAATAATCAGATAAAATGTAGAATAAAAGTAAAAATTTTTTAGTTTAAAAAATTACTCTATTCATCAAACAGTAAGTACCGCCCTTTACAATAGAGCTACTCCAAAGTATTGCCGCCGCCGCCACTCCAAAATATTGCCGCCGCCGCCACTCCAACGAAGTCACTATGAGCTCAAGGGAATACTTAATTTCGCCGCGCAGCGTCCATCAAGTGTAGCTCAGTGGAAGAGCGCACGGTAAGTTTCCGCAGCGAGTAGACGATCACTGGTTCGATCCTTAGGTGGGTGAGGCAATATTCGTATTTTTAAAATCTTGTAAAATTTGAATTAAATCAACTTACGCGCCCAAACACGGATCGGGTGATCGATGCAATGTCACCGCAAAAAGGCACACAAGTGGGAATGAAAGATCCGAGTCAAATTCAATATGGCCGCTGCGTCTAATGAAGATATCCCTTAGTTGAAGCAGGAGGTACCGAACTTTGAACCAAATACTTGTTTAAAATGTTGTAATTTAAAAATAGTGACTGTGAAATTAACACTACGGAGCAATGCACACGTCCACTCAGTAAGCGATCCGGAGAGGAAGAGGATATTATATTAGAGGAGAGGACATTAGAGTTAGACTGAGATTAATAATTCATTTAATACATATTTTAGCATTTTATCAAATTCCCTATTTTGAGGGGGAAAGTAGGGTTAAATGTTTCTATGGAAAGTCCAGTTCTAAAGTTAGGAAATTGAAAATTTGGATTTAGGCTTAGATTAGTAAATGATTTGACACGTATTTTAGGATTTTTTCGAAATCCCTATTTGAAAAGGGAAGTAGGGATTAAATTTTGTATGGAATGTCAGCCATTTTTAAAGTTAGGAACTTATAAAATTGTATAATAAGACTGAATTATTCGGTTCCAGTTCAAAAATGTTTTTGAAATCCCGACTTAAAGGGGACTCCTTAGAGTAGGTATGTAAGAAAATGATAAAAAACGAGCCTCCCCCATTTTGAAGTTGGTTAAAATGTGTTAAAGTATGAATTAATCTACCGTGCGAAGCCGGGGCGGGCCGCTAGTAGTTAATAAAAGTATTGCGGCTTTCATGAAAAAACTGCATTGTAATCGTTTCATCTTTTGAGGAGTTTCAATTCCACAGAAAGACTATAAACTAAAACAAACATCTCTCGTTTTTCATCAGATGCTAAAAATTAAAAAGTCAAAGAACTGTGTGTTTTTCAGGAGTTGTGCCGAGCCCGCATGTCTGGCAAGTGGACCGGGCAGACCACCGCCCCGCACCCCGCCGACGCCCCGCAGCGCATCACCTCCCTATCCCGCGAGAACGATGGCAACTCTCATTCCACCAGATCCAGCACATCTTCATGGTATACACTGCCTTACATATTCTTTGTACATCAGTACACAACATTGTTAATGCCTTTAAACTTGTACTTTCAGGAGCGAAGAGCCAGCTCTAACGAATATGGACATCTCGACTGGGCACATGGTTTTGGTAAGTTTTCTAAATTAAAATTAATCGATTCACTAAAATCGATTCATTTATACGGGCCATCTTGCTTCGGAAAAATTACAAAAAGTTATTTGATAAAATTAAGAAAAAAGTTTAATTTTTAATATTTTATGGCTGTTCTTGATATAATCAACCAGTGTTTTGTAAAACAACCATTCCCTTCACGAAAATAACGTTACTTTTTGTAATTTACCGGTCATTTCACTGTGGGAAAATTATTACAAAAAGCCAAATTTAATGAAAAAAAGTTTTAGTTTATTATTTTTAAATATTTTATGACTGTTCGTGATATTTTCAGCCAGTTTTTCGTAAAATAGCAATTCACTTCACAATAAAGAACTAAAATATTTATATATTCAAGATATTTTATTTGGTAGAACTTTTTTGAATGCTGAATTTTTGATGCTTTTTTGAGCTGTTGATGAAGAACCTTTTTCGTGGTTCCGACAGGCTTACATGGAAGACCACCTCCGTAACAAAGACCGTCTCGAGCAAGAATGGCGAGCCCTCTGCGCTTACGAAGCTGAGCCGTGCGCAACGACAGCTGCCCTGAAACCGGAAAATACTGGAAAGAACCGCTATGTTGACGTGCTTCCATACGACCACTCTCGCGTGACTCTCAACACTCTGTCTAACCATCTCGGATCCGACTACATCAACGCCTCTACCATCGTAAGTTTGAAAGCTACGAGTATTGTTTTGCTGGTACTAATGAATGACAACTGCTAAAAATTGTGCATAAGTTCAGGCTAATCCTTGCAAGTTCCAAAACCAGTTTACTTAGATAAGGTAGGTTAAAACAACGCAATGCCTCTATCCTCTAGTTTGAATGTTCTTTTGCCATACATTGTAGTGATCAGCTACGGCGTAGACACTGCTACGACTGCTTTGCCGTAGCAACACCACTACTAATAACACTGTCTTAACTTCTTATTTGTGGACTGTATTTCATAGTGTATTTCACCACTGACACTCTTGAGGAATGTATGATAAACTTATTTCAGACGGACCACGACCCGCGCAACCCAGCGTACATCGCCGCGGCAGGCCCTCTCGCCCACACCGCCCCGGACTTCTGGCAGCTGGTGTGGGAGCAAGGCAGCGTCGTCATGGTGATGCTGACGCGACTCACCGAGAACGGACAGCAGCTGTGCCACCGGTATTGGCCTGAGGAGGGATCGGAACTCTACCATATCTACGAGGTAAGTACTAGAGTACTGCAATAGTACAGAGTAGTACTGAGTTCCCTCGCTGACCTGCTATTTTCACCACAATGATAGCGGGCGTGGACTTAGGGGGGGGGAGCAGAAGGCTCAGAATATCCTAAATCCGTGCGCGATCTAAATGCAACTGTGATATAAGTATGTAACTAATTTATGGCCAATTGGCCACAAATAATGGACTACGCTACTGAATTTAATGGTTGCTTTTATACAGCCAGATAAGAAAATACCTACTTACCTACTATTTGAAATTGCTCAAGTGACAGGCTATTAAAAAACAAACACATGTCATAATATTTATTTAAAAAAAAAACAAACCTGTGAAGTTTTTTTAACAGGTTTTGTAGACACATGCCAATCTGTAGCTAATAGCCTTCCGAAACACGAAATCGTCTTATTTTTCGGTCAATCAGGTGATTCAGCCTGCAATGTTCTAATTTCTAATCAAACAGTCTCACAAAGTAATTTTTGTTTGTTAGTGTCGGGAATCAAACCTAAAACCCCTGATTAAAATCCGAACGCAATGACTGCGACTAGTACAATATAGCAATTGAATATTACAAAGCTAAGCAATAATGCTGCTCACGTTTTTAGCCATGTCTTCCATTTATCCTTGGGGTATAAAAACCGTTAAAACAAAGTTTAAACCCCCCATTCTTTTTCTTTCCAGGTGCACCTTGTGAGCGAACATATCTGGTGCGATGACTACCTGGTCCGCAGCTTCTACCTGAAGAACCAACGCACTGGCGAGACGCGCACTGTCACCCAGTTCCACTTCCTGTCCTGGCCTGAGAATGGAGTCCCATCGTCTACCAAAGCTTTGCTGGAGTTCAGGAGGCAAGATATTGATATTCTTAATATTATATTTGTCTGGGTACAGTAAACAAACCCCAAACGGACACTTTTGTACTAAGCTGGTTGCATGAATCTTGTGTTGGCTATAAAATATTAAAAATATATATATTTTTTTTTTAACTTCGAGTAGCTAGTGCCAGACCTATGAATCTCTAGGTTGTGAATGTATGTTTACAAAGAGCTGGCCATAAATAATTTCTGGCGCCAAAAAAAAGTATTAATGGTTTTTTTTATGATTGAATATTTCCAATAATAAAGGTGAATACGTTGTCATTGGCAAAATACGTCCAAACTGGACGTGAAGCCATTGAAAAAAAAAAAGGGTTTCTTTGTCATTGAATATTTCGAAGTAGAATGGCCAGTACATTCGTAGATTACTTACAGAAAAAATAAATAAATAAAATAAACACCTTTTATTTGATCTAACACGTCTAATCCATAAACTGCATTTTTATTTTCTTTTCTTTTTACAGGAAAGTCAACAAATCGTATAGAGGCCGATCTTGCCCAATCGTTGTCCATTGCAGGTAAATATTATATTTTAATGATTACGTAATCTTAAGTAAATAAAATTAAAAGATTGCTTAATAAAACAAACCGTCAATGTTTTAAAATATATAATTTCCCTCGTTTTCAGTGACGGAGCCGGTCGTTCAGGCACCTACTGCCTGATCGACATGGTGCTGAACCGCATGGCGAAGGGCGCCAAGGAGATCGACATCGCGGCCACTCTGGAGCACATCCGTGACCAGCGCACGCGCACCGTAGCCACCAAACAACAGTTCGAGTTCGTGCTCATGGCCGTGGCTGAGGAGGTTAGTCTATTATATTTTATAATGATTAGATTACTTTATGTGAATAAGTAATATGCGAGCGAGAGCGTCGGTGGTATAGTGGACTAAGGCCTTCCGTCCGGGAGACGCGGGTTCGATCCCCACCACGTACGAATGTGTTTTCCAATTTCGAATTCATTCGAATTTATTCGGCGCTCTCACGGCGGAGGAAAACGCAGATTTCATCACGATGATGAAATCTGCACACTCCTGCGAAGAAATTCGAAGTTTGTGTGTGAAGTCGACCAACCCACACTGGGAAAGCGTGGTCGACTAAGGCCTCATCATCGCCCTAATTCCCACTAGCTAGAGTTTTCTAGTTTACAGACTCTACAGCAATAAGGTCGCCTATTGACTCAACTTTCGTGTTAATGTTTTTTGTAAATCCTTGGTGTTAATAAAGTATATATTGTATACAGTGAGCAAAAGAGATGCCATGAAAAAGATAGATAGTAAAGATTATCAAAATTTATCTGATTGAGTAATAATAAAATTCAATTTTTTTTTTTTTTATGGCACTAGTTGAACATTGTGCCAGTGTCAAGTTATTATTATTTTTTAAGCTAGGGAAACTATATTTTTTTTGTAATTTGATAAAATACCAAAATAGGCTGTGTGAGCAGGTTTCATACTTGTCCAGAAAGAGTGAAAAATAAAAAATATGCTACACTATTGATGCAAATATATGGATAGATTACATAATAATAATGACTACCTACCTACCTATATTTTTTTGGATTCTTTTTTTTTACAGCATCATGTAGACATGACTTTGAGCAAAAATTATGTGCAAAGAAACATCGTGATGTTTCATGTTTTTACTCGTTTTGCATTCCTAACTATAGCCATAAGAATCAAATTCAATTATACGCAATTAGCGCAGCTTAAAAAATATTTTTTCCGGAGATATTCGTTCCACGTTACGTTATCACTTGTTTATATTTCAGGTACATGCTATCCTGAAGGCTCTTCCAGCACATCTCCAGCAAATGCAAGAAAAGAAAGAAAAGGAGAAAGAGAAAGAAAAGGACGGTGAAAAGGAGAAACCCAATTAAAACCAATCGCTTACGCACGAAACTGGAAATTATGGCCAAAAATGATGAATCCTAATTATTACGAGTAACTTATGAAGTGTGTGGCCATTTGAAGTCGAAACATTAGTTTCCTGACAAACTTAGGCTCCCCACAAGGTGTAAGTAAATTTGGGGTTCAACTTTTTCTGGTCATTTGTTTAAGATGTATTTTATGTTGAACTTGGAATATGCAAAACGGTAAATGTACTCCAGCCTCTAGGTTGAGAATTTCGTTCTTTATATTTTTTAAAGTGTTACTTACTCTTATAAAATGTTGGTAAAGAGGTTATATTTCATTTTTATAAATACTAATCGTAACTAAAAGGTTATTCTGAAGTTCTCAACCTAGATTTTTAAAATAACTGTATGTAAATTATTGATGCTTAAATGTTGTTTTAAAGAAAGAAATGTCTATTTGATAGCTGCTATGTCGTGACTGAATTTTATTCTCCATTCGATCTCAATAGCTGCTGCGAAGTAATAAGTGAATCTGACCGTATCTTGTAACGCTAAATAAAACAAAACTAGGTATTTATTTTATGAACGGCTTTTTATCTGCAAAATGACTAAGATATTTTAATAAAATATTAAGCTCTTAGTATATTTATTAAGAAAAAAATATATACAAGACGAGTTATTTTTTTTTTACATTATTTTCCGAGCTTGTTGAACAAGAATATTTTTATATTAGCCTACTTTAACATAGGTACAATAGATATCATGGTCAATTGTTAAAGAGTGAACGATGACATTCTTTTCTTTTTTATTTCATTCTTTAAACACTTATCTTATAATATAATATTAACTACGTAAGTAGACGTATCTATTATATGAAATATCTCTATGTAGCCGAGATCGCGTTACAAAAATAGGGAACATGCATAAAAAAATATTAGTCTTTTTCATAGTTCATCTGAAAGCATACAATAATAGAATACTAACAGTCAAAACAGAATCGAAATTGATCGAAAAACCAACTAGATACAACATTATCAAACAAATATTATCTGTCCTGTCCCTCCTCTTACGAAAACAAAATTTTCTATGGCGGATGTATGGCCCCCGCGTGACATATGACGTCACATGTCACGTCGGACCTCTCTGTCTAACCATCAACTTTGAAGCCTTATAACTTTGTTTCTAAGCAAGATATTTGAAAAAGTATTTTTTATGCGTTTATCTGGAACTTGAAATATTTCGATTAATGAATAAGAAAAGTGTGCATATTCCCTCAGACCAAAATCAAACAATAATCTTTGTTCCCAAAATGGCTCCTGTTATAAGAACTGCTTTGTAAAAGTTTTGAAATATTTAATCAAATGTTGATCGTTTTCTTAAATGCGTTATCGTGCATGTAATGCATAAATTAGTACGAGTATATTTCTGAAAACACTCCATTAGTCTGTTAATACAAAAGATTCTTCAAAATTCATGGCAACTTTACACAACTTTGGCACTTAAAATCCATTATTTAAATTAATTTCCTTAAAAAATATTTTAATGTTGATCATGTTCATCTCTAGAATGTTAAAAAGCCAAAAACATTAACACGAAATACCTTTCTTTATTTGCGAAAAATACTCAGTTAAAGGTATTCTTGATTCGTATTGCACTATAAAGCAGTCGGTGTATTGCACCAAAATTCATAATGATATCTTTGTCCAGTCATATCCTAATCTAACGGAATACCTGATTCTTAAATATAATCAGAATTTAAGTCAAAGTAAATATTTACAGAAGTAGCAGAAATCAATAGTAAACAATAGTAATATACTTAAAATGAGATTTATATGCCTAAGGTTATTTATTGCATATTACGGGAAAATGTAAAAAAAAACCTACCACGAAATTATGAATGTAGTTTAGATTTTAAGAGAAAATATATTTAACCGTATTTCTGTATGAAATTATATGTAGTTTTTATGTGAATGATTGAATAATGGATTTTGATTAAATTGTTTTAGGGATAAGACCAAAATTTCATGACATTTGCCTACATCCATTTCCTTTTCCTTCACAAAAGTGACTCTTATCTGACATGACTTAGTAAAAATGAGCATACCACAATGAAAACGTAATAAGCACCTATGAGTAGGTAAGGTACCTACCTAATGATATTATTAACACACATAAAAGATAGATTTTCGAATTGTCTTAAGTAGATACCTACTACTTTAAAAAAATCTGGGAAAGTATAATCATTACCCACAGTCCTTAGAAAAACGAAATACCCTATTTTTTTTTATATTCAAATAATCTAAAATGATCCCCCCTGGGCACACAGTGAGTGGCCGAGAGTTTGAGTTCTACGTTCCTACATAATGATCCAATCCAACCCAACCCGTAGTCGTCTCGCGCGTCGTCGCTCACATAAATTACAGAGAAAGCGGAACACAAAAGTCTGCACTCCCGATCCTAAATAGTTGGTACAAATTCCCTATAGACTATTTATTGTACAAAATCATATTTCTTACAATTTCCCAATTTACCCGTATCGTAATTCCAATTTCTCCTCGAATTATCCATGAATTATCAAATCAAATCATCCGACCGGCCAATCAGCGTTCTTATTTCATAATAGCTAACGTTTCGTTTCGCAATGTGAGCGACTCGTGTTTTTGAAAAAGCCCTATTTTTTTCCATTAAGATTGAGAAATGTTTTCGCAATATTACTAGGGATATTGCGAAAATTCGAATTATCAAATCATCCTACAACATATTATACAAATAATAATATTGTTAAAAAATGCTCGATGTCGTGAATCGTGATTTCGAAATTTATCGATAGATATTTTTTCCCTAATACACGTGTACACACAACACTATACCTGTCATTTTTGACAGCTCAGCTGCTGACAAGTCAGCTGCTTGCTTGCTTGCTTCGACTTCGATTCGATTCGACGTCTTTCATTCAATCGTGTTTCGTGTCGCATATTTGACGAAGAAATAAAATATTTATTTAATTATTGATTTGTTTATTGTATTGAAAATCTAAATAACCGATCTTCTTAATCTAAAATTCAGTGAAAAACTATTAAATTCTATCAAAATGGTGAACGGACGCGCCCTGCATTTCGTGTTTAAAGTCGCCGACCGGACCCTCACGGCGAAATTCTACAGGGAAGTTCTTGGAATGAAGGTAAGCTCTTTTCTTTCTTAACACTTATCTACTTACGATTCGCTATTTACATATGGAGGTTCATATATTATATAGAGCTGAACTGTACCTAATTTGCTCTGGAGTCCAAGGTCGGTAGTTAAAGTGCGGTTTTCCTCAGATATAGCAATTATTGTGATGCATTTCTGAAAACTATTTGAAATATTCTATGTTATGAATATGAATTTCACTAATCTGATAGGCCTAGAAAGTGGTACTAAATTATACTTACCTTATGTTTTCAAAAAAATTTGAAAAAATTTCAATAAGATATGAAAATAATCCTTGATCTCTAATTTGCAACACCAGCAGGAGACTAAAAATAAACTATCTATAATTTAAAGGAGTGAACCTTAATGAGGGCTACGATATAATTTGCTCTATAATCAATGGATTATGATTACCTGCACGCTCCATGTACTCAGAGAACTCTTACTATGGTCAGAAGACTGATCACATAAAGCAGAAAAATAAAAGAAAAGATTATGCAAATGAAATTCAACAGGTGCAAATTAATTCTTTGGCTGACAGTACCTAGTTATAAAACAATATAAATATCCTTGACTTGAAAAACAATTCCTTTATTTCTTGTAACAATAAGCATAATAAAGGCTTTAAAAATATTTTATGTGTTTGTGACATCATGTTTTCCATTCTCATATAATAATATCAAGAATACTTAAGTTGATACTTGTATTTATCACAGGTACTCCGACATGAAGAATTTAGTGAAGGATGTGAAGCTACTTGTAATGGGTAAGATAAATGATGAAATTTATTTATAAACTAGAGACAACAACCATCTAGACCTGAAAATGGACTCTGCCTTGGCTTTGCTGGGACTGGAATATAAACTTATAAGGTTAGTATCTCCTTCGGTGTCTTATTTGGTAAACAAACCACTTACCTCGACAAAATCTCAAGTTTACGGGCTGATCACACTATAGAACTAGCCCAAAATACTAATACACCTGAAACAAACACTTATCAAGCATTCACTCACAAATTCTGTTAGAATTAATCATCGAAAATTTAAGTTTTTCGCAAAATTATCAATAAATCGTTCTAACCTCAAACCATATTTCGATCGGGTATCTCTACATTATCTTTGGATTTTATGGCTGGTTTACACGTATTAAGTTGTTTAGTAGTTAACTAAATTTTAAGCAACTTAATGCGTGTAAACAGCGTATTTAGTAGTAAGTTGCAAGTTAAAATTTAGTGTGCAAGTAAACAAGTAGATTAGAACTTTTTCTATTTTACGGATAAGTTGGTGGGCGTGGCCTGTCACTTGACACGTTTGGAAAGGCGCGATTTAGTTAATTTTAAGTTAAATGCGAAGTGCAAAGTTAAGTGCGAGTGTTTTATGTTTATTTTTTGGAAATATTTTAATATATATTATTATATAGGTATATATAGAAATATTAATGATTTATATATTATTAATACTAAATATTACATTAAAAATAATAATAATATAATATATAAAAAAAAAAAATATTAGTTACCTATATAAAAATAAATATTTTATTATACTTTATTATTTTATTTATTATATTTATTAAATATTTGAATTCGCTGTTTATCGTCCATCTTGGGCTAACTAAAGAGCTTAACTACTAAAATGACGTGTAAACACTTACTTAAAATTTAGTCGGTTAAAATTTAGTTCAAATTTAGTTGCTACTTAACAACTTAACACGTGTAAACCAGCCATTAGAGATGAGGTATATCACGCACTCATACACAATTCAATTATTTAATCGGAATAGACTGGTTGAATCATTAAAATATAAGTAGACAGAGAAAAATAGATTCGACAAATAAGTGGTCAGACGTGACGTCTCTATCCATTGCAATTAAAAAATGTATGTTAAATGTTATAATGAATGAATCACGGGCGCGTTCCGATACACGCTTAAATGATTTTCGAATCAAACTGTCAGCGCCGTCAGCGATCAGATTGTATGGGTTTAGCCTGCTGACAGTAATTCGGTACGCGCTTTGAGTGCGCTGAAATCGATTTAAGCACCCGTAATCGCGTTTCGAATTACTGTCAGCTGTCATAACTCATACTTTTTTGCTTTTCTGATCGCTGACAGTGCTGAAAGTCTGATTCGGAATGCGCCCCAAGTCGCACTCACGCGCCGCGCCGCCGCCGCCGCCCGCCTCGAGTCGAGTCAACTCGAGTTGCGACTCGAGTTGGCTACCATTTCAACTCGACCTACTCTAGACAAAGCGAGTTAACCCATCACTACAATAAATACGTCAATGATGACAAATTAGAGTAAGAGATATACGACGTAGGATATTCCGAAATGCTTGTAATCACCAATTACAATTAATCACCAATTCAATTACATTCAATTAAATCAATGAAATCTATTATTTGGAAGCACTATTTTGTGTCTATGGTCACCTTATCGCCATGTTTGTTTACCAAATAAGACACCGAAGGAGATACTAACTTTAAATAAGACATTATCGGTGTGCTGCCTCACTTAAAAAACAAGCCATTTAACATTGAATTACAATTCCAGCCCATATGCCAACCGTTGGAGTAAGACTATGGTTGGTTACGGTCCAGAAGACACACATTTTGTAGTAGAGCTCACATACAACTACGGAGTGACACACTATGAACAAGGAAATGACTTTATTGGCCTCACAATCCAATCCAGTGAGAGTTTGAAGCGTGCTGCAGCTGTTAACTGGCCGATAAAGGAGGAAGCCGGTGTCAAATATCTTGAAGCACCTGGAGGCTACAAGTTCTATATTGTTGACAAACCTCAGCCAGACGATAGAGGTAAGTGTAGTTAATTTTTTTTAATGCCATATCTGTGGCTAGGGTTGCCAGGTCTTAAAACTGAAAAGCCGGACTGACCAGCCAGCTTAGCCGGACATTTGGGTAGTAAGACCTTATTTTAGTCTTCACACGACAATTTTTAAAAGTAAAACTTTTTTATCATTTACCATAAAATCTTCAATTTTAATGAAACAACAATAAAATGGTAAAATGTAGAAAGCCTAAAAAAAGCCGGATATCGTCTAATTTGGCCGGACACGCAACCAAAAAGCCTGACTATGTCCGGCTTTATCCGGACGTCTGGCAACCCTATCTGTGGCAGAGTATTGGTCTTCCCAAATTTAGTCGCCGAATCGACTCGAAAAAAGGAAGAATGAAGCTAAAATGAAAAACTGTGTTGATCTTAGACAGGGTTTGAACCTGTCTCCTCTGCAAATTGAAGCCCGACAGGCGCTACTAAGGCGTCATCCCTTCTGTTTTATTCTAAAACGCCTTCAGTTTTTATACACGCAGACAAAGTTTTCTTTTTAGCAAATAAGGTTTATTGTTAGAAAAGAAATAAAAAATAAGTTTTAACAACTATTTAAACCATGATTAATTCATTTCTTATAGCAAATCTTATTTTTGTTGAAACTGTTCCTTACAGTGAATTCTCCTGACCACGATGCATCATGCTGTAATTGTTGTCTCGGTTAGTCAAATCAATATTATTGTAATGTTCATGTTGAATCTAACTATGACTCATCTCTAGGTAGTGCTCACATTGTGTCATTTGATTTCAAATTGTCTTTAGAACACAATACCTATGTATATAACTATGTAGTATATATCATGTGTTCAAAATCTACAGCAAATATGCGCGCGTTTTTTACGAATTTAATAACGTGAACAGAATTATCTTTGATTTTCCGAATTTTTCCGTGAGCTCGATTTCTTTGGATTTTATTGATACAATAAAACTGTCATTTATATCTCTCTGTGTTTACCTTTTATTGATTTTTTCAGAGATAAATTTTCTACTCATAAGCTAAATCATACACTTTAATTCAATCTCTTGAAGATTACTATGTTCATAGCCAGAAATGTCAAATGCTATTGATCTGTGCCTGGATTTATTATAATTCTTATATTTGTACCTACTCGTACTTTCGTTATCGAAATCAATCAGAGACAGTAGCGATAACAACATGGCATGACCTGTCTATAACCACATGAGTAGATATTCCTCTATAACAATCAAGCCATGTTATCATATTTTATGTTAATCATTAAAAATATATGATAATCAAATTCTAGTGAAGTACGTACGATAATCATACAAGATTTTAAAGTTGATAACTGCAGTATAAATAACTATTGTTGATGTTTCGTCAGGTCGAAATAACTTAGTATAGCGCACGCAACTATTTCTGATGTTGACGATCAATGCGGATCTCTCTCTCACTCACTCCGAACAGTCACGAAGCTTTTATCCCCCACCACTATCGCCGAGCGGTCATAAATCGTTGTGGTAGAAATATAATACTTCCCTCTGAAAATCTAGATTTGAAAATTTTGTAGTTAATTATAAAACAATTAATGTGAATGATGTTTTTCAGATCCAGTACAGAAGGTGACGTTGGCCAGCTCAAACCTGGCCCGCTCCGTCGCCTATTGGAGCGGTCTTCTGACCCTGAAGATCTACGACAAGACGGGAAAAACCGCTCTATTGGGCTTCAGCGACAAACAGACCAAATTGGAGCTCGTAGACATAGGTGAGTGGAGGGGACAGGTTCGATTTTCTTTGTATACTAACAACTTCTTCTTTGACTTTCTTTCTTTTTCTTTCTTTGTGTTTTTCTGTTTCTGTGCCGTTATTGTGGTACGTAAATGAATGAGGCGAGAATAAATGCATGATTCTGCGCTTCGGACCATCTGACCTCCGTCTATGAGGTTAGTCTTTGACTTTGCAATCCTTCTCCGACGCATTTTTCGCCCTGGCAACGTTCTGGGGCGAGGTCTGTGCCCGTCTGAGGGCGCATCCAGATACGTTGTCATAGATTTTTAAGGAGTACGAGCCTTCCTCTGTGCCCGCTATATTACCACTCTGGTAGAAATTGCGATTAGTCCGTTAAGAAAACAAGACTTTACAGCCCACACGAAAAATACGTACTATTATATTTAGTGGAAAGCAATAATAAAATACTGTCATTTCATGCTAAATTAAAAATGCAGTTTGATAGATAAGTAGGTACACGAGGTGTGTTTTTGGAGTGGGCTCTTCAGATAAGATTGTGAGATGTCTAGGTTTCCTCTGATGTCAATACAGTGCAAATAATAATAACACAAATAGGCACTTACTGATAAACCTGTACCTGCGTGTACCCGCACGTGGTGATTGCGTGACTTATCTTCTTCTTCGTCCTAGCGTTTTCCCGGCCTAGTGCTGGGGTCCGCTTTCCTACTCAATCTTCTTCACTTTGCCCAGTCTTCGGAATCCTTAGGATTGTTCTCTTCCATATCCGCTTTCACGACGTCCAGCCAGTGCTTTTTAGGCCTACCACGTGATCTAGGGCCCTGGACAGTGAGGTCGAGGCATCTTTTTCCTACGTAGTCTCAATATCTTACTAAAATAAAATATTTACAAAAGCAAAACCAACTTCTACTATTGGAGCAACCTGCCCCGAGTCATCCCTGGTGCAAAGGTATGAAGAAGATATGCAACCCACTTAGTGCGGGGCGTTGCGTGTCGTCGTCGTGTCCCCCCCCCCCTACCAGCGAAATACAACGGTATTTGATTAATTTAAGAAAAAAATTATCAACATCAATTAGTAGCCTTTACAGGTTAACGAATTAATAGACCAAAAACAGGCAGTTCGTGGGTGCTAATTAGCTAATGTTGATTGTTATATTTTTATTTCACTGTTATGTTAATCATAACGAAAGTAAATATTTACCTGTTATTTAATTAAGAACATTTGTAGTTATGATAACAAAAACAAATATGCGTCAGACACATCTAACGCGAATTCTAAAGTCTATAATATACCTAAAGAAAAGGAAAATAACTCATTACTTTTCCTTTTGTTCGTAGTCAGGTAATTAATTAACGGATTTACGTTTGATTATCAATTTTATTGTCGCCTTGATATGAATGTTTTTCTCCACCAAGTGGCTTGAACAGTCTTTCTTTCCCTCTCCTTGGACGATATCAGCTTGACTTCACCCATGGGTGTTTTAGGTTTTATTTTTCGTAATGGCATCGGCTTTTGGCACATGATAGGGTTAGAATTTTGAATCAAACGACCGAGGACATTTCCGTTTTTGCGCATTTGTCAACTAATGATCTTTAAAATTGAATTACGATTATTTCTTCCATGGTGTAGGCAGTTTTTCTCAAATTTTCCCCTGGGCTCCTCTATGCCAAAAATCATTACATAATAATAAAAAGAACTAACATAATATTTGTATTTCTAGTATATTAAATACAATACAACTTGTAGTATATTAGAATCACCTAAACATTTTGATCCCTAAATTTCCAGGTGAACCAGTGAACCACGCCAAAGCGTACGGCCGCATCGCCTTCTCTTGCCCCTTCGCCGAACAGCCAATCATCGACAAGAAGATCCAGGAAGCGAAAGAAAAGATCCTAACGCCCCTCATCTCCCTGGACACTCCCGGCAAAGCCACCGTGAGGGTCATCATCCTGGCCGACCCTGATGGCCACGAGATCTGCTTCGTCGATGACGAGAGCTTCCGGCAGCTTTCGCAGGTCGATCCTGGCAGCGACGCCGATTTGGACAAGTTCATCAAAGCAGACAAGTCGAGGGCTACGAACTAATGTTTCGAAAATGCAGTTCTTCCGAATACGTTTCACAAAATAATGTTTTGAGCATGGGAAACTTGCATGTTGTATAGAGCACGCTTGTTGCGTCAGGTTTTTAATTAACTATTTGATATACTTTTTGTACATCGTAAAATTCATTTCGTTTTAATCCGCTTAATGGTTTGCATATATAAAACGCGCGCAAAGTATGGAAATCCTTTCGCATCATTCGCCGCGTCCGATGCAAAAGGATTTCCAGAATTTGCGCGCGTTTACAAACCGTCGATCGCCGTCGATCAGTGTGGCCCGACCCTAAGAATGTGTTAGTCATTGAAACTGAACAACTTTTACCACGAATTAGAATTAAAATTCACGGTGTATAATGTGTCAATATTTTCGGTTTTATGATAATATCTCACGTAATAGATAAAATTATAAAATCGAGGACATGAAGATTTAGAAGTTAATACTTGCGATATAGATATCGACTAAGCAATTAAAAATCGATTAAAAACACGACATTCCTTATTGTAATTCGCAGTGGTTCTATTATTTTCTACGAATAGAGAATATGTACATTTTTTTTTTAATTCATTAATCGAAATATTTCAAGTTCCGGATAAACACATACAAAATATTTTTCAAATATCTTGCTCAGAAACAAAGTTATAAGGCTTCAAAGTTGATGGCTAGACAGAGAGGTCCGACATGACCGTTGACGTTATTGGTCACGCGGGCCATACATCCGCCATAGAAAATTTTGTTTTCGCTGATGATGAAAATAGGGACAGATATATTTGTTTAATAATGTTGTATCGAGTTTGTTTTTCGATTAATTTCGATTCTGTTTTGACTGTCAGTATTCTATTTTTGTGTACTTTCAGATGAACTATGAAAAAAACTAATATTTTTTATGCATATTTCCTATTCTTGCCTTACATTGCAATGTTTTCCTTACTCAAAATTATTATCGATAGTATCTAACAGGACTTATAGAATCACAGCAATTCGCTTTATCTTATCATAATGTGATTATAACAAATTGTAATAAATAAGATATAGGCTACGATTCAATAATTATTTGTAGGATGTATCTTCCTGCTAATACATACTCTATGTATGTATATATGTGTATATTTGAATACGAAAGTAAATATTTCCCTTCGGGATTGATGTGATAAAAGAATCGTTTCTCATATTTATTTATGTCTATATTTATATAGGTATATGGTGATTTGGTTAATAATAATATAAGAATAAAATAGTTGTTATGTACTGATCTTTAATTTATATACTTACCACGATAATTCGTTGCTTACCACAGCCAAAATATCTGTGGCTCTCATTGACTATCAACAATATTGTCAGAAAAATCAACAAGAATTAAGAACATCTAACATGATATAAAATATTGTAAATAAATACAAAGAAAATTGTGTCAGGTCCACATCTTTTTAGGCCCGGTTGTATTTTACTTGAAAGTATTTAATTTTAATAGTTTTAAGGCAAATTTTATAATAATATGCTGTACTTCAATTTATATTTTAAATATCACAACGCTTTCGAGAATTATTAGCTTCACAAAATTATGCTCAATAATAATAGAAGTCTGCATGCAAGTGATAGATAATGTATATAAAGTACCATGTTATAAGATAAATAACAAAATGCAAATTTTGTCCGTGATGCAAATACATTTTATGAATGTACATGCAATCAGTTTTATTATATATTAATAACCATTATCTTTGATACCACCGCATCTGTATGTACTTTTCTTACTGATGATGATGATTTCTTACTATTTATACTACATTAATACAAAGAGCAATATTTTTTTTTTGCCTATGAATATGTCTAAAATTTATAGCCTATACCCAGCAGTGGGTGGTTGTGGGCTGAAAATGATGATGACATTCATTCATTCAGAAAACATTTTACGCGCCCGTCCTCAGGGGCGCGTAAAATTTTCCTTCCTTCATGGATGATGATGAAATTTAAATTCATCAACAGCTCATATTATACGTCCCCTTCGATCACGCTGGCCCAGAGTGCGGGATGGTCGACTTCACACACAACCTTTGAATTTCTTCGCAGGAGTGTGCAGGTTTCATCGTGATGTTTTCCTTCACCGTAAAAGCGACGAATAAACGTACATATGAATTCGAAAACACGTGGTGGGGATCGAACCCGCGTCTTCGGAACGGGAGGCAGCGGCCCTAGCCCCTAGACCACCGACGCTCTTATTGACAGATTAAAATTCAGTAGTTCCACCAAACATTTGTGTGATATCCACTTCCTAACACGGTTCTTGTTGTAATCTTTTTGCTTGTATTGTATTGTTTTTAAATCTTTTTTAAAGTTATGTTCTTTTGTTTTTTTTGTGACGTGTTTTGTGTCAGGAAAAATAGGCTTTTGGTTTATGTTTTTTTTTTAAACAAAAAAAAACTATATAATACAAGCAAAAAGATCACAACAGTTCTTGTTGCACTTTGCGTTCAGGCGGTCAGTGACCATTTCTTAATATGACCTCTTCTAGATATGACCAGTTACAAGTTACGACCAGAGTTCGTAGTTGTTCGTATTCTCATTTCGCTTAGAAGACCGTACCCAATACTTACTCTTCCCACGTTTCACAAATACATAATTAACAGAGCCTTAAAACCACTGACGGACCACTATCTCTACCTATATTACACGACGACAATATACTTAGGTCTTTGCTGGACCGATTTTGATCTTCGGAAGATTAGCGAGTATGAGCGATCGTCTCTCAGGAGGTTCCGGGTTCGAATCCTGGATACAAAAATCACTGTGTCTCATTCCCGTTTGATTAGGACATTGCTTGTAAACTGTTTCACTTGATTGTCCGAGACTACCTGGTTGTAGAGCGGCTTAGCATATTTTTTCCTACCTTTAACCTTGTTCGAAAACGTTTTCGTTATCGAGATTCAGAGGTGCCAGCCATTCCAGGCTGGCTGGCTAGGCTTATCGTTGTTTATTAGCTAAATGGCTATACGTATCTCAAAAATTCTAACTCGATGCCTGTCACAACTTTAGGTGACGCCTAAGCAAGAAATAGTTAGAATCACTTCTGGGCGGAGATTGAGAGACCAGCAAAAAGCTGTTTTCAACCTGGCTGGACACGTTTGCGTTCGATTATCTCGGGTTCTCTAATGTCACATAAACTGAAATAAGAGTGATTAGCCGTAATCTAAAATGGTGTATTGACCTACTTAAACGTGGCTCATTTGGAAGAATTGTCCAGCCAGTTTTGAAGAATTGTCCAGACACTTTTAAAGTGATGGAAACTAAAATTGATTTTATTTTATTAGGTTTCAACGGAACCATCAAGCGTAAATAATAGATCGTGTGATGCAGCAACGCCAGATGGAAAACATATAGCGCGACGAGACAATGTTCTGAAAAATATGGTCGACATATACGACGGTACGTAAACCAGATATAATTTTACCTTTATAAGTTGAAAATAAGATCTTTTTAAACGCGAATATAATAACTAAACTCCAAGCACACTTGATTTTGTGCGAGCGCAACTAATCACGACTTGATGTCCATTACCTACGGATTTAGGTTTGGTACCTACACGTGTTTTCTACGTACAGCCTTACATTTTGCGACATATGAAATAGTTGTGTAAGTGGTAGTAGTAATTTTTACTCAGGCCTTTTTTTTATTGTTTTGTTTTGGCAACCTGAGGTTGAAACAGTTTTTGCAAATTTTTCAATGTATCATTTTTAGGGTTCCGTAGTCAAAAAGGAAACCTTATAGTCTGTGGGTCCGTCCGCGGCTTAGCTCAGAGACTCTTAGTACTAGAAGGCTGTAATTTGACATGGATATACATATTAATCATGCCGATAAAGCAGAAGAAAAAGAATCTGTTCGTCTGGTACACGTGAAGTGGGGGTTATATTTTTTATTCACGACTACCTTATAGTGTGATGTATCGTTGGATAGGTTTTTTAAAAATAATGGGGGTTTGCTAAAACCATTTTTCGATTAACACACGTTTCAGAAAAATTTCGTTTTAAAGTGCTTATTTTTGTTAGAGTCAGTTGTCCCCCCCTCCTACCAGGGAAAGTTGTAAATGAGAAAAAAATCACGGTAGTAGTGTATTTATGCTGAATTTAAAAGGAAAGGTATCAACATCAAGTAGGCTTTACAGGTTATCGAATAATAGACCGACTTATAAAATGTACTTGTTTAGAATTAAGTAGTAAGAAATTATCGTAAGAAATTTGGTAGGTACTACAAATATCATAGAAAAATATTTTGATGAATGTTAACTGTCTTAAACAAACAAGTACCTAAGTAGTATTGGACAACTACGGAACCCTACACTTTGCGTGGCCCGACACTTCCTTGGCCGGTTATTTGATAATCTTACCTTAAAATTATATTACTTTACTATAGGTAGTATTTTTGCATCGACTTAAATTGTGCAGCAAATACTTGCTTTACCAGAATGCTGCTATAAAAGACATCAACGTTAACAAGGGACTCAAGGATGGCGACAAATTATCTATATCTATACTTCTATGCTGTTGTTTTGTTCGTAGTACATTGGAATATGCGTCGCAGGTATGGAATCCCATGTATGTTAAGTACATAGAGCAAATTGAAATGATCCAGAAAAAGTTTATTCGGCACCTGTGTTTTCGGACGAAGCAACCGTATCGCTCTAATAATTATTCGGACCTCTGCAAAAACACCACATTCTCCCACTCTCTATGAGAAGAGAAATTGCGGATCTATATTATTTACTTAAAATCACCACTAACAAAATTGATTGCCCAGATCAGCTTTCCAAAATTTTTGTCCGAACCCCCAGACTGACCTTACGTAATAGCGCTCCCATCCATCTTCCCTCAGTGTCTACGAACTACCGTCAAAATTCATTTCTTTTGCGTGCAAGCAGCAATTTTAATAAATTGAGCCATGAATTTGACCTGGACCTGTTTAATACTGGTTCCGATTTGGCAAGACGTCTGCTAAATAGACATTTTTTTTTGTAACTGAACAATCTGTTTGCGATCTAGTATTCAGGCCTATGGGTGTATGACCTTGTGTTTTTTTATGTTCTGGCACCTACATGTGGAGACCTGTAAATGGCTTTTTGGTACTACTGTCAAGTTAACTCTAGCTGTTGGTCTTCCTATTATTAATAAATAAATAAATAAATACTTCTATACTAATATTATAATCAGGAAAGCTTTGTATTTTTGTATGTTTGTAACGAATAAACTCAAAAACTACTGAACCGATTTTAAATTTTCTTTCACCATTAGAATGATACATTATCCCTGAGTAACATAGGCTATAGGGCAGGAGTTGGGTAGGTTTAGAGTAGGGTACAGGTAGGAAAAATGGCAGGACAACGTCTGCCAGGTCAGCTAGTCACTAGACTCGTATACTAAAATAATCGGACGAAAAAAAAAATGGGGACATCTAACACATGGCAATGTTTGAAGTACTCTGATCTATTCCGACTTCAATAAATAGAGCAGATCGCAGTCATAAAACTCAGATCGGTTGAGCAGACTATGCAAATTTTTAGACCACTTACTTATAGCAAAGCAATCAACGCGGAACGGTTGTGAATTTCAAGTGGCATGCGCTTTGAATACCGCTGGCCGTTTCTCTCGTACATGTACGTTGTGTACCCGTACGGTGTGTACCCGTTCTACCCGCTGATGTATCCCACATTATTTGTGATGGGAATGGTAGGGTACGACCGGCTAGAGATCAGAAGAAAGTTGGCTCTCGCAATGTACGTGTTTAAAGTATTCAAAGGAATACTAAATAACCCCCAAATATTGGAAACCATTGGGATGCGGGTACCAAATGTGCGGTTGCGGCAAGGCAAAGTGCGACAGGAGGTGTTTGCAATACCAAGGGCTAGAGCGAATATACTGAAGCACTCTCCACTAATCACGGCACTAAAAATTTTAAATGAAGTCGCGAGAGACATTGATTTATTTAATTGCTCGCTGACTAAATTCACAGATATCACATATAGGTGCTTATGTAGAGACAACTAAAAAGATCGAGAAGTATTATTTAGGTTATATTAGACACAATGTATGACATGGAGGTATATTTTGGTGTTGACATGGATGAACTAGATATTTTTAATTAATTATTGCTTGATTATTGACTTTTTATATTTATAATTCATTTATTTCCATTGTAATTAATTGTAAAACATAGTTATTTGGGTTTAAACCTGTGACGGCTATGCATTGACTGTGTGTATAAATTGAATAAATTGAAATTGAATTGAATGTACGTTTGTATGTAGTTTATTATAGGAAAGCAGCCACAAATTCGCTCTGCTCTTTCTCTTTTTTACCGCTTTTTCTTACCCAAAGGTTGCCTGGAAGAAATTGCTACCTTAGCAATAAGGCCGCCTAATTGACTCAACCAACTGTAAAAATGTTTTCTTGTAAATTGTGATTGGTGTCAATAAAGAATATTTGTATTGTATTGTTCGTACGAGTATGGACGCAAAATTAGACTACTATATTAATTCTGTGCTTAAGTTTCGAAATATTTGATGATTATTATTGTTACAGATTACGTCAGTTAACGATGTGACTCAGGCTGGCTGGACAATTCTTCCAAATGAGCCGCGTTTAAGTAGGTCAATACACAATTTTAGGTGATGGCTAATCACGCTTATTTCAGTTTATGTGACGCTAGAGAACCCGAGATAATCGAACGCAAACGTGTCCAGCCAGCTTGAAAACTGCTTTTCGCATGGTCTCTCAATCTCCGAACAAAAGGGATTCTAACTATTTCTTACTTATTAATACAAGATTATATCGATTTCATCAAACAACAGAATGACTTTATTACAGATCCACATGAAATTGCCTCTAGTTTTAATGATTATTTCATCAATTCCACAAGTAACACTAACAATAAAACCTCTAAGACTCATTCAAATGTTCATATACCAAATTCAATTTACATAAAACCTATAAATGAAAATGACGTTATTAAAGCAATTATATCTCTAAAGAATACAACGTCAGTGGGACATGACGAAGTGTGCACAAAGGTTCTGAAAAGTTGTAGGTATCAAATTGCTCCAGTACTGACTTATCTGATAAATCTTTCCCTGGAGCAAGGTGTTTTTCCCGAGAGCCTAAAAAAGACTATCGTAAAGCCCTTATTTAAAACAAACAAACAAACAAACAAACAACCTCTTACCCCAAACGCATATACCGCCTCCGTTCCGTTCCGTCCGTCGTGGGTAAAAAGGAGATAGATCGGTCATAGAAAACTATCGCCCAATTGCCTTGATTTCTGTTTTTTCTAAGATTTTTGAAAAAATAATGTATGAGCAGCTATTGGGATTCTTTAATAAATGTAGTATATTAAAGAGTGACCAATACGGTTTTCAACGTAAAAAAACTACAACCTTAGCTACTTATAACCTTGTAAATGAAGTTTTAGATCAGACCAATAAAGGATTACTTACGACTGTTCTTTTTTTCGATATGACAAAGGCTTTTGATTTTGTCTCTCATAGCCTCTTGCTCTCCAAATTAGATCATTATGGAATAAGAGGCCCAGCTCTCAAATGGATTAAAAGTTATTTAGATAATAGGACCCAATGCACAGAGATTTCAAACCTTAGCAAAAATTTTGAAGTTGAAACTAAAAGTTCCAAGTATAGACAAAATACTTCAGGAGTCCCACAGGGAAGCGTCCTAGGGCCGCTATTATTTTTGGCATATATTAACGATATCCCAGAGGTGACAAAATATAGAACAATTCTTTTCGCAGATGACATATCAATCGTTGTGACATCTAATAAATTTGATAACCATGAAAATGACATAAATAATATAATTAAAGCAGTAATAGAATGGATGGATAAAAATAATTTGCAAATTAATATTAATAAGACGAATTTTAATAATTTAAATAAGAAACTTAACATTAAATATGACGGCAAACACATTGACGGAACTGACTGTGTAAAATTTTTAGGCCTATCACTTGATGCTGAATTTAAATGGAAAAAACAGATTGATCTAGTTTGTAACAAAATAAATAGATTCAGTTTTCCGCTCTACAAACTCTCAAAAGCAGCCTCTTTAAACACTGCCTTGGCTGCATACTTCGGTTATATTGATTCCGTCGCTAGATATGGAATTCTTATCTGGGGTAATAGCGCTCATTCTAAAAGAGCATTTATCGCTCAAAAAAAATGTATTAGATCAATTTGTGGAGCTGGTCCTCGCGATTCATGCCGTCCGTTATTTAAAACTCTAAAAGTTCTTCCATTGCCGTGTCTCTATATATTTGAAGTGGCCAAATTTGTTAAGGAAAATCTATACCTCTTTAAAAAAGCAAAAGACTTAACTAATAGACCTTTGAGAAACCCGGATAAATTAGTGCAAACTGTTGTCCCTAAAACGGCAAGATACAGTCAAAACTGTGGTCCTATGTGTATTAAAATTTATAATAATCTGCCACGAACTTTAATACAACAGCCTAAACTCGTATTTAAAAGAGAATTGTACAAATGGCTTCAATCAAAAAATTTTTACTCAGTTAAGGATTATTTAAGTGCATGACTTGTTTGGACATTTTAGTGTAAATTTGTGTATTGTTTTTTAAGTTATTATGACATTTATAATCTGCATGTTACTTTAAAGTGACTGAAAATGTGCTCGTTATTTACTATGCTGTACACCTGCAAACCTGTACCATTTTTCTTAGCAAATAAATCATTATCATTATCACTGCGTCACCTAAAATTGTGACAGGCATCCAGTGTGAATGTTTGAGATACGTATAGCCATTTAGCTAAAAAACAACGAAAAGCGTGGCCAGCCAGCCTGAACTTACGTATTAAACTTCTGGCTGGCACCTCTGAATCTCGACAACGAAAGCGTTTTCGGACAAGGTTCTTTTACTAGCAGTTAGTGACGGAATTTGTGACAGTCATAGCGTTTGTTTCATGGCGTCACATAAAGGCGTTTACGAGAAATCGATGAAAACTTGGTGCCAGCCAGCCTGATGTTCTGGCTGGTTGGCTCGTTGTATCTGCGCTGTCTGATGGTCTACGGCTTCCAAATTTTCTTCAACATTTAGTGACGGGGACGATTAAGATAACCTGTAAATGTGACGACGATCCCTCCCATAGTTTCAGAGATATTGATCATTGTTATTTTCC